>CM073488.1:32355301-33776551 GCA_037074505.1 Albizia julibrissin | reverse complement strand
CCTAGGTAAATCCATTAACTCAATTTGGTTATTCCTTTCTATTCTTAAAAACCCCCTAAGCCATGAATTATCTTATTACTCATAAATCAGGTGGATTCATTTTTTGAAAGAACTGTTCAAGAAACAAATGATCCCTTTTTTTGTTACCAGTTGATTCCCAGACATACTCCTCTCCTTTCATCCAAAAATCTTATTCTTGAATCTTGTTGGTGAAATTGATAAAAATAAATAGTTTTATGTATTCTTCTAATTTCTATGTGTAGTAAACTACTACATTGTGTAGTAAACTACTACAGTATCATATTTATCATATTCTTTATTACTTATTACTTTCTTTCTTTTTTATTTTATTTGTATTGTCTTCTTTGTTATATTTTCCTTTCTTTTAGATTAATAAAAAAGAGCTCCAAAGTCTATTTTTTTGCAGATCGAGGCAAAAAAGACATTTCGAATATTTTTTCTAGTTACTTTTTTTTATCTGTCAGAAAAAATATAATGAATTTGCTATTATTTAATATTAATATTAAGAATTTGAATATTAATAATTCAAAATTAATGTTAATATTGTATTGAATTTCATAGATTAATAAAGAGTAAATTGATCTTTTCTTGTGTTCTGAAAGATATTGAAAAATGAAGAATTATTTGTATGTTGGGACTTGGAATAAACCTTTCTCCGTGGAGGAAGGGAATAGCCAATTTTTCCTATAGAACCTCTAGGAACAAGAAGATTTAATCGGAAATATCGACAGATTCTTGCGGAGTCCAAATCAAACAAATAAAAAAATGAAATAAAAAAAGATCCACTGTTCAAATTTGATCTCTATCGAATTTGAATATCAGAATAGTTGATATAGTTCTGATTCAATGGGTTAGGTTTACTTACTTTTTCTTTTGTTGATTTAGAATCTTTCCGATTTCTTTTGATTCGAATAATATAAAATAGGAATATCTGGCATTCATTATAATGAAATAATAAAAAATGTTCTACTTTCTAACTAGCTAACTAGAATTACTATATTCGAATTCATTAGAATGATAACGAGAATATTAGAATTCAGAATTCCATTTTCTAATGAAATTATACGATTCCTTAGTTTTTTTATTACAAATATCAACAATATCTCTATTCTCTCTTCAAATATTAATACTACCGCTGGAGTTTTATGAAAAAAGAAAAAAAAGCCCCTTATCGGATTTGAACCGATGACTTACGCCTTACCATGGCGTTACTCTACCACTGAGTTAAAAGGGCCCCGTTTGGTTCAATTCCTGAATAAGGAACTAGCCACTATGAGTCTAGTGCATATATTTATTACTGCATATACTTATTCTATGTTTTCTATGTTATATTATATGATTATATGAGATTTATATGAAATTAGAATATATGTACATAGATACGTTTTATCCGCATAGCGACTGATTAAGGAATAAGAGATTGGATTTACCTAATGAGTATAGTATAGATAAAATGGGTTTATTGATATTGGATTTTCTAACCATCAATGTAATGAATTATTTCAAAACCGATTCTAATTGAATTGATCCTCATCCTAACGAAATTCATTTGATTGATACATGTATCCACCAATTCAAAACATAGATACAAGATTTTTCATCGAATCGTTGATAAATGGATTCAATTTGTCTCTCAACCAAATTCTTATCGAAAAACCATTTTTCAATAACTTGTTGATCCCTATCCCTCTTCCCGGATTTCCAGATTGATTATCGTTTTTTAATTTCACGGCTTAGTGTGAGATAAAAATATGCCCACCGAATCCTTCTTAACAATGAATGAAAGTGAAAGAAATGAAGTTTAACCCCCTCGCCTTTTCTTTTCCGGCAAACCAATCATCCCCGAAAGGCTCCTATCTCTCTTTCGTATTCCTTTTTTTTTTCTATTTTGAGAATTATAGAGTGGGGATTGGACTGAACAATTTAAAAATGAGAATGATGAATCTCAAAATTCTATGGAATTATGAAAGACGGAAAGATCCTTCTGATCGAGTCATATCATTCCATTATATTGACAATTTCAAAAAATTGTTCATACTATGAACATAGTATAATGACGGTTGGGCAAGTATGCCCCCATCGTCTAGTGGTTCAGGACATCTCTCTTTCAAGGAGGTAGCGGGGATTCGACTTCCCCTGGGGGTAGGGTTAGGGTACTACGAAAGGAAGTTGACCGTGGATTATCAATAAAGACTTAAATTTCTTTTTCCTGGGTCGATGCCCGAGCGGTTAATGGGGACGGACTGTAAATTCGTTGGCAATATGTCTACGCTGGTTCAAATCCAGCTCAGCCCAATAATTCGCCGATCCATCATGAAATGATGTAACCGTTTGTTGTTCTCCGGAAATGCCCAATGAACTTTGATACACAAGAATCCAAATCTGCTACATCCCTACCACTATTTATTTTATTACGTATTTTTTTCCACAAATTCAGATCTTGCTAATGATCTAGATTCATATCAAGATCTGGAAGTATAAAGTCTAAATAAAAAGAGACTCTTTTCTTATTTTCATTGATTTATTGAAAGATTGATTTTCAATCGATTTGGAAATAACAAACAGATTACTAGTAATCCGTGTAGATCTCGCTAAAGTGTATATCCATATAAATAAGAATATCAATATCAATATATTAGTCCCGCCTCTGCCAGTTAGAACAAGACAATTCTAATCTAAAATCAAAATAGAAGAAGGTTTGAATGAAATCGTAAGAATATGCATGCTGTACACTTTTTTCCTGGGATTGTAGTTCAATTGGTCAGAGCACCGCCCTGTCAAGGCGGAAGCTGCGGGTTCGAGCCCCGTCAGTCCCGATGGATAGAAATCCAATAAAAAGATACATCAATTCATTTCTTCTGTGAAAGGGAGTCAAAATAATAAACATAATCTCATTCCTAACAGGTATCTCTCTCTTTTTTCACATTTCTCATCAAACAAATAGGGTAATTTCCATTTCTTCAACTAATACTGATTGATGGATTAGTAGTGTTGTATTCAGGATTCCAAGAGAAAGGGATACTGTACTACTAGACCTGGCTTTTTCGATTACTCCCGATCTGTGTAATAAGATATAGTACTATAGAATATGTTTACAGCGAACACACACAAATGGAATTTGCACAATACAAAAAAAGGAGTTCCTTTGATTTTGATAGAACACTTTAGGATTCAAAGTTTATCCTATTCCTAATCGAAGGATGAGAATATTAAAAAAAAGAAGTAAAGGAATCTTTTTTTTTATTGGATCAGAAAGAAATTTTTGAATTTGGTATGGATAAAAGATCTTCCTATGTTATACTATTCAATTCTTGACGATGAATTGATTTGATAGTTCATATATTGTTATTCATGATATTGATCCGATTCGATATCATCGAGATGTGATTTATGCCATTGAATTTACCGACGAAAGATTTATCATCTCTATGTGATTAAATCCCGAGTTATTGCGAATTAAAGAGAAATCTAACGATGAGATTATGGAAGTAAATATTCTCGCATTTATTGCTACCGCATTGTTCATTCTAGTTCCTACTGCCTTCTTACTTATAATTTACGTAAAAATGGTAAGTCAAAGTGATTAATTTGACTTAAACTTTACTTCTTAGTTCTTATCAATGCAATGATGGAAGAAAAAATGAAAAAAAGATTTAAATTTTGCGTCTTACCCTTAAATGATTAAATGAAATGATCGGACTAGAATCAACAGTATTCTATGAAATCTGATAGTATGGTAGAAAGAAATAGATTTTATTTCTTTCTACCCCATACTATCTATTATTGTAGTGTATAAAGTTTTACTCTATAAAGATAGAGGTTTAATATGAATCGATTTACAATATCTATCTTCATATATTCATATATAGTCAATCGCATATATGTAATGCACATAGCGTCCAATTTTTTTGTTTCATCTATTTGATTTGTATTGGTTCCAATCAATCTGAAATAATCAAAGGGCAACTTTTTTTCGTCCGATTCGAATTTCTAGATTTCTGATTATTTTCAAGACCAATCCCGGTATCATATTAAAAAAAATCAAATAATCTTTTTAGCATTCCGAAGAAGTAATTGATTAAATTAAATAGTTAACAGATGATCTAGGGGTTCTATGGGAAACTTTTTCCTATTTCAAAAATTTTAGTAAAACCCAACCGATTTTTAACGTTTGAACCATGATATGAAATGAAAACATAAATCCAATTTCGAAACTCAAATAAATCAAAAACCAAATAATAAAACAAGCGATAAGCACGTAATATGTGACTCGCCTAAGGCAACGGCAATATCTTATTTTATTATGTGTAGTATTTCCTTAGACAACTACTATGTCTATTTTGTTTCCTATAGTCCTATAGAAAGTGTGTATCTGCGCTTAATAACTAATAAAAAGCGGATTTCTTTTCTCTTTGAAAAAAAGGGGGATAAAAAAATAAATAAAGAAACGGGTTCTGCGGTTCCTCATTGTCCATATATCACTTTGGTAAGAGCCAGTTCATCAAAATCTTAGAAAGAATAAAGAATGATACAAAAAAATAGATGAGAATACCCCCAAAAAACTAAAAAAGGGGGTTCTAAACTTGTTTTTTTTTTATTTGTTTGTATCTTCGATTCTGTTTTCCTTAATCCCATTCTTAAAAGATACCCTTCCCCCCTTCCTTTTTTTCTATTGAAAAAAAACAAACGTGCATTTTAAGTCAAAAAAACTAAAATTCAGGACAAATCGGAACCATTAACTATTTATGAATGATTCTTCAATTTAAATTCAAAAAAAATGGGTTTTGTCCTAATGAGATAAAAAAATCTAAATTGAGACATAACTAATCAGTATTGATTTTTCAAGAAAAAAATCCTATTTCAATTATAATAGCAACTATCAATATATGTAAACCCTAGAACATAAATTGTTACACAAATATTATCTAATCGGGTATCTTATCCGTATATAATGCCTATACCTATAAGAGAATTTTCAAGAAATTCTCGTACTTGCATTTTTTTTTTACAATTTTTCATTAAATAGATTTTAAATAGATTGAATAATAGAAAATAAAAATTTAACAGGACATGTGCTGTTCCGAATGAATAAGACAGCAATAAAAGAAGAAACATCTATATAGATAACTATAGCTAGACTAGAGTTATATCTGCGCATGTTTAATAAATCCAAGCCTTATTACGCACCTCAATCCTATTCTACAGATTCTACTAAAAAAATAGGTAAAATTTTCTCTCTTCTTCGCGATTTTGAATTCTTTTTTGAATAATTGAATCGATGAAAAGGTTAAGTGCTAAAAAAAAGATTCTATATTGTTTCTGATTATTAGGTCTTTATCTCATCGAACAGATCAAATTCTCAATTCATTTATTTTTCTGGTATCCAATCGAATTGGATTGGAATATGGAATATCATAATAATGGTAGAAATGGAATCCATTTTTTGTTCGGATATTCTTTAAAAGACTCCATAAGTCTAGGTGGAATTTTTCAATTCCTTTCCATTTAGAATTTATATTCTATCCGTTTGTTGCAAATTCCAATTTGAGTATAAAATTATTCTATTTATTCCTCTGTTCGTAGGTATTTCATACATTCCATATACGAAATTAGGTAAAATTTCATGTGATTCAGTAAAAAAAATAGAAATTCCATTATTTCTTCATCGAATCATATGAATCGATGAAGAATGGGAGCAAATAGTGGGATATTTTCTATATAAATGGGGAAAGTCAAAATGCTTGAGGGTGTAAATGCGGGAATGTCTACAATACCCGGGTTGAATCAGATACAATTTGAAGGGTTTTGTAGGTTCATTGATTAGGGCTTAACAGAAGAACTCTCTAAGTTTCCAAAAATGGAAGATACAGATCAAGAAATTGAATTTCAATTATTTGTGGAAACATATAAATTAGTAGAACCCTCGATAAAAGAAAAAGATGTTGTATATGAATCACTCACATATTCCTCTGAATTATATGTATCCGCGGGATTAATTTGGAAAACCTTTAGAGATATCCAAGAACAAACGATTTTTATTGGAAACATTCCTCTAATGAATTCCCTGGGAACTTCTATAATAAATGGAATATACAGAATTGTAATCAATCAAATATTGCAAAGCCCTGGTATCTATTACCGTTCAGAATTAGACCATAATGGAATTTCGGTCTATACTGGCACCATAATATCAGATTGGGGAGGGAGATTAGAATTAGAGATTGATAGAAAAGCAAGGATATGGGCTCGTGTGAGTAGGAAACAGAAAATATATATTTTAGTTCTATTATCAGCTATGGGTTCGAATTTAAGAGAAATTCTAGAGAATGTTTGCTACCCTGAGATTTTCTTGTCTTTCCTGAATGATAAGGAGAAAAAGAAAATCGGGTCAAAAGAAAATGCCATTTTGGAGTTTTATCAACAATTTGCTTGTGTGGGCGGAGATCCGGTATTCTCTGAATCCTTATGTAAGGAATTACAAAAAAAAAATTTTCAACAAAGATGTGAATTAGGAAGAATTGGTCGACGAAATATGAACCGAAGGCTGAATCTTGATATACCTCAGAACAATACATTTTTGTTACCACGAGATATATTGGCAGCTGCAGATCATTTGATTGGAATGAAATTTGGAATGGGTACACTTGATGATATGAATCATTTGAAAAATAAACGTATTCGTTCCGTAGCGGATCTCTTACAAGATCAATTTGGATTGGCTCTAGTTCGTTTAGAAAATATGGTTAAAGGAACTATATGTGGAGCAATTAGGCATAAATTGATACCGACTCCTCAGAATTAGGCATAAGGGAGAATTCCAAAAAAATACCATTTAAACTTCAAAATCCCAGATAGGTGATTTAACAATAAAATGATTTGTTAATTGCATTACCATTCTTGTTAATCCCATTACCGAACTTGTTAACGGGATTTTGAAGTTTAAATGGTATTTTTTTGGCATTCTCCCTTAAAATTATTACTTATATTTTTATGGGAGAATTCCAAAAAAATACCATTTAAACTTCAAAATCCCAAATAAGTGATTTAACAATAAAATGATTTATTAATTACATTACCATTCTTATTAATCTCATTACCAAACTTATTAACGAAATTTTGAAATTTAAATGATATTTTTTTGACATTCTCCCTATTTTTATTCAAGTTCTAAATTCTAAATGGCATTGGGAGTAGTTTGTAACTGTACGTACGTACCAAGGGGAAGCCATCAAACTCCATAAAACGGAAATGTGAAATGGGAATGCCTGGTGGCTTTAAAGCGTATCTAGTTGCTAGTGCAAGTTGCCAGGAAAAGCCAAACCAAAGTTAGCAGGAGAGAGAGAGAGAGGGAGATTGTGAGTGTGTGTGAGCATTTGGGATTGGGACCTCTGGCCCCAAAGAAAGATATATCCATATAATATAGCAACTTGAGAATCTCTCTCTCTGATGAGCCGGTCGCCATGGAAGAATTCCTCTGATAATCAATAAAGTCCCCGTTCCAAGCTCATCTACTTTTGGCCTCTGCGCGAACTATTCGAAGCTTCCATCTTCTCCGACTCTTTTCGCGTTGATCATCCTCTGGTTGCTCTGGAACTCGCCGTCTTCACTCAGTACTGGTCAGGATTCTTTCTCTGGCTTTCTTCCCCATCTTGAATTCGCTTTTAGTCGTTTTTTTTTTCTTGCTGTGAATCTTTCTTTTTATGTAATTAATTCATGCCTAATTGCCTTGAGGTTTGATTTGAAGAAGCCCTAAATAGAATTGGTCGCTGGATGCATAGGATGGTCTTGCGATTTGCTAATCTTGTTTTGTAATGTTATCGGAGGAATGTAATGGTTGATCTACACCGTTTTCTAAATTCTGGGTTGGTTTTCCCTTTTCATTTCTTTAAAAAAGGAACACAAAGTAAATGCGTTTTTGGCTAATCTTGCTCTTGCTGTTGGGGCTGTGGAGGCTAGAAAATAGTTAGACCCACCTTTCTTGTTTGAGTTTATGAGTGGAATAGATCGAGCGTCTAAGTTACTGATGCATAGATGGAGAACTTTCTGCCAGTTGAATGTGCTTCGCTCGTAGGAAATGGTTTTTATTTTTTATTAGTTATGGAAGATTCTGGAGATAACTCATGATTCACTTGATGCTTGTTAATCTTTGTCCACGATCAGTTTAATTAATCCCCCTCTCTTTCTCTGTCTTCTAAATCCGTTTATGATGGGTTTATCAGTTATTGATTGCTGAATCTTGTGTTGTTCTCAATTGAAACATAGGTGGTGAGAATGTCGACTCCTGCCAGGAAGAGATTGATGAGAGATTTTAAAAGACTGCAGCAAGATCCTCCCGCGGGCATCAGTGGTGCTCCCCAGGACACTAATATTATGCTTTGGAATGCAGTTATCTTTGGGTATGATTCTAAACAGAAAGATGTAAAATTATCTTGGCTTCATTTTGTGGTTTTAGATGAGTAGATATATGTCAACATCCTAACTATTCTTTTTTTTTTTTTTAATGATGGTTTTCCAGGCCAGATGACACCCCGTGGGATGGAGGTACAGTTACATCTTCTACCTCATTTCACTCATAGGATTCCTTGTCTTGTTTTAAGGCTCATATGAAAATTTCTCCACATATGTTTTGCAATACAATTAACCAGTAGTTCCCCTCAGCGCTCAATGGCTAATGATTTGAAAAGATTTGGCGTTTTGCCCTTGGGGCCTAATTTCAGCCAAAATTAGCCATGTAAATTTTTGAGTAAAGTGCTAGGCCTCCTCCCAATTTGCACTCTCTTTTCATTTTTTTTATTATAAATATGATTATTTTGAGTTACTTCATATACGTATATGGTTGTATTCAGACAAAATCCCTGGACTGCGAAAATTTTTTTAAACTGTATATTTGAATCTGTTATTTCAATATCTCATCAACTATGTACTTTTTGATCAATAACTTAATAATGTTTTTGCTTTTAGGTTGTTAATTAATCATGCATATACACATAAATATGACAAAACCAACAAGTTGACATAGTATTACTTTCTGGTATACTTGCACATTGACAGCAAAATCTGAGATAAAAACGAAATAACGCACACATGTTAGAGCTAATTACTTCCAGCTCCTGGAGGGTTTTTAATATTAAACTGAGAAGGTTGATAATCAGAGGTATATTACGCACATAAACAATTGATAAAGTTGAAAATAGTTGTATGCCCAATCGGCTATAATCAATACATTTTGTTGCTATATTATCATATGAATATATTTTCTTACCATATGCATGTCTGAATGATATAAATCTTTAGGAAAGACAAGGATCCTGAAGTGTGTTGATCTGTGTCTGAACCTATCTTTAGAACAGTTCAATGTGTGTCATGCAAACATACATGAGTTCAACAGGTGGGTTTGTTGCTTTAATGTTTGTATCCGATGCCTTAGAAGCACATGACAGGACACTTGATTTGCATGTTAGTGTTTCAAAGATCAAGGCCTGGGGTGGAGGTTTAGTTCAAATTTTTTGTTTTTCTGTTCTTGCCCCAAGAGGGGGACGCATGTTTTATGTTGACTAGTTCTTGTACGTATTAAATTTTTAATGTTATTATGACCTATAGATTCTATTTGCTTATCCAACTTATGTCTGATCTGATTTCTGTCTTTCAGGAACGTTTAAATTGACGCTTCAGTTCTCAGAAGATTATCCCAATAAACCACCTGTAGTACGCTTTGTTTCTCGCATGTTCCATCCAAACAGTATGTTGAAAACTAGAGCTTGCTTTGCCTTTATTCTTTCTGAGCCAAAATTTTGAGTACCGAATTCTGTCTGGGGCTTGTTTGAGAAGCTCTACTGGTTAGTATCAATTCAGCAATTTCCAGTTCTAAGGCCCCTTTGTCTGTTTTAGTTTACGCGGATGGGAGCATATGTTTGGATATTTTACAGAACCAGTGGAGCCCAATTTATGATGTAGCTGCAATACTTACTTCAATCCAGGTAAATTTATTTCACTTAACCGGAGATACTTGATTACAAATGCTGAAAATCTTATGATGTGGCTTGATTACAAAGTTGTCTATCTTATTCTCATTTCCCTCTTGTATGTGTAGTTTAAATGTTGAGAATGAGATACTCAATTAGAAGGGGAAAGAATAAGAAGAAAATAATCATATAAATGATTCTTCTATGTCGCAATATGTTGCATGACATGTAGTTCACGTTTCCAATTCTTAAAAAATAAAAAATAAAAATAAAATTGAGGATGATATAGGTCAGAAACCAACATCCCCGTTTTGTGCAAGACATGTGCAACACATTAATTTGAATTTTCCAATGATATTATACCTTAAGGGCTTGTTTGGCAGGAGGGGAGGGAAAGTGGGCGGAGGGATTTTTTTTTTTTGGTTGGATTAAAAAGAAATGAGAAAAGTGAGGTTAAAAGTTTTTAATTAATTTTTCTTACTCTTTTATCTTACGTCTTTTCTATATTAAAATTGTATAACCCCACTTATCCAATTTTCTTAAATACAACATAAAAAATTTCCCTCCTTGCCCCTCCCCTCCAAATCCCTCATTCCAAACTGGCCCTAATATCTTATAACTTGGTGTTCAAGTTGGAGGGAAAGTTAATTGTTCACATTCCAAAAGCCACCTTAAATCGTAGGATCTTCAGCTGTGCCTTCACTTGCATTAGCTTGAATTTTGAAATAAACATTGACCGTTTCATTTAATAGTTGTCAATGATTAGTAGATTCACATTCTAGCTTCATATTCTTGTGTCTTCCACACCATTTTCCATGTATGTGATTTCAAGCAATCATTTACTATTCCCTTTCTTTTGGTAAATATTTATCTTCCCTTTTTAATTTATGCTTCCTGTTATTAAGCGTATGAGGAACACAAACTGTGATTCTACTGCAATAATCCAATAACCCTTATTTTGCTTAGTTCTTATGCTTTGCTTCTGTGATATATAATTGTAATTGAAATTCCTAATTCCTAAATTGTGATCCCTAATTCTGTGTTAGGTAAGTTAGTTAAGGGAAGAGCAATGTAGTAAGAGTGGCACTGGCTATTTTAAGAGTGGCAGTAGCACTAGCCAAACACACCCTAATTGTGTCCCTTAGCTGATTAGGATAGAATTAGTGATTATAAGTATAATAGGACAGTTCTGCCCCTAGCCCCTTATAACCCTTAGTGCTCGTTTGGAATAAGAGAATATTCAGATTCAACAACTCTTGTGTTTTCCCCCCCCCCCTCTTTCTCTCGGATCTCTTCTACTCTCTCTGTCTAAATTCTCTCTTCTCTCTTCTACTCCTTTTAATCCAATTCTGTCAAGAATTTACAGAATTGCACCAATGGTATCAGAGCCACTGATTCTTGGCCCTCCCACTGCAATTTCAAAAGAAAAAGAAGATCCTATTAGTCAATGGCTACTGCAAATTCTCCATTCCTTTTAAGAAGGGTGGAAAAACACCTTCAGAATATGACAACAATGGTTGAACAGATGGCCTCAACTCTACAAGAGCTTTGGTCTGTGAAAACAGATGTGGCAGAGTTACGAGAATTATTGCAGGAGGAACAGCTTCAGCCAGAAGGTCCCCAACAAGGCACGTTCGACCACAAGGCACTTGACAACGTTCAAGAAGAAGATGAAGTTCTTGAAGCCTCTGATCTTGAGCAAGAATCTGAGAGCCATAATGAAGCTCAAGTCATGTGATTTGTGACTAAGCAGAATGACAACACCAAGATGAGTTGTGGCATGCAAGCACCTCTACTGGCAACGGACAGAAGAGGAGCATCAAACATAATGGTCGAAGGAGGTGAAGCCAAGAACCTCGACGTTCATGAACGTTTTCAAAAGGAGTCGCATAAGGAACCTTCAGTTTCGGCACCGTCGCCGACAACGTCTCTCTCAACGCCGATTCTCATTCTGCCTTTGAGTTCAAGTTCTTCGCTGGCTGTCTTCTTTCTTTTCCTGTTGTCGAGTCCTCTTCCTTCGCTGTTGTCCGTTGCTGCTCTGTCAATGGTCGGTGTTTCAGATTGCTTCATGCCGTTGGGTTCTTTTCCGTCACCGCTATCTCTGTTTCAATCACTTGGCTGGAGGAGTTTGCAAAGCATCGATTATTCGCATATTTCAACTAAGTCTGAATTGGTTATGAGGCAGGCTGAAGAGCTCACATGGCTGGGTTTAATTGAGTTTGAAAAGTCAAACCTCCAGCTGTCCTCCATTTTCTCCAAGGGTCAGAAGTATTTTGATGGGGTACAGCTGGCTTGCAATTTCTCTCGGTGGCAGGAGTACTTTGATGGTTCACAGGGTTGGTTAATGTCAGATAAGTATTTGGGCTTTTCCTTTGAAGAAAATGGCCCAAGTTTGTTACTGCAATTGGATCTTAAAAGGTCTCAATATATAAGTGACAGGCTGCTGCAAAATTAGCACTCATTTCTTCAATATTCTCCCACTCAAAGTCTGCTGCAAACTTGGTTCAGGGGGGAGCTGATTATAATGCTATTTGGGTCTGGATTGGATTTATTACTTCTCTTTGTTCCAGCATCAAACAAGTGAATTGTACTTGTGAGAAGCAACATTCAAGTATCAGCATTCAAGACAGAGAATTCTACTCTGTCAAGAAGTTTTTCAGAATTTTAAAGTCTCTATTTTGTTGATTTCAGTTTGTATGTTTTGTTGTTAAGCATCCTTGAGGGTAAGGATGTTTTTAGGAGGAGGGTATTGATATGTAAAGATAATAAAAAGTTAAAAGCTAGTTAGGGGTTGTTAGGAAATATATCCGTTAGAAAGTTAGTTAGTTAGTTTAGGATTAGCTTGATCATTAAGTTACTCTAGTCTATAAATAAGGGCCTAACTCCTATTGTAAAGGTGATTTGTGATTAATATGAAATAATAGATTTCTCTGTATCTCTCTCACTTGGTTCTGGTTCTCTCTTGATCTCTCTGCCTTCTTCTTCTACCCCTCTATTTCTGGTTCCTTCCCCTTTCTCTCTCTCTTTTTTTCTGTACAGAATTACAATTCTGAAACAGTTCCTTGAGGGCAAGGATGTTAAGAGGGGGGAGGGAGGGGGGTATTGATATATAATTGTGATTGAAATCCCTAATTCTATGTGTTAGGTAAGTTAGTTAAGGGAAGAGCAATGTAGTGAGAGTAGCACTAGCTATTTTAAGAGTAGCACTAGCCAAACGCACCCTAATTGTGCTCCTTAGCTGATTAGGATAGGATTAGTGATTATAAGTGTAATATGACAGCTCTGCCCCTAGCCCCTTATAACCCTTAAGCTCTCTATATTAGAGCTATTCCCCTCTCATTGTAAACTAGTTGTTGACTGCCCATGAATAAGAGAATATTCAGATTCAGCAACTCTTGTGTTTTCTCTCGGATATCTTTACTCTCTGTGTCTAAATTCTCTCTTCTACTCCTCCTTTTAATCCAAGAATTTACAGAATTGCACCATTCTGCTTCTTCCTTGTTATTTCAAATACAGCATAAACTATGACCTGCTTATGCTGGCATTGCCACTTTCAATTAATGCACTCTGTTGCAACCAGTTTTCACTTTTCTTGGTTGAGTCTGCTAGTCCCTTCTGTTATAAGCCCTGATAATCATGCCTACCCTATCCATGTTTCATCTCCGTATACAACGTGGGAAGACATTATTGTTGTTTCTGAAGCGTGAAGTTGTCAAGCATCCTTATATTTACTAGACTGACTTTTGGGGCAAGTGCTTAAAATGTTGATATGGAATTAATGAAACCAGTTATTTTATAAGCTCTGAGGAGGAGTATTGTTATGGATAGCTTCTTCCATTTTCTGCCATAAAGCTTTGGGAGAGTCATAGGTTGGAGAGCCTATAGTTCATATAGGTTAGAATCCGAAACTGGCCATGTGCATCATAACATGCATTTCTCTCTTTATGTTCAAGAATTCTGATGCATCTCAATGGAATGTAATTTGTTGTTTTGTCTGTCCTCTGCGTTTTTCTTGTTTGTCTCATGTAATGACCTTGTTGCACTTGCAGTCGTTGCTGTGCGATCCAAACCCAAACTCGCCGGCAAATTCTGAGGCTGCTCGGATGTTTAGTGAAAACAAGCGTGATTACAACAGAAAAGTACGCGAGGTTGTTGAGCAGAGTTGGACTGCTGATTGAATGATCCCGACTCCAAGGCTTGTATGGCAGTCTACAAGGTTGTCAGGGGATCTGAAAGATCTCATTAAATAACACCAAGACTTCAAAAGAACTATTGTGTTTTGTGTAATCCTTGGCTTCTGATCATCCTATGTGTTTGCTCAAAACTTGAACATTAATTGACGTTCCACTCATAATCTCAATATCTAGCCATTGTGTTTCTTTTTACTGTACTTGTGTTTCATTACAGCACTTATTACATATGAAACAAACAGATGGCAAAAAAAATACATATGAAACAAACAGAGAATGCTACTTGGAGTCAAACGGAGAAATCACAATTTCCAGATATTAAAATATGAAACTTGTTTCCTTGAACAATAAAAATGTGACGGGTACTTTATTGAAGAATGCATCTTTAATGCCATTGCAGGCATTATATATTTACACACATGAATTAATTCTTTATGATCATTGAACTATGTTTGGTATGATGGAATTGGGGGGTATGGAATTGGAATTGGAATTGGAATTGGATATTAATTATATGCCTAAGTTTGTTTGGTATAATGGAATTGGAAATTTTTGTAATTCCATGTGGAAGCCAAATCTCCTCAATTCCATCAAATTGGCTTCCACCCAAAAAGCAAAGATTTGTAATTCCATGTACCTAAATCCATTTTTGCCCTTCAACTTACATGGTTTTATCCAAGGTTATTAAACTTGGACTGGTCACTGAACCGGTCAGGGTACAGGGTCAAGGGTTAGTGGGTCAGATCGGAGTCAAACCGAAGCTAAACCAGGGCCAAACCGGTGAGAAATTGAATATTTTAGGCTTATTAATATGATTTTTTTAAAAAAATAAAAATATTTTTTTTATAAAAAATACCGAACTGGAGTGGTCAAGGTACTCGGTCAAAGGTTAATGGGTCAGATTAGAGCTAAACCAGAGCTAAACCTATGAGAAATTGAATATTTTAGTCTTATTAATATAATTTTTTTAAAAAAAACTAAAATCATTTTTATTAAAAAAAACCGGTCCGGTCCGGGTTTAGTAATAATGGTTTTATCTTATTCCACTTTCTTAGGTTGGCATATTGGTAATTTTACATTTTAAATATAAATATTAAATAAAAATAATATTTGAATTCCATGTACATACCAAACATACTTTTAAACTACATTTCCATATCCATATCCATCAAAATCAATTCAAGTGTACCAAATGGCATATGTGAACCACCTTCAGCCTAAAATCTGGTACCAAGTCCGAGATTTCCACTGCTGGTCCAGTTCTCCTGGACCTGAAACGAGTACTGCAAATTCCAGAGAACATCTTCTATTGAAGGGCGTGTACTTGGAACTTTACTGAGGCAACTTATGGTGATCTGTACTGCGGTTCTCATTGAGTCATACGCATAACTACCCCTGATTGAGGGATCAGTCACTCCTCCAAGTACTGATGCTGCTTCTGATAAACTTCTCTCTAACTGAAAATTATCAAATTGTAAATATTAATACCTCGGATAAGCAAATCTTCAAATTTAGTCAACATTCGGATTCAGAAATATCTTCTGAACAGAAATCTATTAACTAAAATAATAAAGAAATCAATTTTATGAATTTTTTTATATGGCCATCCGATTACGTCATATTTGAGCATTGTTGGGCTTAATTAGGGGCAGATCTCATTTAATATATTTACACAAAACTTAAACTTGAGACCTTATACTTAAGCGGTTAAAACCTTATCCACTAAGACCAACACCAAATGGTACTTTATGAAGATTTATATGTTGTTGGTATCTAATACTAGTTCATATATCTTTTGTGAATTTAATAATGTACCTCGTCTTTCAGCTCCTCTACTTCATTGACAGAAGAAATTGATTTGCCAGTGATAACTTCGAGTAAAATAACACCAAATTGATATATATCTTCCTTTTCTGCGGTTTTGTCGGTGCTGCAAGTGGACATAACACCAAATTTATATACTTTGGATTGTTAGGTGAGGAAGGAGCAGAAAGTGGAAAAAAGAAGATAAAAAAAAAAGGCCATAATAAGCAGAAACCTACCTGTCGATATGATTGAATAACAATGGAACGTTATATCCACTAACTTTTGCATTGAGACTATCATCCAAAAGCATTTTCTCAATCCTCATGTTATTGCCAAATATACCAGGAACAACCCCTATATGTAAGAACTGGATTCCCCTCGCAATTCCTATGGTAATCGCCATTCTTTGTGGCCATTTCAGCACTTCCTTCTTCCTCCAATCTGCAATCGAATGAAAATTCATTTCAGCACATTCGGGAAACAGAGCATTTCAAAAACAGAACATAACTTGTGTGCGATTTCTTACCTGTTAAATGATCCCTCAATGACCCATTTGAGAATTGTTCATAAACAAGAAAGATTGTGCTTGTTGTCTGACGATGACCCTGAGAAACTACCAGGCAGTGTCCAATAACACTTACCAAATGCCTATGCCTCAAATTAGAGAGCACCTCAATGTGGTTTTGGGTCACATTCTTGTGCATTAGCTTTACACAGTTAATCAGGACCACAGACCCATCTCTGATCCGTCCTTTATATTGCTACATAAATGCACAAAAAATATATACCATCACAATCTGGTCTAGTGGGTCCCAACTTATCTAAACACTTAACAATCTGATTGTTCTTTACCTGTCCCTCTGTTCTTTCTCCTATCAGATTTGATGGGTCAAAATTGTTTGCTGCCTCCTCTATTTCCTCTAATGTAAAGATTCTGTATGGTTGAAATCCAATCGCCGGCAACCTCGTAGTCTGAGGAACTCGTCCTATTCCCAATAAAAAAGAGAAAATAAAACCATATTAATACAGTCAGGAGGTGCATGTTTTGATTTAACCTTAAAAACCACCAAAACCTTTAAAATAAGACAAAAAATGAATACACAACAGGTAAATTGGAAAAGTCACGTCTGAAACTGAGTGTGGACAAAATTCGTCATATGAGTAAATCAGATTACACAGAGGAAAACAAAAAAAAGATCCATGAAAGTGGGCTTACTTGTATCAGTATTTGGCCTTGGGGATGCATGAACAGGGGATTTATCAGCAACAGATCTGTCTAGGTAATTATTATCAGCTCTCTCTGTTTTGGTCTTCCTCAAAATGAGAAGAATGACCAGAGCTAAAAGCATTGAAATTCCTACAGACCCACCAATTATACCAAGTATCAAGCCTAATCTCATATCTGACTTTTTCTGGCTTCCTTCAAGAGGCTCAGCAGCTAAAGCTTCCTCTTTCTTGCAATAAGAAGTTTGGTGTTGATCTCTTGAGCCTTTTATGGACAAACAATTCCCAGAATACAAAACCTCATGATTGGAAGACTTTGAGGTTGACCCAATACAGGAAGGCAAATTTCCCACCAGAAGGTTGTTTGAGATATCCACAAAAGTCAGTGAAGAACCACATCTAATGTTCATTGAAAGGGAACCACTTAGTTTGTTGCCTGCAAAGTTCAGATACTGAATTGAAGGCAGAGAGAACAGAGAAGATGGGATATTTCCAGAAACTTCATTGGAAGAAATATCAAGTTTCTGAAGCTTGTTAAACTGATTGAACTTGGAAGGAAATTTAGACCTCAGAGAATTGTTTCTCAATACTAAAGTTACAAGATTATTGGGTAATGAAGGGAACTCAGGACCTAGTTTGTTGTTTCCCAGATTGAGTTCTTCAAGAGAAGTTAATCTTTCAAGATCTGGGACAGTCCCATTGAACAAATTCCCAGCCAAAACCAAACTTTTGAGAGTTTTCATGGAAGAGATTGATGGTGGTATCTCGCCATGAATGGAATTTGAGGTCAAGTTCAGAACTTGAAGAGACCTGAACCTGTTGAGCTTGACTGGTAAAGGACCCCACAAACCCAAGGACACTAAAGAAAGTACCTTCAAATTTGAAAGCTTTGTCAAGACAGTGATGAAAGAATCAATGGAAAATCTTTCAGAAAGAGAGGTTTTGTTTCCAATGATTGTTAATTCTGTTACATGATTATTAGAGCAGACAATCTGGAGAGAAGGTGAATAAGGAAGATAACAGAAATTAGTCCAGTTGTTCCATCCTTGAAGAACCTGAGGATATTCAAGAATTTTCTGAACTTGGAACAGAATTCTACTCTCACTTGGTGTTAACTGTGCAGTTGAATTGTGAATAAGCAGAAGAACAAGAAAAATTGCAGAAAGAAGGTAAGGGAAAAACGAAACCCAGAAAACTGTCATATTCTGAAACCCAAAAAGAAAGGTATATCTGTGATATGATTAAGACTGGTAGGTCAGTGAGTTTCTTTTATCGAGGAATAATGATGAGAACAAAGATTTCAGTGAGATGGGAAAATTGAGAGAGAGGACCAGAAGAGAATGTGAGATCTGAGAAGAGTTTTAGATTTGATTGAGGAGGAATGCAGTGAATGAAGCATGAAGAAACTGGTAGATAGTGGAGCCTATTGCACATTAAGAGTGTAAAGATGATCACAGAAAGAAACCGAGATCAGACGCTACAGAAACTAACATATTAAATAGACACCAGCTTTTCTTGAGAAAATCTTACGTCCATCATATAATTCCATAATATACAAGTAGTTTGACAGATATTGCGGCCAAAAAAAAAAAAGGTATCTTTGAGAGGTATTGAAATCATTAACAATGTCCCAAAAAAATAAATTTATAATTTTACTCATATTTAAATTAAAAAATTTTATATTTGTATTGCGTTTTCTCCTCTATCTAATAATTTAAATAGGAGTGATATTAGAAAAACTTAATTAATGACTTATTATAATAAGAATCATTCACCTCTTCTAAAACGTGTCTTATAATAAGAATTTGAATGTACTTTCAATCTAATCTTAAATATAAGTTATTTCTAATTAATTCACACATATTAATAAAAATAGTCACTGATTTTATTGAAAGAGACAAAACCCATTTTGATAATCTCCACTCCTCCATAGGTTAGGGATAACACTTGAATTTAAAAAATAAAAAAGCTAAAACATTAAATTTGTGATAAAATATAAGTGATTTTCAAAATTGTTTTTATTAAATGCATTAAACTCTAACATGAAAGGATTAATGTTTACTCTCTCATTATTTTTATTAAATATAGGCATATAAGCCATCATATAGGGCTGAAGAAGAATATATTAAGTGTGAAAGCAGTATACATTCAGATGCAATAAGAATTTTTAAGTGCAATAATGGTAAAGATCTAAAATATTAATTGGATGTACATTGTATATATTCAAATGTCAATGTGTGCATCTAAATCAGGTTTTGGAACCTAGACCGGATCAGCCGGTCACCAGCAACCCATTGATTGAACCGGTCCGGTCCGGTGACCGGACCGGTTTAGTATTTTTTTATTTTTAAAAAATCAATTTTTTAAAATTTTTCTTTAGAATTTTATATTTATAAGTCTAAAATATTCAATTTCTTACCGGTTTGGCCCTGATTTAACTCCGGTTTGACTCCGATCTGACTCACTGACCTTTGACCCAGTACCTCGATCGGTTCAGTGACCAGTCCGATTTTCAGAACCTTGATCTAAATTATAAAATATTAAACATATGTACTACATTCAACGCAATAATAATTTTTGAGGTTTTAATTTAGGAAAATTATAGTCAGATCCTAAATAAAAGATAAAATATAAAAATGATTTCTTAAAATTTCAAAATGAAAAAACGGTTCCATTGATAATTCCAGGAGTAGATTATTGATAAATTCAGGGGTCTTATTGACAAATTTTTTAGATTATTTTTTTATTTTAAGATTTTAAAAAATTATTTTTTTTATTTTGTTTCTTATTTGAGACTCTTGACTGTAATTTTTTCTTTTAATTTTTTTTAAAACGGACACAGTGGCCGAGAAATCGAAGCTGTGCTGGTATGTCCGAAGTCAACACAGATCTGAAATCCAAGTTGCAATCGGCCAGCAAACCAATGTGGAATTTTTTTTTTCCCTGCAAGCCAAATTGCTATTTTTTAATTACACCCTTATTTTCGTTAATTTTAAAGTTTTTTTCATGAAGATTTATATGTAATTAATCGATTCTAAAGTTTAAGACATTACGTAATTCAAGGTGAAAAAAAATAAATTGAAAAAAGTTAGCACATTAATTATATTTCATAATTGAAGTAAAAAGGAATAGAGGGAGAGAGTACTGAATTTTTAATCTTTTAAAAGAAGACTACTGAATTTTTAATTTTTCAACAGAAGAATACTGAATTTTTAATACTTTCTTATGCTTTTAAGAATCATGTATTGCATGTATTGATGGTAGAAAAAGAATCACGCAGGCATTTATTTTTAATGAAATGAAAATTGCGTATTTTAGAAGAAGAATTTATATTATTCTCTTTCATAAATTATAATAGAGCACTCAATACAGAGTGCCCAAAATCACGCGCCATCACGTGATATTTATGCAAGTCGTTTTCTTTATTTGCCATTTTTATTTCTAAAAAATGAAAGGGACAATATAATAAAATACCTTCTGAATTTATAATATCATAAAATATCTCATAGGAAAGGATAAAAAGGTAGTTAGATAGGAATTTGATTTTTCAATATTCGGTGCAAAGACCAAACTACCCCCATCATTCCTATTTTGTCTTATCTCCCTTCACTTCTTCTCTCTCGTTCTATTTCATCAACGAGACGACAGCTCCCTCTCTGCCGATCGCCTCCAAGTCCTTTCGTCCAGAGTCCCGATCCGACCTCAGACCCCGTCTTGGAAGCAAGTCCCAAATCCCAACCATCCACCTCTCCATCGTTGTCAATGGAAACTTCCCCGATCTCCGCTCCGCCGTCGTGGACCAAATTCACTCTGTCACCTCCATAGTTGGCTTCTTTCAGATAATCAACCATGGCATCCCCTTGGAAGTCGTCGACCGCACGATCTCCTCTGTCAAGGCATCCAACGAGCAACCGAAGGAGATCAAGGCGCGACTGTACCATAGGGTTCCGTCCAACGGCGTGAACTTCTTATCGAAGTCGATTTGTATATTTCACAAGTCGTGAGCTAGAGGGAGACAATGCAGGTAAAGCTGAACCTTCTGGCAAATCCGAGCCTGATTTCAGAGGTTTGTAGGGCAGAGCTGTTGGAGTGGAACCCGTCGATCGGTTGGCTGGGAGAGATGTTGATGGGATTGCAGAGCGAAGTGCTGGGATTGAAGAAGGAGAGGTAAAAGAAGATGAAGGAATTGAAGCTCCTAAACTTCGTCTTCATTTTCTTGTTGCGTTCTGGTAATGGCGAAGGAAAAGGAATATTCATAATCACAAGTTTTGGCCTTGACTGATTAAGAGATTTTGGTTGTCACCGAGTAATAAGACTAATTAGAAGAGAAATGGTTTACACGGCAAAAAAACAAAAAAAAGAAAGCATTTTTTATAAAATCCGTAATACTTTCAATAAAATTTGTAATTGATAATATATGTAAAATGATTGATAACGAGTTTTGAATTGTGGCTAGTTAAGTAATAGAATTGATGAAATGAATAATGATGTTGACGAAATCTATAATGGTTTTGATAAAATTAATAAGTACTGACAAAATATATAAAAAGATTGAGTAAGAGTTTTGAGTTGTGACCAATTGAGCAATGAGATTGATTAAAAAAGTAATGGTTTTGACAAAATTCGTAAGTACTGATAATATATATAAAAGGATTGATAAAGAGTTTTGAGATGTGACCAATTGAGTAAAGTTAAGAAAATAGAGCTTAGTAGGGGGAAAAATATACTGCAATGAAGAATATATTGAGAGAATGGCTTTATGCCTTCAGTGTTACATTCATATATTTATATATAGATTAAACTGTTATTAACAGAAGCTAAAAGTACGTCTGCGTGATCCACAATAATAGGACCAGTAATAACAGATGGCTAGAGAGTAGGAACTGCTATAAGCATGTTGAGACTCCTTCAACGGTTCTGTTGTGGAGACTTGGGCTTATAGCAGACTGGCCCAATAAGAGTTGTGGGCTGTGTCTTAACATTCCCCCTCAAACTTGTGTCTGGCGATCTTACAAGCCCAAGTTTGTGCACAAAGGCCCAAAACTTGGAGTGTGAAAGTGCCTTGGTGAATAGGTCGGCTATTTGTTCTGATGAGGGTAGATATTTCACTACCAACTTGTGGCTCAGAACACGGTCTCGTACAAAATGAGCATCAAGCTCGATGTGCTTTGTCCGAGCGTGAAGAACTGGATTCGACGCAATCGCAGCGGCGCTGAGATTGTCACACCAAGCGATGGGTGGCTGTCGAAGATGGAGGCCGATCTCTCCGATGAGGGACTGAATCCAGGCTAGTTCTGCCGCGAGCTTAGCGAGCGCCCGATACTCTGATTCGGCGCTGGAGAGAGCCACCACCGGTTGCTTTTTCGCCGACCAAGAGATTAGTGAGTCTCCGAGGTACACGCAGTACCCTCCAATCGATCGCCGATCGTCAGGGCATACTGCCCAATCTGCATCCGAGAACCCGTGGAGAGCTAAATGAGTTGCTGGCTTGATATGGAGTGCCAGAGTCGCCGTGCCTCTCAGGTATCTAAAAATTCGTTTTACAGCTTTCCAATAAACATCAGTTGGTGACCTGAGGAACTGACTCAGTTTGTTGACGGCAAACATGATATCGGGTCTAGTGTTTACAAGGTATTGTAAAGCCCTAATTGCTTGCCTAAACACTGTAGGATTTTTCATGGGTTCTCCATCTTCCTTAGAGTAGTGCTTGTTGACCACCATAGGAGTAGGTACTGGAGAGGATTTGTCCATTGCAAAGCGTTCAAGCAGGTTCTGGATGTATAGTTCTTGCTTTAGGTACAGTCCTGTTGCGTCTCGATAAGCTTCAACACCTAAAAATTGATGTAGTTGCCCAAGGTCTTTTAGTGTAAAGTGAGAGTTTAACAGCTGTATAAACACCTCTAGAGCTTTATTTGAGCTGCCCGTAATGATAATGTCATCCACATATACCAATATGAATAGGATGAAGGTTTTGTTCTTTAAGAAGAAGAGTGTTGTGTCACATTTTGAGTTGAGAAAGCCCCAGCTTAAGAGAGTTGCTCGTAGTTTGTCAAACCATGCCCGGGGAGCCTGTCGTAATCCATAAAGTGCCTTCTGTAAGAGACATACGTGGCTGGGAAATTTAGTGGAGGTAAACCCTTCTGGCTGTCTCATGAGAACATGTTCTTGGAGATCACCGTTAAGGAAGGCATTGTTGATGTCAACCTGTCTAAGTTGCCATCCAAAGGTAACAGCCAGGGTGAGCAAGAACCGTAGTGTAGCTGCCTTTAGAACAGGACTAAATGTTTCATAGAAATCAACTCCTCCAATCTGTTGGAAACCCTTCACCACTAGTCTTGCCTTTGGTTTAAAAATGGTGCCATCTGTTAAGGGTTTGAGCTTGAAAACCCATTTGCAATCAACTATTTTGTGTTTTCCAGAATTTGGGATTAGCTTCCATGTTTTATTTTTGAGCAGTGTATTGTACTCACTGAGCATAGCTTCTTTCCATGCAGGATTTTTGAGTGCTTCCTTCACAGTTCGAGGCTCTTTTAGTGGTGTTTGTGTGTTGGAGACAACGCCAACAAAGGGGAATTTGGGCTTGTGGATGCCGGATTTGCTGCGAGTAACCATTCTGTGTTCAGGTGGATGTGTATGTGGTTGGGTGGAGTTGGAGTTGTCTGGAGGAGAAAGGCTAGGTGCTGATGTATCGGGTATATTTGAGTTTTCAAGTTGGTTAGAGTCAAGTGTTTGTGGTGGAGTGGTTTCTAATGTGGTTGGTTCGGGGGAATTATTAGCAGGAGAGGATATAGGTGTAGGCTGGTCGTGTTATGGAGGCCAAAAGAAAACAGCTGGCTGAACATCAACTTCAGGTATGTTTCTTCTGTTTAGAAAACCTGTAGACCATGGATATTCTGTTTCATTGAAAACCACATGTCTAGAGATATAAATTTTACCTGTGGAGTTTAGGCACTTGTAGCCTTATGAGCATTACTGTAACCTAGGAAGACACATTTAGTAGTTCTGAATTGCAGTTTGTTGTTATTGTAAGGTCATAGGCAAGGGTAACAAGCTGTCCCAAATATTCTTAGAGTATTGTAGTCTGGTCGTTTCCCCAAAAGTTTGAAATAGGGAGATACACCGCCAAGCACACCTGTAGGTAGTCTGTTAATCAACTCTGCAGCAGTGTGAAAAGCTTCCCACCAATAGAGAAGTGGCATTTTAGCTTGAGCAAGCATTGTGAGCCCAGTTTCTACAATATGTCTGTGTTTCCTTTCTGCTCTGCCATTCTGTGGTGAGGTGTGAGGGCAAGAGTGTCTGAACCATATGCCGGAATCATTAAGAACCTTAGTGAAACTTCTGTATTCACCACCCCAGTCACTTTGCACTGTCTTGATCTTACTGTCAAGTTGGTTTTCAACAAGTTTCTTGAAATTTTGGAAGGTGGGTAATGCTTCATCCTTAGTTTTTAGAGGATATATCCATGAGTAGCGGCTGTAATCATCTAAAAACAAGATATAGTAACGAAAACCATTTACTGAAGAGAGTGGTGAGGGCCCCCACAGATCAGTATGTATTAGTTCAAGGGGTTTAGAAGCATGTGAGCTCGACACTTTAAAGGGTAAGGAATGGGACTTGCCAAATCTACATGACTCACAAAACATATCTTTATTAGCATCATTGGAAATTTTCAGATTACAACTGCTTATTATGTGATTGAGTACTCGATCATTTGGGTGACCAAGCCTGCAATGCCAAAACATTTTGCTAAAGACTTTTTTTCTTCTGATCTTTCAGCTCTACCAGAAGTACAGAGAAGAGCAGCTCCACTGCTTGGAAGACGATTACAGACCTGAAACATGCCACCACTACTTGGATTTCCCGTGAGTAATGTCTCCCCTGTTTCCTGAGACTTAACATGCACACCATCAGTATTAAAAATGATATCTGCCTTATTATCACGGGCAACCTTGTAAACACTTATTAAATTTTTCTTGATTTCTGGTGTGAACAGTACCTCCCTAAGCTTAATTTGTTTGTTTGGGATATTTGCAAGTGTAGTGGAACCTGTTTTAAGAACACATATTTTATGTCCATCACCAACAGTAATGTCAATCTTACCATTTGTATCCATTGGATTGTCAAGTTTGCCTGTATCATTAGTAACATGACTGGTTGCTCCGCTGTCTAGGTACCAAGCATCATCAGAAACTGTTTCAGGCGTTGCCCAGTATGCACAGTCCAGGTCAGAATTGGTGGATTCTGTATTTTTCTTTCCACCGGAATATGGCTTTCGGGATGAAGGCACAAAGGTTCGGTCATATCGGTAAAAACAGGTTTGTGCCGTGTGTCCATACCTTTTGCACAGTTGACATCTTGGGCGTTCCTCATCTTCACTGTCATTGTTGTAGGTGCGGCCTCCACGAGTCCAGTTTCCACGACCACGTCTGCCTCTATTTGTCTGGCCACCTCTCCAAGTTGCTCTTGAGGTATGACTATTATCTGACCGTGCAACGTTGACAAGATTATTGCTGATGGTCAATTGATTAAGCTAGTTTAATTGTTCCAGCCTAGCTTCAAAGGTGAAGAGTGCAGTTTGGAGGTCGATCCAGGTGAGTGAACCTGCTTGGTGGGAGAGTTGGACAACTACCGGATTGTATTCTCCATCAAGGCCGGCAAGTGCTTGAATTATGAGGTCTGGCAGAGGAATTGGGCTTCCTGCAAGGGTAAGTTGTTCTGCTATACTTTTAATTTTTGCTAAGTAGTTTGTCATCTTCAGTGCACCCGTCCTGGTGCGCTGGAGTTCTGAGCGTAGCATTAATAATCGTGACCTGTTTTGTGCGCCAGCTAAATGTTTGGCAGCTGCCCATAAGCCAGCGGAGGTAGACACGGTTGTCATTTCGGAGGATACTTCTAGCGTCATAGTGTTGAGTAGCCATCCAAACAGAAGTTGATCAGTGGCTTCCCAGTCTTCAAATTCTGGGTTGGTTCTAGTCAGGTCATTTTCTGTAAGAAATTGAGGAGGGCAAGGCTTGTTGCCATTTATGAACCCCTCAAGTTTGTACCCTTTGATAATGGGCAAAACATGTGTAAGCCAAACTGAATAATTGGTTCTGTCCAGCTTGACAGAACAAACCATAGTGGGGAAGTTGTTTTTCTCTGAAGCTTTATTTAGAACTAATGCAGATGTGTGATGGCTTGTAGCTGAGCTTTGCTCATCATTTGAATTTGTCATGGCGATTTGCCTTGTAGGCTCAGATACCAAGTTAAGAAAATAGAGCTTAGTAGGGAGAAAAATATACTGCAATGAAGAATATATTGAGAGAATGGCTTTATGCCTTCAGTGTTACATTCATATATTTATATATAGATTAAACTGTTATTAACAGAAGCTAAAAGTACGTCTGCGTGATCCACAATAATAAGACCAGTAATAACAGATGGCTAGAGAGTAGGAACTGCTATAAGCATGTTGAGACTCCTTCAACGGTTCTGTTGTGGAGACTTGGGCTTATAGCAGACTGGCCCAATAAGAGTTGTGGGCTGTGTCTTAACAAGTAATGAGATTGACGAAATCTATAATGGTTTTAACAAAATTAATAAGTACTGACAAATGTATAAAAAGATTGATAAATAGTTTTTTATTGTGACCAATTGAGTAATGAAATTGACTAAAATAATAATGAGTCGTAACAAAATCTGTAATGATTTTGACAAAATCAATAAGTATTGATAATATATATAAAATGATTGAGTAATGAGAACTTTTTAATCTTTTTTCTCCATCATTAAAAAAAAAACAGATTTCCATCTTATCCCTTCTAAGTCTTTTATGTGTTAAGAGATTTTTCTTAGTTTTAAAAGGTGACGTGGCATTTATTTATCTTGTTTCGAGAATGAAATGCATTTATCTTTTTTTATGACTGAAATGATGTGTATTTCTCTATCACCCCGGCCTCATTCATTCATTGATATTATGATAGTACTACTTAGCCAACTTGGTAGTTGGCATGTAATCTAATACGAGTATTATTGGACTAATCTTGGTAATTTTAGCATAGTGATTTGCTTCTGATTGCAGAGAAGAACAGACATATAAAAAGTAATTTGAATTAAAAAAAAACTCTCCTTACTTAAAATGATAGTAAAAAACTATTATTCTCCCACCAAATCATCAATATTAATGTAAAATATCAAAGATAGTAGATAGAAGTCAAATTAAGTATAATCATGATTTTTTAAAAAAATTAACACACACATAACAGACTATATACTTGTTTTAGTTTTCCAAACATAGCAGTATGTGAATACACAAGGACACCTTAATAATTATTTTTTTATATTAAATTATTGCATTAGTATTCAATAATTATTATGGCTATCAATTTGATGATTAAAATTTCACTGTTATCAATTTTAAAAATTTAATTGAGTGCCCTATTACTAATCTAGGGGTCAATCTCCCAGCAAAGCGTGGAAGGAAATGTTGTCGTTTACTGTCAATCATTGATTTGTAAACTTCTAGTCGTAAGCTGCGTCTTTTTTCTTCCGAAAGGGCCAAAACGCAGGGATCATAAGCTGCTACGAGACTAGATAGTCCATTTAAACATTATATATTTAGAAAGAATCACAGAAGGATATTAAATTAGTAAAAGAATAAATAGGTAATTTGGTAAAAATCTGGGATTTTAAAATTTAGATGTTAACAATTTGAGTATAGGAATTAACAGTTTGTGTATAGAGATTGATAATTTGAATTCTCTAAGTAGTCACTATGTATACCCAATTTACCAATTGTTATTCTTAAGTTGTTATTGTTTATATTTAAGTTGTAAACACCAAAATTTCAAAATCTCATATTCTTAGTATATCACCTATTTGTATTTTTGCTAATTTAGTAGATATTTTAAAGTTTTTGTAATTCAAATGATTTTTTTTTTCATTTTTCCATAAGTATTAGGGGACATTTTGGAATTGATATTTTTTTTTTAATAATTTGGTAAACATAATTATGGGCCATGGCCTGGAAAATTTCATATATGAACACTATGCTTCTCCAAGTCGAAATCATAATTATCTTCCCTAATTAATGCGATTATGACCTGAAAATCAATCAGCATCAGAAACTCCATCACCATTAAATAAAAAGAATAATAAGCCTGATTATTTTATTTTGTGAAGGAAAATTAGGTTAACCCATTTGCACCAAAACGACATGCTAAAATCTTTACTTATTTTATGAGGTTTTTGTAGTTTAAATGGTATTTTTCTGTTATTTTTCCTTTACTTATTTGGGATTGATTTTGTAGGTCTGTTTTCAAAATACAAGTGAATAGCATGATTTCAATTTTGTTAATAAAAATTGATCTATTTAGTAAATAATTTACTCATAATTTATAAAGTCGTGAGTACAAATTTCAATATTAATGTAAGTTTCTAATTAGTGAACAATTTGTAAGTATATTTATTAGAATTATTCGAGTTTGAAAGCATGCTCTAATTCTGATCAACTCACAATTTCACGTAAAGTTTCATGTTTAAAAAAGCATTATTGCCGGTTTTTCATGTTTCATATTCCCAAACTTTCATGTTTTAAAAAAAATTATTTACTACTTTTCATGTTTCTTTTTTTTTTCTTTTCATTTTAAAAAAAAACATTATTTACTGTTTTTCATGTTTCATATTGAATGAAGTGACGATTTAGGTCAAAAAGTGAAATGTATTCAAGGGAAAGCTGCCTAATTCTATTGCTATAAGAACTTAAATCAGGATGATTTAGCATATCGTACCATATCATTGATTCTTTTAGAGACTCATGTAAGATCAGTTTCACCTTTGAGAAGCTGATTCAACATTTTTAAGTAAAATTGCACATTATGGAAGAATATAATAAGGACCTAGAAATTGCATCAACTACGGTATTTGGTCCACTAATGTATGCGCTGCATTTTTTTTAATTGCGACTCCTTTTTACCAACTCGGCACATCCATTTTCATTAAACAGATAGTTCAACCACAGCAAGAAGATAAGAAAAGTAGAAAACAAACTAAATAATACATAAAAAACAAGAAAAATAAACTATGGAGGGTGCTAGACCCAAACAAAAAAACCCAACCAATAAAGCTTTAGCAGGAAAAACCCTATAAAAGAGGGATAGAGCGTTGATAAAAGTTAATTAATGTAATATAATTTATATTTAAATAATTTTTTATTAAAAAAAGTCAATTTAATGTAAGCTTGTATTAAAAATTAGTTTGAAAATATTTAAATAGCAAAACAAAAATTGCTTCAAATTTAACTCGACTTCTCATCTACTAGCACTTGATTATAAAAATTATTTCCAACATCACTTTAAAATAAAAATTAGCTTTTTCCCAATTTAAAAGTCCTCTTAGGTTAAGTTTCACTACTATTTATTTTTAATTTTTATAACTAGATATGGAGCATTGGTAGATAAGTCATGAAAAATTACGTTTCTCATACATTTAGCACCCACACACACACATACATTGATTCTTATAATTATTGATTCTTGATTACTTCTACCACCATCTCATACAATACAAGAGTTGTTTTTTTTTTTTTTTGGTAAAACATACAAGTCTGGTTTTAGTAAAATTATTTTGTCCCGCTTTAATTGTGATTTTATGATTTTGATGGATAATTAAATATTTTTTAACTTTATCTGTAACACATAATGAATGCATGAATTAATGTTTAATAGTGTTGGTTGATATATGGAAATTAAGCAAATAAAGAATACAATAAAGAAAATAATTATATTATTTATGTTTTTAATTATGGATCCAATTTCTTAAAAGGGTCAACATCGGGCAAGGTATCTATCCATTTGCGCTAATTTAGGCCTTCAGGGGATTTACTGCTTCCTACAGTGTCCGCCAGTCACTTCTGCTAGTAAAAAGCAAAACTTTCCTCCAAACCTCAAACTCTGCTCTCACCTGCATCGTCACTAGTGTGGTGAATTTTTCATCACTCCCACACTTCATTACGTGATTCGCAATCATTTGACTGATTTGTTGCTTCTTCTTTTTTTTTCCCTTCAGCAATGGAAGCTTAGGGTTCCGCTGCTTCATTTCGTGGTCGTGCCTCGCTCTAGCTTCTCCTTTGCCGAGTCGTTTTACACCCCAGCTTGGCTTAAGCGGGTTTGATACCCAAAACTCAGGTTTTCTATTTGCATTTTTAGTGGGTTTTATTTATATCTCTGTTCGTTTGTGTACTGATGTGGAAATACTTGTCTCCCTAGTCCTAGGGCTCATTTGACTTAGTTTTGTCGGTATTAAAAAATAGATAGTGGTATCTGACTTTGGATTTTTCAGTTTATTCTGTACATAACAGCTACTGTGCTGGAAGTTTATGGTCTGGCACTCCTATTCCCTTTATTTTTGTTTTAAATTGAAGATAATGATATATCGTCTACTTATCATTTCTCCTATTTTTTTGCTCTTATTTAATGTTTGGTTGTTCGTTAGGTGCAACCTTCGTTGGTGAAAATGTTTGTTTAGAGTTCTTTCAGATTTTGATACTTGATTTTCTTTAGTTTCTGAAGCTCTGGTCTGTGCTGACATGGGAAAGACTCCTGGAAAATGGATCAAGGCCCTACTTTCGGGGAAGAAATCAAAGTCTCATTCATCAAAAAAGAAAGATTCCTTTGTAAGTTCTTTTTCTGCTGTTTGGCTTCTGGTAATTTACACTTTTATGTTTATTATTCGTCATAAATAGCCATAATCTACATTACACATGAAAGGATCAAGGTATGAATCTCTTGCTAGACCAAAATAATTTGATAGTTTAAGAAAAAAGTGGGTAATTTTGTTTTCTTATTGGACCATGTATACATGGAAACTTTTAGGCTTGTGACAAGTCTAATTTGGTAATAACTGGTGGTTAAAGGAATGTTATATTATGACTGATTGAATACATCAGCCTGTGTCGGATATTGATATCTCCCCAATTTTTTTGATTATTTCATTCATTCTGTAATTGATAAACTTACTTCCCTAGGTTGATTATGTCTGCCATCTGCACATGCTTTTCAATAGAAGTAATTAGATATGTGTGCTTTGAGAATAATACATTTCGTGTTGTTAGAGACTGCCTTATTGCCAATTTTTCATTGTTATGTACTTCAAATAGGTACTAAACACTTTAGATTTTGTAATAAGCAAGTCCTAATTTTTGCTTCCATTTTTGTTGAAAGAAACCTTCGAGTACCAAGGACTTGCTGGCAATGTCCTCTGAAATACATGTGTCTGATCCAATTGTGGATTCAGCACTGATATCCCAACTCACTTCTGGAGCTACTGCAACTAAGGAATCACTTTCTGAAAAGGGCTTAGTCAGTGAATTGTCTAACGACAGGGTTGCTATCTCAGATAGAGATGAAGAGACCAGTGCACAAGCTATTGTTGGTTTTGGTTTGCAGGATGATACTGAGAAAATCAGGCTAAACCAAGCTGCTACAAAAGCTCAGGCTGCTATTAGGGGCTATCAGGTAGGCAATTACCTCTTATTTATATGTTTTTGTTAGAAATTAAACATGATTAAACCTCATAACTATTCCATTTTGTTATTTTTCTTCAATTTTAGGGGTAACCTTTTACCTATTAATGTAATCACTTTCTTATCTCTGGAATGTGGTTCTGCTCCAGTCCAAAGTTCTGTTATTGTGTTATTCCTCTGCTATGATAAATAAATTGATAATACAGTTTCTATATCCATTGGATTTTTAGTCATTAATCAATTATTGCATGCAAATATTCGAAGCATTTGTAAATATTAGTTTTACTTATGAATGATTGAAGTGATCTCTATACTCATTTGAAGGCTCGACGGTCATTTCAATCACTCAAAGGTGTCATAGAGCTGCAAGCCCTTATTCGTGGCAGCTTGGTCCGGAAACAAGCAGTAGCTACTTTATACTGTGTGAAAGGAATAGTTAAGTTTCAAGCGTTGGTTCGTGGTTACAAGGTTAGGCGTTCTGATATTGGTCTTGAAGTGCATAAAATTTGCAGGGTAAAGATTCCTGGACTTATTTAATTAATGCAATGATATATGTGTCATATTACCATATCATGGATGAAAAGATTAAAGCCATCAATTACTCTACTGAATGTTCCTCACTGTATTTTTTGGTCAGGGTACTGAATGTTTGATTGCTGTTGGAGCATCAACATCTAAGCAGACAGAAAAGCTGTCCAAAAGTGTCTTGGTTAACAAGGTGAGATGAGATTTGCTTGTGTAATACTTGTTACAGAGTACTACTTGTTGCCTTTCATTTTCACCTAATGTGGGGCTAATTTTTGAGAACTTATTCTATATTACCATATGTGATGAGAAATAGATTTTCTGAATTATTCAAAGTGATGATAATGAGGCTCTCTAAATTATTCTTGTGCAAAATGTCCTGTGATTGATATCTTGAGGCTTTGTTGTTTTTTGATATTGATAGATTTACAATTACAATGTCTTTTTTATGTGTCATATTGAAGCATATTAATGTGCAGCATAGGTTGTTGAGATTTGAAACTATGTGGCCAAAGTTTTTTCAGTTGCTAATCCAGTGAATCATGTGTTATAAGCGCTGTGCAAAAAACCAGACCGGACCGGCCAGTCGGACCTGAAAACCGGTGAACCGGTTAGTGGTCTGGTCCGGTTGGGGTAAAAAACCGGCGAACCGGTCAGAATCGGTCAAACTGGTCCCCCCCTTTTTTTAAAAAAATATTTTTTTATTCCTCTAACTACTATTTCGTACTATTTTTTTAGGGAAAAATGAAAGTTTGAAGACCAAAATGAAGAGAAAAGTAAGTAAAGAAAGAACAAATCTAAAAAAAAAGAAGATTTTGGGGATATAATAATTAATTAATTATAGAAAATGAGATATCATTACATAAGTACAGGTACCATAACTATTACTAATAAATTTTAAGCATTTTTTTCCTAAAAATCTTCATTTTTATCTATAGAAGTTTAAAAATATATTAATATATTTATTACTACTAATAAATTATAATATTTTAATATGACTGGTCTGACCCCGGTTGAACCATTGACCCTTGAACTTGTGCCTTGACCGGTTCATTGACCGGTCCGGTTTTTTGTTCTTTGGTTATAAGAGGAAAATACACGAGTTAATTATGCTATTTTAGGCCAATTTAACACACTTGAGACACCCTCTTATCAAACTGATATATAATCTTTCATTGTTCTCATTTTCCTTGAAGCAAAGTTTGTCTCATACTATGTGTTATCTCTCAGCTTCTGGCTTCATCATCCTCTGTCTCTCCTCTATGTATCAACTATGATCCTGAACAACATAACTCGGCTTCAGACTGGCTTGGCCGGTGGACAAATTCTCACTTCTGGGCGCCTCATATGGGTCTGGGGTCAAAAACAACACTTGACTCGGTTTCTAATGAGAAAAATTGCAACAGTCAAACAGTTGAAAAGAAGGACGGCCTAGCTAAAAGAAATGCCCGGAAAAGTTCTGGTGTAAAAGTTAACTATGGTTCAGCTTCAGATTTAAACAAAAATAAACACCGTCCAAAAAAGGTTTCAGCTCACCCATTGCATTCAGGCCAAGAAAATACACAGAAGGAAGTTGATAAAAGTAATTTAAGAAAACCACTCAAGCAGCATGATTCTGATAGACCCGAGATTGTCAATGGGAAAGGAAAAGACATACTGAGAAAAGCATCTGGTCATACTGTCACTGATGTTTCAGAGAATGGACCAAATTTTTCTGCAGAAAAAACTAAAGATTCAGCTGTGTCAAAATCCAAACAGTCTGATCATGATCAAAGCCCTGTACAACAACCAGAAGATGAACATGATTCTCCCATAGCTAACTTGCCGTCTGGATTGAAGAACGGTAAAGGCGATGGTATTCAAGGAGTCAGTGAGGACTTGAATTGCATTACCGGCGTGAGCCCTAAGAATTGCCAGAGAAGAGCTTCACTGCCTGCTAAGTTTGACAGTCCAGATGACAGCATGCAAAAAACTCCGAGACTGCCCAGCTACATGGCCCCTACTGAATCTGCAAAGGCTAGGGTAAAAGGACAAGGCTCCCCTAGGCTTGTTGCTGAGTTGGTAGATAAAACTGGTCCAACCAGGCGGCATTCACTTTCATCTTCAGTCAATGGTAAGTTAGATTCACTTTCTCCACGACCAGAAAGACCGGGAGCTTTGAGCAGTAAGGGAGTAATAAGAACAGATAGATCTCTGTCATCTTCAAGGGATGGGAGTGGTAAGAATTTCAGACTTTTATACTTTTGCTTATACAGTATTAATAGCCATGCCTCTGAAGAACACTTGCATAAGAAATGCAGTTATTTCTAGTCTGCTTGAGGACTTGGATGACTTTGTTTAAGCTCACGTACTTGTTATTTCAAAATGAAATTTCTTATTCCAAAGCTTGTGTTTTGTGATTTAAAAATTGAAGCATGCGTATCTTGATTTCTTGTTTACTGACTTGCTCTGCGCAACTTGATTCTTAGCTGCTTTGGTTGGCAAATTGCTTTCTCCATTCCTCAATCTGATTGTGTTCGTCCAATATTATTTAATTTCAGAGAAGTTGATCCAACCTCAGTGGAGAAGGTGATGTTACATAATACTTCAGGACAAGGATGGACTGAGATGTTGAAACTTGAAAGCTGATTAAAAAAAAAAAAACATGACAAGTTATGTAACAGCCCTTCTATAACCCATCATTCTTATTTGTGGACATATATACAGGAGGATTTGACATGTAAGCAGGTTCTGGCATATCAGATTTCTTCTACTTCTGGCACACAGTATTTTGGTGATTGTATACTTGATTTCAGCTTATGAACACCCCTCTTTTTTTCTGGGTTTTTGAATCTTGTATTTTCTCTTGCAATTGTTCTCTCAGATGTCCCTATCTATTGATTTGGATGGAAAACAATTCCGATCAGACTTAAGTTTATACTAATCTTCTTTTCTTTCAGAATGTTCTGCCTTTTTCGTTTATTGCTAGCAACAGCTTAGATTATATTATATGACTTGGATAAAATCATAACCACGATGTCAAACATTGCCTTAAACAATGGAAAGATGATGTGATTGGTAGCAAATAGAACACATACCATGAGGTTATACTATTTGTGAACGTGAATAGTGCCGTTTGTTTTATTTTATATTATATATTTATATATTGATGAAAATATTAAATAGTTGATAGTGACGTGTATGAAGACACCAGCAGATTAGACTGAGAGGTGCAAGTAATCATTTATTCGTTATTAATTCAACACTAAATTATACAAAATCTTTTTAAATTTTGGTGTAGCTGCATATATTGACATTTTAAAATTTAAATTTAACTGGTTCTTTTGTTTTCTTATCATAAGGCCCTTGCAGTTATCTGTTTGATTGAAATTGCCATATAAGATTAATAAAAGACACCTCATATCCTACATGGCATCCTAAAAAGCATCCTGTGTAAGTTAATGATTATATCATTTTTTATAGGGTTAAGAGGCAAAAATGCCCACGTGCTTTTCTCAAATGGGCACCTAGCATCAAATGCTTTTTTTGGGTGCAAAAGTGCCCATTAACTTTTTAAAATGTGATAAAAATGCACATACGGTTAATGAGTACTAACGTGTACTAACGTCCGTTACATGAGACCAACAATATTTTTTTTGAGGTGCAAAATTACCCATGAATTTTTTTTTTGGGTGCAAAAATACCCATGAAGTTATCAAAATAGGGAAAAAATACCCACACCGTTAACTAGTACAAACTTCTGTTTTGTATGATCAATATTATTGTTTTTAATGATTATTTATTTTTTTAAAAAAATTAAACTCTCCACCCTCTTTCTCTCTTCCCCACCTCTCTTCCTCTGATCTCCCGTGAGACCCTATCCATACAGTTCATTCTTTGTTGCTCTCAATCTCTCCATGGAGCGTCATCTCTCTTTACCTCACGTTTTTTTGCCAACTTAGACCTAGTCCTCTAGAGAATAACACTGCTTCTTCATTTAGTCAAACTAATACAACATCAAAAAAAAGAAGCCCCAAAGTCATTGACTGCAAATCACCCATCAGTATCTCGTCACATGTCACTAATATCTTTAAGAGTTTGATCATTTGAATTCAAATAAAAAAAATTATTGCATAGTGCTATGAGTCCCACATCAAGAAATCTCACAAGTAGAGTATGATTTATAAGTTTGAGAGGCTTTCCTTTCCAATAGGCTAATCTTTTGAGATGGACTTTCCATTGGGCTTGTGATCATCATATTGATGCTTTTATTGAATGCACACTAGAAGCCTAAAACTTGGTGGAGAGTTTGAGAGCATCTAAGAGTGAATCGTTGAAATTATTGAGTGCTTTTGAGAGTTTTTTTTAATTAAATAATCATTAAAAACAATAATATGGATCATACAAAACAGAAGTTTGTACCAGTTAACGGTGTGGGTATTTTTGCCCTATTTTGAGAAGTTAATGGGCATTTTTACACCTAAAAATAAAGTTCATGGGTATTTTTGCACCTTAAAAAAATAATACTATGGGTCCCACATAATGAACTTTAGTACTCATTAACGGTATGTGTATTTTTGCCCCATTTTAAAAAGTTCATGGACACTTTTGCACCAAAAAAAATATTTGATGCTGGGTGCCCATTTAATAAAAGCATGTGGGCATTTTTGCCCCTTAACCTTTTCTCATAATTTGAAAAAATACTTATATATGTTGCGTCATATGTGTTTGGACCAATCAAAACATAGCACCCAAATGAATTTTAATCCCAGTTAACAGTCTCAATTTTTTTTGCCAAAAAAGAGGGGAAAATAGGCCCTCCTATCAGCCACACTCTTTCTTCCTCTCTATCTTCTTCTTTGACCTAACCTTGGCCATATTCACCTCTGACCCAACTCCTTGTTGGCGTCAGCATCGTACACTATACAAATTGTTGGCGGCAGCATCTGTTAAAACACAATAAACAAATAGTTTAAGTCACGTCCAATGACGTTGTCCTTAGGAGATATTCCGCAACCCCCTAGTAGATTAGAAAGCGGCACTCCCCAGGATAAAACGAACTCTTCTTGCAGAAAGCAGGGTGACAAAATTGCATAAAGATATCAATGTAACTCTGAAGAAATGAGAGAAGAGATGAGCATGGGGACCTCCGCCTCTAGAACTCGGTGCTCTCACCTCGATTTTTTTGAACTTACTCCGTACATTGCCTTTAATAGGCAGAAATCATATGACAGTTGAACAACAATAATGACTATTTATGACGGTTTAATGACAATTAAAATGACAGTTACAAAACAAGTATTAATGATAACTTAATATAATAAAACCTTTTAAATGTCATTAAAACTGGTCAATTAAAAATCCAAATGTCATTTCCAACGGTCAATTCAAAAACTCTTCTTATCAGTCTTTTTACTAACTCAAGCTCATATTTAATTGTATACTAGGGCGTTCCCAATCTTGAGTTATATGAGACTTTTTTCTTTGACCCACTCACACACAATATTTCCAACAATCCCCCACATGTGTCAAAAGAAGCTCGTAGCCTCATTAACTGAGTTACACACATGGATATAACCATTGTATCTAGTGGTCCTATAGACTGTGAACTAGACTTAGGGTCTGTTTGGCAACATGTTTGGTGGGGAAAAAAGTCCATTTAGAGCCCAGAAGTCCATTTGGCACATTTGAACCCGTTTGGAATCACTTCAGTTCAGACTGAACTTTTGAAAGAAAAGGAGCTTCTTTCAGAAGCTCCTTTTCTTAGCTTCTGCCACCATCAAAAATTGGCTTCTGCCTCCATATGCTGAAATGGTTGGGAGGCATGTTTGTGCAAAAACGGTGGAGTTGTATTTTTAAATTCTGGAGGAGAAGAACTTGTCATGGCCTTGCCGATAAAAGTATTATATATGTAAGGTGTCGCTGCCTGTCCAATGTATTTTTCTTTTTTTAATAATAATTAAACTTATTTTATTTTATAAAATTTTATTTACATTTTTCCACATCAATTATAACAATATTTATACAAACAATATATATGTAATATTCAACAAGATTCATGCCTTTTTCAGTCATTTCTCATCTAAACGGGATTTTCAAACGCTAATCCAAACATGTTCAACTTAAAAAAAAGTCACTTCTCTCACCGCCAATCCAAACACAAATCACATCTACAATATGACTTTTTTTCAATCAGGCTTCTGCAAAAACTCCATTAAAAAAAAGCTACTTCTACACTGAGTTCCCAAACATGCACTTAAACCAAGGTTATTAAACCGGGACCGGTCAGGGAACCGGTCGGGGTACTGGGTTAAGGGTTAGTGGGTCAAACCGGAGTTAAACCGGAGCTAACCCGGGACCAAACCGGTGAGAAAATGAAAATTTCAGGCTTATTAATATGAAATTATAAAAAAAAATTAAAAAAAAATCGATTTTATAAAAAAAAGACCGGTTCACTACCCCGGACTGGACCAGTTTCCTGCCCGGGTCGCCGGTTTCCGGGCCGGACCGGCCGGTCCAGTCCAGGTTTAATAACATTGACTTAAACTAATAACACTTAGTATATAGAGATGCCAGTGGTCCTATGGACTATGAACCGACACCTCTTGAGTGTATACTAGAGGCATTAAGAGTCCGATTATACCCCCACATTTCCCGCTGTTAGCACGTTTTTGCACATTAAAATAGCCATGCGCGTGTCCTGGTATTTAACGAATGCTTTAAAGATTTTGCCACAATTTTATAGAAGCGGCCCCACTCCTCATTCGCATAGGTGATTTCATGACATGTACTTGCAATGAGCACATCTTTCCGTAGGATTATGAAATCATTAAGAGCTTTCGCTCAACCTCACCATAATGCATTCTAGCACTTTCTCTTCCCATAGGAAGAGACTAGTAATTTATTTTAGTGCTAGCAGAACTAACAAACGACTTGTTCTTACCCGTTGAACCTCCTTCATGAGATCACCAATCATAGAGGTTGGGTTGCTATTGTTGTTAATTTCGTATTAGCTTTAGTCCCATTCCCCTCGGCTAATTTAATTCTTCCCGGGTTTTGTTAACGGATCCGCAGGTCAACTTTTGGCCTGGAAAAATCGATTGAGATAACTCCACAAATTCTAAGCATGCTTATTCATGTAGTATCTCAAATGATATTCACTTGTACCATTATTCTCTCAACAATGGCTATTGCTATTTAGCAATCACAACTTGTCAACATAAAATATTGGTTTTACACCCACAATTTTTGCTAAGAGATTTTCAATAATTTAGCCTTCAATCTCAGCCAATTTTAGAGTCACATACTCTAATTCACATAATAATTTATTTTGGCTACTAGTAGATTTTCTCATACAAAACTGAAATTCAGTTTAACATCCGTGTATCTCAATACAACGGGAATTTACTGTATATGATACCAATATTTATGGTACCCCTTAAATATTTAAATTTCTTCATGAGACTGCATATTTATATATGCTCAATCTTCACATAACATGAGCTATATCACATGGATTAACATCCTTTAGTGTAACAAATTTTCAACAATTTGTGCATACCCAAATTGAGCAGCAAAATCAATTTTTAAATTATTTTAAAAAATGTTAGAATTATAAAGAATATTCACAATGGTTTTCTAAAAACTAAACTTCAAAAACATTTCTCAATATTGTAGATAATCACTATTCCTTTTATGATTTCAAAACCCAAAATCACAATTGCTTCACACATACTTCATATTAAATTTTGAAGCCACATTAAAACACATATGATATATGCATTAAAAATTCAATATCCACATGAGTCATGTTTATTTATACTACTATAAATATACACTCGCAAATCATGAAATTTAAACACATTTATCTCTATACTAGATAAATGATAAGCTCTCTGCAGCAAATAACAATACCTCTATATAATTAATTTTAAACTACAACTTGGTTTTATCAAATGAGGTTAGAAACAACTTGCAACTTTAAAAAATTTTTAAGGTACCCCACATGTTAGGCACCCCCACACTTTCAAATATCTCAAAAATATTTTCACATCTTATAAATAATAATTCTACTTTAATTAAAATCTCACTATATAATCCCCTTCCATTCTAATTATATTAGAATTTCTCAGAGAACTTTCACCAAAAGAGGAAATAAGATCCAAAAACTTACAAATGTCATGTTAAACATTATTTCTTGTCTCCAACAAATATGTTACCATGGTTTTCCAAATACTACATTTATTATGAGTTCTGATCAAAACTCACCAAACCACTCTTATACATATAATAGCATGATAGCCGTTTTCCTCTCAAAACATAACTGTTGCCCAAATAAATTCAGGGAATAGGACACTTATAAAAAATAAATGGGACACTTATGAAATTATAATGACAAGGAGGTTACGAGCTATTAAAACTCATATATTCATTAACATAAATAAATCCTCCAATAAGTAAGAAATAAGTTACCAATGTCACGATTTTCCATCTATTAAAATACATCACAACCTTCTAAACCGAAAATATACAATATTCATTGTCTATTGTTGCAAAAGAGAGTTCATAGTTTGAACAGAGTTAAAGTTGGATGACTCCAACATTTATGATGCAATAACAATTTAATGTTGAAATCCATAAAACCAAGATAACTAAAAAAAAAAAAAAAACTCTGGAAACATTTTTTCCGTTCCCAACATTGTGTTCCACTAAAATTTGTAAGCTTCAATACTTATTGTTTATTGAAAATTTTATGCCCCATGAATGTCGGTCATTTACAAATATTTAATGTACAAAAGCTGTTACCTCTATTAATTAACACATAAAAAAAATAACATTTAAAGTTGCAGCTTTTGTAATCAAAGCATCGGGCCTTAGTTTTCAAAAACCGGACATGTAACCTATTGAATATTCATCAACTCCTATGACAGTCTTACTGCATCGGTTTCTCATTGCAATGAAGACACCAAATTTTCAAATGCGTTAAACAAATAATAACTTCATTCCTTGAAGCCAATCAAAATAATTTATTACAATAAATAAATTATAAAAGTTTATCAATTGCTAATTCTATAATGCTCCTTAATAGTTGTTAACATAATAATCTGTAATTACAATGGATATTTTTAAAAATATCATTTTCCAATGTAGACTATGTAAGTGATCATGTCTTCTTTAAGAGAGATCAACCACATTAAAGCTCCAAAACGTTGAATAAATAATGTGAATTCTTTAGAGAGAGGAACAAATTAAAAAAAAAATGCATTTTGTGACCACCACTTCAAAATAATTCATGCAAATAAGCACCCAATTAAAGTTTCTTTTGGCAATTTAGAACGATACGTAAGGTAACAATATTAACGCAAACACATGACTTTCATACTTAACTCAAAAGATGAATCATACTCTTGACAACTCTCAAAATCATGTATCCCTTAAACATAAGCTATATCTACAGTTTCTTCACCTTTAAATAATTCTTTATACTCTCAACCAGTGTTCTCAGACCCGGACCGGCCGATCCGGACCGGGAACCGGCCGGTAAGCCAGTCCGGTCTGGGTCACATTTTTTATTTTTTAAAAAAATTGATTTTTTTATTTTTTCTTTAGGATTTCATATTAATAAGTCTAAAATATTCAACTTTTCACCGGTTTAGTCCCGAGTTAGCTCCGATCTGACCCACTGACCCTTAACTCAGTACCCTGACCGGTTCAGTGACTGGTCCGGGTTTAATAACCTTACTCTCAACACAATTCAAATATTTGCAGATATATCCATAATGACTAATTATAAAAATCACCATTATCATATTTATCAATCCTTTAATTTATATATTGAACCGGGCATTTACTTGTAGATAAAAGATACGTCAATTCATAACAGCCTTCATTCCTGATTGGTGATAGTATCGGCTATGCGTTGCTTGGAGAGCTTGCTCCACATGGTTCTCTCCAAATGCCTCTGCATGTATTATGGTATTCATATATACTAGAAAGTTGAAAACTTCAATTCCCAGACCGAGATGAAAACGTGATTATGGATCTTTTATTCTGACTGATTAAATTAAAGGACGAAGAGAATTTCCACAAGTTAAAAATCAAATAAAGGGGGCAGAGATTAGAATTAAAACTTATCTAATTTTCTTTGTAATCAACCAAATAAATTGAAGAACGCCCATCATGAAGCAGTCTTAAGATTAGCAGGAACTATCTCCTAAGATTGTTTGCGTTAACATCGTATACCGTACAAATTGTTGGCGGCAGCACCTGTTAAAATACAATAAACAAATAGTTCAAGTCACATCCAATGACGTTGTCCTTAGGAGATATTCTGCAATCCCCTAGTAGATTAGGAAGCGGCACTTGTAACATCCTTATTTTTATTTTTTTAGGATATAATTATAATTTGAAGATAATTATCATTTTTAGTAGGTAATTTTTAAGAATAAAAAAATAAAAAAATAATTAAAATTTATTTTATAATATAATATTATTATAATATAATATATTATAAAAATAGTAATTTTTTTTAAAATGTGGGAGGAGTAGGAGGCGCCCCCAATATTGAATAATGGTATGGCATGAGCCACACCATACCATTATTAATTAAAATAAAAAAAAATATAGAAAGGAGGCATGAGGAGGTATTATTAATACCTCCTCTCCTCACACACTTCACGCAACAAATTTGCGTAAAGTGTCATACAGTAAGGTGACGTGCAAGGCTCTGATAGGAATCTTTTTTATTCTTTGGGGATCAATAAGGTATTCAAAACCTCTTTTAATTATAAAACTTATTTTATGAAAGATTTTCTGAATAATTTTCTCTTTCTTTTGATATTAATTTTGTACTGATTAGAGAATATTTTAGGATTAAAATTTTGGGCAAATTTGAGTTTTATCAGTATATGACTATAAGAATATAGATGATAACTAATAGTTAATTTTAATCGGTTTATTTTTTTTATTTAGTTGATATAAGATTTTATAATGAATTTTCTATATAATCAATTTATAAATAATGTTATTTTGGAATTTTAAACTGATTAAATTTAGATTAAATAATTTATTTGAGTTAATGGAGATATTATTGAAATTTTAGTTGACATAGTTTTAAAATCTGAAGGACTAAATTGTTACTTCTGAAATTTGTAAGTCTAAACTGTCATTTATGAAATTCATAAGACTTAAACTATTATTTATGAAATTCGGAGGACTAAACTTTCATTTATGAAATTAGGAGGACTAAATTGTCATTTATGAAATTTGGAGGACTAACCTGTTATTTATGAAATTAGGAGGACTAAACGGTCATTTTTATAATTTAAACCCTAAATTGTTATTTTCAGTTTTTATAGTATATTATTATTAGAACTTGTAAATAATTTATAATTTTGACTTTTAGAAAATTATTAACGGGTAGTAAATTGATTGTTATAGATTGATTTTGGCGTGTGTTTGAGCTCTTGGATTTGGAACAGTGTGATAATAATTAGCTTTGGTGAGGGGTAACCACTTTCCACTTATTATGTGTGTTGGTGTGGGTTTGTGAATATTTTGTAAAATGATTATGAGATTGAAAATCATATGTTGATATTTATGGATTATTTCAATGAGTATTATTGAGTAGTGTTTTGTTATAAACTTGCTTTATAGAACCTTATGATTTAAATTGTAAGATATATTTGTATATTTCGAATATCCTCATATGAGTATGGAAATCTTACGAAATTCCTATTGAGCTATTTATTGATACCTATTGGGTTGTTTGGTTTGGGTTGAGATGAAGAAAGTTATTTTTACCATGTGGTATAGCCTTCATTGGTGTATGATGATTGACTTTCTATTGTCTCACGGGTTCAATGAGGGACTGTCCCACGAGTTCAATGAGGGACTGCGACACCCCACTAGTTCAATGAGGGGAAAGACCCATGGTTCGGAAACATGCTCTGTGGATTTTGGTCAATCCTCATCATGTGACCGGAGAGTTCTTTGAGTGGCCAGTAACATGGATAGTAACTTAGCCTATGGGTCTAGTCGGCGAAAATAAGGCGGTTTGGTTGGTTTGATGGGAGGCACTTAAGAATTGTGATATGAGATTTGAGATATGATATTATATAATTTCTTATATGAGATTTGTGTACAAAACAATGATATTAGATTTTTAATATTTTATTATATAAACTGTTCCACTTGGAACCTTATGAACACATGTCAGCATGTGTAATGAGTTGGAAAGATGGTTACTGAGGCTTTTGTCTCACCCCGTCGATTTAACATTTTTCATGTGATAATTTTCATGCTGGAATGTCGGGAGGAGCTCCTGAGTCATAGATATATCTCTATGGCCTCTTGTGGTTTATTATGTGTTGAATTGATGTATATTGACACTCATAGGACCTACATCCTGTAAACTCGAATTTGACTGCATACTTTGGATTATTGTATCATGGATTGAATATTATAATATTTAATAGTTTGTGAAATTTTATATCTATTGTGATTAGTCTTTGAGAGATAATATTTAATATTATAGAATTAAGGAGAGGATTTTACAGCACTCCCCAGGATAAAACGAACTTTTCCTGCAGAAAGTAGGGCGACAGAACTGTAGAAAGATATCAGTGTAACTTTGAAGAAAAGAGAGAAGAGAGGAGCATGGAGACCTCCGTCTCTAGACCTTGGTGCTCTCACCCTGATTTTTTTGAATTTACTCTGTACATTTCCTTTTATAGGCAGAAATCATATGACCGTTGAGCAGCAATAATGACCATTTATGACGGTTTAATGACAATTAAAATGACAGTTACAAACAAGTATTAATGACAATTTAATATAATAAAACCTTTTAAATGTCATTAAAACCGGTTAATTAAAAATCCAACGGTCATTTCTAACGGTCAGTTCAAAAACTCTTCTTATCAGTCTTTTTACTAACTCAATCTCATATTTAATTGTATACTAGGGCGTTCCCAATCTTGAGTTATATGATACTTCTTTTTTTGGCACGCTCACACACAATATTTCCAACACTCCTCTTCTATGTTGTCCCCATCTTTCCTCTTCGTCCTTAAGGCTTTGTTTGGTTGGAGGTTTTGGGAGGGGAGGTTAGATGAGGGGAGGGTTAGGGGTGGAAAAAATGTGTTTGGTTGGAGGGAGGGGAGGGGAGGGGATGTTAAAAATTTTGTCTTCTTTTGCTCCCCTCCCCTCTCCTCTCCTCCCTCCAAAATTGGAGGTTTTTGGAGGGGAGAGAAAAATTTGTCTCACTTTGACCAAAATGCCCATACTTATTTTTTAATATTTCAAGTTTTCCCCTCTTGTTTAAAATTAATGAGATAATATGTAAAAATCAATAAAATATCTCTTAAAATGTATACAATTTTTTTATCATATATACTTGAGTTAATAGGTTTTTTAAGATTTACAAATTAAAAAATAAAAGAAGAAGAAAAATATATAAATAAAGAAAAAATGGTATATTTATCAATTTATAATTAACTCACCTCACCTACCCTTCTGAACCAAACAAGAAATCAAACCCCCCCTCCCCTCCCCTCCCCCCTTCTTGAACCAAACAAAACTTATAACATCCCCTAACCAAACTTAAATTAACCTCACCTAACCTAACCTTTATTGAACCAAACACAGCCTAAAGCAACAACAAAATCTAATTTCAGATATGAAATTCGCATGCAATAAAAACCCTCTTATTCATATATTTCTCTATTTATGATATTTGCGTAGGTGGTCTCTGGTAGCTGGGAGTATGCTTGGAAGCACCGATAATGAGATTAGGAACTACTAGAATACCCATCTCAACAATAAGCTCATAAGTCAGGAAATAAACCCTAGGACTCACAAGCCTTTACTTACTTTCGACAATAATTCCAAACTCAAGAAGCCTATCGTGGACCCAATAATAAAAGCACATTCAATAATCTTCAATCATCTACACGACAGATAGGTGGCTGCAGTCAACAAAACCAAACAAATAATTTCTCTAAAGCTACAGTTCAATTACTATTGGTGGGAATAATTGGGGAACAAGTAGCGGCAAAGTGGCGAGGCTTGAAAATGGGGTTGATGAGGAAGGAGAAGACGATATGATAGTGGAACCAACTGGGGAGGAGTTTCAAGATCTGATTTAATTGGCGAGGCTCGAAAATACTGTGTTAAAATGCAGTTTCAAAGGAGTTCCAAGATGTCATGAAGCTGCAAGCAACCAATATCACTGAAGAAGAAAAGAAAATGGTTGTGGCAGATTTGATAGAAGAAGGGCAGTGGAACTTGAGCCGCATAAGTGGGAAAATTTTAGAAAAGGAAAGAGAGATGATTCTGAAGATTTCAACTCCTGTGAACACTTGTATGGATCGGGTGATTTGGATGGCAAATAGAGATGGATGTTATATAGTTAAATCTGGATATGATGTTGCTAAAAAGAGTAGGAAAGAGGAAAAGTCTAAGGACCCAAGTTCCTCGCATGCCATACCAAAGTAGCTTTGGAAAAGTATTTGGAAAATTGCAGTGCCTCCTAAGATCCAGCATTTTCTTTGGAGGGTAGCAGCTGGAGCAATTGCAACAAAGGAAGCTTTATATAGAAGATCCCGTGCTAGTGATCCAATATGCCCGATATGCAATATAGAGGTAGAGACTGTGGAACATTTGCTCTTCTTATGTCTTTGGGCCAAGAAATGTTGGTTTGGCAGCAGGTTAAATTTTCGATTCACTAAATGGAAAGTTAGAAGAGCTGAGGACTGGCTGTGTGAAATGCTACATGAAGGCAATGATCTAGATGAATATGGAAAAGCTATCCTTGCTACCATGTGTTGGTGGATATGGAAGAAAAGGTGCAACTGGGTGTTTAGGAGCGAATTACCTGATGCTGATGAAGCAATAAAGCTGGTAAATATGCAGGTTGATGAATACTGGAAATCGAAGGAACGAGTAAGGGGTGAGAGTAGGAAGGTATATGTGGAGAGTTACAAGAGGCTTGGTAGTTGGGAAGCACCTACTGAAGCAGCTATCAAGATGAAGGTAGATGGATCATTTTTGGGGAAACAAGGTGCAGCTGGAATAGGAATGATATGCCGAAATAACAAGGGTATTTTTGTTGGAGGTATGAGAAAAAGAGTGGAAGCAAATTCTCCTTTTATGACTGAATGTCTTTCCTTGAGGGAAACCTTGTGGAGCAGAGTAAGGTTTTCGGAATCACAACTGATTTTCAAAATGGATTGTGAAGTCTTGTATAGAATGGTGAAAAGCAATTCAACAGATGGATGTGAGTGGAATAGCCTGGAAATTCTGTAAGAAATTCTCAGCCTTAAAGAGTCATTACAAGGGGTGTCTTTTTCACTTGTCGCAAGGCAAGGTAATAAAGCTGCTGATTTTCTAGCAGTTAGTGCAGCAAAGGAGATGTATCAGCTGGATTGGCTGGATGTTATGTCATCTTCTTTAAGCATTATAATAGCACGAGACTCTGGTAGGCACATGGACTTTATGAATGAAGAAGAGTCAGGTGTCACTAAAGAGGGTATTGGCTAACAACTGTAATGATGACATAGAATTTATAGTACTAATGATATAATAGTTTTTTGGTTGAGTAGGTTTTTAGAAGTTAGTGTGGGATATGATATATTGTTAGAATTTTTGAGTTTTTTCTTTTTGGCTTTGGCTATTGCTGGATGTAACTCAATTTTTTTGATATTAATAAAATTGTTAGTTTTGGCCAAAAAAAAAGGAGTTCCAAGATTTGATTAAAGTGTCGGAGAAGGAGGTGGAGAGGAAGGAGAAGATGATGTGATGGTAGTGTCGAGTGGGGAGGAGGCGTGATGCCTAGGAGGTGAAGGAAGGTGCGCGTGGGTTAGGAAGGCTTTTTTTATTATCTTTTTTAGAAAATAATAAAGAGTGACAGTTAGGATTCAAATAAATGTGAGTATTGTATTTTAATTAGTTAGAGTATATATAATACGTAATATATGAAATAGAGTATGTAAGTATTTATCCTATGTATATTCTAAATTTCATTCCCTCATGGCCCACATCCCTCAAAATCCCTTCTTTCTTTATTGCGCTTGCATGCATGTGTGTGTGTGTGTTAATAGAGAAGGTCATTGTTTGAACCAGCTCCCAAACCCACTTGCCTTTCCCTCTTCTTGTGTACATGTATGTATATTCTTCTTCTTTTTTCTTTCTTTCTTCAAGAGCTTGTGTGGGGTGTGTGTGTTCATTCTTTAGGTTATATATATTCATTCTTTAAGTCCTTGATGTTGAACCATTCCTGTTCTTGCTTCCCTTTATTTCATATTATTTTTGAGGTTTGTTGTCTCTGCCAAGTCTAACATATAACCTCTTGGATGAAGATTAAAATACTCTTAACCCAGACCGAAGTAAGAGCGAGAATGAGAACGAGCGAGGTAAGGGCAAGAGGGTATGCACACAAACACTGCAAATTCAGAGGGAAAGCAGAGTGAAGTTGATAGTGAACCAACCAAAGAGAACGATGCAATTAAGAGCCGTAATATCAAGAAGATGAATGGCCCCTCAGACATGGAAGAAGATGTAGGGGTGATTAAAAACCCACACCAACACAGGAGCAGAAGGATGCAGGTACGGGGTCATAGTACCCTGGGAAAACACAAACTTCATATAAGACCAAATTAATGGGAAAAGAAATGCCAGGTGAGTAGATGACAAAGAAAAGGATTTTGAGAGCAAATGGTAGAGTGGTTAGCAGAAGAGAAGGAAATAGCCCCTGATTTAAGTGACGACCATCAAAATCTTGTAGCGGGTTTGCCAAGGTTTGACATAACAGATGAAAGACTGAGGAAGCTGTGCTGGCCACGAAAGGATTCCTTGATTGTTACGCTGTTAGGGAAGATGACGAATCTAAGGATTGAATAATGATTGGAACCTCTAAAAGTGTTTTTCAATCATGATTTATGGTATATGAGGTAGTTTTTACTGTCTACGAGGTAAATATGTGAAGTTTTGTTTCAATTTACGTGAATTGGGCTTATACCAAACAAGTATAAGCAAAACTAAACATCCCCGCTTATCAAATATGAAAACTTTGAACTCCGAGACTTGCCAAACAATTATTATGTTCAGAATAGGAGATAAGGAGTGTTGGCGAACTCTTGCAAAATCTGTAATCTGAGTCACGTCCACGAACGCTGACTTTAAGAGCTATTCCGCAACCACCGGCTAACTGGAAGCGGTACTCTCCAGGATAAAACGAACTCTTCCTTGCAGACACAGGGTGAAACAGAACAGCGAAAACACAAAGCAACTATGAGGCAGAGAGAACACAATACAAAGGCTAGAGAGGAAGAGTGCTCGAGATTTCAGAGCTGGAACCTCCCGCAGGCTGTGCCTTTTATAGGCTCCCCATGCATTTGAACGTTGGACAGAAAATTCAATGACCATAACCACAATTTAATCAGCGGTTTCTAAACATTTGAATGTCATAAACATATTTTATTGTGCGGTTTTGAAATCTGGAGGTTATGAATGATGTCCGGTTGAAGAAGATAAAATATGGTCATGACCTTTGTAACTTAAATGTTCTGGTTCCAAAATTCAAATGCCTCAAAACTGAATTTTTCCGGTAAGCCATTTTTCACAAAATAAATTTTAGATTTTTCTAAAAAAAGATTTGATAAAAAGTACCAAGTCCATCTTTAATTCACACGAGGGGAGGCGGAAATTACCGGATCTCAATTGCATTTACCTCCTGATGGATCGTTGTTGTGCGCGCAAACCCACTCTTCGTCTTAACCCATCTACTAGTCTAATTTCACAAAATGTAATATATACACTTGTGTTCTCTCTCTCCCAAACAATGTGGGACTTGTTCCATTTTACACACCCACACACAAGTCAAAAACTCCAACAAGGAGTTGACAAAGAAGCTTTTGTATGACCGTCCCTGGCTGATCCAGGGCCTTTATTTGGCAGTTCAAAGATGGAGTCCTAAGTTTAATCCATATGGTAACAAAGTAAAGAAAGTTGCAGTGTGGATTAGTATACCAACACTCCCCATACACGCGTATTATGAAGATTGTTTGCTGGAGTTGGGGAATTTAATAGGAAAGGCTTTGAAATATTATCTTAATACCTTAGCCTATTGTCACTTAGATAAATACGTGGAGAGGGGAAAATTTGCAAGGGTAAGTGTTGAAGTTGATTTAAACAAGCAGCTGAAATCTCACTTTGTGATGAGAAACAAAGTCTTCACAGCGTGGAATACGAATGTCTTGAAACTATTTGCTTCAAGTGTGGCAAATATGGCCACAACCAAGAAGATTTCCCTTTGACAAAGAAGAACACTGATGGGATTGCAACCCAGGATGGAGAAGCGACGCCAATGGATGAAACGTCGCCAGAAAAAATTCCAGCGGAGCGTCAGCCATTGGTGAGCTTGCCAGGGATTGAGACCCACGAAGAATTTGGTCAATGGATGAAAGCTACTAAGACTTTTTGACAAAGACAGGTGAAGGAGGAAGATGAGAGAAAAACAAACCTGAACCTAAAGGCAAGGGCAAAAACCAGTAGACAAAAATAAAAGAGTCAGAACAGTACAAGATTCCATGTTCTTTCGAAGGTTGAGTCGAATGTCATTCCTGAGGAGAGGAGACCGATGGGCAAGAAGAAGGAAATAGTGAGGGTATGGAGGCAGAAAGAGCCGTCATAGAAAGCTAGAGAAGGATTATGTTGCTCCAGAAAATCCTTTTCTTGGGAAAAGTAAGCTCGAGGTCGGCGAAAGCAGTGGGAAGGCGTAGAAGAAGAGTACGGAAATTAAGAATAAAGAGAAGGAGCTAACGGTCAAGACTTGTAGGGTTTCATTAGGCTAGAAGAATAAGAATGGGCCGGACATCACATTTGAAGCTAAGAAAAGTCCAAAAATGCAAAAAGGCCAAGGAGACATTACGAAGCCCAATTCAATTGGAAAGAAAAGGGACATTACCACCAGACCTAAAATCACATTACCTTTATTCAAGAACAAACAAACTGCAAGAGCCTACAAAATTGTAATTGGGTGACTCATTTATTGGACTCAAATGAAGTGATTAATCTAAATATTTAGAAAATTCCAATCGGGAAATATTGAAGATCACAATATAACCAGACGAAACCTGCAGCATGCTATGGAAAGACAGAACCAAACGATAGAAGAAGACCCACCTGACCGAATTGAACCTAGTAAGCAGGGGTTAATTGAGGTGGATCAATCAAAAAATAATGATTAGTGGTTCGAACCCGAAGGAGCAGAGAGATGGACTTGATTCAGAATGAACAGAAACTGGGCAAGCATCTTAGTGCGTCCATGTAAGAGCGATACTCTCTCTCTCTTCCAAATAATTCTTATGAATTTTATAGTATGGAATTGCAGAGGCGCTGCGTCCAAAACCTTTCCTGAAGAGTTCAATTGGGAAGAACATTGTGGATATTTTGGTTTTTTTATAAACTAGAGTCAGTGGGGATAAAGCCAATAAAATTATGAGAAAATTGGGATTCAGTAATTGGATTAGATTAGAGTCAACAGGTTATGCGGGGGAATTTGGGTGATGTGGAATAAAGATGAACAAAATTTACAATATGAGCGGTCATCAACCCAATACCTTCATGTTAGACTACTCCTAAAACGAGTGTAGACAGCTGTTGGTTGACTTTTGTTTATGCAGAGCCAAATAACAACTTGAGGAAAAATCTGTTGGTTCAGGGGTTGTGGATAGTGGCTGGAGATTTTGACGCCTACCTTTCTATGAATGATGAAATAGGAGGTTAGGCTCCTAATGTACCGGCTATGAGACAATTTGGAGACTATATTACTCAAACGGACCTGCTGGAAGTTCATAGGTGAAAGATGCACTATACACTAGGGAGAGAAATCTCATGAACAAAAAAAAAAAGTTTGGGCCTTTTCAAATGCCTGGCTGAATGAAAAATACCCACTAACCAAGGTTCATCATTTAAGCAAGTTTGGATCGGATTACAGGCCCCTTCTTATCAAAACTGTCCCAATGAAGTGTACTAGAAGGAAATTATCCTCCTTTCGATGTCAAGCTGCATGGGTATTGGAGCTGATTTTGTAGATGTCATTAAGAAAAGTTGGACGCAGGGCTCCTGGAATGACAACATAAAATTTGTTGCAAGTGAACCAGAAAACTAGAATAAGATTTGGGTTGGTAATATCCCACAAAAGAAGAGGAAGCTTTTGAGCCGATTAGAAGGGATTCAGAGAGCTAGAGGCAGGAGGGATAATCAATATTTAGTGCAAGCAGAGAGAGACCTTTGGAAAGAATATAACAGGGTTATAGCTCAAGAAGTGTTACTTTGGTACCAGAAATCCTGTTGCAATTAGTTAAAATGGGGAGATAAAAATAGCAGCTACTTTCATGCCTCTACTATTGTTAAAAGAAGAAGGAATAGAATTGAGGGGTTGCAGAATGAACAAGGGGAATATATTTTTGACTAGGATACTCTAAAAGGGATGGCACTTGACTATTATAAGAATTTATTTGCCAGTGAAAGCCATGCCCAAGAAACCATTAGATCGGCAAGCGGGTTTCCAGGTCTCAGTGAGAATGATAAAAGGGTCTGATCGGAGCTAGTTTCAGAAGAAGAAATAAGACAAGTATCTTTTGAATTAGGAGCCTTAATGGCTCCAGGTCTAGGCGGAATTCAGGCTTCTCTCTTCTGAGTATTGGAACTTGATTGGTAGGTCAGTATATGACTTGGTGAAGGGTATTTTTGTTGATCCTCACAAGGTGGGAATTATCAATAATACAAACCTTGTCCTCATTCCCAATACGGATAGCCCAAGCACTATTAAGGAGTTTCATCCTATATCCTTATGCAATGTGAGCTATAAAATTGTAACAAACGTAATCAGTGAGAGGTTGAAGGCTCTGTTGCCGAAACTAGTAATTTAGTTATTGTTACAATGCATGCATTTAGAGGGATAGATTATGGAAAATAATAGAAAAAAAGTTTTGAAATTGAAAAATCATAAATCATATATTTTCTATAAAATGAGTTGTGAATTATTTATCAAGATTTTTATAACAAACTTGATTTAGGATTTTACTGTATCAAAATTCTTTTCTCTCTCATTTTTCCTATAGATTATTTAGTTTAATAATTATTACTGAGTTGTTTAAAATATCTGGCAGATCAGATATACTTAATGTTAAGCGTGGTCCCGCCCGGCCTCACCCAAACCGTCTAGATATTAGTAATGAAACCTCTTCACAGAACTCAATAAAATAAAATACTGGAACATTTTGTCCACCCCTAATCCAAGGTTTTTTTTTAGAAAATCATAATAAAGTCCCAAACAAATAAAAATATGAAGAAATGGTCCTAAAGGGTTGTTAATGACAACATGAGGATCCTCCATTAACAACATGAAGATCGTCATTAACAACTCCTTGGAACAATTTCTTCATATTTTCATTTACTTAGGACCTTATTGTAATTTTCCTTTTTTTTTCTTTTTAAAACCAAATCTTCCAATCCAAGTTGACCATTAGCATTTAGGTTAAAAAATAGTAATTTATCTTCCGACAAAGATAAGTAAAAAAATGACTTCATGTGCTAAAATAACATTTAATTTTTTTATAAAAAGTATAACACTAATCATAAACTATTTTTTAGGGTAAAATTAACCGTAAACTTTCAAAATTGGGACAAAACCATTAAACTCAATTAACTTCCATTTATTATAATGGGAAAAATCAATGTTTTGGCCCTTAAAGTTTTGACTCACTTATAACTTAGTCCCTAAACTTTTGAGTTACTTACAACTTAGTCCTTTATGTTTCTAAGCATCCTATATGAAAAAAAAATTAAAATACTGTTAAAAATTGCTCATGTGGATTTTGTGTAAATTTTAAAAAAATAACAAGGCATCCTTGTCCCTACCAACTCATATCCCCCTCCGCCTTTGTTTTCAAAAAACCTTGTTAGGCATCTGCGACTGCATGACAAATCCTTTAGAAGTTCCTTCCTAAGCATAAGGTGAGAAAAATTTTCTTTAGCCTTCAAAATTATGAGCATAATGTAAATGATCTTAGTTACATTTGTTATTAAAATGAGAGATTATACGTCAGGCATATTGTGAAGTGGATATGCTTTAAATTTTTCTAATCTCATCATTTATCATTGAAAAGTTAAGAATTTTTTTTCCACATGGCTTTTTCTTACATACTGGTATTTTATCAGAGTTGATAGTATCATAAGTGGCTTCAACCTGTTATTCAATCCGAGTCGTTCCCTGCCCTCTAGAGTTGTAAAAAGATTTGTTATAGATGCTGCAGATGCTCAGTGAGGATTTTAGAAAACAAAGGTGGGGGGATGTGAGTTGGTGGGGATGTGGATACTATTTTTTATTTTTAAATTTATGTAAAATCTATCAGAGTAATTTTAACAGTATTTTAACTTTTTTTTTGCCACATCAGATGACTCAGACATATTAGGGACTGGGTTATAGGGTGTGTTTGGTTCAACAGAAGTTAGATTAAGTGAGGTTTATTAAAGTTAAGTTAGGGGAGGTATGAGCTTTGTTTGGTTCAAGATGAGGGGAGATGATGTTTGGTTCAGAAGAGTAGGTGAGAGGAGTTAATTATAGGAAAAATTTCAGAAAAATGCATTCAAAAATGGAAAAAGACAAATTAGTACAGCGAATTTGAAAAATCACAAATTAGTCAGGTGTCAGTACGGACGAGGAATATAAGATTTTGAAATTTCGGCAGAAAGAAAATTTTTCCCTTAAGCTCTCCCTCTCTCTCAACTTGGAATAACAACATTGGACTCTTGATTAACAACAATGTTTTCTCCATTAACAACTCCAGGGATAAATTTGAAATTCACAAGTTTCAGGAGCTAATAACAATACTGGTTTCTATATTAACAACACCGTATTTTAGATTACAGTGTTGTTAATCAAGAACTCGGAGTTATTAATTAAGATCTTGGTGTTAATATTTCGAGCTGAGAGGGAGGGAGAGCTTAAGAGCAAAATTATCTTTTCGCTGAAATTTCAAAATCTCAGATTCCTCGTCCGTACTAACACCTGAATGATTTGGGATTTGACAAATTAGTTGTACTGATTTTGTCTTTTTCCATTTTGATTTCATTTTTTTGGAATTTTCCCTTAATTATAAGTTGACAAATGTACATGTCTCTTTATCTATATATTTTCCTTCTTCTTTTACAATTGTTTTTTAAATAAATGATTATTTCTTAATTTCTTATATAACATTTCCTAAATTTCTACATAACATCATATATTTTAAGTTACCACATGCATTAATGATGTGCAATCATTTCTTATAATTGTCAAACCCATTAATATCCTGATATTCGCTGAATAATAAATGCATAGTTCGGATGGCATATAGAAATAGTGAAAATATAATGATAATAAGTACTTACTTATATTACAGAAATTCCTCATATGATTTGAAAAATATAAACAAATCCAAAAGAAATAAATTCTACAACTAAAGATAACCAACTGTAACTCCTGACTAGGATCGGACCTTCAATCGCCAGTAATTACGGTTTTGCCCTTAGAGCCGCTAACCTTTGCTGGAATATTTTTAGATGTTGAAAAAGGGTGAGATTCGGATGAATCTCAGTAGTAACATACAATCAGTCATATAAAATGCGATAAATAAATATGCAATGCGCCATGATATGTAAAATGCTAACTCGTGTTGTATGCATACTGTTCAAGGCCAAAAGACTGTTTGCAACCCCGGCTTAACTCGTGTCCATGGTCAAATGATATGTTTAGACCCTGACTTATTCGCGTGTTGTGCCCCAGGCACTGTCATGTTATAGAAAATGGCATACACAACATATAAATAATCACATAGTATATGAGAGAAAGAGTTACTACCTGGATCCTTTTTTAGTCCGGTTGTTTATCCAAAACTTTTTCTTCTGCTCGGGTTATTACGAATTCCTATAATTTAAAGTTAAAAAGTAATTTGTTATTACTTGTATTACTAGTGCCTTTAATCATATTATGCTGGTTATCTCAATTTCAGTGGCTTCTACATAATACAATTTTGCATAGTGCAATTTTACTATTCTTCAGCAAATTGGCAGATTTTTTAGTTAAATTTGAAAAATCATAACTAATTCTAGAAAATTCTAAATTGACTGGGTCTAAAGCTTAAATGAATCTCTTGAAATATATTTTCATGGAAAAATATCAAAATCTACCCAGTTTTATCATATTGCTCCCAGAATATCATGAAATTCCACTGTTCTAGATTACTCTCCAGAAATATAGCACAACTTTGAAAATCCATATATCCTAATATACTTATCCAAAAATTATGATCCATATATCAAATTAAATTTCTGAATGTATACTTTTAATCTGAAAAGTTTCATCATTTTTTGTTAAGATTTGGTTTTCCAAAATCACGTGAAAACTAATCTGACTTCCAGAAATATAGTCTGGCAGCAACCAACTTCAAAAATTAATATCTCTTATTATACTAATACAATTAACACAAAATATATATCAAATTAAATATTAAAATATATAATTTAATTCTAGAAATTTTCATGGCCATTGGGAAAGATTACATAATTCAAAAACACTACGAAACCAACTACTAGAATATGGACTTTCAAGATTGCATCTGTTTCTAAACCAAAATTTCAAAAATCATAACTCCCTATATAGATATTCAAATGATGCATTTTATAACTCATTTTAAAGATAGTTATGTGTAATATATCCATGTAAAATTTCATAATTATTGGATAAGATTCACATGGTCAAAACACAACACGAATGGGACTGACTTCTAAAAACGTCAGTTTTGACAATCTGAATTCAAAATTCAATAACTCATTCATTTTGAGTTCAAATTATGCTCTTCTTGATTCTATTTCATACTTCACATCCTAAAATTTCTATAGGAAAAAGAATCAGGTGAAAAATATGTCTGTAGCCTCTGTTTGAGCTTCTACAAGTTTCTGGTAGAAACTCTGTTTTCCGGCGACCAAAACAGAGTTGATAAAACTGTCATGCAGCCATGATTTGAGACTTAAATCTCAAACATTTTGACTCTACATACTCCTAAACATGTTCCTTGTGTTTGGGGACGTGTTTTCAGAAGAAAATAGATCAAAAATCCCATATAAAATGGTTACATGATTACTGGTTTTGAAACTGATTTGTAACAAAAATTTTCCGACGAACTTCATCACTTCCAGCAGCAAAACAAACCAGAAAAACCACTCAAATGCTATGGAAATCCAAGGTAAAAGTAGAGGAGACTTACATAAACACGTTTATGATGTTGTATGTGAAGTTTGAAGCTTCCTTGTTTCTCTTCTTCCGTTGTCTCTCTCTCTGTTTTTCTGTTTCGTTTCTCTGTTTCTGTTTTTCTGTTTCTGTTTTTTTATGTTTCTTCAGTGTGGCTGACGTGCATGAATGGAGAGGTGATGGAGTGATTTATTTATGTTGAGGTGTGTGTGCGCGCTATCCGAATTGTAAGAGAAAAATGAGAAGTAATGAATGTGTGTATGTGTTGTACAAATGAGAAGAGAAGGAGGAGGAGTTCGTGGGTGTGTAATGTGTGCGTTCCAAAATTCTCCAGGTGTGCCAGACGAAAAGAAGAATGAGTGATTAATTGTTTGTGTGTGTTGGTAAGTTTTTATATACACATATAGGTATATTTTTATCCTATAAATTACATACTCCAGGCCTTAATTTTTTTTTTGTCTAATTTAAGTTTCCTTAAATTTCGTAGGTTCCATAATTTGGCTTATTATCTAGTTTTCATAAATTAATCCTTACATTAAATTTTTGGGATGTTACAATAATTATAGTGGAAAGAACAAAAGTTCACCAACAAAAAAAACAGAGGAAAGAACTGAAAGAATTATTTAAAATAACAATGAGAATAGAAAAGAATGATTAAGAGAAGGCCAAAAAGACGAGAAGAATAGAGTGAGTATCTGTGTGACAAAAAAAGGTTTTTATATTATAGGGATATATGTAGAATAATAAAAAATTATCATGGGCAATTTGGTCAAAATGAATCATAAATTTTTTCTCACCTAGGAAAAACCCCAATTTAGAGGTTTGAGAAGGGGGGAGCACTACAAGACAAAATTTTCACCTCCTCTCACCTTGCCTACTTCTAACTAAACAAGGTTTTTAAATCTTAAATCATCTCTGAACCTCACCTAATCTAGAAAAAAAACCCCAACCAAACACACCCATAAGCGAGCCAAATATTTAAGGGCTAAAAGATTAATTTTCACTATCGTAAAAGATGGAAGTTAATTAGGTTTAACAGTTTTACCCTGATTTTGAAAGTTTATAGTTATTTTTGATCCAAAAAATAGTTTATGATTACTGTTGTACTTTTGATAAAAGTTTAAGGTTATTTTAATACTTTAACCCTAAAAAAATAAAACACGTCACTATATAAACTGGATATAAATTATATTCTATAGCCTTTTTTTTTAGAAGTACCCTATATTATAAACTGAAGCATGTATACATGGTGTTTGCTAGGTTCCACTTATTGCTTCATTGGAAGAAGTTGATGGCAAGTTCTCTGAATCATATTTAGGAACTTACATTTCCCAACTTATTTAGTGTTTGGTGGAACTTCAGAAATCATCAGTTTAATTTCTTTGCTGAGAGTATATATATAGAGAGACACATAATTATATATATACATATATATATATATATTATAGACACAAACATATTTATATGGTTGGAAAAACAGGTCAACCCGTGGGTAATATATATTATGCGTATGTGTGTAATTGATACATAGGGTTATCTTCGAGTAATATGCGGTTATGTGTAAATAATATCCTCCAAGTGCATACCTAATTAACTTGGATTTGTCTTAATTAACTAGCAGCCTCTATAATTAATTTCCTTTAATTTACTTCAATTACCATCATATTTGCTGCTTCCCCTCAAACATCTCAAATCCAACTTATTTCTCTCTCTTTCTTGCTTTATGAGATTGAGAGGGCTTGTTCAGAATATCCTTATGTGTATGATTGTTTGGTTAGATGAATAAATAATATTTATTTTTTTAAATATCCTTAACGTCAATATATAATTAAGGGAAAACAGACTTTTCATTCTCATAAAATTTGTGCTAATTACTCTCCATAATCCTAAATATAAAATTTAGTTGAGTCATTTTGTTTTAAATATAGTTCTTTTGTGTATGTAATTTACAAGTTTCCCCAATAATTTCATCCGATAAACAAAGAAGGGCAAATATTTTCCTAATCAAATTTAGTGTATGTTTGGATTAGTGGTAGAATTTTCTTTTTCAATATACACGAAATAAGTATGTGAGAGTAATTTTGTATCAGCATGTATAAATATACTTTTTGAACACTAACTCAAACAAGCCCTTAAAGTCCCTTTTGGATCAATATCATAATTGATTATGATTCAAAATTATAATTGATTTTTTAAAAAAAATATTCAAACAACTCTTATTTTATTTGATTAAGGGTATAATTTCTTTCGATATTTAGAATGCAAAGGGTTTTTGTCAAACCCCTCAACAATTCGATATTCACAGAGTATTAAACGCATAGTTCATAGGCATACAGAAATAACAGAAATATACTGATAATAAACGCTTGTTTACATTACAGGAAATCCCATAGGATTTGAAAAAAAATATATACAGAGACCAACAGAAATAAAATTTGGAACTAAAGATAACCAGCTGTAGTCTCACTTGAACAGGACCTCAGTCACTGGTAATTACAGTTTTGCCCTTAGAGCCGCTACCTTCTGCTGGAATGTTTTAAATGTTGAAAAAGGATGAGATTCGAATGAATCTCAGTAGTAACATACAATCTGACATATAGAATACGAAAATAAATATGCAATGCCATATCATGTAAGATGATAAAAAATATATGTGCACTTGCCCAAGGCCAAACGATATGTTTGCACCCTGGTCTACTCGGCACCCCTGTTGGGTCCCTGACCACAACTTGGAAAATTGGTGTGTCCAATGACACTAGCTCATATTATAGAAAATGACATATTTAACATACAGATAATCATATAATACATGCAAGAAAGAGTTACTACCTATATCATTTTTCAGTTTGGCTGTTTATCCAAAACTTTTTCTTCTGCTCGGGCTATTACCAATTCCTATAAATTAAAGTTAATAAGTAATTTGTTATTACTTGTATTACTACTTCCTTTAATCATATTATGCTGGTTATCTTAATTTTAGTGGCTTCTACACAATACAATTTTGCATAGTGCAATTTCACTATTTTTCAGCAAATTGACAGATTTTTCAGTTAACTTTGCAAAATCATAATTAATTCTAGAAAACTCCAAATTGACTGGGTTCAAAGCATAAATGAAGATTTTGAAATATATTTTCATGGAAAAATATCCAAATCTGGTTAGTTCAAACATATTGCTCCCAGAAATTCATGAAATCCAACTATTCCAGATTACTCTCTAGAAACAGAGTACAACTTTGAAAATACATAACTCCTAATTTACTTGTCTAAAAATTATGATCCACATATAAAATGAAATCTGTGAATGTATTCTTTAAATATGAAAAGTTTCATAATTTTTGGTGAAGTTTTGGTTTTCCAAAATTGCGTGAAAACCAATCTGACTTCCAGAAACATAGTCTGACAGCAACTAATTTAAAAAATTCATATCTCTAAGTATATTAATCCAAATATCACAAATTATGTATCAAATTAAATATTAGTATATGAAATTTCATTCTAAAAAGTTTCATAGTCATTGGACAAGATTTCGTTGCTAAAAAATACCATGTAACCAACTGCCAAAATCTAGACTTCTAGGATTGCACCTGTTTCTAAACCCAACTTCTAAAAATCATAAATCCCTCCACAGATATCCAAATGATACATTCTACTACTCATTTAAAATATTTGGATGTCTACTATATCTCTGTAAAATATCATAAATATTTGGTATGATTTGATTGATCAAAATCCTACACGAATCAGACTGGCTCTCAAAAATGTCAGTTTTGACAGTCTGACTTCAAAGTTCAATAAATCATTCATTTTAACTCCATATTGTGCTCTTCTTGATTCTATTTCATACTAAACATCCTAAAATTTTCATTGAAAAAAGAATCAGACAAAAAATCTATCTATATCTTCCGTTTAAGCTTCTACAAATTTCTGGCAGAAACTCTGTTTTCCAGCGAGTAAAACAGAGTTGAGAAAACTCACATGCAACCATGGTTTTTCACTCTAATCTCAAAGAATTTGACTCTACATACTCCTAAACATGTTCCTTGTATTTGGGGACGTGATTACAAAATCAAAAACACTAGAAATATCACCCAAAATTGTTATAAAATCACTGGTAACTCTCTTAATTACAACAGCCATGAATCCTCATAGACAGGCTAAACTAACGAAATAAAAATGGGAAGAGGTAGAGAAGACTCACTTGTACCACAACATGGAGTTGCATATGAGGTTTGGAGCTTCTTTGTTCCACTTCGCCAATCGTTCTCTTCCTTCGGTCACTCATGTCTCACTCTCTTCCTCTATTTTTCTGTTTTTTGTTTCTTTGTTTCAGCTGTTGCCTAAATGTTGAATGGAGAGGTGAGTAAGTGTTTTATTTATAATGAGAGCTAAACGTAGGTGTGTGCTGTTCGAATGAAAATGGAGAAATAAGGAGTAGGTAGGTGTTGTCTTATTGAAGGTGTATGTGTGAGTGTGTGTACGGTACATGTGTTAACTAATAATGGAAGGCAATTATATCAAATATGGAGATATACGTGTGTTGCCAAGTGTGTGTGTGTGTCGGTAAGTTTGGATGTGTTTATATATATATATATATATATTTATTTATCTTATTAATTACAAACACACTAGGTCCTAATTTTTCCTTTGTCTAATTTAAGATTCCTTAAATTTTGTAGGTTCCATAATTTAATCTTTGTATTAAATTTTTGGGATGTTACAGTTTTCATCTTTTTTAACATGTGGGCTTCTCGAGATTTGAATTTATGTTCTTCTTTTTATATATAGAAGTGAGGCTGCTTATCTACTCAACCAACAATTTGTTGGTAATATTCAAGCAACCATATACACACTAAAATCAATTATGAGACCATTATCATTGGTTTATAATTAATTTGTGACGTGGATGGTAGCCATCGGAGGAGGGAGGAGGGAGAAGATGAAATAGAAGGGGAGGCAGTGAGTGGTGGAAGTGGTGGTGGAGGTGGATGCTGGAGGGAGATGATAGGTTTGGTCGAAGAGGGGCTTGAGTTGTCAATCTCTATTTTTAAGTTGTCATTGTCTATACTTGTTAAAGTACGCTTATTAGGCGTCGTTGACAACTTGAGTATAACAATTAACAACTACCCCCATTAGATGGGAAGATAGGTGTCTTCATTGATTTCCCTCCCCATTTACTCTCAATTGAGTGTATCTACCATTAGATCAACTTTCAATGGTTGAGATTTACCATAGAAGATTTTTATTATAATGATATTTTTTACATATTATTAAATCTCAACTATTGAAAGTTGATATAATGGTAGATACACTTAATGAAGAATAAATAGAGAGAGAAATTAATGGAGACACCCCTCTCCATTAGGCGTTGTTAAAAACTTGAATATAGATAATGACAATTTGAGTATATCAAATTATCAACCATCCTTATTAGACGTCATTGACAACTTGAATATAACAATTAGCAACTTGGATATGGACATTGACGACTTAAAGAGCTTAAGTCGCTAATCTCTATATCAAGTTGTTAATTGTCTATACTCAAGTTGTCAACGATGCTTGAGTATATGTAATAATAACTTCAAAATAGCAATTAACAACTTAGGTTTTTACATTTTTTTTTTAAAAATTTGAAGGGCATTTTGATAAAAACACCTAAACTTTGAAATTCCACATTCATCCTTAATGACCTAAATTTCTTTTTTTCTAATTTAGTAAATATTTTGAGGTTTGAATAATTCAAATGATATTTTTCTATCATTTTCCTATCCCATATGGCATTTGAATATGTTTTTTTAAGATAATAATGAAATGAATGAATTGGGTGGTCATAAGATGAGATGTCACAATCAGGAACCATCCAAATCACTCAACTCTTATTTCAATGCTCATCCTCCGGTGATCACAAACAATTTTACTGTGTTGAAATCGGCCGACGTCGGCCCCACTCATAAACATGGTTTTTAACCATGTTTCTGGGCTACTACTGTCAAGCAAATAAAGAAACACCCACCACATTTCATTCGGAGAATGCAATATAAAAAACTGGAAAAAAATAATACACAAATATAGTAAATGTTTCGTATTTTAATTTATTTGTAATAAAAAATTACTATTCAACCCAAAAAAATACTAATTTTTTTTCCTAAATCTCACCCAAGGGGTGTCTTTTATATCCACTTGCCACTTGCATATTTTTAATTTGCTCTCACTAATACTTTTCACTGGAGTTGAGAAAAAGGCTGTAAATGGGTCAGCTCTATCTAAAAATTAAAAAAAAAGTTGTTAACTTTGTCCATATTTTAACTCATACTTTAATAAGGAAAGGAGTAGTAAACATTTTTTCTTAAAAAAAGCAACATTAAAAACTACACTAAATAGTTAAACGCTTGGGAAAATTGCAACTAGGTCTCAATTAATAAATCTAATAGTAACCAGGTTCTTCGAAAATATCAAATTGTAGTGAAGTTCTATAGGATTTGGGTGTATTGATTTCAAACATGAAAGAACAATTTTGCCCATTTGTTAGTAATAACAAGTTTAGAGTAATCAATGACAAATTTAAAGCATCCAATGACAACTTATACGCCAATAAGTGAGTTCAGAAAATATTAGTTTAAAAAGCAAATAAAATTTACATATGTTGTTTCTGTCTTGCATTATCTCTTATTGGTTATATATTGTTATCTACATTCTCTCTTACATACACATGACCATTTTTCTAGGGTAAATGTGCAGTTATGGCCCTGAATTATTTTCAAAGGTGCAATTTTGACCTTGAACTATTTTTGGGTGCAATTTTGACCATAAAGTAATAAAATTGGAGCAATTGTGGACCTCAACTAACGGAAGTGAAACTCCATTTGCCACGTCATCATTTTGTTTGGGAAAAATAACCATTTTGCCTTTACAATTTTGTGAAATTTTGCAATTTTGCCCTTAGCAATTGTGTGACACTTTTAAATTAGTAAATGACCTCTAAAAATTCTGAAATTTTTCAGAATAAAAATAGACATGATAATCTTTAATTTGATAGGTCATATGGAATTTTATTTGGTCAAAATGACCATTTTTCCTTTGTAATTTTCGTAATACTTGAAAAATTGGAAGATTTGTCACCGAACTTTAAAAATTCATATATAATTGTATAGATATTCAATTGGGGTGGTTCCAAAGTCTATGTGACCCTTATTAAGTCTAGTTTTATGAAAAAAAATATAAAATTTAGCCAATAAAAACCTTAACATTCCCAAAATTTTTATTTTTGAAGTCTGCTCTAGAAAAACGTTAAATTCGCTGTGTAAAAACTTTTTTCTGGAGCAGACTTCAAAAATAAAAATTCTGGGAATGTTGAGATTTCTATTGGCTAAATTTTATAGTTTTTCATAAAACTAGACTTAATAAGGGTCACATAGGCTTTGGTTGGAACCACCCCAATTGGATATCTATACAATTATATATGAATTTTTAAAGTTCAGTGACAAATCTTTCAAGTATTGTAAAAATTACAAGGGCATAATGGTCATTTTGACCAAATAAAATTCAATATGACCTATCAAATTAAAGCTTATCATGTCTACTTTTATTCTGAAAAATTTCAGAATTTTTGGAGGTCATTTACTAATTTAAAAGTGTCACACAATTGCTAAAGGCAAAGTGGTTATTTTCCCCAAACAAAATGATGACGTGGCAAACAGAATTTCACTTCCGTTAGTTGAGGTCCACAATTGTTCCAATTTTATTACTTTATGGTCAAAATTGCACCCGGAAATAGTTCAGGGTCAAAATTGCACCTCTGAAAATAGTTCAGGGCCATAAATGAACATTTACCCTTTTCTCTATTGAATTTAATAAAATATTCTACTCCTTCATCATTTAGAAGGTCCACAAAAGTTGTTGCATCAAAGGTTATAGTGAATTTCATGAAAATTTTATTACTTTCTTTTCTATCAATTGATGCTACAATTGTTCTCAACTCCTCAAACATAGTGCCTTCCTTACATAACACTACCCCCTACATATTACAAATCATATTCTCCTCCATTTAAAAATTGTTCCCTATATGCAAGAAACACAATTCATACGTACTTGCCATCTTTTTTTATTACCATGTAGAACAAAGTTGTTATTAACAACTATATGAACAATATTAACAATTTTAGAGTACTGTATTGACGACATGTTTTGAAATTGTATAATAAGAGTTATAAACACTAGCTTCATCCTTTCCATTTATCCCTGACTAAGCACAACAAAACATATCACAATCTCTGCAGCAGAAATTCATACCCTCTCACACTTAATGAAACAACAACATAAATTATAAAATCATCATACAATTAATAATAATTGGATGCTCTAAACTTGTCATCGGTTGCTATCAACTTATCATTGGTTGCTTTAAATTTGTTATTACTAACAAAGGGGCAAAATTGTACTTTCAAGTTTGGAATTAATAACATCCAGGTTTTTTAGGACTTTATAGCAATTTGATGATTTGGAGGGACCTAATTATCATTAAGTCTACTCATTGAGACCTGATTGTAATTTTCCCTAAATACTTGCTCTAATATCTAATACTTAATAATAACGACCAAATAAGTATCTTCCTGAAAATTTCTTATAAAAGAGACAGAAAGAAGTACCTATTTTTTTGGTATATCCGCTCTATTCATTTGGCAGCGTTTTCATTTCATATTATTTATTTGAATGGCTCTAGATGCTGACTATAAAATAGCTTAGTCAAAATTTCAATGCTAAATAAAACTTGACAAAATACCCGACAAATTCTAGACTAATAGTAATCTATTCGTCTCACATATCTTACGGTGAATAAGATGAAGATGATTAAAGGAAAAATTGATAAAAAAAAGCCCGTTAAAAATTTTATTGGTGATATTTACCTATATCAAAGTATTAGTATTGTATGTATACAAAATTTATAAGATGTATACCAATACTTTCTGTGTATAAAAATTTATCAGATCTTATTTAAGAATAACATTTTTAAAAGGAAAATTTCCCCAATTTTTCCAAGATTAAACTTATTGGCCGGCGTTATGGGGGACATATATTCCTAAGAATCACCATATATATATATATATATATATATATATATATATATATATATATTTTTTTTTTTTTTTTTCAAATAGTATCTAAAGATTATCACAATCTTCACTCAGGTAATGTGATGACAAAAACCTTCCTTTGGAAATATCCCACCATGTTTCAACCTTCTTATAAGTTCTCTCTGCAATGCTTATCTCCTCCCTCCCTCCCTCCCATCTCCAATATCACCAAAAAATATCTTCCTCCCTCCCACCTCTAATACAATTTTCTGATCTCTCATAAAAACCAACTGAAGAAGTTTCAGGTCATTACTGTGGAGGTTGACCAGCAAGAGATGGTGAATAATATCATGGAAATAGATGATGATATTAATGAAGAAGACCGCATTAGCCAGCTCCCTGATTCCGTGCTGGCTCTGATACTATCATATCTCACAACTAGAGAAGCCGTGAGAACCAGTATGGTCTCAACAAGATGGAGGAACCTGTTCAATTCACCCACAAGTCTCGTACTTGAAGCATACACCATGCTTGACACTAACAAGTATTCTGATATGAACGTGTCCCAGATGAGTTTCTTGGAAAGGAGCATTGTGAAGATGAAAAGAACCGTGGAGTTCATGGACGTCGTGTGTTTCTACCTGAAAAGCGTCAAAGAAGTTCAGAAGATAGAGAAGCTACGGGTTCACTTCACATTTGGGAATATATACGCCCGCAGACTCAATTGGTGGATTGGTTTTGCTCTCAAGAAAAAAGTTGAAGAGATTGATCTGTGCTTGTTGGAAGATAGTTACTTCAGTGGTCCAAGTGAAGGACTTTATGTGTTCCCTTGTGATCTTCTTGTAGGGATTTTGTCTCTGAAACGCATGCGTTTGGCTTATTGTGTGTTGGCCCCAGGGTCTCAATTGTCCATTTTCTCCGGTTTCAGCACACTTAAGACTCTGGAACTCACCAAGGTTGATTTGGTATCAGACGATCACCTTCAGAATCTGCTATGGAATTGCCATGATATTGAGTTCTTGAGTTTGAACATGTGTTGGAATCTGCATTATTTGAGAATAAAGCATCCAATTTGCCAGAAGCTCAAATACCTGAACGTGAGTGATTGTCCTCATCTGAGGACTATTGAGCTGAAAGGACTTAATGTTGAAACTTTGGAGTACAAAGGAAGGTTCGTATGGTTCCAGTTCCATGATACTCCAAGGCTAAGAACTTTGTTCACTGGTTTGAATGATTGGAGGATCAGCTATGGAGATATTTGGCCACTTTGTACACTTCCAATTGATCAGCCTCAGCTTGAAACTCTCTTCCTAGAAAGCACCTCTCACATGGTAAGATGAATAATTAATGATTGCAGGAGAACAGCTTGAAAACATTTCTGCTAACGTTTGATTTATTATCTGATGTTTGATGTTCTGTATGTGTGTGTGTTTCAGGCAGCGGCTATGTGCATCCCCAGACTTAGTAATCTTCGACACTTGATAATTCTAAAACTACACAAGCACGAACACAACATCTCTTGGATAGCCTCAATCCTAAAGGCTTTCCCAAGACTCCAAAAACTAGAACTACATGTAAGTTCCTTCATATATCACAATCATTAGAATCTTAATTCAAACCCCACCTCTTCATTTTTTCATTTATAAATAGATTTTATATAAACCAACCCTATGTTTGGATGGAGAGAAAATTAAGAGAGAGAAAATATTAGGAAGGAAAACTCCCAAAAATAGTAAATTTTTTTGTCATTTTTACAAGTTTTCTTTCCTAATATTTTCTTCCTCTACTTTCTCTTCACTTTTCTTTCCATCCAAACATATCCAAACATAGCCTTACCTTGTTTGGATGGAGAGAAAAGTGAGGAGAAAATATAGGGAGAGAATACTAAGAAAGAAAATTATAAAAAATGGTAACAAAATTTACTATTTTTAGGAATTTTTCCTCGTAATATTCTTTCTACCCTAATAAATGTAAAGTTTGCATTCATACCAGTGTATATGTGTCTGTACACTGCTTTATGAAACAGGAAAAGTTTTGCATATCTGATATTGGATTGTGCTATATAATTGCGGGGACACAAGTTACTAGTCAAGTATAAATATAATTGAGGGGACACAAGTTGTTAGGCAAGTCTAAATAACTCCTTCATTACTCTCTGATCGGATTGTACTATAGCCAAAGTTCTTTGCTAAAATGCAGGAAAGAATAGCAAAAAAAATCAAATTGAATTTTGTGTAAAGTTGTATAGTATTAAAAAAATATAGTTAACATGTTGAAGAAAAAGGAAACTAAACCAAGGACTCGATGTTCTTCAAAGAAGATAGAAGATTTGAACTTTTATGACTCATTAGAAGATTGAAACTAGCAATGCTTGAATCTCACTAATGCTGGATATATATACTTCCTCCGATCTCAATATAAGATCTACGTATATTAGTTATTATCAAATTTTTTCAACCCTGACGTAACCACAATTTACTTTCATATGATGTGAAAAACCACAAGTTTGATAACTCTCTTTCATAGTTAGGAATGGACTCTTGTGTTGGAGAAGAATTGAGGGACAGAAACTGGCCTCCAAGATGCCTACATGACCAGCTCAAAGAGGTACTGATAAGCGGCATGAAAGGCCAATCGAGCGAGATCGATATTGCAACTTATCTACTGATGAATGCAACTTCACTTCAAACCATGGAGATGGACCCTCGTCCTAGAGTGTACCTGGGAAATGGAAAATGGCACCAGCTAGAACCATATGAGATATGGGCAAGGACTGGAAGGAACAAGGTAGAACATTATCTACATCAACATGCTGGTGCAGCAGTTCAACTCTTGTTCTTGTGACAGACTGAGAAGCAGAGAATATATAACAGCTTAAGCTTTTGAGTTGAGATAGTGCAAAGGAATAACTCTGGTTAGATCATATGCTAGAGATAGAGAGTATGAATTTGTGTGCTTTTCTAGATAAGTAGTAGTGCAAAATAATGAGATCTTGAAAATGCAAGGAAAGATGATGGAATAGAAAAAGTATAGGGAAGATTAGTTAAAGGTAGCTGTTTGAAAATTTTATTGGCTAGACAGACGAGATGCAACATATCTTGAATTGTAGGTAACTTATCTTCAGCTATGTGCAAAATAAAAGTTTTTAAAACAGAAGTTAATTGCACATAGCTACTTAAGATATGTTACATACGATTGAAAAAAAGTTGCACTTGTTGAACTCACGCCCCTCCAACCAATAAAAATTTCAAACAAGTACTTTTAACCAACTTTGCCAGAAAATAATCCAGGGAGTTAGATAGATGTGAAAACAATATTGGAGCTCCCCCAAACACTTCAAATCGGATGTTTTTATGTATGTGCTCTATGAGCATGTTGGGAATAAAATGATTTTGCTTCATTAAATTCAGTTCCTATATAGCAATAGGGTTGAGTCCAATGGAAGGATCCGTAAATGCATCAAATAGTAGAATACCTGCGCCTAAAAATAAAAAATTCAGTTCCTATATATATATATATATATTTATGTATGTATGTATTTATGTATATGTATACAAATATCATTGAAGGAGAAGCAATGTTGGTTGAACCGGGGAGTTCCCCCAAACACTTCATTGATCGATGAAGGGACACAGTGTGTGTGTGTCCGCCATGATGAAGGTGAAGTGTTCAGAGGAACTCCAAGAGACACCCAACAGATTGATAAACATACAAGTGTTTATTATGGTAGGAAACAACGAGCAAGCGAAATGTATTTATAATACAGAAGCAAGCTAGGAAGAACAGAATAAAAGCAAAAGAGATCAAAAGTGAAAATGGAGAAGTTGGTAGCTAATTACTAAAATAATTCAGGAATCACTGAACCTGGCCGAGAAGAAGGACCAAGAGAGATCCGCATAGAGCAGTGAGGTACATACAGATCGTGGACTCTTGGAAGCATCAACCAAAACCTAAAATAACAGAAGATGCCATAATAGTAATAATATTCGACTCCGCTAGGAAAAATTGGGGAAAAAGATATAACCCTAAATTGCAGAATAAGAAAGAAAAGAGGCGTAGTGTAATGGAAGCTGACTGATAATATTCTTGTCGTCCTCCACTCTGATCAGATGATGATATTTCTTCCCCAGAGGCCGAAAAAGCGTCCAGGTTCAATGGCTCAGAGGCACATGGAAAGGAAGAAGGAAGGATATTATTGTAAATTTAAAAAGCGCGGGATGGGGTTGAGAGAAGCCTCTGATGACACAAGAACTTTGAAAATGAGGATGCCAATAAATTACACCCACGTTATTAGTGATCATGAGCTAATTAATTAAATTAAGTTAATGTTCTTTAAATCGTCTCATCTTTTAAGTATTATCCTTAATCAATTAATTACAATAAATTCTAACCCAATCTTTACTCGTCTCTTTTTAATCACTTTCTCCACCGTAACTTATCCTTATTAATATCAAGGACATCATTGGAAAAACTGTTAGTTACAACTTCGTTGATTTTGTAAGGTGACTAAAATAGAACTATGAAAATTGAAAAGGAGTGATCCATCTAGTTTTTAAAAATAAAATCCTTTTTAACTAAGGATTAAGATAAGAAATTAATACTCCCTCTCGTGTTTTTTATATAAACTCAAAATTTGAATTATTTTGATCTTTTTTATAAGAAATAGATAAGAATTGTTTTTTTATTTATTTATGCCCCTCATTAATTATATGTATTATATTAATTAAAGGGTTTATGATACTTATATTTATTTTATTTATCTCTCTTATTTGTCTCCTTATAAGTTATAAATAAGGGCATACTCCCTCCAATCTATAATATAAGTCACTTATAAAAGAATAACTTAAAGCCCACAATATAAGTCACTTCAAGACACATTTATTATTTTTAACTAATGTTAACTGTTTTTTAAATCATATAATTCAGTTATTGTGCTCTTCTAAAAAAGACCGGGGGGAGTATTAGTTAAAATATTTAATTTGTTTTTTCAAAAGAAAATGTTAGTAACGTCTTTGTAAAACAACTGTTTCGAACAGCGGTTGGGAACTAGCTAGCTAGTTAAAGTACCTTGAATTTAATTAAATAAGGATAATCTGAGAAATGCATCGTAAAAATATGACCTCATGATTTGAGATAGTAAGTTTTATATGTAGGACGAATTAAAAAGGAACCACTAAAAAAAGAAATGGGGAGTATATTTTTAGAGTTTAGTATATATAATTAATTAAGATAATATTAAAATATACTTTTATTTTACATTAATATTTAAACTAACATTTAGCTATTTAAATCTATGACTAGCGAAAAAATAGTAGAGCTACAATTTTGTTTGGCAGGTTATTCTTAGATGTTCCGAAATACCATTAATGAATAAGACACACACACACTGCTTCAAAGGAGTTTGAGAAACTAAGAGGAATAAGCTAAATGATTCAGATTCAATTCTTCATTAATGAATAGTCAAATTTAAGTATGTCATCAAAATTAATGAGATAAATTTATATATATTATAATTAAGTAATTTATTTAATCTCTTTTTTGATATTATTATCTGGTATTCGGTTCGGGGTTTGTGGCTTTCCCTCCCAATACAGATGTCTTTTCTGGAACTCAAACTCAAGATCTAGAAGGATTTAGTAGGGCCTTATACCGCTAGACCAATTCTATGCTAGTATTTATTTAATTTTTTTAATCTCTTTAAATTAGATAAAAATATTTTATATTAAAATCTAGAGAACCACTGTATCTTATCATTGTTGGAGTGGGTGCGTGGCCTTGAGCTCTCCTTTGCTTTTTCTTCGTGTCTCATCGATCATCTGCAATCCTTTTCCTTCTTTTTGACGAGCTCTACTTTTGTTGCTTTTCATATCAGAATCAAATTTTCACTCAGCTTGGCCTCTTGCTTTCTCTATAATGAAATTTGTCTAAGTACTGTTTTTTTATTTATCCACGGGCATCTGGCGCAACTAGTAATCAATTAGTCCGATTTGTAGAAATGTAGGCTCAAGTTCCTGATTACCTCTAAATAATTATCACAGCCGTATATCTAGAATTTGATCGCGAGACCATTGATTAAACTAGAAGAACTCACTGTCAATCGATCCAAGTGTTTGGTGGTAAACAACAATATTCTTGTCATCCTCCACTCGATATCGGATTTGGATATTTCTTCCCCCAGAGACCGAAACTACGTCCAGGTTCAATTGCTCAAAGTTCCATGGAGACGCCCAAATAGCTAATGAACGCATCTCAATGCATAGAGTTCGTTTGAAATGAGGAAGGAAAGAGATTATTGTAAAGTTAATGAATAGCAGGGATCAGAGAAGCCATTAAAAAGAATATAGGAGGGATTATGCTTTTAGAATTTAGTATAATTAATAAAGATAATATTAAAATCTAATTGTATTATATGATAACTTTAATAATATTTAAATACTGAGAAAATTACATTTAGATCTCAGATAAAAGAAAATATGAAAAAATAATCTCTTGAAATATCAAAATTGTATTTAAGTCACATGAGATTTTTTTATAATAAATTTCAATTGTCAAATGCCCATGGACTTATTAATAGACGCCTATGGACTTATCAATGGACACCTATGAACTTGTCAATATACGCTCATCGACTTGTTAGTGTAACGCCCTTAGACTTGTCAATGAACGCCCATGAACTAATCAACGGAATTGTAATTTATTATAAAAAAGTTTCACAGGACTTAAATACAATTTTGAGATTTTAAAAAATTATTTTTCCATATTTTCTCTTAACCCAGGACCTAAATAGAATTTTACCTTAAATAGTTTACATGGTGCGTGCATAATATATAACATGGCTAAAAGTGACTTTGAGCATAACATTAAATCTATGAAACGCGAGAAGAATAGTAGAGCTACAAAAGGAAAAGGCATCTATACGTTTTACAATAATATTCACCAAACTTACTTTGAGTTAGCTTACATAAATTGTACTTTAGTTGGCAAACAATTTGTACTTTAACCATATGTATTCAATGAGAGCTATGTCTGAGCTCTATCAAATTAGCTAGATTGCCCTTGTTTAAGTTGTGGCTTAGCTTGTAAAAGACTGAGAGCTTGTATTTTGAGTTTTAATTAATTTAGGCGGTTGAAAGTTGAAACCAGATTGAGTTATATTGGCTGGTGTGAACTTGCAAAATCCGTCAATTGACTTTGCTATACAATGCATAAAATCTCTTGAATATTATTAAAAGGATTATATTGGGTACATATATACACAGTATATACAAGTCGTGGGGCCTAAATTGCAAGGATCTTTTGGAAGATGTCTTGTTCTCCCTCCAATCCTTAAGATAAGACATATTTTGGGGAATTAATCTTAGTCCTAGTAGATATAAGACATGTTAACTTTTATATTTATTAATATTTTCCTAACTTATCCCTATTGATGTTCCTTCAACACTAATAAAAAATAAGAGGAAAAGAGGGAATTAAAAAAATGACTAGGATATTTTAGAAAATATATGTTACATTAATTAACTTAATTAATTATTTTAATATAATCAAATTAAGTAAATATATTTTATATTAAGAAGTGGAGGGAGTACATTTGACGCTTAATAACATGGCAAGAAAATGTTCTCGTTTGTGTTTGTAAGATAAATTAGCCAATCGAAATCTACTTCTTGAAGTAGCACTCATAGAAATGAAGTGTCCGTCTTACTCAGAACACTTCCTACAAGATTCAGTCAGTTGACTATTTTTTTATTTTGTTTGGCAGGTTATAAGGTTATATGTTCCAAAGTATCAATGAAGAAGGATATTAGCGCTTCAAAGGATTTTGAGAAACTAATAGAAGGATTTTGAGAAACTAATATGAAGGGGCTAAAAAATACCACTCTGATTCTATTTATAAATCCATTTTGAATAAAAACTTTCGTCCTTATTATAAGTCTAGTTTTAGAGTAATAAATATGTTTTTTACTTTTTTACTCCTATTAATTGCAACAAATAAAAAAGAACTTATTCATGTTGATTTTTGGAACCAATTATAAATAAGAGCAAAATTAGAAATTTAACCCATAATTAATAAGTTAACTAACTCTCATTGATATATAAGAGTTAGTTAATTTAGACTTATAAATAGGACTAGAGTGATATACTTTAAATGATCTAGACCCTTTCTTCATTATTAATAAATATTCTTAAATTGTACTCTATCAAATTTAAGTATTGTCAAATTTAGTTTAAGACAACGTACTCTCTCAATTGAAAGTTGATTATTATTACTATTTACTACTTATGTAAAAATAAAAAAATAAAAAAAGTATTATCGATTCAATTCATTGTTGGACTAAGTTTGGGCATGGCTTTTTAATCATAAAAACTCAGCCAGACCCAGAATTTTAAGTTAATTATATAGTGTACAACAATTAAATTAATGTAACCACTCAAAGGCTTGACGAACGTTGTCTATGAGCCTGTTTGGGTTGGCGGTAGAAAAGTTCGTTTACACAAGTTGATACAAAACTCCTCTCACAAACTTACCTCGTATACCGTAAATCACATTGGAAAAACAGTTTTTACCGCTGATCCAAACAGACACTTATACTGTGGGGATATTAATTAATTAATTAATTAATATATATATAGTTATTATTCTCTAGCAAATTAAATAGCATTTTTTTATTTACTTTTTCACTTCAAAGCTTAATTAGAACTGAAAAGTGACAAGGGTCTTGAATCCATTTGATTTCTTCCAGGACTAGATATTGGATCTTGAAGTTTAAAACTGCAGAAACCAAGATATTTTTTGAGTCTGAACTGATAAGCTAAGATTAAGAATAATGCTTGTATCTATTATAACTTAATTAAATTACTGCATAAGTAACAGAATGTAGAGGACTACTTATTACGTAATTAAGCACAAAAATCAAATTAAATGTATATTTTACATTTTCAATCATCGCACACAAACTAAACTGTAGTTTTCGTCTTTTGTTTTCTAGCCAACTTCCATATCACTCTATGTCTCTCTGCTTATGACCATATATCCGTCTCCCACTTCTTCCTTGAAATCATCCTTTTCTTTCGCAGACTGCCCTTCAAGTCCAACAATCAAACCAAAAAATCATAGATTTAGAGCAAAATACAAACACACAAGAGTATAATTAATATGATTAACATTGTATATATAGTGCTGATGAAATTGGGTTTCGCATTTTGATTGAGTTTATAAAGCAGTAATACTATGTTGAAGGACAAGAGAAATGATGAACAATGCGCAGTGAATTTAAGAATGTTGAAGATATATACTCAATGAACCTTAAAGCATAATGTTGTCCTAGAGTTGCAGAGTCGTCGTAGGTTGTCAGATAGCACCCAGAGTTCCCCCAAACACTTCAGTGATATATATATATATATATCTCATACGCAGTGAAGTGTTCCGGGGAACTCTAGGGGACAACTGACCTAATTATCATCATCATCATCTGTACTGTGTTGTCTGGTTTATGTTGTTTTGTGGAGCAAAACACCATATATATATATACCCAATCTGTCTCCATAAGTACTTTCCATATATAACTAGTTATGTTGGACCAGGTAAGTTCAAGAGCCTCAACAAAGCTAAGCGCACGTGTACCTTCACTATCAGGATATATATACAAGTGTAGTTTGAATCTGGTCGTGATTGAGGGAAAGATTAGGGCAACAGAATATATCTGTATATATCAAGTGGAAGCTAGCTTGACCTTGAGCTCTCCGTTGCTTTTACTCTCTTCATGGATCATCTTCAATCCCTTTCCCTTCTTATCAATACACACTCTACTTTTGTTGCTTTGCATATCAGAATCAAATCTTCATCGGCCAGCTCAACCATTATTTCGCTCAGATATCTCCTTTGCTTTTTCTAGAATGAAGTTAATTAGTCTAATTGATGATGCTTACATAATTAATCACACACATATATAGAGTCATAATTATTAGTATAAGTCTTCAACAATTTGCAGAGAATAGATCCTTATGATGACCACTGTTTGACATATATACCAGAATCTGGAAATCAAAATAATTTCTTGATAGAAACTATTGATAAGTACTGAAGCCAAGAATATCAGAAAATGGAAAGGAAGGAAAATGGACATATCAAAAGAAAATCAAACTCTGACACACACACTTAAGATTCTCAAGTTGGTGGCGTTACGTTCATCATAATTCATATAGACTATACTTCAGCCCAGGTTCACTTGTGTGCCTCGTCACTGTCTGCTTTAATTTGTGGAGTTGCTTTTATTCTTCGGTGCGTTCAAAGCATACGATATTATATGAACAAAACGTATGTATAGCTCAGAACTATATATAAATAGGACATGTTGGTTTAAGTTTCCTTACCAACATGTCTTGCAAAAACCCTAAGAAGTTATATCAGGTGAAGCCTAGAGTTCCCCGCAAACACTTCACTGTGGGCTATCAATATTGAATCAATGGTTCTTTTTTTAACTTCACTGAAGTGTTTGGGGGAACTCTTGATGCCACTTGATTGTTGAAATATATCATTCTCTAAGTACTTCCAAAAATAATTTACCCTCAATTTCTCTTACTCGTTCGTTTTGGAAAGTACTTATTAGTGTATTTTCAAAATCCTTGCTTCTATTAAGTTAATGTTTTTAGCAATGCTAACACTATATCCTAAACTTAAAATAGCTTAGGATTTAGATGTGCTAGGATGGTCTGCGAAGTTACTCAATATAAAATTAAAAGAACCTCTTGTAGCAGCTGCTTTAATGGCTTTCTTTGGTTCGGTTTTTTCACTATTTCCGTAGAGAGAAGATGCAAGCTTATGCTTACCGTTCTGTAGTTTCTTTTTTCCTTTCTCCATTATCAAAGAAAAGAAAAAAAGGGCCAAGAACAATGCAACTCATCATGAGACTCACCGTTTAATTAGATACTCTCTATGCATATCTTCAATTTTGCTTTAGTTCATCACGTACACACACTGAATTTATAACCGTATAACTAGTTTGATTGATATATATTCCTTCTCTTGTCAGGTTAGCTGTTTGGTAGCGTTTTAATCAAGCATTTATAATATAATATCTATAGATATGAGGAATAATTTTTAACCCATCAAGTCAATCATCTGGCGTTGGTTCTATAATAGAAGGGGTCATGGCTAAGCATGAAATTACAGGTTCGGGCTTATGTGAAAGTAGAAAATGCCTTCAATTTGAACTAACGGTATTTAAATCTGATAATTTAGCAGTAGTACTAAATAACAAATAGCTACAGTAGAAGAAAATCAATTTTCTTGCTCAAATTAAATTTGATAGTAATGTGTAAGTGTATTTTGTCAAACCCCTTAATATTCTGATATTCGCTGTATAATAAATGCGTAGTTCAGATGGCATACAGAAATAGTGAAACTATACTGATAATAAGTACTTACTAATATTACAGAAAATCCTCATATAGGTTGAAAAATATATACAGAGTACAAAATAAATAAATTCCACAACTAAAGATAATAAGATGTAACTCCTGGCTAGGACCGGACCTTTAATCGCCAGTAATTACGGTTTTGCCCTTAGAGTCGCTGTCCTTTGCTGGAATATTTTTAGATGTTGAAAAAGGGTGAGATTCGAATGAATCTCAGTAGTAATGTACAATCAGTCATATAAAATGCGATAAGTAAATATGCAATGCACCAAGATATGTAAAATGCTAACTCGTGTTGTATGCATACTGTCCAAGGCCAAACGACTGTTTGCAACCCCGGCTAAACTCGTGTCCATGGTCAAACGATATGTTTAGACCTGGCTTATTCGCGTGTTGTGCCACAGGCACTGTCATGTTACAGAAAATGGAATACACAACATATAAATAATCACATAGTGTATGAAAGAAAGAATTACTACCTGGGTCCTTTTTCAGTTCAACTGTTTATCCAAAACTTTTTCTTCGGCTTGGGCTTTTACCAGTTCCTATAAATTAAAATTAACAAGTAATTGGTTATTACTTGTATTACTACTATCTTTAATCATATTCTGCTGATTATCTCAGTTTCAGTGGCTTATACACTATATAATTTTGCATAGTGCAATTTTACTATTCTTCAGCAAATTGGCAGATTTTTCAGTTAACTTTGAAAAATCATAACTAATTCTAGAAAAATCGAAATTGACTGGGTCTAAAGCCTACATGAAGATCTTGAAATATATTTTCATAAAAAAAAATATCAAAATCTACCCAGTTTTACCATATTACTCCCAGAATTTCTCGAAATACCCTTATTCCAGATTAGTCTCCAGAAACATAGCATGACTTTGAAAATCTATATCTCCTAATATACTTGTCCAAAAATTATGTTCTACCTGTCAAATTAAAGATATGAATTTCTACTTTAAATATGAAAAGTTTCATAATTTTTTGTCAAGGTTTGATTTTCCAAACATTCGACACAAACAATCTATTTTCCAGAAACACAGTTTGAGAGCAACTGACTTCAAAAATTCATATCTCTTAGTATACTAATCCAATTAATACAAAATATATATAAAATTAAATCTAAGACTATTTAATTTAATTTTGGAAATTTTTATAGCCATTGGAAAAGATTACATAATTTAAAAATACCACGAAATCAACTACTAGAATCTGGATGTCCAGGATTGCACCTGTTTCTAAACCCATCTTTCAAAAATCATAACTTCATCTAGAGATATCCAAATGATGCATTATATCACTCATATTAAAGCTTGTTATGTCTACTACCACTCTGTAAAGTTTTGTAAGTAATGGATGTGATTTGGTTGGTCATAAAGCCACACGAAACTGACTGACTCTGGTAAATGTCAGTTTTGACAGTCTAACTTCAAAAATTAATAACTTATTCGTTTTGACACCAAATTGAGCTCTTCTTGATTCTATTTCATACTACACATCCTAAAATTTCCATATAAAAAAGAACCAGATGAAAAATCCATCTGTAGCCTCCGTTTGAGCTTTTGAAATTTTCCGGTAGAAACTCTGTTTTCCGGCGACCAAAACAGAGTTGATAAAACTCACATGCAACAATGATTTTGGACTCCAATCTCAAAGATTTTGACTCTACATACTCCTACACATGTTCCTTGGATTTGGGGACGTGTTTACAGAAGAAAAGGAATAAAAAATCTCATGTAAAATGGACACAAAATTGCTGATGTTTATGACAGAAGCTGTCCAGCGAATTTCATGATTTCAGCAGCTCAAAACCATTGAAAACAACCTCTAATCTTATGAAAATGCAAGATAACGATGAATGGAACTCACCTATATTTGTTTATGGTGCTGTAAATGGATCTTGGAGCTTCCTTGTTTCACTTCTCTAATGGTTCAACTCTCTCTCACTCACGTATAACTCTCTCTCTTTCTGCTGTGTTTTCTTTTCTATTTGTTTGCTGGACTTGTTGCATGAATGAAGAGGTGAGGGATGTTTTATTTATGGTGGGGGCTGAACGTGTGTGCTGTCCAACGTGAAGTGCATGGAGAGACAAGAGAGTGTTTTGAATAAATGGGCAAGTATGTGTGTACATCGTTCATTTGTCTATGCATGAAACAAAATGAGAGTAAGGTGAGGTGTTATGCTTTGTATGATGTGTGTGTGTGCGTTCAATGATGCTCCAGGTGTGGCAAATGAAAAGGAGAGGATTGAATTAATTTTAGTGTGTGTTGGTAAGTTTTTATTTATACATATAGGTATATTTTTATCCTATTTATCACACACACTGGGTCCTAATTTTTTCCCTTTGTCAAATTTAAGTTTCCTTAAATTTTGTAGGTTCCAAAATTGAGCTTACTATCTAGTTTCCATAAATTAATCCTTACATTAAATTTTTGGGATGTTACATATTTTTTTTAAAATGAAATTTTTGAATTTTGGGTTAGAATTTTCTTTTACGTGCTTTTTCCATGTTATCTTCCCTCCAAGTATTTCCCGGAGAATTTTTTTTGGGTCCCATGGCTCGTCAGGATCAGCACATGTCTCCGGGTTCAAAGAGCTCGTATAGAGATAATAATAGATCGCCCACCAACAAAAATCCTCACATTGGTGAGATTTGAACCAACAACCTTATGATCATGAACCAACTCATTTACTAAATGGACCAACCTTTGTTAGTTTTTCCTGGAGATCTTGATTCACACGTATAGAATTATCACTTCTCCACTCCCTAAAAGGATTGAAGCACTTGACAATATACTATAGTAGCTGTGACGACAATGAGTTGATCATAGAACAGATTATGACAAAGGTGCTTTAAAATTATGAGCATAAAAGGCTACTTGTTATTACTTTCAATTACTATTGAACAAGTATTTTCTCATGAACAAATACTAAACTCATATATGATTGTCCTAGCATAACAAAAGATATATAAAAAATTAAAGTTAATTAATTAATTAGGATGAGGCTCCTATAGTTCACAAATATTGCTTCAAGGCTCTTGGCCATACACTACAAGGCAGCCTTCTTAATGTGCATAATTTTAACAATCACAATCTTCCTTTTGGTGGCATTTATTTAGTAATGGGTCATTTTGACAAATAATATAGGATTAAGGTGCAAATATGCCTATGCACTTTTCCCATATGTACGTATGGCACTGTATACATTACTTGAGTGAAAAAATGCCTATGAACTTCTCTAAATATGGCAAAAATGCCAGCTCCGTTATATAAGACAAACATCCATTAACTTTTAGTCTTTTTGGGCTTCACACTAATTATTTTTAAATAAGGATTAAGGGGAAAATTTACCCATAAACTTTTTGTGAAAGTGTACCAGACACTACAAACTTTTTTTAAGTGTAAAAATACCTATAAACATTTTGAATGGAGCGAAGATATCGTCCCCGTTGTTTACACTAAACGCCCATCACTTTTTATTTTTATGGGCCCCACATGTCTCCAAGTCTCAACCTTTAGAAATTTATGTGTTGAGTCACCATGGTCAACTCTCTTTCCCTCTTCCACCCTTCCTCCCTCACTCTCTTACTTCCTTCTCTCACCACCAGTGCCCACTCACTCCCCCCTTCTTTCTCTTTCTCTTTCTTTTTCACATGTAGATCTATCAAAATAGATACAACGTTCAAAACAAAGATTGAGACGAGCTTTGGCATATGAAGGACTTCTTTGAGGATCCTTAACCTAAAGAAAAACAAAGGTCTAGTAGTTGACCATGGTGACTCAGCACACCGTTTTCTAAATATTAACACTTAGACATACGTGAACCCACACAAATAAAAAGTGATGAACATTTAGTGTAGATAACGGAAATGGTATTTTTGCCCTCATTTTAAAAAGTTTGTTGGTATTTTTGCACCTAAAAAAAGTTTATGGTGTCAGGTGTACTTTTACAAAAAGTTCATGGGTAAAAATAATTAGTGTGGGCCCCACTAAAATCCAAAGTTAGCAGATGTTTGCATTAGTTAACGGAGCTAGCACTTTTGCCCCATTTAGAAAAGTTCAAGGGCATTTCTGCATCCAAGTAATGTATATGGTGCTAGACGCACATATAAGAAAAGTGCATAGGTATTTTTGCATCCAAGTTTTTTTTTAAAAAAAATTCGCTTATATTTTTCACTGCCTAACAATTATAACCCACAGAAACAAGATCGAACAGTTTTTCATAAACTAAAATGTCCTTACAGATTAATATTGGTGAATGATGATAAATTAAAATGAATCTACAATAAAGATAAATCTAAATCTTAACACAACAAAATACATATACAATAATCCTAGTTTAGAACTTAGCCTATAAAAAGAAAAAGTAATTATCCATACGTTTTGGCTACGATAGGAGAGGGAGGAGGAGGCCAACAGCGGGAGAGGGAAGGGAGGAGGAACCAACGGCATCAAATATCGAGGAAGAACAATGGCGACAAGCTTCAACAATGGAGAGGAAGGACGGTAGATGATGGTGGTGGAGAGAGAAGATGACGACTTTCAAAAAAAGAACAACAATAATGAAAGGGAGTGAGAGAGAGAGAGTTATGGTGGAAAATGAGCTTCAAGAGAGTGGTGGAAGATTCGGCTTCGAGAGAAAAAAATGAGAGTTTTGAAATTTGAATCAAGGAAGCTAGCTTGCGGGGGTAGACATAATCTTAAAAAGAGTAATGTCAGTATCAGTTTGACTGATTTACGTTACCTTTAGATGTCCCTTTTTGAATTTAGGACGTCTAAAGTAAAAAATATTGACTTTAGACGTCCCTTTTTGAAAAAGGGACACCTAAAGTAAAAAAAAATTATTTTTTTAGACTTTAGACGTCCATTTTTCAAAGGGACGTCTAAAGTCTAAAAAAAATTAATTTTTAATTTTTTTTACTTTATACTTCCCTTTTTCAAAAAGGGAAGTATAAAGTTAAAAAAATTATTTTTTTAAAACCTTAGGCGTCCCTTTTTTAAAAAAGGGACGCCTAAAGTAAAAAAATTAATTTTTTTAAATTTGTTTTTAGACTTTAGGTGTCCCTTTTTAAAAAGGGACGTCTAAAGTTACTCAATTCTTACCCACAATTACAAAAATGCCACCGTCTTTATTTTTTACTTCCCTTTTTTAAAAATGGACGTCTTTTAGGGACGCAAAATCTACATTTTGTAGTAGTGACCTAATAATATATTACCAGTTATATTTAGAAAGGCTCAAGAGCTAACATTGTGCATGTTTTCTTTCATCAATATATAGTTGCTATATGGACTTATTCTAAATGTACTTACTATATGGAATTACATAATTTCACATATAGTTCAATTTAGAAATATATGTGATCATATTTTAAAGTTGATTTTGAAATTCCTATCGATCAGTTACCTCTTCTACTTTTCATACATTGGTTCAAAATTTCTTATAAACCATCACACACTAAAGATCTTGCAATAAAGTATGGAAGTGAAATTAAGGGTGTTGGACTTTAGGTCTAAGTCCGCCCTTGATAGGTTGTACTATTTAGTTAGGATACAAATAGCCTAATCAAATAAGAAAAATATCAGCATTAATTATGGATTGAGAAATAAGTTAGTATTAATTATGAGATTGTTATTTGAGAAATAAGTCATTATAATTCAAAAAATTAATTGAGAATTAATTCTCTTAATTACTAACTTGGAAGGCAAGAAGAGATACACATTATTTCCTAATTAGTGGCCACCCTAAATCACTATAAATAGGAGGTTCTTCAGTTATAAATCATCCCTTCTATTGAACCTTCTAGCAATCTCTCTTATTTTCTACCATCTTGCTTGTTCTGGTGCATTGTTGTGCCAACCCCAATTAGGCTCTAGTAGTCTAATACTTATGTGAGCTCTTTACTACTCGGATTCAACCCGACTCGGTACGCGTTTTTCCATCTATCTATTCATATTTTTCCTTCATTGGTATCGGAGTATACTTGATCTTGTGATTGTATCTTATATATGTGTTCTGCCATGATAATATATATGTGTGTGTATATGTGAAATAATGTTCACATGCGTTTTGTTTTTTCCCTCTTTCCTCCTTCTAAATGTTCATAATTTCTTTATTTTTGTTGCTATTATGAGTATATGAATGTTTACTGTAATATCATTATTCTGTCCTGAATCATGCATACACATATGAACATGATTCATTCTCTCTTTCCCCTTTGTCTCTCTCTCTCCTTCTCATTTTTTTTGTTCTCAAATGGTTGTTTTCTTCTGACACTGTGTGAATTAGAAAACAACTTGAAAAAATAAATAAGTGCATGAGATCATAAAACGTAAGAAGAGATAAGCCTAACTGTGTTTCTGAGTGAAACCATAATGACCAAAGAGTTGGGTCTTCAAAAACATGAGCTTTTATGTGAAACAAAGTGATGAACATGAAGTACTTGAGCAGACGATCCCAATGGCACTGGAATCGCGTGAAATAGAGGCCGGATGAGGGAGATATTAAGGAAAGAAGTTGATAGGTTGAGATGGACTATTCGAAGCTCCAGATGGGTCACGATGACCTGGCCAGAGGTTGAAGATGACCCAAGGGAGGCTAAAAAAACATCATTTTGGCCTACACTTCACAAACGCAGTCATTTCATTAAATGAAACGATGACGTTTTGCATTGACCAAAACGACGTTGTTTTGGCCAGTGGGAGGAGCTACGTTTCATGTCAACCTGACCCAAAACCCAATTAAAGGAAAGATGGGCCAGTTTGATTGACCCAAACCAGCCCAACCCAATTTCAAAAGATAAAATAAAAAGAAAATTTCTTTGTTTTTTCCTTACACGCCTTAATAGCGTATGGGCCCTACCCAAAGGCCATATGGGCCATATAAGTACATTGCCGTACTCAGGGAGCCGAGATGAGTTTAATGGCATAGCAACCGTGGCAAGAAGAGGTGCCTAAGATAGCACGTGAAGTGCACATGCCTGCATCCGAGAGAGAGCTTCTCGGATTCTTTTCATTTTTCATGAATTTTCACCCAGAAAACTTCAGGGGGCGCGTAGGGGTGCATGTATGGGTATTTTTGGGATCTTTTTGGCCCTAAAAATTCCTAAATTCATTATCTTCATGTTGCTATGCTATATGTTTATTTTGGAAATTATTCAGTATATTTAATTTATGTTTTTGAGCTGCTTTTGACCTTGAACTATTTTAAAATAATTTCTGAAAATTGTTTTCTTTGTGTTCAACAATTATTGGTCAGATATGACAAGTGTTGAGACTGACTGTTCCTTTGATGGGATCCTCTTTAAGTAATCCCCCACTTCAGATGATGAAAAGGAGGTAAAGACCTCAAGTGAAGTTGGTAGTACTAACAAGAAAGGCCCCCTCTGTCACTGTAAGATTCCAACATACTTGATAAGGTGAAGCAAGTTGAGAAAGTGAAAGTCATATATGATGAGTTCGAAGAGGAAGAAGTTGACAGACCAAGGCCTAGTTTTCTAATCAAATCACTTGCTGAAAAAGACATTGTTATGTTCAGATCAAGAGTATCTATGGAATCATTTGTGAATATGGAAGACAAGTCACCAACACAAGTGACGCAAAGTTCTATGCAAAAGCTATGGGGTCATCTTTATGGCCTGAGATTTTAGAAAGAAGTTTTCAAGAGAGGTTTAAATAATATAAATGTAGGAGCTTATAGAGCTAATGCTAGGAGAACCATACAAGATTTTGGCATTGATGTACCTCGTTATTAAAACTGGATTATCCATGTTATGGTTTGTTATTTTGAATTTGAATTCATTGCTACTCATATGAACCATTTATGGATTATTTCTTAATGAATAAATTATCTTTGAATTATTTATTCTTCTTGCTTGTGATCTTTCTTTTAAGTGGGAGTTTTCTAGAATTGTGTTTTTTTGAAAATTTAATTTTTTTGGGGATATGTTTAAATAAGAACGGAAATTGAGAAATGAGCGGTAAGCTAGAATGAGTGGGATGGGGGTCAACCTAGTTGATTCCTGAACACGAAGCTGGCGAGCCCTCATTCTATTAGTTTCTTTTCTTACTTAAATAAGAGAATGTATCTCTAGTATAATTGCATACCTAATAAAGAATGCATGTTGTCTATGTGACAGAAAAATGGCTCAAATGATGAGCAAGACTTTTGTTGCTGATCTCGTTAGAGGAGACAAACTGAATGGTGAGAACTTCGGCATGTGGCATCGTAAGATCTCGTATGTCTTGGAAGAGCAAGATATCATGGAAGTCTTAACTACTGTGTTTCAGCAACCCGATACTAGTTCATCACGAAGGGACCAAGAAGCTTTTGCAACCTGAAAAAGAAAGGATATAATTGCTTGGATAACAATGCTTGCAGCTATGAATGATGATATGATATTTCAATTTGAGGGACATGTTATTGCCTCTGCCATATGAGCAACATTAAAAGAGGAGTTTGATAGCACTTTAAAAGCAAGCCTCAGGAGGATTGCCGTCAAACTTGACAATTATAAGCTGGGTCCAAACACTACCATAAGGTAACATTTGAGGAAAATGCAGAACATGATAAGGGAACTTATCGAGGTAGGAGGAACCCTTTCTGAAGCACAGCAAGTGCAAGCTGTTGTGAGATCACTCCCTACAAGTTAGGATCATATGAAACATACTATAACTCACAACAATATCATCAAGACATATATTGACGTCACTCATCACATCCAACTAGAGGATAACCATATGGACAGTGCAAAGACCAACGATCAAGCACTTTTAACTAAAGGAAATGGGGCTTCATCCCAGAAGCATAGGCCCTATAAAGGTAAGGGACCCCACAAGAAGAATGGGAACCTGAGGGCACAGAAGGATAAAAACACCTTCAAGAAGAATAAGAAACCTGTAAAGAAGTGAGACCTTTTAAAGGTTAAGTGCTACTCTTATGAAAAGAAAGGTCATTTTGCTAAGGATTTCCCTGAGAAGAACAAGATACTAAGTGATAACTCTTCTCATTTTTCTTTTGCTTCTAGTACTTCCTTTATAGCTAAGGCTAATCTTGTGTGGGTTGTAAACTCAAGGGCCACAGACTATATGAGCAGAGATTATGGAAACTTTAAGGAGTTTCACAGGCTACCAGCTAGAAGCAGATAGCTTTATGTTGGGACAATGCGATGGTAGAAGTCAAAGGGATCGGCACCTGTAGATTGACTTTACAAGGTAGGAAAATCCTAATTTTGCAAGATGTCCTCTACGCTCTGGAAATTCAACAAAACCTTGTGTTTGTTATTTCTTTAGTTAAATTTAGTTTCAGTGTTAACTTTCATGATCAAGTTGTTGACATTTCAAAAGGGACCATTTTTTTAGATTTAGTTGTATTTTGGATGGTTTCTTTGTTTTAATGAATTATGACTTGGATTCTAATTATTGCTATGCAAGTTCATCCAATGTTAATTTTGATACATGGCACGCCAGGTTAGGACACATTGGTTAAGAAAGCATGACCAAACTAGCAAACGAAGGATTGCTAGGAGAAGTGTCAAAAAAATAAATGTCTTTATGTGAGCATTGCCTTACTGGCAAGAGCACAAGGAAACCCTTCGGAAAAGCAACAAGGGTGGAACATCCTCTTAAACTAGTATACTCAGATATCTGCGAACCTATGAGTATGAGGGCACAATATGGAGTATGGTATTTCATTACATTTATCGATGATTTTTCATGATATGGGCATGTATACTTGATCTCTCACAAGTCTGAGGCTTTAGAATGCTTCAAGAAGTACCTTAATTTGGTCGAAAACTAACTAAACTGTAAGGTCAAAGCCTTGAGAACTGATAGGGGTCGAGAGTATCTCTCAGAATAGTTCAAAATTCTCTGTGATGAAAAGAGAATTTCCAAGCAGTTGAAAATTCCTAGAACTCCTCAACAGAATGGAGGTAGCCGACAGAAGGAATAGAACCTTCTCAATATGGTTAGTCTATGATGTCACAATTAGAACTACCAATTTCATATTGGGGTGATGTATTGCTAACTGTGACATTCATACTTAACCGAGTGCCTTCTAAATCAGTCACTTCTACACCTTATGAGTTGTGGATAGGATGCAAGTTAGATATAAGTATCTTACGACTATGGAGGTCAGCGACCTACATACACAACTTGTCTCACAAACATGAAAAGTTGGGACCTAGAAGTAGGAAATGTATCTTTATAGGATACTTTGAGCAATCAAAATTATATGTCTTTATTGGTGAAAATGAGGACGACTCAATGACTAAAGTAGAATTAAGGGACACAGTATTCATAGAGGCATATTTTCCTAGTAGAGGAAGCCTTAATCAAACCGAAACTCTAAATGAGAGTGAGGAAGTTGAAGACACTCCTCAAATCACTGACCCGAGTGGGAGAGTTGAGTCATTTTCACAATGTAGAAACCTCACTCAATCGCAGGAAGAGAACCCTGAAGAGATCCCACCCTGGAGAAGCCAAAGGGATAAAGTCCCTAGAAGAAGCTTCTCTATTGAAGGGGAAGTACTCATTGTCAATCCAAAAGATAATGAGGAAGATCCGACTAGCATTAAAGAAGTGCTGAATGGACCTGTTAAGGAAAAATGGAAAAAATCCTTAGAAGAGAAGATGAATTCCATGAAGGCTAACCAAGTTTGAGAATTGGTTGACCTGCCACCAGGTCAAAAGGCAATTGGGAATAAGTGGGTTCTCAAATACAAACGAAAGGCTAATTGATCAATTGATAAACCCAAAGCATGCTTGGTAGCTAAGGGGTACACCCAACGAGAAGGAATAAACTATGAAGATACCTTTTCACCAGTGGTGTGTTTTAACTTAATTAGACTCATACTCGTAATAGTGGTAAGTATGGATTTAGAGTTACATCAAATGGATGTAAAAACCGCATTCCTTAATGAAAACTAGATGAAGATATATATATATATATATATATATATATATATATATATATATATATATATGGAGAAGTTAGAGGGCTTCATAGAAAAAGGAAGTGAATAAAAGGTTTACAAACTCCTAATATGACACCCTTCTCCAATAGCCTAAGATCAGTAGAGATGAGTAGTGAAATCATTCGTGGGGCCATGATTTGAACCCGGACTACCCAAACCTCACAATAGTTCATAAGTCTCTCAAACTCAACTTAGGACTTGAACCTAGGGTTGATATGAGTTTTTCAAAAGGTAGAATACTTTAAAACATTTCCACTAGATTCACTACATCACCAATGCCTCATCGGCTCTTAAATCTATAAAATCAGAGTATGCGGGCGTATTTCTTTAATTCAATTAGAGCAGTTTTCTTAGAGTTATTCTCTACTAAAACTTCATTCATACGTGCAATTACATACATAGAACACATATATGGCCACATAAGGCTATCAAATATTGAAATCAAATACAATACAACCTCGGACCCTTGAATCTTCGATCCACCATCATCACATTCTCTTTACGTATAACTCTTACTTCCCACCTCTGCCACCTGTCTAAATGGTTGGTTTGAGGAGGGTGAGATTCAAAGGAATCTCAGTAGTAAACAATACTACTATGCATGCAAGATATATAGTTAATGCATAACATGCTTGCCTACTATATTTATGTTAACATAATGACATATCTGCATGCTCAATGTTATGACATACACAAGGCCATTGTACAAATATAACAGAGCTTCAATCAATTAAATATGTTCAACACAATTAGGCAAAGCAGTCACAAAATTAATATAAAACATACATATCAAATACATGTAGGCTAGGTAAGTTCTCTACCTTTTACTTGATGTCCTCCTTATGCACCTTGATCTTTCAACTATTACTTCTTCTTTAACACTTCATGACCCTAGATAAGAATGACATCATTAGAGCCATGAAGAGTAAATTCCCAATGGATACATTAGCCTCAAAGGCTCACTTTCACCCTTGGAGTTCTAACTGACTACATTTGTGCCATTAAGTCTTAAATTTTGCATCAGACATAAAGCTGACAGATTTTTCACCAAATTTTGAAAAATTATAATTAATTCTATAGAACTTCAATTGAGGTGGTCAAAGGCCTATGTGAACCCTATTTATTTTCAGAATTTTTAGACAAGTTTTAGACCTTCAAACATCACACAAAACACTGACTGCCATACAGGACAGATTTAAGCAACATGCACACCTATACTTCATAATTTCCCAAATTCATATACAAGTACCCAAAATTCATGAACACTTGCATACCTATATAATTTTACTTCCTAAAGCCAATGGAAGCATCAAAATCATTAAATTCTCAGTTCATCATCATGAAACATACAGAACAGAAGCAGAAGAGAACTGAAAATCAGAGTTTCCGGAAAGAGTTTGTCGGTTTCTTGTTTTCTTTGGCTTAATCACTTCTTTTCTACTTATAATCAAATGATTAGCTATTTAAATACTTATTAGACATGATTTAGACATTGAAACCACCATTTTTTATGAGAATGAATAGTATCTAACCCCCCATATACTCATCCAAACAATAAACCAATCAGTTAAAAAGGAAGCTTACGCTTACCTCTACCCATTTCCACAAACGGTTCAGAATTCTGGCAATACTCCGGATGGTGAGACGGTGCCAACTACCTCCAAACCAAAATCTGAAACCGTAGACATGAAGCTCGAGATGAGTAGAAGAAGTTTCCTGAAGGGCACTTTGAGAGAGGACGCCGATTCGACAGTGTTTTGGAGCCTTGAAATTTCTCTCTCATCTCTCTCCATTTTTGGCTGCTTCATTCTCTCTCTTTCCGTCTGGGTCAACACGTAGGAATGGTTGAAGAAGGAGATAAATCAATGGTGTTAAATGGAGTATTAAGTGACCTGCCACGTGTCATGTAATACCATACTTTTGAATCGTATAAAATAGTTGAAAACATGACTTGATGCCACATGAGAGACCAAAAGCAGTTCTTAATCCCTTTGGGATCCCAACTTCACTACAGGGTCGATCCAATAGTTAAGTGGGTTTTTGAAAGGTATTTCAAAATATTTTAGTTGTGGTCTCATTATCATTTTTCAAATTGGTTTAATTCATTCAGGTCTATTTCCATTTCTTAATATCAGAGTACTTACTGAAGTTCTTAGCGGATAATCATAATAAGTTCACTACTAAAGGGTCCACCTGGAACTGTAACCCGGTTGTAGATAATTTACATCGGTTACATACAACCTTCCAGGTTTACAGTTGGTGTACTTTTCCACCATAAGTACTAATTTTACAAAATACTATTCAGTTTTATATACAATTCCAAAAGTTAGATAACCAACAGAAAATAAATTCTAACTCTTCACTTCTACCTGTCCGTGGCTATCTTCTTCCCATGAGAACTACTTGCCCGTGCTGCAGGTTAGTTATTGGAAAAGGGTGAGATTCAAAAGAATCCCAGTAGTAACAAATAACACTCATATAGAATGCGTACGAAGAAACATGCCATAACAACCACCATATACCAGACAGTTCAATATTCATTCAACATTTAGAGATATGTTCATTCAATAAATAATTCTATTCAAGGACGTATCGTCTCTTCCCACAGCGCTGGGTATTCTATTGGGCCAAAGCTTTTCTCATCTGAATGCTTAAAGGGCAATTCGGCCCGATTCATGTTCACAGTTCAAGTATGTATAATGGAAATAATATGCATGAAATAAGATACATAGAATATGAGGGAGAAGTTACTACCTTAACCTTTCTAATGTTCCGAGGTGTGTTACCACTTCCTTGGTCGTCTCGGACAGATATCGAATCCTATATGTGGGAATTCATGAATTGACGGATTATTACTTAGCCCAATACATTTATAAATCACTCTTTAATGTTGGTTATCATTAGGGTTATTATGGTAACTTTACCAAGTCAACCAATGAGTTAAAATGGTCAAATTATCACAAGGGACTAATTTCTACCCTTAGTGTACAAAGAAATTACAATATGCCATTACATTTTGCCATTTTCGCATAGGCACAAATGCTGGCAGATTTGGTCCACTAACTTTAAAAATTCATATCTTTTTGCAAAAATGTCCAATTTGAGTTTTTCTAAAGCATATATGACCCTTATTAAGTCTAGTTTCATGGAAAAATACTTAAATTATCCAATTGGACTCACAGAAATCCAGAATTTCCAGTTATTGGACATTATTCCAGAATTTTTCAGTTTTACATGACCAAACTTAAAAAATGTGGAACTCTCAGCATATACATCCAATTAATATTTATGACCTATCAAATTAAAGGTATATGTCTCTACTTTTAGAATGGAAAGTTTCATAATTTTCGGATAAGATTTACCCCTTGAATTATCACGTACAACATCTACCGTTACACAGGACAGATTACACATGTTCATGCACACTTCCAAAATTTCCAAATTGATATAGGAACATCCAAAATTCATGAACACTTGTATACCTTCACAATTTTTCCCTCTAAAGCCAATGGAATCATCAAAATTTCTAAATTCTCACTCCTTAAAGGCGTCCTGTTTTGACAGAAATTTTACATATATTCCAAAAATTACCAAACTTGTGATTTAAGCTTCAAACTAGCTTCATATGCCTTCTAAGCATTCATAAAACACTATGAACACAATCAAACATCATGATTCTTCAAGACCCTAACTTGACCAAAAACAGGGCAGAATTTTACATGCCAAAATACTCAACAAAACAACATAATCCATAGCTCAAAATGAAGCTAAAACTCACCTCTTACTCCTCCTTAGGTTCTTTCTTTGGTTCTTCAATTTGTGCTTTTGCAAGAGGGCTCAAAACTTCTCCTCTTAAAAAAAAACCATAGAAATGAAGTTCTTGAAGAGGGGAACAATATTCATGAAGAGATTTTGAGCAATAGAGGTGATTTACTAAGTGATTTTAAGGCTAGAAGCTAACCTTATGTTCTTGTGCTTTCTCTTTCCTCTTCCCTTATGTTAGCCGACCTTGAGAGCTTGGAGAGAGAGTGAAATGTGAATAAATGAATTCACTTTAGCTCTCTTTACTCACTTGGACGGAAATAAACCAAGGAAAAGGAGAAAGCCATGTGTCCTCTTCTTGTGGAGTTTTAAAAAAAATTGAAGGTTAATTAACTAACCCAAGTTGGCTTGGTTACTTGAGTTAAACTTTCTATTTCCTCTTCTCTTACTTTTTGACCAAAAATGAGAATTGAATGAGAAGAGATGATGATCTAATAAGATATTAAAGTTTGCTTTCGAAGTGCTTAATTCCTATTGGTCCAAAATTATGTTTTATAGAATATCATAAAATATAATTCCTCTTTCCTTTTCCTCTCACCTTTTCTACCGAAATGAAAAGCCAAAGGAATGGATATTATCACCTTGAAATATCCAAAAAGTTGCTTCTTGAATTCATTGTTCAAAGCCTTATGCTTGTTGACCTTTTGACTTCCTGTGATTGACCAAGAATTTTCTTATTGAATCCATGTTGACCAACAAGTGTGTGTGTGTGTGTATTTCCCCTCACCCTTGTCTTGAACGAAATCATGGAGGAATAGGGGATATTAATTTTCCTCTTGAATTATCCTAGGATTGCATCTTCCAAGTCATTAAAATTGGTCATATTCAATTTTAGGTGAAAATTAGTAATTCACTGATAGCTAATCGGGACTAAAATCATCATACAATTTCTTGGGATAATTCTTTTATTAATTTCACTATCTATTTATACATATAGCCCTTGAGTACTTTTTGGGATATTACATGTCAGCTCCCCATTGGCCTAAAATTCTAATTTTCGCACATAATATCCAATCTGACAGAATTTTCATTAAACTTTGAAAATTCATATCTAATTGTAAAAATGTCCAATTAGAGTGATTCTAAAGGATATACGACCCTCATTGAGTCTAGTTTTAAGGAAAAATATAACTTTTGGCCAATTAGAAGCTCACTCTTCCCATAATTTTAATCTTTGAATGTTGTCCCATAAAATAATTAATTTCATTGGGCTAACTTCAAAAATACATTTCCCTTTGTGTACAAATCCAAATGACTTATATGACCTATCCAATTAAATCTTGATAAGTCTAATTTCACTCTGGAAAGTTTCATATTTTTTTAAAATCATTTACCTATTGAAAAATTTCACACAATCACCACTGCCACACCGAGATTTTCACCGGTGGCAAAATCACTTTGTGTTCCATTTTACTATATTATGTGTGACTTCCAATTGCTTTGTTTTGTTATTCCCTGAGCTTTTTATCTCACCGATATAATTTCTTTTAATGTCCAAGGATATAAAGTAATTTTGGGAAATAATACTATGCCTCACTATAACATTTACCAAACAGGGGTTTAGTGGTCCCCTTTAATCCAGACAAAATCTTTAGCCTTTAGTCCCAAAATTTGGGATATTATACCTAAGGTCTATCTATGCAATAAAACAATCATCTAGATAGTGGTATCTAAGGTTTCAAGAAGCAATAACCTCATTCAACTTCGAAATGATCGAAGAAGATCACTGCGTCTAGATAAAGCGGTTTGGAGATGATTTTGTGATTTATCTCTCTATGTAGATGATATACTCTTGGCTGGAACAAGCCTTAAGGCAGTTAAAATAATCAAGGACTGATTATCCTTGAACTTTGAAATGAAAGACATGGGTGAAGTAGAATATATCTTGAGAGTCAAGATAAAGAGGAACTGTTCAAAAAGATTGTTATCCTTTTCATAAAAGATATGTATAACAAATATCTTAGAATGATTCAACATGAGAAACTACAAACCTATGGACACCCCTGTTGTTAAAAGACACTACCTCAGCAAAAACATATGTCATGTGGAAGAATATGAAATAAAGCGCATGAAAAGAGTCCCATACTCAAGTGCAATTGGTCTTGTAAGCCGTTTTCAATCCATCCTAGGAATCAAGCATGAATCCGAAATATGCTATGCTATGCACTAGACCAGACATATGCTTCATAGTCGGTCTTGTAAGCCGTTTTTAATTTATCCTAGGAATCAAGCATTAGGAAGCTGTGAAGAGAATTATGAGGTATTTAAAGGGAACCATGGATTACGAGCTGTGTTACCAAGGTAGAGATATGCATCTAGTGGGATACCCTGACGCTGACTGGGCTAGAGATATAGATGAATGACACTCCACCTCAGGGTATATGTATTTGTTAAACAACAGAGCAATTTCTTGGAGGAGTAAGAAACATACATGTGTGTCTCTGTCATCCATGGAATCAGAGTACATAGCTTGTTCTGCTGCTGTTCAAGAAGCCGTATAGCTTACGAGATTTCTAGAACATATAGGAATGAAAGGCATAAAGGAGGGTCTTATTCTGATACATTGCGACAGTCAAGCCGTAATAACCTATGCTAAGGACCCCAATGATCACAGTAGGACAAAGCACATAGACATTAAATATTATTTTGTAAGAGATATGATCACTAAAAAGGAAGTGATTGTTCAATACCTTTCCACTCATAAAATGTTAGCCGATCCCCTTACAAAGCCCATTGCTAGAAACCTTTTGTCAAGCATGTAAATGCTTTGGGCATGTGTATAATGTAATGTATTGAATGTTATCTTTAAGAAAATAAAGTGATGCATTTTTTCAGTTTTCAAATATATAGTAAATATATGTGTGCAGAGGCACAAGGTATGCAATTTTGTATGTTATACAGGTCAGAAAGGTTGATTCACTCACATGAACAACCGTCTTCCCATAATTTGCAGGGGCGTGGGAAGGTAAGATGAGCAAATGATCGCCATAAAATGGATAAAGAATCTTTGTTCTTAAGTTGCCTCAGTTGAACTTAGATGAGATCAACATATATATAAATTATATACAAGATGGATCGAAGCATGAATACTTGGAAGTATTATCAGACCTCTAGCCAGGTAAAGGACTTTCCTTTACAAATGAGATTGCAAAAGGAAATGACTGTAAAAGGAATTCCTAGTTTGAATGTTGAATATTTTTGAACTAATGCATGTATGGTGAAAGACAAAGAAAGAAAATTGACATACTAGCACTAGAAAATCATCGTGGAATGTAATTTATACTGCATGTTCTTAAGAGAATAACTACAACAAGGGACGTAGGTGAAAGATCTATGGTTCACTGCGGTGTGAGTCCTAGGAAGGAAAGATCCTTCTACGATGCCCTCAGGAGTCAGGCAACATGATGAAAACTTAGTTTGGGGTTAGTGACTTTAGTTGAAACTCCATGATCACACATGATACGATCGAATGAGTGAAAGCTAGGAAAGCAACCAAGTCAAGAACGATTGATGTTTAGTCAAGAAGAAAGGTTCATTCTGAAGTACACTATTGCAGTGGCATCTATGACATGTCCCTTACAGTTTATAAGAAAAACTAGTAAATATGGATACCACGTGCATGGTAGGCAATCACTACAAAAAAAATGACAATTTGTAGTGGTTAAATAAAACCGGTACAAATAGCATAAATTGTATCGGTTTAGACATAAACTGCTACAAATTTGTAGCGGTAAGCCTCGCGCCTAGTGTCACGTTGGTAAGCCAACATTCTTTGTAGCGGTTATCCAACATAAATCGCTACAAAATTGGTGCCAATTTCCCGCCATAACTTGTAGCGGTTTATTTGTAGCGGTTATGAAGTAAAAACTGTGATAAATATGGCACCAGCTTGGTGACACCAGGTGTGAAGCAAGTGCCACATTTGTGGTAGTTATGTTGTAGTGGTTATCATGATGTAAACTACTACAGAATGCAAATGGCCACCTCTTTATAGCGGTTCCTTTTAACCGCTATAAAGTTTCTGTAAAGAGAATATCAAGGGTCTGTATATTTGTAGCGGTTTTTGTGTATAACCGCTACGGAGTTTTCAATCGCTACAAATTGTTACTTTGCCTGAGGTACTTTATAGTTTTTTATGTAGCAGTTATTTCTATAACCACTATAAAATGCAGCGCTATTTGAACCCATCACCCCTTCAGTTCACTTATTTTTCCATTTTGTTCTCTGACGCTTCTCTGAGAGCTTTCCTTAAAATCTGAGATTTCTATATGGCTTTAGGAGATAAGGGGAAGGGGAAGGAGGTTAAGCTTCCCCCCAGACCGCTTCTGTGTGGTAGCAGTAGCAGCAGAGGAAGGGTAAGTGGCAGGGGGCAGCGTGGAGGGAAGGCAACCGCGCCATACCAGATGGCAACACTGCAACCACATCAAACGATCCCACAGGAGGGGGCCGCACTATAGGTCCCTCCTGTTGTTGAGAGAGGGAGGTGAGCTCAATTTGAGCAATTTTGAAGAGAATGAGGAGTTTGACATCCACATTCTGATCAGCGACATGGAGTGGTTCTTAGATGAGGAGGAGGCATAGGAGCAGAACCACCCACGATGAACCTCTTCCCGATCGACTGGGTTTGAGGTGCATGTCCAATGTAAATATAATTTTTTATTTAATAAATTAAATATTTAAATTCATTTTTTAAATATGAATTTAAATTTAACTAACATATGTGGTAAATTGTGCAGATAAGCAGGGGAACCTTTCCACTAGGAGGCTGGACGTAGCCGGTCTGAACAGCCTGGACTGGATTATGGAGAGTTATTAACAGTGACACATAGGCACCAGGATGGGACTCCGACGTCTTAGCAGGTAGAAGAGGCTATTGTAAGTATAATAATTTCAATTATTGTTAATAAAATATTTATAAAAATAAATTTATTGTTAATAATAATAATAATAATAATAACTTGTTTCATAAAATTGTAGGAGTGGATTCAACAGTCCCATGCTGAGCTGAGAGAGACTCAAACTCAAGAGTCACAGGGGTCTGTGGACCCCACTGGGCCACTGAAAGCTGGGGTTTGGGATTAGTCGAGCACCATGGGCGCTAGAGGGGGATAGGGTTAGGTGCCAGACCCAGTATGGTCTTTAGAAGGAGTGGCGGCTCTGATGTTAGTAGCGGTTCTCATACATATAACCACTATAAAGTTTATGTTTGTAGCGGTTGGTATATAAACAAACCACTACAAACGGTCACATACTTGTAGCGGTTTATTAAATAATACCGCTATAAAGTGTAACGTGTTTGAATTTTGAATTTGTGATTCCTGTCAACGGTTATATTAATTTGTAGCGGGTATAGAACAGTAACTGTTACAAAGTGTGGCCTGAACAGATAAACAATAAGATTAAGAATAATTCTTGTAGCAGCTTAAATAGATTCCTGTATGAGATCGAGTAGCAGCAATGTTGAGGACTACATAATTACGTAAGCCCGAAATTCAACTGCAATCTATATTTTACATTTTCAATCATCATACAAACTAAACCGCACTTTCTGCTTTGTCGTTTTGTAGCTAATAACTTCCATGTCCCTATGTCTCTCTGGTTATGACCATCTTTCTTCTAGCCATAGTTCCTTGAAGTAATCATTATCATAATTTGCTGAGCAAAACACAAACACAGAGAGTATAATTAACATCGTATATACTTCTGATGAACATGTTAGAATATGAAGGATTGGAGTAGCAAGGAATTGAAATAAGAGCCTCTAAAGATTATTGAATCTTTTATACTTAATCCTTAAATCAACGAGAGTACAAGAGCCTTTATATATATAGATAAAGCATAACTAACACTAATTCTAGAATCTAATCTAAATAAATCTTAATTAAATATAAAATTAAATAATAATATTTCCAAGATATAATCAAATTTCAATAAATGATATATAATATCTCAACATGAGAATATATCAAATATTAATATAAGATATAATAATATCTTAACGGAACAAATTGGGTTTGGCATTTTGAATGAGTTTATAAAGCAGTAATATTATTTGGAAGGACAAATGATACAGTGACGAATAAAGCGCAGTAAATTTAAGCATGTTAACATTGTATCAGATCAGACTTGTACCCTATGTTTGGATGAGAAAATATAGGGGAGGGGATTCTAGGAAGGAAAATATCCATAAATGGTAAAATAGTTTACTATTTTTTTGGAGTTTTCTCTCTTAGTTTTCTTTTCCCTCTAATTTTCTCTCCATTCAAGCATAAATTAGAGTTTTAGTCAGATGAAACCGAGTTCCCTAACACTTTGGTGATATATATATATATATATATATAGAGAGAGAGAGAGAGAGAGAGAGAGAGTAAAGCAAGCATCATAATAATACCTGTAACCGTGGTCCTCATGGCTTGAGTTTAAATGGCCTAGAGGACCAAGTTCCATTATTGGTACCATCAAAGCAAGCATCATTCTCGGTGAAGTGTTCCGGCGAAGTCTAGGGGACCCTGTAATTATCATCATCATCTGTACTGTGCTGTATTTTTTTTTTTTTTTTTTGTGCAGCAAAACACCACACACACACACTCTCTTTGATCCTTAATATAAGACATATTTAAGGAATTGATCATGGTCCTAAATATAAGATATAGTTTGTATATTTGTCAATCATTTTCTAATTTACCCCTTATAGATGCTCCCTCAACAATAATCAAGGATGAGAGGGAAGGAGGAAATTAAGGAAGATGATTAAGGTGTTTTAAAAAATACATGTCATATTATTCAACTCAACTAACTTTCTTAATTTAATCAAATTAGGTAAATATATCTTATATTAAGGATTGGAGGAGCATATATATTTATATCCAATCTGTTGTCCCCATACCTTCCATATATAATTAGGTTGGACCAGAAGTTGAAGAGCCTCAACAAAGCCAAGTCCACGTGTATCCTTCACTATCAGGATATATATGTGTGTAGTTGAACCTGGTCGTGATTGAGGGCAAGATTAGGGCAATAGAATATATATAATTATGATAGTTGAAGTGGAAGATAGCTAGCGTGACCCTGAGCTTCCTTTGCTTTTAATTTCTTCGCGTCTTATCGATCATCTTCAATCGTCTTCCCTTCTTATAATCAGCATACACTCCACTTTTGTTGCTTTTCATATCAGAATCAAATCTTCACCACCTCAACCATTATTTCACTCAGCTTACAAGTCTAACTGATCATATGTATATAGAGTCATAATTATTATTATTATTATTAATAGTCAACAATTTGTAGAGAATAGATCCTTATGATGATGACCACTATATGTTTGACATATATATACCAGAATCTGGAAATCAAAAGAATTTCTTAATTAACAGAGCTGTTGACTCATCTAGCCAAGAATATCAGAAAATGGAAAGGTAGGAAAATGGGCAGATCAAAAGAAAAACAAACTCTGACACACACACCTACGTGAGATTCTCAAGTTGGTGACATTCTTCATTATAATTCATATAGTCTATACATCAGTCCAGGTTCACTTATGTCTCACTTTCTGCTTTAATTTGTGGAGTTGCTTTTCTTCTCGCTGCGTTCAAAGCATACAAACATAAGAATAAAACGTATGTATAGCTCAGAACTATAAATATGACATGTTGGTTTATGTATTCCTTGTATACCAAGACCCTAAGAAATTAAATCAGGTGAACCCTAGAGTTCCCCGCGAACACTTCATTGTGGGCTCTCATTGAATCAATGATTTTTGACTTCACTGAAGTGTTTGGGGGAACTCTTGATGCCACTTGATATATAGTCCAATATAACCTATGGCCCCTTCCAAAGGTGATTTACCCTCAATTTCTCAAATTCGTTTGGTTAGTACTTATTAGTGCATTTTCAACTATTCTTGCCTCTATTAATTTTTAATATTTTTAGCAACGTTAATGCAAATTAGAGGAAGCACTTGCACCAGCTGCTTTTATGGCTTTTTTTTTTGTTTTTTTCGTTCGGTTTTCACAAATTCCGAAGAGAGATGCGAGCTTATGCTACTATTCTGGGCTTTGTTTTTTTTTTTTTGTTGCCTTTCTCCATTATGAATGAAACAAAAAGGTCAAGAACAATGCAACTCATCACCACGAGACTCGCCTTTTAAATACTCTCTATATCTTCAATTTTGCTTTAGTTCACAAACATTGAGTTTATAACAGCATTAACTAGTTTGATTGATATATATATTCCTCCTCTTATTAGGTAAGCTGTTTGGTTTGGGTAGCGTTTTTTAATCAAGTACTCCATCGAGTCGTTAATATAAGATATATTTGGGGAGTTAATTTTAGTCCTAAATATAAGACATTTTTTCATATTTGTCATTTTTTTCTAATTCACCCTTATTAATACCCACTCAACAATAATCAATGAAGAGAGGGAATAAGGGAATAAGGGAATTAAGGAAGATGACTAGAGTTTTTTAGAAAATACATGTCATATTAACTAACTTTCTTAGTATGATAAAATTAGATAAATATGTCTTATATTAAAGACCGGAGGAGTATTTATTATCAAATATCTAGAGACGTGAGCAATATTTTTTAACCCATCAAGTCAGGATTTTAATTTTCAATAATCAAGGTTTGTTCTATAATGGAAGAGGTTATGGTTGCTTTTAAATACGAAATTTTGGGTTTGAGTCTGTGTATTGAAAAAAAAAACAGCTTTGGAAAGAACTATCCTCGTTCAATTAAACCTAGTAATACTTGAATTTGATTTATTATTAGTATTGAATATCATATAACATAGCCAAAAAAGACTAATTTTCTTGCTCAAAATTAAATTTGATAATGATGTGTAAGTGTACTTTGTTCAAATGAAATTTATTGATTCTGGGTTAGAATTTTATTTTATGTGCTTCCTTCATATCTTCTTCTCCCCTATTTTTTTTCCGAGATCTTGATTCACACGCACAGAAATATCACTTCTCCAACAATCCCGAGAAAATGCACTCGATAATGTACTTAGTAGCTATGACGATGAGCTGATCATGTATAGAACAAATTATGACAAAGGTGCTTTGAAATTATATTCAATTACTATTGAACAACCATTTGCTATTTAAGTTAATTAACGTGGACACCTGCAAAATCACAACAATAATATACAATTCAAGTCAAGTCATGTAGAAGGATTGTCCTTTCTGCAGAAAGCATGGTGACAGAACAGTAGAAAGTTAGCATTGTAACTTAGGAAAAGAGAGAGAAAGGGAGCTCGGAGATAGAGCTCGGGGTCACGTGCATCAGTCCTCTGATCTTGGTACTACTTGACCATGCACCAAACATTGCCTTTTATAGACAAATAACATGTTATCTTTGAGCAGCAACAACCGCCATTAAAAACAACTTAATAACAATTAAAATAGCAAGTGCAAAACAAGGATAAATGATGGTTTAATGCAATAAAATCATTTAAATGTTATTGATGCCCATCAATTGAAACACATTAAAGCTCCCAACGTCTAGTTAAAGAATCATCTTATTAGCTTTTTTATTAACTCAAGCTCACATTTTATTATACATTATAGCATTCCTAATCTTTAATTACACGAGGTTTCTTTTTTTTACACACTCACACACATTATTTACAACAATTAATTAGGATGAGGGCTCCAACATATCACAAATATTGCTTCGAAGATCTTGGCCATACACTACAAGACATTTAATGTGCATAGTTCTAACCGTCCCAATCTTCCTTTTGGTGGCATTTCTTTTGTAGTTAGAAAATTTTGACAAGTACGGTAATATTACCAGTTATTCTCAAAGGCTCAAGAGTTAACATTGTGTATATGATAACTCTCCATTTTTAGTATATTTTGAAGATATTTGGAGAGTTATGTAAGCAAATTTTGAGAGATTTGTTTGAGATTATTGTAAGATCTAAATTTGGTAGATTATTTAAGGGATTTTACTGCAACTATCATAATTTTATATTAAATAAATAGGAATAGTTAAGGTTAGGTAAAAGAATAAATAAATTATAATAATAAAAAATAAATAAGAAGAAAGAAAATAGTTTAGGGTGTTTTTTTTATTATAGTTTATTGTATTTTATTTTAGTTTTTATTTTTTTATTTCTTTTAATTAATTAGGTATGGCACATGTGAAGAGGGGAGAGGTCTTATGCGCAGCGTTTTGGATAATGAATGAATATGAAAAAATAACTTTATTCTTTAAAATCCGAACTATGAATGAATATTTTAGTCCAAAATACAGGACAGGACGAGTTTGGCATCCTTCCAACTCAAAAAAAAAAAATATTCTTTAAAATCCGAACTATAAATGTTACAAGAGGTGATCAATCTCTAGATAACAAGTTAAATTTTTATTTTGAATAAACACAAAGCACATAAAAAACGCTGGCAAGGAGACTTTGAATAGACAAAGCAAAGAAACACCCTTTCAGAAGTGAAAAGGATCATAGAATCTCCTCCATTGATGAGAAGGGTCTTGTTTGACTATTTATCTTATTATAGTTTACAGATAAATTAAGTTACAAGTAGTCTTTAACTTAAAAAAAAACAGTGATAAAAAAATAAAAATTAGAAACTAAAGACTTTTGAGTTTTGATTGTTGACAATAAAAAGTAGGAAACTATGAAAATAAGAAAATTATGGAGCTTAGGACACAATACAAACTACTCCAGTACAAACTAGATTTTATAATTAGAACCAAAGGCAGTATAAAATAAGAAGCTTTTCAAACATTCTAGAGTCTTCAAGCATGTCACTTGTATATATATCTCTCCACTTGAGATTAATTAGCTTTATGCCATCTATTTTTCTTGGGCCTCTTCTTCGAGCTAATAATCTTGAACTTTGGCCTCCCTACCTTGTAATGAATGTGGGTTCAAAGTGCTCAAATCTGACTTAGTCATATAGTCATAATGAAAAATTATTCTTTTGGATGACTTGATTTCCCCCTTCATGATCTCAGATGCTATCAAGTATTCATGTACATAGAGAATGATGTTTTTAGTAATTTCCAGCATAAGTAAAAGACTGATTAGAGGAACTTACATAATTAAGCACAAAATTCAAATTTAATCTATATATATTTTACGTTTTCAATCATCACAAAAATTAAGATGCACTTTCTGCTGCTGTCGCTTTTGAATTCCCTTCACTATATCTCTCCAGTCATTAACCATCTACTTGTCATTTTTATCCTTCATGTCATCCTTTTCATTTTCAGATTGTCCCTCTCAAGTCCGTTAAAGAAAAGTGACAAAAATAAAAATCATTGCTTATATGAGCAAAATACAAACGCAGAAACGCATGGTATAACATAAAGCAGCGCACGATTATTTTAAGAACAAGACTATATATATATATAGTGAAGAATATTGAAGATATATATACTTACTAAAACCTAAGCATATATATCAATGTTGGAGTCGTTGTAGAGTAATGTGTCAGATGGCACCCAGAGTTCCCCCAAACACTTCAGCGAGATACTCATAACTCAATGAAGTGTTCAGGTGAACTCTAGGGGACACCTGACCTATAAAAAGGGCGGTTTTAATCAAAGAAGCTGTTTTCTGAATTTAAACCTTTGATCTCCAAGTCACATAACTGCAACCTTATCTCTATGCCCAAGGCTCACCCTCTATAAAGAAGAAATCTGAAGAGGCTGTATGTTGTTTTGCATTGTCGATGACAAAGAAATCCAAAACAAAACACACCATATTTATACCAATCTGTCTCCATCTCTTCTATAATGATCTTTAGTTGAACCTGGTCATGATTGAGGGAAAGATTATTATGATAACGTACATAACACACACACACACACACCTTTTCCTTCTTATCTACACAGTACACTCTACTTTTGTTGCATTTCATGCTAGAATCGAATCTTCAAACCCCCCCCCCCGGGCCAAAAAACCGTTTAAGTGATCTCTCCTCTGCTTCAAACAATTTGCAAAGAATAGATTCTCTCTTGGTGATTATCACCACAGTTTAACATGCCAGAATCTATCTGGAAATCAAAAAGATATATTTATGTTAGTAGTGTTGTTCATGTATACTTCATAAGTGAGGCCATGGAATAATAGAAGAAATTGACAAAAGGTATAGGAAAATGGACAGATCAGTGGGAAGAAATTAAAAAAGCAAACTTTGACACGCTCAGATTCTCCTATGTTGGTGGCATTCATTATTCACCATATAGTCTATACATGCGTCCAGGTTCACTTGTGCTTTATGGTGATGCTTTTATTTGGTTCTCAAACATTAAACATCAAATATGTACGAGAACTATATATAAATACCATGCATTGGTGTGTGTTTTACTTACCAACACAAGACTTTAAAACCCAGAGGGAAAAAAAATCAGGTGAACCCTATAGTTCCCCGCAAACACTTCACTGTGGGCTCTTCTTTGAGTTAATGATTTTTACATCTCTCACTGAAGTGTTTGAGGGAACTCTTGGCGCCACTAGAGATGAAGATTAATTATTATCTCCTTTTCCGTTTTTTTTGGGGGGGGGGGGGGGAGGGGGTAGTGTTGGGACATGGAGTGTATTATTCCAATTAATCTCTTTCATGTCACTATAAAGTAACTAAATACAAACCCTTTTTGAGTGAAAACCTCTTCTTGATTAGATTTGCAATACACATAACAGCTCCTAACCTTCGAGATTTGAGATTATATTGTTGAGAAACTTATAGTATACTCTCCTTCCATGCAATCTTTGATTCCTAGGGAAAAAAGAAAGACTATTTCATTTATGTTGGACTTTGGATCTAAGTCCGCCCTTGATGGGCTGGACTATTTGATTAGAATACAAGTAGTCTAATAAGAAACAAATCAGCATTAATTATGAATTTGGAAATAAGTTAGTATTAATTATGAGATTGTTAATTGAGAAACAAGTCATCATAATTCAAGAAATTAATTCTCTTGATTACTAACTTGGAAAGCAAGAAGGAGTGTACATTACTTCCTAATTAGTGGCCACATTAAACCACTATAAATAGGAGGTGCCTCCTTCAGTTATAAATTATCCCTACCATTGAGCTATCTAGCAATCTCTCTTCTCTCCTACCATCTTTCTTGTTCTGATGACCTGCTGTGACAATCCTAATTATGCTCTAGTAGTCTAATAATTGCGTAAGCATTATTCTGTTCAATTAATGGAGCATTGGAGCTTTGACCTAGATCCGAACGTAGATTTGTCCCGGTACACTAGTCTCTTCTCTCTCCTTTATTTTCTTACATTGGCATCAGAGCATGTTGATTCTTGAGGCTGTGATTATTCTTTGTGAATAAGCATATGATATAATTTATTTATATCTCCATTGCATTTTTTATTAATTCCGCTGTGTTCATAATGATACTTTTGGTATGATTTCTTCTTCTCTGCACATACACGGTTTTTTCTTATTAAGAAAATATTGCATGTGTATGGCTTGCATATGCCTCTACCTCTTTCTTCGTTCTCTCATATCCATATATGTGAAAGCATTGTCTACATATATGTATATCTATGTATATTCGCATACATGAATATATAATTTTTTGGTTTCATGCCATAATAAGTACTTGCTTCAACATATCAAGTTTTCCACATGCACATATATGAATATATGTTACTCTTTTCTTTGCTATTCATGATACGTGCATATATGGTGGCCAAATGATCATGGTTCTTTTCTTCTTCTGAGATTCTGTTGCTTGAAACATTTTTTATATGCATATTCTCTGGTTCATATGTGAATATGTGATGTTGGGTTCTTAAGTTTGAAGCTTTATTCTCCTCCTCCTCCTCACTTCTTTGATCTCTTTAAAGTTGAGTTTTAGGAACCTATGTGGAACCAAAAACAAGAGACTTTAACTCTCAAAACGTTTAAGAGCTCTTAAAACATAGAGAACACACATCCAAGTTACGTTGACGTTGGCGGAAAAATTAGGGTTATGAAATTGCGTATTTTTGCCTAAAGTTAGACCATGGGTGTGTAGAACTCGAAGAGATGATTCCAACGACACTTAGAACGCGTCAAACGAAGTCTGGATGAGGGAGAAACGAAGGAAAGAAGTTAGCGGGTTGGTTTGTCACAGCCGCCACTTAACTCATGGTTTGATCACTGAAAAAGGTGTTTTTATATAAAATAAAAGCCATGGATTTGTAGTTCATTTAGTGACGATTCCAACAACACCAAGAACGTAAAAAAAGAGCTAAAATGAGGAAGATATGACCTTCCAAAGTTTGCAAGTCGCGATGACCCACTAGAGCTCCAACCGCGTCAAGTTGACCCAGCTGGAGGTTGAAGATGATGATGTGGCAGTCAACATGCCATGTCATTAGTCAAACAATTAGCGTGGATCAATAAGCATGCGCCACATCAGCGTTCAATGACGTGTCATAGAGGCCACATTAGCTATGTAGACCGAGAAATGTCATCACCACGTCAGCGCTACATCATCTGGTCTCGGTCAAGTGTTGACCGTTGACTTCAGCCAATGGGGCTACTATTTAACACGTGGCAGGCACCATTGGAGAGAAGACAACGCGTGGAGTCAGCGAAGCTAGCGCGTGTCACCAGCTAATGGCCACAAGGCGGTGCATAGTATACACACGTCTCCGCTGAGAGTGGACTTCGCTAGAATTTTTCAAATTTTCAGAATTTTTTTATCTAGACACCTTCTAGGGGCACGTGTAGGCCCATTGGACCTCCGGTTGAGATATGATTTATTCCTAAAAATTCTTAAATTTGAGAGCTTCAATTTGATATATAATTTGCATATATTTGGAGCATGTTGGGATATGATTTAAGTCAAAAATATGTTTATGTGCACTTGGAGATTCCCAAAAATATTGAAATGAAGTCTATATTGATTCTATTGTTTTTTTTGGATTAGTTGGTTTACTTATTAAGAGTATTTCAGCTACAAACATAAGGTTAATGTTAAAATATTCTCTAAAGTGGAACAATTATTCAAATGAGTTTTGAATATAAGACCCTATCTAACATTGACTTAAATTCTTAGAGATAAAACCTAAAACTTAGCTTGCAACAACTTTGAATTATTAAATAATAATAAGTCTTCTCATGCTTCTAACCATATTAAATTAGTTGGGATTGAAGTAGTGACTTCTGAGTCAACCCTTTTATCACAAATGACAAGATAGATAGAGATATAGGAATCATCTCATCCAATGGGAGGTATGTTGTAAATACATCCAAGAAAGTGGATGTAAACATGGTTAAGAGGAGCTTGATATTATAGCAAGATGCTCTATAAGTTCATATGGTCAGAAGGGCTTATGAGAGGAAGAACCTAGTTATGAGATATGAGGCAAATTTTTATATGTCTTGAATGTTCTTTCTTCATTGAATTTATGGTTATATTCCTTATTTTTTTTAAATTGAATTAATCATATTATCTTCTTTCCATGAGCATTCATGTTATTATTATGTTACTGTCTTGTTATAATAACTGCTTTGATTATGTGGGAGTTTCTGGAACGTATCTAGAAATCCAAAGGGGAATGTGTTCAATAAAGGTTATGGTTAAAAGGGTGATGAGCTAACTAGCATGAGTGGGATGAGAGTTAACATAGTTGTCTCCTGAACATTAAACTAGTGAATTTATTATCTAATTATCCTATGTCTTATTTGAACAAACAAATATGATTTGTATACCATAATCGTCTAAGTGACCAAATTATGAGCAAGTCTATTTGACTAAGCCTATAAAGACAAGCTCAATAGAGATATCAATAGAGTTAGAAACTCTTAAATCTCTTGCATTCAAGAAGAATGAAATGTTAAAGACATCATGCCAACTATTCTTTAGCATCTAGAGGCTGAAGCACCCTGAAGGAAATAGAAAGCTTATGCTATCAAACATAGAAAAAACAAAATTGTTCATATTTATGCCAATATAAGTAATATAAATTTATCCAGACAGTGTAGATAGCATTGGAAGGTGATGAAATTGACAATCTTCTTCTATAAAGTTAAAACTAAGTTAAATTTTAACATGGTGTATTAAGTCCTAACATGTTATTTAGGCAACACTTTAGGTAAATGTCAAATTAAGATATTAACACATACAAGCCAAGTTCTTTCTAAAAAATAAGTGTATGTTGTGATAAGACATCTCTCATCGAGTGGGAGTAAGCTATGTCTCTTAATGAGTGGGAGTAAGCTACGTCTTCCAGAAAGTGGGAGTATACGAAAGTGAATACTACCCATTATTGTGACCTTCGGCAATGTGGTTCACCACATTGAACTTAAGCATTAAAAGACTGAAGGATCCAAGATCTATCAGTCAAACAAACTTAGCTAAAGAGTAGGAGGATTCATCCTTTAAGCCTAAGGGCAAGAAACCTATTAGGAAAACATGATCTAGAGGAGGTCAAGAATATTTTCTATAAAGATGAAAGGCTATATTGATAATCCTTTAAGGGTTGTAGAAGAAACAATCCACATGAGTAGTGGATGTTTCATAGAAGCATATGGCTTTATGTCAGATGCAAAGCAAGAAAGAATCAAAGGATTAGAACTTACATGTTAACTCTTCATAGATAAACCACACTGATTCACTTCATGCAATATGCTAGTGACAAAATCACATCTTTGTTTATCTCTTTAGTTGAAGATCGATGGGACTATGACTTTCAAATCCTTTGTTGGATTTAATGTTTCCTTTTAGGGATAACAATTCCATTTCTTGCCACATGCACACATTGATAAAAAGGAATGATCAAACTAGCAAAAGAGAATTTGCTAAGTAATGTATGTTAAAGGATGAATATCCTTGTGAGCAGCTGACAACTTAGTCTAAATGGAAAGAAAGATAAGGAAACAATTTTGAGAACATATCCTCTGCAATTAGTAAACTATGATGTTTATGAACCAATAAAGTAAGGGCAGTACACAGAGCCTAGTGTTTCATTAATGTCATGGACGTTTACTCGAAATACAATTATGTTAAAAGGATAAGACCTTCTAAACTAACAAGGGATAAGAACACCCGTTTGATTAGTTCAAGATGTTATGTGTACAAGAAAGGGATTGTTAGGAAACTATCAATACCTAGAACCCTTCAACATAATAGAGTTGTTGAAATAGAGATAGACCTCTCCTTCACATGGTTGAGTAAACAATAGCACAAGTAAAACTACTAGCCATATGTTGGCACGTAAACTCACAGCTATTGTCTTTACACTTAACCAAATGCCCTCCAAGTCAGTCACAACTAAGCCTTGTGAGTTTTGGATAGACCTCAAACCAGGCCTAAACACGTTAAGACCATAAGGGTCAACAACTTAATATCCATAATTCTTCCTATGAGTATGGAAGATTGGGACCAAGGCATAAAAGGTATGTCTTCACGAGATGGATTGAGAATTTGAAATGATACATCTTCATAAGTGAAAATGATAATGTCTTAGGATTGAAAGAACCAAGGAATACAACATTCATAGAACAAAAATTTCTGAGTATTGATCATACAAAAATCTCTTTAAGAGGTTAACAACGACAAGGAATAACTAAGTGTTCCTAAGTTAAATGATCCAAGTAGGAGGGTTGAAACTATTTTCACAATGAAAGAAGTAAGAGGTAAGTTACAAGAATACCTTACCCTACATAGGAAAGAGAATCCTAATAAATACACCTTGGAGCAAAATGTCATTTAGTGAATGACGATAAGGGGATAGATTCCCTAATAGATTGAATTCTTTCTTTATCATTTAGAAGGTGATGATGACTACCTATAAGTATCCATAAGATACTAGAAGGACCTGCTAAGAAGAATTGCAAAGTGTCATGTAAGAGGATGTGGATTCTTTTTTGAAATTAGCCAAGTAAATGTTTTAGGCTTATTTGTCACCTAGCCAAAAGGCGATTGGGAACAAATGGGTTCTCAAATCCATAAGGGGAATATAAAATTTAAAACATTTAGTGTCTAAGGGGTACTACAATGGGAAGATTTCCTGTTGTGCATTTTTTAACCATGAACAACCAATTTTGGATTGACAACAAGCTTAGTCTTAAAATTACATCAAGATGATATGAAGACCGTTTTCCAATTTAGAAATTTGGAAATTGGATTATGAACTCTAAATGAAGCATCTTGAGGGCTTCATAAAAACAATCATCCAAGTAGTAGTATATAAGGTTTCACAAGGTGAAAGCCTTACCAACTTTGAGATAATCAAAAAATACTGCATGAGTGCCAAACGGTCTTAAGATGATTCTTTGTGAAGTCATACTTTGTCAAATGACATATGCTTAGTTGAAACAAGTGTCAAGGGAGTTAAAGGAACAAAGGATCATAGTTATCCTTAAATTCTGAGTTGAAAGATCATGGGTTGAACATAACATATCTTGAATGACAGGATAAATGAAAATTGCACAAGGAATGTATAGTCTTTGCCACTTAAGACAAGTACAAGTGTGATCCTTAGGCATCTTAGTATGCTAAATTGCAAACCCATGGATACCCCTGAAGTCAAGGGCACAAACCTAGAGAGGTTACATGTCATACAAGGAATCCAACACACAAAAAGTGGATAGAGTCTCATAGTATAATATAGCTGGTAACATGAAAGTACACATTGGTGTATATAAGACCAATTTTTTTTGTCAGACTTGGAAGCTATTTTTTTGGTCTAGCTGTGAAAAGGATTATGAGAATAACCATGGATTGAGTTGTCAAGGTAACAACTTACCTTTGAAAGGATACTCCAATACAAAACCTAAGAAAATGATAATGGAATAAAGAAATAGATAATAAATTTATGTTATCCATGGAATTAGAACACATAGCATGTTCTACCATCATTCAAAGAGCCATATGGCTAGAGAATTTCCCATGAGTAACTGGGAATGAATGGTGGATAGAAGGATCCAAGCGACAACATCTTATGATGTGGATCCTAAGTATCACAGCAAGGTGAAACATACATTTGATGCATCTCTGTGAGAGATATTCTTTTCAAAGAAGGAAAGCAACAATTCAATGTCCTTCTGCTAACAGAATGTTGGTAGATCCCTTTACTAAGCCCGTAGCTTGATATTCATTGAGTTAGTGAAGATCTTGGGCATAAACAAAATAAAAGGTCTTAAACTTCTTTTATATGAAGATAAAAGAAATAATATGTATGTTATAAGTAAATACATGTAAGGTATACAATTTTATATGTCATATATGTCAAAAAAGGTTGGTTCACTCACACGAACAATTGTCTTCCCATATTTTACAGGGGACATGGGAGGGTAAGATGAGCAAATGATCGCCACAAGATAGTTAAGAAGATTCTTTGCATTTGAGTCGCTTCAGTTAAACTCCATATGTATATATATACACAGAAAATGGATCGAAGTATGAATACAGATCTGTAGCCAGGCAAAGAACTTTTTTTTTCACAAATGAGATATTGTGAAAAAGAAAGTTCTAGTTTAAATGTTGAGTACATTTTGGAACTGAAGTCTGTATGATAAAAGAGAAAGAAATCGACGTACACTACAAATCATTCACCGTAGCATGTAATTCATACTACATGTGTTTGAGAGTTAAGACTGCAACATGGGACGTAGGTGAAAGATCCCTAATTCACTACGGTGTGAGTCCCAGGAAGGAAAAAATCCTTCCAAGATACCCTTAAGACTTAGGTGGCTTTATAAAAGCTTGGTTTGGTAACAGCTACTTTAGCTAATGCTCTATGATCACACACGATTCAGTCAGACAAGTGAAAACTAGGAAAGCGACCAAGTCAAGACGGATTGATGTTTAGTCAAAAAGGAAGATTTACTCCTAGATACATAAGATATGCTAATTTATGTGGTCGACCCCTTACTAGTTCTATGTGTAACTTATATGTGCAGATACTATGTGCATGAAAGAAAATCTGAGTTAATCAACATAGTAACTCGAGAGGGATTAGATGTGCCATGAGAAATATGTATGGGAGAATCTGAGGCATCTGAGGCAACAAATAGATAGCTTATAAATTCATAAAGGGTGTCCTTGGATGCTAATCCGATATAAAGGATTTCTAGTATCACAAGCACCAAATTTTGAAGACGCTTTACCTACGTGGTCATGGCAGACGCCAAATATGAAATAGGAAAGAGTAGCGGACGCACGATGGGAGGCCTATCAAGTGCGAGTGGGAGATGTTGGACTTTGGGTCCAAGTCTACACTTGATGGGCTGGACTATTTGATTAGGATACAAGTAGCCTAATCAAATAAGAAACAAATCAGCATTAATTATGGATTTGGAAATAAGTTAATAGTAATTATGAGATTATTAATTGAGAAACAAGTCATCATAATTCAGGAAATTAATTAAGAATTAATTCTCTTGATTACTAACTTGGAAGACAAGAAGGAGTGCATATTACTTCCTAATTAATGGCCACATTAAACCACTATAAATAGGAGGTGCTCCGTCAGTTATAAATTATCCCTGCCATTGAGCTATCTGGAAATATCTCTTCTCTCCTACCATCTTTCTTGTTCTGGTAATATGATGTGCCAATCCTAATTAGGCTCTAGTAGTCTGATAATTGCGTGAGCATTATTATGTTCAATTAATGGAGCATTGGAACTTTAACCCGGATCCGAATGCGGATTTGCCCCGGTACGCTAGTCTATACTCTCTCCTTATTTTTTTCCTACAATTTCTGACTCATTTTGTGACCAAAATATAATCAATCATTTTCATTTTATTCATGTGTGCGTGTGCACGTGATACATCTAATTCATCATTCTTTTATTCATATTTGATTCAACCATATCTATATGCATATATGGCTCACTCTCCTCGCTCAAGATTCAACTTCTTCCTTCGTTTAATTTAAGGGAAAATTAATCTTTTAGTGTAAGGGAATAATACCAAAAAAAAGGCACGTGGCCCATTTGTTTAAAGGAGGTAGGGGTATTATTAATACCCACCCCCACCACCTTTTTATTCATTGTTGGTGAAATTGGCAAGAAGAACATAAGGCGTCGATTCCATCGTATTTTAGGTAAGGTTTGAAGTTGTTTACATGGTACTTAAAATAACTTCTTATTAAATTTCTTTCATAAAAATTGTTCTACGTATTTTTATCCTTTTATTGATGGTAATATTATATTGATCAATGAGAATTTTTGGGTTAGAATTTTGAGAGAGTTTTTAATTTTGACAATAGATGACTATAGGTATGTAGAGAATAATTAATAATTATCTTTAATCAGTTTAGATTTATTGTTAGATTGTTTTATGATTTTATAATCATTTTTTATAAACATATCATAAATTAGTTTTATAGGATATTTTTGACCAAATTTGGATTAAACAATTTATTTGGGTTATTAGAGATGTTATTGAAATTTTAATCGGTTTAGTTTTGTAGATTTTGAGTTATATGAAATTATAAGTTAGAATTTGATATTTGAGTTAGAGTTTGATATGATTTTGATTATGTGGAGGATAAAAGAGTTGTTTAATGATTGGGTTATGCTCATGTAAGTTAGAAAAAGATATTTAATTGGTCTAAGATGTAGATATTGATGATTTATGGCTATAGGTGTGTCAGAGGTGAAATTTTAATTTATGAAAATTGAGTGATTGATGTGAGAGTAGGGTATAGAAGTTATCTAAGGATTTTATTAAGTAAAATGGAGTTAAGAAATTGTAGAATTTGTGGTTTGAAAGGATGAATTGAGGAATAGATAAATTGTTATCATTTTTCTAAGGAACAAGTAAGTAAAGGTTGAGAGTCTAGTTACTAATTGTTAATCATGGCATTAGTTATCATCTTATTGATGAATATTTACATATATTATGTAGACTCTCCTTAGTTGTGGTTGAGCATAGGGTTTCACAAGAATGGTGATAACTTATTTTAGCTTTGGCGAGATGTAACCACTTTCCAATTTATCTTGTATGATTGTTGAGGTAATTATAAGTGTATGTTGGTTCTTTTTTAATTGCTATAAATATATTATAGTATTTTATATATGAAAAATGTACAATGACAGTGAATTATGTTTTTAGTAAACTTGTTAGTTAAGTGGGCCTGAATAGTTTATTTGAATAATTAATAATGATTAGCATTGAGTATTGATTATGAGAAAAATATGATGATTTTGGATTTGTGATGTTGAATATTATTGGACTACATATCGAGTTGTGTTGGATTGTGCAGAGTTGTGGTTTTATGAGGTTTGATGCTATTATACCACATGGTATAGCCGCCACTTGGCACCCAGTGGCTGGCTTTGACATTCTCAGGGCCCTTGGTATCACCCTTTCCTTTGGCCAAGTTAAGTGTCAGCTCAAGGAACATGTGACACATTTCCATATTCGAAGGAAAGGGAACCCATAGTTTGATATGAGTTCTGTAGCCTTTAACCCAGCTACACCTCATTATTAGAGAGTTTGGTGCAATCTTGTGAAAGAGATTAATCATATTATGTTTATAGTCTATGTGTTCTGTCAGCGGTTATAATGAGATTATAAGGATGGTTGAGGGAGTTCTATGCATATTGAATTGTTTCTTGACCTATTAACGTTTTTGGAAACTATTTATACTTTGTGTTGTATGAACATATACTCTACATGCTTAACTATCTTGTAATCATTTTGCATTCTTGCTAAATTAGAATTGTGGTTACTGGGTCCATGTGACTCACCCCGTAGTTGATTATTATTTTTCAGGCAAGGTTTCTCATGGGATACGTTCAGGGAAGGTACTTGAGGTTTAGATTAGCAATTGCGCCTTGTAAATCCTCCTCTTTGTTAATCATGTGTTGACTTTATAGATTGCCACCTAAGGCTCATGCATACTCTGATGTGAATTATAAAACAATTTTCAAACTTGCATGATTGGTTTACTTTTCCATACTTTGGCAGAGTATTAATGGAGGAGGTTTAAGACTATGGATTTTAAATTGTGATTCTTATTATGGATCCATTTTTGTGAACTTTAAGAGTATTGTAGTTCTATATGAAATGAGATTAGCTAGGAAAGTTATGAATATTGATTATTGAGATTATAATTGTGAAAAATGATATTGGACCTATCGGTAAATTGCATTATTGAGCTTCAACTGCCCAAGGCCCAATTATCATAGTATCGACTGATATGTGATTTTGAATTAGATATTCAATACTTTTTAACCATGCTAAAGTAACGTCTTTAATTTCCTTCCATCGTTATTCTTAAAATATTTTGATCAAATCCTTTCTATTATGATAGTCTTTTGTAATTGGTTTCTTCCTTTTCTACCATAGTAATGCTTAATGTTTTAATAAGTTGTTTGAAATAGTTAATTATAGAGTAATTATGAAGGTTGTTATGTTTAGTTCTTCAACTTTTAACTCATTTGTAACTCAGTCTCTCAATTATAGCTTAATTCAACTCAGTCGCTGATTTTTTAACTCACCTAAAACTATAAGTCACTTGTAACTCAGTCCCTCAACTATAACTCAATTCAACTCAGTCTCTGAATTTTTGACTTACCTAAGACATAGTTCCTTATCTTTTTCATTTTTTTTATATCATCATCCTTGTCATCTTGTGAGTCATCAAGTTAGGGGAGTCCAGGGAAGCATTTTGACCCACGTGGCATTGAATTGGACAATTTTATTAATACTTTTTGCCACATGTGATGACTCACAAGATGACAAGGATGATAATATAAAAAATGAAAAAATAAGGGACTAAGTCATACATGAGTCAAAAGTTCAGAGACTGAGTCACTCTGAGTCATAGTTGAAGGGCTGAATTACACATGAGTTAAAAGTTGAAGGACTAAAAGATTAATTTTTCCTTAATTTAATAATGTTTTCACCTATGATATTTTTTTAATTAATGGTGAGATTATGTAATTGATTATTTTTAATTTATCACAAAAGGATTATCTTCTTCTAAAAAAAATTAAAAGTATATACATAAAATCTATTTCATTTATTTACATTCATTTTGAATTTTTTCCTTTTGTCATTTTCTCACAATACATATTTAAGAATTTAGTTAATTTGCCACTCCATAAAAACCAAGGGAGGGAATCTAAATCCCAAAGCACAAGAACAATTGAAAAGAGGAAAAAAAGTAATCGTACGAATAAATTCCACAAGGACCTAGTAAATTCGCCCAACTTCAACCTAACTTTTGGTCCAATGAGTGGTACAATAAATGGGGAAGACTATTATTATATACTCAACAAATGAGGGAGTATCTTAATAAGGTTGGTCAGTAGGTGAGTACACAATAAGAAATTGGCTCAATGTGAGAAGATTTTATTAGTAGACGATCTGTAAATATTTTTTTGTGAATGATCTTTTTGTCTGAAGGCATGCTCTGACTCTATCTGCCAGTGAGCTCCTAAACTGAGCTCACTTAAGATTTTTGATATCAAAAAAATTTATATATTAAATTTATGGGTCTGTTTACTTTATTATGTATTATTTATTAATTTTAATTTTGTCTGATGGAACATAAGACTTCCCACATCAACACAAATTCATAGCTCCCATCCAATCAACAAAACTTTTTACAGGGGTACCATAAGACAAAATTTACATGCACACAAAAATGCATGGGTTATATTAAAAATAAAACTAATTATCACAAATTTAAGAGACAAAAAAAGTATTTTTCCTATATATATATGATGTCCATAATTATTCCAACGTTCAAACAACTTGCTTAATGTTTACTTTGTAATTTCAGGAATAATTTACAGCGGAGTATATGTCCTGTGACATTGTACAAAAAAATTAAAAAATTAAATATAAATACAAAAGTATAGGCCAAAGCACACATATTGAACAAACAAAATGATCTCTATTCTAACATGAACCATTTTGATATTCCATGTAGTCTACTTAAGTCATAAAGACATTTTTCAAAAATGATTAAGAGAATGTTTAAAAGCTCTTAAAATAATCACTTTACATATCAGACAAAACTCTGTGTATAGCATAAAAGTGTTGGCGTTTTTAAACTAATCTAAATAATCACCAAGACAACCTTAACAAAAGAGCCCACAAAATCCATTCAAGAGGCCTCGATTTGTCAGTAGCTTCTTCCTTTTTTATATGTATGATAATATAGGTGTAACACCTATCTCTAGACCCCATTGCTATGCGTTGTGGAAACATTACCGGCTATTTTATTTCAATTCGCAGGATAGCTATTCATTTGGTAAAGCCGTATTTACCAGCTTAACTTATTAATGAGGTTACTTTTTACTTTAACTTATCAATCATTATCAGAGTTCTTTATTTGCATATTGATTCCTCTACTTAACTAATGGGCTCGTACTGTGCGATTACCCATTCCTAGTTCAATTATCACGCTTCAGAAAAACATCCATCAGCCATATGGATTATACAATCAACCATTTCGAACATTAATTATACATAACAGAATAGCGTGTAATAATTCCTCAACTTTTCATCCACAACTTCTTCTTCTGATGTATCATCATACACTTCTTTCTTTTGCTCACCTGCCTAGATGGTTGGTTAGGGGAGGGTGAGATTTGGGGGAATTTCAGTAGTAAAAAATACCAACAATTCATGTAAGATAATGTTAGTGTATGATATACTTGCCTTACGTAAGCTCATGTTAACACAATGATATATTTACATGCTCAATGCCTCACATTTCTTACATATGGCCATAGCATCAATAGAAAGCAGAGCTTTAATCATTCAACTATGTTACATATAGACAAGTAAAGCAATCATGCACATCACACAAGCATACATATCAATACATACAAGTAGGGTAAGTTCACTACCTTTTGTCTTCGAGTCCTCTTTTTGTACCTTTTCTTCTAACCACTGAAGTTGCTTCCATTGTCTCTTCTTTGTCATCTCATAGCCCTAGATAAATGGCCATGTTATTAGAGCTATGGTAAATGAATGACTCATATGGCTACATGGGCCTTCAACCACTTTAAGGGCCTAATCTTAACCCTTGGAGTTCCTAATTATTACATTTATGCCTTTAAATATTAAATTCGCATAAGATATAAAGCTGATAGATCTTAGCAAGGTGGAAGCAGTTTGAATTGGAAGAGGCTAGAAACTGTAACAGAGATACACAGTTTTCTGGTCTGGCTGGTTACTACCAGAGATTATTCAGAATTTCTTTCAGAATGCCATATCATTAACAAAGCTCACGAGAAAGAATCACTCTTATGTGTGGGATGATAGTGTTAGATATGATTAGTTTTGATGATGACAAATATAGATGTCAAATATTAAGAGAGCAAAAGTTTGCTAATATACTTGTCTCTTACATTGACTAACTATTTAATATTGCATATCTTGTAGATTAGTCAAGCAATGAAAGAATGAATGAAGAACTTGCATGAATTAATGAAAAATATGAAGATTCAAGTTTTATGGGCACTGTAGCAATACGGTTACTGTAGCAATTGGCACTGTTTTGCACTGTAGCATCGAGTGATTTAATGAATCACTCGAGTGATTTTCAGAATCACTCGAGTGATTCTGAAAAAAATGAAATCACTCGAGTGATTCTCTAATTCACTTGAGTGATGTTCAGTTTTTCAGAGTCTGTTCTTCGTCCAGCTGAGCAAGGTCTGGTTATTTGATCATATCTCTCACAATACAACTCCGATTGAGACCAAACTAGTTGCATATGAAAATAGACTTCCAATGCATCATTTTGACACCAGAAGAAACATCAAAGGAGTTCTGATGAAGGATATATAAGTGTTATAATCTGGCCTTCATATCAGCATCACTTTCTGGAACAGATTTGGTATTTTGACTATAACTCTCAAACCACTGATCCTATTGAGCTGAAACTAATACCATATGAAACTAGACTTCAAAAGCTTTCCATTGATATATAATACAGAAATTGTGGAGCCATATTCAAAGAGTTATGTCATCTGGAAGTTTACCTCTGTTTGCTGAAGAACTGGAAACGCACGACAAAGAGATCACTCGAGTGATTTCAGTATTCACTCGAGTGATATAGCAAATCACTTCCAGTGGCGCTAGAATCACTGCAAGAATTTTTCACGGTTTCAGATTTCACTTCCAGTGATCTTGAATCACTCGAGTGATTTGTGATTTCCGCCAAATCACTTCCAGTGATATCTCAGTTTTACAATTTCACTTCCAGTGATGCCAAAATCACTCGAGTGATTGAAAATTTTTCAGAATCACTTCCAGTGCGAGCCAAATCACTGCAAGAAAAATACACTGTTTTGGAAATCACTTCCAGTGATGTCAGATCACTCGAGTGATATTGTGAATTTCCAAATTCACTTCCAGTGGATTGAAAATCACTGCAAGAAAAATTCACTGTTTGCAAAATCACTTCCAGTGATGCCAAATTCACTCAAGTGATATATGAAATTTTCCATATCACTTCCGGTGAATATTAAAATTCCTCAGATCACCTCCAGTGCCGTAACTAATCATTTCCAGAGAATACCAACATGCACCAGATCACTTCCAATGAAATGATATTCCATTTTCTCAGTTTCACTTCCAGTCTCGGATCACTTCCAGTCAAGTGTTATCTAGTCAATGATATGCTAATCTTTCAGTAGCACTTCCAGTGATATCCAAGTCATTACAGGTAACTGAATACCTTTAAGTCAGATCAGATTCGTTTGAGTGATATGGGTATTTTGATACACAACTTCCGGTGATCACTCAGTATACTCTCCACTGTGACAGAATCAGTTCCAGTAGCAGCAAATCAGAATCACATCTGAAAATCAAGATAACTACCAGCGAAATGCTTATACAGTCGAGTGATTTATCAAAATCACCTCCAGTAAAATCAAAATCACTTCCAGTGATTCTTCCATTTTCTGAAATCACTGCCAGTGAAGTCTGTAATCACCCGAGTGATGTTTCTAACGGCTATTTCTCTGAGTGCTTTTACAAGTGTTATGAACTACCGATCACATGGTTTACACGGATCAATATTCGAACGACAACTATTCGTGGGCGGCAGCAAAATTCATAAGTAACGGAAGATAAATACTATTGCATCTGTCAGACCAATGGGCAAACTGTAAGAAACGCTGAAGTATATGTTAGAGCACGATCAACGGGAAAATATTTAAATACACTCAACGACCATACAAAGCAATGGAACTCCAACCGAAAATGAAGAAGTGTCTGTCTAAGCATCAGATGGGATTACAACAGAAAAATATTAGAATAGGCTCAACGGTCAAATGAATCAACAGACTCTAACGGACGGATGTTTACAACGGTCATCTTCCACAACTCAGCTATAAATAGGAGAGGATTCAAACACAGAATGACTAACAATAAGATGAGAACATGAACATACTGGTATCCTAAGTCTTCTGCCTCCGAACACTCTTTACTCTACTTCGTCTTCTATATTATGTATATTTGAGAGAGTGAGAATATTTTGTATTGTACTTCAGTGAGGATTTATCTACTCCGCGAGAGAGTCTGTAAATACACTATCTATACTTCTGTATTGATCTCAAGGTAGAGGGACCTTGAGAGGGTTGATTACCTTACGGGAAAGTTGTAGAGAGAATTGCTAGTAGTACTTTCTGCTCGTAAGACTTACAAGGTGTAAGCAGTAGAGAACGTTGCTGCTCGTAAGACTTACAGTGGTGTAAGCAGGAGAAAACGTTGCTGCTCGTAAGACTTGCACGGGTAAGCAAGAGAGAAAGGATTTTAGGATTGCTTTGCTCAACTTGCTGTAAGAAGGAGTAAACCTTACAGTGTGTAAGGGGGAGTTACTCTTATGAATTTGTAGAGGCTTATCTTGTGCCCAGTTAAACAAGAACATAGTGGATTGGAAATCTCAGGAAGAGCATGGGGACTGGACGTAGGTCATCGTGGATTGGACCGAACCAGGATAAATCACAGTTTGCACATTCTCTTCCCTAAGCTTTTAATTTCCAGCATATATGATCTATATAACTGCTTATGAATTTATAGTTCCATATGTATTGATTTGATAAGCTGCGAAAAGATTCAAAACAATCATACTTTCTTATCGTACACTCAATTCACCCCCCTCTTGGGTGTCAGCCAGTTCTAACAGATAGATATGAGAGGAGCTTTATAGAGCTGAAAGAGAGGTTAACATCCACACCAGTGTTGATTATTCGAGATGCCAGTGAGACCTATATGACCTACAGTGATACTAGTAAGCAGGAATTAGGATGTGTCCTTATACAGCAGGGTAGAGTAGTGGTGTATGCCTCTCAATAGCTAAAGCCTTACAAGATAAACTATCCCACTCATGATTTGGAGCTTACAGCAGTCATGTTTGCGTTAAAAATATGACGACACTACCTCTATAGTACTACTGTAGAGTTTTACTACAATTATAAAAGTCTCAAGTACTTATACGATCAGAAAGAATTGAATATGAGACAGCGAAGATGGATAGAGTTGCTAAAAGATTATAATCTGAAGATCAAATATCATCCAAGTAAAGCAAATGTCATCGCCGATGCTTCAAGAAGAAAGGCGGTGCAAGTGGCAACTATGATGATACAAGAACAGAAATTGTTAGAAGAATTTATAGATCTGAACTTATCAAATCAGATATTAGTTGCTAACTTTAGTGCCAGTCAAGAAGAAAATGGTTTGAGAGCTGAATTAGTAAAAGCTCAAATACAGGATGGGCAAGTAAGGTCTATCCGAGAGATGAATGAAAAAGGTAAGGCTCAGGATTATAATCTTTCGCCAAGTGAATTAGTCAGATACAAGAAATGAATATATGTTCTATCAAAGACTAATCTGAGGTGAAAAATCCTAGATGAAATGCATAAGAGTAAACACACTCTCCATCCAGGGGCAATCAAGATGTACCATAATTTAAAGTCCAAATATTAGTAGCCAGGACTAAAAAGCGACGTGACTAAATTTGTTGCACGATGTCTTACTTTCCAAAAGGTTAAGATTGAGCATCAATGACCACCATGACTTTTACAGAGTCCTGAAATTCTTGAGTGGAAGTGGGAAAGTGTCACCATGGATCTGGTGGTAGGATTACCCATAATCAGAAACTATAATGCAATTTTGGTAATTGTTGATCGTTTTACAAAGTCGACTCACTTTATACCCATCAACGCCAGTTATTCTCTTAAGAAATTGGCAGAGATATACATAAGGGAGATAATCAGACTCTATGGTATGCCAAAGAGCATTATTTCTGACACAGATCCTCAATTTACATCAAGATTTTTTGAAAGCTCTACATGAAGCTCTGGGTACAAAGTTAAAATTCAGTATGACCTATCATCCCCAAACTGATGGCCAGTCAGAAAGAACCATCCAGACACTGGAAGATATACTGAGGGTATGTGTAATGGACTTTAAGGGAAGCTGGGATCATTTCCTTCCACTTGCTGAATTTGCTTACAACAATAGCTATCATGAAAGTATTTAAATGGCTCCTTATGATGTACTATATAGAAGAAAGTATCAATTACTTCTTTGCTAGACAGAAATATATGAGAGAAAGTTATATGGGCCAGATCTAGTTAATTAAACCAAAGAGAAAATCAAGACTATCAAAAAGAGGCTCCTAGCGGTACAAAGTAGATAGAAAAGCTATGCTGACAAGAAGAGAAGACCTCTAGAATTTGAAGTTAGGGATCATGTATTTTTGAAGGTATCGCCTGTTACTAGTATTGGCAGGGTAATAAAAAGAAAAAAGTTGAGCCCTCTGTACCTTGGTCCTTTTGAGATATTAGTGAGAATCAGGCCAGTAGCGTATCAAATAGCTCTACCCCCAAACTTAAGTAGAATTCATGATGTCTTTAATGTCTCACAATTGAAGAAGTACTATACCAACCAGACCCCGAGCATGTGATCGAGTATAAGGATATTGAGGCGCAAGAGAATTATATCTACAAGGTTGAGCCAAAACGAATAATTGATCGACAAAAAAAATGTCTCAAACAACGAAACATACCGTTTATGAAGGTGGTCTGGAAGGGACTGTACTCCAAGGGAGGAAACCTGGGAAGTCGAAGAAGACATGAAGAGATGTTACCCAGAATTTATGTCTCCAGATATGTAACAAATTTTGGGGACAAAATTTATTGTATAGGGGAAGAATTATAATATCCCAAAATTCACTCAAGGGTTAAATGACAAAAAAAAGAGCACCTAATGGAAAATTAAATAATATTTCCATAATCAAGAGAAAAAGAGACATCTACTATTTGATCTTAAGATTAGAATTGGAAACCAAGATGAAGGGTTAAGATTTGTCCTTGAAAAGAAAGATTTCAAGAGATAAATTAGACAATAATTTTCCTTCATTTTGTTGAAACATGCCAGCCAAGACATGAGGAACAAGAGAGGAAGAGTTTAATTAATATATTCCATCCCCATTTAGTCAAGAAAGATGGCCAAGCATAAGGAAAAGAGAGAGAGGGAATTGGTCTACATTTAATCCACATTTACAAAGGGTCACATGGCACCACACCCACCCACCTACTCACACTATACCACATACTCTTGCAAATCGATTAAAGGGAAGGAGAGAGGAATTGGACAATGTAATCAATTGAATTCCCTACCTTCTATCAATAAAGGACGGTCAAGACACAAAGAAAAGGGAGTTTGGGTTTTCTATTTAATCAATAAACACTCCCTCACTCTCATTCATTTTTGCAAATCAGGCTAAAGAAGGAAAAAAATAGAATAGAGAAAGAGAAAGAGAAAGTGACGGTTTGGAAGAGAAAAGGAACAAGAAGTAGAGGTTAGAATTCTCAAGCCATTTGCACCCTTAACACTCCATTTTTAGTTCAAAGTGGCTTCATAAACCTTGTTCCTCTCATCAAGAGCAATATTTTTATAGTTTTAGTTTCTTGATAGCAGTGTTTAAAGAGCCAGACCAGACCGGATGGTCCTGCCGGTCAGTTCGTTAGCCACCAACTCCTCTGGCTTGGTTCAAACATGAAACTCACTCTGGAGGTTGGCCGTGTTTGACCATCATTTAGCCACCAATCGTCATAAATCTAGGAATCAGAGTGAGTATATGGAAGCCGTCCTGTCATAATTCTTTCCAAACTTTCACTTGAAACTCAAAATCTCTGACTTCATCCTTTCCTCTAGCTCTGTAAATTCACCTTTTCTATTCGCAACTATAAGTATGATCAACTAATTCACTTCCCTTAGCTATTGTGGTACATCTAAAATGAAAGTTAGGAGGCTTGTATACATGAAAATAAGGAGGGAAGAAGAGAAATGGTGCCTGAAATAAAGAAAGAAAGAGATAAGAAAAAGAAGCAAGAGAGAAAAGAGTGAATCAGACACAAAAATGGAAAAGAAGGGGGAGGGGTGACTTTTCAAGATAGGTATGGTATAGAGTAGTAGAAGTAGGCCTCGAGAAAGTAAGAGAGAAGACTTGAAAATGACAATCTATGTGGTTTTGTTATTACTGACATGTGGGTATTAGTTAGTCACTAGGGGTAATTCATTTTTTTACGATAGGTAAAAATAAGCAGCCACCATACCTACATCAGATCTAAAGAGATCTTAAATTATAGGGATAATTCCATTGAAAGTTTCATATTTCATAATAATATATTGCTATTTTTAATTATAAAATATACTATTTTTTATGGAAAAATATATATTTTTGTTTCTAATTATAAAAATATATCTAAGTCATCATTAATCAATCCAATATATATATATATATATATATATATATATATATATATATATATATTATTTTTTATATCTATATAAATATATATATTATTTTTATGATTAATATATTAAACTTTTTTTTAGTGCTGCTTTATTATTATTCTTCATATGATTGTTATATTTACTGTCTAATAGTACTGGTCCAACCAGACAGGCTAACCGATACAACCATTTAAACCATATCCCGTTGATGTTTTCGGCTTGATACATGATCCAGATTTTAAAACATTACTTGAGAGGAGGTGTTTAGAGTTGTCTAAGTGGTGTGGAAGTTGGAGAAGTCAAGTTAGGGCGATAGCAAAATCAAGAGGTAAGCATAAGCTTTGATTTGAACAAAGTATCTTGGATTTTGGTTAAGTTTTTATGAAGATTATATGCTGCCCTATTTTTGTCAAAAGAGAACCTTAAGAGTTTAATGATGTAAGCACAGGAAAAAGATGATAAAAGAGGTTTAAGTATGGTAGGAAAGAAGTTTAGCAAATTTTGTGAAAGGAAGTTGCAAAATCACTATTTTTCCCCATGATGCATTTCAGCCTTGGTTGGTTCATAGAGAAGGCATTGGTTTTTGCCAAATTTGAGGTTAAATATGGATTCTTCATGCAAAATTTTGTGCAATTAGGGTGTGGTTATAAATATTGGATCATTGGAATGAAAATCATAAAATTGGAACTTAAGCACAATGCTGCCATATTGAGGTTTCTGGAGGATAGACTTCTAGTGACGTGTTTTTGAAAGGCTAAATCTTATCCAATGGTCATAAAATTTTCCATGATAATAATATACATCCTAAACTTTAAATTGATATATAATTTTGCTATTTGAATTAGTATATTGTGAGATATGATTTATTGAAATTAGGCATTGAATCTAGGATGATTTCTGTGGCAGTAAGGATTGATTGAGTTTTCTGGAACTGTGTGTATAAAATTGGAAGTAGGAGGTATTTTTACTTTAAAGAGTTTTACATAGGACTTTGAACTACCTTAATTGGAGATTCCTAGGCAAAGTTATGAATTTCCAAAGTGAGGTGACAATTCTAGCAGTTTAGGCTAGACATGCGAAATTGAGATACTTAGTGTGAATTGTAATAAGTTTGACTTCCAAGGGTAGAGTTATGTTCTAAAGGCTAGTGTAGACACATTAAATACTCACTTAGCATAAAGTACTAGTCTTAAAGATAACCAACCCAAGTGTTTTGAGTTATCAAAGAATTGTGATAGGTAATAACTCATCCGCTCGTGAATTCTAACTTATAGGATTCGATATTTGCCGGAGACGACCAAGAGACTGGTAACCAAAAAGGACATTGGAAAGGCTGTCAGGTAGTAAATTTTCTCTTATATCATACACTACTACAAAATGTAGATTTTACGTCCCTAAAAGACGTCCCTTTTTAAAAAAGGAAAGTAAAAAATAAAGACGGTGGCATTTTTGTAATTGTGGGTAAGAATTAAGTAACTTTAGACGTCCCTTTTTAAAAAGGGAAGCCTAAAGTCTTAAAAAAATTAATTTTTTTACTTTAGGCGTCCCTTTTTAAAAAAGGGACGCCTAAAGTAGAAAAAATTATTTTTTTAAATTTTTTTTAGACTTTAGACCTCTCTTTTTGAAAAAGGGACGTCTAAAGTCAATTTTTTTTACTTTAGACGTCCCAATTCAAAAAGGGACATCTAAAGGTAACGTAAATCAGTCAAATTAATACTGACATCACTCTTTTTAAGGTTATCTCTACCTCCGCAAGCTAGCTTCCTCGAAGCTAATTTCAAAACTCTCATTTTCTCTCGAAGCTGAATCTTCCACCACTCTCTTGAAGCTCATTTTCCACCATAACTCTCTCTCTTACTCCCTTTCATTATCGTTGTTCTTTTTTTGAAAGTCGTCCTCCTCTATCTCCACCACTATCATCTACCATCTTCCTCTCCATTGTTGAAGCTTGTCGCCATTGTTCTTCCTCGATCTTTGATGCTGTTAGTTCCTCCTCCCTCCCTCTCCCGCCGTTGGCCTCCATCCTCCCTCTCCTACTGTGGCTAAAAGGTATGGATAATTACTTTTTCTTTTTATAGGCTAAGTTTTGAACTGAGATTATTGTATATGTATTTTGTTGTGTTAAGATTTAGATTTATCTTCATTGTAGATTCATTTTGATTTATCATCATTCACCAATATTAATCTGTAAGGACATTTTGGTTTATGAAAAACTGTTCGATCTTGTTTCTGTAGGTTATAATTGTTAGGCAGTGAAAAATATAAGCAAATTTTTTTTAAAAAAAACAACTTTAGACGTCCCTTTTGTTAAAAAGGGACGTCTAAAGTTTTGTTTTTAAAAAAAAACTTTAGACGTCCCTTTTTTAAAGGACGTCGTATCTTGACTTTTTTTACGTCCCTGGTATAGGCGTCCCTCTATTTTTAGACGTTAAAAGGGCTAAAAAAGGGACGTTAAAAGTATTTTCTGTAGTAGTGATATGTAATGTTTTGTATGCATTTCCCTGTCATCCAGATATGTGTAGGACAGTTAGTCCCTAGGTGTTAAGACCCGTGAGTACAAGTTGCACAGGGAGATTACCCTGGGCGTCTTGAGCCAGGAAGGCTTGAGGCAGGAAGCCTGTGAGTGTACCTTGTATGGGGAAGAGGCCTTGGACTGCCAGATCGAGATCACCAAGTGTTGTGGTACTGTGGTAAGGGGCCAGTTAAGTCCTTTATTTGTTGCATATTATGAATAACTGTTTTATGTGATGATTGTTTACATGCTATGTAATTTACGTATCATATAAGTGATTTATGTTACTACTAAGATTCCTATGAATCTCACCCTTTCCAACAACTAATCTACAGTAAAGGCAAGCAGTTCTACAGGCAAGAAGGTAATCATGGATGAGTGAAGCGAACGACATAAAAGTTTATATTTCCGTTGGTTATCTATTTTTGGGGAATTGTATAATTTGTATTTGTAACTATAGTAAGACCAGTTCCAACACTAGCCGTAGCCGCAATAGCTATACCCCCATACATTAGTACAGTAACACGCACATTAGTACTTTCATGCTATAAATGAAATAGAATCGAGAAACCAAACTCTAGTAGGCTAAAAGATAACCATCACGACGAGGTTTTTTAACTGAGAACGCTCTGACTTCAATAAAAGGAACTAAGAACTGATGAGTTATAATGAAATCGCAAACCGTATTGAGACCGTACTTAAAGTATTTCAAAAAGTTTTCAAAAACCCACTCCAGTGCAGGTTCGTACCCTGTTGAAGTTGGGACTTCCACTGTTTTCAAATGAACATTAGTCTTAGGTTTGAAGTCATTATACGTTCAAACTCATCTAAAGGCTTTGGAAATTATGGTGTTACAGATGCTCCTTCGACACTAATCAAGAAAGAGAGGAAAAGAGGGAATTAAAAAAATGACTAAGGTGTTTTAGAAAATACATGTTATATTAATTAACTTAATTAATTTTAATAGTCTAATCAAATTAAGTAAATATGTTTTATATTAAAGAGCATAGGGAGTACATTTGACGCTTAATAACATGGCAAGAAAATGTTCTTGTTTGTGTTTGTAAGATAAATTAGCCAATCGAAATCTACTTCTTGAAGTAGCAATCAGAGAAATTAAGTGTCCATCTTACTCGGAAAACTTCCTATAAGATTCATTGAGTTGACTATTTTGTTATTTTGTTTGGCAGGTTATATGTTCCAAAGTACCAATGAAGAAGGATATTAGTGCTTCAAAGGATTTTGAGAAACTAATAGGAAGGGGCTAAAGAATACCACTCTCATCCTATTTATAAATCTATTTTGACTAAAAAATTTAGTCCTTATTATAAGTCTAGTTTCAGAGTAATAAATATTTTTTTTTTACTTTTTTACCCATATTAATTGCAACAAACAAAAAAGAACTTATTCATGTTGACTTTTGTAACTAATCATAAATAAGAGAAAAATTAGAAATTTAACCTATAATTAATGAGTTAACTAACTCTCATTGGTATATGAGAGTTAGTTAATTTAGACTTATAAATAAGATCATAGGAGTATACTTTAAATGATTCAGACCCTTTCTTCATTATTAATAAATATTCTTAAATTATACTCTATCAAATTTAAGTATTGTCAAATTTAGTTTAAGACAACGTACTTGTAACATCCCAAAAATTTAATGTAAGGATTAATTTATGAAAATTAGATAGTAAGCCAATTTATGGAACCTACAAAATTTAAGGAAACTTAAATTTGACAAAGGGAAAAATTAGGACCTAGTGTGTGTAATTAATAGGATAAAATTATACCTATATGTGTATAAACACACACACACACCCACACTTGACAGCACACACACGTATCAAACCATCCATGCATTATGATTCCCTGTCTTCATAGTCAACACATGAACCATACACATACTCACACACACATCCTTCTTTTGGACACACAACACGTACTCCTCATCTTTTCTTTTCATTTGGCCAACACATACATACAGCACCATAAGCTAACATAGGTGAGTTTTATATATCCTTATCTTCCTTTCCCAGTAGATTTGAGGCTGTTTTCAGTAGCTTTTTGGGGTTGTTATTCTGCTGGAATTCAGAAAATTCGTTGGAAAGTTGTTGTCACCGAAACCAGTGATTTTGTGACGATTTTGGGTGATATTTGTGATGTTTTTGATTCTGTAATCACGTCCCCAAACCCCAGGAACATGTTTATGAGTATTTAGAGTCAAAATATTTGAGATTTGAGTCCAAAAGCATGGCTACATATCAGTTTTATCAACTCTGTTTTGGTCGCCGGAAAACAGAGGTTTTATCGGAAACTTTCAGAAGCTCAAACAGAGTCTACAGATGGATTTTTCATCTGGTTCTTTTTGATATAGAAATTTTAGGATGTTTAGTATGAAATAGAATCAAGAAGAGCTCAATTTGGTGTCAAAAAGAACAAGTTATCAATTTTTGAAGTTAGACTATCCAAAACTGATGTTCACCAGAGTCAGTCAGTTTCGTGTGACTTTATGACCAACCAAATCACATCCATTATTTACTAATATTTACAGGGATATAGTAGACATAACAAGATTTAAAATGAGTGGTATAATTCATCATTTGGATATCTGTAGAGGAAGTTATGATTTTTGAAAGATGAGTTTAGAAACAGGTGCAATCCTGAACGTCTAGATTCTAGTAGTTCATTTCGTGGTGTTTTTGAATTATGTAATCTTTTTCAATGGCCATGAAAATTTTCATAATTGAAGAACATAGTCTTAGCTTTAATTTGGTATATATTTTGTGTTAATTGGATTAGTATACTAAGAGATATGAATTTTTGAAATCAGTTGCTCTCAAACTGTGTTTCTGGAAAACAGTTTGTTTGTGTCGAACGTTTGGAAAATCAAAAATTGCCAAAAAATTATGAAAATTTCCAGATTTAAAGTAGACATCTATATATTTAATTGTACGGGTAGAACATAATTTTTGGATAAGTATATTAGGAGATATAGATTTTCAAAGTCATACTATGTTTCTGGAGACTAATCTGGAATAGGGGTATTTCGGGAAATTCTGGGAGTAATATGGTAAATCTGGGTAGATTTTGATATTTTTCCATGAAAATATATTTCAATAGCTTCATGTAGGCTTTGGACCCAGTCAATTATGATATTTCTAGAATTAGTTATGATTTTTCAAAGTTAATTGAAAAATCTGCCAATTTGCTGAAGAATAGAAAAATTACACTATGCAAAATTATATAGTGTATAAGCCACTGAAACTGAGATAATCAGCAGATTATGATTAAAGATAGTAGTAATACAAGTAATAACCAATTACTTGTTAATTTTAATTCATAGGAACTGGTAAAAGCCCGAGCCGAAGAAAAAGTTTTGGATAAACAGTTGGACTGAAAAAGGACCCAGGTAGTAATTCTTTCTCTCATATACTATGTGATTATTTATATGTTGTGTATGCCATTTTCTGTAACATGACAGTGCCTGTGGCACAACATGCGAATAAGCCAGGGTCTAAACATATCGTTTGACCATGGACACGAGTTTAGCCGGGGTTGCAAACAGTCGTTTGGCCTTGGACAGTATGCATACAACATGAGTTAGCATTTTACATATCATGGTGCATTGCATATTTATTTATCGCATTTTATATGACTGATTGTACATTACTACTGAGATTCATTCGAATCTCACCCTTTTTCAACATCTAAAAATATTCCAGCAAAGGACAGCGGCTGTAAGGGCAAAACCGTAATTACTGGCGATTAAAGGTCTAGTCCTAGCCAGGAGTTACATCTGATTATCTTTAGTTGTGGAGTTGATTTCTTTTGTACTCTGTATGTATTTTTCAACCTATATGAGGATTTTTTGTATTATCAGTGAGTACTTATTATCAGTATAGTTTCACTATTTCTGTTTGCCATCTGAACGACACATTTATTATATAGCGAATATCAGAATATTAAGGGGTTTGACAGTACTCTCTTAATTGAAAGTTGATTATTATTACTACTTACGTAAAAATACAAAAAATAAAACTAGTAGTATCATTTCAATTCATTGTTGGACTAAGTTCGAGCATGGCTTTTTAATCATAAAAACTCAGCCGTATCCAGAATTTTAAGATCCCGTTTGGTTAAACCTCATTGTATGCCTGTAATGATAATCATGATTGTATTACCAAGAGAAGAGTATTATTACCAAAAAATTGGTAACCCTCATTCATACCTCCCCCGTATGAATCCTCATTACCATCTCATTCTATGATTAAAAAAGTCTAATTTACTCTTTAATTTTACTTCTCTTTATTTTACATATATCTTTTCACTTAACCATATCACGCTACAACCGCTACCGCCACTACCTCCTTCTCCTCCTCCATCGTTGTCACCTCCACCTGCTGCCGCCACCACTACCTCCTCCTCCCATACTGCCGCCACCACCGCCACTTCCTTCTCCTTCACCACTACTGCCACCACCGCCACTACCTCCTCCTCCTCCATCGCTGCCCCTGCCACCCCCACCACCGTTGCCGTCACTACCATTGTTGCCGTCACCACCTCCCCCTGCTCCATCCCCTCCACCACCACTACCTTCTCTCCCACCATTGCTACCACCACCTCCACCTCCACCTCCACCGTTGCCACCACCACCATGACCTCCATCTCCTCGGCCAAACCTCGTCACCACTATGTCCACCATTGCCGCTGCCCGTCATCACAACCTCCTCTTCCACAACCACCATGACCTCCTCCTCCATCATCGCCTCCGTCGCCGCCACTACCTCCTCCTTTTCCACCTCCACTGTAGCCACCCTTGTCATCGCCTCTACTACTTCCTCCTCCGTTGTTGTTGCTATCACCACCTTCCGCCGAAACCGCTACAGCACCATTACCATCCTTCACCACCACAACCATCGCCATCTAACGATCCTCGGTGAGATAGTGTGACAGTTATGATGAGGTAGTGCGATGGCTCTTAATTATTTTTTTACAAAGATTATAGTAAGGATAAAATAGACTTTGTGTGATATATTAATTTTAAATAATTGTTAAAATAATAACTCATTACACCTTGCTTAAAAATCAAATCAAATACTAACTATGTAATTAATATTACATTGCTTATCATTGCATCACATTGCACTGCACTGCAGGGTGTAATGGGATCAAATCAAAAGGGACATAAGTTAATTATATAGTGTACAACAATTAAATTAATGTAACCACTCAAAAGCTTGACCAACGTTGTCCGTGCAGTCTTATACAGTGGGGATATTAATTAATTATTATATATATAGTTATTATTCTCTAGCAAATTAAATAGCATTTTTTTTATTTACTTTTTCACTTCAAAGCTTAATTAGAACGGAAAAGTGATAAGGGTCTTGACTCCATTTGGTTTCTTCCATGACTAGATATTGGATCTTGAAGTTTAAAACTGCAGAAACTAACCAAGATATTTTTTGAGCCTGAACTGATAAGCTAAGATTAAGAATAATGCTTATATCTATTATAACTTAATTAAATTACTGCATAAGTAACAGAAATGTAGAGGACTACTTATTATGTAATTAAGCACAAAAATCAAATTAAATGTATATTTTACATTTTCAGTCATCGCACACAAACTAAACTGCACTTTTCTTCTTTTGTTTTCTAGCCAACTTCCATATCACTCTATGTCTCTCTGCTTATGACCATATATCCGTCTCCCACTTCTTCCTTGAAATCATCCTTTTCTTTCGCAGTCTGCCCTTCAAGTCCAACAATCAAACCAAAAAATCATAGATTTAAAGCAAAATACAAACACACAAGAGTATAACTAATATGATTAACATTGTATATATAGTGCTGATGAAATTGGGTTTCGCATTTTGATTGAGTTTATAAAGCAGTAATACTATGTTGAAGGACAAGAGAAATGATGAACAATGCGCAGTGAATTTAAGAATGTTGAAGATATATACTCACTGAACCTTAAAGCATAATGTTGTCTGAGAGTTGCAGAGTCGTCGTAGGTTGTCAGTTAGCACCCAGAGTTCCCCCAAACACTTCAGTGATATATATATATATATATATATATATATATATATATATATATATATATATATATATATCATACTCAGTGAAGTGTTCCGGGGAACTCTAGGGGACAACTGACCTAATTATCATCATCATCATCTGTACTGTGTTGTCTGGTTTATTTTGTTTTGTGGAGCAAAACACCATATATATATACAAATTTATACCCAATCTGTCTCCATAAGTACCTTCCATATATAACTAGTTATGTTGGACCAGATCAGTTCAAGAGCCTCAACAAAGCTAAGCGCACGTGTACCTTCACTATCAGGATATATATACAAGTGTAGTTTGAATCCGGTCGTGATTGAGGGAAAGATTAGGGCAACAGAATATATCTGTATATATCATTATTGAAGTGGAAGCTAGCGTGACCTTGAGCTCTCCTTTGCTTTCACTCTCTTCATGGATCATCTTCAATCATTTTCCCTTCTTATCAATACACACTCTACTTTTGTTGCTTTGCATATCAGAATCAAATCTTCATCGGCCAGCTCAACCATTATTTTGCTCAGATATCTCCTTTGCTTTTTCTAGAATGAAGTTAATTAGTCTAATTGATGAAGCTTACAGAATTAATAATCACACATATATATAGAGTCATAATAATTAGTATTAGTCTTCAACAATTTGCAGAGAATAGATCTTTATGATGACCACTGTTTGACATATATACCAGAATCTGGAAATCAAAATAATTTCTTGATAGAAACTATTGATAAGTACTGAAGCCAAGAATATCAGAAAATGGAAAGGAAGGAAAATGGACATATCAAAAGAAAATCAAACTCTGACACACACACTTAAGATTCTCAAGTTGGTGGCGTTACGTTCATCATAATTCATATAGACTACACTTCAGCCCAGGTTCACTTGTGTGCCTCGTCACTTTCTGCTTTAATTTGTGGAGTTGCTTTTATTCTTCGGTGCGTTCAAAGCATACGATATCATATGAACAAAACGTATGTATAGCTCAGAACTATATATAAATAGGACATGTTGGTGTAAGTTTCCTTACCAACATGTCTTGCAAAAACCCTAAGAAGTTATATCAGGTGAACCCTAGAGTTCCCCGCAAACACTTCACTGTGGGCTATCAATATTGAATCAATGGTTTTTTTTTTTAACTTCACTGAAGTGTTTGGGGGAACTCTTGATGCCACTTGATAGTTGAAATATATCATTCTCTAACTACTTCCAAAAATAATTTACCCTCAATTTCTCTTCCTCGTTCGTTTTGGTAAGTACTTATTAGTGTATTTTCAAAATCCTTGCTTCTATTAAGTTAATGTTTTTAGCAACGCTAACAATATATCCTAAATTTAAAATGGCTTAGGATTTAGATGTGCTCGGATGGTCTGCGAAGTTACTCAATATAAAATTAAAAGAACCCCTTGCAGCTGCTTTAATGGCTTTTTTTGGTTCGGTTTTTTCACTATTTCCGTAGAGAGAAGATGCAAGCTTGTGCTTACTGTTCTGTAGTTTCTTTTTTCCTTTCTCCATTATCAAAGAAAAGAAAAACAGGGCCAAGAACAATGCAACTCATCATGAGACTCATCGTTTAATTAGATACTCTCTATGCATATCTTCAATTTTGCTTTAGTTAATCACATACACACACTGAATTTATAACCGTATAACTAGTTTGATTGATATATATTCCTTCTCTTGTTAGGTTAGCTGTTTGGTAGCGTTTTAATCAAGCATTTATAATATAATATCCATAGATATGAGGAATAATTTTTAACCCATCAAGTCAATCATCTGGCGTTGGTTCTATAATAGAAGGGGTCATGCCTAAGCATGAAATTACAGGTTCGAGCTTATGTGAGAGTAGAAAATGCCTTCAATTTGACCTAACAGTATTTAAATCTGATGATTTAGCAGTAGTACTAAATAATAAATAGCTACAGTAGAAGAAAATCAACTTTCTTGCTCAAAGTAAATTTGATAGTAATGTGTAAGTGTATTTTGTTTAAATGAAATTTTTGAATTTTGGGTTAGAATAATTTTCTTTTAGTGCTTTTTCCATGTTATCTTCCCTCCAAGTATTTCCTGGAGAATTTTTTTTGGGTCCCGAGGCTCGTCAAGATCAGGATATGCCTCCAGACTCAAAGAGCTCGTACAGAAATAATTATAGATCACCCACCAACAATGATCCTCACGTTGATGGGATTTGAACCTACATCTTTATGGTCATGAGCCAACTCCTTTATTAATTGGACCTTGTTAGTTTTTCCGGGAGATCTTGATTCACACGTATAGAATTATCACTTCTCCACTCCCTAAAAGAATTGACGCACTTGACAATATAATATAGTAGCTGTGACGACAATGAGTTGATCATAGAACAGATTATGACAAAGATGCTTTAAAATTATGAGCATAAAAGGCTATTTGTTATTACTTTCAATTACTATTGAACAACTATTTGCTAATGAACAAATACTAAACTCATATATGATTGTCCTAGCATAACAAAAGATATATAACAAATTAAAGTGAATTAGTCAGGATGAGGCTCCTATAGTTCACAAATATTGCTTCAAGGCTCTTGGCCATACACTACAAGGCAGCCTTGTTAATGTGCATAATTTTAACAATCCCAATCTTCCTTTTGGTGGCATTTATTTTGTAGTGGGTCATTTTGACAAATACTATAGGGTTAAAGTGCAAAAATGCCTATGCATTTTTCCTGTATGTATGGGTATGGCACTGTATACATTACTTGAGTGAAAAAAATGCCTATAAACTTCTCTAAATAGGGCAAAAATGTCAGCTCCGTTAACTAAGACAATCGTCTATTAACTTTTGGTTTTTTTGGGCTTCACGCTAATTATTTTTAAATAAGGATTAAGGGGCAAATTTACCCATAAACATTTTGTGAAAGTGTACCTTGCACCACAAACTTTTCTTAAATATAAAAATACCTATGAACTTTTTGAGATGGAGCGAAAAATATCATCTCCGTCAATCGCTTTTTATTTTTGTGGGCCCACATGTGCCCAAGTCTCAACCTTTAGAAATCTGTGTGCTGAGTCACCATGGTCAACTCTCTTTCCCTCTTCCACCCTTCCTCTCTCACTCTCTTACTTCCCTCTCTCACCACCAGTGCCCACTCACTCATCCCCCCTTCTTTCTCTTTCTCTTTCTCTTTCTTTTTCACCTGTAAATCTATCAAAATAGATACAACTTTCAAAACAAAGATTGAGACAAGCTTTGGCATATGAAGGACTTCATTGAGGATCCCTAACCTAAAGCAAAACAAAGGTCTAGTAGTTGATCATGGTGACTCAGCGCACAATTTTCTAAATATTAACACTTAGACATACGTGACCCCACACAAATAAAAAGTGATGAACATTTAGTGTAGATAACGGAAATGGTATTTTCGCTCCTATTTTAAAAAGTTGGTATGTATTTTTACATAAAAAAAAAGTTTATGATGTCAGGTGTAATTTTACGAAAAGTTCATGGGTAAAAATAATTAGTGTGGGCCCCACTAAAATCCAAAGTTAGCAGACATCTGCATTAGTTAACGGAGATGGCACTTTTTCCCCATTTAGAAAAGTTTATGGGCATTTCTGCATACAAGTAATGTATATGGTGCCAGACACACATATAAGAAAAGTGCATAGGTATTTTTATATCTTAACCCAATAATATAGTACCAGTTATATTCAGAAAGGCTCAAGAGCTAACATTGTGCATATTTTCTTTCATCAATATATAGTTACTATATGGACTTATTCTAAATGTAATTACTATATGGAATTACATAATTTCACATATAGGTCGATTTAAAAATATATGTGATCATATTTTAAAGTTGATTTTGAAATTCCTATAGATCAATTGCCTCTTCTACTTTTCGTACATTGGTTCGAAATTTCTTATAAACCGTACACTAAAGATCTTGCAATAAAGTGATGAAATTAGGGACCTCGTCATGCGCCAGATATTCATGTGTTTAGCCATACAAGAGAGATTTTTAACAGAAGAAAGAAGGAACAAAATCATGGGAGGTTCAGAATTTTACCAGCTGCAAGGAATTAACAGACTGGTTTAGATGAAATCTGTCACTAGCTAAGAAGTGAATTACAATGTGGGTAGTCTATACATGCGTTCATGTTCACTTGTGCTTTATGGTGATGCTTTTATTTGGTTCTTAAACATTGAACATCACATATGTATGAGAACTAAATATAAATACCATGCGTTTTGGTGTGGGTTTTGCTTACAACACAAGACTTTAAAACCCAAAGAAAAAAATAAATCAGGTGAACCCTAGAGTTCCCCACAAACACATCACTGTGGGCCCTTAATGATTTTTTCATCTCTCACTGAAGTGTTTGAGGGAACTCTAGGAGCCACTTGATCGTTGATAGTGATGGAGATCAATTGCTCTTACATTTGTTTGATATATACATATATCAAAATTCAAATTCTTACTCCTTTTAATTTAATACTCTTACCTACGCTTTTGGTTATGTATGTAAAATGGAATATATTTTTTTATTTATCGTAAGAGAATTAACCGTTCAATATATGTTATATATATGGGACTTTTTTTTAAGATTTATATGTTGTATATATGCTATACCCAACCTCTATTGGTTATATATATGGGACTTGTTCCAACGTACGTTCAGTCTTCTCTATTATATAGATATGATCATGTTTGTAGGTCAATGACAACGGAAGGCCTAAAATAGTTCTGTAATTGTATTTCAAATCCTTTATAGTATCACTAATTAATTATTTTCTCCTTTTCTTTTTTTTTTTTTTTTTGGACATGGAGTATATTATTCCAATCAATGTACTATTTTAAAAGTTACACCATACGTTGAGCCGAAAAAGCCAGAGGGTCATGGTTGAAACGATCGAATCGGTCTGGCCGTCTGGTTGGATGGAAGACATAATAATAAAATTAAAAATAATATTATATAAAAATATAATAATATGTGTAAAAAAATATTAATATAATTATAATTATAAATTAGGTTGCCATGTATGAAAAATTTTATGCTCGCGAAAGATAAAAGAAAAAAAATTGTTTTTTTTTTGTTAAAAAATAGTTATACTTTTTTAAAAAATAGTTATGATTATAATAATAAGATAATGATTTTATTAATTATAACAATAAGTATCAAATGGAAGAGAGAAAAGCTTGAACGTCACAATTAGGACCATAATGCTGTAAGATAGAAGATGAACACACTTAAAGGGTGAGGCGACCACATGCAAAGTAAGCACCAAGGCGAACTGCAAATCATCTGGAATGACCATACAAGCCTTGTTTATATTCCAAATGATGACAAGGCAACTACAAGAGCAAAACTCCAAAATGGGAAAGATGTTGATACCACGATGATAGAGTCAGTGATGCGTTTGTGTTAACATCATGAAATTCCTGTCAAAGTGACACATTTACGTTTAGTTTTGCATACATTTTGGATAAATTCATAGATAATTAAAAATAAATGTGCAAAAGTAATGTGCCCAGGGGTATTGATGATAAAAAAATGTAATTTCTCTGTTTAAGCCCTCTAATTTTATTAAAATTACATCAACATTGTTTTTATAGATTTTATTGTATTGATAGGTTAATATTGGAGTCATAAAGGAGTCATTGGAGGCACCAAAGGATGATCAAGAAGTGGGAAGCTAAAGAAGTCAAAGCACCATGGAAGAACAAAAAAATGATAAAGAATGCCAAAAAGCTTCATATGGAAGCTTGGTTGCGGCCAAGGATTTTCCTTGGCCGCGGCCAACATCATTAGGGATATTTAGCCGCGGCCAAAGATGTGCCAGAAACTTTTTGTCTGCAGCCAAACATCTTCCATAAACATTTTGGCCATGGCCAAAAATCCTTTGGCCGCGGCCAACACCCGAATTCTGCAGCTACGTGTTTTGATTCAGAACGGATTCTTAGGGAATATAAATACCAAAACCTTGAAGCAGAGGCTCATTCTGGACCTGCGAGGCACCGTGGAGACAATGCTCTGCTAGGGTTTGGAGCTTGGAGGTGGAGATTAGGTTAGATGTTGAAGATTTGAAGAGATTTGAGCTTCTCCTCTTGGTTTGTCCTCTCCTTCTGTTGTCTTTCCCTTTTGTTCTGCTTTATAACTGATATATGCCATGTTTCTTCTCGCTTTTATGAACATATATAGTTAGAGTTTTATTGTTTGGATTGTTTTGAACCCTTGTATGGATTAAGTATTCATTTCCTCCTTATATTTATTATGAATGCTTAGATTGTGTTGATTTTACTCTATTCTTAATGCTCCTTGTTGGTTGGCCACCAATGAGGCTGTTAGGTTCACTTGGTTGATGCTTGTTAGGGTTAGATTGAGTATAGAACTTGAATTTAATTGTGTGGGAACTTGAAATCCATGGTTGGATGGATGGTTTTGTTGATGAGGTAGAGATACACTCATTGACCTCACATAGCCACATAGGTTCTGTAATGTAGGCTGGGCTTAATTCTTCAATAAAGAGATTAATGAACTAATTAAGTTAAACACCTATTTGGAGACTTGAGAGAGCACTTATGGTTAAATTACTACCTTGGTTAACATAATCCATCCTAAAGATTTCATATTATGGGGATTTGAATGAGTACTTATGAATGCAAGGGGAATAAACAATCATAACTCCCACTGCATCCTTTCTAGTCCATGAATCATTTGTTTATATTTTCTTTTTAGTTTATAATTCTGTTTTCCTCCAACCGTGATAATTGTCCAACTCGAATTAGGCAAAAATGCGATAATCGCTACTTAACCTGGTTTTGGAACCAAATCATCGTGAGAACGACATTTTACTTATCACTTTATTACTTGACGCGACCCGTGCACTTGCGAACCGTTGTGGATAGTTTGCTTTTACAATAAAAGGGTGTCTCCACTAACCTCTCTCTCCACTTAATTATCCACCATCAAATTTCTTTTAATGATTGAGATTTTATATTATATTAATAATATTATTATAATATTAAATATTAAATGATAAAAATATCAGTCCAATGATACATAAATTAAGTGGATCGGAGAAGAAGTGGAGACACTCATTTCCCTTGCTATTACCACAAAGCGATTCAAGAGCCTACCACACCACTCAGACTGGATGAACCTTGTTTGAGCTCCTATAAAGTGGGTAATGGATATTGCCACAAAAGGAGCTATTTTTATTAATTAATCATTGAGCAAGTATATGTGTTAACGATTACTAATTAATATAATGACGGATGTTATGCATATTTAGCCATTATTTTTATAGTTATTATTCTCTAGCAAATTAAATAGTGTTTCTTTATTTACTTTTTTCACATCAATTGATTAAAACTAAAAAGTGAAAAGGGTCTTCACTGTTAACAAAACCAAAATTTGGAGAAATATACTAATCTCTTCTAGAAATTATAAGCCACGATGGCATTACAACTATCAATCTTTTTTGAGTGATTCTACTATTAACCCTAAACCCTAGGATTAATAAGAGGTGAAGACCAAGTTAACCTCCCTTAATTTTGATGAGGATCCTACCATCCTTCACACTTTGATCCATACAATTAGACCTCTATTTATAGGGCCTTACAATGATTAACTACCTCATTAAAGTCTTAACTAACTAATGAGGATCTCAACTAATTAATGATTTTATATCTCCAACATTGACTCCATTTGGGTTGTTCTTCCCGGACTAGATATTATTGGATCCTGAAGTTTAAATTAAACTGCAGAAACTATAAAGATATTTTCTTAGCTTGGTCCTGAACTGATAAACAATAAGATTAAGAATAATTCTTGTAGCAGCTTAAATTCCTGTATGAGATCGAGTAGCAGAAATGTTGAGGACTACGTAATTACGTAAGCCCGAAATTCAACTGCAATCTATATTTTACAATTTTAATCATCATACAAACTAAACCGCACTTTCTGCTTTGTCGTTTTGTAGCTAATAACTTCCATGTCCCTATATGTCTCTCTGGTTACGACCATCTTTCTTCTAGCCATAGCTCCTTGAAGTAATCCTTTTCATAATTTGCAGAGCAAAACACAAACACAGAGAGTATAATTAACATTGTATATACTTCTGATGAACATGTTAGAATATGAAGGATTGGAGTAGCGAGGAATTGAAATAAGAGCCTCTAAATATTATTAAATCATTAATACTTAATCCTTGAATCAATGAGAGTATAAGAGCCTTTATATACACAAAGCATAACTTAAACTAATTCTAGAATCTAATCTAAATAAAGCTTAATCAAATATAAAATTAAATAATAATATTTTCAAGATATAATCAAATATCAATAAATGATAGATAATATCTCAATGTAAGAATATATCAAATATTAATATAAGATATAATAATATCTTAACAGAACAAATTGGGTTTCGCATTTTGAATGACTTTACAAAGCAGTAATATTATTTTGAAGGACAAATGATACAGTGAAGAATAAAGTGCAGTAAATTTAAGCATGTTAACATTGTATCAGATCAGACTTGTACCCTATGTTTTGATGATATAGAGAAAAGTGAGGAGAAAATAGAGGGGAGGGGATTCTAGAAAGGAAAATATCCATAAATGGTAAAACAATTTACTATTTTTTTGAGTTTTCTCTCCTAGTTTTCTTTTCCCCCAAATTTTCTCTCAATTCAAGCATAAATTAGAGTCGTAGTCAGATGGCACCGAGTTCCCTAACACTTTAGTGATATATATATATATATATATATATATATATATATATATATATATAGATATAGAGAGAGAGAGAGAGAGAGAGAGAGAGAGAGTAAAGCAAGCATCATAATACTACCTGTAATCGTGGTCCTCATGGCTTGAGTTTAAATGGCCTAGAGGATCAAGTTCAATTATTGGTACCATCAACGCAAGCATCATACTCAGTGAGTGTTCTGGGGAACTCTAGGCCATTTAAGGAGTTGTTCATGCTTCTAAATATAAGACATAATTTATATATTTGTCAATTATTTTCTAATTTACCTCCTATAGATGCTCACTCAATAATAACCAAGGAGGAGAGGAAAGAAGAAAATTAAAGAAAATAACTAGAGTGTTTTAGAAAATACATGTCATATTAATCTACTCAACTAACTTTCTTAATTTAATAAAATTAGGTAATATGTCTTGTATTAAGGATTGGAGGAGCATATATATTTATACCCAATCTGTTGTCCCCTTACCTTCCATATATAATTAGGTTGGACCAGAAGTTGAAGAGCCTCGACAAAGCTAAGTCCACGTGTACCCTTCACTATCAGGATATGTATGTGTGTAGTTGAACCTGGTCGTGATTGAGGGCAAGATTAGGGCAATAGAATATATATATATATATATATTGTTGAAGTGGAAGATAGCTAGCGTGACCCTGAGCTTTCCTTTGCTTTTAATTTCTTCGCGTCTCATCGATCATCTTCAATCGTCTTCCCTTCTTATTATCAGCATACACTCCACTTTTGTTGCTTTTCATATCAGAATCAAATCTTCACCACCTCAACCATTATTTCACTCAGCTTATGAGTCTAACTGACCATATGTATATAGAGTCATAATTATTATTATTATTAATAGTCTTCAACAATTTGCAGAGAATAGATCCTTATGATGATGACCACAATATGTTTGCATATATACCAGAATCTGGAAATCAAAAGAATTTCTTAATTAACAGAGCTGTTGACTCATCTAGCCAAGAATATCAGAAAATGGAAAGGTAGGAAAATGTGCAGATCAAAAGAAAAGCAAACTCTGACACACACACCTACGTGAGATTCTCAAGGTGGTGACATTCTTCATTATAATTCATATAGTCTACACATCAGTCCAGGTTCACTTATGTCTCACTTTCTGCTTTAATTTGTGGAGTTTCTTTTCTTCTCGCTGCGTTCAAAGCATACAAACATAAGAACAAAACGTATGTATAGCTCAGAACTATAAATATGACATGTTGGTTTATGCATTCCTTATATACCAAAACCCTAAGAAATTCAATCAGGTGAACCCTAGAGTTCCCCGCGAACACTTCACTGTGGGCTCTCATTGAATCAATGATTTTTGACTTCACTGAAGTGTTTGGGGGAACTCTTGATGCCACTTGATATATAGTTGAAATAGAGATATTGTTCACCAATATAACCTATGGCCCCTTCAAAAGATTATCTACCCTCAATTTCTCGAATTCGTTTGGTGAGTACTTATTAGTATATTGTCAAATATTCTTGCTTCTATTAATTTTTAATGTTTTTAGCAACGTTAATGCTATCCTAAACTTAAAATGGCTTAGGATTTAATTAGGTACCCAAAATGGTCTGCGTATGATGGAACACATGTCAAACCCCTTAATATTATGATATTCGCTATATAATAAATGCGTCGTTCAGATGGCAAACAGAAATAGTGAAACTATACTGATAATAAGTACTCACTGATAATACAGAAAATCCTCATATAGGTTGAAAAATACATACAGAGTACAAAAGAAATAAATTCCACAACTAAAGATAATCATATGTAACTCCTGGCTAGGACCGGACCTTCAATCGCTAGTAATTACGGTTTTGCCCTTAGAGCCGCTGTCCTTTGCTGGAATATTTTTAGATGTTGAAAAAGGGTGAGATTCGAATGAATCTCAGTAGTAATATACAATCAATCATATAAAATGTGATAAATAAATATGCAATGCACCATGATATGCAAAATGCTAACTCGTGTTGTATGCATACTGTCCAAGGCCAAACGACTGTTTGCAACCCCGGCTAAACTCGTATCCATGGTCAAACGATATGTTTAGACCCTGGCTTATTCGCGTGTTGTGCCACAGGCACTATCATGTTACAGAAAATGGAATACACAACATATAAATAATCACATGGTGCATGAAAGAAAGAATTACTACCTGGGTCCCTTTTCGGTCCAACTGTTTATCCAAAACTTTTTCTCCGGCTCGGGCTATTACAAATCCTATATATTAAATAATGGTTTTGGTATTTTACGGTGACAAAACGTTTTTGGTGACTTCTCTTGATTCCAGCAGCAAAACAACCCAGAAAACAACCACAAATCCAATGGAAATCCAAGGTTAAAAAAGTAGAAGAAACTTACCTAAACACGTTTATGATGTTGTGTGTGTGATTTGGAGCTTGTTCTTCCTTCGTTTCTCTCTTTCTCTCTCTCAGTTTTTCTGTTTTCTGTGCTCTCTGTTTCTGCTGTTATGCTTTCTGTTTCGTTTGTTTTTTTTAAAGCTCTCTCTCTTTGCAGCTGAATGTAAATGAGAGTTGGAGGAGTTTGTGAGCTGTACGTATGTGTGTTGTATGCTGGTCAAATGGGAAGAGAATGTGTGTGTATGTGTGTTGTACCAATGAGAGAAGAGGAAGAGAATGGGTCACAATATGTTGTACGTGTGTGTGCTAATAATGCTCCAAGTGTGGTAAATGAGGAGGCTGTACGTGTGTCTTCATGCATGGTGAGTATATGTGTGTTTGTCTCTTGTGTTGGTAAGCTTTTAAATATATATATATATATATATATATATATATATATATATATATATATATATATATATGTATATTTTTATCTTATTTATTACACACACTAGGTCCTAATTTTTCCCTTTGTCAAATTTAAGTTTCCTTAAATTTTGTAGGTTCCATAAATTGGCTTACTATCTAATTTCCATAATTTAATCCTTGCATTAAATTTTTGGGATGTTACAATTCTCCCCCGTAAAATTAATTTCGTCCTCGAAATTTGTTACATATATGAAGACATAAATTCTGGGTATCGTCTCTTCATGTCTTCTTCAGCTTCCCAAGTTGCTTCTCTGGGAGATAACCTCTTCCATACCACTTTGATGAATGGAATACTCCTATGTCTTAATTGTTTCTCCTGTCGATCAATGATTCGGTCTGGTGTGACCTCAAACGTCAAATCATCTCGCATGTCAACCTCTTCATATTCAATCACATGTTCTGGATCAGGTTGATATTTCTTCAGCTGTGAGACGTGGAAGACATCATGTAGTCTACTCAAACTTGGGGGTAAAGCTATTTGATACGCTACTGGCCCAATCTTAGACAAGATCTCAAAAGGACTGATGTATCTTGGGCTAAGCTTTTTCACCTTTAACGCCCTACCAATACCAGTAGTAGGTGAAACCTTCATGAATACGTGGTCTCCAACTTGAAACTCAAGAGGTTTTCGCCTTTTGTCAACATAGCTCTTCTGTCGACTTTGTGCAGCTAGTAACCTCTGCTTAATCAACTTTATTTGCTTTGTTGTTTGATCAACAATATCTAGTCCGTACATCTGCCTCTCGGATAACTCTGCCTAGCATAAGGGTGATTGGCACTTCCTTCCATACAACGCTTCGTAAGGAGCCATTTGAATGCTCGAATGATAACTGTTATTGTATGCGATTTCCGCCAAAGGAAGGAATTGGTCCCAACTACCCTTGAAATCAATCACGCATGCTCTGAGCATATCTTCTAATGTCTGAATTGTTCTCTCAGTTTGTCTGTCTGTCTGAGGATGATAGGCCATACTGAATCGGAGCTTAGTACCCAAAGCCTCGTGTACCGCCTTCCAAAATTTGGAAGTGAACCGAGGATCTCTGTCAGATATGATGTTCTTTGGCGTACCATGTAAACGTACTATCTCCTTAATATAAATGCCTGCAAATTTATCGGAAGAATAGTGAATGCTAATTGGGAGAAATGAGCTGTCTTTGTGAATCGATCTATTATCACCCATATTGCATCATGATTTCAGACCTTTGGCAGTCCTGTCACAAAATCTATGGTGATGCTCTCCCATTTCCACTCAGGAATTGTAGGGTTTTGCAATAGCCCTGAAGGTCATTGGTGCTCAGCTTTGACTTTCTGACATGTAAGGCAACAAGCAACAAACCTTGTCACATCCTTTTTCATGCCTGGCCACCAATATGTGGATTTCAAATTGTGGTACATCTTAGTTGCTCCTGGATGCAGAGTATATTTACTCTTGTGTGCTTCTTCCAGAATTTGTCTTTTCAACTCAGGTTGTGGTGGAACATATATTCGCTTCTTATATCTGACTAGCCCACTTGGTGACAAGTCATATTCCTGAGTTTCTCCCTTTGTAATCATGTCTCTAATGGACTGTGCGTGTTTATCTTGTATCTGAGCTTCTTCTATAACTGCTCTTAGATCATTCTCTATCTGACTGACATTACTGCTGTTAATCATGATCTGGTTAGAAAGATTAAGATCCCTAAAATCTTCAATCAGCCTTTGCTCGTGAATCATAAGGGCTACTACCTGTATTGTTTTACGGCTCAATGCATCTGCTACTACATTAGCCTTGCCTGGATGATAATTGATCTCTAGATTATAGTCTTTAAGTAACTCCATCCACCTGCGTTGCCGCATATTGAGCTCTTTCTGATCGTATAAATACTTTAAGCTCTTGTGGTCACAGTACAACTCTACAGTCACCCCATAGAGATAGTGTCTCCAGATTTTTAGTGCAAATACAATTGCCGCTAACTCAAGATCATGTGTAGGATATTTTTGTTCATGAGGCTTCAGCTGACGAAATGCATATGCCACTACTCGGCCTTGTTGCATCAAAACACATCCTAATCCATGCCCACAGGCATCTGTGTAGACAACAAAGGTCAACTGTGGATTTGGGATTGTTAGCACTGGTGCTGTTGTTAATTTCTGTTTCAGCTCTGTGAAGCTCCTCTCACAACTGTTGTCCCACACAAAAGGTTGAGTTTTTTTCGTGTTAACTTTGTCAATGACAAAGCTATTCTGGAGAAATTTTGTATGAATCGCGTATAATAACCTGTAAGATCCAGAAAAATTGTGTATCTCAAATACTGTTTCTGGCCTCTTCCAATTCAGTACTATTTCTACCTTATTTGAATCTACTGAGACTCCTTGTTGTGAGATCATATAGCTCAAAAATTTAACTTCCTGTAACCACAACCTATACTTGCTTAACTTGACATGGAGTTGCTTACCCTTCAACGTGTTCAATATTGTTCTATACATCACAAAGTTCTTGTTGGATCTTACTGCCCCATGCAAACATGTACCTTGGGTCTTATTGCCTTTGTTTTATGTTTTGCATACTCTGATTGCTTAACAATTTGCTAAACTGAGGAATACTAATTCAACAAGTTTTATGATCTTAGTACATATAGTCCGCTAATGATTCTAAGTCTCATTACCTTATTGGGACTCTGCCTGATATACTTAGCCTTACGGCTTATGTCGTTCTGTTTTCACAACTCTAAATATTTTGATATTACTGCCCAATACAACTGTGTACGCTGGGCTTACTATATCTATGTCTGTCTATAACCAGCTCTGTCTATAAATATGTCCATCTGCTTGGGGTTCAGGGTCAAAGGACTATTTGACCGTTACTTCCCGTACGGTGTGCATTATTCAGGATCAAGGCAATGATTTTGTTCCGGACCAAAATGATTGCTTTATCCCTATTTGTCACATCGTGGTATCTTTACTTACCATATAAATGTTCTAGAGCAGGTATCAACCTGTCCGTAATTGTCTCATACTCTCAAATAAAATTAACTGTTGCTAGCTTTACAACATGAGTGGGGTAGTTGATTCTAGAATTGTTAACATCGTACTATTTAACAGGTATTTACCACCATTATGCCCTACTGCTCTAGGGCTCATCCATATCTCTATTTAGATGGGTCATCAAAACTCATACAGATTATGTGACTATAAGCTACATACGTGGTGTCACTGTATACCATAATGGTCATGTTCCTGCAAACCACATAGGTTTACATGGGTAATATCACTGTACATCACGCAGGATGTAACATTGTTGGCCACACCGCCTCAGCCGCATGTTTTACACACCGCCTCCCGACCATAGGGTTACTTGTGATTTTCACCAGTGCAACCAGAACTCTCATCTGGCCATATCAGGGGTGCATTCTGATCATGGGGTTAAATAACATGCTTTGATAAGGCTACCTCATTGCTGCATTATTGGGACAATATAGTCATACAGTATACCACATGTGTTGTGTCACTGCCGACCTCACAGGTCATATTGTAATGTGGGATGATAATCACTCGTGCAACTGACAACCTCTCTTGCAACTTTCAAGAATTGTGAATAGGTTCACTATGCTTCTACTGTGCCACTCTAATATTCTATTTCGTCATAACATAAGGATATATCGGTCATTTCACAACATATTGGGTAGACAGGTACTCCTGTAATAACATATAACAGAGGTTTACAGTAGACAGGGAAAATCTGTAACAATATACAACCTTTGAACTACTGTACAACATGTTCTTGCTCATTTGCGTTACATAACATGTTCATGTAACTTCCCAGGGGGTCACCCATCTCGAGATTTTCCTGGGTTGAGCACGCTTAACTTTTGTGTACTCGTGCAAAAATACATATACTAGCTCGAAATGCTTCCGACCACCGGTACCCCGTGCCTGCCCTTATCTTAAAAGTCATGTTTATTGCCTCCGGGCATTAAAGTATTGTGTAGGAACTGCATATCAGTGCCGATACATGCACTCATACTCAGACATTGTGATTTGCTCTCTGAGATCCACCAAGTTGTCTGTAGCTTATCTGTCTGACACTAGTCAGCCTATTGGTGATTCAAGTCTAGGTTAAGGCCCACACTCTGGCCTTACCCAACAGATCCAGGTCATCCTTATACTACCCTCTAGGTATTTACTGTTTCTCTAAGGCTTGACTGTGAACCAGCCGAAGTAATTCACTTCATTATTCTTGTTACTGTATAATCAAGCATATCAGTATACTATTCTGATATTGCCAGAACCGCATAGCTCTGATACCAAAATTGTCAAACCCCTTAATATTATGATATTCGCTATATAATAAATGCGTCGTTCAGATGGCAAACAGAAATAGTGAAACTATACTGATAATAAGTACTCACTGATAATACAGAAAATCCTCATATAGGTTGAAAAATACATACAGAGTACAAAAGAAATAAATTCCACAACTAAAGATAATCATATGTAACTCCTGGCTAGGACCGGACCTTCAATCGCTAGTAATTACGGTTTTGCCCTTAGAGCCGCTGTCCTTTGCTGGAATATTTTTAGATGTTGAAAAAGGGTGAGATTCGAATGAATCTCAGTAGTAATATACAATCAATCATATAAAATGTGATAAATAAATATGCAATGCACCATGATATGCAAAATGCTAACTCGTGTTGTATGCATACTGTCCAAGGCCAAACGACTGTTTGCAACCCCGGCTAAACTCGTGTCCATGGTCAAACGATATGTTTAGACCCTGGCTTATTCGCGTGTTGTGCCACAGGCACTGTCATGTTACAGAAAATGGAATACATAATATATAAATAATCACATGGTGCATGAAAGAAAGAATTACTACCTGGGTCCCTTTTCGGTCCAACTGTTTATCCAAAATTTTTTCTCCGGCTCGGGCTATTACAAATCCTATATATTAAAATTAACAAGTAATTGGTTATTACTTGTATTACTACTATCTTTAATCATATTCTTCTGATTATCTCAGTTTCAGTGGCTTATACACTATATAATTTTGCATAGTGCAATTTTACTATTCTTCAACAAATTGACAGATTTTTCAGTTAACTTTGAAAAATCATAACTAATTCTAGAAAAATCAAAATTGACTGGGTCCAAATCATACATGAAGCTATTGAAATATATTTTCATAGAAAAATATCAAAATCTACCCAGATTTACCATATTACTCCCAGAATTTCTCGAAATACCCCTATTCCAGATTAGTCTCCAGAAACATAGCATGACTTTGAAAATCTATATCTCCTAATATACTTGTCCGAAAATTATTTTCTACCCGTCCAATTAAAGCTATGGATGTCTACTTTAAATCTAGAAAGTTTCATAATTTTTTGGAAAGTTTGGATTTTCCAAACGTTCGACACAAACAAACTATTTTCCAGAAACACAGTTTGAGAGCAACTGACTTCAAAAATTCATATCTCTTAGTATACTAATCCAATTAACACAAAATATATACCAAATTAAAGATAAGACTATGTAATGCAATTATGGAAATTTTCATGGCCATTGGAAAATATTAAATAATTCAAAAACACCATGAAATCAACTACTAGAATCTGGACGTTCAGGATTGCACCTGTTTCTAAACCCATCTTTCAAAAATCATAACGCTCTCTAAAGATATCCAAATGATGCTTTCTACCACTCATTTTAAAGCTTGTTATGTTTACTATCTCTCTGTAAAGTTTCGTAAATAATGGATGTGATTTGGTTGGTCAAAAATCCACACGAAACTGACTGACTCTGATGAACATCAGTTTTGGACAGTCTAACTTCAAAAATTGATAACTTGTTCGTTTTGACACCAAATTGAGCTCTTCTTGATTATATATCATACTAAACATCCTAAAATTTCCATATCAAAAATAACCAGATGAAAAATCCATCTGTAGCCTCTGTTTGAGCTTCTGAAAGTTTCTGATAAAACCTCTGTTTTCCGGCGACCAAAACAGAGTTGATAAAACTCACATGCAACCATGATTTTGGACTCCTATCTCAAAGATTTTGACTCTACATACTCCTAAACATGTTCCTTGAGTTTTGGGACGTGTTTACAGAAGAAAAGGAATCGAAAATCTCATGCAAAACGGACACAAACTTGCTGGTTTTGGTATTTTACGGTGACAAAACGTTTTTGGTGACTTCTCTTGATTCCAGCAGCAAAACAACCCAGAAAACAACCACAAATCCAATGGAAATCCAAGGTTAAAGTAGAAGAAACTTACCTAAACACGTTTATGATATTGTGTGTGTGATTTGAAGCTTGTTCTTCCTTCGTTTCTCTCTTTCTCTCTCTCAGTTTTTCTGTTTTCTGTGCTCTCTGTTTCTGCTGTTATGTTTTCTATTTCGTTTGTTTTTTTTTAAAGCTCTCTCTCTTTGCAGCTGAATGTAAATGAGAGTTGGAGGAGTTTGTGAGCTGTACGTATGTGTGTTGTATGCTGGTCAAATGGGAAGAGAATGTGTGTGTATGTGTGTTGTACCAATGAGAGAAGAGGAAGAGAATGGGTCACAATATGTTGTACGTGTGTGTGCTAATAATGCTCCAAGTGTGGTAAATGAGGAGGCTGTACGTGTGTCTTCATGCATGGTGAGTATATGTGTGTTTGTCTCTTGTGTTGGTAAGCTTTTAAATATATATATATAGGTATATTTTTATCCTATTTATTACACACACTAAGTCCTAATTTTTCCCTTTGTCAAATTTAAGTTTCCTTAAATTTTGTAGGTTCCATAAATTGGCTTACTATCTAATTTCCATAATTTAATCCTTACATTAAATTTTTGGAATGTTACAACACACCTCTAAAACGAAGTTGCTCGATGCAAATTAAAGGAAGCACTTGCACCAGCTGCTTTTATGGCTCTTTTTTTTTTTTTTTGGTTCGGTTTTCACAAATTCCGAAGAGAGATGCGAGCTTATGCTACTATTCTTTTTTTTTTTTTTTTTTGGCCTTCTCGATTATGAGTGAAACAAAAAGGTAAAGAACAATGCAACACATCATCATGAGACTCGCGTTGTAAATACTCTCTATATCTCCAATTTTGCTTTAGTTCACAAACATTGAGTTTATAACAGCATTAGCTAGTTTGATTGATATATATATTCCTCCTCTTATTAGGTAAGCTGTTTGGTTTGGGTAGTGTTTTTTAATCAAGGACTCCCTCCAATCCTTAATATAAAATATATTTTAAGAGTTAATCTTAGTCCTAAATATAAGACATTTTTCATATTTATCATTTTTTTCTAATTTACCCTTATTAATGCCCACGTAATAATAATAAAAAATGAGAGGGAATAAGGGAATTAAGGAAGATTGTTAGAATGTTTTAGAAAATACATGTCATATTAACTAAATTAACTAACTTCTTTAGTCTAATAAAATTAGGTAAATTGACCGGAAGAGTATTTATTAACCCATCAAGTCAAGTCAGGATTCTAATTTTCAATCATTTAGGTTGGTTCTATAGTGGAATACGTTATGGATGCTTTTAAATACGAGATTTTGGGTGAGTCTATGTGTATGGGGGGAAAATAACCTTTGGTAAGAACCATCCTCGTTCCATTAAACCTAGTAATACTTGAATTTGATTTATTATAGTACTGAATATCATATAACATAGCCAAAAAAGACTAATTTTCTTGCTCAAAACTAAATTTGATAATGATGTGTAAGTGTACTTTGTTCAAATGAAATTTATTGATTCTGGGTTAGAACTTTCTTTTATGTTCATTCTCCATACTTTCTTCTCCCCTATTTTTTTTCCCAGATCTTGATTTACACGCACAGAAATATCACTTTTCCAACAATCCCGAGAAAATGCACCCGATAATGTACTTGGTAGCTATGACGCTGAGTTGATCATACATAGAAGAAATTATATGACAAAGATGCTTTAAAATTATAAACATAAAAGGCTACTTTCAATTACTATTGAACAACTATTTGCTCAACTCATTGATGATTGTCCTTGCATAGTAACAAAAGATATAACAAATTTAAGTTAATTAACGTCGGCACCTGAGAAATCACAACAATAATATACAATTCGAGTCATGTACAAGATTGTCCTTAAAAAATATTTCACAACCCCTCAGTAAATCAAGAAGTGTTATTCCTCATAATAAAACAAACCCTTCCTGCATAAAGTATGGTGACAAAAGAATATAAAGTTATTACTGTAACTCATGAGAAGAAAGAGGAAGAGAGCTTGAGAATAGAGCTCAATGTCACTTGCATCGGTCCTCTAACCTTGGTACTACCTGACCATGCACCAAACATTGCCTTTTGTAGGCAAATAACATGTTAACTTTGAGCAGCAGCAGCAGCCATTAAAGATAGCTTAATGACAATTAAAATGGCAGTTGTAAAATAAGGATTAATGATAATTTAATACAATAAAACTATTTAAATTATTGATGCCCATCAATTGAAACACATTAAAGCTCTAACAGTCAATTAAAGAATCCTCTTATTAGCTTTTTTACAAACAAGCTCATATTTTATTATACATTAGGACATTCTTAATCTTTAATTATACGAGACTTCTTCATTTAACACACTCACACATATTATTTACAACAATTAATTTGGATGAGGGCTCCAACAGATCACAAATATTGCTTCGAAGATCTTGGCCATACACTACAAGACATTTCTTAATGTGCACCGTCCCTGCAATATTCCTTTTGGTGGCATTTCTTTTCTAGTAGGAAATTTTTGACAAATACGGTAATATTACCAATTATTCTGAAAGGCTCAAAAGTTAACATTGTGTATATTTTCTTCCAATGTAATTATTACTTGGAATTATATAATTCCACGCATATTTGGATTCAAAATAGGTGATCTCATTGTAAAGTTGATATTGAAATTCCTATCGATCTTCGATTTAGAGAGCTTTCAAGTGAATCTTCCAGAAGTAATTGCCTCTTCTACTTTTCATACATTGGTTCGAAATTTTTATAAACCATCATATTTTAAATATCATGCAATACTTACTCCAACTCTTTTTAAGTTTTGGAGTTTTTTAAGCGTAAAGCAACCTTGTATCGTGAAGCATTGGAATTTGGTTTGCATCAGTCAGCTGCAGAGTGTTCCTTTATGCTTTCAGTCATTTTTTATGTTTGTGTTTTGTTACTAGGATGTTGTTGGCCCTGGCGCCAGTTTCACTCCTTTTTTTTTTTTTGGGTATTTTGGTGCTTTGTAGACTCTTTATTTTGTTCAAATGGTACGAGTATAAATTTTTTCTGCTAGGAAAAAAAACTTGTATTTAAAAGTACGACATATGTATCATATCAAATACATATTTGATGCAGGTATACCTGCTAATTGACCTGCCCAACAAGCTCAGAAAATGCACTTGACATACATCCAAACTCCTAAAAATTGAGAAAGAAACGATTATTATAATTAGGTCTTTGAAAAATCTCCATTCTACACACAATGCATTGTCCTAATAGCAAAGTAATCCCTTTATACAGGGGAGGTGGTGGATTCTATCCCCACAGGCTTAGTTTGGCCTCGTTCCAACTCAAAAATATATATAAATATATTCTTTAAAATTCCAACCATAAATGCTACAAGAGGTGATCAGTCTCTAGATAACAAGTTAAATTGGTATTTTGAATAAACACAAGGCACACAAACAACGCTAGCAAGGAGACTAATTTGAATAGACAAAGCAAAGAAACACCCTTTCATAAGTGAAAAGGATCATAGAATCTCCTCCATTGATGAGAAGGGTCTTGTTTGACTATTTATCTTATTATATTATAGATAAATTAAGTTACAAGTAGTCTTTAACTTCAAAAAACAATGATAAAAAAAATAAAAATTAGAAACTAAAGATTTTTGAGTTTTGATTGTTGACCATAAAAATTTTGAAAGTATGAAAATAAGAAAAATAAGGAGTTAAGGACACAATAAAAACTACTCCATTATAAATTAGGTCTTATAACTAGAACCAGAGGCAATATAAAATAAGAAGCTTTCCAAACATTCTAAAGTCTTCAAGCATGTCACTTGTATATATATATATCTCTCTCCACTTGAGATTAATTTGCTTTATGCCATCTATTTTTCTTGGGCCTCTTCTTCGAGCTAATAATCTTGAACTTAGGCTTGGGACCTTGTTATGAACATGGCTTCAAAGAGCTCAAATCTAACCTAGTCAAATAGTGATAACAAAAAATTATTTTTTTGGATGACTTGATTGACCCCTTATGATCTCATACGCTATTAAGTAGGGTTAAAGTGTAAATTTAGTAATGAACTATTTCCCTTTGAGCACCCAACACAATTAATTATTTTGGGGTGCAAAAGTAGACATAATCAATTTTTTTGGTAGCATATATAGCAATGACGTTAATCTTGATTAACTTCTGTTACTTTTTGCATTATGGGTCCCACTAATCTTCTCAGTCTCTATTATTTTAATATATTTGTAAAAGGTAAGGGTGCAAATTTAGCAATAGACTATTTCACTTTGAGTACCCGACATAATTATCTTTTGTTGAGTCTAAAAATAGACAAAAATATGTTTTGTCTTAGAAATGCCTATATTTGTCTTGTAAATTTCCTTATTTATCTTGTGAATGATCATATTTGTCTTGTAAAGGGATTTAAAAGAATCCAAGAAGTTAAAAAATTTTGGTCACTCACATATTTATCTTGTAAATGCTCATATTTGTCTTGTAAAAAAATTTTTAACTTCGTGGATTCTTTTAAATCCATTTATTTATCTTATTAATACTCTCTTATTTATCTTGCAAATTCTCTTATATATGAAAAAAAAAATAAAGGCCATTATTGCCTTTTCATTGACAAAACTTAATTTCATTTTGACTCAAAGAGGTGCTGTGAAATTTCATAATCTTTTTAAGGTTGACTAAAATAAAATTGCTTATATGGGTCAAAGTAATGTTTTCCCTTTAAAAAAGGCATATATTTCTAAAAATATGATAAAAGAATAGAGAGTGAGAAAACTGGTGAGACCCACAGTGCAAAAGGCAGCGGAAGTTAACCAGGGTTAACGGCATTGCTATATATGCTACCAAAAAAATTGATTATATTTACTTTTGCACCCCCAACATAATTAATTGTGTTGGATGTCCATAGAAAAATAGTTCTGTCTGGATTAGGGGTATAAGTTGCTTTTTCAACGTGATTTACGGAATACAAGATAATTTTGTAAGAAGAATTTTGTCTTGACTTACATAAACGAACTTTTCCACCGCCAACCCAATAGTGCTTAAATTTGCAGCTTAACCCTATAGAGAATTCATGTACATAAAGAATGATGTTTTTAGTAATTTCCAGCATAGTAATAGGCTGATTAGAGGAACTTACATAATTAAGCACAAAATTCAAATTTAATCTATATATATTTTACATTTTCAATCATTACAATAAGATGCACTTTCTTCTGCTTTCGGTTTTGAATTCCCTTCACTATATCTCTCCAGTCATGAACCATCTACTTATCATTTTTCTCCTTCAAGTCATGCTTTTCATTTTCAGACTGTCCCTCAAGTCCGTCAAAGAAAAGTGACAGACATTTAAAAATCATTGCTTCTATATATGAGCAAAATACAAACGCAGAAACGCATATATAACATAAAGCAGAGCACAATTATTTAAATGTTGGAGTTGTAATGTGTCATATGCACTGAAAAAAAAACCCGGACCGGACCGGTTGGTTCAACCGGTCCGGCCGGTGATCCGGTCCGGTTCATGGCATAAACCGGTGAACCGGTAAAACCTGTCAAAACCGGTGGTTCGACCGGTTTGCCCTTTTTTTTTATAAAATACATTTTTTTATTCCTCTACCTACTATTGGGCATTATTTTTTAGGGGAAAATGAAAGTTTGAAGACCAAGATGAAGAGAAAAGTAAGTAAAAAAAGAACAAATCTAAAAAAAATGATTTTGAGAGGATATAATTATTAATTAATTATATGAAATGAGATGTCATTATATAAATATAGGCACCATAACTAATATTAATATATTTTAAGCATTTTTTACCTAAAGATCTTTATTTTAATCTATGGAAATTTAAAAATATATTAATATATATATTACATTTAATAAATTATAATATTTTAATATGACCGGTTCGACCACTGGTTCGACTACCGGTCCGACCCCGGTTGAACCATTAACCCTTAAACCAGTGCTGTGACCGGTTCATTGCCCGGTCCGGTTTTTTGTTCCTTGGTCATATGGCACCCAGAGTTCCCCTAGACACTTCAGCGAGATACTCATAACTCAATGAAGTGTTTGGGTGAACTCTAGGGGACACCCGATCCATAAAAAAGATAGTTCTAATTGGAAAAGCTGTTTTTAAAGTTTAAATCCGTGACCTTCAAGTAGCAGCAACCTTATTACTATGCCTAAGGCTCACCCTCTATAATGAAGATATCTAAAGAGGCTGTTTATGTTGCTTTGTATTGTGGATGGCAAAGAAATCCAAAGCAAAACACACCATATTTATACCAATCTGTCTCCATCCCTTCTATAAAGATCTTTGGTTGAACCTGGTCATGATTGAGGGAAATATTATTATGATAACGGACATAATATATATATATATATATATATATATATATCCTTCTCCTTCTTATCTATACAGTACACCCTACTTTTGTTGCATTTCATGCTAGAATCAAATCTTCACCCCCTCTCCCCCCTCCCCAAAAAAAAAAACCGTTTCAGTGATCTCTCCTCTGCTCTGCTTCAAACAATTTGCAAAGAGTAGGTACTCTCTTGGTGATGACAGTTTGACATGCCAGAATCTATCTGGAAATCATAAAGATATATTTATGTTGGTAGTGTTGTTCATATATACTTCATAAGTGAGGCCAAGGAATAATAGAAGAAACTGACAAAAGGTATAAGAAAATGGACAGATCAATGGAAAGAAATTAAAAAAGCAAACTTTGACACACTCAGATTCTCCTATTAGTGGCATTCATTATTCACCATACAGTCTATACATGCGTCCAGGTTCACTTGTGCTTTATGGTGATGCTTTTATTTGGTTCTCAAACATTAAACATCAAATATGTATGAAAACTATATATAAATACCATGCATTGGTGTGTGTTTTACTTACCAACACAAGACTTTAAAACCCAAAAACAAAAAATCAGGTGAACCCTAGAGTTCCCTACAAACACTTCACTGTGGGCTCTTCTTTGAGTTAATGATTTTTACATCTCTCACTGAAGTGTTTGAGGGAACTCTTGGCTCCACTTGATAGTTGATAGAGATGGAGATTAATTATTGTCTCCTTGTCCTTCTTTTTTTTTTTTTTTTTTTTGTGGGTTGGGACATGGAGTGCATTATTCCAATTAATCTCTTTCATGTTACTATAAAGTAACTAAATACAAACCCTTTTTGAGGAAAAACCTCTTCTTGATTTGAGATTATATTGTTGAGAAAATTATAGTATGCTCTACTTCCATGCAGTCTTTGATTCCTGGGGGGTAAAGAAAGACTATTTCATTTCTGACTCATTTTGTGACCAAAATATAATCAATGATTTTCATTTTATTCATACATACATGCATACATCCATGCATGCATGTATGTGTGTATGTATATGATACATCTAATTAATCGTCCTTTTATTCATATTTGATTCAACCATATCTATCCGCATATATGGGCAAGCCCTCCCCGCTCAAGGTTCAACTTCTTTGCTCTTTTATTTTTTTAATTTAAGGAAAAATTAATCCTTTAGTCATTTAACTTTTAACTCACTTGTAACTCAATCCCTCAATTATGAATCAACGCGACTCATTCCTTAAACTTTTGACTCAGCTATAACAGAGTTCCTTATCTTTTTCATTTGTTATATCATCATCCTTGTCATCTTGTAAGTCATCATCAGGTTGGGGAACTCCAGGGAAGCATTTTGATCCACGTGGCATTGAGTTGGACAATTTTATTAATAATTTTTGCCACATGTGATGACTCACAAGATGACAAGAATGATAATATAAAAAATGAAAAAGATAAGGGACTAAGTCATAGGTGAGTCAAAAGTTTAAGAACTGAGTTGTGATGAGTTATAGTTTAGAGACTGAATAACAAATGAATTAAAAGTTGAAAGATTAAAAAGTTAATTTTTCCTTAATTTAATAATTTTTTCACCTATGATGTTATTTTAATTAATGGTGAGATTATGTAATTGAAATTTTTTTAATTTATCACAAAAGGATTATCTTCAAAAAAAAAGTGACCAAAAAAATTAAAAGTATATACATGAAATCTATTTCATTTATTTACATTCATTTTGAATTTTTTCCTTTCGTCATTTTCTCACAGTACGTATTTAAGAATTTAGTTAATTTGCCACTCCATAAAAAGCAAGGGAGGGAATCTAAATCCCAAAGCACAAGAACAATTGAAAAGGGGGAAAAAAGTAATCGTACGAATAGATTCCACCAGAACCTAGTAAATTCGCCCCACTTTTGGTCCAACGAGTGGCACAACAAATGAGGTACGAAAAGTGGAAGACCATTATTATATCCTCAAAAAATGAGGGAGTATCTTAATAAGGTTGGACGTAGTTGAGTACTCAAAAAGAAATTGACTCGGTGGGTATTTGGTAACATCTAAATTATAGTTTTAAGTTTTTTTTTTATTGAAATGAAATTTATCTCACATACTTATTTTATAAATTATAAAAATTATTCTTCAAAATCTAATATAAACTCACAATATAAGAAGATTTTATTAATAGATAATCTGTAAATACTTTTATAAATAATATTTTTATCGAAACGCATACTCTGACTCTATCTGTCGGGGATTTCCTAAACTCAGCTCACTTAAGATTTTTGATATCAAGAAAATTTATATATTAAATTTATGGGTCTGTTTACTTTATTATGTATTATTTATTAATTTTAATTTTATCTCATGGAACATAAGACTTCCACATCAACATAAATTCATGGCTCCCATCCAATCAACAAAACTTTTTACAGGGGTACCATAAGACAAAATTTACACAAATAAAATGCATGGGTTATATTAAAAATAAAACTAATTATCACAAATTTAAGAGACAAAAAAAGTATTTTGCCTATATATATATATATATACATATATATGATGTCCATAATTATTCCAACGTTCAAACAACTTGCTTAATTTTTACTTTGTAATTTCAGGAATAATTTACGGTGGAGTATACGTCCTGTGACATTGTACCCAAAAAAAAATATAAAATTAAATATAAATACAAAAGTGTAGGCCAAAGCACACATGTTGCACAAACAGAAGGATCTCTATTATATTCCAACATGAACCATTTTGATATTCCATATAGTCTACTTAATTCATAAAGACGTTTTTCAAAAATGATTTAAGAGAATGTTTAGGAGCTCTTAAAATAATCACTTCACATATTAGACAAAACTCTTTGTATAGCATAAAAGTGTTGGCTTTTTTAAACTAATCTAAACGGTCACCAAGACAACCTTAACAAAAGAGACCACAAAATCCATTCAAGATGCCTCGATTTATCAGTAGCTTCTTCCTTTTTTTACATGTATGATAATATAGGAGTATTTTATTCCTAATTCCCCCAATGAAAGGGGTAATATTAGAATGCGAAGTGGCGACCTGCAAAAATCCTCTCTCTCTCTGCCCTATCTTTGTAATCAATCAATTAAACATGACCATCAAATTAATTACTATCTCCAATCCTCAATATAAAAGCTAATTGAGGATAGAATTTGGGCTAAAATATAATATCTCAATCTATTTTATCTCTCAAATTTATAATCCCTTCCCAAATATTTCTATTGATTACATAGATTAAGAGATTTTTTAAGATTATGATATTTTAGGAAAACTAACCTATATTTATTATTAATAATTAACATAACTAAATTTCTTAACCTATTCATATTAGTTAACCAAAGAAGGAGGGCTATATGTCACTTCGTTTATATCGATGAAAAAGTTGCGATTTTTTTCTTTTTGTATTCAAATCATTAAAAGACGCCACAAACAGTTTTCTCTTAGTCGACTTCACCCTACCAGCTACAACTAAGCAGCTAAATTTTTTTTTTTTTTTTCAAGTTGAAATAACCCACTTTGGATCTCTTTCCTTTTTGTGTCTGGATCTTAGCTCTCAAAAGGAATAATAATGGGAGTTTGTTTAAGCACGAATTCTCTGAATCCCAATCACAAACCCAACCAACCCTACAATAATATAGTTCATTCTCCTAATGGTATTTCACTGCATTTCATGTTCAAGTTCCATCAGAAAAAGTCTTCAACTAATACTAAACTGAATTCCTCTGCTTTCTTCAGATGTTCTGTTAATTAACTGCTTTATGAATTTTTTTTCAAGTGCAGGAAGACATGCCCACGTGGGAAGACCATGGATTCTCAATGAACAGAAGAATCTGTTTGTTGTTTCAGACAATCACAGAGGTAAAGAACAATAACATTGAACTTCGTGGCTGGTTTTGTTTTTTCCCCCAACTTTTCTGTTAGTCATAATTCAAATGATTTGTGTGTCAGGAAAGAGGAAGAGAGACGAAAAGAAGAAATATATAGCTGACCCGAGGGATTTGCAGGCTCTGACAGTAGACAAGTTAAGATCTCAAATTCGCAATAAGCTCAAAAAGTTCTCCTGTAAAGACATGGAAGATGCCACACGCAGGTTCAGAACTAAGAACTTGATTGGTCGAGGAGGTTTTGCTGATGTTTATAAGGGATATCTGTCACACTACATCATGAATGCTTCAAAACCAAATGAAGGATTCCCCATTGCTGTTAAGAGAATAAGAAGGCTTGGATCAGGAGGACACGAAGAATGGCTGGTCTTATTTAGCCTATATACATTACAGACCAATAAATCAATGCTTTCGGTCCTTAAATTTTGATTTTGGTACCTGTATTTTCAAATTGTTGGTTTTAGCATTTATAGTTTTATAAATACTTGGTCTAAGTTTAAGTATATAAAGATTAAAAGCAAAACTCGTTAAAAAGTATATAGAGAACATTCATTAAACTCGAACTAAATTTTTATAAAATTATAGGTCCAAAATTAACGATTTTGAAATATAGGGATCAAAACCAAAATTTGATCAAAGTATAAAGATTAACAATGATATAAACCATTTCTTCTTTCACATGGTTCATGGGGTCTATAAAGTTGATATTTTTTTTTAAGAAAAAAATCACTATGAAGTCTCAAGTACTAAATGTAATCACCAAAATAAAAAATTCCTATAACAAGTGAGCATAGACTTATTATCATTTCATACATTAGAATTTGTTATTACGCGCTGCTCTTCCTTGAGACCTCAGTGATTTTTCCTTTTTTTTTTCATGTGGTGGACTAAGCATCTTTGTGTGGGTGTTTGCGTTTGCAGAAAAGAAAAAAGTGTACCTGTCAGTATCTGAATACTTTTTTGTGGCTGCAGAATGAAATAATATATTTGACCAAAATTAGCCATCCGAACGTGGTGAATCTAATAGGGTATTGCCGTGAGCGTCATCATAGAATGCTTGTGATTGAGTTCATGGTTGAAGGAAGCTTGGAGGACCATCTCTTGAAAGGTAAGTAACCACACTTTGAGACAGACCTAAGAACCAACAGCCATAATAGTAAAGAACTGAGCATCAACCATGTTTCCTTGTATACTATGTTGTGTCTTGGCATGAAGAGAAGACAGTAGAGAGCTAAACTGGAATAGAAGAATTAACATAGCGCTTGGGGCTGCAAGGGCTTTAGGCTTTCTTCACAGCTATGAAACACCAGTAATTCATCGTGATGTTAAATCTTCCAACATCCTGCTAGATGCTGTGAGCCGCTAAAAATTGATGCTTAAACTCTTTCTACTACGTACCTCTTCAGATAGCAACCTTTCGTTTTTCATATTATCCGACTGCGTGAGAATGATGATATTGCAGAACTTCAATGCAAAGCTCTCTGACTTCGGACTGGCTAGAGATGGACCTGAAGAAGATGACCAGTCCCATGTTTCCTCAAGAATCCTTGGCACTAGAGGCTATTTTGCCCCTGAGTACATAGCCACAGGTACTTAAACACATCCTTCATCATATTGCAGAAACTTCATCAGAAATACTCTAAATTAGGCATACTCAATTCATAAACACAATAAATAGGGTTAATATAATCTTTGGTCCCTCAAGTTTGCCCTCATATTAGTTTTAGTCCCTCAAGTTTCATTTCCCTTAAAACATTGATCCCCATAATGCAATAAAAACCTAAACCATTTTGACCCTACAAGAACTAAAACCTACAATTTAAAACTTAAGGGACCAAAAATGGTATTAACCCTAAAAATTATGTAAAGATTGATTCTTATGTTTTTTGTTATTTTACAGGGCATTTAACTCTAAAAGCTGATGTTTATAGCTTTGGAGTGGTTCTGCTTGAGATATTATCAGGCTCTGTTGTAGTTAGGAAACATTCAAATGGGGTGGTGGGGAATCTTGCCCAGTGGGCTGAACCATTTCTAAGTAACAAAATTGAACTTCACCGTGTTATAGACAAGAGACTAGGACAAAATTTTCCTAAGGAAGGAGCCTATGAGTTGGCTAAACTAATCCTAAATTGCCTCTGCTTAGACCCCAAACATCGCCCAACAATGGCTGAGGTTGTTGCTGCCTTGGAACAGATAGAGCTTAACATGGGATTTCATTATAAGAGAATGTTAAACAGAAGAACCAGAACTCATTTTTGTTCTCACTCTTGAAACCCCCAAGTTCTGCATACTAGTACTATTTCAGTTCAAGGATGTAAGAATACAAAGGGGAAAGCGAAAGCTTCTTCCAACTTCTTGTTTTGTGTACAGTTCTTCTCACTACCCGCAAATATGAACAAGAAATAGGAAAAAAGGAAAAAAGAAACTACCGCGTAATTGTACTTACATAGATTGTAGAAAGAAGGCAGCAATATTCTCTTGATTGTATGACTGCAATGGTAATCATGATTGTATTACTAAATGAAGAGTATTATTACCAAAAAATTGGTAATCCTCATTTATACCTCCCCGCATGAATCCTCATTACTATCTCATTCTATGATTAAAAAAGTCTAATTTACTCTTTAATTTCACTTCTCTTTATTTTACATATATCTTTTCACTTAACCACATCACGCTACAACCGCTACCGCCACTACCTTCTCCTCCTCCTCCACCGTTGTCACCTCCACCTGCTGCCGCCACCACTACCTCCTCCCATACTGCCGCCACCGCCGCCACTTCCTCCTCCTTCACCACTACCGCCACCACCGCCACTACCTCCTCCTCCTCCATCTCTGCCCCTACCACCCCCCACCACTGTTGCCGTCACAACCTCCCCCTGCTCCATCCCCCTCCACCACCACTACCTTCTCTCCCACCATTGCTGCCACCACCTCCACCTCCACCATTGCCACCGCCACCATGACCTCCATCTCCTCGGCCAAACTTCATCACCACTATGTCCACCATTGTCGCCGTCCGTCATCACAACCTCCTCCTCCACCATCGCCTCCGCCGCCGCCACTACCTCCTCCTTTTCCACCTCCACTGTAACCACCATTGTCATCGCCTTTAATACTTCCTCCTCCATTGTTGTTGCTATCACCACCTTCCGCCGCCGCCACTACAGCACCATTACCATCCTCCACCACCACAACCATCGCCATCTAACAATCCTCAGTGAGATAGTGTGACAGTTATGATGAGGTAGTGCGATGGCTCTTAATTATTATTTTTTTACAAAGATTATGGTAAGGATAAAATAGACTTTGTGTGATATATTAATTTTAAATAATTGTTAAAATAATAACCCATTACACCTTGCTTAAAAATCAAATCAAATACTAACTCTGTAATTAATATTGCATTGCGTTATCATTGCATCGCATTGCACTGCACTGCAGGGTGTAATGAGATCAAACCAAAAGGGACATAAGTTAATTATATAGTGTACAACAATTAAATTAATGTAACCACTCAAAAGCTTGACGAACGTTGTCCGTGCAGTCTTATACAGTGGTGATATTAATTAATTATTATATATATAGTTCTTATTCTCTAGCAAATTAAATTGCATTTTTTTTATTTACTTTTTCACTTCAAAGCTTAATTAGAACGGAAAAGTGATAAGGGTCTTGACTCCATTTGGTTTCTTCCATGACTAGATATTGGATCTTGAAGTTTAAAACTGCAGAAACTAACCAAGATATTTTTTGAGCCTGAACTGATAAGCTAAGATTAAGAATAATGCTTGTATCTATTATAACTTAATTAAATTACTGCATAAGTAACAGAAATGTAGAGGACTACTTATTATGTAATTAAGCACAAAAATCAAATTAAATGTATATTTTACATTTTCAGTCATCGCACACAAACTAAACTGCACTTTTCTTCTTTTGTTTTCTAGCCAACTTCCATATCACTCTATGTCTCTCTGCTTATGACCATATATCCGTCTCCCACTTCTTCCTTGAAATCATCCTTTTCTTTCGCAGACTGCCCTTCAAGTCCAACAATCAAACCAAAAAATCATAGATTTAAAGCAAAATACAAACACACAAGAGTATAATTAATATGATTAACATTGTATATATACTGCTGATGAAATTGGGTTTCGCATTTTGATTGAGTTTATAAAGCAGTAATATTATGTTGAAGGACAAGAGAAATGATGAACAATGAGCAGTGAATTAAGAATGTTGAAGATATATACTCACTGAACCTTAAAGCATAATGTTGTCTGAGAGTTGCAGAGTCGTCGTAGGTTGTCAGTTAGCACCCAGAGTTCCCCCAAACACTTCAGTGATATATATATATATATATCATACTCAGTGAAGTGTTCCGGGGAACTCTAGGGGACAACTGACCTAATTATCATCATCATCATCTGTACTGTGTTGTCTGGTTTATTTTGTTTTGTGGAGCAAAACACCATATATATATACAAATTTATACCCAATCTGTCTCCATAAGTACCTTCCATATATAACTAGTTATGTTGGACCAGATCAGTTCAAGAGCCTCAACAAAGCTAAGCGCACGTGTACCTTCACTATCAGGATATATATACAAGTGTAGTTTGAATCCGGTCGTGATTGAGGGAAAGATTAGGGCAACAGAATATATCTGTATATATCATTATTGAAGTGGAAGCTAGCGTGACCTTGAGCTCTCCTTTGCTTTCACTCTCTTCATGGATCATCTTCAATCATTTTCCCTTCTTATCAATACACACTCTACTTTTGTTGCTTTGCATATCAGAATCAAATCTTCATCGGCCAGCTCAACCATTATTTTGCTCAGATATCTCCTTTGCTTTTTCTAGAATGAAGTTAATTAGTCTAATTGATGAAGCTTACAGAATTAATAATCACACATATATATAGAGTCATAATAATTAGTATTAGTCTTCAACAATTTGCAGAGAATAGATCTTTATGATGACCACTGTTTGACATATATACCAGAATCTGGAAATCAAAATAATTTCTTGATAGAAACTATTGATAAGTACTGAAGCCAAGAATATCAGAAAATGGAAAGGAAGGAAAATGGACATATCAAAAGAAAATCAAACTCTGACACACACACTTAAGATTCTCAAGTTGGTGGCGTTACGTTCATCATAATTCATATAGACTACACTTCAGCCCAGGTTCACTTGTGTGCCTCGTCACTTTCTGCTTTAATTTGTGGAGTTGCTTTTATTCTTCGGTGCGTTCAAAGCATACGATATCATATGAACAAAACGTATGTATAGCTCAGAACTATATATAAATAGGACATGTTGGTGTAAGTTTCCTTACCAACATGTCTTGCAAAAACCCTAAGAAGTTATATCAGGTGAACCCTAGAGTTCCCCGCAAACACTTCACTGTGGGCTATCAATATTGAATCAATGGTTTTTTTTTTTTTAACTTCACTGAAGTGTTTTGGGGAACTCTTGATGCCACTTGGTAGTTGAAATATATCATTCTGTAACTACTTCCAAAAATAATTTACCCTCAATTTCTCTTCCTCGTTCGTTTTGGTAAGTACTTATTAGTGTATTTTCAAAATCCTTGCTTCTATTAAGTTAATTTTTTTAGCAACGCTAACACTATATCCTAAATTTAAAATGGCTTAGGATTTAGATGTGCTCGGATGGTCTGCGAAGTTACTCAATATAAAATTAAAAGAACCCCTTGCAGCTGCTTTAATGGCTTTTTTTGGTTCGGTTTTTTCACTATTTCCGTAGAGAGAAGATGCAAGCTTGTGCTTACTGTTCTGTAGTTTCTTTTTTCCTTTCTCCATTATCAAAGAAAAGAAAAACAGGGCCAAGAACAATGCAACTCATCATGAGACTCATCGTTTAATTAGATACTCTCTATGCATATCTTCAATTTTGCTTTAGTTAATCACATACACACTGAATTTATAACCGTATAACTAGTTTGATTGATATATATTCCTTCTCTTGTTAGGTTAGCTGTTTGGTAGCGTTTTAATCAAGCATTTATAATATAATATCCATAGATATGAGGAATAATTTTTAACCCATCAAGTCAATCATCTGGCGTTGGTTCTATAATAGAAGGGGTCATGCCTAAGCATGAAATTACAGGTTCGAGCTTATGTGAGAGTAGAAAATGCCTTCAATTTGACCTAACAGTATTTAAATCTGATGATTTAGCAGTAGTACTAAATAATAAATAGCTACAGTAGAAGAAAATCAACTTTCTTGCTCAAAGTAAATTTGATAGTAATGTGTAAGTGTATTTTGTTTAAATGAAATTTTTGAATTTTGGGTTAGAATAATTTTCTTTTAGTGCTTTTTCCATGTTATCTTCCCTCCAAGTATTTCCTGGAGAATTTTTTTTGGGTCCCGAGGCTCGTCAAGATCAGGATATGCCTCCAGACTCAAAGAGCTCGTACAGAAATAATTATAGATCACCCACCAACAAAGATCCTCACGTTGATGGGATTTGAACCTACATCTTTATGGTCATGAGCCAACTCCTTTATTAAATGGACCTTTGTTAGTTTTTCCGGGAGATCTTGATTCACACGTATAGAATTATCACTTCTCCACTCCCTAAAAGAATTGACGCACTTGACAATATAATATAGTAGCTGTGACGACAATGAGTTGATCATAGAACAGATTATGACAAAGATGCTTTAAAATTATGAGCATAAAAGGTTATTTGTTATTACTTTCAATTACTATTGAACAACTATTTGCTAATGAACAAATACTAAACTCATATATGATTGTCCTAGCATAACAAAAGATATATAACAAATTAAAGTGAATTAGTCAGGATGAGGCTCCTATAGTTCACAAATATTGCTTCAAGGCTCTTGGCCATACACTACAAGGCAGCCTTGTTAATGTGCATAATTTTAACAATCCCAATCTTCCTTTTGGTGGCATTTATTTTGTAGTGGGTCATTTTGACAAATACTATAGGGTTAAAGTGCAAAAATGCCTATGCACTTTTCCTGTATGTATGGGTATGGCACTGTATACATTACTTGAGTGAAAAAAATGCCTATAAACTTCTCTAAATAGGGCAAAAATGTCAGCTCCGTTACCTAAGACAAACGTCTATTAACTTTTGGTTTTTTTGGGCTTCACGCTAATTATTTTTAAATAAGGATTAAGGGGCAAATTTACCCATAAACATTTTGTGAAAGTGTACCTTGCACCACAAACTTTTCTTAAATATAAAAATACCTATGAACTTTTTGAGATGGAGCGAAAAATATCATCTCCGTCAATCACTTTTTATTTTTGTGGGCCCACATGTGCCCAAGTCTCAACCTTTAGAAATCTGTGTGCTGAGTCACCATGGTCAACTCTCTTTCCCTCTTCCACCCTTCCTCTCTCACTCTCTTACTTCCCTCTCTCACCACCAGTGCCCACTCACTCATCCCCCCTTCTTTCTCTTTCTCTTTCTCTTTCTTTTTCACCTGTAAATCTATCAAAATAGATACAACTTTCAAAACAAAGATTGAGACAAGCTTTGGCATATGAAGGACTTCATTGAGGATCCCTAACCTAAAGCAAAACAAAGGTCTAGTAGTTGATCATGGTGACTCAGCGCACAATTTTCTAAATATTAACACTTAGACATACGTGACCCCACACAAATAAAAAGTGATGAACATTTAGTGTAGATAACGGAAATGGTATTTTCGCTCCTATTTTAAAAAGTTCGTATGTATTTTTACATAAAAAAAAAGTTTATGATGTCAGGTGTAATTTTACGAAAAGTTCATGGGTAAAAATAATTAGTGTGGGCCCCACTAAAATCCAAAGTTAGCAGACATCTGCATTAGTTAACGGAGATGGCACTTTTTCCCCATTTAGAAAAGTTTATGGGCATTTCTGCATACAAGTAATGTATATGGTGCCAGACACGCATATAAGAAAAGTGCATAGGTATTTTTATATCTTAACCCAATAATATAGTACCAGTTATATTCAGAAAGGCTCAAGAGCTAACATTGTGCATATTTTCTTTCATCAATATATAGTTACTATATGGACTTATTCTAAATGTAATTACTATATGGAATTACATAATTTCACATATAGGTCGATTTAAAAATATATGTGATCATATTTTAAAGTTGATTTTGAAATTCCTATAGATCAATTGCCTCTTCTACTTTTCGTACATTGGTTCGAAATTTCTTATAAACCGTACACTAAAGATCTTGCAATAAAGTGATGAAATTAGGGACCTCGTCATGCGCCAGATATTCATGTGTTTAGCCATACAAGAGAGATTTTTAACAGCAGAAAGAAGGAACAAAATAAAGGGAGGTTCAGAATTTTACCAGCTGCAAGGAATTAACAGACTGGTTCATATGAAATCTGTCACTAGCTAAGAAGTGAATTACAATGTGGGTAGTCTATACATGCGTTCATGTTCACTTGTGCTTTATGGTGATGCTTTTATTTGGTTCTTAAACATTGAACATCACATATGTATGAGAACTAAATATAAATACCATGCGTTTTGGTGTGGGTTTTGCTTACAACACAAGACTTTAAAACCCAAAGAAAAAAATAAATCAGGTGAACCCTAGAGTTCCCCACAAACACATCACTGTGGGCCCTTAATGATTTTTTCATCTCTCACTGAAGTGTTTGAGGGAACTCTAGGAGCCACTTGATCGTTGATAGTGATGGAGATTAATTGCTCTTACATTTGTTTGATATATACATATATAAAAATTCAAATTATTACTCCTTTTAATTTAATGCTCTTACCTACGCTTTTGGTTATGTATGTAAAATGGAATATTTGTTTTTATTTATCGTAAGAGAATTAACCGTTCTATATATGTTATATATATGGGACTTTTTTTTAAGATTTATATGTTCTATATATGCTATACCCAACCTCTATTGGTTATATATATGGGACTTGTTCCAACGTACGTTCAGTCTTCTCTATTATATAGATATGATCATGTTTGTAGGTCAATGACAACGGAAGGCCTAAAATAGTTCTGTAATTGTATTTCAAATCCTTTATAGTATCACTAATTAATTATTGTCTCCTTTTCTTTGTTTTTTTTTTTTTGGACATGGAGTATATTATTCCAATCAAATGTACTATTTTAAAAGTTAGACCATACATTGAGCCGAAAAAGCCAGAGGGTTATGGTTGAAACAATCGAATCGGTCTGGCCATCTGGTTGGATGAAAGACATAATAATAAAATTAAAAATAATATTATATACAAATAATAATAATATGTGTAAAAAAATATTAATATAATTATAATTATAAATTAGGTTGCCATGTATGAAAAATTTTATGCTCGCGAAAGATAAAAGAAAAAAATTGTTTTTTTTTTGTTAAAAAATAGTTATACTTTTTAAAAAAATAGTTATGATTATAATAATAAGATAATGATTTTATTAATTATAACAATAAGTATCAAATGGAAGAGAGAAAAGCTTGAACGTCACAATTAGGACCATAATGCTGTAAGATAGAAGATGAACACACTTAAAGGGTGAGGCGACCACATGCAAAGTAAGCACCAAGGCGAACTGCAAATCATCTGGAATGACCATACAAGCCTTGTTTATATTCCAAATGATGACAAGGCAACTACAAGAGCAAAACTCCAAAATGGGAAAGATGTTGATACCACGATGATAGAGTCAGTGATGCGTTTGTGTTAACATCATGAAATTCCTGTCAAAGTGACACATTTACGTTTAGTTTTGCATACATTTTGGATAAATTCATAGATAATTAAAAATAAATGTGCAAAAGTAATGTGCCCAGGGGTATTGATGATAAAAAAATGTAATTTCTCTGTTTAAGCCCTCTAATTTTATTAAAATTACATCAACATTGTTTTTATAGATTTTATTGTATTGATAGGTTAATATTGGAGTCATAAAGGAGTCATTGAAGGCACCAAAGGATGATCAAGAAGTGGGAAGCTAAAGAAGTCAAAGCACCATGGAAGAACAAGAAAATGATAAAGAATGCCAAAAAGCTTCATATGGAAGCTTGGTTGCGGCCAAGGATTTTCCTTGGCCGCGGCCAACATCATTAGGGATATTTGGCCGCGGCCAAAGATGTGCCAGAAACTTTTTGGCTGCAGCCAAACATCTTCCATAAACATTTTGGCCATGGCCAAAAATCCTTTGGCCGCGGCCAACACCCGAATTCTGCAGCTACGTGTTTTGATTCAGAACGGATTCTTAGGGCATATAAATACCAAAACCTTGAAGCAGAGGCTCATTCTGGACTTGGGAGGCACCGTGGAGACAATGCTCTGCTAGGGTTTGGAGCTTGGAGGTGGAGATTAGGTTAGATGTTGAAGATTTGAAGAGATTTGAGCTTCTCCTCTTGGTTTTTCCTCTCCTTCTGTTGTCTTTCCCTTTTGTTCTGCTTTATAACTGATATATGCCATGTTTCTTCTCGCTTTTATGAACATATATAGTTAGAGTTTTATTGTTTGGATTGTTTTGAACCCTTGTATGGATTAAGTATTCATTTCCTCCTTATATTTATTATGAATGCTTAGATTGTGTTGATTTTACTCTATTCTTAATGCTCCTTGTTGGTTGGCCACCAATGAGGCTGTTAGGTTCACTTGGTTGATGCTTGTTAGGGTTAGATTGAGTATAGAACTTGAATTTAATTGTGTGGGAACTTGAAATCCATGGTTGGATGGATGGTTTTGTTGATGAGGTAGAGATACACTCATTGACCTCACATAGCCACATAGGTTCTGTAATGTAGGCTGGGCTTAATTCTTCAATAAAGAGATTAATGAACTAATTAAGTTAAACACCTATTTGGAGACTTGAGAGAGCACTTATGGTTAAATTACTACCTTGGTTAACATAATCCATCCTAAAGATTTCATATTATGGGGATTTGAATGAGTACTTATGAATGCAAGGGGAATAAACAATCATAACTCCCACTGCATCCTTTCTAGTCCATGAATCATTTGTTTATATTTTCTTTTTAGTTTATAATTCTGTTTTCCTCCAACCGTGATAATTGTCCAACTCGAATTAGGCGAAAATGCGATAATCGCTACTTAACCTGGTTTTGGAACCAAATCATCGTGAGAACGACATTTTACTTATCACTTTATTACTTGACGCGACCTGTACACTTGCGAACCGTTGTGGATAGTTTGCTTTTACAATAAAAGGGTGTCTCCACTAACCTCTCTCTCCACTTAATTATCCACCATCAAATTTCTTTTAATGATTGAGATTTTATATTATATTAATAATATTATTATAATATTAAATATTAAATGATAAAAATATCAGTCCAATGATACATAAATTAAGTGGATCGGAGAAGAAGTGGAGACACTCATTTCCCTTGCTATTACCACAAAGCGATTCAAGAGCCTACCACACCACTCAGACTGGATGAACCTTGTTTGAGCTCCTATAAAGTGGGTAATGGATATTGCCACAAAAGGAGCTATTTTTATTAATTAATCATTGAGCAAGTATATGTGTTAACGATTACTAATTAATATAATGACGGACGTTATGCATATTTAGCCATTATTTTTATAGATATTATTCTCTAGCAAATTAAATAGTGTTTCTTTATTTACTTTTTTCACATCAATTGATTAAAACTAAAAAGTGAAAAGGGTCTTGACTGTTAACAAAACCAAAATTTGGAGAAATATACTAATCTCTTCTAGGAATTATAAGCCACAATGGCATTACAACTATCAATCTTTTTTGAGTGATTCTACTATTAACCCTAAACCCTAGGATTAATAAGAGGTGAAGACCAAGTTAACCTCCCTTAATTTTGATGAGGATCCTACCATCCTTCACACTTTGATCCATACAATTAGACCTCTATTTATAGGGCCTTACAATGATTAACTACCTCATTAAATTCTTAACTAACTAATGAGGATCTCAACTAATTAATGATTTTATATCTCCAACATTGACTCCATTTGGGTTGTTCTTCCCGGACTAGATATTATTGGATCCTGAAGTTTAAATTAAACTGCAGAAACTATAAAGATATTTTCTTAGCTTGGTCCTGAACTGATAAACAATAAGATTAAGAATAATTCTTGTAGCAGCTTAAATTCCTGTATGAGATCGAGTAGCAGAAATGTTGAGGACTACGTAATTACGTAAGCCCGAAATTCAACTGCAATCTATATTTTACATTTTTAATCATCATACAAACTAAACCGCACTTTCTGCTTTGTCGTTTTGTAGCTAATAACTTCCATGTCCCTATATGTCTCTCTGGTTACGACCATCTTTCTTCTAGCCATAGCTCCTTGAAGTAATCCTTTTCATAATTTGCAGAGCAAAACACAAACACAGAGAGTATAATTAACATTGTATATACTTCTGATGAACATGTTAGAATATGAAGGATTGGAGTAGCGAGGAATTGAAATAAGAGCCTCTAAATATTATTAAATCATTAATACTTAATCCTTAAATCAATGAGAGTATAAGAGCCTTTATATACACAAAGCATAACTTAAACTAATTCTAGAATCTAATCTAAATAAATCTTAATCAAATATAAAATTAAATAATAATATTTTCAAGATATAATCAAATATCAATAAATGATAGATAATATCTCAATGTAAGAATATATCAAATATTAATATAAGATATAATAATATCTTAACAGAACAAATTGGGTTTCGCATTTTGAATGACTTTACAAAGCAGTAATATTATTTTGAAGGACAAATGATACAGTGAAGAATAAAGTGCAGTAAATTTAAGCATGTTAACATTGTATCAGATCAGACTTGTACCCTATGTTTTGATGATATAGAGAAAAGTGAGGAGAAAATAGAGGGGAGGGGATTCTAGAAAGGAAAATATCCATAAATGGTAAAACAATTTACTATTTTTTTGAGTTTTCTCTCCTAGTTTTCTTTTCCCCCAAATTTTTTTGAGACAAGCTTTGGCATATGAAGGACTTCATTGAGGATCCCTAACCTAAAGCAAAACAAAGGTCTAGTAGTTGATCATGGTGACTCAGCGCACAATTTTCTAAATATTAACACTTAGACATACGTGACCCCACACAAATAAAAAGTGATGAACATTTAGTGTAGATAACGGAAATGGTATTTTCGCTCCTATTTTAAAAAGTTCGTATGTATTTTTACATAAAAAAAAAAGTTTATGATATCAGGTGTAATTTTACGAAAAGTTCATGGGTAAAAATAATTAGTGTGGGCCCCACTAAAATCCAAAGTTAGCAGACATCTGCATTAGTTAACGGAGATGGCACTTTTTCCCCATTTAGAAAAGTTTATGGGCATTTCTGCATACAAGTAATGTATATGGTGCCAGACACGCATATAAGAAAAGTGCATAGGTATTTTTATATCTTAACCCAATAATATAGTACCAGTTATATTCAGAAAGGCTCAAGAGCTAACATTGTGCATATTTTCTTTCATCAATATATAGTTACTATATGGACTTATTCTAAATGTAATTACTATATGGAATTACATAATTTCACATATAGGTCGATTTAAAAATATATGTGATCATATTTTAAAGTTGATTTTGAAATTCCTATAGATCAATTGCCTCTTCTACTTTTCGTACATTGGTTCGAAATTTCTTATAAACCGTACACTAAAGATCTTGCAATAAAGTGATGAAATTAGGGACCTCGTCATGCGCCAGATATTCATGTGTTTAGCCATACAAGAGAGATTTTTAACAGCAGAAAGAAGGAACAAAATAAAGGGAGGTTCAGAATTTTACCAGCTGCAAGGAATTAACAGACTGGTTCATATGAAATCTGTCACTAGCTAAGAAGTGAATTACAATGTGGGTAGTCTATACATGCGTTCATGTTCACTTGTGCTTTATGGTGATGCTTTTATTTGGTTCTTAAACATTGAACATCACATATGTATGAGAACTAAATATAAATACCATGCGTTTTGGTGTGGGTTTTGCTTACAACACAAGACTTTAAAACCCAAAGAAAAAAATAAATCAGGTGAACCCTAGAGTTCCCCACAAACACATCACTGTGGGCCCTTAATGATTTTTTCATCTCTCACTGAAGTGTTTGAGGGAACTCTAGGAGCCACTTGATCGTTGATAGTGATGGAGATTAATTGCTCTTACATTTGTTTGATATATACATATATAAAAATTCAAATTATTACTCCTTTTAATTTAATGCTCTTACCTACGCTTTTGGTTATGTATGTAAAATGGAATATTTGTTTTTATTTATCGTAAGAGAATTAACCGTTCTATATATGTTATATATATGGGACTTTTTTTTAAGATTTATATGTTCTATATATGCTATACCCAACCTCTATTGGTTATATATATGGTACTTGTTCCAACGTACGTTCAGTCTTCTCTATTATATAGATATGATCATGTTTGTAGGTCAATGACAACGGAAGGCCTAAAATAGTTCTGTAATTGTATTTCAAATCCTTTATAGTATCACTAATTAATTATTTTCTCCTTTTCTTTTCTTTTTTCTTTTTTTGACATGGAGTATATTATTCCAATCAATGTACTATTTTAAAAGTTAGACCATACGTTGAGCCGAAAAAGCCAGAGGGTCATGGTTGAAACGATCGAATCGGTCTGGCCGTCTGGTTGGATGGAAGACATAATAATAAAATTAAAAATAATATTATATACAAATATAATAATATGTGTAAAAAAATATTAATATAATTATAATTATAAATTAGGTTGCCATGTATGAAAAATTTTATGCTCGCGAAAGATAAAAAAAATTGTTTTTTTTGTTAAAAAAATAGTTATAATTTTTTTTTAAAAAAATAGTTATGATTATAATAATAAGGTAATGAATAAGTATCAAATGGAAGAGAGAAAAGCTTGAACGGCACAATTAGGACCATAATGTTGTAAGATAGAAGACGAACACACTTAAAGGGTAAGGCGACCACATGCAAAGTAAGCACCAAGGCCAACTGCAAATCATCTGGAATGACCATACAAGCCTTGTTTATATTCCAAAGATGTGCCAGAAACTTTTTGGCCGCAGCCAAACATCTTCCAGAAACATTTTGGCCACGGCCAATAATCCTTTGGCTACGGCCAACGCCCGAATTCTGCAGCTACGCGTTTTGATTTAGAACGGATTCTTAGGGCATATAAATACCAAAACCTTGAAGCAGAGACTCATTTTGGACCTGGGAGGCGCCGTGGAGACAATGCTCTACTAGGGTTTGGAGTTGGGAGGTGGAGATTGGGCTAGATGTTGAAGATTTAAAGAGATTTGAGCTTCTCCTCTTGGTTTTTCCTCTCCTTCTACTGTCTTTCCCTTTTGTTCTGCTTTATAACTGATATATGCCATGTTTCTTCTAGGTTTTATGAACATGTATAGTTAGAGTTTTATTGTTTGGATTGTTTTGAACCCTTGTATGGATTAAGTATTCATTTCCTCCTTATATTTATTATGAATGCTTAGATTGTGTTGATTTTACTCTGTTCTTAATGCTCCTTGTTGGTTGGCCACCAATGAAGCTGTTGGGTTCACTTGGTTGATGCTTGAGAGGGTTAGATTGCGTATAGAACTTGAGTTTAATTGTGTGGAGACTTGAAATCCATGGTTGGATGGATGGTTTTGTTGATGAGGTAAAGATACACTCATTGACCTCACATAGCCACATAGGTTCTGTAATGTAGGCTGGGCTTAATTCTTCAGTAAAGAGATTAATGAACTAATTAAGCTAAACACCTATTTGGAGACTTGAGAGAGCACTTATGGTTAAATTAGTGACATTGGTTAACATAATCCATTCTAGAGAGCTCATATTGTGGGGATTTGAATGAGTACTTATGAATGCAAGGGAGATAAACAATCCTAACTCTCAATGCATCCTTTCTAGTCCATGAATCATTTGTTTATATTTTCTTTTTAGTTTAAAATTTTGTTTTCTTCCAATCGTGATTATTGTCCAACTCGAATTAGGCGAAAGTGTGATAATCGCTACTTAACCTGGTTTTGGAACCAAATCATCGTGAGAACGATATTTTACTTATCACTTTATTACTTGACGCGACCCATGCACTTGCGGACCATTGTGGATAGTTTGCTTTTACAATAAAAGGGTGTCTCTACTAAACTCTCTCTCCACTTAATTATCCACCATCAAATTTCTTTTAATGATTGAGATTTTATATTATATTAATAATATTATTATAATATTAAATATTAAATGATAATAATGTCAGTCCAATGATACATAAATTAAGTGGATCGGAGAAGAAGTGGAGACACTCATTTCCCTTGCTATTACCACAAAGCGATTCAAGAGCCTACCACACCACTCAAAGACTGGATGAACCTTGTTTGAGCTCTTATAAAGTGGGTAATGGATATTGCCACAAAAGGAGCTATTTTTATTAATTAATCATTGAGCAAGTATATGTGTTAACGATTACTAATTAATATAATGACGGACGTTATGCATATTTAGCCATTATTTTTATAGTTATTATTCTCTAGCAAATTTAATAGTATTTCTTTATTTACTTTTTTCACATCAATTGATTAAAACTAAAAAGTGAAAAGGGCCTTAACTATTAACAAAACCAGAATTTGGAGAAATATACTAATCTCTTCTAGAGAATTATAAGCCACAATAGCAATACAACTATCAATCTTTTTTGAGTGATTCTACTATTAAACCTAAACCCTAGCTAATTTCACAAGAATGAGTCTCTGTGGATCCTAGTAAGGTGGAGGCAGTACTAAACTGGAAGAGGCCAGAAACTGTAACAGAGATACGAAATTTTCTGGGTCTTACTGGTTATCACCGGAGATTTATTCAAAATTTCTCCAGGATCGCCATGCCGTTGACAAAGCTCATGAGAAAGAATCAAACATATGTGTGGGATGCCAGATGTGAGAGGAGCTTGACGAAGCTGAAGGAGAGGTTGACATCCGCACCAGTACTGATTATTCCAGATCCCAGTGAGCCCTATGTGGTTTACAGTGATGCTAGTAAGGAGGGGTTGGGATATGTCCTTATGCAGCAGGGCAGAGTGGTGGCGTATGCCTCTCGACAGCTGAAGCCTCACGAGAAGAACTATCCCACTCATGATTTGGAGCTTACGGCAATCATGTTTGCATTGAAAATATGGCGACACTACCTGTATGGTAGTACTGTAGAGTTGTACTGTGACCACAAGAGCCTCAAGTATCTACATGATCAAAAAGAATTGAATATGAGACAACGTCGCTGGATGGAGTTGTTAAAAGATTATAATCTAGAGATTAAATATCATCCAGGAAAGGCAAATGTTGTTGATGATGCCTTGAGTAGAAAAGCGGTGCAAGTAGCAGTCATGATGGTCCGAGAACATAAATTGTTAGAAGAATTCAGGGATTTGAACTTGTCAAATCAAGTGTTTGTGAATGTGTATAAACAGAATAAAGTAATCCTAGATAATTTCAGTGTCAGCCAGGAGGAAAGCAATCTGAGAGAAGAAATTGAAGAAGCTCAAATGCAAGATGAACGAGCCCAGTTGATCCGAGGGATGATTGAAAAAGGTGAAACCCAGGATCATGATCTTTCACCAAGTGGATTGGTTATATACAAACAACGAATATATGTACCACCAAAGGCTGATCTGAGGAGGAAAATCCTGGATGAGGCACACAAGAGTCGTTACACCCTTCACCCAGGAATGATTAAGATGTATCATAATTTGAAGTCCATGTATTGGTGTCCAGGGTTAAAAAGCGATGTGACCAAGTATGTGGCCCGATGTCTCACTTGTCAAAAGGTAAAGATGGAATATCAGAGACCACCAGGACTTCTACAGAGTCCAGAAATTCCAGAATGGAAGTGGTAAAGTGTCACCATGGATCTAGTTATGGGTTTACACAAAATTAGAAACTATGATGTCGTTTGGGTAATTGTCGATCGTTTCACCAAGACGGCACATTTTATACCCATTAATGCCAGATATTCCCAAGAGAAGTTAGCAGAAATATACATATGGGAGATAATCAGACTCCATGGTACCCCAAAGAGCATTATCTCCTATCGAGATCCTAGATTCACGTCAAGATTCTGGAAAGCTCTATATGAAGCTATAGGTACAAAGCTGAAATTCAGTACGGCCTATCATCCACAGACGGATACACAGTCAGAAAGAACCATACAGACGCTGGAAGATATGTTAAGAGCATGTGTAATGGATTTCAAAGGAAGTTGGGATCATTTCATTCCACTCGCTGAATTCGCTTATAATAATAGGTATCATGCGAGTATTCAAATGGCTCCTTATGAAGCACTGTACGATAGGAAGTTTCAATCACCCCTATGCTGGACAAAATTAAATGAATGAAGACTATATAGTCCAGATCTGGTAGATCAAACAACAGAGCAAATCAAGATTATTAAAAAGAGGCTCCTAACTGTCAAACCCCTTAACACTTTGATATTTGCAGAGTAATAAATGCATAGTTCAGAGGGCACACAGAAATAGCAGAAATATACTGATAATAAGTACTTGTTTATATTACAGACAATTCCCATAGGGTTTTAAAAATATAAAAAAATCCAAAGAAATAAATATTACAACTAAAGATAACCAACTGTACTCCGTTAGAACCGGACCTTCAATCACCGGTAATTATTGTTTTGCCCTTAAAGCCGCTACCTTCTGCTGGAATATTTTTAAATATTGAAAAAGGGTGAGATTCAAATGAATCTCAGTAGTAACATACAATCCGACATATAAAATATGAAAATAAATATGCAATGCACCATGTTATGTAAGATGATAATGCTGTCTGTACACTGTCCGAGGCCAAACGACTGTTTGCAACCCCAGCTTAACTTTGCGCCTCCGTTGGGTCCCAGACCACAACTAAGCTAATATGCGTGTCCCAGACACTGTGCTCATATTACAGAAAATGGAATACACAACATATAAATAATCACATAGTGTATGAAAGAAAGAGTTACTACCTGGGTCCTTTTTCAGTCTGATTCTTATCCAAAACTTTTAACCGGCTCGGGCTATTACCAATTCCTATAAATTAAAGTTAACAAGTAATTGGTTATTACTTGCATTACTACTGCTTTAACCATATTCTAGTGGTTATCTCAGTTTCCGTGATTTCTGCATAGTATAATTCTCCACAATACAACTTTTACTATTTTTCATAAAACTGGCAGATTTTTCAGTCAACTTTGAAAAATCAGAATTAAATCTAGAAAATTTCAAATTGATTGGTTTCAAAGCCTATGTGAAGATATTTAAATTTATTTTAATATAAAAATACTTATATCTGATCAATGATAACACAATATTCCCAGAAATTCTCCAAACCTCCCCTATTCCAAATTTTCTTCCAGAAATAAACTCAACTTTAAAAATTCATATCTTCTAATGTACAAGCTCAAAAATTTTGATCCACCTATGAAATTAAATATCTTAATGTATACTGTAAATCTGAAAATTTTCATAATTTTTGGTAATGTGTTGGTTTTCCAAAATTTCGCCACATCTAATTTATGACTATTAATTGTTGTTCCTCGATTTTTCAGGAAAATAGGCATTTAATTCGCAAAATAAATTTTGGGATGTTACACTAACAGCGCAAAGTAGACATAAAAGCTATGCTGATAAAAGGAGAACGCATCGAGTTTGAAGTGGGAGATCATGTATTTTTGAAGGTATCACATGTTACCAGAATCGGTGGGGCAATCAAAAGGAAAAAGCTTAGCCCACGCTACATCGGTTTATTTGAAATATTGGCAAGAATTGGGCCAGTAGCATATCGAGTAGCCTTACCCCAAACTTGAGTAGACTACACAATACAGTTGAAAAAGTACCAACTAGACCCCGAACATATTATGGAATATGAAGATGTGGATATGCGAGATGATCTCACTTATGAGGCTGAGCCAGAACAAATCATTGACAGACAAGAAAAACAACTCAGACATCAAAGCATACCATTCGTGAAGGTGGTGTGGAAGGGATTGTCTCCAAGGGAAGCAACTTGGGAAGTTAAAGAGTACCTGAAGAAATGTTACCCGGAGTTTATATCTCAAGAAGTGTAACAAATTTCGAGGATGAAATTTATTTTACGGGGGGAGAATTGTAACATCCCAAAATTTATTAAAATGTTAAATTCCCAAAAAGAAAATTAAATGATACTAGAGATTAATCTTGGAAACTAAAGGCCCTAGTGTGTATAATTAATAGGATAAGAAAATACCTATATATATATATATAATATTAAAATACACACATTTCCCTTGCTTCACATACTCCTCACGCATCACTCGTGACACTTGTCAAACTCCTTGATCTCACCACTTTCATTAATTTAATGATAAAATATTAATTACTACACCATGTAGTTCACATGCAACCTAACACCCAAACATAATAATAATTAATATAACACTCACACTTTCTCATCTTACCCAATCGGCCAGCAGCTAAGAATGAAAGAAAAGAGAGATTGAGTGAAAGAGAGAGAGGGAGGGGGAGAGAGAGAGAAAGCAAGAGACACATATTAAAGAAAAAGAGAGACATAAGAGTGATAGGTGCTATTGGAAGAAGGAAGAAGTGACTACAAATCCCATATAAAATTCCATGTCATAATATAGGTGAGTTCTCTTTCCATATTCTTAACTATTTCTAGTTGATTTGAGGCTATTTTTGGGTAATTTGGGAAGCATAAGAACCTAGTATAATGAATTGTTGTCTTAAGGTTTTATTTTGACCAAAATAGTGCATGAGGAAGGAATGGGAATTTGAAAAATTTGAGTTTTCCAATGAATTCTATACGAAAAATTATATGGGAATACAAGTTATTATGATTTTTGGATGATTATATATGAGTCTGAAATTTTTAGAAAATAAGAGGAGTTGTTGTTTGGTTAGTTTCTCTAGAATCAGATTGGTTTTAAAATAAATTTCGGTGGCCAAACCTATTCCTAAAATTATGGAATTTTTTATAATGAAAGTAGACATCCTAATATTTAATTTGATATATAATATGTATCATTTGGGTTTATAAATAGTGAGATATGAATTTTTAAATTTAGATGATGAATCTGAAACTTTTTCTGGTACAGATGGAGTTTGACGAAATTATGGAAATTTTTTGGCTATAATTTATAAATTTTAATATTTTTCCCTGAAAATATACTTAAATATGATCATATATGATTTTGAACCATCCCATTTGGAGTTCTAGATATTTAGTTATGAAGTTTAGAAGTTAAGCTATTGAAATTGGAAAGATTTTCTGGCAGTGGGAGAAAACTTTAAAACTGGGAATTATTCATGGATAGTGAAACGTATTTTTATATTAAAATAGACTTCATAAGTGACACATAGAATTTAGAACCACCTTAATTGGATATTTCTAAGCCAAGATATGAATTTTCAAAGATTATTGAAAATTATGACAGAATTGAGTAATAGTGAAAAATAAAAATAAGGGTATTTTTGAAATAATTGGGACTCTAAGGGTCAAGTTAAATACTTAGAGTTGGTATGAGTCCATTAAATACCTATTGGATTTAAGGTATTAGCAATAATGATAACCTACCAAAGTGTCTTAAATTATTTTGGAACAAGTAATAACTCGCCATCCGTGAATAATAAATTATAGGATTTGACATTTGTCCGGGACGCCTAAAGGGACTGAGAACAGGAACCAAAAATTTGGAAAGACTGTCAGGTAGTACCTTATCTCTTATATCATATGTGATGCCATGTATGTGTACCATATCATCTGTATATGTGTGGGACAGATGTCCATAGGCGGTAAGACCCGTAAGTACAAGTTGCATCGGGAATTATCCGGAGGCGTTTTGAGCCAGGTAGGCTTAAGACAGAAAGCCCGTGACTGTACCTTGTATGGGGCAGAGGCCCTGGGCAGCCAGATTGTGAATCTCAAGCGCTGTGAGTCTGTGATAAGGGACCGGTTAGGCCCTTTTATGTGCTGCATTTCTGTAAGTTGTGATGTTTGATGATTTGTTTTACATGCTTAGTATTTGCATATTATATGAGTGATCTGTGTACTACTGAGATTCTTTTGAATCTCACCCCTTTTTCAACAAATGATATACAGCAAAGGCGTCCAGCTCTAAGGGCAAGAAGATAATATAGACGGATGAAAAAGAGGCAAATAAATTATGGACTGTTTGGTTATCATTTTATTTTGGATGACTGTAAAATATTTATAAGTAGTAGTAGTAGCGATAGTAGTACTAGTACTCGCGATGCAGACTGTACAAGTTGTAATCCGTACGCTAGACTTTCGATAACGTACTGGTATCCAGACACCCATAAGTTAACCATCACTACGCGAGCTAAGAATAGAAAATGCTCTATATTTTAAATAAATGATTTTGAAACTGATGAAGATAATAAATTTACAAACTAAAATTTAGACCATACATATTTATTTTAAAAAGTTTTTTGAAAATCTTATACAAATATAAAAGTAAATTCTGTCTTAAATTGGGATTTTAAATTGTTTTTGTCTCAGGTTTGAAATCATTATATATTTAAACTAATCTAAAAGCTTTAGAAATTAAGGTGTTACAGAATAGCATCAACAAAGCTAAGTCCATGTGTACCCTTCACTATCAGGATATGTATGTGTGTAGTTGAACCTGGTCGTGATTGAGGGCAAGATTAGGGCAATAGAATATATATATATATATATATATATATATATATATATATATATATATATATATATATATATATATATATTGTTGAAGTGGAAGATAGCTAGCGTGAGCCTGATTGAGCTTTCCTTTGCTTTTAATTTCTTCGCGTCTCATCGATCATCTTCAATCGTCTTCCCTTCTTATTATCAGCATACATTCCACTTTTGTTGCTTTTCATATCAGAATCAAATCTTCACCACCTCAACCATTATTTCACTCAGCTTATGAGTCTAACTGACCATATGTATATAGAGTCATAATTATTATTATTATTAATAGTCTTCAACAATTTGCAGAGAATAGATCCTTATGATGATGACCACAATATGTTTGCATATATATACCAGAATCTGGAATCAAAAGAATTTCTTAATTAACAGAGCTGTTGACTCATCTAGCCAAGAATATCAGAAAATGGAAAGGTAGGAAAATGGGCAGATCAAAAGAAAAGCAAACTTTGACACACACACCTACCTGAGATTCTCAAGGTGGTGACATTCTTCATTATAATTCATATAGTCTATACATCAGTCCAGGTTCACTTATGTCTCACTTTCTGCTTTAATTTGTGGAGTTGCTTTTCTTCTCGCTGTGTTCAAAGCATACAAACATAAGAACAAAACGTATGTATAGCTCAGAACTATAAATATGACATGTTGGTTTATGCATTCCTTATATACCAAAACCCTAAGAAATTCAATCAGGTGAACCCTAGAGTTCCCCGCGAACACTTCACTGTGGGCTCTCATTGAATCAATGCTTTTTGACTTCACTGAAGTGTTTGGGGGAACTCTTGATGCCACTTGATATGTAGTTGAAATAGAGATATTGTTCACCAATATAACCTATGGCCCCTTCAAAAAGATGATCTACCCTCAATTTCTCGAATTCGTTTGGTGAGTACTTATTAGTATATTTTCAAATATTCTTGCTTCTATTAATTTTTAATGTTTTTAGCAACGTTAATGCTATCCTAAACTTAAAATGGCTTAGGATTTAATTAGGTACCCGAATGGTCTGCGTATGATGGAACACACCTCTGAAACGAAGTTGCTCAATGCAAATTAAAGGAAGCACTTGCACCAGCTGCTTTTATGGCTTTTTTTTTTTTGGTTCGGTTTTCACAAATTCCGAAGAGAGATGCGAGCTTATGCTACTATTCTGTTTTTTTTTTGGCCTTCTCCATTATGAGTGAAACAAAAAGGTCAAGAACAATGCAACACATCATCATGAGACTCGCGTTGTAAATACTCTCTATATCTCCAATTTTGCTTTAGTTCACAAACATTGAGTTTATAACAGCATTAGCTAGTTTGATTGATATATATATTCCTCCTCTTATTAGGTAAGCTGTTTGGTTTGGGTAGTGTTTTTCAATCAAGGACTCCCTCCAATCCTTAATATAAAATATATTTTAAGAGTTAATCTTAGTCCTAAATATAAGACATTTTTCATATTTATCATTTTTTTCTAATTTACCCTTATTAATGCCCACGTAATAATAATAAAAAATGAGAGGGAATAAGGGAATTAAGGAAGATTGTTAGAATGTTTTAGAAAATACATGTCATATTAACTAAATTAACTAACTTCTTTAGTCTAATAAAATTAGGTAAATTGACCGGAAGAGTATTTATTAACCCATCAAGTCAAGTCAGGATTCTAATTTTCAATCATTTAGGTTGGTTCTATAGTGGAATACGTTATGGATGCTTTTAAATACGAGATTTTGGGTGAGTCTATGTGTATGGGGAAAATAACCTTTGGTAAGAACCATCCTCGTTCAATTAAACCTAGTAATACTTGAATTTGATTTATTATAGTACTGAATATCATATAACATAGCCAAAAAAGACTAATTTTCTTGCTCAAAACTAAATTTGATAATGATGTGTAAGTGTACTTTGTTCAAATGAAATTTATTGATTCTGGGTTAGAACTTTCTTTTATGTTCATTCTCCATACTTTCTTCTCCCCTATTTTTTTTTTCCCAGATCTTGATTTACACGCACAGAAATATCACTTTTCCAACAATCCCGAGAAAATGCACTCGATAATGTACTTGGTAGCTATGACGCTGAGTTGATCATACATAGAAGAAATTATATGACAAAGATGCTTTAAAATTATAAACATAAAAGGCTACTTTCAATTACTATTGAACAACTATTTGCTCAACTCATTGATGATTTTCCTTGCATAGTAACAAAAGATATAACAAATTTAAGTTAATTAACGTCGGCACCTGAGAAATCACAACAATAATATACAATTCGAGTCATGTACAAGATTGTCCTTAAAAAATATTTCACAACCCCTCAGTAAATCAAGAAGTGTTATTCCTCATAATAAAACAAACCCTTCCTGCATAAAGCATGGTGACAAAAGAATATAAAGTTATTACTGTAACTCATGAGAAGAAAGAGGAAGAGAGCTTGAGAATAGAGCTCAATGTCACTTGCATCGGTCCTCTAACCTTGGTACTACCTGACCATGCACCAAACATTGCCTTTTGTAGGCAAATAACATGTTAACTTTGAGCAGCAGCAGCAGCCATTAAAGATAGCTTAATGACAATTAAAATGGCAGTTGTAAAATAAGGATTAATGATAATTTAATACAATAAAACTATTTAAATTATTGATGCCCATCAATTGAAACACATTAAAGCTCTAACAGTCAATTAAAGAATCCTCTTATTAGCTTTTTTACAAACAAGCTCATATTTTATTATACATTAGGACATTCTTAATCTTTAATTATACGAAACTTCTTCCTTTAACACACTCACACGTATTATTTACAACAATTAATTTGGATGAGGGCTCCAACAGATCACAAATATTGCTTCGAAGATCTTGGCCATACACTACAAGACATTTCTTAATGTGCACCGTCCCTGCAATATTCCTTTTGGTGGCATTTCTTTTCTAGTAGGAAATTTTTTACAAATACGGTAATATTACCAATTATTCTGAAAGGCTCAAAAGTTAACATTGTGTATATTTTCTTCCAATGTAATTATTACTTGGAATTATATAATTCCACGCATATTTCGATTCAAAATAGGTGATCTCATTGTAAAGTTGATATTGAAATTCCTATCGATCTTCGATTTAGAGAGCTTTCAAGTGAATCTTCCAGAAGTAATTGCCTCTTCTACTTTTCATACATTGGTTCGAAATTTTTATAAACCATCATATTTTAAATATCATGCAATACTTACTCCAACTCTTTTAAGTTTTGGAGTTTTTTAAGCGTAAAGCAACCTTGTATCGTGAAGCATTGGAATTTGGTTTGCATCAGTCAGCTGCAGAGTGTTCCTTTATGCTTTCAGTCATTTTTTATGTTTGTGTTTTGTTACTAGGATGTTGTTGGCCCTGGCGCCAGTTTCACTCCTTTTTTTTTTTTTTTTTGGGTATTTTGGTGCTTTGTAGACTCTTTATTTTGTTCAAATGGTACGAGTATAAATTTTTTCTGCTAGGAAAAAAAACTTGTATTTAAAAGTACGACATATGTATCATATCAAATACATATTTGATGCAGGTATACCTGCTAATTGACCTGCCCAACAAGCTCAGAAAATGCACTTGCCATACATCCAAACTCCTAAAAATTGAGAAAGAAACGATTATTATAATAAGGTCTTTGAAAAATCTCCATTCTACACACAATGCATTGTCCTAATAGCAAAGTAATCCCTTTATACAGGGGAGGTGGTGGATTCTATCCCCACAGGCTTAGTTTGGCCTCGTTCCAACTCAAAAATATATATAAATATATTCTTTAAAATTCCAACCATAAATGCTACAAGAGGTGATCAGTCTCTAGATAACAAGTTAAATTGGTATTTTGAATAAACACAAGGCACACAAACAACGCTAGCAAGGAGACTAATTTGAATAGACAAAGCAAAGAAACACCCTTTCATAAGTGAAAAGGATCATAGAATCTCCTCCATTGATGAGAAGGGTCTTGTTTGACTATTTATCTTATTATATTATAGATAAATTAAGTTACAAGTAGTCTTTAACTTCAAAAAACAATGATAAAAAAAATAAAAATTAGAAACTAAAGATTTTTGAGTTTTGATTGTTGACCATAAAAATTTTGAAAGTATGAAAATAAGAAAAATAAGGAGTTAAGGACACAATAAAAACTACTCCATTATAAATTAGGTCTTATAACTAGAACCAGAGGCAATATAAAATAAGAAGCTTTCCAAACATTCTAAAGTCTTCAAGCATGTCACTTGTATATATATATATCTCTCTCCACTTGAGATTAATTTGCTTTATGCCATCTATTTTTCTTGGGCCTCTTCTTCGAGCTAATAATCTTGAACTTAGGCTTGGGACCTTGTTATGAACATGGCTTCAAAGAGCTCAAATCTAACCTAGTCAAATAGTGATAACAAAAAATTATTTTTTTTGGATGACTTGATTGACCCCTTATGATCTCATACGCTATTAAGTAGGGTTAAAGTGTAAATTTAGTAATGAACTATTTCCCTTTGAGCACCCAACACAATTAATTATTTTAGGGTGCAAAAGTAGACATAATCAATTTTTTTGGTAGCATATATAGCAATGACGTTAATCTTGATTAACTTCTGTTACTTTTTGCATTATGGGTCCCACTAATCTTCTCAGTCTCTATTATTTTAATATATTTGTAAAAGGTAAGGGTGCAAATTTAGCAATAGACTATTTCACTATGAGTACCCGACATAATTATCTTTTGTTGAGTCTAAAAATAGACAAAAATATGTTTTGTCTTAGAAATGCCTATATTTTTCTTGTAAATTTCCTTATTTATCTTGTGAATGATCATATTTGTCTTGTAAAGGGATTTAAAAGAATCCAAGAAGTTAAAAAATTTTGGTCACTCACATATTTATCTTGTAAATGCTCATATTTGTCTTGTAAAAAAAATTTTAACTTCGTGGATTCTTTTAAATCCATTTATTTGTCTTATTAATACTCTCTTATTTATCTTGCAAATGCTCTTATATATGAAAAAAAAAATAAAGGCCATTATTGCCTTTTCATTGACAAAACTTAATTTCATTTTGACTCAAGGAGATGCTGTGAAATTTCATAATCTTTTTAAGGTTGACTAAAATAAAATTGCTTATATGGGTCAAAGTAATGTTTTCCCTTTAAAAAAGGCATATATTTATAAAAATATGATAAAATAATAGAGAGTGAGAAAACTGGTGAGACCCACAGTGCAAAAGGCAGCGGAAGTTAACCAGGGTTAACGGCATTGCTATATATGCTACCAAAAAAATTGATTATATTTACTTTTGCACCCCCAACATAATTAATTGTGTTGGATGTCCATAGAAAAATAGTTCTGTCTGGATTAGGGATATAAGTTGCTTTTTCAACGTGATTTACGGAATACAAGATAATTTTGTGAGAAGAATTTTGTCTTGACTTACATAAACGAACTTTTCCACCGCCAACCCAATAGTGCTTAAATTTGCAGCTTAACCTTATAGAGAATTCATGTACATAAAGAATGATGTTTTTAGTAATTTCCAGCATAGTAATAGGCTGATTAGAGGAACTTACATAATTAAGCACAAAATTCAAATTTAATCTATATATATTTTACATTTTCAATCATTACAATAAGATGCACTTTCTTCTGCTTTCGGTTTTGAATTCCCTTCACTATATCTCTCCAGTCATGAACCATCTACTTATCATTTTTCTCCTTCAAGTCATGCTTTTCATTTTCAGACTGTCCCTCAAGTCCGTCAAAGAAAAGTGACAGACATTTAAAAATCATTGCTTATATATATGAGCAAAATACAAACGCAGAAACGCATATATAACATAAAGCAGAGCACAATTATTTAAATGTTGGAGTTGTAATGTGTCATATGCACTGAAAAAAAAAAACCGGACCGGACCGGTTGGTTCAACCGGTCCGGCCGGTGATCCGGTCCGGTTCATGGCATAAACCGGTGAACCGGTAAAACCTGTCAAAACCGGTGGTTCGACCGGTTTGCCCTTTTTTTTTATAAAATACATTTTTTTATTCCTCTACCTACTATTGGGCATTATTTTTTAGGGGAAAATGAAAGTTTGAAGACCAAGATGAAGAGAAAAGTAAGTAAAAAAAGAACAAATCTAAAAAAAATGATTTTGAGAGGATATAATTATTAATTAATTATAGGAAATGAGATGTCATTATATAAATATAGGCACCATAACTAATATTAATATATTTTAAGCATTTTTTGCCTAAAGATCTTTATTTTAATCTATGGAAATTTAAAAATATATTAATATATATATTACATTTAATAAATTATAATATTTTAATATGACCGGTTCGACCACTGGTTCGACTACCGGTCCAACCCCGGTTGAACCATTAACCCTTAAACCAGTGCTGTGACCGGTTCATTGCCCGGTCCGGTTTTTTGTTCCTTGGTCATATGGCACCCAGAGTTCCCTTAGACACTTCAGCGAGATACTCATAACTCAATGAAGTGTTTGGGTGAACTCTAGGGGACACCCGATCCATAAAAAAGATAGTTCTAATTGGAAAAGCTGTTTTTAAAGTTTAAATCCGTGACCTTCAAGTAGCAGCAACCTTATTACTATGCCTAAGGTTCACCCTCTATAATGAAGATATCTAAAGAGGCTGTTTATGTTGCTTTGTATTGTGGATGGCAAAGAAATCCAAAGCAAAACACACCATATTTATACCAATCTGTCTCCATCTCTTCTATAAAGATCTTTGGTTGAACCTGGTCATGATTGAGGGAAATATTATTATGATAACGGACATAATATATATATATATATATATATATATATATATATATATCCTTCTCCTTCTTATCTATACAGTACACCCTACTTTTGTTGCATTTCATGCTAGAATCAAATCTTCACCCCCTCTCCCCCCTCCCCAAAAAAAAAAAACCGTTTCAGTGATCTCTCCTCTGCTCTGCTTCAAACAATTTGCAAAGAGTAGGTACTCTCTTGGTGATGACAGTTTGACATGCCAGAATCTATCTGGAAATCATTAAGATATATTTATGTTGGTAGTGTTGTTCATATATACTTCATAAGTGAGGCCAAGGAATAATAGAAGAAACTGACAAAAGGTATAAGAAAATGGACAGATCAATGGAAAGAAATTAAAAAAGCAAACTTTGACACACTCAGATTCTCCTATTAGTGGCATTCATTATTCACCATACAGTCTATACATGCGTCCAGGTTCACTTGTGCTTTATGGTGATGCTTTTATTTGGTTCTCAAACATTAAACATCAAATATGTATGAAAACTATATATAAATACCATGCATTGGTGTGTGTTTTACTTACCAACACAAGACTTTAAAACCCAAAAACAAAAAATCAGGTGAACCCTAGAGTTCCCTACAAACACTTCACTGTGGGCTCTTCTTTGAGTTAATGATTTTTACATCTCTCACTGAAGTGTTTGAGGGAACTCTTGGCTCCACTTGATAGTTGATAGAGATGGAGATTAATTATTGTCTCCTTGTCCTTCTTTTTTTTTTTTTTTTTTTTTTGTGGGTTGGGACATGGAGTGCATTATTCCAATTAATCTCTTTCATGTTACTATAAAGTAACTAAATACAAACCCTTTTTGAGGAAAAACCTCTTCTTGATTTGAGATTATATTGTTGAGAAAATTATAGTATGCTCTACTTCCATGCAGTCTTTGATTCCTGGGGGGTAAAGAAAGACTATTTCATTTCTGACTCATTTTGTGACCAAAATATAATCAATGATTTTCATTTTATTCATACATACATGCATACATCCATGCATGCATGTATGTGTGTATGTATATGATACATCTAATTAATCGTCCTTTTATTCATATTTGATTCAACCATATCTATCCGCATATATGGGCAAGCCCTCCCCGCTCAAGGTTCAACTTCTTCGCTCTTTTATTTTTTTAATTTAAGGAAAAATTAATATTTTAGTCATTTAACTTTTAACTCACTTGTAACCCAATCCCTTAATTATGACTCAACGCGACTCATTCCTTAAACTTTTGACTCACCAATAACAGAGTTCCTTATCTTTTTCATTTGTTATATCATCATCCTTGTCATCTTGTAAGTCATCATCAGGTTGGGGAAGTCCAGGGAAGCATTTTGATCCACGTGGCATTGAGTTGGACAATTTTGTTAATAATTTTTGCCACATGTGATGACTCACAAGATGACAAGAATGATAATATAAAAAATGAAAAAGATAAAGGATTAAGTCATAGGTGAGTCAAAAGTTTAAGAACTGAATTGTGTTGAGTTATAATTTAAAGACTGAATAACACACGAATTAAAAGTTGAAAGATTAAAAAGTGAATTTTTCCTTAATTTAATAATTTTTTCACCTATGATGTTATTTTAATTAATGGTGAGATTATGTAATTGAATTTTTTTTTAATTTATCACAAAAGGATTATCTTCAAAAAAAATTAAAAGTATATACATGAAATCTATTTCATTTATTTACATTCATTTTGAATTTTTTTCCTTTCGTCATTTTCTCACAGTACGTATTTAAGAATTTAGTTAATTTGCCACTCCATAAAAAGCAAGGGAGGGAATCTAAATCCCAAAGCACAAGAACAATTGAAAAGGAAAAAAAAAAAAAAAAAAAAGTAATCGTACGAATAGATTCCACCAGAACCTAGTAAATTCGCCCAACTTTAGCCCAACTTTTGGTCCAACGAGTGGCACAACAAATGAGGTACGAAAAATGGAAGACCATTATTATATCCTTAAAAAATGAGGGAGTATCTTAATAAGGTTGGGCGTAGTTGAGTACTCAATAAGAAATTGACTCAGTGAGTATTTGGTAACATCTAAATTATAGTTTTAAGTCTTTTTTTTTTTATTGGGATAAAATTTCTCTCACATACTTATTTTATAAATTGTAAAAATTATTCTTCAAAATCTAATATAAACTCACAATATAATAAGATTTTATTAATAGACAATCTGTAAATACTTTTATGAATAATCTTTTTATCGAAACGCATACAGTGACTCTATCTACCGGGGATTTCCTAAACTCAACTCACTTAAGATTTTTGATATCAAGAAAATTTATATATTAAATTTATGGGTCTGTTTACTTTATTATGTATTATTTATTAATTTTAATTTTATCATATGGAACATAAGACTTCCACATCAACATAAATTCATGGCTCCCATCCAATCAACAAAACTTTTTACAGGGGTACCATAAGACAAAATTTACACAAATAAAATGCATGGGTTATATTAAAAATAAAACTAATTATCACAAATTTAAGAGACAAAAAAAGTATTTTGCCTATATATATATATATATATATATATATACATATATATGATGTCCATAATTATTCCAACGTTCAAACAACTTGCTTAATTTTTACTTTGTAATTTCAGGAATAATTTACGGTGGAGTATACGTCCTGTGACATTGTACCCAAAAAAAAATATAAAATTAAATATAAATACAAAAGTGTAGGCCAAAGCACACATGTTGCACAAACAGAAGGATCTCTATTATATTCCAACATGAACCATTTTGATATTCCATATAGTCTACTTAATTCATAAAGACGTTTTTCAAAAATGATTTAAGAGAATGTTTAGGAGCTCTTAAAATAATCACTTCACATATTAGACAAAACTCTTTGTATAGCATAAAAGTGTTGGCTTTTTTAAACTAATCTAAACGGTCACCAAGACAACCTTAACAAAAGAGACCACAAAATCCATTCAAGATGCCTCGATTTATCAGTAGCTTCTTCCTTTTTTTACATGTATGATAATATAGGAGTATTTTATTCCTAATTCCCCCAATGAAAGGGGTAATATTAGAATGCGAAGTGGCGACCTGCAAAAATCCTCTCTCTCTCTGCCCTATCTTTGTAATCAATCAATTAAACATGACCATCAAATTAATTACTATCTCCAATCCTCAATATAAAAGCTAATTAAGAATAGAATTTGGGCTAAAATATAATATTTCAATCTATTTTATCTCTCAAATTTATAATCCCTTCCCAAATATTCCTATTGATTACATAGATTAAGAGATTTTTTAAGATTATGATATTTTAGGAAAACTAACCTATATTTATTATTAATAATTAACATAATTAAATTTCTTAACCTATTCAGATTAGTTAACCAAAGAAGCAGGGCTATATGTCACTTCGTTTATATCGATGAAAAAGTTGCGATTTTTTTCTTTTTGTATTCAAATCATTAAAAGACGCCACAAACAGTTTTCTCTTAGTCGACTTCACCCTACCAGCTACAACTAAGCAGCTAAATTTTTTTTTTTTTTTCAAGTTGAAATAACCCACTTTGGATCTCTTTCCTTTTTGTGTCTGGATCTTAGCTCTCAAAAGGAATAATAATGGGAGTTTGTTTAAGCACGAATTCTCTGAATCCCAATCACAAACCCAACCAGCCCTACAATAATATAGTTCATTCTCCTAATGGTATTTCACTGCATTTCATGTTCAAGTTCCATCAGAAAAAGTCTTCAACTAATACTAAACTGAATTCCTCTGCTTTCTTCAGATGTTCTGTTAATTAACTGCTTTATGAATTTTTTTTCAAGTGCAGGAAGACATGCCCACGTGGGAAGACCATGGATTCTCAATGAACAGAAGAATCTGTTTGTTGTTTCAGACAATCACAGAGGTAAAGAACAACAACATTGAACTTCGTGGCTGGTTTTGTTTTTTCCGCCAACTTTTCTGTTAGTCATAATTCAAATGATTTGTGTGTCAGGAAAGAGGAAGAGAGACGAAAAGAAGAAATATATAGCTGACCCGAGGGATTTGCAGGCTCTGACAGTAGACAAGTTAAGATCTCAAATTCGCAATAAGCTCAAAAAGTTCTCCTATAAAGACATGGAAGATGCCACACGCAGGTTCAGAACTAAGAACTTGATTGGTCGAGGAGGTTTTGCTGATGTTTATAAGGGATATCTGTCACACTACATCATGAATGCTGCAAAACCAAATGAAGGATTCCCCATTGCTGTTAAGAGAATAAGAAGGCTTGGATCAGGAGGACACGAAGAATGGCTGGTCTTATTTAGCCTATATACATTACAGACCAATAAATCAATGCTTTCAGTCCTTAAATTTTGATTTTGGTACCTGTATTTTCAAATTATTGGTTTTAGCATTTATAGTTTTATAAATACTTGGTCTAAGTTTAAGTATATAGAGATTAAAAGCAAAACTCATTAAAAGTATATAGAAGACATTCATTAAACTCGAACTAAATTTTTATGAAATTATAGGTTTAAAACTAATAATTTCAAAATACAGGGATCAAAACTAAAATTTGATCAAAGTATAAGGATTAACAATGATATAAACCATTTTTTCTTTTACATGGTTCATGGGGTCTATAAAGTTGATATTTTTTTTTAAGAAAAAAATCACTATAAAGTCTCAAGTACTAAATGTCACCAAAAAATTCCTATAACAAGTGAGCATAGACTTATTATCATTTCATACATTAGAATTTGTTATTACGTGCTGCTCTTCCTTGAGACCTCAGTGATTTTTCCTTTTTTTTTCATGTGGTGGACTAAGCATCTTTGTGTGGGTGTTTGTGTTTGCGTTTGCAGAAAAGAAAAAAGTGTACCTGTCAGTATCTGAATACTTTTTTGTGGCTGCAGAATGAAATAATATATTTGACCAAAATTAGCCATCCGAACGTGGTGAATCTAATAGGGTATTGCCGTGAGCGTCATCATAGAATGCTTGTGATTGAGTTCATGGTTGAAGGAAGCTTGGAGGACCATCTCTTGAAAGGTAAGTAACCACACTTTGAGACAGACCTAAGAACTAACAGCCATAATAGTAAAGAACTGAGCATCAACCATGTTTCCTTGTATACTATGTTGTGTCTTGGCATGAAGAGAAGACAGTAGAGAGCTAAACTGGAATAGAAGAATTAACATAGCACTTGGGGCTGCAAGGGCTTTAGACTTTCTTCACAGCTATGAAACACCAGTAATTCATCGTGATGTTAAATCTTCCAACATCCTGCTCGATGCTGTGAGCCGCTAAAAATTGATGCTTAAACTCTTTCTACTACGTACCTCTTCAGATAGCAACCTTTCGTTTTTCATATTATCCGACTGCGTAAGAATGATGATATTGCAGAACTTCAATGCAAAGCTCTCTGACTTCGGACTGGCTAGAGATGGACCTGAAGAAGATGACCAGTCCCATGTTTCCTCAAGAATCCTTGGCACTAGAGGCTATTTTGCCCCTGAGTACATAGCCACAGGTACTTAAACACATCCTTCATCATATTGCAGAAACTTCATCAGAAACACTCTAAATTAGGCATACTCAATTCATAAACACAAGAAATAGGGTTAATATAATATTTGGTCCCTCAAGTTTGCCCTCATATTAGTTTTAGTCCTTCAAGTTTCATTTCCCTTAAAACATTGATCCCCATAATGCAATAAAAACCTGAACCATTTTACCCCTACAAGAACCAAAACCTACAATTTGAAACTTAAGGGACCAAAAATGGTATTAACCCTAAGAAATATGTAAAGATTGATTCTTATGTTTTTTGTTATTTTACAGGGCATTTAACTCTAAAAGCTGATGTTTATAGCTTTGGAGTTGTTCTGCTTGAGATATTATCAGGCTCTATTGCAGTTAGGAAACATTCAAATGGGGTGGTGGGGAATCTTGCCCAGTGGGCTGAACCATTTCTAAGTAACAAAATTGAACTTCACCGTGTTATAGACAAGAGACTAGGACAAAATTTTCCTAAGGAAGGAGCCTATGAGTTGGCTAAACTAATCCTAAATTGCCTCTGCTTAGACCCCAAACATCGCCCAACAATGGCTGAGGTTGTTGCTGCCTTGGAACAGATAGAGCTTAACATGGGATTTCATTATAACAGAATGTTAAACAGAAGAACCAGAACTCATTTTTGTTCTCACTCTTGAAACCCCCAAGTTCTGCATACTATTACTATTTCAGTTCAAGGATGTAAGAATACAAAGGGGAAAGCGAAAGCTTCTTCCAACTTCTTGTTTTGTGTACAGTTCTTCTCACTACCCGCAAATATGAACAAGAAATAGGAAAAAAGGAAAAAAGAAACTACCGCGGAATTGTACTTACATAGATTGTAGAAAGAAGGCAGCAATATTCTCTTGATTATAGATCAAAATTTGCTAAGTACAAATCTCACCAAATCCTATAGAAAACACATTCCCATAATAACAGAAAAAAGAATTTACACAAGATGATTGTAGTTCAGTGTACACGAGCAGTTTGCCGGTGAGCCGGCAATGGGGATGCAGTTGGAGTCAAATGTAGTGGGGACCTGGTTCGCGCAGGAGAGCTCCTTATAGGAACATGGGCTCTCGGTGGCTCTGAGTGGGAGTGTCGGCCTGCATTCTTGGGAGCTTCGATCTGTTCGAGTGTTGCTAAGACCTCGGTCATTGGAGGCCTTGCCTTGGCTTCACCGTTCAAGCATTGTAGAGCAAGAGTTGCGGCTGTGTAGGCTCCTTTTTGAGGGTATTGGCCCTCCAACTTGGTGTCCATAATCCGGAAAAGTTTTCGTTTGTCACCCAAATATGGTTTTGCCCAATCTACCAGATTTAGCTCCACACCAGCTTTTGATCTATCAACTGCACGCCGTCCAGATAGAAGTTCAAGCAACACAACCCCAAAGCTATAGACATCACTCTTTGCTGTCAACCGACCTGCCAATCAATTGGGCCTTTAGTATGATGTTTAACAACAGAGCAAACATGATGAACATAAAATTAGAGACACACATTCCTGTTTCAACAAAAATGGAAAAAAAAAATTAGACTTTCTAAAGGAAAATCACTAACCCCATAGAGACTAATTATTTTCCTAAAATGCAAATCTTTATATATATAGCACCAAGAAGGAGCTAATACAATGATCAGATTCATACTAAACTTTCTAAGGATTGATTTGTCCAATAACATATTAAAATAGGCATTCAATGATTGAGGGCCGCCAACAATTTGAAGCACCGGTAATGTTGTGTGTGAAGTTAAACCAGACCTGTGGCCACATATTCAGGAGCTGCATATCCATGAGTGCCCATAACTTGAGTCGACACATGAGTTTTATCGCCGGTAGGACCTTCCTTAGCTAAGCCAAAATCAGAGAGTTTAGCATTGAAGTCCTGCAATCCCATGGCATGACATGCGATTCGTTCAAACAATCTAATAAAAACAAATAAGTTATAATTCTATCCTCATTCATTGAACGTACAGCATCTAGCAGGATGTTTGAAGCTTTAAAATCCCGGTATATGACTTGCGATTTGGCGTTATGGAGAAAAGATAGCCCTCTGGCAGCCCCAATGGCCACTTTCATCCTCACTGACCAAGAGAGTGGCTGAGGCCCTCCTGTAAAACAATGAACTCATAAGTCCAACTATGCTATGTTTCTACAATTCCAAGTGCAATGAGCAAATCATATGTGATTTTTAACCTATCAGCTATCAATGAACTGACAGATGAATGTGACCATATAATAGTTAAGAACATAAAAGTTCATCAACTAACAGTGTAATGACTTCCGTAACTTACTTCTAAAGAGATGATTTTCTAAGCTCCCTTTGGGCATAAACTCATAGACCAATAACCGGTTCTCTCCCTCCAAACAGTACCCAATTAATTTAACCAGATTCACATGGTGGAGTTGCCCAAGGTAGTTAACTTCAGTCTGAAAATTCAAAAGTTTTCAGTAAGCAAACCATTCATGATTGAAAACAAACAAAAATATATACTTTCATATAAATAAAAGTGTGAAAAGCAGAGACATACCAACCACTCCTTGTGACCTTGAAAGCTGCCTTCAGGTTTTAGCCTTTTCACAGCAACAACCATGCCTGATCCAGGTCTTGCAGCCTGGAACGTGTGTTCATCAATCCATCCCTTGTAAACATACCCAAATCCACCTTCGCCAAGAAGGCTATCAGGACGAAAATTTCTGGTGGCATTCTTTAGGTCATTGAATGTAAAGGCCTTTAGATTCGGAGAAGACAAGATTTCACCCTCAGACCTTGGTGTGGGAAGACTTGAGGCATTGCTTTTTTCACTAAATGATGGAAGTGATAAGGTGGAAGGTGCAGCAGAGGAAGGGCTAGTTTTTGAAATTCCAGATCCTAACAGAAGGGGGGGGGGGGAAGGAAAAACAGTTATACGCGTATAATGCCAATAAACCAAACAGGAAGTTTCAGAAGACCTTTTAAGGTCAACTAACCACAATACTATAACCCATGTAGGTAAGTACCAATATGCATCATACTTTAAGCAGTAGAGCTAAATTTAAAGAGGAAAAATTAGCACATCAATCATCCCACAAGATCATACACATGCAGAGATTAAAATTAATCTCCCAAAGCCCAAAGAACTTGTTCAGGAAACAACCGCATCAATATCAAACCCTGTTACCCGCTTTATTTCTGAAAACAGCCATGCCAAAAAAACTAGAAATTTATGATAAATTATTAAAATAAGATTTATTTACAACCCATGGAGGGATGACAGGACCCATGATCATCAAAGCTGGAGAAGATGATGTTTTTGAAGAATTGCAACACTTTCAATAATTCAGAGCTAAGGCATACAAACTTCAAACACCAAAGACTATGCATAAGCCCAGAAAATTCAGCACCGTAGTTAAGAAAACGAAATCTGAGAAAAAATGAGCTCGCAGATTCAATCCCAGCAACCCAAACCAAGAAATTCAACATAACAACAACCCATTGAAAACCCGAACCCCAGGAAACCGCGAAAACCAATATTGATTAGCCAAAATGAGGAGAACCACGAGTCTCGGAAAAATTGAAAGAGGGTAATCTAGGGGGAGTGAAGAAGAAAGAATTGGATTAGTTACCAGAAGTTCGAGAACTCTGAGCTGTATCTACTTTGGCAGAAGAATCTAGACAGTTACCCATTAATCTCTGCCAGAGTTCTCCCCCCTATCTCTCTCTCTCTGTGTGTGAGCTGATTAAGCTTCTGCTATGGATGCTGCGGAGGAAATACAGGAGAAAGTAGGAAACGTGATTTTGGTTTCTCGTAAAGTCTTCGAGAAAGCTAGTGGGAAAAGTGGGTTCTTGATTGACGAACTACAGAAGAATCGGTGCCTTCGTGGATAGGGAACAAAGCAAAGGAGAAAAAACGGAGATAAAAGGAGCGGTCCTTTTTGGCTTCGAGTATGCGGACACAATAGCCGCGTAGCGCGTAGGAGGGCTTATATTCCCTTTCAATCTCTCCGAGTCCGGCATCGTTGGCTCATGTGCTTGTGATTTTCCAATAATACCCCTCCAATCAATATTGGTAGGATTTTTTATCATGAAAAAATGAAAAAAAAATTCGAAAATTCGAAAATTTCAAGTCAGATTTATTATATAAATTCACAACTTATTTTATAAAAAATATCTGATTTAAAATTTTTTAATTTATAAATTTTTTTTATTATTTTTCTTATTATCATTTTATCTTAATTTTATTATGCCTTAGAAAGCTGGATAGAATAGAACACGTTGCTAAAGGATTTTTAAAAAAGAAATTGTGCTGGCCTTGAGTGCATGAATCTTATTCTTTTCATGTCAACACTCTTTTTAAGGATTATTACCACATGATCATGTCGGTGGTAAAATCCTGAATTATCTTGTAAATATTAGTTATTCTTGGAAATAAGAAAATTTTATAAAAGAAGGTTTTTGCGTGTCTTTTTCCTATTAAACCGTAATCCAAACGTGACTTTTTTTTGAAAAAAAAATACGGTGGATTGACTTTTGGAAAAATAAAATGTTTGAGTTACTGTTTTAATAATTAGGTTTTTTTTTAAAAGTAACTTTTAAGAAAAAACTTAAAAGTATAACTTTTCTACAAAAAAAATACACTTTTTTCACCATTATGTAAATACAAATCACATTTATAATCTTACTTTTATAAAATTTAGATTAAAAAAAATAACTTCTATCATTACTAATCTAAACACGCTCTATATGATTACGATATATTAAAATGATGTTTGAAATTTTAGCCATTTTTTTCATTTTTGACCTCATTAATTACAACCATACTCACTTTCTCTCCCTCCTTAAATAATTATATTTTAAAAAAAACTTTTTACACGTTTTAAAAAATTTTACCCAACATTTTTAAACATGTTTTACTATAATTAAGAAAAATCTTAAATGTTATTAATATTTTTTAGAAAATAACAATTTACATAATGAATAAATTATAAAATTATATATTCATGAAAAAAAAAGTAATGACACAGATTATAAATACAAAAAAGGCACTTTCTCTTTTTTTATATGTAAATAGGATAGAGGAATATATATATATATATATATATATAGAATGAAGTGATTACTATATATTATATTGGCTTCACATTATAAAACTTAAAAGCTGGGGATGGTCGCTTGTATGCTACGCTGACAATGAAGTGCGGAATGATTTTTTTTCCCAAAAAAAATGTGGAATGATTTATTTATACAAAAAAGTCAAAGAGAAACAACAAACGGATTATTTTTTAAAACAATTTACAACAAAAGAAATGCACGCACGAAAACATTATTAAGACTTTATTAAATGAAATACTGATAAACATAATCTTTTACAATTAGTGCGAGCAATCTCCATGTTTTGCATTAATAATTGACATAACATTATTATTAAAAATTAATATTCGATTAGTTTTTTAAAAAATTATTTGATTTTACTCCATAATTTTTTATGATGCTTGTACCTCTTCCAAAAAATACCTACAAAGCAAAAGAATGCTCTTCAACCCTTAATATGTTTCTAGTCACACACAAAAATAACAATATGAGTAAAAAAATAATCAGACATTGATATTAATATAAAGGATTATATTTCGATTGAATACAATAACCCGTATCTAAAGTCTAAACATGTGTAAATGTAAAATATCACTTTTACAGTCTGTTTAGTAAGAGAGGGAAATGAAGGGAAAGAGAAGGGAGGAAAAAATTTTATAAGTTATATTTTAAAAAATTAAAGAAGTGTGGTTATAAAATTTTAATAAAGATAAGATGTAAAATAAGAAGATAAAAAAAATTAATTAAAAATTTTAAATCCCACTTCTTTTATTTTTTTAAATTTAAGGTATACAAATTTTCTCTCTCATGTCCTCCTTCTAAATCCCTCATAACAAACAAACCCTTAGGATACGAAGTTTAATTTAGATTAGTCAAAATTTAATATAATTTCGCTTAGTTTGCTTGAAGCCTTGAAGTAAAAAAACGGGGGGGGGGGGGAATAGACATGGGTAAAATGGGAAGAGTGGTAGAGTGCCAAAGTCGGTAATAATTGTTGATCGTCATGTTTATCTCAGCAAGAACGTCAACACTGGCCCCTACATTGTACAAACAAAACAGAATAAATCGTAAAGATATTATTTATTAATTATTAATTTATTAATATGGTGAGTTTTTTTTTTTTTTAATTTGTTTCTCTTGGAACTCATCATGGCCCTTTTGAATAAATGTATCATTATTTTATTCCTAACATAATAAAGCCGGATGCCTTCTTCTACTCAACCATGACTCTTATTCTTATCTTTGTCTTTATTTTTCTTTCTTTTCCATTAGTGGCTCTGATTTTTAATATAAAGATTAGTTGATGATTGAAATTGGTTTTTAAATATAATGTTTTAATTGATTTTATCTTATATATTTATTATTTTTATTAAAATAATTTATCTAATTTAAACTTTAATACCCTTGGGGTCCTATATCTATATACATAAGTAATAATTTTTTGATTAAAATATACCTAAGTAACATTCTCTTACATGAGGTTGATTCTATATTTAGAAAAATCACTAAGGGATAGTTTTAATTAAAATAATTAAATATGGTATTTTACACAAACAAATACATTTGTATAGCTTCTTTTTTTTCAAATTAATTATCGGACACCTAATTAGAAGCCACAGTGAGTACCGGTAGCTGTGAAATATTTATGAAAAGATGATAGGCATGAGATATTTTTCTTAGAAAAATCAGTAAAAAGTGCTTATTTAAAAATTTTATTAGTAAAACAGACTTAATTAATTTAAGGGATGAGTATTTTCTATATATGAAATTATACGAAGTATTAGTAATTTTTGTATATAAAAGCATATCAATCCTTCTAATCAATAAAGTTTTTAAGTAGGAATGTTTCACTTATTTTGTTATTTTATGTTAGCAAAAAAAACATATTTTGTTATTTCTTATTTCATAATATTCTGATTTCTAAAATTAAATGTTTATAATAAAAGGGAATTTTGAATCGTCAAATGAAAGGCATCTTAAAATTCCAGTTTGAAAAGGATCTGGATCCCACGATAGACCACTTATTGAGACTCTAGAATTCCACTAAGGGCCCACAGTGCATCTAATCATCTTTCAACCTATCAATTATCTATTTAATTGTTTTCAGCACATAATTAAACTTGGCCTTAAATTATTATATACCATGTATCAATTTACACTGGATCACTTTATATCTATTTGTAATGATCTTGAAGGATTTAAATACAAAAGATTAAATTGTATGAAATCAAATTATAGTTTACTATTCAAGTTAAAGAACTTTATCTTATGAGCTTTCAAAAATAATGTTAAATATTGGGCAAAGGGGCAAAAATACCCTTATGTTTTTCAGAAAAGTGCACCCAGCACCAAATGTTTTTACTGGGAGCATAAATGCCTATTAACATTTCAAAATGGAGCTAAAATGCCTATCCATCTACCACATCATCATTTTTCTGGGGGGAAATAACCATTTTGCCCTACAATTTTGTGAAATTTTGTAATTTTACCCTTAGTAATTGTGTGATACTTTTAAATTAGTAAATGACCTCCAAAAATTCTGAAATTTTTCAAAATAAAAGTAGACATGATAAGCTTTAATTTGATAGGTCAAATGGAATTTTATTTGGTCAAAATGACCATTTTACCCTTACAATTTTCGCAATACTTGAAAATTGGCAGATTTGTCACCAAACTTTAAAAATTCATATCTAATTGTATAGATATCTAATTGGGGTGGTTCTAAAGCCTATGTGACCTTTATTACTTCTAGTTTTATGGAAAAATATAAATTTTAGACAATAAGAACCTCAAAATTCCTAGAATTTTTATTTTTGAAGTCTGCTCCAGAAAAATGTTAAATTCGCTGGGCTAAATTCAAAAATTCATTTCTCCTTGTTAAATTCGCTGGCACAAGTTGAAGTTGTTATTAATGTGATTTCCTGTTGAGTCAGTCAGATTGTGTGAAACTTTTAAATTAGTAAATGACCTCCAAAAATTCTGAAATTTTTCAGAATAAAATTAGACATGATAAGCTTTAATTTGATAGGTCGAATGGAATTTTTGGAGTTGTATACAAGGAGAAATAAATTTTTGAATTTTGCCCAGCGAATTTAACATTTTTCTGGAGCAGACTTCAAAAATAAAAATTTTGGGAATTTTGAGGTTCTTATTGGCTAAAATTTATATTTTTTGATAAAATTAGACTTAATAAGGGTCACTTAGGCTTTGGAACCACCCCAATTGGATATCTATACAATTAGATATGAATTTTTAAAGTTTGGTGACAAATCTGCCAATTTTCAAATATTGCGAAAATTGTAAGGGCAAAATGGTCATTTTGACCAAATAAAATTCCATTTGACCTATCAAATTAAAGCTTATCATGTCTACTTTTATTCTGAAAAATTTCAGAATTTTTGAAGGTCATTTACTAATTTAAAAGTATCACACAATTACTAAGGGTAAAATTACAAAATTTCACAAAATTGTAGGGCAAAATGGTTATTTTCCCCCAAAAAAATGATGATGTGGCATATGGATAGGCATTTTAGCTCCATTTTGAAATTTTGATGGGTATTTATGCTTCCTATGAAAACATTTGGTGCTGGGTGCACTTTTATGAAAAACATAAGGGTATTTTTGCCCCTTTGCCCTTAAATATTTTTGGGTTAAGGGACGTTATTCTTTTGAAAGTTTTTTTAAATTTTTCACTTAAGGGTAATTTTATTCTGAAAGTTTTTAGAAGGTAATTTTGTCCCTGTTGTTATTTTAATTAGTTTTGACTGTTAGTTGACCAAATATACTGAACAAGTAGTCCGTATATAATTTCCACGTCTTTTTTGTTAAAGTATAAATTTGCTCCGAAAGTTTTAGATCTAACTTTGAAAAAAGATGGAGTAGATACCACATGAACTTCTGCCGTAAATTTACACTTTAACAAAAATGATGTTGACTGTCAACTCAGCATATTTGGTCAATGGTCAAAATTATCTGAAATAACAATAAGGGAAAAATTACTCCTTTTTTTTATACTTACGAGCAAAATTCTCCTTCAAAAAACTTTTCAGACAAAATTACTTGTTAACCCAATATTTTTTTTTAGGCTTAGACTATAAAGTTGTTTCTTAACGTTTAAACTAAAATTATAACTTATAACCAATAAGTATGGATTTTAGTGAGAGAGTTTTGACTGCTTAAATTCAAGATTTTAAATTTCAATTCATATAAATACAGAAAAGCATACTTAAATCTGACGTAGTCAGATTTTATCACTTATAATTTTGTGGAATATGTGTGTGTATTATTGGTGTGTTTAATATGGATTGATGCAATTTGCATAGCTCCAAGAAAGGTAACTTTTGACTTACTTCAACTTTGCTTCCAGTCTTTCCCCGTTACTTCACTTTCATAGTGCCTACAATGCATCATTCATGACGAAATATGGTCATGTTGATAAATCTCCAAATTAATAGAAGTTTATGGAGTAAAACATACATATACAATAGTTTTATTCTTTTAATTAATATCCGATGTTTCATTTAGATGATATTTGGAATAACGGTTGGAACTTTCAATCGTGTTTTTCAATTGTGATTTACGGTATACGAGGTAGCTTTTACGGTTTACGAAGTAGCTTTTACAGTCTATGAAGTAAATATGTGGAAGAGTTTTATCTCGATTTACGTGAATCAAGCTTATGTATACATATAATAATTTTCATCTTAAAGTCAATAAAAATTGGTTTGTAATGCTCTAAAATTCATCTCATCTAAACCTTTTTATTTATATAAAAAAATTATTTTTGAAGTATGGGAATATGTGACTTCTGAATTAATTAATTAGTTATAAAAACTAAAAATATTATATTAACCATTTTTAATTGCATCAAAATCAGTCAATTGAAAAGGTGGGTTTGTAATTTCTGAGACAAGATTACTTTTATATTATTTTTATTAAAATAACGTTTTGACCTATACAACATATTTCCAAACATGTTAGTTAATATGTGCTAATCGTAAAAAAAAAAACTGCAACATTATATTAGGCATAAATAAATTTATTTTGGCATAAGATAAGGGGTGATTATATTAAAATGTGTAATGGTCTAATGTTGACTTTTCAAACTTGGTGCCTTTAATTTTCAAGGGAAAAAATTCCCTTTGCACGGGACAAAACATAGTTATGATAATTAGTATAAATATATGCAATTAAAACGCCAATCGATCATTATTGGGGGGCGGGGGACAAGCTAACAGCTCATTAATAACAATAGATTAATGGGCGCTTAGTCCAGTGGTTGAGGTGCTGGACCAGTTTCTATTAGAGGTAATTTTAAAGGGGTTTGATTCCTGAAGAATGCAGAAATTATAATTAATGTGGTGAGGTTGTTCCATGAATACCAACTTGACCTCTATAAGGACTCCAGTTGAGTCCGAATTAGTTGAATGGGCAGATAGGAACACAGAATACCTCATGTACCGGATGATTATAATATTAAAAAAAATATCATTAATAACAAGAGAATGCGTGGCTTGACTTATGGGGATGCTTTGCAATGTGGGCATGGGCCCCACCAGTTTGTGGGTTCATGTATGTGAATAACATATAGACTGTTTGAATTAGTTTATGGAAGTTTCATAAGTGCTTATAAATTGTGATTCATGAAATATGAAATAACTTTTACTATCTACGAGGTAGTTTTTACAGTCTACGAGATGCTTTTACAGTCTACGAGATAAATATGTAAAAGAAATTTATCTCAATTTACGTGAATCGGATTTATATAATAAGCCCTATTCATAAAAATAAATGTCAAACAAACTATATAACTTACATGCCTCAGGAAATTTGTGATTTTCCCTTACTTTTATAAATACTGAATATCAATATAAAATATAAATATTAGATTCAGTTGTATTGTTTGATGATCTTATATTTCATTCAAATATGTAAGGCTTCTTTTTTTGTTACTTTTATTCACTAATAAGAAGAAAAAAATACTAAAATGCTCCTAGGTGAAAAATATTTGCTAGAGAACGAAATTTGGGTAAGGTTTCTTATAATCATTATGTCAAATTCGGATCATATGTTGTTATATATGTTTTTTTTTCCTACGTGGGTTTATGATAAAATGATGATGTGAAAAAAAATAGAATGCATGACAAAATGTTATTAAAATTTTTGACATAATAATTCTAATAAACTTGACCGAAGTTTTGTTCTTATCAATTAAAAAGTGAAATCGTTCACCCAACCAGCAATTTTAATTCTATCCTCTTCAGTATACTTACATTATTTCAAACATTCTACTGCACACACATAATACATGAACTGCTACATATATATCAATTAAATCTATGTCTTCTAATATTTTTAAAAAAGGATTTTAACTAAAAGAAATTTAACATGTAAACCAATTTGATAACTAAATATAAAACTCTTACCCATCACTAAATAAAGGAAACACTAATATCACGTTTGATACAATGGAAGAGTTTTTAGAAAATTAAAAGTGGAAATGGAAATGGAAGTGGAAATAAAAGTAGAAGTGGAAATGAGGTTTAAAAGTGTGTTTGGTATGATGGTGGAGATGAGATATAATTTTTAATTAAAATATATATTTGTAATACGAAAATACTAAAATACCCTACAACAAAATAAAAAATCATCTTCCACCTAGAGACCATAGTCATCATCGAGGACCGCTGCCAATAAAAAGACGGAGGACCATCACCGTCACCGCCGCTCCCTTGTGGTGGAAGATCATGGTTGCCAGTGGGAGGAAGAAGAAAGGGAGGGAGGGTAGTAGGAGAAATAAGCCCAAGGAAGTGGAGGTGGAACTCACTTCTATCATTTTTTTTTGAAGTAACTTTTATAAAGAAGTGGGATCTAAAATACCAAACAGATAAAATGGTAGAACTCACTTCCACTTCCACTCCTCCACTGTAAGTTCTTTCCTTACAAACGAGGTATAAGAGAATGCATGTGATGCACATTAATCAGATGGAAAATTAAACACGAAGCTGGAATAAAATGCATGCAAGGTGTAGCACAATGCACATAGTGAAAATGCTTCTTCTCTAGTCATTCAATCTATGTTTTATTCCTACCTGAAGTTTGATTTTCCACTAAATTTCACTTCCTTTCATGGAAAACATTAGTATTAAGTTTCATGAGGCGAATGTCTTAATTTGCTAGTGTACGTGTGAAACTGTGATTTGCAGCTAGAAAAAGCGTGGCAAGGGTAAAGCACATGGTTTTAATTTTGTTTCAATTTAATCAAAATTCTGATTAAAGTGCATGATGAGAAATTGTTTTATATTTAGTAACTAATTTTTGACATATCAATTATTATAGAAATTTTTATTTTGTAAGAATTCCTATTAAATACTTTCAGAAAATATTTTTTCTGAAATTTTTCTCAAATATTTTTTTTTTTTTCCAACTTGTGTATTGTGGCGCAAGAAATGACTCGCTGGTCAAGAAAGACGTCTATATAAAGTCGTCCACACACCATGACACGTGAGCGTAAATGGTGTGGCGCGTGGGCCCCACTCAACGACCCAGATTAATTACATGAGCAGAGAAATGCTAGCGTGACGCGTGTGCGACGTCGTTTTCAAGGGGAACAAAATACAGAGTTAAAAAAAAACAAAAAAAAAGGGAAAACCCCAGGGGTTCACGGCACAAGTGTGAGCGCGTAATTAATCACCGCAAGTCACCGGCAGTTTACATGTGGGACCCACCACCATCCACTCAAAACAGAAACCTTCCTTTCCTTTCTCACTGATTTTACAAGTCAACCATTCATTTTCGTGTGACTTAACCCTTTCAAAACCTGTCCTCTGACTCCTCTCATCCAATTGATATTAGCCCAAATTAATCATACTTCCCTAAACTTCCATACTATTACTTTTCGAGTCCCTAAACTTTCATTCATTTAGATATTAGTCCCCATCAGGGGCGTACGCGTGTATGAAACCCACCAATAGCTGTTGTGGCTGACAACAACTAACTAATATAAATAAACATAAAAATTTAATGATTGATTTAGTGTGGAGGCCCTATGGTTTGGACAATCACACATAAAAATTTAGCCGCAAATGGCGTTCAGCTCGATGTGTGTAATTTTTGGAGTGTTATTTCTCTAATTATAGTGCTCCTTCTCAATTAAGCCAAATTTATTGTTAGGCAGATACTGGTTTTTGTTCTTTTTAAAGATGGCTCCTACAGCATACTCCTTTATCTTGATTTTTCGTTACAATCTTACTTATATATTGTTAGAAGTTTGCTGCAATAACCTTTTGTCCCTCAATTCATTCTACGTTTTGATTAATTTGATCATCAGTGTGAATGGTTGTTATACAGTTGTGTTTGGAATTTTTATATTCTGCTTTGTAAACTTTGTTTTAAGCTCAAATGTTATCCTTTTATAATCAATTTTTTCCTTAATTGTGTAAAACGAACTGATAGTTAAAAGCAATAAGTGTGTCAAAAATGTCATATTTTTTTCATATATACCCTTATTTATGAAAACAGAGAGAGAATGTATAAAAAGTAAGAGGGATAATAAAATATGTTTTCTCAATACTTTATTGGCTTCATTCACTTAGTGATTTTTCTCTCTCTCCTAAATATGATCTTGGTGTGTATGATAATTAATTATAAATAATATGCATTTAATAAAGGAAAAATAAAAAAAATGAGCTTACTTTTTCAAACACAAAGTAAAAATTTCTTATAAAAGGGACTACCCCATAAAAAAAATTACTTATAAATAGAACCGGATAGAGTATATCTTGTTACCTTTATAGACTTGTCCAAAAAAAAAAAGTTCCAGAAAAGTACGTAGTTCAGGAACTAGTATTGATGTACGGTACAATAAATGTTTCTGTTATATTTATCTACCTAACGTTATTAAATGCTAGCCATGTATAGTTCAACAAATCTTTCCACACAAACTATAAACCATAATGGTATTAATATCTTGTACGCGCAAAGCTCATAATTACAATAATTTGTTTACCCTTAGTTTAGTAATACTATTTTAATTCGATATATCAACATTGCTAAATTCTAGTCTGTAGTTAAAATAATGGATGGTTGACCGAGTCTAATTAAAAAGGGGACTATTGAGAATTGGAAATGTCAAGTGGGGGCAAGATTCACAACATCAAATCAAATGCAAATAAAAGCGACAGGGCACATGATAATGCTATTGGCTTTGCCTTAGTCACTATCTTGAGTTGCCTCTTATATGTACCCACTTGATTAGTTCAGCTTCAGAAACCGGACTGGATAGGTCAATCAATAAGTAAATCGGTTTGATATTTATAAAAAAAATCAATTTTTTTCACCTTTTTAGAATTTTATATTAATAAATTTAAAATATTTAATTTGTCATCGGTTTGATTTCGATCTAACACAATGACATTTGACCCAATATCCCAACTAATTTAATGACCGGTTTAGATTTTAAAACATTGGTTCACTCGTTTTCATTTTGGTCTATTATATTATTCATGTTACCAACTTACCATTATGGCTGTGCTCTGTCTGTAAATTAAATGGCAGGTGGAATCTTATCTTACCACTATTAATTGGCCATTAAGAGAGAGGTTAGGTTGTTAATTATTCTTGTTTGTTGACCTATATGTTGACCTTTTCCAAAACCAGAAATAATCCAATTCTTGTATTGCTATTGCTGGGAGAGGTGTCTGCAGTTGATATTCCTGCTGTCAGGGGAAGTTTGTGTCACGCCTCTGCAATTGACTTGAGCGTTGTGGAATTTGTATTAGAGACTCAAGTGCTCACAAATTGTGTCTCTCAGCAGAGTAAGACTTGTCATTGGAACCGTTTGGATTTCCGAGAAAACAAAGTTAATTGTTAGTTGGGCTACTAAAACTTTATTGGACCAATCTTGCCCTTCAGCTTGGGTGCTGCGACCTCCATTCCCTTTGCAGAAGCTGTTGTTCAACAGTCCTCAAGAGTCTTTTTTTCTTTTTACTAAATCTTGGATTATAGGTTTTATAGTTTTCGTTTTCTTTTCGCTCTGTTTCGTCAGGTTTTATTTTCCTTACTTCATGTACGGAGACGCTGTGTTAACTGTTAATGATCCTTTTTTTTTTGGCCAGTAGTTAACTACCCCGTTTGAACTTAGAGAAGTGGTTATGGAATCCCTAAATTAAATTGTTTGGTAGATTAGAATCCACTTCCATGATGGAAGTGACTTCCTTAGGTAGACCCATAGAATTGAGAAAAGTTCCATGGAAGTGAAAAATTTTGACCAAAAGTTTTAAAGAAGTTTTGATATTTAGGGTTTAGACTGGTATTTTATTTTTGGATAAGGACATATCAGTCTTTTTATATTATAAATACATATATTAAATTAAAATAATTATCCACTTCCATCATTATACCAAACACACTTTAAGACCCAGTTCTACCTTTAATTCCATTTCCAGTTCCACTTTCAATTCTACTTTAATAACGTCCATTAAAAACTTTTCCACCATACCAAACGGAAGATTAATGATCCTGAACGCTTTTGAGTTTTTTTTTTTTTGGGAGGGGCGAGGGAGCATTCATTGGAAGGAGTAGAAGAGACATTACATAGTTATACGTTCAGCAATTGAAAGTTGGCCCAATAGAAAAGTTAGATTGAACTTGGCCCAGGGAAAAGGTTTGGACATAGAGAACTAAAGTGGGAGAATATGCCAATGTGGCATGGAATGATACCATATGAAGAGAGAATGTGGTGGAGACGGTGATATGTAATAATAACAATATACCAACAGTTGGTTGAGGAGGTATCCCACCCTATAAACTAGAGAATAAAAATTTAAATCTTAAAAAATACATTTATTAAAAAAACAAAAATTTTTTTAAAAAAATTATTACCTCTAAGTCTTTAATATAAGAACCAACTGAATTTAATGTGTTACTAATAATAACACCACAAGTTCATTAATATACTATTAAAAGATAATATTTTAATCAAGAAAATTAGTAAAAAAAAACTAAAATTAAACTATTGATTTAAGTATTATTCACTATGACGTTTAATTATGCTCAGCGTATTTATTATTTGAAATATCAAAATTAGCATAAAATAGCAAAGTATATTTTTATTTGATTATATACTTATTTTTATTTATTTTTTAAAAATAAAATAATACCTCTCTAGTTCAAAATATATGAGGGGGTGTTTTTTTTTAATAAAAATACATTTTGTTCTTATCTCATTATTTAATATTTTTTTCTAATTTTACCTTTAATTAATTTTTACATAAAGTATTATTTTTAACCAAATTTTTAAATTAGGAAAATTTCAGAAAAATACAATTAAAAACGGGAAAAGAAAAATTAATGCTGTGAATTTATCAAATCCTAAGTCAAAACTGAAGTAGGAATTTTGGATTTTCAATTCTGACCAAATAACCAAAATGCCCTGAATTGAAGGCACAAGTTTTAGGAGTCAATAACAACATATGTATTTATATTAACAACGTCAAATTTTACATTAATGACTTTACTTTCATGTTTGACAACTTCATATCCCAAAAACTAAGGATAATTTTGAGGGCAAAAGTTTCAGGCATTAATAACAACATCAGTATCTACATTGATAATATCATATTTTATATTAACTGAAAAGACAATTTCTCACAAACAACTATTATCCAATATGGTTTTACAAAACCTGATTAACTAGTGATAATTGAAAACTATTTCTTATTCAAGACATATCGGAGTTTAGGACACAAAACTCACACACAAACTCATTATAGATAAATTCATTACTCTGATTACACATAACAAACAGAAGAAAATCATAGCCCACGAGTTTTACAACACTGAATCTCACAACTAAGAATCCACACAAAACAATTTTCAACACGGATGTGGTTGTGGGTCTACAAAAAATGTCAAGAGTATGCAATAGAAGGCCTTATGTAACATCCTTTTTCTTTTTTTTTAGCACTTAGAGCTAATTGTAGCTTAAGTTTTATTTAGCCAAAGAGTTAGATAAATTAATAATTTAAAAAAACAAGAATCAAGTTCCAAAAAAAAGAGAATGAAATACCTCCTTAAACTTTTTCTAAATATACTCCTTTGTTATGAATATTAATTATGTGGATGTCAATTAGCTCATATTCAGACCAACCTGCTTTTCCAGTCAACACGATATGTAAGATTAAATATCACACTATAGAGACTATTCATGCTGTAGCATTTTCACTGTGCGGTACTGTAGCATCACGATTGTACTGTTTATCACTACAGCATACGGAGGAGGTTACTGTAGCGTCATGGGAGTTACTGTAGCAACATAGAAAAAGTATTGTAGCACTTAAAATTTTCTATAAATAGATGCTCTGGGCTATGTATTCTGAAGTACAAGTGAATGAGAATCTCTCTCGAATTTCTCTCTTCTATTCTCTTATTATCGACATTTTTATAATACGTTATCAGCACGAAGCTCTATTCGAAGAATGTATCCTATTGGCATCAATCCTGAATATTTATGTCTCGTTGATTTCGTAACAACTAATACTATATTAAAAAATGATAAATATTTTTCTTACTTGGTAATGCAAAAAGCCAATGTTCAGACTATAACTGGAAGTATAAATTTGATTGAACGCTCCGGAAGAGCTAATATTTTGTTACTTGAAGGAATAAAATTATGTATTGATAATGCAATTTATTCTACCAAGTCTGGAAGAAACCTGTTGAGTTTCAAAGATATCCGTAGAAATGTATATCATGTAGAAACAATAACTAAAAATAATCAGGAATATCTTATTATGACAAAAATTGTTGATAGTAGAAAATGCATATTAGAAAGTTTTCCTGCTTTTTCTTCTGGTTTGTATTATACATTTATTAATACAATTGAAACATATGTTATTGAGAACCAGAAGTTCACCAATACAGACCAAAAGTCTGCCAATGTAAACCATAAGTTTACAAATGAATTTAATGTTTGGCATGACTGGTTAGGCCATCCCGGTTCAATTATGATGCGACAAATAATTGAGAATTCATGTGGACATACCCTGAAGTGTAAACAAATACCACAATCCCATGATTTCTCATGTGATACATGTTCCAAGGGAAAATTAATTATTCGCCCCTCACCAAGCAAAGTAGAAAGTGAGTCTCTCATATTTCTAGAACGGATACAGGGAGATATTTGTGGGACAATACACCCACCATGTAGACCATTTAGATATTATATGGTTTTAATTGATGCATAAACTAAATGGTCACATATATGCTTATTATATTCTCGTAACCTGGCATTTGCGAGATTACTTGTTCAATTAATTAGATTAAGAGCACATTACCTTGATTATTCTATCAAGAAAATACGTATTGATAATGCTGGTGAATTTACTTCAAAAGCTTTTAAGGAATATTGTATGTCCATTAGAATTAATGTTGAACATCTTGTAGCTCATGTTCATACACAAAATGGACTTGCAGAATCATTGATTAAAAGGTTGCAACTAATTGCAAGACCTTTACTTATGAAATCTAATCTCCCAATTTCTGCTTGGGGCCATGCCATTTTGCATGCATCAATGTTAATTCACATCAAGCCAACAAGTTACTTAAAGGTTTCCCCCTTACAAATGATTTTTGGTCAGGAACCTAATATTTCCCATATAAGGACTTTTAGGTATGCGGTATATATGACAATAGCACCACCACAACGCACTAAAATGGGTCCTCAAAGAAGGATGCGATTATATGTTGGGTATTAATCCCCTTCAATCATAAAATATTTAGAACCATCTACAGGAGATTTATTTATAGCACGATTTACCGATTGTCATTTTGATGAATCATTTTTCCCAACATTAGGGGGAGAAAACAAGCAGTTGGATAAAGAAATTAGCTGAAATGAATTATCATTGGCTCATTTTGATCCTCAAACAAATCAGTGTGAACTGGAAGTTTAAAAAATAATTCATTTACAAAATTTAGCTAATCAAATGCCAGAAGCATTTACTGACCTAAAGAAAGTGACAAAGTCACATGTATCAGCTGCTAATGCTCCTGTTAAAATTGATGTCCCTGAAGGACAATCTACTATGGATAAATCTAAAGCACGCCTGAAGCGTGGCAGACCCATCGGTTCTAAAGACAGAAATCCTTGAAAAAGAAAGGAGCAAAGAATATAGATGGTCAAATTAAGGATAATCAAGAAAAGTTAATAGCTCCAAAAGAGCCATCTCCTGAAGAGTTATTATCTCCAGTAGAGATATCACTAGAAGAGAATGTTGTAGTCCCAGAAGAGACTCAGGTACCTGATATATGTGAAAATAATAAGATCTCAATAAATTATGTTGTGAATGGAATCCAATAGGATTGAAATGGTGTCAACATTGACAACACATTTGCTTATCATGTAGCAAATGATGTAATAAATAATAATTAGGATCGTGAGCCAAAATCCATTAGCGAGTGCCAACAAAGAAAAGATTGGCTTCTTTGGAAAGATGCCATTAATGCAGAATTAAAATCATTAGAAAAACGAAAAAGTATAAGGACTTATAGTCCTTACACCTGAAGATGTAAAACCAGTTTGATGCAAATGGGTTTTTGTACAAAAAAGAAATGAAAGGGGAGAAATAACAAGATATAAGGCACGTCTTGTAGCCCAAGGTTTTACATAAAGACCTGGCATTGATTTTGAAGAAACGTATTCACCTGTAGTGGATGCGACTACTTTTCCTTATTTAATTAGCCTAGCAGTAAGAGAAGGGTTTGATTTGCATTTAATGGATGTCGTGACTGCCTATTTATATGGGTCACTTGACAATGATATTTATATGAAAGTCCCTGAGGGACTTAAGGTGCCAGAAGCATGCAATTCAGGTTCTCGAAGACAATACTCAATTAAATTAAATAAGTCCATGTATGGCCTGAAGCAATCAGGGCGCATGTGGTATAATCGTCTTAATGAATATCTGTTGAAAGAAGGATTCAAAAATGATCCAATATGCCCATGCATTTTTATAAAAAGATCTAATAGTGAATTTGTTATAATTGCTGTTTATGTTGATGATATTAACATTATTGGAACTCCTGAAGAGCTCCAAAAGGCAATTCATTGTTTGAAGAAAGAATTTGAGATGGAGGATTTGGGAAGAACAAAATTATGTCTTGGATTACAGATTGAGTATCTTAAAAATAGAATCTTTGTATATCAAGAAACTTATACAAGAAAGGTCCTAAAGAGATTTTATATGGATAAATATCACTCATTATGTACCCTAATGATTGTAAGGTCTTTGGAGCCAGATAAAGATCCATTCCGACCTCGTGTAATGAGTGAAGAAGGTGATGAAGAACTAATTGGTCTAGAAGTATCGTACCTTAGTGCTATTGGAGCACTAATGTATCTTGCTAATCATACACATCCTGATATATCATTTGATGTTAATTTATTAGCAAGATATAGTTCTTCACCAACACGAAGACATTGGAGTGGAGTAAAACATATTTTTCGTTATCTAAGAGGCACTATGAACATGGGGTTATACTACTCAAACATATCTAAGCATGAATTGGTAGGTTATGCAAATGATGGATTTTTATCCGATCCACATGATGGTAAATCACAAACAGACTATCTGTTCACATGTGGAGGTACAACTATTTCATAGCGATCAATGAAACAAACTATATTAGACACATCATCAAACCATGCAAATATTCTAACAATACATGAAGCAAGTCGAGAATGTGTATGGTTGAGGTCAGTAATACATCATATACGAACAAATTGTTATTTATCTTTAGACAAAATGGCACCAACAGTTCTATATGAAGATAATACTGCATGCATTACTCAACTTAAAGAAGGCTATATCAAGGGAGACAGAACGAAGCATATTTCACCAAAATTCTTCTTTACTCGTGACCTTCAAAAGGATGGTGAAATAAATGTCCAGCAAATTAGTTCAAGTGAAAATCTAGCAGATTTATTCACAAAGTCACTTCCACGTACAATCTTTGAAAAACTTGTCTGTGACATTGGCCTTTGGAGATTTAGAGATATCAACTGATGTTGTCAAGAGGGGGAGTCGATACACGTTGTACTCTTTTTCCCTTATCTAGGTTTTTTCCCACTGGGTTTTCCTAGAAAAGTTCTTAATGAGGCGGCACTAGACAATGTATCAATGAATGATGTACTTTTTTCTTTGGCTAGGTTTTTATCCCACTGGGTTTTTCCTAGTTAAAAGTTTTTAATGAAGCACATTCATAATGGACATCCAAGGAGGAGTGTTATGAATATTAATTATGTGGATGTCCATTAGCTCATATCCAGGCCAACCTGCTCTTCTAGTCAACATGATATGTAAGATTAAATATCACTGTGTAGCACTGTTCATTACTGCAGCATTTCACTGTGCGGTACTGTAGCATCACGATCTGTACTGTTTATCACTGCAGCACACTGAGGAGGTTACTGTAGCGTCATAGGAGTTACTATAGCAGCACAGAAAAGTATTGTAGCAGGGTACTGTAGCAATGAAAATTTTCTATAAATAAATGCTCTGGGTTATGTATTCTGAAGTATAAGTGAATGAGAATCTATCTCTAATTTATCTTTCTAGAATTTCTCTCTTCTATTCTCTTATTATCGACATTTTTATAACATCCTTAAAATAATTCTTTTAAATATATGGGAATGTGTATATAAATAAATCTTAATATTTAAATAAATAATTAAAACCAAAATGATGTCAGAATATTACTAATATTATTATTTTTTTTATTTTTTTTCAAAAAAAAAGAGTAATACCCTAACTCTAACCTCTCTTCTATAAAAACCCTCTTACTTATCACTCCTCACCCTCAGCTGTCGTCGCACACACAGTCACACATGTATCTTTCTTCTTCCCTCATTTATCCCTCTTGTTCATTGTGCTCTTCTGTTCAGTCTTGTAAAAAAAATTGAAAAGTTCATCTTTCTTTCACAGCTTCTCACTTTATCTTGTTGCAAGTCTTGTCATTAGTCATTACTGTTTTTCTCCATCAAACTGCCAATACACACTATATTTATATAGTTAATTCTTGACCCCACCTCCACTTATCTCTTCTTGGGAGAGCAAGGAATTTTTTTTTGCTCACTCGTGCCACAACATTCATTACTTCTCTAAACTAAATCATCCTCCCTCACCAATGTCTTGTCACAATATATGTTGGGTATATTATTTTATTGTGCCTCTCCCTTTAACAAACATGGCTCTCTTCAATATGTATTCTCCATGTTCCTTCTTCACTCTGACACTTTCTATCAACTAATTTGACCACAAAAAGCCCAATTAATTCTGTTGTACCTATCTATTTTTTTTTTGAGTTCCTCCAAAATCTCTTTCTTTTTAGCCACAACAATGTGAGTGATAACACACACATTTTTAATTGTTTTGACATTTTATACAAGATAATTTTTTTAATCCCTTCTAGTAACGAATTTTGACATCAAATTTCTTAATCCCAGTAATTTTAATATAAAATCTCTAAATTTCCAGTAGCCTTATAATAGCACTGGGTTAGCTTTTATGTGTCATATTGATAGGAATTTATGTTTATCATTGTGTAGACTCTCATTAAGAGCTTTGGAGTAACTCTTTGGTAATTATTCTTAGGCTAAAGAGTAACAGATAATTCTGAATATTCTTCCAGATACTTGTGAATTGTGTATGATTGTGAATGACTATCTTTTATAAAAAAAATGGATTGAATTATATGTATACATGTATGTATTATAAATTCTCATATAAGTAATGTTACAAGTAAATTTCTTTATAACTCACTTTATTCACATAGTTGATAATTTAATTACAATTAATGTATTGTTGGATTATTATTCCCTTTTAGGCGTGTTTAAATATGTAATGATATTTGATACATATGGAAGTATGATTTATTGTACCTTGTCTTTTAATGATATTATATTTATTGATGATTGAATATAACTGTCATGACGGTTGCATTTGTGATGGGTTGGAGTAAGGAGAAATTTGTATGCTGAGATCTTTTACCATGTGGTATGCCATCATTCGGTGCAAAATGGATGACACTTGTCATGACCCCTTCTTCCATGTTTTCCTTTAGACGGAATTGCATTGGAGCTGTGGGACATGTGACACCTCCTTAGTTGTGTTCTTTTAAGGGGGAGCCATTGTCCAGACTTAAGCTATACACCTTTGTCTGGGAGTATTTTAAGAACTGATGAACTTTGGACAATCCAGTCAAATGGATGGATTTCTATTAGACTATGTGTTAGCTTATAACTCTAGTCAGCGGTATAAAGATGGACGGTGATATAAAGGAGATTGCATCTTGCATATTACATAATTATATATTACTTGTTGTGACGAAAATACATATTGACATAATGATGATTAAATTAGTAATTGTATTTTATGAGGATTATGATACATACAAATAAATACATAATCAGTTCCTTCTTTTTATCATATGTGATTTGCTTATGTACGGTATAAATTTTCAGTAGTTACTGAGACGTGAAATTTCATCCCTTATATTTACAATTTTCAGGAGATTATTCTAGTAGGGAGTAAGGGAAATCACCTATGGAGTGAGCCTTGAAGGCTCTCTTATACTCCTAAAGCACATATTATGTTGTTGTTATTTGCCATGATCCTAAAACTTCTACATCTTATTTTGTTTTGCTGAAATATTTTGAGAATTTGGTTTAATACTGTGATGTAGGTTTTATTTGATTTGATTTTGTATTTTGATGATTTGGTATTGGTGATATGTCAAATACTTTGTTTAAATATTTGTTTATTTAGTTTGAGGTGTTACACCTTAGGCCTAACAAAGGTTAAACAGTTATTCCAAAACATGAAGGCCCTATAATGGCAATATAGAAATTAATACAATATCAATACCAAAAGAGGCCTGTAAGGTTCTCAACGTCTATGCCTCTGGTTGCTTCCCTTGGCCTCTAGCATAGAAAAATTATTTACAACGACGGGGTGAGACATAAAGTCCCAGTAACTAAAATCAATTTATAATTTATACAGGAAAGAATTGTAAGTCAAAGAAGCAAGTTTAACTAACATAATAATAATAATATTCCCATTAATTAAATTTCACATAATATGATCAACAATTAGAATCATCCCCACTCATTCATCCTACTCCTCCTAATAGCTTCTGGATATAGTACAGCTTATCAGTGTTAGTATACCCAGTCAAAGGTTAGCTAATCACCTCAAAAATCATGCCCCTCCCATGCCACCACCGATATACCATAATAGGGAGATGTTTGTCCTGTTAGAACCGGTTGACACCCAAGAAGGGGGTGAATTGGGTGTATGATAAGAAAGTCTAAACTTTTAAAATCTTTTCGCAGCTTATCAAATTAGTACATATGGAACTATAAAATCATACGCAGATATATAGATCATATATGCTGGAAATGTAAAAGCTTAAGGAAGAGAAGATGCAAACTGTGATTTATCCTGATTCGATCCAATCTACGATGACCTACGTCCAGTCCCCAGGCTCCTCCTAAGATTTCCAATCTACTATCTTCTTGTTTAACCGGGCACAAGAAAAGCCTCTAAAAACTCACAAGAGTTACTCCCCCTTACACACTGTAAGGTTTACTCCCCCTTATGGCAAGTCTTACAAGCAGTGCAATCCTGAAGACCTTTCTCTCTCGCTTACTCGTGCAAGTCTTAAGAAGCAACGTTCTCTCCTGCTTACACCCTTGTAAGTCTTATGAGCAGCAACGTTCTCTACTGCTTGCACTTTGTAAGTCTTACGAGTAGAAAGTCTAACCGGCAATTCTCCCTACAACTTCCCCCGTAAGGAAATCAACCCTCTCAAGGTCCCTCTACTTTGAAATCAATACAGAAGTATATTTGTAAATATTTACAGACTCTCTCACATAGTAGATATGATACTCACTGAAGTACAATACAAATAATCTCACTCTCAAGTATACATGATATTGAAGACACAAAGAAGAGCAAAGAGTACGTGAGGCGAAAGACTTATGATAACAACATATTGGTGTAGTTGGGTTCCTGTCTCTCTGTTTGGTGCTTTATTCGTCGAATGCTCTCATATATATATAGCTGAGATCATTTGACCATTGTACGTATTGAAGGTATTTGAATATTTACTCATTGGTCCGTTGAGCTTTCTTCTTCCCGTTAAGCTTCTCTGTCCAACTTTTCTTTTGAAAATATAACCATATTGAAGGTAGTCATTATAAAGTATCTGTTGTGGAGTGGGATGTTTGAATCTTTAGACAAGTTGTCATGGTATGCTTCAGTTACCCGTAGAGGTTGTTCGATACATGTGCGCTGACAGCTAGGCCATATCATTATGTCCGCCATCTTTGACTTCTTTTAAGTCTTTGAACAATCTGAGTGCTAACAACCTGTTTCACACTTGGACAAACATTAAACAATGTCTACGAATGATAACTGATGTAGGTTTAATAGTTAAATGATGCATAAATGTATTCGGATTCATCGCTGGAAATCACTTAGCTTCTGTTAACTCAAGGACTCAAGTTTAGCAGCTCCAACTCTAGTGCAAAATGTGTAAGACTCAAGTGCTCATGGGAGAACTTAAGTGCATAGCATTTTTCACCGTTCTTTCATTGTTTCTGATAAGAACTCTTGAGAGTGCAAAGACAAACTCGAGTGTAGACAATAGGACTCGAGTGCACTTGATATCTTCAGAATATGATTGTCTCTGGAACAAACTCCCTTGTCATAACTCTCATAACTCAAGTGTAAATACTCTAGAGAACTCGAGTGCTTAAATATGAACTCGAGTGCACCTCATTTCTTCATAGTTGCAAATCTCTCGAGTACTACCGTGTATGAAAACTCAAGTGCTACAGTCTTCAATGCTACAGTGCCTGATCTACTACAGTGATAATGCTACAGTGTCTCGAGTGCTATAGACCAAACAGTACCAACTTCTATATGCGACCTGAATTCCCTTATGACCATAGCAACTTCTGTATTTCTTCTAGGAACTTGATTAGTTCCTTCAAATGCTTGTTTTTCCAATCTCTTTCTTGCTTTACTTGACTAATCTACAAGATATACAACATTAAATATAGTAGTTAGTCAATGTAAGGAGATGAATATATTATGCAAGCTTTTTGCTCTTAATATCTGATATCTTTATTTGACATCATCAAAACTAATCATATCTAACATGTCCAAAACACTCAACTCAAAATCTGGGCAAGGAATGAGAGAACCAATAGGTATAATTTCACCATATCTCTTCTACACAACCCAACATATCCATAAAAATATAATAAATTAATATAGTTTTCTAAAACATTTACAATATTATCATTCCTCATACAACATTTTGTCTCAAACAGCATAATCATCATAACATTAACAATCTTAATAATAATATCCGTTTATATATATAAGTTGGAAAATACACTTCTTCACTGAACTAAATTCATATTCAAACATAAATATAATCTTTCAAAACACATATAAGTAGTACAGATGAAAATAAGGTTGAGAAAACACCTTACAGTCCAAAGCAAGCATATAGAATAAATTAACCCGGGTTACCTCAACTACAAGTTTAACCTTAACTTGAGTAGCAAAACACGAGCAATCACCGATAACAAAAAAAACTCTACATTATCAATGTAGATACCAATTAACCATAAGCAACAATAAAATAAATCATTTACTCAAATTCAACTCCCAAAAACCTAATTTTCTTTACAACCATTATCCTCAAACATTCCAATTTCTTTAACAATCATTAGCTATATATAATTTCTCATGAGCTCAAATCACTCATTAAAATCCTTAAATAACCTCTATACCATTCTCTCAAGTCAATCACTTAATTTTATAAATTAAAGTTTCACCTATAAGTATAAAATCATCAATATCAACCTTCTAGACCAATTAAATCTCTTTTCTAATTTATGAGTATAATCCAATTATTAAACAACTTTTCAAACCTTCACATAATTAAAATCATATCAAACTCTAACTTAAATATTAATTCATAACTCATATTTTCACATAGCTCAAAATCTAACAAAATAAATTAATTAAAACTTCAATAATACCTTCAATAATCTATAAATTATTTAAACCAACTTTAATCTGTAAAAACATCCTATAAAAACTAATTCATGACCTATTTATAAAATAAATTAATTATAAAATCATAAAATAACCAAATAATAAATTCAAACCGATTAAAACTAATTATTAATTATTATTTACATTTCTATAGTTATATATTCACAAAACTCAAAACTTGCCTAAAATTTTATTCCTAAAATATTCTCTAACTAGCAGAAAATTACTATAATAAGAAAGAGAAAATTATTTAGAACATTTTTTATAAATTTTTTTTTTGTTTAAAAGAGAATTTGAGTATCTTATTGATCCCTGAAGAATTGAAAATACCCATAACAACGTCATCACCATCCACTTCTCTGTACCACACTTCACTTCCATGAAGTGGTTACTAAGGGGGATGAATATTTATAATACCCATGCTCCCTCGATTAGGCGCCTTTTTTTTTTTTGACTTAGTGGCATTGAGATGCCACTAATGTCAAAAGTGGTGAGTGGTGTTTTTCGACGCCACCCACTACTTTTGTTTTATTTTTTTAATATATATATATATATATATATATATATATATATATATATATATATATAATTTTTATTTTTAAAATTATATTTTAACCATATCTTTTTTTTATTCAAAAAATTATCTATTAAATTCATTTTTTATAAATAATTATTTCTTAATTATATTTATATCTTATAAATAAAGATTAGGATCTTACATTAACGACTTTATTTTTTTATTTAACAACTTCATATCTCAAAAACCAGGAATAATTTTGAGGGCACAAGTTTTAGATGTCAATAACATCTGTATCTATATTAACAACATCATATTTTATATTAACGATTTCACTTTCATGTTTCACAACTACTTTAGGGCAATTTGGTCATTTGATTAGAATTAGAAATCCTAGATTCCTAGTTTAGTTTTGACTTGAAATTTGATAAATTCGCAGTACCAATTTATCTTTTGAGTAAATATAACTTTTGATTCTTGAAGTTTCGCCCGATTTTGGTTTTAGTCTCTTAAGTTTATTTTGTTTATCACCATTAGTCTCTCAAGTTTGAAATCGGTGGTTTTGGTTCCTAAGTTTACTCCGTTTATAAATATCGGTCCCTCAAGTTTGAAAGTGACTTAGTGGCGCCTTTGACAGCTTTAATTCATTCGACATGGCGCTAACATCATTAAAATAGTTTGTGTTATGCATTTTAGGATAGTTGATATGGTAAATATACTATAATATATTATATTATGCTGGAAAAAAAGGCATCAAACGAAACACACAAATCAGAAATAGCTTATGTGTCATGTCTTTTAGGCTCGTGCGTTTCTTTTTTATGCCATTTTTTCTTTTTTCTTCAGCACAATATAATATATTATAGTATATTTGTCATATCATATATTCTAAAAGGCATGACACATAAGCTATTTTAACGATGTTAGCACAATATCGAAAGAATTAACGTTGTCAAAGGCGCCACCAAGTAAGGTAATTAAACCTAGACCGATTACTGAATTGGCTAGGGTACTGGGTCAAGGGTCAGTGAGGCAGACCGGAATTAGACCGTAGCTCAACTGGGACCAAACTGGTCAGAAAATGAAGATTTAAGAATTATTAATATGAAATTATAAAGAAAATAAAAAAATCAATTTTAAAAAAATAAAAATAAAAAATGAATCGGGTTGATTCCTGGACCGGACCGGTTTTCGGGCTGAACTGATCAGTCCAGTCTGGATTTCATAACCTGGCCATCAAGTCCCTTTCAAACTGGAGGGACCAATATTTATAAACAGAGCAAACTTGAGGGACCAAAACCATCGTAATTTTAAACTTGAGGAACTAACTGTGATAAACGGAGTAAATTTGAGGGACCACCAATTTCAAACTTAAGGGACCAAAACCAAAATTATACCCAATTTCAGAGACCAAAAATTATATTTATCATTATCTTTTCTAATTTTTAATTATATTTTTCTGAAATATTTACTTTTAAATTGGGTAAGTTAATTTTTTTTGGACCTTACATTTTGACGGATTAAGTAAATAACAGGAAAGCTGACAGCTTGGATGAAAGTTGAGTGATCTGTTGTGTTCTGATTGGATAGACCACAGTTGACCTGTCACCATGGGATTAATTCTCCGCCACTTTCTCCCACGGTCATGGGAGATCCGCGTGGAGTATCCAATCATATCTCTCCACGTGGAATTTCTGCGTAACTTCGCGCTTTTTGCTTTATTGACGTCGTCTCCCTTAAACAAGGTCGTTTTCTCCTCCTTCTCTCTGCTCTGTTCCATTCCGCCAGAAAGCGACTTGCAGAAGAAACCGGCGGGCACATCGTCGGGCCCTAATGGAGGCTCAAGGCGCCGGAATCCGCCGTGTGTCACTATTGGTGTTCTGTATCGCTGGGATTTGCTCTGCCTATATCTACCAGGGCTTTGTCCAGGAAACTCTGTGAGTACAGATAATTCTTTTTCCTAATTTGTGCATATGAATCCAAATGAGCGTTTCTTCGGTATGATTTCTAAGCTATGAACATTCTCATGTTTCTCGTCCTTTGTCACATAGGTCGACCAAGCGATTTGGTCCTGATGGCCAGAGGTTCGAGCACCTCGCATTTCTAAACTTGGCACAGAATGTAGTATGTTTAGTCTGGTCATACATCAGTGAGTTTCTGTACTAATTGCTCATTTTGTTCATAATTTGTGCACAATGGTCTGTAAATGTTTTTTTTTTTAACCCGGCTGGTATATTACACTAGTGATAAAGATATGGTCGTCCGATGAAAGTTCCGGTGGTGCTCCTTGGTGGTCTTACTGGGGTGCTGGCATTTCCAATACACTTGGTCCAGCTATGGGAATTGAAGCGTTGAAATATATTAGTTACCCGGCGCAGGTATGGCCCTTTACAAATTTCTTTTCTTTTATAGCCTACTTGTTTAGACTCTGCGCAATGGTAAGATAGTTGTCATGCTTTGAAATAACCTTTCCAATTGTAGAGGCAAAACTGTGTACATCTATCCCTTTTCAGACCAGCCTGGTGCACTAGGCGGCCCTTCGTTTATAGCCTCTTTCTTTATCATTTCTTCTTTTAATTTTGATTAGGATCGTCATGATATTAGTGTTACTACTTGCAGGTCCTTGCTAAGTCCTCGAAAATGATTCCAGGTCAGTAGTTTGTGTTTTGTCTTTTCTCTTCTTTCTGCTTACTTGACTATAAAATAAAGAATTTCTGGATTATGTGTAAAATACTCTAAAATTAAAATGTTATCTTTGATTTAACAGATTATTAATCTTAACTCAAATAATGCAGTCATGCTGATGGGTACATTATTCTATGGTATAAGATACACTATTCCGGAGTACCTTTGTTCTTTCCTTGTAGCTGGAGGGGTATCAACATTTGCAATCCTAAAGGTTAGGAACGTCTGAGAGGATTCAAGCGTCACTCTAGATTCCTTTGAGGACAGTTTCTTATGTTTGCTTATATTATTTGCAGACAAGCTCCAAGACTATCAGTAAGCTTGCACATCCTAATGCTCCCCTCGGTTATGGGCTATGTCTACTGAACCTTGCTTTTGATGGATTCACAAATGCTACTCAGGATTCCTTAAATGCAAGGTAATTGAAGGGAAGCTTCTTCTTTTACTCATTTCACATATCAGCCTTGTTTTCCTGTCAAAACGAATGTTTCTCTGTTGCCTGACCTCAGCTAATAAACAAGTTCTACCTTGATAGATATATTGGATTATTAAAGTAATTACTATCTAAAGTGTTGGTCTGTGTTGCTCAGGTACCCAAAAACAAGTGCATGGGGTATAATGCTGGGCATGAATTTGTGGGGCACCATGTACAATATGATATACATGTTTGTGTTGCCTTATGGGATAGGATCTATGGCAATTGGATTTTGCATCCAACATCCAGAAGCAGCATGGGATATTCTTCTATATTGTTGCTTTGGTGCGGTGGGCCAGAACTTCATCTTTTTGACTATAAACCAATTTGGATCTTTAGCAGTCACCACCATCACCACCACTCGCAAGTTTGGTAGCATTGTGGTGTCCTCAATAATGAGCGGCAATCCTTTATCGTCCAAGCAATGGGGATGTGTTTTTATGGTGTTCTCTGGTTTGTCTTACCAGATCTTCCTCAAGTGGCAGAAGCTGCTGAGATCTCAGAACAAGAGTAAGACCACGTGAAGAAAGTACCCTTTCAAGCAATTTTGAATTTAGTTAGTGCCTTTTTCAGTTCATTTGGCCGTCGAACGAAATTATACATAGGAGTTTTATTTTTTTGCCTGATCTGTAGGAGTATCAGACAAGTAAAGGATAGGTTTTTAGTTGTCTCCTTGTATCTTATATTGTAGATGAGCTGTACTGTCTGTAAGCATGATTTCCTGATTTAATCTTCAAGTTCATTGACTATTTCATCTGACTCTTGTTGAGTGAATTATCCAAACGTTATAATTATCATCGTGTAAAGGAGTAATAACGTTCTAATCACTCTATCACTATACATGTTTAGCCTCTGACAGATGGAAGTTTGGTTGGATCAAGTGCAGGGGCAGTTTGGATGGCACCACAATCTTACCCTTCCACTCCTTTAAACAATGATTGTTACAGGGAGGGAATAAAACGAAGAATTAAGCATTCATGTTGAAAACTTGAAATGAGAATTTACTGTAATACGGATCCCTATGGAAAAGTGGTAAGGATGGCAAGTCAAGGTTCTAGGAGAATACCAATAGCCTTTTATAGTTTAGTGGCATGAAAATTCTGCGGTAAGTGCGAGCGAGGTTGATGACAAATCAATGTTTTAGAAAAATGTTAATGGCCTTATAGTTTAAAAGTATGAAAGTTTCCTTACAAATGGCAATTTACGCGTTTGATATTTCTTATAATTTTAGCAGCCTGCCCTTTTAATTTTAAAAAGGTTTTAGAAGAATGATTGCTTTCTTTCTTGCATCATTGACCGACAAATGATGACTCTATTTGAAATGCTGCGACTTTAAACTCATGTTAGGTGTATATAAATTATGGCTAAGTAGTACTAAATACATGTTGTCACAATCATATATAAATTTTCAAGAATAAGCTATACTATTTGTAATCTATGAATTATGTTATCATAGGTGTTGCATGATATGTTTTTTTATCACCAAAGATTGCAAATGATATATAAGTTATTGATTATTTTTTCAAAAAAAAAATTGTCGAGTGAAATGAAATTAAATGGTAAGTGGAGGGAGGTGGTGTACCTTCCATGGAAAAAGTGAAGGGACGAATGAAAGCACTTTATTTTGAGGAGACTTCCCTCCCTTCCTTTGTTCCTTTTAACCAATTACTTTTTTGCTTCCCTCATTATTATGCCTTCTGTCTTCCACCACCCATTAACCTCTCACCACCTCCTCCTCCTTCTTACTTAATAACAAACTACTTCTCTCAGAATTCTCCATTGCAATCCAGGGAGCAAAAACCTTGTACCCATGAGAGAGAGACAGGTCTGCATGCCTCTGCCAGGTCATAATGTGTGTGTGTCAGTAAGTATACTTCATTTCTTGTTAAGTTACTTTTGCTTTTTGTTTGTGGCTTAACATCTGTGTTTTTTGCAGAAGGATGTAAAAGAGAGAACATCAATATAGGCTTTCCTATGATTCTATAGTTTTCTGTGTAGTTTTCTCTTCTACTGAGACGTTTCTTCACCTTCTGTTATGTTGCTTCACTAGATTGAATCCAGAAAAGTAGAGAGAGAAAAGAAACAGTAGGTGCACACCAAAAAACCAAAATGCATTCCCACTCCAACTGTTATGAAGTTTCGGTACATCAAAAATCCAAATATATATATTATTCTATACTTTATGCACACCCAAAAACAAACAAATAGGAATCCAATTTCCCATTGGTTAAATTTTTTTTTTCCCTTCTCTCTTCTATTTCTGTTTCTGTTCATATATTCAGGTAGGACAAGCGATGAGCCGATGTATACACACTCAGGATGAATACTGCTTACATAGCAGACTCTGTACAGAAAAAACAAACCAAATCATGACCAAGAGCTGGATTCAACCAAAACAAACCCAGAATGGCATCAAGAGGAATAAAAAAAAACAAGCCAAATAGTGACACACTAAGCAAACTAATTTTTAGTGCAGCTATAAGAAGGGGGGGGGTAAGTCTGACTGACTGGTGGGTATGGAGGAATGACATTGTTAGATATGTCTAATTATCATAAGAATGCACCAGAGCATTCTTGGGGAAGAGAAAGAGGATGACGATGGCTTTTTTCAAAATTTTAGGATCATGAAGACAATGAGGTTGCAATCTCAGGAATCTCATCTCAAAACCAAGCAAAAAAGAACCTAGTCCAAGTTGCCAAGGGTAGAGATAAAGGAAGAGGATTAGATTATAGACTGTGTAGTAGGGCTCTTTTGCAGGGTGGTGGTAGTGAGGGGTTGGCATTTGGGTTCATGGATGGGGACTCCAATCCAAGCGTCCTTATTAGGAAGTTCCTTTCCTGCAGGAGAAAGATATCAAAGAAACAAGTGGTTAGTCTTGCAACAAATTTTGACACAAACACAAAAGAATGCGCATGTGTGTGGATTGATAATTTTGGTTTTCACTGGGATTTCAACTCAGATCCCTCAAAGCTTATTCATAATAGTATAACAGAAGTTTAGTATGAATATTTATAACCCCGCTTTTCATAATGCAATAGCTTGTGTGTAATATTTTTTTAATAATAAAAAATTACTATGTGATTATAAGTTAGAGAGAAGAGAAGCAATTCATATGCAGGATGTGAAACTTTATTACTTCCTCAGTTATTATATCTTTGACCATTCAGCAGTACAGTATAAACATGGAATCCACATAGTTCAGCAGAATAGACAAAGTTACATACAGCTTACACTCTTTCAATCTTGTGAGATAATGTATGGAGATGATGAGGATAATACTGAACAGCTTACACTCTTGTTTAATATGATGTCTTGTTTGCTTCTTCTTCTCTGTTTTTATTTCCTTCTTCTTTTCTTTTTTGATCATTTGGTGATATAGGCTGGACCCTATGAAAGGTAAATGTCTCCCTTGTCCATATTTTTTAGTCAGTAGTTTACAAGGGCCTATCTTATCAAGGAAGTAAATCAATTACTTGATCTAAATGATCAATATATCCGAAACTAGAAGTAGAACCAGTGAGTACTTTGTTAATCAGAGGTTTGCATCATTGTGACCAAAATTATCTTTCATGCTCCACTGTCATATTTGTTACTTTATTTGGGACTAGAAGCAATGAGTTTTAACTGTAATTTATTCATTTGAAATACGAAATATTCCTTATTTATGTATAATAATATATACTGTTTTATGTTTAAAAGAAACGCTTGTTTTCAAAAGAAAATGTTATGTAGTTCCAAAAATAAAAAGGAATTGTTAATGAAACGTTTGTCCTGGTAAGATAAATACAACATTTTCCTCAATGAGATCTGTTAAGCTACAGATTCAAAAAGCAAAGCTTTCAGTGTCACCAGAAAATTTACCTCCCTTTTAACTACGCTTTTAAAATTCATCTGAACTGAAAGAACAACAAAGCTAATGCATGGCCAGAACAAACTGCATATTATTCTGGCAATGCAGAAACTTCCAGTCAGTCTTATTTAACAAGATTTCCCTATAAGCACATTTTTAGACAAATTTGAGTCAGCGCAGGTATCGATGACTTTCACGGTTAAATTCCATCTGCTGCCACCTCTATAGCTGCTTCCAAAAATGACTCTTAAGGTTAGTCATGTAATCTAATGACAAAACAGCATTTTGGAAGTCTTGCAGCCAGTTAATCTTGAAAATTTATAAGAACTATTAAGAATTACTATAGCTGAAAGAAAAGGGTTCATTTGTCTCCCAAATTCCCATAGTTTTACAAGGATTACTATAATCTTCACTACTAATACTACCATAGTCTAGCTTTTGGACCTTAAGATTGTTAAATATTTTCGAAGCGCATGGGTAACTTACACTTTCTGAAAACTGTGGGCTGGGAATTCCTGCAGCCAAAGATCTGAACATAGGGGTAACTTGAAGAGGGGAACTGAACTCTGTGCTTGATGAGGTAGAAGCAATCCCATCATTGCTTATATGTTCCTCACAGGATGGAAACACATCTGCCACTGAAAGAAATATATTATTTTCCAATTATGATCCATGACAATATTAGCATATCACAAATTAGAAAACAATATTTGCCCTTATAATGGGCCAGGGTTATGTTACCTTGACCTACAGTTGCAGAAGAGAGATCCTCTTTCCTACATTCACTAACTACTTTTTGATCTCCAAGTTGGATAGGCTTTAGATCAGTTTCAATATCCTGAAGCAGAGAGTGTTCCAGATTATCACTTGCTGAATGGGGAAGAAGAGTTGATCCTGTGCTGTATTCAGAACTGCTTGGAGAGTCTTCATATAGTTCTGGTTGCCTTTTAACATATTTAAGAACTATCAGATTTTTTAAAACTACAGGTTGAGCCTGCATAAAGTGAAATTTTCAATAAACTTAAAAAGTACCTCCAACATTGCTGGCTTCCCTCATTACTACTCTTAAATTCCTCCATCATATATTTAAGATCTACGAGCTGTAAATCCGAAATCTTATATTTGAGAATGTCTGATTCTTTGGTTTGGCTCAGAAACTCTTGAAGTACCTGGCATCATCACTTCAAAGCATCAAAAAATGTTTGAAGAATATGAACAATTACATTCTTCTTTATATGCTCATGAACTAAGTTTTATGGACTGCGGCCTATGATACATTATTTAACTTATCATTATTAAGCATTTAATACTGGCCGTATGCTACCAAGCTGATCAATACAGCTATTTTTGAATTTTCAAAGACAGCATCAGCAGCATAAATGATTCAGATAGTACTTGCTATTAGGCAAACGCAGGAAATGTAATGCCTGGTATTTGCAATTTTCTTCTGATTGTCTGGGCGAGCATCATAACTATCAGCTCATGCATAAATAGAATTACTTCATCCGGTCGTAAATGTAGAACAAAGTTTATAGTTATTCAGTTTTTGAAGTCAATGCCAACTATGTTAAACGACTCTCATGATTTTCCTATGAATGGTTTTGACTCCTGACTACCTTTCTTTTTTGATATACACGGACACCAAATGAGGAGATCATTCTTGAAGAAGCGCATATTGTTGTATTCAATACTCAAAGTAAACAATGGTCAGAAACTCAGTCCAACCCCTCACCTTCCATGCGTCTTCAAGACTCTGGTCCACATCATCTGTATTAACTTTTAGAGCTAGTGAACTTAATAACTCCGCTTGTTGCATCAACACGCTAATCTTTGGATCATCCTCTTTAAGAAATGTTCCTTGAGTCTTGGAATTATGGGCTGCAAAGTCATGACAAACAAAGAGTCATATTGGCATAAAATGATTTCCAAAACCTGTAGCAACTTGGCTCCAAAAGTCATGCACTAATCCTTTCTGTTCTTCCATTTCAGGCACCACAATAGCAAGAATAAGATCCACGACCAATTCAAGCACATTACCATTTCTGCTGATCTTGTCATTGGAGGCTTCATGCTGATCTGGCAAATTCTGAGCCAAAATAGAAAACGGCGCTCTTGGCTGCTGTTTTATTGTTGCTTCATAATGCTTATGGGACCTGTCTCCATAGTTGATCTTCTCTGCAGCATCAGGGATATGAGCTCTCCTATTTGAGATAGAAATAGAATGAAATTTATCAATGATCTTTATAGAATGTTTAAATCACTTATTTGAAACCAATAAGTGTAATGCACACCTCATTTTCTTAGCAGGCGGTGCAGCCTCAGATGTTGACTCTATGTTATCACCCTGTTGTAAAATAGTCCTTTTATTATTTGAATTAGTGAATGAAGTGTTATTCTCTTTTGCCAAGGCCTCAAATTTTGCTCTCTTCTTGCAGAGAGTGGAGAAACGGTTTTTGACAGCGTTATCCGTTCTGAATAGAAAGCATTGCATTGAGCTTAACTGTTAACAACAGAAATATTGTACATTTTATACTTTCATGAATCAAAAACTGGACTGACTTTTGTTTACCTGCCTGAAACCACCTTTGCTATTTCTGTCCATCTGTTGCCAAATATTTTCTGAGCCTACATAGAGCAGCATGATATTAGATCATGATATTAGGGAACAAAAACTTTTTTGGTGAAATTATAATGTTCATCCTCTGCTAAACTACTCACATAGAAGATGTTGATGAGTAATGAATCTTTTTTTGCCATCATGTAATATCCCTCAAGTCAATGTGGGAGTTGAGGGAAAACATAAAAAGAAAAGAAAAGAAAAGAAATCCCAAATTTGAAGTAAGCATCAAATCATCAGCTTACCTCACATAAGAGCAAGTCTTCCTCTGGTGACCATCCCCCTTTCTTGAAATCAGAGTTCAAGTAAGTGTACCACCTGATATTTGGAACCATCGGATTGAAATAATAAGAAATCATTTGAAAAAAAAAATCATTTGTGGATTGTGAAAGGATGAAACAGAGGATTTCATGAAAACAGGCTGTCAATTTTTTTTTTTTAAAAAAAAAACTCACCTTCTTCGGCACTGTCTTGTCGTTTTGTCTTTGAAGTTTGATGCAATTATTGCCCAACTGCAAACAGTTAATGCAAATTCAAAATCAAATCCCCTTAAGTTTCAAATAACCAGGAAAATGGTGGCACTAGTAAAACACAAAAGACAATGAAAAATGGAATCAAATCAGTACTTCTCAGTTCCATGGATGCTTATCTGCTTCCTCAATATATCATCTTCCTGCAGATCACACACAACATAGAAGATAGTGAAGTGGATTGACAATTGACAAATAAATAATAAACAGGCAGCAATGGAATATAATATTGAAAGACCTCTTGTGTCCACGTCACAATATGACGCTCCTTCTTCTGAGATTCTTCTTGCTTACCCAGCTGCTGCTTCAGCTTCCTCATATCTCTCTCAGTGCTTGAAGGGTTTATTGTAATGGTGAGGCTCTCCTTGTAGGACGCTCCTTCCTTTGACTGGAGCCAAGTTGCATGCTAAACCCAACGCTCTCACTGCTTTTATAAAATATGAAAGCTTCTTTTAAGAAAAAAATTTAATAAAAAAAGAAAGGAAAGGAAAGGAAAAAACCCATCTTTCTCCCACTTCCTTCTCTTTCATTCACCTTTACGCCGATTCTACTAATAATAAAAACTGTGACTGTGTGTGCATTGGGTTTTTCAAAAAACGGAACCGTAATAAGCATAAATTCCATTCCCTAAAGGTTACCTTACCAAAAGCTATGTACCCCTCCTTCTCCTCGGATCCTATCTATCTCCCTCTCTAAAAGAAAAGCACAAGCCAAATGCTCAAATTAGGTGAAAGTGAAACCGTAGAGATTGGAAATAGGCAATGAAGAATACCTAGCTACATAAATGGGATCACTAAAGGATTAAATCAAAATCTCTCTCTCTTTTTTTTTTTTTTTTGGGTGGGGATGTGTGTAATCGATTACCCAGAAAAGTGCGTAGATCTAAAAAGAAAGAAAAATGAGGGAGCTTTGGGAATATCAGAAAGCAAAAGGAAGTTGAAGCATGCGGTTAGTGTGAGAAGTAGAAAAATACCTGGGCAATGAACGAAGGAAGGAGTATAGTAGTGAGGGTGATTAAGGATTTGGTAAGTGATGTGTATTTTGATTGATTGAAAAGCTTTTAGATTTTAAAGCAGAGAGAGAGAGAGAGAGGAGTGATGTTTGGGGAGTGTCTGGTTTCGTTTGTTATTTTGTTTCCAATGCTTCTTCCCTCTCTCTCTCTCTAAAGTGAGCTTTTTCTTTCAAAACGGTCGGTCATGCCGTCGTATTATTCTTCTTCTTCTCTGACCAATCTCTAGAAAAGAGGGTTGGCGATTAAAGAAATAATAAAATCAACGGATTTATGGATGGGTTGGGGAGAGAGAGAGAGTGCGCGGGTATGAGGGGAAGTTTGAATATAACGCTGAAATCCATGAGTGAAGTAGGGAATGCTGCTGCGTGCACTGTACTGTACTGTACATTAATACACAATGAATGAATTACGAACCTATGACACCACTCAATATATATTTTTATATTATTATTTGATATTCGGTAGAGTGTACTTTCTAATATAAGTGACTTTTATGAGAGCCGAATTTAACACCCAAGGTAACTTTATGTTAGTACTGCTCAATGTATTCTATTAATTTTTTTAGGCAGAGTATTTAATGCTTTTATTCTATTTTTATTTCTAGTTAAATACTACTCCCTCCAATTCTATTTATAAATAATTTTTTCTCTTATGAAGTTTGTCATTTTTATAAAAAACTTTTACTTTGTGTTTAAAAATGTAAATTCATTTTTCTTGTTTCTATTTTACCCTTATTAAATACATATTATTTATAATTAATTATCACACGCACCACGAGTTATATTCATGATAGAGATAGAGAACTCACTAAGTGAATTAAGTCAATAAAGTATTGGGAAAACGTATTTTACTATCTCTCATACTTTTTATACGTTCTCTCTTTGTTTTTATAAATAGGGGCATATATGAAAAAAATATGATATTTTTGACACACTTATTGCTTTTAACTACCAGTTCATTTTGCACAATCAAGTAGAAAGTTGCTTATAAATAGAATTAGATGAAGTATAATATGTATTGTTTTTTTCCCATATATTCTTTCTCAATATCTTTTTTTTCATGTATTTTTTATTTTTTTTATTATTTCTCTCACTTACTTTCTCTATAAATAAGAGTAAATTTAAATAAATAAATAAATTTCTTATACGTTTATAGAATTTTGATGCACTTTATTTTGATCAATGCGTTTTTGTTTTCTTATGATAACAAGTAGATAGAAATGGAGGGAATGTTTTTAAAGGTTTCAAGTTTCATTTTACTCTCTCTTCAATTTTAAATATAAAATTTATTTAATTAATTTTCAGTTATTAAAAAAATTATTTAAATTAGTTATTTATTATTATCATATAAAAATTATGTCATTTTTCTCAAAATACTTTCTTCCCGCAAGTACTTATAGAGATATTTATATATTGTTCACTAATAAGATTCTCAAATTGACGGAGGGATTTGAATTGTGACATTGCATATTCTAAGTCAACTCCTTATCAATTGAACCAATCTTTACTATTCAATGAAGTCAAGTTTTAAATTTGTTTATAGTCTGAATTTTCAACAAATGAATCAATCAATTGACTCGATGATTTATCTGATTTCCTAACCGCTTATTAAATATTGGGAAAATTTAAAAAAAATACCATTTAAACTTCAAAATTATAAATAGGTGATTTAACAATAAAATGAGTTGTCAATTACATTACTATTCTTGTTAATCCTATTAACGTATTTGTCAACAGGATTTTGAAGTTGAAATGATATTTTTCTGTCATTTTTCCTTAAACATTTCTCTTAAATACTATACGAACTAAGGATAATTTATTCATTTTGTCAATTATATTTTTTATAATTATTTATTTCAATCATATATTACACAATTATATTATTAACTATAATATAATTTCACACAACCCATACAACACACGGGGTTTTTGCTACTTTATGATCAAACTATATTGATCCAATGTCTTGTATTTAGAGTGGGATGATATTTTGTGTAAATGTTAATAATAATATCTCAAAATACTTCTAACAAACATGCAAAAAATTGTATTCAATGAATAGTATATTCATAAATTTGACTCCATCCATTTGGTGTGCATAAATTACTTTCTCCGTTTCATGTCTTCAATTGAAATTTTTTTTCAAGTTTCAATGTGTTTCCTAATACTTATCCATTTATAATTTCAAGAATGCATTAAATTTTTCATTTCCTATTTTGCTCGTTAATTTTGATTCCAATAATGCATTAAATTATGAGTAATTTTAAAGAGGACTAAGGACATTTTAGGAAAGCTGTAGAATTATGGTATGGTTTAAGGTTTATGAAGCATCCTAACACTTGTTCTCCACCCTTTAAAGATCTATTTGGTATAAGGGATTTAGAGAGGAGGGGAAGTAAAATTTTTATAGGTTGAATTTTAAAAAATTGAAGAAGTAGGCTAACAAAATTTTAATAAAGGGAAGATATAAAATTAAGCATTTTGAAAATTAATTAAAAATTAAAAATCTTATTTCTCTAATTTATTTAAATCCAACTTCAAAATATTTTTCTTCCATTCACTTTCTTTCCCCTCCCCTCTTACTAAACAAGCCCTAAAGGCTTAAAATATTTTATGATGTAATTTTACTTTTAAATTATTTTTTATGTGCATTTTTTACCTTTAAATATTTTCTTTCAAGAGAAATTTTAATTTTGGCGTTAACTCCCCCAAAAAGTACGTTAAATTAATGTACATCCTGCACTCTAAAAGTTTTTCTTCAATCACACTAAACATTTTAAAGTAATTTTCTGTACAATTTTGTCTTTAACGTATTTTTTGAGTTAATTTTTTATCCCTCATTTTTCTTATTTTTAGTACTAATCTTCCATATTTTCTATATTCATATTTACCATTTTTAATAATCATTTTTTCAATTTTCCCAATAACCACCTTAAATATTTTCTAAATTTATCTTCCATACTTTTAACCCTAATCTTTTATTCATTACTAAAAATAATGAAAGATTGAAACGATGTAAATTTTTAAGCAAAATTAGGAATATTAATTATCATCCCTATCTTCTATTCATTACTAAAAATAATTAAAGATTGAAACGATATACATTTTTAAACAAAATTAGGAATATAAATTATCGTCCCTTGAAAGGGTGAGTTAATAATTTGAGTGATTTAATAAAACTAAATGTTGTGAATATTAATTTTTTTTACAAATAAAAATCCTTATTATATATTAATGTTATATGAAGAAAAAAACATATCAAATATGTATATATACTTACATACAAGAAAGCAAAGGAGACGTGTTTTTAATACAATAAAGGGAATTGATAAGTGAATCAGATAGTTTATTATTTGTACATAGCGTAATTTATCATACAAAAAAGTATTGGTGAGGCTTCTTGTAGTTCTTCAGTATTAGGGCATGGCTGTGAACTTAAATAACACTTTAAAAATATTTATAGGTTATCTATCAATAAGATCCTCACATCAATGAAATTAAATCTTGTAATATTTTAGTTATTAACAAGGTTCTGAAATACGGACTAGCCACTGAACCGATCGGGGTATTGGGTTAAGGGTCAATGGGTCAGACTGAAGTCAAACTGGAGCTAATTCGGGGGCCAAATCGGTGAGAAATTGAAGATTGTAAACTTATTAATATGAAATTATAAAAAAAAGTAACAAATTAATTTTAAAAAAAAAACTAAACCAGACCGGACCAGTTTACCGCCCGATTGGCGGGTTCCCAATCCAGACCGGCCAGTCCAGTATGGGTTTAAGAACCCTAGTTATGAGCCAATCATTTTACTGACTATACCAATCCTTGTGGCCTATGATATACTCCCTTTGATTCCTAATATAAGACATATTTAAAGAATTATTCTTGATTCTAAATACAACAGATATTTTTTATATTTATCAACTTTTTCTTAATTTAATAATAAAAGATGAGAGAGAACCAAAGAATTAAAGAAGAAGATTATGATGTTTTAAAAAACACATGTCATGCTAATTAACCTAACTAATTTTTTAATTAAATTAAATTATGTAAATATATCTTATATTAAAAATTAGAAAATGATATCTTACAATCAAAAGTTAATGTATAATTATGTGTGTGTTTGGGATATATTATGTTTAGTTTATAAGTGTTTTTCATATAAATTAAAATAAAACTTATCACACATAATTTTTAAAAACTCTAATAACTATTCTAAATAAATACTTATATGATCTATGAGAGTATGTACGTTATGGGAGGGGGGAGATGAGAGTATGTACGTGTATGTACGTGATAATTTTTAAAATCAGTTGAGAAAATATGGATCAGCAGACCATTGGTCTATAAACAGCTAAGAGTCACAGCTTTCTCTGACACCACCATGGCAATTAAATAATGTTAATCTCACGTGCTCTCATTTAACTTTAGGGAAAGTTCATGTGAAGTTTTTAATTTTTATGGGTCTGTTTAGAATCTCATTGAGGAGGAAAAAAAGTTTATTTGGAGGGCAAAAACTTATTTGACATCTATGGACATGTTTGTGAACACATTAATTTTTACTGGGCTTTTAGAAAAAAAGTTACTTTTTTTAGAAGCTCATTGAAGTAGCTTCTGGTTTTTTCACTGAGTTTAGAAAAAAAAAACCATTTCTCCCACTGTCAATCCAAACACAAGTCACATTAATAATATGAATTTTTTTCTATTTGGCTTCTACAAAAGCCACATTAAAAAAAAATCATTTTTCCACTGTGTTCCCAAACAAGCACTATTATCTCATGCTAATAGCAAATTCAAAAACTTAAAATTTATTTAAAATCCAGTGCGGATCAAGATCCTCTGGGTAAGGGGGTTCTAGTAGTCGTAGGACAATCAAATCAAGGAACTAAGTCATAGGAGTTTCAAAGTTTTTTCCTCTTGGAGGTGGACGGATCAGCACTCAGGGATGGTAGGAGTGGATGTGGGGGGGTTGATTAGGAGCCCTAATAATCAATGGATTAGTGTTTTTTCTTGTAAACTCATTGCTCTTCGGCCTGCAATAGCGGAACTGATTGGTGTGATTCATGAGTTATACTTATGTTGGTCTAAGGGTATCTGTAAGGTAGCTATTTTTTCTAAATGCATAGAAGCAATCAATCTAGCAGTCCGTAGATGTGATGCTCAGTATCATTTCAAGGATCTGGTGGATGAGGTTAGAACTCTTATTAATAGGGAGTGGCATGTGAAGTTTGTTAATGTTCTTAGGGAGAACCTTATCCTTACTAATCGTTTGGCTAAACTGGCCCATAGTATTTTGGATAATTTTTTATATCTTTGATCATCCTCCATTTTTTGAAGAACAGGTGGATAATGATGAGAGAGGGTAGCTTCATGTAGTATTTCTTGTATATTTTGCTTCTAGGAATGATATCCAGATTTACATTAAAAAAAATTGTTTAAAATATTTCTAAGATTTTAAATTTTGAGCCATGATACTTCTTAAGGTGAGATCGACTATAAATGACTCTAATAGTATTTATAAGAATACTTATAAAATATTTATGAATGTAATATTTATATAGGTTAAAGTGCTTAAATAACCTTCAACTTTTTGAAAAGTGTAAAAGTAACCATAAACTATTTTTTGGAACAAAAGTAACTATAAACATTATAAAAGAAGGTAAAAGTAACCATGACGTTAACGTCCATTAATGTGAACTTTTTAATGAAATGTTAATGTACTAAAATAGCCATTAACTAATACCAAAAGTGTAAAAGTAATCATAAACTTTTTTTGGGATGCAAAAGTAATTAAAAAGTGACTTTTTGAATATTAATTCATAAGTTTTTTTTTCTTTTTGCTTTTGTGTTATGGGTGTTTTATCATATTGGGGATTAAAATGACAAAAGTTAAAGAAAAACTTATGAATTAATGTTCAATAAGTCACTTATTTTTTAATCTGGCGATAATGAAGAAGCAGAAGAAACTTGTCACCCAAACTCCAAAAATTAAAATCCTCAACATGAATCATTTCCCTTAAAATTACCGTCATAACTAATGTTGAAGTAATCCCATAACAAAAAATGAAAGAATTCTAAGGAAGGATATCTAAGAGGAAAACTAGGGCAATGAAATATCTCATATGTATATGGTAGGGTTAGAAAAATCCATGTCACCCATGGTCATCTTATAATTAAAATCCACTTGTCATCTAACCCTATCATATGCATATGCAATAATTGGAGATTTTAGTTTTCATCTCTGATATCTTGCTTTAGAGTCTTTTCATCATTGGTTTATGGGATTGCTTCAACATTAGTGATGACAATACTTTTAAAGCAAGTGATTCATATTATGGATTTTAGTTTTTGGAGTGAGGGTGACAAGTTTTTTTTCATTTCTTTATTCTCAATAAAATAAAAAAGGTGACTTTTGGAATATTAATTCATAAGTTTTGTCATTTTAATATCCAAATTGATAAAACACTCATAATACAAAAACAAAAACTTATAAATTAATGTTTAAGAAGTCACTTTTTAATTACTTTTGCATCAAAAAAATTTTATGGTTACTTTTACACTTTTAGTATAAGTTAATAGCTATTTTAGCACATTAACATTTCATTAAAAAATTCATATTAATGAACGTCCTGTTGTTTCCGAGTACTTTTACGTCATGGTTATTTTTGTCCTCTTTTATAATATTTATGGTTACTTTTACTCTAAAAAATAATTTATGATTATTTTTACACTTTTCAAAAAAGTTAAAGATTATTTAAACATCTTAAACCTATTTATCTTGACAATGAAATGAACCAACATTTCACACATATAAGATAATTCTTTATCAAATTTTTATCATAAAATTAGTCATTAATTGAACCAACTTTTATTCATTGACAAAATCTTAATCATAACATATATATCATATATTTGAAGAAAATTGAATCTCAACCAAAAGACATATATTAATACTATTTTTTTGTCTTTGTTTAACTTATCATATTTTTTTGCTATTTTTGTGGAAAATTCGAGGCTTAAGAGTTTGTTATGTTGATGAAGACAAATACAACTAGTTATAATAACTCTATAGGTTAATTAAAAAAAGTTTAATTAGCTAACAATGAAAGATCGAGTTAGTAAAGAGTTAGCTCATGATCCATAAAATCGTTAGTTTGCATTCTATTGCTGATGTAAGGACATTATTGATAGACAATCCTTAAGTACATATATAAGCGTTTAAAAACATATCTTAACCCTGATGAGATCACATTTAATCCAATTCACCTAAATTTTTCTCAATAAAAAATGTTTAATTAGTGATATTAATTAGACGTGTGTTATCTCCTTTGTATGAAGTGGATATAGTGTTATTTATTTTATTTAAACACCATGATTTGTTGTTATAATTTGTATACTTCATTTTTTGGCCAAAATTTATATTTCATATTGATTTTGTCAATTTTTTAAATTTAATTTTAAAACATATAAAAAATTGAACAACAAAAGCCAATTATTCAGCTCGTGGTCTTATCATTTTGCAAATAAATAATTCTCGAACAAGTCAATTAGGATTGATTGTGTGACAAAATTAAAGATTATATGATCAATGATTAAAAATCTAAAACTCAACCATCCTATAAAAAGTCAAACTTTCTACTCATTACTCTTCATGTAGTTGCACCCACCCTTAGTACAAATTTAGAGCAGCATACAAGTAATTCACATTTCACACACACAACTAAAAAATGATTTTCCAAATAAGAAAATTAACGTTATAAACTTTAAATTGAAAATTGAAAAAAAGAATTGAATCTCGAATAAAATTGAGAGCCCACACAATGCAACTATCTCATTGAATTGACCTTAACCTAACCAGCTAGCCAACAATTTGTTTTTATTTATGATAATTTAACATTTTATTCGTCAAATTTTGAAATGCTGTGGGCCTCAAAATAGCCGACCAATGCTAAATTAATCAACCTTAATAATCAATATAATAATTTAAGCATGCTAAAAAATTTTCTTTTTAATTTAAAAAAGCTAGGCAATGAATATTCAATAGATATAATTATCCCCTAGCATATAGAAAATCACCCAAGTGTTAAGTACTTGTTTGTTATCACTTATTTGAATCGGGCTTATTATATAAGCCCGATTCACGTAAATCGAGATAAATCTCCTCCACATATTTATCTCGTAGACCGTGAAAGCACTTCGTAGACCGTAAAAGTACCTCGTAGACCGTAAAAATTACTTCGTATTCCGTAAATTACAATTCATAAGCACTTATTAAAAATAGTATTAGGAGCTAGAACCCTTGCATGTGTGATTGTACCAAACTCATATGATTTTTTTTGGGTATTATTAATTAATAATAAATCATTGGTAACTGAAGAAAAAGGTGATATATATACCTACCAGTTCAACTGTGCCACGTGGACAAGAGTGTGGGACACGTGGATAGTTAAGAAAAGGGGAGGAGCATGAGGGAGAGTAATCTGGAATTCTGGATGGTGAATGAAGCTTTTTGTTTCTTGTTTTAATGTTGAAAAGAATTAAAAAAAGGAAAAAAAAGGGAAGTAGGTAAGTGAGTGGGGGGTGGAGCCCAAAATGGGAAAACACCAAAAATGGACACCTCATTGGTCCCTGTCTTGACACCCAAATCTCCCGCCAAAAGTGGCCTCTTGATTTAAAGTACCTATGTCCCTCCTCAAGTCATCCTCATGGTATGGGCCCAGCAAATCCATATCCTTATTTATATTATAAATGATGGGGAAAAAATAGCATGTCTTTTCAATCTCATCATCTGCAAGAAATTTTAAAGAAAATATAAAAAAAAATAAAAGAAACGAAAATTACAACACATCCAATGAAAGTGAGACCATGGCCGGCCTATAAAAGAGATTGTAATTAATAAGGTAAAAGTATAATTTTAATAATAATATTTTATGTTAGGGGTGTCTAATACCATTAAGTTTTTAAGGGTGTAAAAATATACATAAACATTATAAATTAGGATAATTTGACCAAAACCGTTAACTTGAACAAAACGGACGTTATATGTGAATCCAAACGTGATTTTTTGGTGCAATTTTAATAACAATGTATTATGTCAGGGGTATCTAACACCATTAAGTTTCTAAAGGTGCTAAAATACACATAAACATTATAAATTTGGGCAATTTTACAAAACATGTTAACTTGAACAAAACGAACGTTATATGTGGGTCACAACATGATTTTTTAATCGATATTTTCTAGAAACTCTTAAAAATTATTGATCATACACACTTTTCCTTCCTTTAATCCAATCGGGCCATTCTTCCCTTCTTCAATCTTAAACCCCCATCTCACCTCATTATCTTTCACTTTCTCTGCCACCACCTCCTTCTTCACCTCTGATGTTAATCCTTCCTCAACCTTGTTTCAAACAGAGGTCCCAAATTAAATCCAAACATTGAGATACTGATATTATATCAAATTCACTCTAGGAACTTATAATCGTGCATACCCATCTTCTTGCACATCACCAGTATGCTATGGTAGTTGAACAGTAGATATCCAGAGAGCATGCAGAGGGGAGTAGAAGCAAGAAGTAGTAAAATCACTATATGGGACCCACACGTAATATCCGTTTGCTTACCGTTAATAGGTTTGGTAAAATTGCTCCAATTTATAATGTTTATGTGTATTTTAACACCCTTAGAAACTTAATAGTGTTAGATGCCCCTGACATAAAACATTGTTGTTAAAATTGTACCAAAAAATCACGTTAGGACCCACATATAACATCTGTTTTGTTCAAGTTAACGGTTTTGGTCAAATTGTCCCAATTTATAATGTTTATGTGTATTTTTACAATCTTAAAAACTTAATGGTGCTAGACGCCCCTGACATAAAACATTATTGTTAAAATTACACCTTTACGCTAAATAATAATATATATTGTTTTGGAAGATCAAAATGGTATTAAATAAAATGAAAGCTTACCTCGCAATATAATGATGAGGATGGCTAAACTTGCTCCTAAACCACTCATTTATTTGCCAACTATATAAAAGAAAGTTTATAATAGCGATTGGAAACTTTTTAAATGCTTTTTAATCGTAATTCATGAAATATGAGGTAGCTTTTACGGTTTACGAGGTAACTTTTATAGTTTACAAGGTAAAGATGTGGAAGAGTTTTATCTCAATTTACGTAAATCGGGCTTATGCAATCGTGAAAACCAAACCAAACAAGCCAATAACTATCCATCATTCTCTATGATACAAGATTTGTATGACAAAACCCAAAATTATAGGAACTAATCAGCTAAAATTTTAGAAAAACTCATCTTTAAATCTTTAACTATAAAAGGTTTTATAAGAGATTATCATACTCTTGCAACTTGACTGCATTCTGTCCCGAATACGCACTCGTAAGTAACTCAACTCGCAAAAAGGAAACTTATTATTCCAGATCTCTTAAAATAACTAAGTACAATTCAAGATTTAAATAGCTAGAGAAACTTTTTAATCCTAACATTTTATGTAAAAGAATCTTAGAATTGCAAGTCCCAAAAGTAGAGGGCAAGCAGCTCTTCAGATCATTTCCTGATAAAGCTAAAACTAACTAGGAAACAAAATTAAGGATTTCTTGAATGACTGAATTTGGATGGAGTATTTAACCTTGATGTAGAGAAATATTCTGTTTGTGCCAAATTTGTATTCATGAACAAAAGTGATGATTCCTTGTATTGTATTTGTAATTAAAGTCGCCCATGTTGGTGGAGCTGATTGAGAATACAATTTAGCAGCCATGAACAATAATGAATAATCAACAGTGTCACATTAAGAAAATATGATGAGATAACAATCAAATCAAATTGCTCTGTTAACTATAAGAGTATAGTTATTGACAATTTATTTTTAGTAAGAAATTATTGATTTGAGGTTTTAAAATTCAAGTGATATATTTTCTTATATTTTTCCTAAGTATAAAAGAGGCTAAGAAGCTAGACAACATATCATAATTTAAAAGTATTCTTTTAATATTTAATTATATTGAAATATGTGAACTAATATTAAAGAAATACAAAATAAAATCTGCCAGGAATTTTTTTAAAAAAAATTTGAAAGGTTTAGCAAGAGTTTATATTTATGAATCATGAATAATGTGATTTAACATTTTATGAATAATACGACTTTTTTAAACATATTTTATATGATTAAATGGTAATTTTACTCCCAAAGTAGTTAGTGAAGGCACAATTGATATTTTGAAGTATTTTCTGCAGCAATGTTTTTTTTTTCCAACTCTTTTTTTTAAAATGGCGTTATGTCACCCAAAACTACTAAGGCTTTGTTTGGTTTGAGGGTGAGGGAGGGGAGGTGAGGGGAGAGAATGGGTGGGTCAAATTTTGAATCACATTCCCTCCTCTCCTTTTATTTTATACTAAGGATCTCATTTCTTTCCCCTTTTCTGACAAACTAAACAAGGTAACATCCACTTCCCTTAAACCAAACACACCCTAAAAGAACAGGACAATGGTAAACATCATAAGATGGGGCCTACATAGTAATGCCGCGTACATACTCCCTCCGGTCTTTAATATAAGACCTATTTGATTTTTTTAAAAAAAATTAAGGAAGTTAAATAAGTTAGCTAATCATAGCATACGCCGTATATTATTTAATTATATATCAGTCCATAAGTCAGATAAATTAGTTTAGTATAAAAAACATAAATATAAATATTTTAAAATAATTTATTTAACTTTTTCAATCTCTCTTAAAAAAATTAACTGAATTTTATATTAAATATCAAAGATAGTATATATATTGGAGTGTTTCTTATTGCTGCCCAGTAGGAGAGAGGGCACTTCGCCCTTTTTTGCCAATAAAGAAACATATTATAAGATCTCAAACACAATAAATAGAACCACCATAAAAAAGTTTGAACATATTCAAAACATAAATAACAAAACAGATCTAGAATAGGAAAAATACCACTTAAACTTCAAAATCTCAAATTGGTTTTGTTGACAATAAAAGTAATAAAATTGATAAAAAAAATAATAGAATTGACAACTTAAATTTTTATCAAATCAATTATTATAAATTTTGAAATTCAAATGATATTTTTTTAAAATTTTCCTTTTAGAAAAACCAACAACTAAAAGGTCTTCAATGCAAAGAGAACTTAAAATTGCATAAGAAGAAACTTCATGGACATCCTTCACCAATAAAGCCAGCAACAGAGATAGAGGTCAAAATGCCCAATTCAAAAGATAAGACAAATCCAATGAAACTTTGGTATTCCAGTAAGATACTAATTAAATTTTATTGGCAAAAAAAAGCTACTAATTAAATTTGCTTCTCTGAGAATATAATACATACACAATAATCAGAATTAAAATTAAAGGAACACCTTGTTAGGTAATTTTACAACAATATCAGCCAAAATTGCAAAATACAATCATAATTAAGAACACAATCTACAATGAGTCAAAAATTAACAATCCAGAAAAAAGAACATTGAAATTAAATTACAATTAACAGGAATCAGCTTCACATAGAGAAACCAGGTCACATAACAAATTACGGTCAAACGCAACTTGATGATGGTCAAAGTAATATTTTTATAAGTGTTAATTGGGACACATTGCCCTGTTTTTGAAAGGTGAGAAAAACATTCTACCAAAAAATATTTTAAGATAATTAACAATTATACCTGGCATGCTTCACACAAAGTTACTGCTGCATGCATGTAACTAGATAATAATATTAGAGAGTGTTAGATGCACAAGAAAAATATTTTCAGATAATTGGCTGGATGTACCATAAATAAAGTTATGGTACTGAATGTTACCTGAAAATAACGCTAGGTATACATAATTTAATATTTTCTTTTAAATGCAAATAATTAAAAATTGTAGGGAAAAGCTATCTGAAAGAGATAGGAATGACCGAAGCACGCTTAGTCTTAATTTAAGGATTAGGATAGGTTACGTGGCCAAACACAAAAGGATGAGGAGATATATTCTTCAAATTAGGGGCTTGGTGACATATAATTGGACCATTTCAATGTCGCATCAGCCACACACTTTTTATCTTTTAACCAAGTCTATCCAATGTACCAATATATTAAAGCATATATAATAGCATATTAATGGGGCGAAAATTGAATGATAATAAAAAAAAAAAGTAACTAAGCACTAATTAAGTGAAGAATGTGAAAGACACACACACCCTACTAAGTTTCTTTTTGTCATGTGAGCGAAGCCCCATTATACATAAAAGAGAGAACTTTTGTGAGAGGGAATCTGAAGGTGAAGCCCCAACAAGATACACAAAAGGAAGAAGATGATGGCTTCAAAAAGATCAATATGGTAATTGACCCTAGCTACGTATAGTCCACTAAAATATGAGAGTCGGTGACGTTTTTGTCCCACAAGCAGCCATTAAAGACAGTAACTAAGACCACCCACAACCAAAAAGAAAGAACAAAGACCTATGTAAATAAACCCTAATTCCATAAAGCTTCCCTCTCTCTCTCTCATCTTTCAAATTTTTTTTTTTAAAAAACATAACACAACGTGAATGAATAGAGAAACATATGATTATATAATATACTAGATATACGTATGAAAGCAAACATTGTTTCATTTTCAAAAAGGTGAAAACTTTGCCACCTCCTTCCTCTCCTTCCATTATGCCATGAATTTGTCATTTTCGGCTATTGATTCTTTCTTACTTGTCCATTATTCTTCACCCCTTCTCTACCTACAAACCCTAGCTATATCTATCGCCTTCTTTTTTATTTTCAAATCATCAAATAAATAAATAAATAAATAAATAAATATATATATATATATATATATATATATATGTTCATTGTTTATTCTTGCGTGTCAGTGATCGACCACTATTAAAGATCAGAAAACCCGTAAAAAGTTGTATTTTGCAACGCAACACTCATCTGTAATCTTTGACAAAATCTCACGCCTGAGATTAGTAGGACCCAACGAAACTATTAATTATATGTCTCTATATATGCATATATAGGACACCCCCACATAACACACACACACACACAAACACACAAAAACTACAAGTCGTCCCGTGTGCATGTGTACAATGGAATAATTTCAAAACGTTCAATCATATGGGGCCAAAAAACGGCGAGTTTTTTTTGAATATATATGGTCCTAGCAATTCTACATTTTGTACTAATCACAGCTAGACTTTGTTGGTATAATTATATAAATATATATGGCACATTTAAGGGAGAGGAAAATGTTGGGTCCTTGTGGATTGGCATTAGTGCGACCATGAATTAGTACCCACCTAAATATATTGTTTTTGTGAGGTTTCAATTTCATATATAATAATAATAGTGACGGCCAAGCCATGAACAGGCAAAGTTAGGGGAAATTAATTGCATTGTATTATTCAAGGGGCCCTTTGAAAATAGACTACTGGTTATTACATATCACCTTTAAATCCTTATATGTGGCCAGTTTTATAAGGACTTTTACAGCAAATTCTTTGACTGGTACCAACATTTGAATTGGCATTTTCCTATATAGCTATAGCTAATCCCTCCACATTGCATTGTAAAACAAAAGAAATGGTCTATACTATTAGGGCATAATTTCAATGGCCACCAGCCTTCTTTATTTATTGTTTTAATTGAAAGGGTTTCTCAGGACCCATTATTAATGATGTTAATGTTTCTCAATGCTTATCTCTATAGGATTAATATATATAAACCCCTCTTTATAACAATGCATTGAAAAATATTAATTAAAATTAAGTATTTGTTGTGAGGATGATAATTACCAACACAAAATCAAATCAGTCTCATAAGTATCAAACCCTGAAAGGGTTTCCTGAAACAAAAGTGATGAAGACTTAATGCATGATGAGCAGAATCTTGCCAAATTTATATAGCTAGATCACTAAAAAAATTTTATGATCAGTTCCTTTTATTTAGTTTCAGTGTGGAGATATGTTTCTCTTTAATCAAACAAGAGAGGTAACATTTAAGATTTACATATACAGACGATGACTATAATGCAGAGACATGATCATAGAGTTGGTACAATACCAGAAAAGTAGCAGACATATAAGAAACGGTCAAGCAAGCCCTGGAGATTGATTAAGTTGGTAATATCACAAGGAACAGATTTACGTTATAAGTGAAAGGAATAATTAAAACCAGAAATTAAAATTGAAATAATAATAATAATAATAATGGAAATCAATTATGACAGTATTAAAAAGATCATTAATGAAGGAAGGGTGGAGAGGCCCAAGTTCCCAAAGAGATTGATGTTTGATAAGAAAGAGTGGGGCTTATGCATCTTCTTTTCATAACACTTTCATCATGTCAAGCCTGAAACTGCCACCCAATCATCTGTCCCACCTCTCTTTTGCGCAAAATTAGGGCTATATATATATATATATGAAGCAAAACAATCATAATTTCTTGAGAAAAAGACACAACCTTGCTACGTGGGGCTTCTTGTTCTCGCTCTCTCTTTAAACTCTATAATCGTAACAAAAAGAAAATGTGTAACTAGAAATGATTAACTACTAAATTTTCAATGAGCTTATCATAACTTGATCGCCATCCACTTTTTTTTTTTGGTCTAATCTCGATTTGCCTATGTAGCTTCACTTTATTATCATATGCTAACTTTGCAAGGACTCTTTGTTCTTATTCACAATCCAATCACTTACTACTTTTATATCAGCAAATAGATTTGCTTAATCTAAAAAGAGATTTTCATTGTTCATTTTTACATGTCAAGGTTTGCTTTTTTTATATATATTACGATTAGAGTGGGGTGATAATCTTCAAATTTTGTCCCAAGTCACTAAAGTTTGCTAATGTTGCTTAATTATTTACACATGAACTATATATATGAGTGTGTTTAGTAAAGAAAATATGAAGAGAACTTCATCTCTTTCAACTTCTCATTGATGCTAATAAAGTTTGCTTTTATTTGATCTTGCTTGGGTTCATTATGTCCAAATTCATGTCCTCAATTCTTCTTTAGACCTTTTATATATACAACTGGAAAAAGATATTTTTTTTATAATAATAAGATCTCTAAATTCTTCACACAAATGGGTAAGTAATCATTCCCTTTCTTTAATTTTCTGTATATAAAACAAAACCATAAAGCATGTGGGAAAAAAGGAACAAAACATACGTATAAATAAAGTTGGCAAAGCCAATGAGAGAAATAATCCACAAATTAAATTAAAATGGAAAGTTTAGTTTCTCAAAGCTACTTTGTTTATTGTTCTAGCCTTCTAGGTGTACATAAATTAATATATATAATCAAGGCACTTAAGTCTCAAACCATGTTCCCCCAATTTTTACTTATTCTTACCGATGAGAAATTAAGAAAAATAAAACATATGTCTAGCAAGGACAGCAACTTTAGGTGGTGAATTACCTTTTAGTGTGTGAACCGTGTTTAAATTTTAGCCTAAGTACAGATTAATTTCTCTCTATGTTTGTGCTTTGTCTTTTGACATTCAATTGATCATAGGCTATTCAACCTACAACATAATAATCGATACTTTTTTTCTTATTCTAAAAGAAGCTATTAAGATTTGTTTAGGCCTCTCCTTTCATCATTCCCTTTTAGCTAAATCAATTTGGATTAACAAAGAAAGTGGACAAGAAGCTCCAAAAAGAAGGCTGGAAAAAGACAGCATTTTACCCTACATATAAAGTTGTATTTTATTACAAAATATTCTCAACAACCTTATCAAACAGTACAAGCACACACACTTTATTTTCCTTTTATTTTTCTCACAAGCAAATTTATAAGCACTTTTTTCATCTTATACAGACATGATATATTTAGAATTTCATTTACTAATGTTCATAATTCCAAAGTGTCTAATTTCACTAATAAAATGATAAGAATATCCACTTAATTTGGATGAAAAAAATTAGGAAAAATCACTATAAGGTGTCAAGAATTGAAAGTAATAACCAAAAAATCTTACAATAAATAAGTAATAATGACACATTTCAGTATAAAAAAATGAGAATAGATTCATAATGCTCACTTGTTATTGGGATATTTGATGGTTACATTTTTTTGGGAACTCATAGTAATTTTTCAAAAAATTTATGGGGTGAATTTGAAGAAAATTAAAGAAAGAGGTATGATTAATTTAAATTCTTTTGCATTTTTTGAAAGAGTTAGATAAGAATGAATGTGAAATCCACTAATGTCAAGAGTTTTCCAGCATGACATGAGGCACGGAACAAAAGAAAAATTAGCAGCTAGCTAATACAAACACAAAGCTAAGCATTGCTGTCCCTACCAAAACCCCTCTTTTTCTTTATCTCCAATTTTAAAATCAAAGATCAAAAGAAGAAAAAGAAAAAAAAAAAGAAAAAAGAAATCCTTTGGTTGATCCCATACGAAAGATAAACAGGAGAAGCAAAGGCCCCACGTGTGGAACAGAAATTGAAGTTCAATAATATAATATATATATATATATATGAATGTTGGGGTTCATCTACTTGGGATTCCTACTTCCTTGTGGGAACCACATCCAATTCTTTTTGATACTAAAGACCCAAACTTTTCAAGCCTCTCTGTGGGTTTGTTTTTCACTTCACACTCACTTTCTCTCCCTATCTTTTCTACCATGCCACGCTCTCTAACAAAAGAAAAAGTTTTTTTTTTTTTTGGGGGAATCCTATGCCTCCCTCCTTCCTTATATTCCCTCTTAGTTCAGCTCTTTTTGCTGTGTCCCTTTTCAGATAACAAGATTCCCTTGTCATTATTGCTCTCAAGAACTCTCTCTCTCTCTGTGCTTGCTTCAAATTATGTTTCCGTTTTTATGTTACTGAGAAATACACAGAAGCTTCTCTGATCTCTGCAGAAAACCAGTATTGCAATGATACAGTTATTGTGACACTGTGCCTTTCTACTTATTGTGAATCCCCCCCCCCCCCCAACACACACACACATCATGGGATATGGATGTTGATGATCAGAATCATCAGTGCGCTTTTCCAATTCAAATTCCAATAGGGTCTTAGTGGTCATGATATATAGTATCAGCTACTTAAGCCACTTACTGATAAATTTGAATTCAAAAGCTACAATTTTGTTATTTGACTTGTTGCAGCTACAAACAAGGACTCTCTCTGCCATAAACATTATTAGAGAAAATCCATTAACACTTAAGAGAGAGCATGTTATGTCATATCCCTGTCAATTTCAGAGTCTGAAAAACATAAGCGACAAAGTCACATGTAATAAATAAGTGGGGTCCCTTATTGAAGTGTTGAGAGTTGCGAATTCCAATCTCTCTGAGAAAGTGACATAAACCCACTGCCTGTGATTGCAAACGGTAGAAGTATCTTAATGGGCATCAAGCAGCATGCCACTAAATATAGGAACTGCTAGAAAATAAATCTGGGGGTCGCCCTCGTATAAAGAATTGACTATTAGAGTTTATTCTATTTAAGCACAACAGATACACCTCATCAGATAAATACTGAAAGTGAATTTCACTCAGTATGTTTCGACTCATGGTGGTCACCCCTATTTATAGAGTTGGTCGGTGATATATTTACTATATGAAATATCTCATATCTTAACGATCCTTCGGATATTGAATAAATGATTGATATTATGAATATATTCGAACCACTTATAGTATCTTAATTAAATAAGATATCTTAGATTTGGATAAGATGAATTCAAACATGATCTTTTTATTCTGCCCATCAAGGGCGGATTCGAAATCCAACAGGAACTAATAACCAAACCGAGTGTTACATAGCTAGATGATGGAATGAAGTTAGACTATGGATTATGAAATAGATACAAGAACAGAATACTGTTTGATCGAATACTGAATGATTATTTATTGTACATGGGATTGATTTTTTGACACCAACTTTAAAGATATATAGGTGCTTGCCAAATATTTTAGGCAGGGGAGTGTAGGGGCCTCATGATAGAGAGACCAGCAAAGCAAGTGGCAAAGAGGAACTATAAGGATGAATCACATTCTGTCATAATCCCAATTGGGTCTATCTCTCTCTCTTTATCCTCTTTCAATAAAGATGGGGCTTACAGAGCAGGTAATGCTCTCTGCTTCTAACCATGACTTGACACCACCTCTTCTTTCTTTCTTTCTCATTGCCCCTGCTATAACCCACACACTTCTGCAATATATTCTTGCTTTTGTATCACTATATATGTGTTTATATTTTTATATATAGCGAAAAAAGGGGAACTTGGAACAAAAGAGTTGTTTGAAGATGGTCAAAAGTGTCAATGAAGCAGAAACCCCAGTTTTCAGGTTGCTTTTGTGACTTGAGGTTGGTCCCTTTGGTTGCTTTTCTTTTTTACACTGCCCAAGTGTGTGTGTGTGTGTATCAGTTATGATATTGATAACTATTGATGAGGAAAGTAATGGGGATAACTCAAGTGTGGGACTTTTGCTCTAATTTCTTGGTCCAAAAATATTGTGGCATGAAGCTCCTACTTACCCCCAACCACTTGATTGATGTGCATATAAAAATATCATTTCTTGTAGCACTGACCTATTGACCATAATTGCTTTGAGGGTCCTATAAGCAAACAAGTGTTGAATTATAAACAGTTTCTATGAAAGTGACCAAGAGAATTGGCAGATTGGTAAGGCTTCAAAATTCAAAGTTTTGAAATCAGAACTGCAATACATATATCTTCAAGTTTAAGATTATGGTAAAATGTTGCCTGAAAAAACACTTGTAAAGATAAAAAACAAGAGGAAAAGACAAATTGATAAAGGTGAAATGAATTAATGGCAAGCATGCTTAGTATTTAAGCAGATCTTTGAAGGCACATAGAAATTTCCAGGAAGGTGTCTCTGAAGTAAATTTTGTGTCTTTTTTCTTGTCAACCCCACCTAATTTTTTTTTTTTGGCAGTACGAAGAGTAATATGTGTGAGTCCTTTAGTGGATGCTAATAATAGGGAATCAGAGAATGAAGGAAATGAAATCAAAAGATGCTGCATGCAATCTCAAGAAGCAAAGAGAGGATCAAAGTGAGATTGTAAGAGAAGAGAGACAAAGGGAAAGAGTATTAGCTGTATCTAATGATTGATCCCTTTTAAAAGAAGCCCCTTTCACAAAATTATGTCAGAACTTGGCTGAATAGAGTGGTCATTGTAATAAGAGGATAATTGAAATGTGTAAGTGGGTTTGATTGATGTTTGTAAAGCTCTTTTTTTCTCCTTTTTTTATCTCAAGTCCATGTCCTTCAAATAGGGTGATTCCCACTCTATAACACCTAGTGATACCCTAAAGGTTTTTCTTTTTGAAGGGGGAAAACACTTTGACAGGACAGAATTTGAAGGCTCTCATATGGGCGTTACTTTTAACTTTTACAGAGTAATTTTACTGATTGAAGTTGAATTGGAAAGTCTTGTTATGATTATCAAATTCCATAATAAAATTAATTATGTAATTAAACATTAGGCAGTGTTGATTTTGAGGCAAGTGATATGAGACCAAACATTATCCATTTTCAAAAGTCTAGGTTAGGAATAGGTAGTGCACAACAGAAATATCTGACTTGAACAGACAAATGATACACAATGAGATTGACTTTTCAAAACCAGTTTAATGTTGTTCAAGTAGGTAACAGGGACTTGAAAACAGTAATTATATATCATGTCTTTTAAACATTTATTTACCAGAAAATAAAAACCAATACGTGTTTGTGCATTGATGATGGGTTTTTTTTTTTTCAAAAAAAGAAAGTGGGATGGGGATGTGACAAAATTAGAGAACTTTAATCTGAAAATGAAGTTGGGAGGTGAAGTCAATATCATGGGATGAAATGGGGTTTCAGAAAAAAGAAAAATGAGGGCATATTTAAAACTTAATGCTAGTCCCTACACACTGAAAAAATGGGAACATACATAGTAAATAGCACCGACAATACTGATAAAGGTCAAATCTTTAATCTTTGAAAATTTTCAAATGTCCATCAATTAAACATACATCAGACTATTTAGGAACTGTGTATTTGTGTGACCATTTAGTTATCCTCTCCCTTACGCAACTTAATGAATATATTACAAAAAATATTAACATTTTGTGTCATCAACCATGTCATGCCATCGTTACAACCTCAAGCCTATTCCCATGTGTGTGTGAGTAATAACTTAGTGGCTTTTTAGTAATTTTCTTTATTTATTTTTTTTGGGACAGACAGTCAGTTCTGATATCTCATCAAGGATATGTAGAAATTGAATATATAAAATTTTATAAGCCAAAATTTCTGTTTTAGATTGTATATTTTGGAGTGAAAATTGATGAGAATAATAAGAGGTATATGTAAGAAAAGTCACTGGAGCCCTTTTTTCTTTTTGTTGCGCATCTGATATCCAGAACTTCATCCTGACTAGCTAGACCTGACTTAGGTCGCGCACTTGTCTATGGTGAGTAAGTCTCCTAATAAAATTTTTCTATATACACGAAGGCTCAAATTTAAGATCTTGCTCAGGTTGGTCACTGGAGCCCAATTATAAATAACAGAACAATCAAACTCAAAGAGAAATCGTAGAGCCCAAGTGACATGTGCAGGTCAGTCAAACTTCAAACATTTTTCAACAAACAAATGAGTTTTTTTCTTTTAAAAATGCAAGGCCTAAGCCCAATGACAAATAGTATCACAGCCCATTGAATTATCGAAATTGTGGAGTCTAACAAAAGTCTACAAATATACATATGTATTCCGATTAAAGTTCTGAAATTCGGATTGGGTACTGAATTAATTAGGGTACTGGTTAAAAGTCAGTGGGTTAGATCAGACTTAAAGGGGAGCTAAATCGGGGCCTAACTGATGAGAAATTGAATATTTTAGGTTTATTAATATAAAATTTTAAAAAAAATAAAAAAAAATGATTTTTTTTAAAAAAAATACGGGATTGGGGCCGGTTGGTCTAGGTTTCAAAATCATGATTACCATTTTGATCCCATTTATAAAGTAGAAAATGAAGTTTCCTTTGTCCTAATAATAGGTCATATCATTAATTTGTTTATCATTAGTTTTTACTTTTACCCCTAATGAAATGTCAGTGCATGTTATTTAATTTTTAAAATATGTATATTTTAATAGGCCCAAATCAAAAATGTTGAAAAGTGACTTCTAATAGGTACCCAACTGGTATCATTATTCAAGTGAATAAATATATTTAATTAAATAAAGGAAAACTAATTAGTCTCTATAATCTTAATTGGATTGTAATTCAATTCATATACTTTGACTTGATGCATCATAGTCCATATAGTTTTGACTCGTTTATAATTTAGTCTCTAAAATTTGAATCGTAGAACTCAATCTCATATATAGCTTAAAACATTTTATAATGTATAGCAAGCTTTTCTTGAAAAATTCGACATATGCGTTGCTTGAGTCATGAAGAACCTCAAAATTAAAAATTAAAAATAAAAATCCAAAGGAATTGATGAACATGCACATGGAAAACATCATTAAGGACCGAACTATAGAAAATAATATAAAAAAAAGTTCTTATTGATAAGTAAAGAGCTATCATTAACAAGTGAAAGAGTTATTTAATATATTTGGTTGAGTGTTTGCTTAGCTTATAAGTGCTTATACATAAAAGTTGAGACAACCCTCATCTCATATACTTACCTCGTATTCCGTAAATCACGATTGAAAAGCTACTTTTGAAGACTCCAATCGCTATTCCAAATATATTTTTATTGATAAGTTATAGCACTTGTTAATATATTATTTTTCTTAGTTAGTACCTAAATTATATTCTCCGATTATTTATTGAAATAAGTCAAATAACAAAGGGACGGTGCACATGGGTGTTATAGGGTTCAACGTACGTGAACATGAAAATAGAAAAGCACAAGACTTGTTTATTTGGAGAAGTTAATAATAGCTTTGAAACATCATTATCATTATCATTATCATTAGGGTGTACGTAGCAGCAAAAGGAAATTCTTGGGCAGCTTCAAGGTGAAGAAGTAGCTGGTGGACGAGGAAGAGACCCAAAGGGACCAAACACATTAATGACAAGCTTCTCTCCCTCCCCGCAGTGATCTCCGATGAACCATTTTTGATATATGTGAATGAGGATAGATGCAATGAGATTAGTGATATATATCACGTATCACTATACTTAGTTATTTTCAACAAACGCTTTGTCTTGTATATTTGTCCTCCACGACCTGTGTACAGATGGGTATGGACAAGCATCCTGAGAAAACCAAAGCTGCCTTAGTATTCTCAGCATTCAAATTGAACTTCCATGCAATAAAACTGAGGATTGGTATAAATAAATTACTGCCCTTTTATTAGCTGAGAAGAAGGAGACATGAGACTTCCTTTTGTTTTCTGTTTTCTTAAGGCACAGGTATAAGCATATTGAGAAATCCAAAGCAGCTTACAACTTCCATGCATCAAACTTTGAGAATTGGCATAAAGAAATTATTGCCCAATTTTTAAAATTTTTTTTTTTTGCCTTCAATTATTGCCCAATTACTAGTTGTGGAGAAGGACATGTCGGACTTTTTATTATCCCCCTATTCAAAAAAATTCTTATTCCGGGCATGATTAAACATGAAATGTTGTGTTTCCCTAAATGGAAATTTAAATATTGGTTCTATGAAAGACTGACTCCTTCTGTTATTGGCGTACATAAGGTATTTATTTATTTTATATAGTTATTTGACTGTGTCAAATTCAAATATTGTTAAGCTTTATTGAGAGTAACTCTCTCATAAGCATTTTTCTAGATTCAAATGGTTTTCTTCTCGAGATCTCAAGCTTAATTAAACGAGCAAAGCCTCTTCGACTAGCAAGGACTAACACTAATTAAATGAGACAATTGTTAGATTTGACACAAAAATCGATTCTAACTCTTGTAAGGCCCAGTACTAGAATAATGTAAACAGCATTTGCTGAATTATATTAGGTTAAGGTCCGATACTACTCTAGAAGTTGTCATAAAAGAGTAATATTATCTTGAAATTTTTGTAGAATAATGTTATTTTGAAAGTTTATAAATTATAATAATTTTGCTCTGATCGTTATTTAAGTTAAGTTTGACTATTAGTTGACTAAATATGCTGAGCTGACAATTTACTATTATCCATGTTATTTTTGTTTTGGATTTAAATACAAATTTATTTCAGAAGTTTTCATTTAGGAGTAGTGTTGCTTTAGTAATTTCAAACGGTTGTTATCCCAATTAATTTTGTCTATTAGTTGATCAAATATGTTTATTTAGCTGACAGATCTATGTGTCATTCACTTCTTTTTTCAAATTAGATTTATAAATTAGAAAAAAATTATTTAAAAAAATACATCCCATATAAAGTATTGAAGAAAATCAAAGAGGTAAAAACATCTTATATGATGAAGAGAAAATCAAAGTGGTGCCCATCTATCTCGACGTCACTCAGGTATAGTGGCAGAGGGTTTCTGGCGGTGTTGTTCTTGGTAATCTTTCTCGATGTGTCTTATATCTAGCAATTAAATCTTTTTATACACATTAATATAGTATTGAGAAATGAAATTTAAAAAAAACAAGTTAGGTGTTTATTTTATATTTAGAAAAATAGTTAAGATGTCTCCAGCATTCTATGCAAATTAATGTTTTAGCCCCCAGATTATGCATCAGTTTTAAGGAGCTCCTGAACATGAACTTTTTTACCTCGGTCATTTTACTCCTCAACGCCTTCCTTCGTTTTCACGTACATCCATCACCAAGTACTTTAATATTGTTGCATGCAAATACAGGATTAACGGAAGGCACCAAGAAAGCAACAAGACAAGTACTTTAAAATAATTATTTTTTGTTGTGCACAATAAAATTACACGTTATTTGCTAAAAGAACCCTGGATAACTTAATGGAACGGAGTACATTAGTACATCATAGCCTACATAGTAGCCTTCAATATCTTAATATGTTATGCAATAAAACAGAAAAGCAAAAACTCATTTATTTAGAGATCAGAATAAGACGCATGACATTATATATAATATGCTATAGCAACGTAACGACGAGACGACCCACATGAATGTAGGGGAAGCAACATATATGGATGGATGGAGAAGTGAAATGAAATGAAGGCTTAGCTTGAAGGTGACGGAGCAGGTGGGAAGGAAGGTGGAAAAGCAAAGGGAGACCCTGAGAAGACGGTGATCACAAGCTTCTGGCCGTAGTTGCAGTGATCGCTGATGTACCATTGCCGACCAGGGCCCGCCAACCTAATGAAGTCGTTCCCACTCGACCACCCACCTCCCACCGGAGCACGGCAGCTCTGAAATGAACCTCCGTCCACCTGGTACACATGATCCTTTCCAGGTACGTAACTAAACACTGCCACACCACCCACAACATCAATATTGTTTGACTCTATTAATAAGTATATACAGGACTATAGGAGAATGATCACCGGTCTTAAAGACTTAGTATTGACTTTTTTCTTAAAAATATTAAGGAAACTAAATAACTTACTTAACCATATCATATATGTTGTGTATGATTAAATTATAAACTCTGTTTTGTCCTTTTTATAAGAAACAACTATCAAAATTATGCGATTTAAAATGTTAGTTAAAAGTAATAAATGTATAACTTATATTCCTTTTTTTCAATCATACTCTTTATTTAGAAAGAGTGTACACAAGAGATAATGAATGAAAATTTGTTGCAGAGATAATAAATAACAATATTTAATGAGAGTAAAAATAAAAAAAAAACTACGTTAAAATTTCATAAAAATATAATTTGTTTCTTATATTAAAGACCATTTTTATAAAAGAGAATTTTTTTATAAAAAAGACCGGAGGCAGTATCAGTTTATAAGTAAAATAAATTAATTTTGAGCAAAAATAATAATTTTATTAATTTTTTTAAAAAAATTAATTAAATTTTATATTTAGGACAAGGTGTTAGATAGTATATATGCACATACCCAGGATGTCGCCGACAAAGAATAACTTATTTGCAGCCCAGGCCTGGTAATCAACTCCGGGGCGCCATCCGTTTTGGTCTCCAACGATATAGACCGTAGCCATGGCGATGCTTGGGAACAGGACGGTGCTCAAGAGCACAATCATGGCGACGCCTGAAACAAAACCCTTCATTATTTTAAACCGTAACTCGCGACTGCTCCGATGATCACTGTGTAAAGATCAGTGATTATTATGGATGCAATGATCAGATCAATGATTTGGGACGTATTTATAGTTGGTCGTTTCGAAGAAGACTGCCGCTGAGGACGGCATTGCCAAGGGGGGGGGGGACACAAACAAACACAAGTGGGCTTAGTGTTCTCCGTTTATAACTTCAAAGCAATTCTTCAATGTCATACATCAATAACTCCGAAAACGGGTATATTTGCTTCTCATGATACTATGTATAAATGTATCAAAGATAAAGAAATGATGAGAGTTTGTTGACCATCGATGACTTATTTGTTTCCTATATTTTTGTCATTTTCCTTTTGTATACCACTGGAAATGTCTCCCTATACATATCTAAAAACTGATGCATTCACGAAACTAGCTTGGTCCAAATGATAAGAAGTTAGCTTATAATTTATAAAGCCGTGACTTCAAATCGTTCTGCTGATATAAAGACGTTGTTGGTGAGTGATGTGAGTACATCTATGAGCACTTTGAGTCTTGACTATACCCTCATCTTGGTGAGTCTCTGATTCAATACAAATAAATTTTTTTTGTGAGTAAAAAAGAGAGAACATACATAACAAATACTCCCACAATACTTAATATAAGATTCATTTTAACAAAAAAATTGAACTACAAGATTGAGAAAAGAGTGTCTCCACTAATTTCTCTCTCCACTTCCTCTTCACTTAATGTTTCAACCATTGAATCATGATTTAATGAGTGAGATTTAATGTTATGTAAGAAAATTATTATTATTACATATAAAAAATATGCAATTATAATATTGTTACAATAGTTGTGATATTAAGTGGGGAGGAAGTGGAGAGAAGAATCAGTGAAGACATCATTCTCCCTACAACATTAATGAGAGGAAGTAGTTGTAGAACAGCTGTGATTTTTTTTTTTGTTAGGCATAGTTATCATCTTATTGAAAGTAATCATGTTCGATGCATTGTCGAACATTAAATGTAAGCACATTTTTCAACAGGAAATAGAATCATGGTTCGCCCACGTTACAAGGGATTATCCCTCTCTACAAGATCCAACCCTATTAGTGACTGGTGTGATTTTATTTATTGGTTATATTAAACTCGCAAGGCCCAATGATATGTCACTCTTCGTTTTCTGATGAATAAAGCAAACAAGTCCCAATTGTCCTCTCCCACTTCAGAGTATAACGCAGGCCAGACAAGAGTGGCTGTGTGTGGTTGGCCCCATAGAAGAAATTAGTGGCTTTTCACGAACAAGTTGGGATTCTCTTACCTAGTATGCATCATCGGAACCCACGAGAAATCTAGTAAGTTTAAGGATCTGGTGGGATTAAGCATGTTGAAAAGTTCATATTTTCAGCAATATATTCTTCTCTAACCTTGAAATTTGATTGTGAGGTCCTTTTTCACTTTAGCACTAAGTGTAAACCTTACTGAGGAGAGATATCCAACCACTTAAGTGACAGGAGTTTCTTGCACTTACGATGATCCGTTTTGCTAACACTATTCATAACATAAGATATCTCATTTTATTGTATTCGGTCCTAAATATAAGAGCCATTCCAAAGTTAGATTTGGTCATAAACATAAGAATTCAATTCATTTTATCCTCTGAATTTATAATTTTTTCCCTAAAGTATCTCTATTGATTGCATACATTTAGAGGGTTTTATCAAAAGACAGTCATAATGGTGAAAGATGACTTTTTTAGAAAAATCAGTCTAGCCATGTTTGTTACAAATAACTAACATAACTAATTTCATTAATTGATCTAAATTAGTCAAACTCTCATATTAATGACCAGATGTAGTAACATTGCATGATTAAACAGTGGTCAACTATGTATGATAATGGAATTAGATAAGCTAATACGTTGTCAAAGTGGATTTTTTCATGTTTTTCTAAGCCTCCTACTAAATTTACAAGCCTATCTTAATTATGTGTGTATATATGAATATGTAAAACGATTTTTGATCAGGTGTGTCCCTCGCCAAAGAGTTTTTCTGCAACACAAAAAGCTGATTACTAGCTTATTTTCTTGCTGGCAGTCAGATACGAGAAAAGGAAGCAGGAAAAGATTTTACATTGCATAAAATTGGAATAGATGAAGATGATATATTATAATAAAAAGCATCTAATATATAAACAATAATACTGAGGTTTTGCGAATCACAAATGATAATTTTAAATACGCAATTAAATAATGTTTCCCATCTTGAACAGAAAAAAGTAATATGCCAGTAACATATATTTGAAACCAAACTTATATGAACAAATACACACACACATATAATACTATTCATGCGGAGGTTTTGCTAGTCCTCTAAGGTACATTCAACTTTTTGTTAACCTCCATTTTACTCCATCAATATATTAACACGCACTTTCTTCAAAACCTAGGAACAACAACCTTATCTCGTCATCTAAAATCATTATTACTCGATCATCATCGGCAATTTTTATTTAATTAACCGTTGACACAATCCACATTGACCCCCTCATAGTCGTTTTTCTTTATATGCCGCACTAACACACAAACATTATTATTAAATAAAAAAAAGATACTTTGTACTTAATATATATTAACGTATGGCATCTGGAAAAGTATTACATGTTGACATTTCAAGAGTCACTCACATGGCATCCACACATTTTGTGGAAACACTACATATTTTGTGTCTATATATTTATATTTATATATTCCCAGACATGCTGGGAATGCTCTGATTCTTCTGAAACTCTTACAATAATACTAACTACCCTATAAATATAGGTTTAATTAGGGTTTCAATACTATTGCCAAGAACCACCATGCACGTGGCCACAATTAATGGTTCTGTATATTCTGATTCCACTGATTTTCTTTTTAAACATACATGTCTGAAATGCCAAAATTTGCAGACATCTCACCCCCAAGTCTTTTATTTTTTATTTTGTTGTAATAACAAGGGTTTCCCCTTTTAAGATTTAGAGGGCAAAAGATTTTCACTTCTTCCAATAAATACGCTTCCCGGAATTTGAACTTGTATTCTCTTTTTTACAGGGGTAAGACCCCTTACCACCTCAACTAATAGCTGTTGGTCTCAAGTCTTTTATTTTATTCACTCTCTTTTCAAATTTAAAAAACAAAACCATGTCCACATGATCCCATAACCATAGAAGCCCAGTTCTTTAAATATATAAATGGATATTTTGGATGGCAATACAGATTTTCTAACATGAAAATGCAATAAGAATGGATTCTTTGGCGCATATGATGGCAATATCATTTATTTATTCAGAAGAAAAGATGAGATAGATAAGGCTTCGCTGTTTTTTCTCAGGTTTATTTGAATTATGATTCACTCATTTAGATCCTATCTTTGGCGTGTAAAAAAAAAAAAATTGTAAACTTTATGTTTTGAATATTTTTAAACAAAAACCAAACCTAGTTAGTCACATCTGTCACATATTGAGAGTTTGGAGTTAAGAAAAGTATATTAACATATATTATTAAGAAATTAACTAGGGCCAATTAAACATTAAAATATAACTAAAAAACTCTTTACGGTTGCAGAGAGTTTAGGTGAAGCAATTGCTTGCAAGAAAATTATATGTTTTAGTTTGACCTTAGTGTTCAGGAATCTTCCTAGGTAAAACAAATACTATTCTTAATATCATTACAAAATATGTGTCAGATGTTAATATCCTTGATTAATCTCCATATTATATTCTCCTATTAACATAGTAACAGTTACTTTTTTGGGCCAGTCCCAAGACAGTAACAGTGCCTGTTATAATTTACAGAAAATTAATATCAAACCATCCTTTTCATGGTCTAGTCACATATAATCTTGGTACTAGACCCGGTTTGATTATATTAACAGATTTTCCACTGATAATTGTATTACCGGTTTGATTAATAATCCTCTGGTATCTTCTTAATAAGATATCAGGACGATTATCATGTAAGAGATTGAGTTTTGATATTTAGACAGACTGTGCTTATTGGAGGAGTAGTTGGTGATGTTTTTTTTTTTTAGATAGACCTTACCAATTGTGTATATATTTATAATTTAGCCCTACTGTATAAATTTACCTACCCATTAGAATAAAAGCTCTTTTGTCTCTAATAATAATAAGATTCCAACAAATTAAAGTCCCAAACCATTTCACCAGTCCCAGATCTCAAGTCTCACAGATCCCATTTTCGTCAAAATATAAACTCTCACTCACAACTTTGTTCTCTGCTGAGACACAGATGAATTCAAAAGAGATGAAGTCGATCTGCGTGTGTGAAGGAGCATATAAGTGAGCAGTAAGGTGGGGAATAGCTGAGGTCCTATCCTAATATTACTTCGTATCCTAAATATAAGTTACAGTTATTTTTTAGATAGATTAAAAAAACTAAATAAATTATTTTAAAGTATTTATATCTATAATTTTTTCTTTAAATTAATTAGTTTAACTTATGAACTAATATATAATCTAATGATAGATAATATATACCGTGATTAGATAATATATTTAACTTCCTTAATCTCTAAAAAAATACACTAACTAAATCTTATATTTAGAGACTTCATGACTATAGGCAAACAGATAAATCAGAGGTGATGATGTGTGTGTGTGTGAGATGCTGCTTCATGCAGTGGAGAGAACTGTAGATATCAATTTGTGACGGATAAAAACTTTAGCAAAAGTATAAGCAAAGCGTGCTAGAAGGGGCACAAATAGACTACGAGATGACAAGATTTGTGAGTAGTGAGAGACATCCACTACTATATTATGACATGACATGATGGGTCTCCTTACTTTCCTACCTCCTCAGGACTCCGAGAAAGTGCCCTAAAGAGAGTAAGCGAACTGCGAACATAACGTTCAATACCCATGAAATTTACTAACCAAAGCATTAATTGCTTTGCATGCACCCATATATTTATAGATTCATTTCACCTGATCAGCTTCTGTTCAGTACCTAGTGAAAGCCTTCTACTTTCTACTGTTACTTTGCATGCATTCGGGTGAAACCTAACAGATCCAATTTGGGCAGGCGGTGTCAACTCTGCCTTCTCAAATTCGCTCTCTGTTACTCTTCAATTTTGAGGCTCTTGTCAGTTTTTTTTTTTTTGGAAAATAGTTAAAAAATACCTTTTAAGCAAATTAATTGCTAAATGGTACCAATGTGCAAGCAAGCATCCATCATGTGCAATCAGTATCCACATGTGCAAAAAGCATCCCTGCAAAAGTGCAAACACCATCCCCTGTGTGCAAAATATCATCCGCCCTTGTGCAACATACCACCCACCGTGTGCAATGGTAGCAATGAGCAATTAATTTACTTGCAAGGTGTTTTTTAGCAATTCTCCCTTTTTTATGATTTTTTTAATAATTAAATTCTACATAAAATAAGTGATATTTTAATATTTTATAAATAAAAAATCATAAAAAATTAAAAATAATTTTATTTTTTTTATAAAATATCAAAATATTACTCATTTTATGTAGGATCTAATAATTAAAATAACCACAAAAAATATCTAGTAAAAGCCTCAAAATTGAGAGATAGTGGGAGGTGTAATTGAGAAGACAGAGCTAACACCCCAAGCCCATTTAATTCTTTGATGGATCAATACCTGTTTGGTAAACAACCAAATTATGATTTCATAAGTCTTGTTTTTTTAAGTGAGAATAAAATTTTATTTACATATTCACCTCTTAAATCATAAAAAATTAAAAATATTTTTAAAAAATTAAAATAAATGAGTCTTAAAGATAGTACGAAGTGAAATGAGGGGTTGATGAGAAAGAAACAGTATATGTGTAAGAGGGGGGAAAGCTGAAATGAGTTTGTTGGCTGGATAGTAGAGAGTGGGGGGACAGTGACATCACATGAAGTACATTATTTAATAGCAGGACTGAGGACTGTGCAATAAGTTAATGAGTGCCAAAAAAAAGTGAGTACAATTAAGAGAAAATTACTTACAGTTCCCAAAGATCTAAAAAACCTATAAAAAAATCTTATAGTGTGTTTGACAAATTCTTAAAACTATGGTTTGGCACCAAAACCATGGTTTTGAGAAAAATTAGCCAAACACTCTTTTTTTGGAAACCATAGTTTTGATGTCTAAAACCATGGTTTTGGGAAAAGCTTCTTTTTATTGTTTTTTGTTCAAAACCATGCTTTTTTTGTTTTAAAAAATGTCCAAAAATATTTTTTAAGTAGCATGTAGTATTCTAAAATAATTTTTAGTACTTTTAATCCTTTAAAATATTTTTTCAGTTGTACCCAGTGTGTTTGCAGACTGATTGCAATTTTACCCTTAATTTATTTTTTCAGCTCTAAAAATTACTTTAAAGTATTTTTTCAGTTGTACCCAGTGTCATCCACTCTAAAATATTTTTCCAGGAGCATCTAATATTTTAAAGTAATTTTTGAAGCTAAAAAAATAAATTAAGGGTAAAATTACAATCAGTTTGCAAATATATTGGGTACAACTGAAAAAATATTTTAAAGAGTTAAAAGCACTAAAAATTATTTTAAAATACTGCATGTTACTTAAAAAATATTTTTTGATACTACATACGTCCAAGAAAATATTTCAAAATACTAGATATTATTTTTTTAGACAAAAAAAAAACAACTCCTTAAAACAACACCAAAACGGTGTAGTTTTAAGAAAATGACTAGCAGCTTTTTTTGGTTTGTCCAAAATATAATCTTATCATTCATATGTAATTATTATAAACTTTCAATGTATAATTTATTAATATATATATTTCTATGTATGTATGTACAATTTATTTTTTTTGTCACAATTTATAATTTTTTCGGAAAAATTTAAAGAGTTTTTGGTATTTATTGTTCAATTTTATGTTAAATAATACCTAAAATATAATCTAATATTTTATATCTAATTATTATAAATTATTTTTTACAATTTATTATATATATATATATATATATATATATATATATATATATATATATATATATATATATATGAAATTTTATATCTAATTATTAATTATAAATTTTTCAGATAATTTTATGCCATTTTTTGTATTTATTATGAAATTTACTACTATATAATACATAAAATATAATATTATCCTTTCTATGTAATTATCACAAAAGTTAATGTCATTTTCAGTAATTTAACCATGAAAAAAGCTATTCTGATCATAATATCCAAACACTCTCATTTTATCAAAATCATTTTTTTCTCATAATCTATTCTACCATAATCTATTATCAAAAATCATTTTTTTTCACTTTTTCTCTATAAGCTATTCTCAGAAACTGTTTCCAAACACACCCTAGTCTAAATTCTCAAATCAAAAAAATCCCAAGAGACTTTTTTGTCATTAATTTGAAATGTGAAATGACTAAATTTCTCCCAATGACTAAATTGAGAAAGAGAAAATGGAGAAAGCTACGGTGTTGTAGTTCGTGGAGTAGCAGCAGGTGGGGTGCGGGAAGCAGGTGCAGTGGCTTTCGGTGGGGGCTGAGTGGGGGACACTTCGGGGACTATGAGCAAAGCAAGAAGTAGCCAAAAGGCCCAAGACGACGAACACTCGAAGAGCAGTGAAAGCTATGGTGAGATCTAAAACTGAAACAAAGAGAAGAAAGAGAAAATGAAAGACGAGGAAATATGAGAGATTGATGGACTATGTGCAGCTAGATAAATAATGCTAAAATTTTGTTAAAGATATGATCTTAACCATTGAAGTTGGGGTTTCACCTTGGTTGAGTAGTATGAATAAATGTGCTCTATTTTTCGGCAAAGTAACAGAGGGATTGTTTTGTTTTAAGTGTGAATTGTTGAATATGATAAATGTTTGTTTGCTTACAAAATGCTGATATGAAATAAAAAAAATATTGTTAATACGTGCAATTGTAATTGTTAATATGGTTGTTGCAGTTATTAATACAAAGTGTATGTTGCAGATTGTGACAGGTATGACATGCAAAATTCTAATATATTAAAATCAGTTTGTTAAAATAAGTCATGCAGTTGTGAATATATGCATTAGGACTTATGAAAACAGGGGTAAACTCTTGCCAAAATTGACACATATAGTTGTGAAATCTCAACACTCTTCTGGTGAGGGAAATAACTCATCAAAGTATGAAAAAGAAATTGTCAAAATGACTCATCAAATATTGAAAATAGGTAAAACCAATTTTTAAAATTGTCATATGCAGTTGTGAAAGTTGAAACTTGTGAAACTTGTAATCTCACGTAGATATGAAAAAGAAGTTATCAAAATGACTCATCAAGTTGTGAAAAATAGGCAAAACCAGTTGTTAAAATTGTCATATGCAATTGTGAAAGTTAGACTTGTATATGAAACTTATAATGTCAAGCAAGTATGAAAAAGAAGTTGTCACAATGACTCATCAAGTTGTAAAAATAGGCAAAATCAATTGTTAAAATTGTAATATGTAATTGTAAAAGTTGGGACTTATGAAACTTGTAATCTTACGCAAGTATGAAAAATAAGTTGTTAAAATGACTCATCAATTTGTGAAAATAGGCAAAACCAATTATTAAAATTGTCATATGTATTTATGAAAGTTGGGAATTGGGAATTGGGAATTGGGAATTGTGAAATTTGTAATCTCATGCAGGTATGAAAAAGAATGTGTCAAAATGACTTATCAAGTTGTGAAAATAGGCAAAACCAGTTGTTAAAATTGTCATATACAGTTGTAAAAGTTGGGACTTATGAAATTTGTAATCTCACTCAAGTATGAAAAAGAAATTGTCAAAATGACTCATCAAGTTGTGAAAATAGGCAAAACCAGTTGTTAAAATTGTCATATACATTTATAAAAGTTAGGAATTATGAAACTTGTAATATTACCCAAGTATAAAAAAGTTGTAAAAATAACTTATTAAGTTGTAAAAATAAACAAAATCAGTTGTTAAATTACTAAGAATAATATAGTCACTTCACATTCATAATTAATCACAAAAATGAAAATTTAGATTGAAACTTTTTATGATTTTTTTGAACTCTTGGACCTATAAGTAATTTCCCCTACAATCAAACGTGTTTTGATCAATTCATGATGATTCATACATCTCTCTTTCCTTTGTCATTTCACCAAAGGGAAAATCGACAATGTCCCATTCACGAGAATATGACCATTTCCAACTCTCCTTGTTTTCTTTCTTTCCCCACTCTTCCTTCCTCTTGTCTTCTTCCCCTCTTGGAATGTGTGCTTGATTCTCTCTTTTCTTAATTTCTTTATATATTGACAGATAGACTTTGTGAAGTTCGAGTAGATTTTGCTATTCATTTGATGAAATCAGCATAAATCATTGCAGGGGGGCTTTTCGTTTTTTAAAACCACATCAGAAAGGGGGATGATTCAAATGCAAAAGCTTCAGGAAAAATTGGATTAAAGATGACAAAATATGTTAGTTCATCAGAGAATCTCTTTTCTTATTTTAATGTTTCATGGGAAGAAAAGTGTGTGTATGTGGTCGTCATCAACATCAAGAATAAATGACTCAAGCAGTGAAATAAATAATAATAATAATAATAAACTTGTCTCTGCAGCAACACCTTAATTAATTTATTCTTCCATGTAAAATTTTTTTCAAGACACAAAGCAGGTAAAAAAGAAAAATTCTACTTGATATATCCTATTTTATACATCAAGTAACCAAAAACATGGATTTTAATTAACAACTCAAAATGACAAAGGTATGGTAATTTAATTTAATTCATAGGAAAACTCTCTCTCTCTCTCTGAACTTCTTCATTCAATTGAAATGTTGCTGCTCCAACCAAGGCCAGAACCCTGTTTGATCATCAATCCCACAAAACATGTTGCTCAAGCTCTCTTCTTTGACCATATGATCAATATTATTCTTCTGATGAAGGTCTGGTCTTGAAGAAGATGTTTGAAAAAGCTGAGCCAATCCTCCTCCTCCTGAAGAAGGCCTAGCAGCAGCAGAATTAGAATTTGTTGTTGTTGATGATGGAAACAAGGGTCTGCTTGTAATTTGATGATGATGAGTAGTTAAAGGACTGTCTATAGCAGGTGTTCTTGAGATATCCAACTTAATATCTGAACTATTCTCACTCCTATTGCTACATGATCCCTCTGTTTCCTTATTCAGGTTTATAGATTCTGTTGGTACTTCTCTGCTTTTCAGTGCCAATATCTGCATACATATCATCACTTCCATAAATAATACATATAAAGCTATATCGCCAATCATCAATCCAGAGACGAAAGCAGCTTTGTTATAAGGTTATTATTAATTTGGGAAGTGAATAATGAAAGAAAAAGGTCAAAAAAGTATAAACATATATACTCAGAAAGAAAACATAATGATTACTAAGCTTTATTTTACAGAAACCAATTCACAAAACATCTCTTTTTCTCATCCAACATGAAAGCTGTACTGTTATTTCTTTTTTTTTTAATATTATCATTTGATAATGTGTCTCTTCTAAAGATGGTCCTTACATCACTTTGACCAACTTTGTATTGGTTACTGTTTATCAGTTAATAAGATTATTAATTACTAATTAATTACCTCAGCATGAAGTTGTTGGTTTTGAGCTTGAAGGGCATCATTATCTGCTTTGACAGCTTCATATTGTCTTTTGAGAAGATCATAGTCTTTCTCTAACTGCTTTGTCTTCCATCTTGCTCTTCTGTTCTGAAACCATATAGCAATCTGCCTTGGCTGCAAGCCAAGAGCTCTAGCCAGCTGCATTTTTCTCTCAGGCTCAAGCTTGTTGCCAAATTCAAAGCTTTTCTCAAGTGTCTTCACTTGTTCCATGTTAAGCCTTCTCTTCTTCTCCCCTGCCTGAGATCCATCATCAGACAAGTCTTCTTCACAACCATTGTTTGCTTCTTCCCCACCTCCAAGTTCAAGTCCTGAAAATGTCATAGATCTCTTCCCTAAAAGTGAAGCTCCTCCTGCATCAAACATTTATAACACCCCAATTCAGTCCACAATAAAAAGAGCAGCACAGTGCGTAAGGCTTCTACCATATAAGGTTTGAAGAGAGTAAGATGTATGCAGCCTTCGCTCCATAAGCGGAGAGGCTGTTTCCAGATCACATGGCAGCAACCTTATCACTGCGTCAAAACTCACCCTCTATTAGATGCATTACCATTGGTAAGGATTTTAGTGAGCTCAAATTCAAAGTGTGATCCCCCAAAAAAATTTTGAATTGATGAATAAAAACTATTGTAACATTTTCTTGTAAAATTAGCTACCTCGCCTTGACTCTGTTGATTTTAGAGAGAGGGGGAGGGGGAGTACCATGATAATCTTGAGGCAGAATTGAATTGAGAGACGGTGGAAGTTGATGGTGGTGATCTTCTTGGTGAGGGTTCTGTAATATGAAATTTGCTGGAAAGAGAGCCATTTTTCATTGCTTGTCACACAAATCTTCAAAAGTTGTATGATGTTCTGAACATCTAATCTTGTGTTGAAAGAGAAGATTCTTGCTGCTGCTGATGATTCTCAAAACCTTAAAACAGTCACTTGATGTTGTGCACAAAAAGATAAGAACAAAGACTGAGTTCTATACTGCAGAACTTTGAGCCTCTGCTAAATTGAAGAGCAAATTATTGTTTATTCAAAGGATGGAGAAGGAGATGACTTATATACCTTATCAGTTTATGAGGAAGAGTTTCTTTTTTTTTTTCCTCTCCCCTTTTATGTGAATATTTTGGAAAAGAAAAAGGAAGGTGCGATGGCGAAGACACAGAGAGAGAGAGAGAGAGAGAGAGAGAGAGAGAGAGGATGTTTGATCTAGAGTTCTTAATTCTGGCCCTGCACTTCCCTATATATCACTGAAAATTTTCTTATTATATGCAAGTTACCAGCGGCAAAGGGAAAGGAAACTCCCCCATAATTAAATAAAAAAAAAAACTGGTCTTCAAATAAAGGAAAAAGAAATTAAAGTGCTTATAGGAAGCTATAGATTATGAGCGTCCACTTAATTGATATATTGAGGTTTGCATGTGTAAGTTCACATAATAACATTTAATTATTTAGCTAATGATGATAAACAAGTTTCTCCATTAGGAGACAAGTAATGGAAGGTTATTTTTTTCTTAAAAAAGACAGTTGTCTTTTAATTATAGTGATCGACATCCCAGCTGGACACTTGATATTTCATTGTTACCAAAGACTTTAATGCATGCCACCAGGACATTGGAGATTAAAAAAACCTTATTAATTACACACATATATATAAGTAAAAATTTTAATAAAATACTATTTATACTTCAAAAACCCCAATCATTTGATAAAAATTTAAGTTGTTAATTATATTACTTTTATTATCAATAAAATAAATTTGAGATTTTAAAGTTTAGGCCATCTTTTTTTAAAGATTTTTTTATATATATAAAATCAATATATATATATATATATATATATATATATATATATATATCAGTGAAAAGCCCTGATAAGACCTGAGGTGAGGCAGTTGCTAGCCCTTGTTAGAGGTGGAAGAAAGAAATTGGTAGAAGCCAGGTGTGGGTCTATGAGTAGTGATAATATATATATATATATATATATATATATATATATATAATAGTTTATATTTTATAATAATGTGGAGGTAGAGAAAAGAAGAGATGACTTGAGGGAGAAGAGAAATGAGTTGGCGAAAACATGAAGTCCAAAATGGATTGAGTTTTTCAGAGATAGAGAGGGAGAGGAATCTTGGGGGGGGGGGGGGGGGATGTGGGACCCAAGAGGAGGGGCAGGGGTTGCTACCTAACCCACCAACAAGCATCGTGCATTAGGACGAACCTCCTTTCCTATATCAAATGCAAATACCCCTTCTTATGATCATATCTATCTCCTTCATCAGTTTCAGTTTTAGCCTCTCCCTCTCCCTCTCCCTCTCTCTCTCTCTCTGTAAAAAACCTATGTGTGAGAGGTTCACTTGGACACACACCTCACCCCTCCTCTTCTTTATCCTCTTTTCACAAAACTCTCCTTCTATATTGTCCTCTTTTAAGGACCATCAACCTTGGGAGGGTGAGTTATCTAGATTTTTGTAAGACATCTTTCATTTCCCTCCCTATCCAATGTGGGACATCATATATTCATATTCTTATAAGGCCTTTTTCCAATGTGGGACATCATATATTCATATTCTCATATCGTTACCCTTCTTAACTAGTACTGGGAAAACGGGCCAGCCCGGGCCCGTCGGGCTGGCCCGTTGGGATAACGGGCTAAACGGGCCCAAGCTCGTTTAGCCCGTTTATAAACGGGCTGGCGAAATGCCAGCCCGAGCCCGTTTAGACGGGCTAACGGGCCGGCCCGTTAGCCCGTCGTTTTTTTTTTTTTAATTTTACTCCCTTTTAAAAAAAATTTTTACTCCCTTTCTCTTTTATCCATTTATGTCACACTTATTTTCTTTTATATATTCATGCTACAAAACCAAATTTGTTCTTACTTTCTTTTTTTTGTCTACTTACATCACAAAAACATGTGAATACATTTTTTTAAAATTTAATAATAGTAAAATAAATAGATATAATATGAAAAAAGTGTCAAATAAAAAAAAATAGGAAGTCTTTAAACACAACATCACTAAGAATTGAAAACATTGAGATCTAACTTATTTGAAAAATATATAAATTTTTTTTTTATTTTTTTAAATAGTTAAACGGGCCGGCCCGTTTACCCAACGGGCAAGCCCGTTTAACTTTCGGGCTAAACGGGCCGAGCCCGTTTAGCCCGAATAATAAACGGGCTCGGACTTTCAAGCCCGAGCCCGTTTATTTGGCCGGGCTAACGGGCCGAGCCCGTTAGCCCGGCCCAAATTACCAGTTCTATTCTTAACCTACATAGCACATTACAATACCCCACTTTTTTTACCCTTCCTTTGATCAACTTTAAACACAGTAATTATACATATATGTGTGCGTGTTAGATGTAAGAAAACTTAGCTTAAAATTGGGATTAATATAGAAGTTATATATATATATATATATATATATATATATATATATATATATAGAGAGAGAGAGAGAGAGAGAGAGATCAAGTGGAATATAATGATCTATAAACTCAGCCTTATTATTTTAGGTTACAATTTGGTGTCAAGACCATGCATATGCATTTTATTCTACCTGCCCCAGCAATAGAATAAACAGTTTTAATCTCTCTCAGAACATAAACCAGACAACTTGTATGCACGGTGTGCATCTCATGTAAACTAAGAGCTATGATTTATATAGATCAGTATACAAGCTAGAGAGAGAAATAGAGAAATGAGGACACAGAAAATTACATTCATTATCTTTCTTTCAAACAACACATATTTACTTCTTACAGAGAGGACCAAAATTAGGGGAAGGGTATTTGTGCATGTGTGTGTAAATTTGGGGTTAGTACTTTTTCACATCAGCCAGTAAAAAAGGACAATGTACCATTTTGCTATATGCATGGATATGACAATTGTATCCAACAAAATCAATGTGGGGGTGGCCCACAGATAGTGGCAACATGTGGAAAAGTACATAATGTTCATATACACATACTTATTGGGATTGGAGAAGTAAAAAAGTACTACAGTGGCACTTGATCCATGTAAAAATTTATCAGTTACTTGCTTTTGTGTCTCTATTTTCTTTTATTGAAAAGGGACATGATGAACAACCGAGAGCCACGAGAAGGATTATTAATAATTTGAAGGTCTCCAACACAACAATATGGCCCCAACTAATTAAATTGGCTAAAATATATTAATAAAGCTTTCAACTTCATACGTGACTTAACGGCTTTGAGACTTTGTTTCTGACATGTCCATATTGATTTAACGTATGAGATCGATTGGGAAGAAGCCTGATATTGACACCTCACTAACTTGCCTTGTTTAGTTCTTTTTCTAATTTCATCCCAATCCATCCTCCAAGCCCTTCAAGGTGATTATCCATTTCAATTCATCAAAATATGGATTAATATATATATATATAATTAATCTGTGTCTGTTTGTTATTATATTAGTGTTTGATCAGCTTTGAGATTTCTGGGTTTTATGTACAGTACAATGTTTCTTTTGTGAGAAGTGATGATAGATCAAGTCAAGCGTGAATGCATGGGGATGAATTTGTGAATTATCAAATAAGGGTTAGTTCAAATGTGGCTTTTGATGAAGAGAAATGAATCTGGTCTTTGAGAATACAAGACGTAGGGAAAAGGACCCACCAAAAAAAGGAAGCAACTTTGAGGGATGTGTACTCTATTTATTTATTATTAATTGTAAAAATCTAATATTGAATGGTTTAAATTATAGATTTTCATTTTTAATTAAAATTGGTATGCAAAACATTATTTTTATGTAATTTTTTATTCTCTTTTTTAAAAATAATTTTTTAAAAAGGAAAATAAAAATAAAAATTATTTGAATCTAATTTAAACTTTTCAAACAAAGAATAAACATGTTGAGCACATCCAGTTAAATCAAAGAGTACATTGACAATGATGGGGAAGATTTAAATTTTGATTCAATACTCATGGTATCTTGTTAAAAATTTCAATTTAGAGAAATCTCATCCATTAGTGTTGATCTAGTAACTATCGTTATGCCACGTCATTTATTGATAACTTCTAAAACGGTACCGTTCCACTCAAAGCATCAGATGACAAAATGTAATAACAGTGGTCCGATCTAAATAAACAAACAAGATCAGCCCAATGGGATGGAACTGAAGACTCAAAAACCTACAGAGAACAGGATCACAAAAAGACATGAAAGTAAAAGAGGAGGGGGTCCCACATGGAAAGCTAACTTTAAAATAAGGAGGCAAAGACAAGTAGCTCTCTCAGCTTCACATGACTTTATTAGTTGGAGCCTGAAAATGATGCCGCATTCCCATGTTCCTTCCTTCTCTTTTTCTCCCTCAATTCCTTCTTTTCTTTTTTTTTTTAAATATTTTTTCATAATTTCTTAAGAAAAAGGGAAAATTCCATAAAAATACCATGAAAATAGGAAATGACAAATCAGTGTTATTAAATTGCAAAATCTCATATTAGTACATGGAGGAATATGGGATTATGAAATCTCGATGAAAAGACGCCTCTGCCCTTCAGCTCTTCCCCTCTCTCAGTTCGGAATAACAACATTGTATTCTACATTAACAACTCAATTTCCTTCTTTCATGACTTCGTATCTCAAGAAAGTTGAGTTGTTAATGTAAAATATGGCGTTAATAAAGAAAGATGTGTTGTTATTGGCCTCTGAAATAAAGAAATGAAGTTGTTAATGTAAAATATGATGTTATTAATATAATGACGGGTATTGTTATTGGCCTTTGAAACTTGTGAATTTTTTGTTTTTAAAAGAAGAAAGTGGAGTTGTTTATGTAGAATATGTTGTTGTTAATAAAGAGCCCGGTGTTGTTATTATGAGCTGAGAGAGAGGGAGAGCTGAAAGGTAGGAGCATCTTTTCGCCAAAATTTTAAAATTCCAAATTCCTCCACTGTACTGACATTGAGATTTCGCAATTTCGGAGTACTGATTTGTTCTTTCCTATTTTTCATAATATTTTTCTGAAATGTTCCCTAAGAAAAATGCTAAGGCATTTTACAAAATTTATTGCCTAAAAGTATTGAATCAAGTTCTTGAATCGGTGCAACTTATTTTTAACCGGTGTAACAATGCGTTTGTTTTATATTTAATTATAGATATTTCGTACACAACTGAAAAAAAAATTATATCTGTCAAGAATAGGTTACACTTGTGTTTTTAAACAAATTTCAGGTATTTTTAGTGAATAAATTTTGTGATGGAGGCTTTTCAGCAATTTTTTCATAATTATTTTTGAAAAAAAATATTTATCAGTGTTTTTTATTCATATTTTGAAAGATGGAAAATTAATTGGTAAACTATATGGAATCTTCTCCCCCACAAGTCCACATGCCCTTATGCTTCTGGTTTGTTATCCCTTCTGATCAAATCCCATGTGCTATCTTATATTGCTTCCTCCAACCAAGATGTGAAAAACCGGACCGGACCGGCCGGTCCGACCGGAAAACCGGTCGGCCGGCCTATAGACCGGTCCGGTCTGCTAAAAAACCGGTTGGGGAAGCGAACCGGTTAAACCGGTATTAACCCGGTCAAACCGGCTTGGAACCGGTCAACCCGCCGAGTCGGGCGGGTTGGCCGGTTTTTTATTTTTTTTTTCTGCAGCCCCAAAACGACGACGTTTTGGGGCTGTTTGGGTCGGGTGGTTTCAGCGACCCGGACCCGAATCCGACCCGAACCGACAGCATCACCATTTTGATTTCATTCACTGATTCAGATTCACTCATTCACATTTCAGTTCAGCACTTCAGCTGCGCCCTGCGCCTGCCGCCTGCCGCCTGCGATAAACACTTTCTGGTCCTTTTTTCAGTTTTCACATACTGAACTTCAGCAGTACTTCGGCCGATTCTGGTTCAGCTTCAGTGCTTCAATCTTTCCATCCTTCGAAATTTCACAAACGGCCGAACCCTCTTCTGTGCAGTTTCATGATTTCTCTGTCTCGAGCTCATCAGTGTCGGTGCTTGGTGGAGAAGAAGCGAACAAAGGTACGCCGTACGCTTTATTTTCCACCTGAATCATGGACGAGTGTCATACCGTAGGGAAAGTGTTGCTGGTGTAGGAACTAGGAAATGAGCATGTAGGAACTAGGAAATGAACTAGGAAATTCCGACAGCTCCATCGCCAACTGTGACACACTTGATAAATCTTGCTGTGTTCATTTCTAGATAATCCTCTGTTTTCACTTTTCTGCACCTTAATTGGTAATTACTTTACTGTTTTGCTGCTTCCAAAAACGAGAGAGGAGAGGGGATATTTAGAAGGAGAGAGAGAGGGGGGTTAGTTTGAATTTGAATAAGAATGGAGGGGGAGGATGGTGGCATTTAATAAGATGAGCCCCAAAGCAACAACTTTAGTGTGTGTTTTTAATCTTTACCATTAGTCCATTATTGCCTTTGGCTTTCTGTTTCTTTAAGGGGAAGGCCGTTGCTTTTATATCAGCAAAGAAGGCGTTTGGTGATGCACTAGTGTCAGTTGGTTAAGTATTGTACAAGGCGCAGGGTGAATTATAACTTATAAGAATTTCAATTTAGTCAATTTACTAATTTAGAATATAGATATTGCTTGCCCAACATAGAACTGGTGATTCAAAAGAGAACCAATAGAATCTAACTAAAATTGAGAAAGCATTATTTACAACGAGGGGAGGAAAGAAAAAAGTTTGATGGTTTTAAAATGGAGGTTCACTAAGCATCATATCAAGTTGAATTAATTAGTGTCATATCTCTGAATAATTAGTCTCAAATATATCATATTATATTACTCCTAAGAAACTAATTAAAGAGCTTGATTCTTCGATTCTTCCATGGCTGTCTATACATTTCCTGATGTATTTAAAGTTTTAAACTTCCTATACTTGTTCTAATAGGGAAGGTGCCATAAGGAACGTTCTGGGTTTGAGGGTGCTTGGACTAATGTAGTCAATTATGACTAATGTCTTTTATTGCAGGGAACTATTGTCGGGTGAGAAAGAAGGCCTTCTTTAGCTGCTATCCGACAAAGCACTCCTAACTGACCCAGTATTCCTCCCTCTCGTTGAGAAATATGCAGCGGTGAGTTAGATTATTCGCATTTTTCTCGTGCAATTTATTTTTGCAATGATGGATTTATCAAGTTCTGGAAATGAGAATGTCACCCCTCCCGGCCCTCCTACTCCCTCTTCCAATGTTAATTCCAATGCTATTGATAATCCTACTTCCACTACCTCATTACGTGGCAAAATTGACCCAGCATGGGCACATGTTGCCTTCAAGAAAGAAGGGACACAAAATGTATACACATGTCTTCATTGTGGTAATAGCTATAGAGGAGGTGGCATAAACAGGTTGAAGCAACATCTTGCTGGTGTTGTAGGTCAAATTGCTTCTTGTAAAAAAGTGCCAGCTGATGTGCGTCATCGAATGGCACAGTCTTTGAAAGAACATGCAAAGAAAAAGGAAATTGAGGATATAAGAGAAGAGGGAGTTGAAGAAGAGGAGGTTAATAGTGAAACTAATAAGAGGAAACATTCTAGTGTAGTAAATAAATATTTTCCTCCTAGGACAACCCCTGGAGCTCAACCAACCATAAAGAGTGTCTTAGCATCAAAAGAAGCACAACACAATGTGAAGATGCTTATTGCTGAGTGGGCCATAGTGAACTGCATTCCATTTAAAGCACTAGAGTGCCCTTTATTTCAAAAAGCTGTGGATGGGATGTGTTCTATAGGGCCTGGGTTTAAAAGCCCTAGTGCTTATGACATTAAAACCAACTTATTGAGAGAATGGAAAAATGAATGTCACTTACTCGTTGACGGTCATAGAGATATATGGCAGAAAAAAGGTTGTACACTTATGGCAGATGGATGGACTGATGTGAGGCAACGGACTTTGATAAATTTTTTAGTTTATTCTACACATGGAATGGTGTTTGTTAAGTCTGTTGATGCATCAGATTTAGTCAAAGATGCAAAGACTTTATTCACTTTGTTTTGTGAAGTGATTGAGTGGGTCGGTTCCAACAATATTGTTCATGTGGTGACTGACAATGCTGCCAATTACGTGGCATGTGGAAGGTTGATCAAGGAGAAATATAAAAATATTTATTGGTCTCCTTGTGCTGCTCATTGTCTAAATCTTGTATTGAAAGACATTTCAAGCATGCCTCATGTGTCAGACATTGCAGCAAAGGCATCAAAGATAACAGTGTTTGCTTACAATCACATGATATTCTTGTCTTGGTTGAGGAAAAGGTCGGGTTGGAAAGAAATTGTGCGTCCTGGTGCTACAAGATTTGCAACTACCTTTATTACATTGCATAGCATATATATGCATAAGCATGACTTGCAAGCCCTTGTTGTTGATAAACACTTTGTGGACCATAAGCTATCTAGGACTACTCCCGGAAAAATTTTTAGTGCAATCATATTAGATAGCCGGTTTTGGAATGAATGCTACCAAATTGTGAAGATTGTCACTCCTCTAATAAAATTGTTGAGAATTGTTGACTCAGATGAGAAGCCTTCATTGCCATATGTTTATGACGGCATGCAAAGGGCAAAAAGTGGAATTAAGGAGATGTTCAAGAGGAATAAAGATCTCTACAAGCCTTACACAAGTATCCTTAAAATGAGATGGGATAAACATTTGAAGACTGATCTCCATGCAGCTTCCTATTTGTTGAACCCAGCATTCGTATATGGTCCAAATTTTGTTCATAAGGGAGGGCTAATGCAAGCTTTGATTGATGTGGTAGAGGCTAACTCAAATGAAAATGTTGATTGCTTCAAGATAATGAAGCAAGTCACATTGTATCTTGAAGGAAAAGAATCTTTCAGCCGAGAGACATGTAAACAAGGAGCTCAAAGACTAGATCCTTGTAAGTAACTAAGTATTTATCTTTATTGTTTAGGGTTTAATTGACATATTAATATATTGCAATTAATATTTTGTCAATTAAATTATAATATTTTAGTATGACCGGTTCGACCACCGGTTCAACCACCGGTCTAACCCCGGTTGAACCACTGACCCTTAAACCAGTGCCGTGACCGGTTCATTGACCGGTCCGGTTTTTTGTTCCTTGCCTCCAACACACTGTTTTCTTTTTTCTTTTTTCTTTTTTCTTTTTTAAGTTTTTTGTTGCTTTCTTATATTTTTCAAATGTTTGATTTTTTGGATTTTTCTTGATTAGGAGATATGCATTGATGTTGATCCTTCAACCACCGGTCCGCTTTTGTTTTTATTATTGTTTTCCTTTTCTTGTTACTTTCTTTTACCTGAAAGGTACATAAGTAGTTTGCAAAATATTTAAATCTTATCTGTATTTCTTTAAAAAAAAAAAATTTTGTAAAATGTATTTTTAGAAACTTATTCTTCTATGTTTCAAATTTCAATATGAAGTTGGAGGCGGGCCACGATGCATTTCACAGAATCTGAAAATATAGATAGCATTATCTATGATTTATGAATAATATTATTTTCTATAAAATTTATTCTTGATTTTTCATAAATTTTTTTTTAAAAAAAAATTGAGATAGTATGATACTCATGTGTTCATCATTCGAAATGATAATTGGTAAGTAGTGACATAAATGGATTAATTAAAAAACAACCACATCTTCATACCTCAAATGAATTAATTAATGCATTATTATTAATTATTGATATAATTAGTAATTTATACATTTTCAAAAATTTCATACATACATAATCATATATAGTATGTGTATATATTTGTGCATTTAGGAAAACTTTAGGGATGCTGCAAAAATAAATACAGTAGAGTTTGTACAAAAGCTTTCTTGAGCGGAAAAGGCAACATGAAAAGAGATTAATAAAGGGAAAGACGTACATCTTAATTATTTTTTATAACTAAATAAACTACTTGTCGTTAATCAGATGAGAACTAACACGTTGGAGAGAAGAGAATATACTAACTCGGTTATTAAATATAATAGTTAGTTGATTTTTTTTTGAAGAGATTAAAGAAATTAATTAAATTAATTTAAAATATTTATATCTATTATTTTTTCCTAAAACTAATTTGTCTAATTTTAAAGCTTCATTATTTTATACAAAAAGAGGACAGGTCATATATTGAAAATAATAGAAATGGAACAGATATACGAAGGAATTCATGAATATATATATATATATATATATATATGAAAAAATCCAACAAGTTGCGAGAATGAAGGGCTGAAATTGGGGCAAGTGGCGTGCAAATGGGCAATGTAAAAGGGACGAGGCCCTTTTTGCTTTGTAGATGTGTGTGACTGTGAATTAAAAAATGAAAAAAAAGGAAATAAATAAAAAAAGAGGCGAAGAACGAGATTGTTGGGAGAAAAAGAAAAGACATGGGGAAACAAATAGAATAGACAAGGCAACCAATAGAGCCATACATACATTGCCTCTCTCTCTCTCTCCACACACAATATATTTCATTCTTTTCCCATCAATCTATCACTCTTCTTCCACATTCACAAATCTATCTTCAACTTTTAATTTCATTTTTTTTTAATTTACAAGTGAGATTATGACCTTTCACTTATAAAAAAATTTGCATATCATTAAATTATAAGACCACAAGTTTCGGCTTTTCATTTCTCCGGTGACCTATTCAGACGCTAAAGAATTGAAGGTTGGGCCTAAAAATCAGGTAAGAGTCTAAGGATGACCTTTTTTTATTTTTTCTAAAATGTTTTCCCTCAAATTTAGAGTTTTATCAGCTTGTCACTGTAATGAACATTTAAATCCAACAAACCCTGACAAAAAGATTTAAATCCAACAAAAAACCCCACTTTTAAGAGTAGAGGTAGAATTGACAAACTGTTGGTTGAAGTGATAAGCGACCTCACCTTTACAAAGAAGAGAACACATATTCAAATCATGTGAAGCGCACTTGTTACTGGCGCTGTTAGGGCCTCTTGATTCTTCTATCTTTGTGTTTCAAGCCGCAAAAGAAAAAAACTTTAACCAAATCCTCAAAAAAAAAAAAAAAAGAAGAAGAAAAGAACCAAGATTGATTTACCTTTTTAATTAAGGCCCACTTGTACCCAATAGGCCTCACTTTTTTGTAGCTCATCTCTCCTATTTCCCTCTTTTCCTCCTCTCATTCCGCAAACCACCCTCCCTCCTTTCTCAGTTTTCAATTTCTCCAACTCATGTAAGGCTCTTTGCCCAGCTACTATTACAAAATACAAATATATAAATACAAATTGAAAACCAACATAAAATTAGTCTCAAGGCCCTGCTAAATCCTTTAAGTCTCAATTTTGAGTCTTAAATCAGACACTTGTGATGGAAGGAGAAGCCACAAATCTCAAACCGGATATACTGGATGATAATATAAAAAAAATTGCAAATTGATATTATATATAAATTAAAATCAGCTTAATATATTTGTCACAACTAATGGACTGAAAAAAAATAACATCAGCGCTGAATGCCACACATTATTTATAGGATTAATAACAGTTCCAAGAACTCATTAATCAGTTACATTTAATGGAAAAATTGCTCATTCCGAGGACAACCAACAAAACCAACCAACCAAGAATGCAACTTCAACTTAAAAGAGTTAATAGTCGATGAGATAAGTTTTTACACAATGATTTGTAGTATTAACTTCTATCCTCTTGATTCATATCCTGAAGAAATCCTAACATACAACAACTAAGAACATTATTGATATAACCCTATAACTGTATCAACAAGCCTATTCGGCAGGGCAGCAGACGTATAAACAAGAATATGGGTTGAATGACCAAATGGCTCACTGCCTACCACCACCATCAGCGCGGCTGCCCAGATCAGCCGCTGCATCTGCGGCTCGGGATAAAACACCAGACACCCACAAGGCTCCCTTCGCAAAATAGCTGCTATTTACCACACTATTTGCAGCTGCAGCAACTGATCTTCCTGTCGCTGATGCTGCTGACATGGCTGTTTCTGAGACATGATATCTCTGATCGACAGACCTAACAGTGGTGACACCAGCAGATATTTTCTCGGTCAGGCCAATTCTCTGGTTCAGCTCGGCAACCTTCGCTGAGGCAGTTGCTGAAACTTGGTGAGACTCATCGAATGCCTTGGCATTGGCTAACGCATCCTTACCAAGAACATATCCCTTTGTTAGCATGGTCTTGACCACATCTTGTGCCACAGTAACTGCTTCTCCAGCAGATGACACAAAATGACTGCTTTGAGGTTGCTGTAATAGATATGAGAACAAACAATGTTTGAATGAAAAGAGATCTATAATCGTCAGCAGTTTGTTTAGCAGAAGTAATGGAAATGCGGAGACTTACAGTTGAAGTAGTTTCATCAGCATCCCCATAGGAAGGACTGCTCCAGAAGTCATGTTCATCTCTATTCTGCCCCCAGTGTGTTATGCACACACGGTGATCTAAAATTGTTGCACCCTAACAAACCAGATAATGAACGGTCCAATACCGATTATGGCCTGCTTGGGTTGGTCATAATGTTTGGAAATGGCAAATAAGTATTATGAGTTATACCAAAAAAGAATTTGGTCAATACTCACACTGAGCAAGCAAGCAGTTTCTTGAGAATAGGCATCCTTGAATGTCACATAAGCAGTGCAAGCGTCATTGCCAGACCTATGTCCAGAAATAAGTGAGATTCATGCTAAATACAAAACATCATGCAAAAATCAATATTAATGTCAAAGAAAAATTTATGGTAAATGCTATAAATGATTGATTCACTTAGAATTAGCAAAGGTAAGCAACTATGTCCAACATGGCCCGTACAAACAGTTGCAGTCTATCTTTAAGGCAGTATTTTCAGGCTAATTTATATACCATCAATATTATAGCAAAAAACCAACAGAAAGAAAGAATTATTGTTTTGGGAAAGAAAGATTTAAATATTTAAGTTCAAAACAGAAATTAAAAAGAATAAAGAGAAGACCCATGGGATTCCTCTCAGTCCATCATCCATAGCCAGCATTTCCAGGCTGAATTATATGCCATAAACTATAGAGTGAAAGAACAGTAAGAAACAAGTTATATGGCTCTAAGAAAGTACATGATAATAATTTGTGATGAATTACATATTCAGAATTATGAGCGAGAAGTCTTTTTAAAACCAAAAAAAAAAAATCAACCAATTTATAAAGTTGCCATAAGAAAAACCTCATACGATATTCCAAAAGCGCAGTCAGCTTTTACAGGTTCAACAGCTTCATGGAACTGAGGAGATTTTATATTCAAATGGGTTATAACTTTTTCCCCATGTACTCCATCAGCAAAATTTCTTTTTACAAAAAGTGCTATTTCAGCTGTAGTTTTAAAAATCAGAAATCAAAGATTGCACGGACTTTAGAGGAATTGTGGACAGAATATATTGGACTTCATCTTCACTTTTCAACAAGAAGCACACCCAATCAACCTGAACTCTTAAAGTATACTAAAGGGAACAACTAATCATCAAGAAGTTGCACATACATCATCCTTAAAATCCGATAAGGAATTAAGTATAACAGCTAGAATTTACCTCACAATCTCAACATGCTGAATTACACCAGAGAAAGCAAAAAAATCGTAGACATCTTTCTCTGTGGCTTTTGGGGATAGACTTGTAACTTCAACAACATAACCATCGGAATCCATCTTGCCAATGTTTTCAAGCAGATTTCCCTTCAAAGTGATACAAAGAAAGGAAAAATAATTCAATCATGTCAGAAAAGAAGAAATGAACAATACAGACGGACAAGTAGAAAGAACATTTCAAAAGCAATAAATAATTTCAACATTTCAAGATAAGCTAATTATCCATTATGATCAAATCCATGTTACTCTATTGCCAGCATCACCAGCCGCTTGCATTGTCTATTCACCCTGACTCTTTTACTTCAACTTCCCCACTAGAATTCCAACACCAACACCACTGCCAAACCAAGCCACTCCACCACTTCTCAAGGCAACCGACACCCTACCACCACTGGACCCGACTTGAGCAACAACCAAGGATATTCAGTTCTATTATTTTCATAACAGCTTTTCACACTTAATTTACTAAATCTTCAGCATTGAATTTCATTTTTTGATTCCTAGTTCAACATAGAAAGCTGAAGAAGACGCGAATTTTTATAAAAGCGAAGAGAACAAAATACCAAACTCAGAACGAAAAAATTGAAAACGAAAACTGGAAAAATAGCAGTGGATTGAAAATGCGTGAGTAGTTGATTACCGAAATTCATACAAGTTAAGATCTGAGAGATTAAAGAAAGAAAACAGACCTCAAAACGCAGAAAGCCTGTACATGAAGAAGGTGCGAGAGACTCTACTTTGACTTCGCTCTGCTGGCCGGGATTGGGGTTTTGCAATGTCGCAGTAGGATGTGTGCCACGTGGAAATCCGAAACATATCAATGGTTGGGCTTCCTGGTCCAGAGCGATTCCAGCATATTGGGCCTCAACTTCTCTACAAACTCCAATAAATCATATGATAGGCTTTTTATTTTTTTGGGTTTAAACTCATGCGGATCCCAGACGAGTAACGTTTTCTTAATTCCCTTTTGTTTTAGATTCAGGATTTTTTATGTTTGAATAAAAAAACATATAGAAGAAGAAGAAGATAGAAGCAGGTTTTGATATGTAAAAACACCTTGTATTGAAAGATTATATTGAAAGAATAAGGCTTAATGATACTCAAGTATGATTTGATAGTATCGAATATCAAATAATTATATAAAATATATCGAAACATACCAGATCTAGTTGTATTTTTAACCTAATATAGGAGAAGCGTTGTCCATCCTCACACAATATATGCCTCTGCCACTACTTGTGCATTGCAGGACCAAGATATTCAAACTACCATCAAGCACTAATAAAATAAATTGTGTTTGGATAATGAATGGGTGATATAATTTTTTTTAGAGTTAAGGGTTAATTTTATCTTGAAAGTTTTTATTAAGAGGCAATTTTACTCCGAAAGTTTCAAAAATGGAGTATCTTTTCCCTGATTGTTAGATGACTACATATGCTTAGATGACAGTCCATTTTTCATCTACGTTATTTTTGTTAAGGTGCAAATTTGCCCCCAAAAGTTTTAAATTTAACTTTAAAAAAATGATGTAGATAACACATGAACCTCCGAAGCAAATTTATATCATAACAAAAATGACGTACATGACATGTGGATTGTCAGTTCAGTATATTTAGTCAACTAACATTCAAAATTAACTAAGATAATAATCAGGGTAAAATTGCTCCCGTTTTAAAACTTATTGGGCATAATTGCCCCTCAACCCCTTTTTTATATTAATACTCTATACGAACTTAATATTTGTAAATTCTGAAGTTATGTGCTTACAAAATTATTTCACTAGGTTTGAGACTTAGCTTAAAGCTACATCTTTTGAATTGGTGTGAATTGAGTATATATTTGGTGAACGTTCAATTTTGCGATTGAAGGATGCCTACTATAGTAATATTGTCGTTGTAGTTGTTTTTATTTTTTTTTTATTTTTTTATTTTTTTCTGTTGAAGGATGCCTATTGTGTGGTACTTTTTTTTTTAAATTTAGTCAAGGGTATAATCCCTTTTTAGATTTTAAACGTAAAAAGTTTTTACTTCTCTCAATAAATATACTTCCCTAGCAAACATTCGATATCGTGTTTTCTTTCTTCTAGATATGAAGTCACTTATTCTTGTTGGTTGAAAAGAAAGTGGCATGCTAGTAATGAACCATACACACATACACATACGAGTAGTATATAATTAATAAATAAGAAAGTCATGTGGAATGTGGTTTTGTTGCGAGGAACATTTAATAATAACTGTGAGGTACATTGGACCGATATAGGATTTGAAAGCACGCATGCGTTTCATGTCTCAACTCTCAAGTAGAAAGGACAAGGACATTTTGAAAACGAGGGGGGAAGTGAAAGTGATATTTTACCCAATGAAACTGCGTGCTTCAATTCAATAATTATCACTGATAATGTCAAGAAAGTGCACTATAATTTATAATTTTAGAGGACCAACTCAAATTGACGTAACTAGTTGATCCCTTAAGCAAGTGGATGGTTGAAAGTTTGAATCTCGAATCTTATGCATGTAACAACATAGTTGGAAGATGTCTACTCTGTAGTCTGTGGGGTCTACTCTTTGATCATTCACTCACCAAAAAAAAAAAAAGATCTCAAGAAATTCACCATAAGCATGTTGGAGAACTGAGAACTAATCCCACAATTCAAACGAAGTCAGATCAAAACGAATAATAAAAAAAGAATCAAATGATGAGGAGTATAATGTGATAACAAGCGAAAGTGATGTAAAGGGAATCAAATGTTAATTATTATACCTTTATATATATACATATACAGAGGTAGTTCTATAGAGGTAGCAATTTGTTGATGATGCACTGATTTGAGCTGGATTCAAAAGAAAGAATAAATGCATGCACCAGAAAGTTTGAGACTCATTCAACGCACGTGGCAATAAAAAGAGAGTTGAATACACACATACGTGCATAGGATTAGTCATGTTATTATGCGGGGAATCTATATTTGAATTCTAAGAGAGATACCCACATCTCGTGGCTAAAAGTACCTTAAATAAAAAGTGATCTGTGCCTATGAAAAATAAATAATTTTAAAATTTTGCTTATTTAATTTTGCACACCACGACTTTTCATGCAATAATGCAACGGGACATGATTCTAGTTCTCACTCACACAACATTCAGTGTTCTCACTTTTCTATAAATAACATTTTTTTACTGCGGCCGTTCTACCGGTAAAGACAAAAATAATGTAGAAAGTGTTCTAATTAATTCTTTGTAGAGCTACTTTTGTTTGTTTGAATTGTTAGTCTTATGGTTAAATCTGCTTGGCTCGCTTCAATTATAAATTTCGTATTCTTCCATGTGTTTCCGTTATCTGTTTAGTATTTTTTGTTTAACTTAATCTCTTGCGGCATGTAGATCGGTCATCACATGTTTATAATTTTATTGTATGCACTTTAAAGTCACAGTCTCGTTTATTCAACATCGATCCCATGAAATTTTAAGCTATTTAATTATAATAGTATTGAGGGAAAATAATATTTGGGTCCCTTAAAACAATGATTTTTTTTATATTGACAATTATGATAATATCGTATTAATTTTTTTAAATTAGGAACCAAAATATTGATAATTCTCTTATAATGGAATCAAATGTTAAGAGTTTAATTTATATTGTAATAAAAAAAAGTAAATATATTTAATACCTACCATTCTTATCTCAACATGACTGAATCCTTTCATCAACGTACTGACTAGATCGAGGTTGCCCAATATGCTCCTTACTAGAAAACATCTTTTTATATTTGCCAAGCACTTAATTTATAATCAACTAGTATTTTTCTATTGCATATCATATTCTATACTATTTTTCATTTTAAAATGTTCACGACAATTCTTGTCATTCAATAGCAATATTCTTCCGCGCACTTTATTAAAACTAGTAACTAATTGATATTTTAGACTTTATAAATATAAAAAAACAGAAGATGTCTCTAATGGCTGAATACTTCCTTTCAAACATATGTTTTGCTTGAATCAACGAACATAGATTTTAGTTGATGTTGTTTTCATTTTTTTTAAAAAAATTATATTCCGTTTTTCGATAATTGATTTTAATAAGTTGTAGTATTACTGTATTAATTTAGTAAATAATAGCATGCATTATTATGTCACCATAAGAATTAACATGTATTATTGTATTAGTTTAAGAATTTAACCCATTCAGATAGTTTATATGAACCGGAACGGATTAGTGTGTACAACATATCATCCATATGTATATGTGAGTGTTTACAATTAATCATGCATTGATTTTGTGGTGATTCATGAGTTAGTTATTAATAATACAGGGTTACTCTATTTATATTGCCGAACATTAATTAATGTTAATGTTGGGACCAGAAATAAATGGTGCATGTGTGGTAGGTACTAGGTAATACTATATAGTCATATATCAACTAACGTCAATGACCCATTGTCCACTTCATAACCAGTTGCTTAACCCTTGCATGGCTCACCCAATAACTTCTGTTTCAGTATATCACTCGTCATCATAGATGCACATCCCTAACACTAATTAAACCGTAATCATCCTAATTTTTATATTATTAACTCGCACTACACTCTCCAATCTGAGTGTGTAATGTTCATACCAAACATCAATTTTTTTAGGGTTAAAGTGCAACCAACATTATAAAGTATTTTTTCAGGTACATCTAATATCTTGAAGTAAATTTTAGTGCACCATGTACACTGAAATATTTTTTCATGTGCATTCATCATACTCAAGTATTTTTTGTGTGTGCAATTTTATACTTAACAATTTAGATAATTTACGATGCTTGATGCACTTGAAAAAAATATTTCATGGTGCTTGATGCACAACAAGAAATATTTTAGGGCATTGAATATATTTGAAAAGTTACTTCAAAGTGCTGAATGCACCTTAAGCCTTTCTTTGATATATATATATATATATATATATAGAGAGAGAGAGAGAGAGAGAAAGGGAGGGAGGGAGCTCATGGAGAATACATATGATCCATGTTATTTCACATATATGGATAAAAAGGGAGCTAGAAGCCGGACAATTAGTTCTACAAGTCTACAAGCGTTTAAAGGACGGCAATATAGCTAGAGACCACATTAAAGCCCTTTAAGAGGGCCATATATATATATTAGGACGTTAAAATTACTTAAGTAAGGACCTAAGAATGGCAGCTTCGGCACTGTGGGAGTCAGTGTTAGCCAAAAGCTCAGATAATCGATCACTAAGATCATCAACTTCTGTGTGCAACTTCTTTATGTAGTCACAAGTCTCCTTCAACACCTTCGCTGCTGATACCTTCACATAAATATAACTATATTTATGAGCATCAATTATATATCAACATAAACTATTTGCTGCAGAGAGAGAGAGAGAGAGAGAAGATGAAGATGAATGAAATAAAAATAATAATACCTTGTGGTGGGAGGGAGAGGGTTGAAGCTGAGGAATAAGGCGTTGTAACTTGGAGACCAGATCGTTGATCTGGGCATCACTGATCTCTCTGGTGCTGGAACGAGATCTTCTGCTAGACATATTCTTCTCAAATTAGTAATCTCCCACAAATTAAATATGGATCCGGAGGTTTAAGTTGTTGCTTGAAGCAGATCAGAGAAGGGATGGGAGGTATATGAATATGGTTGTAGCTGGCATCTAGAACTTGGGGGAGAAATTGGAAAGTAAAAAAGTAATATAAATAAATAATGAAATCTTGTGGGAGGAGGGTAGGCTAGCTGCAGAGAATCTTCAAGAGGGGAGGTACAAATGCATGGGACGAAGAGGTGGGCTACGCTTCTTATATTAATGGCCTTCACCCTCTATCACTCATCATCATATCACCCCGTTATTCAACAATCATATCTCTCTCATCATGTTTAATTAAGAGGAATGTTTTAGGGAAAATTACCTATAAATACCTCATAGAAAACTTATTTGCTAAATGGGACCTAAAAGCATTCAAGGTAAGATCTTTTGTACACAAGGGAAAATTGTTTGAACACAAGAGAATGTCACATACGAAATATATATTGAACATAAGGAAGATTGTTTGAACACAATGAAAGATCTTTTGCACACGGAGAAGATTGTTTGCACGTAAAGGTCTCATTTAACAAATAAGTTTCCAATGATGTATTTATGGACAATTTTCTCAATGTTAAATCCCAAGTTTTTAATATATCGCCAAGAGAAGGGGGTAAGAGGGAGTATATCATATGAAACTACATATGTAAATAGGTTAAGCAGCCTATCAGGGGTCTGTGGTCTGCCCTGTATTTAGCCTATCATATTTAAAAATAGGTTTTTAGGAGGTATGCTTTGCTTAAAAAGTCAGAACTAGTTTTCGATTTGTTAAAGACAATCAATTTTTAACCTATTTAAAGATGACTTGTTTTCGACCTATTTAAAGGCCTAGACTTGTTTTCTTTTAAAAGCCTATAACCTGTTAGCTTGTTTATAAAATTTATAAAGATTCAAGCTTTTTTTACAAGCTTTGAACTTGACCTTTATACAAGCTAAGCTCATACCAATCTATTACAAAGTAAGTCTGGCATATTAAGAGTGAAGTCTGTCCGGCATGATTTAACCAATTTTCACCCCTATATGAAACTAGGGTTATTAGTGAGGAAGTGGTGGGACGATGAGGCCAATGTGCTTGATCATCGCCCCACCGCGCGGGTCCTCTATGCGTCTCTATCTCCCCACACAAACCCATGTTATCTCCTTTTATCTTCCCTTTCATTTATTCCCCAACCTCTTTTTTTATTAGGATAATTTAAGTAATTCAATTGAATATAGGGCCTTTCTTTAAAGTAAATCAACACAACTTATCAGCTTATCCTACTACTGTAAAAAAAATAATAATAAATAATTCTGTTACTATTTATATGGGGTCCTTTCTAACAAGTGTTCTTACTTCTTAGTTCTTTTGTAAGGCATTTGTTTTGTTTTTTTTTTTTTTTGCTAGATGACATTTGATAGTTTTAAGGAGAATATTAAATATTTTTTCATGCATGCCTATATTTAATATGGATAATGAGGGAAATTAGAAATTAATATAATATTAGAGTTTAGTATAATTAATGAAGGTAACATGGAAATCACAGAATTTTTATGGCAAAATTAATTCTTTTAGTATTTTTGATACATGTGAAATTAGTTATATTTGGGACTATAGTTGTACACAACATAAATTTAATTTATAACAAGTAATATTATCTACTTCTTCTAATCATATTTATAACACTTCACCTGCTATTTTTTATATAAGATCCTCTATAAAATTTAATGAAATATCTGCAAGTCATTAAAAAAGAAAAACTTGCGCGCTTCTGTCACTCTTGACTTAAATAATGACTTTAATTTGATTATTTAAGGATGATTTGGGAAAGCTTTAAAAAAATTACTCCTCTATTTCTATAGGACACTTCTAACATTTTTCACGCAACCCAAAGAAAACCTTAAATCTCATTAACTCTGTCATAAAATTCAATAACTTTCCAATTTTACTCATATTTAATATACATAATACCAAGAGAAAATAAAATCAATACAATAATAAATTAAGGATTAAATTGTACATTTATCTTAAAACTTTAATGAGGTGCCATATAAATAGGAAAAAAAAAGAAGCCTCTCTCTTTGCCCTATATATAGGACCAAAGGAGTATTAAGGAATTTAAGTAATTTAAGAGCTCAATTATTGAATTATGTGGTTTAAGAAAGGGTTAAAATTAGTTTAAACTAATAAGTGTGTTTTAAATAAACTTTGTTTTCCAAGTATATATACCTTTATTTATGAGAGGCAGGTAAGAAAGAGAAGCAAAGTAAATATATAAGTATCACCAATATTTTAATTAATGCAATACATATAACTAATAAGGGATAAAAATGAAAAAAAATCATTAAATATTCAAACAACTCTTATGGGACTCTTATAACAAGGACCAAGGAAATTTAAATTTTGGATTTTTATAAAAAGGATAGGAGTGAGTAATTAACAGGCATACTTCCAATAGGAGAATACCTATATTTAGAGAGAGAAAAAGGTTAAAGTACACTTTTAGTCCTTTAAGTTTATATAAGGTATACTTTTAATTACTTATCTTTATAAAGTATATTTTTTATCCTATAATTCTAACATAATTAATATTGCTAACGAAAAACGCTGATGCAGCAAATTCAAGTGATGATGACTGTGTATTTAAATGTTATTAACTTTAAATTTAAAATATGTGTAAATTGAAAAATATCTAAAAACCTAATGAAACAGTCAATATTAAAACTTCGATTGTATTAAAAAAAATTAGTTTAATAATCTAAATATCAAAACTCGATTTCATTTGCAGTGATTTGTTAGTTTATTTTAGTTTAATAATTTACATATATTATATTAAAAAAATAAAATTTAAATATGCTTTGTCAATTATACAGTCTTCAATTGAGTTTGTTGTATCAATATTTTCCATTAGCAACATTAATGATGTTATAAATATAGAACCAAAAGTATAATATATAAAGTTAAGATACCAAAAGAATATCTCTTGTAAAACTTAAAGAGCTAAAAATATACTTTAGCAAAAAAAAATTCAAATTAGAGAACGCTTAAATTTTTGTTTTTTACATTCTCATTTTGCTCATATTTAATTACCCATATTTCTCACGCTCTCTCTCCACGTTCTCTCTCTTACAATGATATCTATTACTCTTACAATATTAATTTTCTTATTCTCTCTCTTCTACAATCCTCTTTATCACAATAATTTCCTTATTCTCTCTATTATTCCCTATGTCTACAAAAATAAGGGCGCTTTAATTTTGTCAAAATAGTTACAATTTTGATATATTTATTGCCCTTAACCGCCGCTAGATGTACATTCGCCGCTCTGATAAACGTTATTCAATTAAGTGTTGTTTGTAAAAAAACGGAGAGAGTATTGTTCATTAATAGTGTGGCTCAACTATATGAGATTTCGTAAATGCAATTAATATGTCAAACAACAATAACAAACCTTATTTTATTTTACTAAAGTTAACTACATGAATTATATGAGAGCTATATCACTAACTAATACAATTATATTCAGATATATTATCATTCAACAGATCTCGCTGGATAACTTTCTTAAGTATCATTTTCGATCTCCCTTTGTATTTTCTTCTAGGGTTATAAATTATCTTATCTGCTCAACTTTTTCATCGGCTGCCCTTATAGCTTAATGGTGACCTTTTGCACATGTATAAACCTTTTAATTGATTTTCTATCGTTTTTTATTTAATGAAAGTCATGCCAACCTTTATCAAGAATTATATTTTATCATTTTTTATGGGACTATTAATGTATTTTAACATTTTCATCTACACCACTCTTTTGTGTTCTTTATACATATGTTCAATGATACTCACTATAATGTTTGATATACTACATCCAGTCTTTATTGTAAGAGTTAATTAGGATTAGATTTAATCTCAAATATAAGACCTCAATTTATTTTATTTCTTAAATTTATATACTACATCTGGTTTTTAATTAATATAAAATCTTGTTTATAGTCTAATTTTTTTCCTAAATTTTCATTAAGAATGAGATCTTCTATTAAGAATTGGAGGTAGTAATTTTTTTTTTCAAAGTATCCCTATTAATTGAACACATTGAGAGATTCTATAAAATGCTATTAATGCTGAAAGATGGTATTTAGAAAAAAAAACCTATATTTATTACAAATAACTAACCTAACTAATTTTTTTAATCTACCTAAATTAGTCAACAAATTCTTTTATCAATGACTGGAGGTATAGTAGCATTTATAAATAATTAGATAAGGCTATGGACATAAGAGTTTCATTTGAATTTGAATTTACAATACTGAAGTTAAACTACCACAACTCCAGATATAATTAAAAATCACACACGCACACACATAAAAGCCTATATATATATTAAAGAATACATATACATACGAAGCCACGGAGCTGGGTTAATTTATTATGAAACAAGTGGCTACATTATTTACATGTGTGTGTGTAGCATCATTCATCGATTTGCAGGGAATCACTTGTCTTGGCTTTTGTCTGCATTTGGAAATCTTGAAAAACACAAATTAAAATCACGCTACTTGCACTGCAATATAATTTTGAAGGCCAAATGCCCAAATTGTTTATACCAATATTTTATATTTTTAGTACAAACAATAGATTGATTAACTAATTAATTAGTTAACTAGCTCATGAATTAATTAATCAATCTCTCAGTCTATCTCTTCCACCCACTCGTCACGTGTCCTCATCGCCCTAATTATATCTATATGCCTAGCAATCAAAACCCAATTCTCTTTTTAGTATAACATTACTATATGCTATTTTTATTGACTGCTGTTATATATATCTGCTTCTCTATTTATTTATATATTTGTATAAACGACCCACCAACTTTATCACACCCGCCTGATTATTCCATGAAAATAGCTACCTAACATCTCATCGGTCCTGCGTTTCCTGATTTTCTATTCAAAAGTTTTATGATATATTTGTTCAAATTGATTAATTTTTCTAAATATTGTTAAACATAAATTATAATTTATTACCCTCGTGGGAAGATAAAGTATATCGTACAACTACAAAGCCAATAATATTCAGCCAACTTTTCTTCATCAAAAAGAAATATTTAGCTAAAATTTTACAGGTTGGGGAAAAAGTTACCACCACCACTATAATAATATAGCCTTATTCTATTACGTGGGATCACTTACATAGATCGTACAACACTATTATATATATTCTATTGAAAACTAGATTTTTATATAAATTATTAACTAAAAGATCACGTTTTATAACTTCATTGAGTATTCATTTTGATCTTTCTATACCTCTTTTTAGAGGACTCCATATTGCTTGATCAACCCTTTTTAACGACATACTCAATTGCCTTTTTTGAACGTGTCCAAACCACCTCATCAAAATATTTTCTACCATTTTTTATTACTGAAGTGGGGAAAATGAATTGAATATTATTGAATCAATCATTTGTTTATATACAAGGCAATATAATGAAGATATGAGTAACAAACTTACAACTAATCATACAACACTAACATAAAATTGTTATAAGTTAATTATCTAACTAATTTATATTTGTCACCCCCCACACAAGCTGTAGCATGGATATTAATAATGCCAAGCTTGAAAATAAGCTCATGAAGCCGAGTAGGATGAAGGGGTTTAGTAAAAACATGTACAAGTTGATCTTGTGTCCGAACAGGCATTAGCTGAATCACTTTAGCTTATACCTTCTCACGTACTAAATGACAATCTAATTCTATATGTTTGGTCCTTTCATGGAATGTTGGATTGGAAGCAATTTGAATGGCCGATTGTTTGTCACAATAAACAAAAGCAAGATCAATGTGTGAGATGTCAAAATCAAGAAGTAAGTAAAGCAATCATTGAACCTCACAAATAGTAGAACCAAGAGCCCTGTATTCGGGCTCAGAAGAAGAGTGGGAAACAATAGTTTGCTTCTTTTCTTTCCATGAAACAAGTGAAGAACCAAGAAAAGCAACATAACTACTGACAGAACGCCGAGTGTCAACACACCCAGCCCAATCAGAATCACTATAAGCTCGAAGTTTCAAATTTGAACTAACAGAAAAATGAATACCAACACTAGGATTGGATTTAATGTACTGTAAGACCCGGTACGTAGCCTAAAGATGAGCATCCAAAGGATCATCCATAAACTGACTTAACTGCTATGTTGTAAAGCTAATGTCTGGCCTTGTTGTAGTCAAGTATTGTAGCTGACCGATCAAACGTCTGAATTCTTGTGGATTGGCCAAAGGTTTTCCCTTTAATTTGGAAAGTTTAAGATAGGGATCCATAGGAGTGGAAGCGGGCTTACAAGCTAAATAACCTGCATCCTCAAGCAACTCAAGAGCAAACTTACGTTGAGATAGAAAAATGAGAGCAAGCCAATTCAAGTCCAAGAAAATAGCACAACTCTCCAAGATCCTTAATAGTAAAAGCTAAATCCAAATTCTTCTTTATGGTATTTATTTCAGCTAAGACAACATCATCAACATAAACGAGTATAGCTGTAAATGAAGTAAAAGTAGCCTTTAAAAATAAGGAATGATCATAAGCTTATTGTGTATAACCATAGAAAAGCAATGCAGAAGACAGCTTAAAGTACCATTGTCTACTAGCTTGTTTGAGGCCATATAAGCATTTTCGAAGCTTTCAAACCATATCAGGATGAGGAGGAGTAAAACCCTTAGGTAACTCCATGTATACATCTTCATGTAAGTCACCATGAAGGAAAACATTATTGACATCTAGTTGATGCAAATGCCAATTCTTAGCGGTTGTAATAGAAAGAAGTAACCTCAAAGTAGTCATTTTTGCTACAAGGGAAAAAATGTCAAGATAATCTACTCTCTCAACTTGAGTATACCCTTTAGCAACTAAACGCGCCTTATGTTTCTCTATCTCACCATTAGCCTTATATTTCGTTTTGAACACCCATTTGCAACTAATAGGTTGCTTGCCCTGTGGTAAAGTAGTTAGTTTCTAAGTCTCATTTTGCTCAAGAGCCTTAATCTCCGAAGCCATGGCATCTCTCCAAATACATTCTTTAACAGCCTTGCTATAAGTAGTAAGGTCATAAGTGGACGAAACAGATAGGACAAAGTATTTATAAGTAGAATTTAAGGTGGAATAAGAAAGAACCAAAGAAAGGGAATACTTAGGAATGCCTTGTGATGATGATGGAGCAGCAGATGATGAAAGAGCATAATGATAATCATGTAGATAAGAGGGAGGTTTATGAGTTCTAGTAGATCGGCGAGGAAGAGAAGAAGAAAAGGGAGGTGAAGAAGAACCAGAAGTGATAGGGTCTAATGGTTGGGAACCAGAAGTGACAGGGTCTAAGGATTAGGAAACAGAAGTGGCAGGGTCTGGTGGATGAGTTGGTAGAAGAGAGAAATCATCCAAGAAATGTGGGAAATCTTGGATAGTAGGATCAAGACTAGAAGAGGAAGGAACAAAGCCAAATAGGGAGAGGAATGAAAGGGAAACACAAGCTCATGAAAAACAACATCCCTTAAAAGGGAAATTTGATTGGTAGATAAATCCAATAAAGTATAGGCCTTATAACTTGAATGATATCCCAAAAAAACACATTTCTTGGCACGAGAGTCAAATTTGGACCTATGAAAAGCCACATTAGTAGCATAACATAGGCAGCCAAAAATCTTAAAATCAGAATATAATGGGAGTAGGTAACCAATTGAGGATATAGAAAGCATGATGGATAACAAAAGACTAGTAACAAATAGGAATATGAGAGTGAAATAACAAAGCACATGCAACATTAAGAATATGTTGATGTTTACGTTCAACCAAACCATTTTGTTGTAGAGTGGCCACACAAGAAGTTTGATGCAAAATACCTTTGGAGGCAAAAAAAGAAGGTATAGAAAACTCAGCACCATTATCAAAGCGTATGATTTTAACAGTAGTGGAAAATTGATTTTCTACAAGAGCCAAGAAGGTTTTACGATAACCACATGCCTCAAATTTGGTTTTCATTAAAAATACCCATGTAAAACGAGAGTAATCATCAATAACAGTCAAAAAATAGCGATAGCCTTGGACAAAAGGGATGGAAAAAGGGCCCCAAATATCAGTATGTATTAAATCGAATGTTGAATTACAAGAACTAGTGCTTAAAGGAAAGGAAAGATGTTTTTGTCTAGCAAAATGACAGTATCACATGGTAAAGACAAAGGAGTACATATAATGTCTGTAGCAACTTTATTCAAAACAGTAAGAGTTGTATTAGAAACATGGCCTAATCAGAGATGCCACAGAGTAAATTGGAGGCTGTAGTAGTAGTAGCCGAATACACTTAGGAAATAGGATAAAAGGAAGACTTATATATATGAAGAACATAGAGCCCATCAAAACAACTAGCTGCACCATTTATCACTGAAGGCAGGAGTGAGTATATCTGACAAGAATTAGTAGAAAATTAAGGTCAATACACAATCAAGAGATTGGGTTAGCTTAGAAACAAAGATTATATTTTAAGCAAAATAAAGAAGAAAAAGAACATTATGTAAAACCAAAGAAGAAGATAACTGAACAGAATTAGAATATTGAGCAGTGGTATGAGCACCTGTGATTAAACGAAAACAAGAGGAGCTATGGAAGAATAGGAAGTAAATAAGTCTAAATAGCAACAAACATGATCGGTGGCACTTGAATCAATGATCTAGGTGTCGAATTTTGTAGAAGAAATGTTGTTGCATATACCTGCGGTTTGAGGAGACTAGGAAGTGGAAAGGTGATTGACCGAAGAAGAGGTCGGTGATTAGAGCAAAACAAGAAGGCGCTGATATGTTTTGGCGACAGAGAGGAAGCAAGGAGGATGTTGCAGAAACTTGAGATGGAGATGCGGACTACGTTGAAGAAGAGTCCAGAGCACGACTAGACAGGGAAGCAACATTGTTCACCGATGAAAACTGACTGCGAAACTTGATCCCAAGAGGAAAACCGTGTTTACGATAGCAAGTATCCTCTGTATGTCTTGGTTGTCCACAATAAGTGCACAAATTTGTTCCGAAGGAAGAAGAATGCAATTTGGGAGGAAAAGAATGTGGCCGTGCCGATTTAGCCAGAAGTACTGTGGAAGAATTAGCTGAGGATCGTAACTCGCGCCCTTGTTAAATAACAAGGGAGAAAACTTTATTGATCGGCAGTAAAGGATCAAGCAAAAGAATCTGAGATTTGACCAATGCATACTGCTCATTGAGACCATAGAGAAAACAGATGACCTGATCTTTATCGCGATAAGTGAGAGCAATCTCTGTTGAACCACGCACACAAGCTTTGAGTGGCCGAATATTGGCCAATTCGTCCCAGAGAATATTTAATTGAGTGTAAAATTCACTCACACCCAAGCTCCCTTGCTTTAAAGAGTAAATTTCCTCCTAAAGCTCAGCTATGCGGAAGAGATCAGACTGAGAATAGTGGGACTTCAAATCAGACCAAATCGCAGCGGCAGAATCAAACCACAAAATACTCTTAGCAATAGTAGTAGGAGAAAGAGACTTAACGAGCCAACCTTGCATCAAATTGTTACATCTTTCCCATGCTGGAAAAGACGAATCAGAAATTGCCGACTGAAGAAGAGAACCATCGATAAAGCAAAGTTTATTTTTAGGCAATAACACCATGCGCATCGCTCGAGCCCAACTATGGTAATTGGAGGCCTCAAGAGGCGGCGCAATCAGGACTAGGGCGGGGTTCTCACTGGGATGAATGTAGAAATGGCTAGATTGATTGAGAGATGGAACTGAAGCCATAGTAGGAGAAGACAGAGAAAACGAAGACAGAAAGGACTAAAAAGGGAAAGAGACAGAGAAAGAGAGCAAAAGGCAAGGAAGGAAAAAATTTCACACGGCTTTAGATACCATGTTACTGAAGTAGGGAAAAATGAATTGAATATTATTGAATCAATCCTTTGTTTACATACAAGGCAATATAATGAAGATATGAGTAACAAACTTATAACTAATCATATAACACTAACAGAAAACTGTTATAAGTTAATTATCTAACTAATCTATATTTGTCATTTTTTTCTTAATAGATGTCATTCCAACTCGTTTGCGTATATGATCATTACGAAGTTTATCTTTTCTTGTATGACCACACAACATCCTCATCTCGGCTACCCCCACTTTATGTTCATATTATCCCTTTAAAGTCCAACATATTCACTACTTTATAGCATTGTTGGTCTTATAAATTCTGATAAAACTTTCCTTTTACCTTATTAGGTACTTTCAAATTACAAATAACCCCAGTAGCTTTTCTCTATTTATACCATTCAACTTGAATTATATAATTAACATTTCTATCAATTTCATTATCTTGTTGTATGGTTGACCTCTAATTCTAAACTTTATCACTTTGGAATTACTTACCCTCTTAATTTAACTTCCACTTCACTTCTAATATGTCTCTTATCAAAATTGTAATACATATATTTATTTTTTTCTCCTACTTAGATCAAAACCCTCAACTCTAAAGTCCTTCTCTATATCTCAATTTTATAATTAATTCCCTCCCTTGATTTAGCCAACATAACTATATTATCAATAAAAAAAAAGCATATAATTAGGTATCTCCTCTTTGATAGGTTCAATTAGAACATCTACCGCTTGGTTAAACAAATAAGGATTCAAAGTTGATCTCTGATGTAAGCCAATCATATAGGAAAGTGTTTTTTGTCTCACATCTAAGCATTTTAACACTCGTTGTTACCTTCTCATACATGTCTTGAATGAGTTTAATATATGCAACACACACTCCCTTATTTTTCAAGGCTTTCCTAAGTACAACTTTTAGCACACATTTATACGCATTTTTCAAATAAATAAAAACCATATGCAAATCCCTTTCTTTTCTCCAATACCTTTCCATTAGTCCCCTTAGTAAATAAATTGCCTCTGTTACAAATCTTTTTGGCATAAATCCAAATTGGTTCTTAGAAATACTAGTTTCCAACCTTAACCTATATTCAATCACATTTTCCCATAGTTTCATTGTATGACTTATAAGCTTAATTTCTCTATAGTTTGCACAATTTTGAATATCTCCTTTATTCATATAAATAGGGATCAAAGTATTTTTTTCTCCAATCTTCAAGCATTTTCTTAGATCGTAAAATCTCATTAAATAACTTAACAAGCCACAATGCACCCTCCTCACCTAAACATTTCCGAACTTCAATAGGAATACTATCAGATCCAACAGCTTTATCATTTTCCATTTTCTTAATAGCCTCCTTAATTTTACCATTTCGAATCCTGCGATAAAATGACAAATTGAGCTTGTCTTCTCGAGTTGTAAAATCCTTCAAGTCACAAATTGACTCTCCCCCTCAATCATCAAACAACTTATAAAAGTATGTTTCTCACCTATTCTTAATATCTCCATCGATAACCAAAATTTTGCCTTCTTCATCCTTAATACACCTCACTTGGTTTAAGTCTCTCGATTTTGTCTCCTTGTTCTTTGCAATATTGTAAATCTTACGCTCTGCAGCTTTTGTCCTTATCTCCTTATGAAACTCATCATACGCTCTATCACAAGCTTCACTTACTACCTTCTTAGTCTTCCTTTTAGTCAAATGATACATTTCTCAATTTTCAGCATTATCACATAAGTATATAACTTTAAAACAATCTTTCTTATTCTCAACTTTTTCTTGAACAGTCTCATCCTACCACCAAATCTCCTTATTTTGTTAACTAAAACCTTTTGATTCTCCTAGAATTGCTTTAGTGACCTTTTAGACCTTCTAAATCATATTCTCTCACATGATATTAGCATTTTCTTGTGACACCCACACCCCTCTTCCAAAAGAGTTCTCCTTGGGAAAAAGTTAATTTAGCGTAATTTTAAATAATTTTTTATTTAAAATATCATGCACACATATCTATATTATCATTCTTTTAAATAAATTCAATTTCAGTAACTTTGGTGTCCATAAAACACATTGTCCTAGTACTAAAGCCAAGACTGAGTTTTAACGTCGAAGTATTAGGCTTGAGCTTTCGTTAAATTGGAGGAAATGAATTCAGGAAAAAATGGAGATGTATGACTCTTTCATGTATACGTACATTTGAAAAAAAATAATATTACCATCATTCTTTAATATATGAGCTAGTTCACTAATTTGAGAATATCAAAAAAATTAAATAAATTATCTAATTATAGCATATATTATCTACATAATCTCTTCAAAATACTTATGTATATCTCCTGAATTGATCAACTAGGTTTTATAATAATAAGTGTACATTATCCACATTCCCCGCACATACGTCACACAATGAGACGTTAGAAAATCCAAGTTAATTCAATTCATCGATCACTTGAAATCTGAACTCTTCTTTTCGTTATGCCAATTTTCAAGACATTAAGTAAATCAAACCAACAAGAATGCCTTTTTTTATAAAAAAAAATTTGGTTAAGGGCATATTCCCTTTCGACCAAGAGTACCAAATTTTACTACTACAAAAAATACTTTTAACGTTCCTTTTTTAGCCCTTTTAATATCTAAAAATAGGGGGACGCCTATACCAGGGACGTAGAAAAGTCAGGATACGACATCCGTTAAAAAAAGGACGTCTAAAGTTCTTTTTTAAAAAAAAACTTTAGACGTCCCTTTTTAAAAATAGGGACGTTTAATTTTTCTTTAAAAAAAATCGTTTATATTTTTCACTGCCTAACAATTAAAATCTATAAAAACAGGATTAAACAATTTTTCATAAACCAAAATGTCATTTCAAATAGTAAGGGAATATCCAACACTAGCTAATTAAAGTGTTAACTCCAACTAATATAATGTATAATAATTACCACAAAGTGTTAAAAAGTTGTCTACATAACTACTAACTAATAAAAATAAAATTATCAGTTATCATTAGTTTATCACAAAACGCCAGAAGGGAAACTCAAAATCCAAAAAAGATTAATATTGGTGAAGGACAATAAATCAAAATGCATCTACAATGATGATAAATTAAAATCTCAGCACCAACAAAATGCATACATAATAATCTCAATTCAAAACTTAGCCCATAAAAAACAAAAGTAATTAACCATACTTTTTGGCCACGGTGGGAGAGGGAGGAGGGAGGCCAACGGCGGGAGACGGAGGGAGGAGGAACCAACGGCATCAAAGATCGAGGAGGGACGATGGCGACGAGCTTCAACAGTGGAGAGAGAGAGAGAAAGACGGTGGAGGATGGTGGTGGAGAGAGAAGAGAATGACCTTCAAAAGAGAGTAACGATAGTGAGAAGGAGTGAGTGAGAGAGTGATGGTGGAAGAAGAAGCTTCAAGACAGAATGAGAGTTTTGAAATTTGAATAGAGGAAGCTAGCTTGCGGGAATATACATAACCTTTGAGAGAGTGATGTCAGTGTCATTTTGACTAATATACGTTACTTTTAGATGTCCTGTTTCAAATTTGGGACGCCTAAAGTAAAAAAAAAAATGACTTTAGATGTCCCTAATTCAAAAAAGGAAATCTAAAGTCAAACTTTAAACGTCCCTTTTTGAAGAAAAAAAAGACGTCTAAAGCAAAAAAATTAATTTTCTTAAAAATTTTTATTTTTCTATTTTTACTTTAGATGTCCTTTTTTAAATTTGGGACGCCTAAAGCTACTCAGTTCTCACCCAGAATTACAAAAATGACACCACCTTTATTTTTTACTTCTTTTTTTTTTAAGGGACGTCTTTTAGGGACATAAAATCTATATTATGTAGTAGTATATGCCTCATGTGGAGCTATTTACAATATGTTGCTATATAAAAATACATTATTCATACGTGGGGTGATACTCCCTCTTATTCTTAATGTAAGGTCTATTCATTTAATTTGATTAAATTAAGAAAGATAGTTAAGTTAGTTAATACAATATGTTTTTTTTAATATCCTATGAGCATCATCTATAATTCTCTCAATATCTCTCTTTCTTGATTATTACTGATAGAACTTCAATTATAGAGGTAAATTAAAAAAAGATTGACAAATATAAAAAATATATGATAATGAGCACAAGTTGGTTAGGCTAAGATTAATTGGCGCTGTCCTGGGTTTAATTTATAAATAAAGTTTGTTTTTTCCCCATCGTTTATAGATTAGTTGGTTGATCTCTACTTCATGTGCACACTATCAATATCTCGGTGTCTGGCTTTTTCCCAAGCCATGCATAATTTTTTAAAAGAATATGAAGTTTTTTTTTGCTACGCAAGGTATCCACCAGAATGAGCTTGATGACTAATCTTTCCAGTACTGTCGGATCGGGTCTAATATGGGAGCGACCCTCCCAAACAAATTTTTTCCATTCACGTCATCCCAAAGATCGAACCATGGGACTAGAGCACTTAAGGGAACGCAAGCTTCTTACTACTTACACCAACTCGCGTTGGTGAATATAAAGTATTCTCCAATCTAATTTGAAATGGCTTTTAGAGCCCCAAAAGAAAGATTAAGGAGACAAAAATCAGATTGAGTACTTTTGGCTTTTTTGTGTGTTTGTGATAGCTTTTTTCAATTGGGCTTTTGGAGGGGGAAAAAAGACAGCTTAAGCCATAAGCCAAAATTTCTTGTTTTTGGTTTTTCCATCATGAAGAGAAAAAACAGCTTATGAAAAAAAAGATGTTAGGGCCTACTTTTTTAATTGAAATACTATTATGATCCTTATTATAAATCCTTATAGATGAAATTTTTTGTCATAAATATAAATTCACCTAAAAAGTTAATAATCGTTGTTTTCCATTTTTATCCTTAATTCTCATTAGAAATAGAGAAATATGTGAAAGAATTAGTTAAAATAAACTTATAATAAAATCTAGAGTGGTAAATTTTTATGATAGTACTCTGATTATTAAGTCCATCAAAAATTTAACTGGTGAGAATTACTAGATAAAATTTTAAATTATGCTCTAGTGATAGATCTAGTTTCTATTGAAAGTGGAAGTTGTATTTTATTCTGATTTTCCCTTCGTGGACAATTCAAACCATGCCCTTATTTGATTAAAAAAAAATTTATATTTGTATGATTACTAGTTTATATGCATTTTTATTCATTAACTATATTTAATTTTTTATTTTAGCATTGCCAAATTTTTTCAAGTTAAATTTTTTTCACTTTTTTTATAATTATAATTTTATTTTTCTCTTATAATTATCACAGTATATATATATATATATATATATATATATATATATATATATATATATATATATATGGTGTTGTGTGCCTATTGGGGAACCCAAGGTAGCCACCCAGTCCCTGGATTAGACGAAGGAGTCGAGGGAGGGACTAAGTCCCCCGTTGAGTCCCACATCGCCTGGACAGGAACCGGTCTTTGAGAATATAAGCGTGGGTATGCTCTTCCCCTAACAGCTAGCTTTTAGGGGGCCCAATGGGCCGTCCTGCCTTGTTGAATATATATATATATATATATATATATATATATATATATATATATATATATATATATATATAAAATATGTGTGCGTGTCTTATTTAATAAGATTCATATTCTTTTCAGTCATTTTTTATTTAAACCAGTTTTTTAAAATAATCATTCAAACAAATTTTAGTTTTAGAAAAGTCATTTATACTATCGTCAATTCAAACATAAATTATAGTACACACAATCTGAATTTTACTCAATCATAATAAAAGTCAAATTGCAAAAAATCATTTTTGTCACTACTATTCTAAACACACACAATATAAGTTGCTTTCAACCACCTCACTAAACCTTAAGAAAAAAAAAAAGCTAGCTATTATCCCATTAAATATTTTTAAATTAGAAAAAATTTCAACTCTTCTCATATCCAAAATATGTCTCATACCTCTTTCATCTTGGTCGATATCTAATATGTACTACCAATAAACAAAAAAAAACATTAGAAAACGGTACGGTGATTATTAATAAATTTCTAGATGACTTGTTTTATGAATAAATAATTTCTTCTATAATGTGTCCTATATTATTTTTCTATCGGGAGAAGGATATCATGTCTAAGATATTCTATCCTTTATATAGTTAAAGGAAAACAAAAAAGGACACGAATTTAAATATATTGTGGATTGAAAAATCGTAATAAATCAAGGAAAGCTATGTTTTTATTTGAGGACATTTACACACACATGCATGTACGTATGTGTATTATATATATATATATATATATATATATATATATATATATATATATATATATATATATAGTTTATCTCTGAACTTATTGCACGCATATGACCAGTTTGAGAAAAACAAAACACATTTTCGGTGGTTCAGAGCATAAAAATCTAGGAACTAAAAACCACCCATGTTACTATATACGTTCTTCATGTCTGTTTGGATGGTTGGATCTTAGAAAAAATTCAATGCTACTACGGTTATCATGTTAAACAAGATTTATGATTTTCTTAACAGAATGCTGGCAATTAATTGAGAGACCTTAATTATTGTTAAATAAAAATAATATCTTATTTTGTTGTTGTGAATATGCTGTGTGTGTGTATGTTTTTATTAACTAGAAAACATTTTAAAATTTTAAAATCAGAAAGGCAAGCCGGTCTCAGTTTCTATGGTTTCAAACTAGTTAGATAGGTTCCAGGTCAAAAAAAAAAAAAACTAGTTAGACCAGTGGTTGAATGGTTGATGTAATAATTAAATAAAATTTAAATAAAAATAATTATATGCATGTATCTATATAAAATACTATATGTAAGAATAAATTAATAAATCCATAATAAATCTAATTATCAGCATAATAACATTATAATTTATGAAGTTTTCAATGAAATAATATTATGTGACTACAAACCGTCCGAAAATATAGAGTTTATTGAGCTAGAGGGCAATTTTCTTAATTTTTCTAGACATTATTTCATCAAACTCAAAATCTGTCCAATTTCTAAAAGCTATCTTATGTCTTGGCTCAACTTTCTGCTTTTTTTTTTTTTTTTTTGGGTTGAAGTTTTGAGTTCAACTTTGATCCAACTCGATTCAGTCATGAAAATTAAAAATAACTTTCTGATTTAAACCATCTCTGATTCAAACCGAGTAGTTAACAAACAAGAAGATATGATCAATTGGGAGTCAACTCAACACACACAAAAGGAACAAAACCAAGTAAGGACAAAGGAAAATAGGATAGGCGTGTAATAAAAAATTTGAAGATACGAAATTCTTCCTGGCCTTTTTTTATGGTTGGGGAAAGCACATGCAATGTTTGAACTTGTCTATAACTAGAAATATGTATATCATTTATTTATTATTTTAAATTTGGATGTATTCATAAATAAAACTGGTCAATACACGTTACGTTACCATATAGCCCCAACGTGACCATCACGTGCCTTCATGTTCCTGCTTGTCTCACTGTCTTCACCCTCCAAAATTATCATATTCATAAATTTTACTCCTGTTCTTTCGGTATAGCTTAGTTCTTATAATTTTGATTCAGTTATAACACAGTTTCTTAATTTTAACTCATTGTAATTCAGTCTTTATAATATTAATCATTTTATAATTTAATTCTTATGTTCTAAAATAAAGGAGGGGATTATATTATAAAATTATTAAAATTATAGGTCAAGAGATTAATTTTTCTTAATTATTTTAATGCGCACATTCCTTCCCCTACATGAAAGTTTTTGGATTAATGTGCAAATCTATCTATTAAGTCTTTATGCCATGCACACCTAACACTATGTATGGTGCAAAAATGTAAGTACATGTGGAGTTTTTAAAATAGTATAAAAATATCACAACCATTAAATTAATCAACAGTAACTGCTTATCAAATGTTAGTCTAGAAAATAGCATAAAAGTACACATGAAGTTTCTAAAATGATATTATATCTGGTCCCAAATATAGAACTGGAGTGAAAAAATTTCATAGTCGTTAAATCACCAATGTTGCCTCTCCCTGGAAGCGACCGCATCTGGTATCATTTTCTTTGGTTTCTTTGTCATTGATAGTTTTGCCTCAAAGCTATCGAGCTGTAGATTAGGGGCATTATTGTTATAAATTAAACGTAACGTGTTGAAACAAAGCAAAGAAAAGATTATGGAGGACTCATCAGTTGTCACGGAAATCAAAACTTTTAAATCCTCTAATAATATTTATCAGCAACGTAGAAATCAAAGAGAAAGAGATAGAGGGTTGTGCGACCATTGTACGTATCATGCAAAAGACTTCACAGTGGTGAAAAGGACCGCAGGAGCAAAAATGTTATGCTACTGTGGGGACCAAATTGTACGTATATTTGGTAGCATTTATTGGGAACATCACACTTCCAATTAAAGAAAATAATGTTAGAGAAATCTCATTGTTGATAATAAATGAAAAATTAATTATTCATAAGTGAAAGAGTTACCATTGACAAATTATAAAAAAATTTTAATATTAACTTTTTTAATTAGGATTTTAGCACTATTTTCCCATTATAAATTGATTTAAAAATATTGTAGTTAGACTATGTAGACTCGTATCTGTCCTGTCTATAAAGGAATGGTCCACTTGCATTGCAGGCTGACCCCAATCATTCTAGAATTTGGGCCTAAAATATAAGCCCACATAATGAACTGAAAATTAGGCCTTCAGCTAGTTTATTGGCCTAATAATTGAAGCTCAATCTTTGAGGTAAAGATAATAATTAGCCAATGTTAGGTTATGAAGAAGAAAATTTAGTTTGATTGGAATACCGATTAGAATATTTAAAAATATTTTTTTAATCATTATTTACAGTAAGTATGTAAGATGATTTTCATCTCGACTTACGTAAAAAGCTCTTACTTACGAAAAACTATTCCAAACATAACAAATGTACCATAAATAATCTTTCTTTTGCAATCGCAATAAACAGAAACTAACTGATAATTGCGCCTTCAGCTATTTTATTAATCTTTCATTTGATGTCAAATTACCTATTCGTTGGTTTTAATCTTTCCTGATTATTGTTCCACTTCCTTCACACAGATTTTTAAACTCGCAAATCTTATTTTAAGTGCTCTTTGGATCCTAATATTTTTTTAGTTATTTTTTCTAATTAAGACACCATTAAGTTTGTACCTTTTTTAAAATCACTATTTTCCTATTTAGTTGTGACAGGTTTGTCTTTTCAAATATCAGTTTTACTCTCGCAAATCTTATTTTACGTGATCTTTGTATCCTAATATTTTTTTAGTTATTTTTTCTAATTAAGACACCATTAAGTTTGTACCTTTTTTAAAAATCACTATTTTCCTATTTAGTTGTGACAGGTTTGTCTTTTCAAATAGCAGTTTTACTCTCGCAAATCTTATTTTAAGTGCTCTTTGGATCCTAATATTTTTTTAGTTATTTTTTCTAATTAAGACACCATTAAGTTTGTACCTTTTTTCAAAATCACTATTTTCCTATTTAGTTGTGAAGGTTTGTCTTTTCAAATATCAGTTTTACTAACCTTTTGCTCTTGCAAGATACATGATCTTGATACTTACAACAGCCTGTCATGTGTTTCCAATTATGTTGATTTTGTTTAATTCACAATTTATCAAACATATATTTCAGCCTATTTACTTTTCTTCAATTTCTTTATGTATTACACTCAATGCGCGCGTGCATATGTATGCATGTACATGTATACAAACACACATACACACATACATATATGTGATTTGATTGAGATTGGCTAATCCCTTTCATGACTTAGAATGCAATAGTTTTTATTCTTTCTCAACAAATATATTTTATGAGGTTTGAACTTTTGCCTTATTCTTTATAGGATATGGTTGCTTACCACTTTAACCAATATCTTATTTGTTATATATATATATATATTATATTCCCCTCGGTCCTTAATGTGAGACTTAATTAGAAAGTTGATGTTGGTTCTAAATCTAAGATATATTTTAAAGGGAAAATTGTCTTAAAATACCTCATTAAAAACTTATTTACTAAATGAGACCTTCGTGTACAAACCATTTTTCCTATGTGCAAAAGATATTCTCTTATGTTCAAACAATCTTCCATTTGTTCAATATCTTTCTTATGTCCCATTTGACAAATAAGTTCTCAATGATGAGATCTTTATTAGCAACTTTCTCTATTTTAAATTTTTATCTTTTTTTCCCAAATTAGCCATATTAATATTCTCTCAATAATAATCAAATAGGAAATAGAGGAAGGGAATTAAGAAAAATGATTTGGGTGTTTAAAAAAAACATATCATATCAATTAATTTTCTTAACCCATTCAAATTAATTAATTAGATTTTATATTAAAAATTAGAGGGGCATGTATTAAATGCATAAATTATCTTCATCTAATATATCTGTTGGCTTCATCGTGATCCTTTTGCCGTATTTAGGCAAGACATATTTCACTGTTTTCATGGTCATTGATGTTTTTGATTAAGTAATGTTTATTTTGTTACCTTGTACTCCTAAATTTGTGCAATATATTTCTATTATAAGTGATGACACTAGCCTTGGTTGTGATCCAAACCTATATGTGTGAACACTATTTTGAGGAAACACAATGTTGAAGCCTTGAAGGCAACGTATACCTATCTTATTCACTCCGAAATAAAGCATGCCCTCTCTCCTAATTTTATAGGTAAATTAATTATCCACATTTTAATTTAATTTGTCATTTTATATCATGGGTCACTACTTTTATGCCGTCACTATTATTGTTCATAACATCAACATTGACTCCACTTTTGATTGCGATATGTTAATCCCATGCAACAGCAAGATTATGTGTTATACTCTCTTTAGTTCCTATTTAATAGTCATTTCTAATTAACTAATTCACATACACTGAAAAAAATAGTTATACTTGGTTGGTGATTTTAATTTTAAATTTGACAGTATAAACATATAACATTTTTCTTCAAAATTACCCTTAAATACATTCTTAATTCCATCTTCTTCTGCGCCTATTTTGAAACAGTCATATTGACATACTTTCAATATAATGGATACAATCATTAATGTGGTAGAATACTACAATCAATCCCTAATGAAGGGCATTACTGGAAACAATAATATTTCTTTCAACATAATAATATAGTGGCCAGTTGATCTCTAAATTTGTTTTGGTCATAAGACTTTTCCCCTATATTTTTCATGTTTATTATTTATTTTTAAAATACCCCTATTAATTACACAAGCTATCTGCATAGTTTGTAAAAGTGGTTCCCAAATAGTAGATGATTAAAAAAAAATAACGGTTGTAAATCAAACACATGTTTTTTTATAAATAATTAATTTAATTAATTTTCTTAATATATATAAATAATTTATCTAGCTCTCGCATCTAAGATCATGAGAGATTATTTATTGAAATAGTATGACTTGTACTAAGAGTCATAATATCTTGAATGCGCTTTATAACTGGAACAAAATCAGGAAGTAGTTTGAAAGAATTTGAAAAGAGAAAACTTTTTCATATATGAAAGAAGACATTGCTGGGAAATTGTGGATGCAATAGGGCATAGAACATTAGAATTGAAATAATGAAGCTATTATAAGTGGGGCAATAAAATTCTTTGTTCAAGTAGACATAGAATTTTATTTTTATTCTTTTTTTTTTAAAAAAAAGATAGCATATGTTCCACATTATGATGATGGCGAGTTTTTGTGACTTACATTTTGGCCAGCAATGCCATTAAAGCCAACTACTTGTCCTAATTCTATTGCATGTGTTGTCACTCACAATATTATTCTATTCCTCACTCCAATCTCAACCTTATTATTCCTCTCACATTTTTTTTGTTTTGTTTTGTTTTATATAAAAATTTTATTCCTTTTTCAAATTTAAAATACTTCGGTATTAATTAATCAAATTGCCCATTATGTTCCACATAAAAGTGCCTATCATCTGGCCCAAGAGCCGAGGCCCATTCCTACGTTGTTTTACAAAAAAAAAATTCGGTGGAAAGTGACTTCTTTGTCCTTTAGTATCGATTTTCAACGACATATCAATGGCTTAAAAAGACATTACATATAAAATTAGGCAGGGAATTAAATAATTAAAAATTCGGAAGAAAAGCGTGATAAAAAAAATACTATCTTGAAAGGATAGATATAGAGATTATGATAATGAAATAAATTAAATCACGGGTTCTATATAATATAATATAATGTAGAGTTTAATAATTGGAAATAAAAATTAAACACTATATATATATCCAAAGGATTAAGGTCAAAGAACTTTATGATAAGGTTTAACATTTTCGTTGGTCAATTATATAGATTTAGACCTATTAAACCAAACCCAAGTCACCACAAATTCAAAATTAACCACAAAAAAAAAAAAAAAAACCTCGATGGTGCCACTTAAAATCTCAAAGTAAAATTTAATTATAAGTGGTGAACAATTGCCGTTTCAAATAAAAACACGTTTTAACAAACAATTAAATAATGGTTTGTGATAGCCGACCATTTGTTCTAGAAGGCAGAAATATTGGACAAAAAATAAAGCGGCAATAAAAAGATAGTAAAAGTTTTGAGCCATTCACATTATAATTAACCCGGCCGTAATAATTTTCTTAATTACTTGGGAACTGAATATTTTAAGTTGATAAATTATTATAAAAATATATATACATATCTATCAATGATAACTTTATAAAGCATGAACTCACATGTTCAAATCTTAACATTTAATTATATATATAAGTAGATCATTCGAACACCATTTTTCCCTAACAAATCAGTTTGATTTTTTTTCCAAATTAAATTAAAATTGTTACAATCAAAACTATATATAAAATCATTTTTATTTATTAATTATACTTGAACAATTTTGTATGAATTTAGAATTATTCTATATCTAATTAATTAACAACTTATAAGGACAAAATTTTTCTGAATTAATTCTTATGTGGACTTTCATTGGCCTAGTTAATAACCAGTTGGTATGTGTTGTTTCTTTCACTGTTGTTGTCTCACACAGGCATAAGGCCCTAAAACTCTTAAGCAAACACACACATTCATTCCCATATTCTGAAAATGACTTCGGCTAAAAGGAACCCAAAAAGAAAGAAAGAAGGAACTTTAGAAGAGCTTATGATTCACGCAATTAATGGAGGTAATGTGCACAAAAAGGAAAATAAAATATATAGCAATTAAAATCATACACACTTTAAAAAAGACACCAACCAACCTCTTCCCACTGTTTCATAATTTTTTTAAGAAAAAGCTTTGAATGGAGCATCCATTTTTAATATTATTGTTTAGTGTTATTTTGTTTGTTTGTTTGTTTTGGGTTATGAGCAAGTATAATTATTCTTCCATTTGTTTTAGGGTATATATATATCCAAAAACAAGAAACTTGTAAGCGTTCACAAAATTATGTTTGGCACACATTGCAGATTTTGGAATCAGTTAAATCGTTACGATTGGATAAAATTATTTGTGATTTGTAAATAAGCAATAACATTCTCAACTGAATTTCATATCCTTTTTTTTTTTCCATTCCATATGGATATGCCTTTCTATTAGAGGTAATTTTGTTTGAATAGTCAACATGGAAACCTATAAGAAGATTCAAATATTAATCCATCACGTTATAATATAACTAGTTTCTTTAATTAGATTCAATCCTCATTGTTATTATGGTAAAAAAAAAAAAAGCACCCTCATTGTTATTAATATTCTATTGGTGTTTCTGATATATGTTGAATATATATGATATTGTCTAGCAATGAATTTGCAGCGTAGTAACATCTAAGCTTTTTTATAAGTGGGAAAATAGTTAATTAATTTAGGTAGATTAATGAAAATAGTTACGTTAGTTATTTGTATTAGATACAGATTGGTTTTTCTAATTAAAACACTCCCTCCGGTCCTTTATATAAATATATTTATTTAATTTGATTAGATTAAGAAAATTTGTTAAATTAATTAATATAACATATATTTTCTAAAATAGTATAGTCATATTCTTTCATTCCCTCACCTTCTTGATTATGATTGAGTGAGTATCAATAAAGATAAATTAGGAAAAGATTAACATATATATATATGTGTGTGTGTGTGTGTGTGTCTTATATTTAGGATCAAGATTAACTCTCTAAATATATCTTATATTAAGAAAATGAGGAGTATCATCTTTTATAATGACTTCATTTATATATATATATAAAAACTCAATCATGAATGCAATAAATAGGAATATCCTAGGGAAAAAAATATAGATTTAAACGAAAAAAAATCGTATATTTAAAACTAAATATGACTTTTAACCAACTCTTATATTAAAGACATGAGGTAGTATATAACATTTATCAGGGAATGTAATTAAGGGGGTGTGTGTGTGTGTGTGATGTGAAGAATTTGAAGGAAGGAAAGACTGATGAGAGAGATTGAGGTTGAAGTGAAAATAGTAAAAGGGAAAAATAAACAGTGACGTGTGCCTACCCTTTTGGATATATTTTTATTGTTTTGTGCCTACCATGTCCGGCTACCTTAATATCCTCTCTTTTCTTTCTTTCTATTGTTTTTTCCTATACAATTATTTCTGGCATATAATCGAATCGTGTGTACAATATCATTTTTCATACATATGATTCAAAGTTTGGAGTTGCTATTTAGGAGAACTTGATACCTTCCACTCAATCATATTATTTTTCAATTCTTTCAATAATTATCTTATCAGCTTGAAATCTATATAATATGTGGATGTCAGGGTGTGTGTAACAGCGTGAATGGATTTAATTAATTTCCAGTGTATAATGTTCAAACCAGCAATTCCATTATTTTATATGCGTTTTCAAACGATTTTTTTGGGGGGTCAAATTTAACGAATTAATTTCATTTCGATGATGAGAAATGAGAATCTTTCTAAAGATTTATTAATGTAAGATTCATATATATATTTGCCATTTTAATTTTACCTTTATATATTCTTGTATATAGACGTACGATGTTGATTATAGCTAGACCAAATCACCAAATGTTGGTTCGCACTAAGCCTGATTAATGGGAACAATTCAACAACAAGAATATTTCACTTTAAGTACATCAAATGAAAAGGACTACAAAGAATGAATCCAAATTAATTCATGTATTTTAATTAATTGAAACCCAGTCATATATTCATTCCCACACACACAACTATATAATCATTTTATATATTACTTGTTAATATGTTTGTGTGTGTGTGTTCTCGATCGATTTATTTATATATATATATATAAAAAGTTACTCAGAACATATATGTAAACCCTAAAATATATAAAACAAAATACTGCACCAAAAAAATAAGATGGAAAACATTATCTCACCCATGATTATTATTCTCTGTAACTTTTAGGTATCCATGAAAACACACACACACAAACAAAGAAACAAAAGCTTAAGTATTTGTTAAAAGGTACAGGTGATTAAGATTAATAATACTGAGTAACTAGGGTTTTGGTTTTGATAGAACTGTGGGCGCATGCAAAGGAAATATTCTGTGTGAGGGTAATTAGCACAAGAAGACGAAGAAGGAAAAAGAGAGAGAGATTTTGATGGGAAAAAAGTGGAGAATATAATATATATAAAATTCTAACTCATCACTTTTTTTTTTCTTTTTCCAACATATATATTTATTTGTCATCTAACCTAATTTTTGAATTAAATTCCAATTCAACGCTCCTGCCTCTTTCATGCATTATATTTTCAGCTTCAAGATTCTCCACTTACACAACATTGCACCAACACCTACGTGGCTTCTCACTCTTCCCTTCTTTATATTTTTTTTCTCTGTGCTTCTTACATCATTAATCAGAAATAATCAATCACCACTTTTAATAGAACCTCTTTCAGAAAAAGAAGAAGAAGAATAAAATGTGTTGTTCTTAATATATATATATATATATATATATATATATATATAGATGACCCACACACGCGTTTATATATGGTTGTGGCGATTGTGAGGCCAAGTTTCCAAATGATTCAATTGCACAGAAAGAAGGGAAAAGACGGCATCTGAAGTTATTGGTAATTTTGATGACAAATTAAAGTGGAAAACTAATAACATATATGAAGGGAATTTAGAATATTTTTTGTTCTTTTCATTCGAAAGCAACTTATAATGGAATGCAATTAAAATAAAGAGATGGAAAAGGCTTTATTGATGAGATCGATTAACAAAAGTAATTGATACCATTCCCATTATTCTCCGTTTTTTCTAATCAGCGTGGTCTTTTTTTTTCCAAGAGATTTTGTATAATTCAAATTCATTATTTTTTTTTAAATAAAATTCTGTTTTAATTAAATGATTTTTAATTTTTATAATTTAAAATTAATTTTTTATGTCAAATTTTCTATTTATTTTTGAATATTTATGCATCTAAAATAGTTGATAAAATAAAATATATAGCCAAACATATTATTCATGAAATTTATATATATTTAAAATTTATACACAATATTTGAGGTCAATATTTAATTTAAAAGAATTCAAATACATAATACAGCAACCTAATTTAATTCACATATCATTTGAAGAAGCCTTAGGGATACAAAGTTGTCTAATTTAATTCATCACATATCATTTGAAGAAGATAAAGGTGTTGTTTGGTACAAGGAATTTGGAGGGAAGGGGATGAACAATTTTTGTGAGTTGGAATTGCGAAAAGTAGAGAAGTGAAGTTGTAAAATTTTAATGAAGAAAAAATGTAAGATAAAAGAGTAGGAAAAATTAATTAAAGTCTTTTAACCCTATTTATCTAATTTTTTTAAATCCAACTTATAAATTTTATCTCCCCTCCCCTACTCTCTAAATCATTTGTACTAAACAGACCCTTAAGGATATAAAAGAGAAAAAAAGAGGAAGAAGCAAATAAAAAAATGGGCTAATGAAAAAAAAAAAGGAGACAAATATAATTATAGTAGTTTGGATAGGGCTTTTTTTTTTGAAAATATTGACTTAGGGGTAATTTTGTCTCGAAAGTTTCTTTTGGGATAATTTTGCTCGGAAAGTTTCAAATGTGGGGCAATTTCACCTTGACCGTTATCGCAGTTAAGTTGACCAAATTTAGAGACAAATTTGCTCCAAAGTGAAAATTTCCAAAGCAAATTTGCTTATGAGATAAAGACAAAATTGCCTTAAAAGTTTCAATTGAAGAGTAAATTTGTCCTGAAGGGTTTCATTCAGGATGAAATTTGCCTTGAAATTTGGACAACTAACAGTCAAACTTAATTGGAATAATTGTTAGGGCGAAATTACCCCATATTTAAAACTTTCAGAGTAAAATTATTTCAGATAAAACTTTTGAGACAAAATTATCCTTAAGTTAATACTTTCATAATTAAAATAGTCTTTACTCCTTTATTAAATGTGAAGAGGACATATATAAAAGCATTCGCAGCTACCACCTTATCACACTCCTCCTATTCGCATTTCTTTTTTTTTTTTTTCCATCTTTGTCTCTCAGTTTTAATGTTCTCTTTTTCTTTGTGTTTGTATGTATTTAATAAATAGAAAGTAAAAAAGAGCGTGATGAGAGAAACCCAGAAGAAACCTTGGGTGTTCAACTTTCAACAACGACGTTTCCCTAACTATATCTTTTCCTTTTTATTTTAATATTTTGGAGAGATATGTATATATAACAGCTGAGAGAGATTCCTTGTGGGAATGAGATAGAACAGAAATATAGGAAGCATGAGATGTATATGGGAAATGAAGTAAAAAGAAGTACGTCTCTTCCATTGACATCTTCTTCCCTTCCTTCTTACCTCTTTCGTTTTTCGAGGTTTTGCTACTTTCTTTTTTTCCTGTCTTTTTTTTTATTATTATTAGTTAAACTCAGACCTAAGTTTTTTTCAAAAAAACAAAAATTAAAGAGTAGATATTAATAGCATGAGGTTATAAGCAGAATCAAGTTAGTGTCTTTTCACTTATAGAAAAGCTTTCATGTCATAAAGCTATTAAACCCGAGTTGAGTTGATTTGGAGATGCTAAATAGAAGTAGTGCTCTAAAAAAGGAAATCTTTTGCATTAACATAAATTCCAACTAAAGTAATCACATGAATATACAAAATCTAACCCGTTTCATTGGAACATTGATCTTTCTTTTATTACTAGTTTTTTAAGTAACAAACTAGTACTCAAACGAGAAATTAGTCTGAATCAAGGTTTTGCATCTATAATATCTTTCCTAGAGGTTTTTTTTTTAAACAAGGTAATAAGATTTAAATTCAGTTCACACACTTTGTGATCCAAGTAATTGGTACATCACTAGATGAAATAGTTTTTGGTATTACAACATTGATCTCCTCCTATCTCTTTTGTTTTATTTTGCCAACCTCGCCCCCTCCTCTTTCACTCTTTTTATTTTTTTCAAAAAAAAGTTTGTCTATACTATCTAATAGTGTACTAGCGTTTGAAATATAACAGAAACACAATTAGAAATATAAAATTTTTAACAAGTTACAATGTTTATGACTTATTAAAACCACGACATTTAATGTTTTCTATGATATATGTGATATGGTAAAAATCATTGCTATCGTTCAAATAATATTCTTATATATGAATTTAATTAGGACTGAATTGAACATAAATTGATTGGTGTCGAATCAATAATAATCCTAAACTAATATTTACAACATCACTTTAATTTAATGACCGATAAAATTGAGAAAAATATATGTGTGTGTCTGTATGGAAACATAGCTATGTTGAATCTTATGAAATATTGTTAAGCAAGGGGTTTAATTAGGTCTCTCTCTCTCTCTCTCTCTCTCTCTCTCTCTCTATATATATATATATATATATATCTTATGAAATAATGTTATGCAAGGGGTTTAATTAGGGCTCTCAAACACACACATGTATGTATGTATGTATATTGACACACACAAAATGACATTTATCAGTATTGAGTTGGTCTAATAATGTAAGACCCTGTTAAATTTTTTTAGATCTCAAGTTTAAATCTTAGAAGAGATACACGTGTTAGAAGGGTAAGTAATGAACCCTAAAATTAAAGTTGTTGGTTGCTTGTATATATCTCCTGATAATAGTTGCTCGTATATATCTCCTAATGATAGGATCTACAAAAAAAAAATGTCGGATACCAATGGATAGTATAAAAAATATACTGAATGATATTTAGTTTTAGAATTAAACATTGTGGATGAAGTAAGAAGAAGGTGGGAATGATTGAGAGGGATGGTTTGAAGTAGTTGGTGTGGAACTAAAATGGAAAATGGGTGAGAGGCAAAGAGGGAAAGATGCTCACAATCATAGCAAATTAATTTAATTACAATCCAACTTTGTGTTGTGCTTGCTCTCTCTGTTTTTTTCCTCCCCTTTTTTCTGTCAAAACTCTCCTTCTACGTCCCTACCTGCTAATTAAAATTCTCTCTCCCTCAATTTAATGTGTTAATTACATTTTATATGTATAATGAAATAGTAATCAATTAATTAAAGTTGGTGAGCAAGTAATTAAAGGGTTATTAATTAAGAAACAGAATGATGGAGGTGGGTGGGACCCATTGACAGTTAAAAATGGAGCTAATCTGCAAAATTGTGTCATGTAAACAACATACATGTCACGTGGTGTATAGCCCCTCCACTTCTCTCACTTCTTCTCTTTCACTCCACCACCCACAACCACCTTCTAATATAATATATCCCCCTCTCCTTCCTCTTTTTTTTTTTTTTTTTAAATAAAAATAAAATAAATCCCTCTCAATACTTCCTTTTTATATATTCTGGATTCTTCACATCACTAGCAATTTTTGTCTTAAAAAAAATATTTAGGTTAATATAATTTTTAATCATTTAAGTTTCGCTTTATTTTATTTTTTGCCTTTCAAGTTTCAAACCATAAATTTTGGATCATCAAATTTTATTTTGTTTAAAATATTGATTCATGTAATTCGATAAAAACTAAGATCATTTTGACCATACAAGGACCACAACCAGTTATTTGAAATTTGAAGGACCAAAGATTATATTAACCCAAAATATTTTCATAACTTATATACTGTAATGTACATAAATAAAAATTACTGTAAAGTATTAAGGAATAAATGTCACAAAAAAATTTCAATAACAAGTAGACAGCATGGTTATAACTTGGGTTGTTTTTTGATAATTAATAAAATTGGTTACTTTCACTCTAAAAATAAAAAATAAAATAAAATAAACAGCACGAATATGTTGTTATTTCTTATATTAGAAATCGTTATTGTATATTACTAATTTGTTGTAGGAGGTTTTGACAGTTAGATTTATTCTCTGATACAATTAATAGAGTGATTCTCCTGTAAAAAACACTCTTTTTACAAGTTGAACTATATATATTTTCAAACATGTTATTGTTATTGGTTAGTTAGTTTGGATAGTCTTTATAAGTGCTTTTCAATCGTGATTTACAGAATATAAGGTAGTTTTTACCGTCTATAAAATAAATATGTGAAATAGTTTTATCTCGATTTATATAAATCGAGCTTATATATAAATATAAGCCTAACCAAACAAACCTTAATAAAAACAAGATTAGGTGGAGAAGTAAATTTATGAAGTTTCTCACTATTCGAGATTAGACCACGCCCTAGTTAGTCCTGTCCGGTTTTTTTATAATATGGATTAATAAAGAAAAACCTTTTTGATGATGCACACCATAAAATCTTAAAGCACCCCACTTGTCACAAACACACTCATTCAATATATGAAAGTTGATTTGTTTGAATATACGTGTAAGGTCAATATATATAATCAAATATACCTAATAGATATTAATGGCCTTTCATTTGTTTGGAATTACAAAACTTTATCTCCAAAGTTTCAAAATAAAAACAAGATTAGGTAGCAGTTTTTGTCAAGCAGTATTGGCTGAAACCTAATGAATTAGTGCTTGTTTGAAATAATGATTGAAACTTTTAAAAATAGTTTTTTAATCGTGATTTACGGTATATAAAATAAATATATGAGAGGATTTTTATCTCGACTTACGAAAATAATCACTTTTAGAGATCCTAAAAATAATCCCAAACAGACCCTTAGCCTGCAGTATATCCCGTCTGTGTTTAGTTTAAATCTAAATTAAAATTATTAAAACTCTCACGTGCCCACGCATCACATCCTCATCCCCTCTTCATCCAACTCGTCAACATATGTGCGCGCGTGTGAGCACAACACACACGTGTAGACGCACATCACACGTCTCTACACATCAAAAGTTGAAAACCCGTACATATCCTGAATTTGGTTTGTGCGTGTTTTGATTTTTCAAGCTAACTAAAGGCTCACATGTCGGACACCATCCTAGAACGAGTCCAATGTTTTGAGTTTTACTATTACTTTTTGACCAGTTTGAGTTTTACTATTACTAATAATACTCCAATATTTTATAATAATAATAATAATTTTTTTGTTTATAATTTTTAGAAAAAGATTATACGTCGTTTTGTGTGCGGTTTGATTGTGCAAAGGGATGAATTAAGGCGGTTTTCTCAACCTCCAATAATGCTTCACATGGCCACACGCCTTTACACGATAGACCGACACGTGGACTTCATTCATTGGCGGAAAATGTAGCCTCGGTTTTATTGAGCCTTGGATTATTATAATTGCTTAGTGCACGCCAAGAATCTTTTTTGTAGGTTGGGCATAGTGGAATTGCTTGGTTTTGAAGTTTGTTATATTTATTTCCTCTCCTTTTTAAAAAAAAATATTATTAATATTAATATTATCGTCAAATTATACGTACGTTTCTCTATTCATCATAATCACTACTCGTTCTTATGTTTTTTTAATAAAAAATAAATATTTAAATCACACAGTTTAAAATATTAATTAAAAATAATGAATGTGTTAAATTTATAAAGAGGCTTGTTTGGTTCAATCGGACTTATGTATAAGTCTGATTTACGTAAATTGAGATAAATCCCCTCCATATATTTACTTCGTAGACCGTAAAATTATCTCGTAGACCGTAAAAGCTACTTCTTATTCTATAAATCACGATTAAAAGTATTTATGAAGGCTATCCAAATATGCTAACTGACATATATTTAATAGAAATAAAAATAAAAAAAAACCAGTTTAAAATTTCAGACAAAAAAAAATTATAACTTATATTAAAAATCACCTCTATAAAAAAATATTATTTATAAAAAGGATTTGAGTGAATATATGAAAGGTGGCCCATGCACGTGCCCTTGTTCTATTTCCTTTGTTTAAAAAAAAGATTATTTTTTATAAACTCTTTTTTTTTAGAAAATTAGTAAAATCTCTCTCATTATAAAGTTACTTTCGAGATGTACCTAAAATTTGTTTAAGAGCCGGGTGCAACTCTTCTTTATGAATAACCTATATTTAATTATGTACGAAATGAAAGGTATTTACATGTAATTGAGAATATATTATATATGACTAAAAAAGAGTTGTACTGGTTCAGAGACTGAGCCCTTAGAGACACAATAAATCCGTGATAGGAGACTTTTCAGTAGTCTTCTTTGTTTTTTTTTTTCAAGTTTTTGGTTTTTCCGATGAGATTTCAATGAAGAAAGCCTATTTGCCAAAAATTAATACTAGCTTTATCTTTTCTTGCATTATTCTAATTTTATTGGTAGACATGCAATCTTTTTTTATAATCAGCACACTACATGGCACTTTATATATATATATATATATATATATAATCACTTATTTTTAATTCCGAGGGAAAGATAATGTAAATATATATCATCATGCTTTTTTGTTTTGCTTGAGAAAATAAACCAGTAAACCAGGAGATCATCGCATCATCTCTATCCTTTTTTGTTACATGCTTCACAAAATCTGTCCTCTTGTGTCTTCTTCAACCTATCAAATATATACTTGTATATTTATATGAACCCAGAACACGCTTAGATTGTATGTTCGCTAAGTTTTGTCTCCACTTGTTGTGTGAAAAAAATATCTAAGAATCCATTAAGATCGCTGTTAAGAAAAATTTTTCTTCTTCTGATTCAACATATAATTACGAAAGGGTAAAAAAGTCTGAGAGCTTAAGAACAATTATTCTATATATACAGCCACGATATCCTTATCATGCTTTTTTTAATATTGAAAAAGAAATTAACATAAAGTGTGGCTAATCTTCAGTTATGTACTATAATTATTAGCGAAATGAAATAATGTTAAAAAAAAAAACAAAGTGGGGAAGTTAAGAACAAGAGAGTACTTAACATGAATTATTATTATAATTATGCCCCTTGAAAATGCTAATTGTTCCTTTGTTTGTACTTGGTATATTTATTAACAAAAGTACACAGTGTACGAACATAAATATTCAAATAAATGGGTCAAGAAAATAATTAATTCCCATGCCTTAATTATCGGTCATTTGTCAATATGATCAAAATAATAAAGGAAAACACTGCCTGCATCACCATCATCATACAATATCTTAGATAAATAGCAGCAGTAATAATTACCTCTGAATCCTAATTGATTAATCCTTTTAACCTTTTTTTTACTTCTTCCTTTTCAGACCACTATAAGATTTTCTTAGGTTTTTTTAATATTATTTTTTGGGCTGAGGCATGAATGAAAGATAGAAGAATTTATAATAAAAATAATAATATAGAGGAGGCAATGTCTAAGTAGTGCTTAAAAGTCATAATTAAGGTAAACAAGGTGTCATAACAATGATTATGGATTATATATACTTTATATTAATTTAATACAGCAAATGGAAAGCAAAAGCCGAGACACACGGACATTCCCCCATCTGTTATACACACACAAACTTGTATAATATAATTATTAATTTTAAAAAATTTAACATTATTTTAATAATATTATAAAATTAAACTAAAATGTATAAAAAATATTTAAATTATTTTGAAGGAAGCTATTGTGATTTATATAAAGAAAGTAAAATAATACTCCCATGAATAATAAAAGGGAGAATTCTAAAAAAATACCATTTAAACTTCAAAATCCTAAATAGATGATTTAACAATAAAATAATTTGTTAATTACATTAACATTCTTGTTAATCCCATTACCGAACTTGTTAACGGGATTTTGAAGTTTAAATGGTATTTTTTTAGCATTCTCCCATAATAAAAGGATTAGAGGTATTTTTGAAGAAACCATGAACGTGGGCCGACACGTGTCAGGAAATTCCCATGCTGATGTCGTTGCGTATGGGAGTGTACCACATTCCGTGGGCGCGCGCTTACCCAAGAGACTCCATTGGAAGCACGTATGAGGTGGCGCACGTGTTTGAGATTTAATTACTGGTTTGGCTACCTAAAAGTAAATAAAAAGAAAATAATGCTCCATTAGCTAACCGGGCAAAGTGAAATGAAATGAAATAAATAAATAAATAAATATTAGGGACAGGGTAGTATTTTGGTTAAAATAAAATAAGCAAACAAAAGTTTTGTGATTTCGAAAAGATAGAGAGGAGATTGAGATCGCAAATGCACGCACATCAGCACATGCGGCGCACCTTTCCCTCCACTTTCGGGCTCACTACACGACGTCGTCTCTAATTTCTCCTCTTATTCCTCCCATTCCCCCCATTGATACGTAAGTAGTACCCCTTTTAATAAATATATTGATATATACTTATTTGGCACACTTTAATCCCTCCGGTTTTTCTATAAACTACCCTACAAATAACTAAATTATGTAAATTGACAAAGATAGATAAATAAATAATTCAGTTAAAATTACTTGAATACAGCTGCAAGAAAATTTTTTTTCTTAAAAAATATGCCCTTATTTATATAAATGAGAAAGAATAAGTGAGGAGAAAAATAAAAGAGATTTTTTTTAAAAAAAATGATGAGATAAAATGCCCAGGAAAAAAGGCAATACATATATCAATTAAGGGTAAAGATAAAAAAAAAATATAAAATACATTCAAATATCTTCGAAGTATAGCGTATATAAAAAAGACAATACCTCTTCAAAAAACTGTAGCCTATAAACGGATGGGAGGGAGTATAGTACCAGTTCAATATCTAATACAAGTCACTTTTAAAAAAATTATGATCTTGAATATAAGTTATGATTCCAGGTCAATATATATATATATATATATATATATATATATATATATATAAAAGTTATGATTAAAAAATATACAACTAATTTTCTCTCTCTCTCAAATATCCTTATTAAATGTGTTATGCAGCAATGCAAAAATAAGGCTTGCCACTTTCTTAAATAAAAGTGGGGGGGAAATGTAATCTATTCTGACAATTTTAATCACATAAACTGTTTTTAACGACTACTTATCTTTCTTAATTTATAAATTCCTTCATTAAGAAAAATACTAACTTCAATTATAAATATCAAAAAGTGCAAAATTTCTAGAAGTTAGATGTAATTCATGGTAGTCATTCATAAGTAACGACATTTTGAACCAAAAAAAAATTCATAAATAACGACATAGTGAGATATAAATAAGGGTTAAAAGTTCAAATCTATTGTAAAATTATACAGTATAACAACTTGTTATAAAATGAAAGAAAAAAAATTAGTATTCTTCTTGATTCTAAATATAAGACTCCGTTGATTTTTTTTTAGAGATTAAGGAAGTTAAATAAGTTACTTATTCATATTATATGTTGTGTATCATTAGATTATATATCAATTTGTAAATCAGAAAAATTAGTTTGGGGAAAAAATAAAAAAATAAATATTTAAAATAATTTAATTAAATATTTTTAAAAAAATTAACTAAATATTATATTTAACACATGAGGTATTAGTTTAGGAGCAAAGTTGGAGATAGCTGAAGTTTGGAGAATTTTCAAAATAAAATACATATTTTGATTGATTCTTACATAATTTCTGAAATATTGACTTTCATAAACAAGCGAGAATATTTATGTGTATCGTGTGTGTGGGAGAGAGGCGAAAATAGAAAGGGAAGAAAGAAGGTGGGGACCGGTGACAGGACCAGAGAGCTGATTCCAACGAATGCTAGTTGTCCATCACAGCTCACCCCCTTTTGTTTTCTCATTCCTTTCCCACATCTCTCTCTCTATTCCTTTATTATCCATTAATTAATTACTATGAGAAAACTTTAATTAAAAATCCGATGGCAAACAAAAAAAAAATTAAATTAAAAAAACACAAGTAAGGGGTTTTGATCAATTAAATACAGGTCTCAAATGAGAGTATACATGAATACAAAGAAAACAATTTTTAAGAGAGATATTTTTAATCGAGTCATGCAATGCTGGTGTTCATGTAAATACTTAAAAAAAACAAAACTATAGGAAAGATATTGAATCACATCAATTCTTATGATATGTGATTTTTATTAATAATAATGAAAAAACAAAAATTTAAAATCTCACTAGTGTGATTTTGTTAATAATATAAATCAAAATTAGCAAGAATTAAAGGTTAAGATATGATCTGAATTCAACTTTAGCACCCCTGATCCCTTGAGTTAAGTATTAATATGAAAGTTTTGAGATGAGTTGAAAAGCAGGGAAAAGTAAGAACCTGGCATATATGACCATTTTTGGCCAAAATGCATAAACGATCATTCAACCCACGGAATTGAATTCAAAATTTGTTGCCCGCATACAATTAAAGCAGGCGGTGCCATATATGGCATTTTACTATTCTGCCCAATCGAATATGTGATCTAAAAAATTATTCTATTATAACCAGCGCCGAATGATGTAATGGTTAAATTTGGGTGACGGTAAGCCACTCTTCCCCCTCCCTGGGTTTAACTAATGCCTTGTACTAAAAAAAAAATAAAAAAATAAAAAAATCCTACTATAGATGTCTATGAATGCATTTATATATGTATATATTATCACCTTAAAAGAAAAAAAGAAAGAAAGAAAATAACATTGGGAGGAGGAGGAGGAAAAATGCCGACCAGAGTACCACTTTTGGGAGATCAGAAGGAATACAGAGGGAAAAGAGGACAAAGGAATGACAGAAAGAGATTGATAATAATTTAAAGGGTTAAGGGGGAGAGTTCTCAGCCTACTAATCAAGATTCTGGTTCACCATTAATCAAATGGTGACACATGCAAGCATAATTAAAAAGCTTAATTGACGTGATTTATTAATTTCCCTATTTTTCATTCCCCCCCATTTTCTTTCAATGTCAATGCCCCCTTCTACAACATAAAGTCATTTCCCACTTATTTATAAATAACAATTAACTTATTAAATATATTTTAAAATAAAAAAATTAACCTTACTTATGTTAAACAAAGTTTTGAACAATAAAAAAAAGTATAAAGAATCATATTTAAATATTAACTACATCAATAGAATTTATAAATAGATATTAATTATTTTATAAGTGGTTTATGATGTGGATAAAAAACTTTTTAAAAGTAACTTATATTGGGCACATGAGGAGTACTATATATACATTTATTTATTTAATTAATAAAGCACATACTATAAAACACATATTAATCCCAAATTACAATAAAGAAAGAGAGAAAGAAAAGTTTGAAATGATTATGTATAGGAGAATCTACAAACAGTGGTATGCTAGAAAATTGTGCGCCATTAATTTCTTCATTTGCCGACCTGTCTTAATCTTGGACACTATTCATTCCCATCTGCGCCCACCCCCGATTAAATTCAAATATTATTATTTAATATTCTCATTAAGCACGGTTATTCGACCCTAATTTACTTGATTTGTGGTTACTAACTACAATTTTGGTTATTTTAGGACACAAGACAAAAAAGGGGAAAGAAAGAGAGAGAGAAAAATTTTGACAAGACAGTAAAATCAAAGGGGGGCAAAAAGGGCAGGAGCCGAAAACGCAAAGGAAGATTTGGGAAGAGCAAAATGGAGATAAATCCGCCTTTTTTACTTGAGCGTTTTGATTTAAAACCGTGTTTGGTAGCAGTAACAACAACAATAATAATAATTAATAGATAATCAACTTTTAATGATCATAATTCCCTTTATCGTTACAGAAAGAAAACAGCTACTACGTTTGCTCCAAAATTGACCAGTCAAAGGTCACATCGCATGGAGTTAAGCATCAGGTTAATTAACTGCCTAGGCAAACCAAACCCAAACAAATAAAATCCGGGGTTTAGCTTTTTTAATGATTCGTGTTGGACCAATGAAAACTCGCCATTCAATGGTACCGCGTCGCAGCTGACCACAGCCCCGGCCGAATCCTCACAAGTAATTGACTAGCCGAGAATTTGGAATCAAAATCCGACGGTTCACAGAGACGTATGGGTAACGGAGAACTCACCTTATCGCTTTCTCTTTCTTGCTTTTTACTCTGAGTCAGCGTACCGGAGAGAGAGGGAGAGATTTTATTCTCCCGAGTCAACACGGGGCCATACCGGCGGTTACCGCCACCGGTTCCATAACGGCGACTGGCACGGCGAACCTATGATGGGCCCACCAACCACCGCCTCCGTCAGTTTCTTTCTTTCTTTCTTTTTTTAATATTAATTTCATAGCAAACAAAAAAAATTAAGGAATTTTTAAATTATAAATTAGGATATGATTTAAGAGAGATAAGGCCATGGAAGAGGGGTCCTCTATTGAGATTTTGCTCCAAACCTTCATTTGGTTTTGCCCGGAGAATTTCAAGGAGCAACGGAGAACCAAGAACGCTGAGAGCGGAGAGGGTTTAGAGAAATAGAAATGATTTGTCTGGGTATACATGTAATAGTGTGAGTTAAAGAGAGATATAGAGATTTGAAGATTGTTGTTCAATTTGAAATTTGCCGATCGGGTTCCTTAATTTTTCTTCTTATCCAATCCGTAAGTCTGTTGCATTCTTATTTCTGGTTTTGAGCTTTCTTATGAATGGGAGGATTGATAGCTTATGAATTGGGTTTCGGTGAAGATTTTTAGAGATCTAACTAAATTTTGCTTTCCGCCGAGTTCTGTGGCCATACGATTACTGGGCTGTATTCGAAATTAAACGTTTGATTTCCACATTGGAATATTGGACTGGTTTCTTTTCACATTCGATTCCGTCATTTGAATTCGTTGCTGTGAGTTCAATTGAAGTTCGAATTGTTTGCGGTGTTTTGCTTTCTGGTATCTCTCCTTTGTTGACAAATTTGGTTCCGCATAAGGCATTTTCCTTTGCGCCTGGGTAATTTTGCTGAATTGGTTTCTGATCTGTAATCGTGTTTTTACTTTGTATGGTGTTTTGCTTTGAATTTTTAGCCAAAGCGTGAGAAGGGTATTTAATATTCTGTGCATATTTTCTGTTTCTGAGAAAAAGAGGGAAAAAAAAAACTTCTGAATTAAATTTCATTAACTGTTTGAATAGGTTCTTCATTTTGACCGAGCTTCTGGGGAGTTGCGGTGCTCCGATTGCTCCTCTCTCTGCTGTTGAATTTGTTTCTCCAATAAAGACGGGAGAAAGTGGATTGGGTTTGAGAACTTGTTGCCGCTTCTCGTTCTTGTCGCATAGACATGTTGGACGGTCGTTCCTGTGTTTTTTCAAGGCTGTTTTCTAGCACTTGCCCGGCAGAGAACAACTGGTCTTTCATGAAATTTCTACCGGATTTCGACATTAAAAACGGCAAGCGCCCATTAGAAATCGATGGTGAGGATGTATTCCGGTCAAACAAGCTTACCAAGTTATTGGACCAAAGAGCTGAAGGGGTTCGGACTCTGCTTGAACAGAAATCTTGTCAGGATAAAGATTCATTGGGCTCTCCTGTTATTCCCCCAATGGACCTGGACGGATCCAACATCCCGGAACGGAGGAAGCACTGTGAGCCATTCAAAGATTTCAGAAGAGTTGAAATGGCTGGAGCTGGGTCCGAGCAGCCCTCAGATGAACGAGAGCAGCATCATGCTGGCGATTCATCAAATTCTGTTGACTCTCAGTCTCATAATCAGCAGCAGGCTGGGGATTCTTCAGATTTCAGTGACCAGAAATCTGATGAGCAGCAGCATGGTTCAGATTCATTGAATTCTGATAACCAACAAAATGACGATCAGCAACAGCAGCAAGCCGGGGATTCATCTGCTTCTGGTTCTCTTTTCCCACGCATGAATCGCGACAGTTCAATTGCCTGTCTTAGCCGCTGTTCAAGGTCTGATTATGGTTCTCTTGCCTCACTAGGTAGGAGCTTTTGGACCTTAATCAGAAGTGGGGAGCTCTATACTTGGAGAAGACTGCATGGCATCATTGAGCACTGGATTTATTTTTCATGTGACCTCCTTGAATGGGAAGCTTATGATCCAATTCGTCAGCGATGGATGCATTTACCTAGGATGGCTTCTAATGAATGCTTCATGTTATCTGATAAGGAGTCCTTGGCTGTAGGCACAGAACTTCTTGTATTTGGGAAGGAACTGACATCCCATGTCATTTACAGATACAGTCTTTTGACAAACTCTTGGACATCTGGAATGAGAATGAATGCTCCTAGATGCCTGTTTGGATCTGCTAGCCTTGGAGAGATAGCGATTTTGGCTGGTGGTTGTGACTCAGAGGGGCGTATTCTCAGCTTAGCCGAACTCTACAATTCTGAGACTCAGACTTGGGAGGTTCTCCCCAGCATGAAGAAGCCTAGGAAAATGTGTTCTGGGGTGTTTATGGACGGGAAGTTCTATGTTATAGGGGGAATTGGAGGGCCAGAATCAAAGCTCCTTACATGTGGCGAGGAGTACAATTTACAGACAAGAACATGGTCAGAAATTCCTAACATGTCCCCTGGACGTAGTGCCAGGGGGGCTGAAATGCCCGCTACTGCTGAGGCTCCACCTCTGGTTGCTGTTGTAAATGATGAATTGTATGCTGCTGATTACGCTGACATGGAAGTCAAGAAATATGACAAGGACAGAAAACAGTGGTCTGTCATCGGGAGACTGCCTGAACGGGCAGTTTCTGTGAATGGTTGGGGTCTTGCTTTCAGGGCCTGTGGAAATCGCCTTATTGTCATTGGCGGACCTAGGACACATGGCGAGGGTTTTATTGAACTCAATGCATGGGTTCCCAGTGAAGGACCTCCAGATTGGAACCTGCTTGCCAGAAAGCGGTCTGGTAACTTTGTTTATAATTGTGCTGTCATGGGATGCTGAAGGATTGTATTGTCAAGGGTTACACACTATGATGCTTCAAATCCAGTGGGATGCACAACATTCATTCATCCATTGACACAGGATGTTATTGCTAAATGCTAATTGGTACCTTCCCCCTTCTTTCTAAGTATTTCCTTGAAAAGGTGGGGGAGGATGGGGGAAGAGATTCAGATTTGTGCTCAAGATTGGCTGATGAGTTTTACTGAAGGAGGTCTTGAGTCTTTTACTTTTAGCTTTAAGATTTCAATTAATATTTTCATCCATTGAAATTGTATCTCCCCCCCCATTTTCCGTTGACATGAAATTTTCAAAAGTTGGTTTCATGCAGCTCAGAATAGGTTAAATAATTGAAGTTTCAACACAGTTGTAGGTTGTTAGTAGCGCTTGCCTAAAGCCCTTTGAAGAACATACAACTAGATATTTGATTTGAAGATCCATACATTTTCTCAGATTGAAATGACAAAATAATTTCTGTGATTTGTTTTATTAATTTCGTATTATGTATCAATCCAATTTGCTATTTGAATTCAAGAACTATGTATTTTGAGCCTTCTCTGGTCTGGAAAGAAATACATGACCAATTCATATCAAAATTATATCCTCAATGGTTCACTTATTGATTTTGGCATAAGAGTTGAGACGGCACAGGTGCACGAACTATGATAGTGGATTTGCATCCTTAAAAATATACATACTTCATGAAGAATGTGTCCCCCTCACCTGTTGAAACAATAATTTTTGAAAACAATTGTCAGCAGGTGTTGGGGCTCGTGAGGAGCAATACAGTTGTTTAATGAGCATTGATGGAAAGTTGTGCTGTATCATTTCCCCATAATCTAAATGGTTATTGAATATTCTGAAACTTAAAGACTTGTTGTTGTCTCTGTAATTGCGTCAGCTATGTTTGGATACCGCTACTTCTGGTTTCTGTGTACATGTACATATTGTTATCTATTGAATTATGCTTTTGTCTGATTAGTTCTAATCCTATTATTACATGTTTATCTTGAATCTTTAAATTGAGAGAATGTGTAATGGTCCAGATTCCATCCGGCATAGCAGAGCTCGTTTAATTATCCTCTTTGGTGGTTGCATCACCATTATTAGTCATCCAATCCATATTGATAGCCGGAGGTCCATATATTATCACTTGTATTAAATCTACTCCTCAAAGATTGATGCATTTTGTCAGAGAAGGCTAAGAAAGCTGAAGTAAATTGTGCTTGCTTAATCATGATAATACAGAGAGAAACAAGTAAATCCCTGAGTATGATAAGTTTACTATAATTTATATAATCTTAATTTTTCCTGTCTGTTGAAAACTATGGCGCCTTAATTTTCCCTTCAGGCAGACACCCAATGTAGTTTGGACGGATGAAAAATTATGATTGTGGATTTTGGAAATAAATGAGAATCGTAGAATAACTGAGAACCTTGATATAAGGTGTCCTAGAGAACAATCATAAAATGCTGTTGAAGTTGTGGAGGGTGAGGAGAAGCAGGGGATAAAAGTTAAACTCAAGGTTTCAGATATCAGTATGGAAAGCAAGATTTCATATGCTATATAGTATGGATGCTAAATATATCCGACATTCACATGATTTTGGCTTATGTTGGGAAAAATTGGTCCCATAATTTTCTGTAAACTCATGTTTTGATATCTTTTGCTTAAAGTTTTCTCACAATGATAGGAGTGTTGAAAGAGAAGTGGTGTGGTACAACTTGAATAATTTAGATCTGTGTTGATTCTCAGGTTGCTTGTGATATATGATCTCATTCTTCTAGCTGTCATTTTATATTTGATTGTGTATTGTTTGGTATTTCTTACTTTTAGCGTTTTTTCTTATTGTTATCACTAAAACAAACTGTGCCCTGGGTGTCTTTTCCATGTTTGCTTGGTTATGTGGCTGCAGCATCTTGTTGCATCATGTCTCTCTCCTTTTCCTTCTGATTCATCCTAGATTTGAATTAGCTTTCTTATTATCATTTCCATTATTGTGAATTTGCAAAGCCTCCTTTAATTTTCATATTGTATGGTCCTACTACTTTCTTTGGCAGATCAAGGTTGTTGAAGCAATGAACTAAGACTAAGAATGGTTTCTGGCAGGAGGTTGATAAACTTAACTAGCACTAAGCCAGGGAACTCTTTTTTCCTTGGAAAAAATCACCCGTTGCACCCAAGTAAGAAAATTAAATACAAACAGGTCCCAAGGAATTAAATATTTTATAAGTTTGACTTGAAAATGAAGCAATTCAACTTGTAAATACATATTACATCTAAAATTTGACTTGTAAACGTTTCAACTCGACTTATAATTCATGATCATATAACGGATGTTTGTGTGATGAGCAGCCAAACGAATTGCATTTTGAGTTCTCGAGTTCACAAGTCTTTGGGAGAACCGAAGACTTGGCTTGGTCTCCTACCACGACACGTTTTTTCCACCCTAAAAAGGACTTGTCTTGGTCTTTGGGATGCTCTGAAACTGGATAGCGATGTCTTTTGTCGCTTGATTGTCCAATAATTTCCATGCCTTCAGCTTTCTCAGATTTCCTAGGCCCAATATCAAAAACATTGGGCCAAGCAATTGCATAATTAAACCATGGATCATGGACATGATCTCTCTGACTTATGCAACATTATAACGTTTTAGAATAAGCCTCTTAAACTTTTAAATGTATGCAAATAACTCCCTTACAATTAATTTTTACGTATCTCACCAAGAATATAATATAAAAGGAGTTTATTGGCATTTAATTTAACATTTAATATATTATTCTAACTCTGCTTGTGGGATATTTGCTTCAAAAAAATTTAAAAGGATATGTCTTTATAAAATATTATATTTTATTAGGGAAACAAAAAATTCAGCGAGGTGTTATTCGTACAAAATTTAGAAGTTGAGGAGGGTTTTTTTTAAAAAAAAAAAATTCACATAAAAAGTTTAAAGAAGTGTAAAAAATTTAAAATGAAAAAGATGTAAAATTAATTAGGATTGTCTTGTAATTTAGGCCAAAAAGTTAGTCAATAACTATAATAATCAATGACGATTTTCTCCTACACTTTGTCGTTTCTCAGAAACAAAGAAAAGCATAAAATCAGATCAATTCATACTCATCATCATCATTATTATTTCATGGATGCATGTTGGTTGGTTTGTTTGTTTATCTCACAGAGGGCCACTATCTGCTTTATTTCTGTCAGTACAGCACAACCGTGTTTTCTGACATTAAAATATTTGAATAATCTATATCATATCCATTTTAATCCCTTTTACTTTTCTTTTCTCAATCTGATATCTCTCTCTTGACTCTTGAGACATAGGACAGGAACCAAACTCTGCCAATTCCGTTATAGGATGAATACGTGGTTTCCACTATGCCCCTCAAACTAAACTTAGCATGTGAGGCTGACACTTTATAGCTTTTCCTTTATTTATATATATATATATAAATAAGAAGTTCCGTGAAAAGTTGTTATTTAGAAATTTGGATTAATGATCGAAGTGATTGTAATCTAGTAGCATGACAACTCCATTCTAGCTATTTGATCTGATTTTAAGTACAAGAACCAAAACAAAAATTTGTTAAAAAATAGGAATCAGTCATTAAATTTTAATTAAATCCTTATGAAACCATAAAAATTAAAACTAACATTTTAAAATTATAGCGATCAAAACCAAGTTTGATTACACTATAAGGACTAATAGCAATATTAACTCAAAAAACTTTATTAGACAAAATGATTTGATATATTTTTATACATAGAAAATACCAATATCCTATTTGATTTCATAAACAAAGATGTGCTGGCATTCAAATTTAGTTTTTCCTGACTAATAAAATTTTTGAATAGAAACTTTCTATCGATTTTTCCTATATATATATATATATACATATATGGATGTATTTCTCTCTCTATCTCTCCTGCTTTCCCAGGTGCTAAACAAGATTTGGGTTAATATCTGAAGAGAATCTTGAGGGTAACCAATGGGTGTGGAGGTGATTGGGATGTTATCAAATAAAAGAAAGAAGTTGTAGTTGAGGAGAAGGCATCATGGTGGAAAGGGGAACAAAACAATATCCCCTAATTTAGTGCACAGAGGAGATGGCACATAAACACCAGCAGCATAAAGTGCACTAGTGGCAGAGATTAAAGTTCTTATAGTGATGTGTAGTGCTGTGCTATTTTGGACTCATTCTCTTCTCATCTCATACATATTGATGTTCCTCTTTTAATGGCTCTGATTTCATGTCCTCCCACTACTTTCTTGTCTCCTTTACAACCATCATCTCCTACCCCAACTTCAACTTCTGATCAATCAATAAGTAAAAATAACATCCAGCATCTTGACGTTAATTTTCAGTTACATCCAACATCATCATCTTTTTTATGGTATATTTAGCACCTTTTTTAAAAAATGTTAAAGGCCAGGTAAAACTTAGATATTGCATATTACGAAGAGCCACTAAGTCGAGAAATAACTAATCAAGCAAATCATCCCACATAAACGCCGGACAATTAGAATGAGGAACAAGTAGGGTCACCCTATCGCCAGCTATTAGGTAGGCATCTTTCGTTAGATAGTCAACATAATTGATTACGTCACGGGGTACATCTAGCACCCTAATGTTATTTTTTTATGCTTCCAAGGGGGATTTGGATGCTTCTAGGAAATAATATCAAGGTATTGGATGCTACCTTAACCTAATAAGATTGACCTTATATTTGAATGGAGGGGAGAGATTTTTTTTTGGGGGGGGGGGAAGAATACTAAAATAGATAAGTGTTTGAGAGTGTTAGGTTGGTTCAATTAATAATTACAAAGGATGATATTTCATTTTTTTAGGTTTGTGGTTTGCCAAACTCTCTGTCATAGAATAAAGCACTTTAGAAATAGAACTTTTGGATTTAGATGCAAAGAAGTTTGAACAAGGTGATGATGGTAACTTGATTGTGATATTTCCCCCCCGAAAAATATCTGTTATTTTTTTTATCATCAATTTTAATTTGAATCATCAAACAATAAGTTTTTAGATGGACATTCATGCATGATTTATATTATTAAATTATCAGACTCATGAGTGCTTGAGAGAGTTGAGTTAATCAAGAGAGGATGATATTTTAATTTATGTTTAGGTTTTGTCATAGAAGCACTTTAGAAGTAGAACTTTTAGATGCACTAAGCCATATATAAACCCAATGCAAAGAAAGAAGCTTGAACAATATCTGATGATAATAACTTTTCATTGTGATCTTGTTTTTTTTTTTTTCCCTCCACAGAAAAGAGGTAGGCATAGTAGGACAATTATACATAAATAAATGCAAAATGACATGTCAAAAGTGAGTATTTTAAAAATGAAAATGAGAGCTTTAGATTATTGTATATTCTATGCCATTCATTATGAAAGTTGCATTAACTTTCAATTTGATTGTCAACAAATATAATCACTATCAATAATTTTTCTTATATATATCGAGTTGAAAAATACCCTACATGTGAGGGTTTATTATGTTATTGATAATGAGGAATGAAAACATGCCAAGTTAAGTTAGGCTTTGACCAAATAAATCTGAATTTGTAATAAGACTTAAAAGCTTAAGCTTGTATACAGATATTTTTTTTAAGCTTATGTGGGCCTTTGAAAAGCTTATTTAAAAGCCTTTTCATAACATTTTTTAATAGACTTCAAGGCCTACATATTTATAAATTAAGCATATTTAAACTTTAAAGCCTATCAAATTCCTTTTCCCTTTTCAGAATTGAAATTCTCTAAAAATTAAAATTAATCTCTTAAAAGAATAAATTCAGTCAACCAATTCTAACCAAATCAGGCCTATGCTTTTAAGTCTGGTATTAAATTAAAAAGCCTAACCTATTTATATCAAAAGACCTCTAAATACCATGGGCCTAACTTACTTGTTAAATAGGTCAGGTTATACCATGCCCCAATTAAACTACCTGTAGGCCCCTACTAAGGGCATAGCCTATTTTTGCCCTATTGATAATTAATTGATTTATTAGTGGCTAAATTATAGATTATAACTTATATAAAAGATTAAATAAAGATATGGGAAAATAGCTCAAAAATACATTGTAAGGAAATTATTTGCTGATTGGTACCACAGGTGCAAACAAGCACCCCTTATGTGCAAGCATCATCCACATGTGCAAAATTCATCCCTGCGAATGTGCAAACAATATCCCTCGTGTGCAAAATATCACCCACCCGTATGCAACTTATCACCCACCATGTGCAATGATAGCAATTAGCAATTAATTTACTTGCAAGGTAGTTTTTAGCAATTGTCCCTAAAGATATCATCACAAGCTTTCACTAGATTTTTTTTTTTTTTACATGTGGTGGGTTGGTTACTTTTGTAACTAAAATTTCCCAATCTTTTCTTAGTGTTTACCTCGTTATCAGCATCATGAAGATTGATCTGTGAGTATTTTCTTTCATTTTTTTATTTCACGTCAAGCTTGACCTCAACACAAATAATAACAACCGCATCACAATATTTTAATACTATATGTTATAATTTTACCAAATCTAGACTTATTTTAGGTAATGGTTTGTCCCATGAAGCATAGTAACATATCAACACACAAACAATTTTTAATTGGGGGGGCTTTGTTTTTTGGTTGGTTTTGGTAATGGGAAAAGATATGATAAGATATGATTTTGGGAAAAGGATTATTATTTTGGAGAAAAAAATGAAAATAGAGTGAATAAATAAAGTGAAGAAATATCAATAATTATCTTCAAAGACATATTGTGATAATGAAAAAGAAAGTGAGAGGAATGAAAATTGACATGAACGGTGGAGAAACGTCAAGGAAGAACAATCATATTTGCATGATTGCTTCAACAAAACAAAAATATGATAGGTGGATTGAGGGCATATGAATTTTGGATATGCCTTTTTTTAAAAAAAATTATTTCTCTAATTAATTTAGGGTTAATTTGTTGAATTCTCTCCTTAATATACTTTAAATATAATTGATTATTGTTCATTTACTTTTACTGAATCGGAATCCATTTAATTGAAGAATCAATCTCCCATTACTAAGCAATTATGTATATGTTATTCCACTTATAATTGTACTTTGAGTGCGGTCAACTCAACTAATTATATATATAATTTTTTTGTGGGGTTTGATATTAATTCATATTTTATGTTTCTCCTTAATTTTGAAGCTCTCAATTATTGCAAAAGAAGCATATGATGCTGTGGAGTGTGGAAGGCAATATTCAATAATTTTCTTTCATTTTACTTTCAATTCATTGTCATATCCCAATAATTCAAAGAGTATCTTGCACTATCTTTCCTCTCATCTAATTTTAAAATAAATTTGTAGACGAGATGAAAAAAATAATATTCAAAGTTTTATGGTAGTCCTTTTTTTTAAAAAAAATAAGTTACCTTACGAAGGAGTATCTTCCGTCAGCTCTTTTACAGTTGTTTTATAGATTAATTATTATATAGTTAAGCTGTAAATCTGTCCTAAAAATATTTAAAAAAACCTCAATATTGCCTTTTAACTTTTTATAGTTTCAATGTTGCTACAAAAGTTTAAAAGCATAGTAATATTGCCCTGATTATTAACAAAGTTATTTTAATTATTAATATTTTAGTTTAACTGAAATAATACACATGACACTCTTATATGATATTTATTAGTCATCACACTACCTCATCATCTTTTGTTCTAAATGTTGTACTAAGTGTCAAGTAAGAGTTTTATGTCTATTATTTTAGTCAAATTAAAGAGTTAACATCAAAATTAACTTTGTTATTGGAAAAAACTTCCAGACAACAATTGAGATTATTTGAATACTTTTAGGATTGATTTGCACCTTAACCTATTGTTATATTAGGTGTGGTGCAACTAGCTTATTCATAATTCTTTCTTTCAGAAAAATAGAGAAATTTAACTCAGCAAAACAAATTTAAAAGAGGTGGTAAATTTTCTAAAAATATTTTTTTAACTGTAAAAAATTTGCAACACTTTTATTTATAACGGATCGGAACAACTTTTTGCAAAATCAATGTGTGAGGAATATATTTCCATCTCAAATTGATATTCTTGTGAATTAATAAAAACAAGATTAATTAATCCAAATTAATTTTTTTGAATTAAAGGGGTATACATTAACAATATGAGATTACAAGTAGGATTAAATGCATGACTTCCCACTTAGAAAAGGAGCTTTCATGCTTCTAGGTTGCAGTCTTGCAGAGCCTTTGGCAATTAGTCCAAATTAATTTAGTTGGGCAAGTTTGCATAGAAGCAAAAAGATTACTTAATTAATTAGCTAGTAATCAAGATAATCAAGGGAATAACTTTTTTGCAGCACTTCTCTCATTCAATCCAAATTAATTAATCTGCTTCATTTCAAAACCATCAATAATGTCAAACTGGATTGATTTTCGAATCTAAATATCACATTAATTTAAGGGAAAACTATAATAAAATCTCAAATAAATGAAAATATGAAGAAATTGTCCTAATTGGTTGTTAATGACGATCCTCATGTTGTTAATGGAGGATCCTCGTGTTGTCATTAACAACCTCTTAAAACCATTTCTTCATATTTTCATTTATTTAGAATCTTATTGTAATTTTCCCTTATCCAAGTCTTTCCGTACTATTTATGACTCTCATGTAACTTGGACATCATTTGCTAATTAAAGAAAAAATCCATAGTGCACCAAAAAAAGAAAAAAAAAAACTAGATTAGAATGCGCCACTAGTTGCAAAATAATATTTTTAACATTTATCCTTTTGGGCGGCATCATTTTCCCCTACAATATTTCTTGTCTAGTTAATTTTGAGCAAATTATAATATTTTCTTTTGCCACCATTATTATAAATCATATTGTTATCTTGTTAGATAAAACCTATTTTTTTAAGCATGTAGTAGTGAAAAAGATAAAATAGTTTTTCTGGCCAAAAACAAAAGAGAGAGAGAGAGAGAGAGAGAGTTAAAATAGTTCGATAACATTAATTAAGTCATTATCAATTTTTAACAATAATTAAGATGGGAATAAAATCACTTTTAAGATTAAAACAGTATTGGCTAATAGTATTTTTTTCTGGCAAGACATAAAAAGGATAGCATGCCGACAATAAAGACTAATATCCGTATGAAGGCAAAAGATAGGTTCCTCCCTGTTAGCATGTTGTCATATTCATAAAGGATAAGATTCAAACCCTCAACTACTTTCATTGAAGATGAAAGCCCCTGTCTCCAATCTAAATTGGTCTCTGCTAATAACTTTTTTTTTTTTTTAATGAAAGACAAAATGTTATTTCCTTTATTTCTTAATATAAGACCCATTTAATTTTTTTATAGAGATTAATGAAATTTAAAGTCCGTTTAGTTCAACCTCATTATATACATGCAATGATAATCATGATTGCATTACCATAAGAATAGTATTTGGTTGCTCTTTAGCATGGTAATAGGGTTTACCATACCTCCCCATGAATCCTCATTATCATTCTATTGCATAGTTAAAAAAAAATCCAATCTACCATTTAGTTTCACTTTTCTTTATTTTACTTATATCTTTTCATTTAGCCATATCGCCACAACCGCTACCACCACTACCTCCTCCTTTGCCACCCTCGTCGCCACTACTACCTCCTCTTCTACTACCGCCGCCATCGCCGCCACTACCTCCTCCTTCTCCCCCGCTGCCGCTACCCGGCACTGCCTCCACTACCTCCTTCACCGCTCGGTACCGCCGCCACTACCTCTTCCTCCTCTGCTGCTGCCGCCACCCAGCACTTGACACTGCCGCCCCCACCTCCTCCTCCTCCACCGCCACCTCCACTACCTCCTCCTCCTCCGCCTGACTTTTAACTTTCTTTTTACAAAGATTATAGTAAGGGTAAAAAGACTTTGTGTAATATATTAATTTTAAATAATTGTTAAAATAATAACTCATTGCATCTTACTTAAAAACCAAACCAAACATTAGCCCTATAATTAATATTGCATTGCATTACCATTTCATCGCATTGCACTGTACTACAGGGTGTAATGGGATCGCACCAAACAGACCCTAAATGTATTAGCTATATTTATCATTTTTTTTTCAAACTAATTTGTTTGACTTATAAATTGATATACTCCTATAATCTAATGATAGAAAACATATGTTATGATTAAATAATTTATTTAACTTCTTTTATCTCTCTAAAAAGCTAACTGAGTCTTGTATTAAGATCAAGGGGAGTGCTAATTAAAGGCAACATGTTTATAATATAGAGTAGGTAGTAGGACAATAACTAAAAGAAGAAAAATTGTAATAAAAAAAGGTCTCAACTCTATGGATGTAATAAACACTAGTATAAAATAGTCTTTTTAGATTGCATCATTTAGGCCGGTTATTGTGAATAAGGTCTAAAAAATATGACGGTTGCAGTTTCGTAATTATAAAGAATTTTTTAGACAAGTTCTTAAAATATGCGGTCTAAAAGATATTATTTAGACTGGTTATCCAAAAAACCGGTCTAAAAATATAAAATTAATTAAAAATTAAAAAATTGTGAAACTTTTTAGACCGTTTGTCACTAATAACCAGTCTAAAAGATAAAAATTTTTAAACCGGTTGTTGATGATAACCGGTCTAAAAGATGATGAATTAAAAAATTAATATTTTTTATTTTTAAGACCGATTAGGACTAATAACCGTAACCGGTCTAAAAGGTGAGCTTTTAAAGACTGGTTTTGTCAAATAACAAGTCTTAAAAGTTCGCCTTAATATTTTAAATCCTCTCTTGTGGCCTTAGCTCGCACCTAATTTCAACTTCGAAAATTGAAATTTGATACTCATCAAGCTTCTTGTAAACCTCTTCCTCGTGCCGCGGAAGCTCATCTTTCCCATGTCGCTCCTCCGTCTTTGACCATCGCCGCCGTCGACGCAGAGGTACGGTGGAATCCATTGCCGTAAGGTTCGGCATTTCTTCCCTCCGATTGGTTTAAGGTAAGCGCTCTACTTAATTAGTCTGATACATACTTCAGACTAGCTGCCGTCATATACTTCAGATCGATTTCTATTGCAAAATTTTATACTCATATTTGCTTACAGGCTTACGATTGCGACATTGGAGAGAGTTTACAAATTGGATTCATTACTAGAGGCCAATGTTAATGTTTTCTTCTATCATTTTCCATTTTTCTAAATGTTATACATGTTTCTTCTCTCACAAAATTTCTTAATTTAAAAATCATCTTCCAACTTGAGATTTAATTACTTTCTTTTCTAACTCATTTTTTAATATTATTTCAGATTGTTGAGCCATTCACAGCTTATTATGTATTTGCACTGGGTGTTCCTGAGCTGTGCTCATGGGGTTCTTTAGGTATAGCTTCACCATGATATATTCGTGATAAGTAATTATAAGTATGAATATATAAGTATGGCATTAGAAGCATATTTTTAGAATGTGTACAGATTGGGTATACTAACGTAATCAATATATTAGCAAAAAAAAAAGACACTTTGTAGACCGGTTGTTCCAACAATCGGTCTAAAAAGTGTGGAGCCAGTCTAAAAAGTATCACATTTTTTAGATCGGCTGTATCAAGATCTCATTTAAAATCAGTCTAAAAAGTTATTTTTCCAACTGTAAAAAAAAAAGTATTTAAAAGACTAAATATCCTTCCGGATGATGGAAGTTGGAGTAGACCTGTTTTTCTGAGGAAGATTAAAGAAGATTTGCTTTTCAATTGCTATATACATTAAATTTCCAATTATTTATCTTTGAAACCAAATATATATATATATATATATATATATATATATATATATATATATATATATATTGGTTTTTTTAACATAACATGAAAATCAATCTTCAAACAATCTTCTATGACCATTAATTAACCTTTTGATAATTCAATTTCAAAAAATCACTTTTCTCATATATCATTATATTGTTCGATTATCTAAGTAATTTAAGACATAGTTTAACATAATGTTTGGTCTTTATAATTTATCCTAATTTTGATCCTATAGTTTTAAACTATATATTTTGGTCCTTCAAATTTTATTCCGATTATAACTTTAGTTCTTATATTTTAATAAGGATCTGGACTTAAAGTTTAAAATTTTCCCATGTGTCTCTCACACCGTTTGTTTCGCTGACATGGCATGATGATCGAGCAGACTAACTAATAATTTTAATTTGACAAAAAAAAACCACCTTTTCCCGTTAACGCCATTATCAGTAACTAATATAATGGTGTGTTTGTCAAAGCGGTTGTAACCGCACAATGAGAGGCTTTAAGTACAGTGGGAAAAATTATGTATATTTGGGATGACCTTAATTACAATATGACTTTTGGACCTAACATGTGATATTTGCTAAAGCAACTTTAGGTTGCTTTTCAAGAAAAGTCACGATCCTGCTATGGAGAGAGAAGAGGAATATGTGGAAAAAAAACCGTAATTACTTCCCTTTGCTTTTATTAACAAAATAAATAAAAATTTTGTAAAACACCCAATAATTTTAGAGAAAATAAAATAATATTCAATAGTCATATTTAATTAATCTCTAAAACAGAATTCATATTTAGCAATTTATTTGAAAAATAATAGAAAAGATACAAATGAAATTAATGAAGGAAAAATTTTAGTTAAGAACTTTAGCGTATTTTTCTTCTTTTGTCACATCAATTATAATAATATATATAAACTACACACACTCATATATGTATGTATGTATGTATAGTATTCAATAAGATTTATGCCATTTTCAGTCATTTTCTATCTAAACGGGTTTTTCAAACGTTAATCCAAACATGCTCAAGGTTAAAAAAAAACTACTTCTACCACCGCCGATTCAAACATAAATTATATTTACAATCTGATTTTTTTTTCAATCTATCTTCTGCAAAAGTCAGATTGAAAAAAAAAACTACTTCTTTACCGCTAATCCAAATATGCACTAAAGATTTAGAATTCTCTAAATATGTGAAATCAGCTACCGCCATTCCCACCACCATATTCACCACCTTCTCTAAAGTTTTTTTTTAAAGAAAAAATTTCAATTCAAACATTCATGAATCATAACTCAAATAGATAAAAGGATTAAAATTAAATAATTAGAGCTCATAATATTCATTTTCATTATTGAATATCGATTGGATCTACGTACGGGAGGTAGGACATGATGTACTTTAAGTTTGATTGTGTGTTTGGATTAGTTTTTAAAGAATAACTTTTATAATTTATGAGATAAGTATGTGAGGGGAGTTTTATCTTGACTTATGAAAAATGACTTCTGAAATCATAGTTTTAAAAGTTTCCAAACACTCGCTAAAATGATTGACCATTCTAATTTGATTCATTTATAAATAAAAAAACGGAAACTTTCATTCAGTATAAAGGATGGGACATAATTCAGTTAACTCTCAAAACCTTTTTGAAATATCACTGCACTCGAAATGTCAAAATAAAATTAAGTTTTATAGGTGAAAAGATAATGATACCGTTCTTTTATTTTTTTCATAAAAATATTTATAAGACAGATAAAGACACTTATAAGACAAATAGTAACATTTACAAGATAACATAAAATGATTCAAAAGAACTTAGGAAATTAAAAATATTTTGTCCATTTACAAGATAAATACAAGCATTTATAAAAATAAGGGCATCCTTATCTTTTCACTATCAAAACTTAATTTCTTTTTTATTCAAGGCTGTGTAATAAAGTTTCATAAAATTTAGAGGGTTAACTGAAATTATGTCACATTTTTAAAGACTAACTGAAATTCTTTTCTTAAAAAACTCAAAAAAACAAGAAGAAGGATGTATCTTGTTGCCTTTGTTTTAACCAAAAAAAAAAAAGAAACTATAATTTTTATTAATATTTTTATCAAACTAAAATCTTGTTTTAAATTAATTTCCTTTTATTGATTTTGATGTATTTAACATTATTTTTATTCACATAAAAATAATACTTTCTCACATCAACCAGGCTAAGAAAAGAAGATACAAAATGGACACAACGAGGCTTCAATTTTCCGCGGGTTGTTTGCCAACTTTCAATTTCTTAATTTAGATGATTGCTTAGGATGCTATCCTCCACATTTATTAGTGAATTAAAGCAATTAGTGAATAAATAATTATTCTCCCTTGTCATTTTCGAACTCCTAAATATTTTAATAATTAATTATTACACCACGGAGTACGATGCCCCCACATGGGCAATAAAACACTATTCTTTTCTTAATTTGCACGACTCACTACTCTAAGTGCCATGGAAAAAACAAAATAATACAAATAAATTATGACAGTTTATTTAATTAATAAATAATTGGTATATGATCTAGATCGTAGCCCTAATCCTGACAAATTAGAATTATTAATTAACGTTATTAGTTGGTGTTGTTGAGTTTTTGGATGACAGTGCACGTGATATATGATGAAGCATCTTTAGGTAGAGTACTCTAAATTTTAATTAGTTATATATTTTTTTTGGGTACATGAACAACGCCTTTCACCTCTATTTATTTAATAATTAAGAGGCATTCAGTTGTGTCACATATTAATTATATGAAAAAATAGGAGCAATGAATCTCGAGAAATGTCCAACATTATAAAATTAAGGGCACTCATTAGAGTATAGTACTACCCTACAAATAATTTTATTGTCTTCGAATCACTCATTCTTTTGTGGCTAATTTCTAGGTCCAGTCAAGCAACTCAAAGCAAAAAGGATTTTCTTGTTTGGGGAAAATATTCTTTTTTTAAGTAATATAAAATATAGAATTATCATTCATCACACCCTAGCAGCATTTGGTTTCACATACCCAATATTTTTTTTTATATTGGAATTGAGAAAGGACCTTTTACTTTATTTTATTGATCTCTCTAAAAAAATGAAAAACAAATAATATATTCTTTTAAACCTTTTCCCCCTCATAGTTCACGTATCCATTATATATACTCTCTTCAAAGATTCGGATTCAACCTCATGTTTAAACGGGCCTTGAGTGAAGTGTTTAATGTCAATTGATCTATAAGACTCCCAACAGGTTTTTTTTTTTTCAACTTTTGTTGTTTCCTTCATAAGGTTCTTTTAATTTTATAAGTAACTTTTATTTTTATTACATAAAATAACTAATAGTTAAGATTAATTAAAAATAATAAGTGTGTCAAAAATATCATATTTCTTTTAAATATGCCCTTATTTATGAAATGAGTATAGGAGAGAGAATGTGTAATAAATAAAAAAGAGTATGGATATAAAATACGAGAGAGAATGAGTAATAAATGATTAAATGAAAAAGAATTAGTGGTGAGTTAGGGATAATTAATATAAAAATGTGTATTTAATGGGGTATAAAAGAAAAAAGTAGTTTAAATTTTGAGATATAATACAAAAATTACTTATAAAAAGGAGTAGCCCCAAGAAAATGAAAATTGCTTATAAAAAAAAAAGAATACATATTAAGATTGAGACTATACCAAAATATAGGAGTCCTTAGCATTTATATTTGTCTAAATAATAAAGCTTTTATCTATGTAAGCTTGACAATAGTGGAATACAAAGTAGTAAAGTTAGTAATAGTTCATGATACTCCCTCTTACCCCTAATATAGCAGCTATTTAATTAATTTAAATGGATTAAGAAAATAAAATAAATAAACAAGTTTGAATAAAGATGATATGACCTCCCTAAAATATTGTGTAATATTAAATTATATATTAGTTTATAAATTTGGTAAAATAGTTTGGGAAAAAAATGTTGAATATAAATTAAAGTATAAAAAAAATGTTCAATATAAGAGGCAAAATAGATTGAGAGACTCCTTTCGATCTTATTTATAAGTAACTTTCTTCTTAATTGCGCAAAACGAATTGATAGTTAGAAATAATAAGTGTGTCAAAAATGACATATATATATATATATTTTTCATATATGCCCTTGTTTATGAAAACAGAGAGAGAATGTATAGAAAGTATAAAAGATAGTAAAATATATTTTCTCAATACTTTGTTGACTTCATTCACCTAGTGAGTTATTTTTCTCTCTTTCTCTCTCATGAATATAACTCTTGATATGTGTGATAATTAATTATAAATAATATGCATTTAATAAGGGTAAAATAGGAAAAAATGAGCTTACATTTTTAGATACAAAGTGAAAATTGCTTATAAAAGGGATCATCTCTATGAGAGAGAAAATTGCTTATAAATAGGACCGGAGGAAATATTATATTTTAGACAAATTCAACACTAAACTAACTCTTATATTATGGACTGAAGATAATATATAATATTCATAAAAGGAAAAATGGAAAAAAAAGAAGAAGAGAGGGGATAACACATAAATGATGAGCAATCGTTGTTGGTTGTGAAATATTTATTATGGATATGCATTGACATGTAATTATTTGGGATTGAATAAAAGTTGAAGAATATTATGTTGGGTGCTGGATGATGTATAATAAGAGCAAGTTATTAGTAAGTAATTAAAAGAAATGGGAGTTTCGACAATAATGAAATGATTCGGTGAGCACTTTGTAGGGATTAACTTCTATGCATTTCCTGTTTTACAAGTTTTATTGATTTCTGCTTTATTACTTCCACTTTACTATACTATTATCCAAATCCTTTTCATTATGTCTTGTTTGCTATCTGTATTGGATTCTGGTTGATTAGTATATTTATATCCATTATGTCAAGTTCTTCAATCACACATAATCATATGGGTTATTATATTAATAATTATATTAATGTGATCAAATTTGGGTTGTTAAATGGTTTGCTTTATATTTGGTTGACAGGGCCAATAATCACACCATCAAAATTATCCATATGTAATTATTGGAGTTTGAATATAAGAAATAAATTTGAAATTAGACGTTAAATCAGAAATTATAATTATATTAACAATTATATAATTGTGATCCAAGCATAAAGAACTTCACCATCATGATTGTAGGGATTTTCATAAATTATATTAATAATTATGTTATGAGTGCAATAATTTTTAAAAATTATGTCCTAATGATTATGATTTAATTTTAAAATAGTGATTTCTAATTTTTATTATTGGAAAATGAAAATTACATCTCCATCAATGATATGAATATTACTGAGATGGAAAATGAAGTTTTCGAATACTTATTAATAATTGGGATATTAATACCACAATAATTACAATTAGGGTATTAATCGAGAAATTAAAAATATTTCAAAATAATATTGTTGACTTCAAAAATAAATTGGCTTTTGACTGTCATGAATGATAATAATTATGTCACTAGCAACAAATTAGACCTCATAAAAAGAAATTCATTATTTTTCATATGCATTATAAATTTTTGAAAATATATAAAAGAAATTTTATAAAATATTATCAATATATTAATCGAGACACTAATATGACAATAACTCTTATTTCAACTTTTGATAATAATTAGATATTAATTAAGATATTGATAACTTCAAAATTATTTTTTTTTGTTTTTCAAGAATGATAATAGTAAACTTCATAAGCAACTAATTGGAATTCTACCGAATAAATTCATAATTTTCTAAAGAAATAGAGATTCTTACTAAATTTTATTCTTATACATCTAAATCAAATAAATAATATTCTAACATGTCTCACTCTAAGTAACACTTCTCATACAGCGCATGGGAGATATAGCTTCTTCTCCTCAACTCCTTGTCATTGGAGAAACAAACTCTTTCCTAATATTACACCAAACTATAATCCACAACATCAAACAATATAAAACTGAATTATGATAATATTTATTATTCATAATTTATAAATAAAATCTTTTGTTATAAATTTCATATTTCATATAGATATTGATATATTTATTAAACTTAAATCAAATTTTAATGATTGGGCTGAATGAAATGCACTCAATTCCTCTCAAATAGGGTCGTTGAATCTTGTGAGTGAAAAAAAAAAACTAATAATTTTATTATCAATTTACCATGACCAAGAGAGAATCTCATCCCAAATGTTACAAGATGAAATGGCAATTTTCTTGGATGAAACTTCCCTCACACTTGAGTTTGTCGCTATCTCTGATCTAAGCCTTTTTCATGTGTTATTATTGCTTCTTCTTCATTGACCCTTCACTTTAATTTCCCTCTCTCCCTCCTCTTCCACCGTCCATCAAACTCCAAATCCAATGGTCTTCCCTTCCCCATCCATCACCAACATAAACTAAATAGGAAAAATTAACATTTAGTCTCTATATTTTTGATTCGATTATAACTCAATTTTTATATTTTGATTCGGTGTAAATGAATTCTTATAGTTTTAATTTATTTGTAACTCATTTTTTAAACTTTGATTCACTACAAATCAATTTTTATAGTTTTAACCATTTTATAATATAGTCCACACATTTTTTAAATATATAATCCCTTTATTATTATATATTTGTTTATACTAGTATTTTTCTCTGAATTTTCTAGGCATCCTCCCCCCCCCCCCTCTCTCTCACATCTTGTATCTAACAACATGGACTTTACATAATTTCCCTAATAAAATATTCCTCCATGCTTTCTCTTTTCTCTTATTTTGACCATTCCTCTCTTCTCCTTCTCTCCTATATATAACCCTACATTTCTAACTCATCTTCATCACCCTCCTCCTCCATCTCCCATCTCCACTTCACTTGCTCTCATATCTCGACAATATCTTCTTCAATTCTCCTAAAAAAATGGAGTCTTTAGCACCAAAGAGGCCTAGGCCCCAAGAAGAAGAAGAAGAAGTTAACAGTGAAGAATCATTAAAGAGGCAAAAGCCTTACAACCAAATAATCTCTCTTCTTGAATCAGAAGAAGATGAATCTCCACAAGATCTCTCTCCTTTCATCACTACTCTCCAACAAGAAATCACTTCTGATGAAACCCTTTTGGTTCCTCCGCCGCAGCCTGCAGAAAATTCTCAGGCCGTGGTTTTCCACCCAGAAACTCAACAACAACAACTTGCTTCTGAATCACCTATCACTACTACATCACCTGTGATGAGACATCTTCTAGAGGCTTCTGATGATGAGCTTGGAATCCCAAACAGTACAGAGTGGGACTTTGGGGATTATGATAATGGATTATTTAGTAGCAGTTTTGTGAATAATAATGAAGCAGAAGATATTAATGGGTTTGCTTCTCCGTGGGATGGCTTGTGGGAGCTTGAAGATGAGACTGCTAACTATTATACTTTGTTGCAGTCTCACCTTTTCCTCTAATTAACTTCTTATAATTTTTGCTGAGACCCCTCTCTCAGAAAGAATAGACACAAAGATAGGAGCCAATTTTTTTTTTTTTTTGGTTTTTAGTTTTTCAATTTTTAATTATCTGCTTTTGTATAAAGATTATGGGATGGTATGCTATGCTATTGCTAATGGCCTAATTAACTGAAGCAACATGTTGATCAACCATTTTCTTTTCCTTGATTATATTTGTTTTTTCTTTATATTTTTAAAATTAAGAATCGAATAAATACTTGACCATGGTGGCATGGCTTCATTAAAAGGACTTGATATGCTTTTGTTTCTTAATTTTATTTTATAACTTTATATATATATATATATATATATATATCAGTTGCATACCTTGAAATGAGGCTATTTAAATAAGGTTTAAGTTTAAACCTAATTAAATGATCATAACAATCATGGATATGTTTTCGCTTCTTCATTTTATTTTTTAAAGATTTGAGGTTCATTTCATACCGGAGATGATATTAATTTCAGAGGAATTACTAGGAGAACCACTTATATGTCGCATTATTCAAATAAAGATGTTTTCAAGCAATCCTATGAAACAATTTTTGATTTGATCAAAGATTTTCCTCTCAAGGTTTAGAGGGTAAATGATTCTCACTCCTTCAAGTAAGTACGTTTTTGGGATTTGAACTTATACTTTTCTCCTTATACAGAGAGTGAGGCCCCTTATCACATTAACTAATAGTTTGTTGATAATCCTACGGAACAATTTATTCATTAACAAGAAGGCTAGAGCTTCACAATTTAGTTTTTAATACATTATATTACTATTATTAGAAAATTAAAAATATTTTGTTTGTAAATAGATACTTTTTAATAAAATATCTTATATTAAATTTATGATAAAAATTAAATTTTGATGAAAATTAAAAAAATTATTTAATTTACACTATTTTTTGAATAGAAGAGCTTTGTGTTAAAAGTCTTAAACGTCGTATATTACATGGGATACATAAGAGATAAATATCACAAATAAATAATACTGTGCCAACAAAATCAAATACTATCAAATAAACAAGCAATAACGCAATAAATATTGATATAGAACATCAAAATTATATCAAATTAAATTATTAATAAGTTGGGCTGGAAATAGTTCAATTAGGCTTTGTTCAAATAGATCAGAGCATATAATGGAGGCATAAAGCTTGAATGCATGCTTCTTTTAGGTTTAAGCCTAAACTTTCAGAAGGTCTAGAGTCTTTTTTAAGGCCTCATATAAAGGCTTTAAATGTTGTAAATAAACTTTTGGTCTACTATAAAGCCTACATTTATGTAGACTTCAAAGCCTACAAATATATGAATTGTGGGATTTAAATAAATTCAGAGTCGATATTATATCTTGTTAGTCGAGGTGGTAAGTAACTTCACCCCTGTAAAAAAAAGAACACAAGTTTGAATTTCAGAAAACGTACTTGTCCTCCAAAAGGGGAAACCTGACTTTATTTAGTTATAGATCTAGTCTTAAATATAATACCCAGTTAACTCTTTTTTTAAGAGAAATTAAGGAATATAAAGAAGTTACTTAATCATATCAAATGTTGTGTATGATTAAATTATATATCGGTTTATAAGTTAAATAAATTAGTTTAAAAAAATAATGATAAACAAATGCTTTAAAGTAATTTAATTAGCTTTCTTAAATCTTTAAAAAAAAATCAACTAGATCTTATATTTAAGAATAGAGGTAGTATTATATAACAAAATTATATATATATATATATATATATATATATATATATATATATATATATATATATAAACAAGCAAGCCTCTAAATATATCTAAAGTCTAACCTCTTTATTAAATATATCTAAAGTCTAACGTGAGTTGGCGTAAGTGGTAAGGGGGGGTTTGTGTTCCTTTAAGCGCTCTAGTCCCGAGTTCGATCCTTAAGACAGTGTGTATAGAGAAAATTCACTTAAAAGGGTCGCTCCCATCTTAAACATAACAATACCTAAAAAATTAGTCATCAGGCTCACTTCAATAAATACCCAACATAGTAAAAAATAGATTAGGGCCAGGTCAGGTGTAAACCCTGTTAAAGAACGAACCAATTTTCATCCCTATCTAAAAGTCATAATTAGGATAACTCATTTTTAAAATTCTATAAAATGGAGGGAGATGTTGCATGATATATATATATAGACATCCCCCCTTATTTTTCTTCCATCACGCTACTCTTTTTCATACGTTGTTTAAAATGGATCCTTGGCTAACCTTACAAATTTGATTAATTATTTATAGTCTTTCCTAGTTAATTGCAAACAAAATTAAATTTTATCACAAGCAGAAGAGTTAATAATTTTCAAAGTCTATATTCTTTGTTTGGATATCCTTAATCTTTATGCAACTGATCATGTGATGAGTGTAGCCAGGTTTGCATTTAATGTATATAAGAATGTTTGGTTAAATTGCTTTGCTTGACTTGTGGGTTGAGTTGAGACTTGTGAGGTGAGAATGAACAAGGCCATGGAAAAGCAAGAGCGCCGTGCCGTATCCGTCATGTTCCACAGTCAAGTCCTCTCTCTCTTTTCTTCACTCAACAACACCTCATTTATACTTCAATAATCAACTTTCTTTTCTCTTTAAAAAAGAAAAAGACTTTACTTAACTCGTTTACTAGACTTCGGTCATTGACTGAACTGACACGAAAACCCCAAATAACGCCATTGACTCTGATAACAGAAACCAACAGCTTCCAACACCAAAGTTTGAAAATGCCTCTATAACTGACAAGAATGAAGAATCCAAGCTCTTAGTTAGACCTTGATATGGTCCATGCAAACACAATTAATGTACATGCCAACAGATCAGTCTAACTAGCAATAGTAAAAAAGGAAATAAGTGAGGAGAGAAGGGACTCTATCATTGAGAAGACTCCATTCAATCAAAATTTGGCAAGTTTTGGTGATTGTGTCAACAAGAAAGGGAAGTTGAAGCCTTGAAGGATCAAGGAATTACTGAAATTGAAACAAGTTGTGAACCCTGGGAATCCTGGCTAGAAAGGCAATCTACCATTAAAACCCATCCAAATCAAAGCCCTAATTCCACACAATAAAAGAGATGCAACATTGAGTGTGAGGCCAAGGATTGGAAGTAGGTTCCGTGTTCATCCAATTCACAATGTCCACTTACCGACCAATTTCCCATTTATTTGGCTTTCATCCATTTGGCCATTTGCCTTCAACTTTAAATAAGACGTACAATTATAGACATCTTTTGTTATCAAAAGTTATATTAATGAAAAACCATAATTCTTTGATAGGGATAAGGTGCAAAAACACCCATAAAATTTTATTAAAAGTGTATCCAGTATCATAAATTTTTATAAGTACAAAAAATACCTATAAACATTCATGAGAGTAAAAATGTCAATACCGTTAAATATAACTTAACATCATTATATATGCAAATGTAAAAAGAGTATGGATTTTATTATAACAAGTAACAGTTTTAGGTTAAATTTAATGCTAATAACATTTTTGCTCCTATTTTATATATTCATGAGTATTTTTCTCACATTTGAAAAAATATGATGCTGAATGCAATTTTAATAAAAGTTCATAGGTATTTTTACACCATGACCTTTTGGTAAAATAATAAAATATTTTTCATTTACAAATATATATTCTGCGACCACAACGTGAAAACTTTGCAAGCAACCTTTCATAACAATGGTAACAAAGATTAATAATGATACAGAATAAAAACAGAGCATTACTCTATAATGTGTGCATCCAAGAATCCAAGTAGAATAGAATAATGTTGTCCATAAAAAGGTTATACACTTGAGAATGCTTAAAAAAGTGGTAAGAAGCCAAGAAAGCAGATATTTTCCCGAACAAACAAATAACTCAAAGTAAATCAGGAACTGAGAATGGTCAATATGTCAAAATTGTGAACCGTTCCCAAGAACAAAACCCTCCTCCACCCCAAAAAAATGGAAAAACCTATATTTCTCAGCATAGTATGCATTTTCGTGACAGCATATCACAAAGGCTCACTCTTCATCTTCCTCATCTCCATCACCCCCGGCAGCTTTCTTAGCAGCTGCCCGTTGGTTCTTTCGCTTCACTCTTCCAGGACGTCCACCACCAAATGGACTAGTTAGTGAGAAGTCAATGTGTTTCTGTGAGTCTATCCTCACCATAAACGAGGGAATGTTCACAACCTGCTTTCCTACCCTGTTAAAGGGGGGAAAAAAGATTAACCGGGAACATAGAAAAATTAACCAATATGCAAAACTGTGGACCTGTGGTATGTCCACGTATCCTACATATTAAAGAATAAGCAGCAAACAGTGTAGAAAATACCTCATCAGGGAAATCTGATAAGGGTGGGAATAGAGAAGAGTGGACAACAGCATTATATTACAATCATAAGCACACGCACCATAATCATAACAAGTCCAGCAACAAATATGAACACACTATATAGAAAAACGTGTTGTGAGCTCAGTTGCATACATAAAGAATCCAGTACAGTACTAGTATGTAGAATCGTAAGAGAATAGACAGAATATGACAATCATCAAGGAGGGCAGATTTAAATGCACTTGTCTTCTACTTAAATCAATTAGCATTTCATAGAAATGATATTTTAAGATGCATGACACAATCATTCCTGAGAAAGCTATTTTGTCAGGGATGGAAGGATTCTAGAAATAGTAATCTGCTTCATACCATATTTTTCCAGGGATGGATAATCACTCAACCAAAAGTCACTTCCCTATCAACAAACATTTGTGCACGCAACCAAAAAGGTGAACTTGGGCTGCTTCTCCCAAAACTTAGTCGACTCCTCTAAGAAAACACCAGGAAAAACCGACTTAGGCAAATCTAATGTACATATTAGATTACTAAGATCATCTGTCTAAACAATTTAGGACCAAAACTACCTAACATCACAATGTTTCTAGGGGGGAAATTCCTAACAGCATCCTAATCAGGAATCTGTTTCCATCGTAATCTGCAGTTTTAATTCAATGCCAATGACTTTTCCACATCGAAAGAGTTGAGATATGAAAGAAATTTTAAGATGATTAAAACGCAAAATAAATTTCTAACAACAGCAGAAGGCTACAAAACTCTAGAAATAAATTCCGTGCCTGATATGCCTCTGTCTGATCAGAACTCTAGCGTGGTGGATCGACTTGGCCATGCCGGACTTGAAGACCAGCGTCTGAAGACGGCGCTCGAGGAAATTCTCGACGGTAAGAGCCAAGACATAATCGAGTTTGTTCTGGCTCTCATCGAGTAAACCGTACCTGTTCATCCTCCTAAGAAGAGCTTCACCTTCGAAGATACGACGAGGATTCTTCTCATCGAGCGTGAGAAGCATTCTAGCCGCATTACGTATACGGCTGAGCGCATACTGAACCCTCCACAACTCCCTCTTGCAGCGAAGACCGTATTCGCCGACGAGCTTGAGCTCGTGATCTAGACGCTCCTTCTCATAGGGACGACGAGGCTTCTTGAAGGTTTTCCCATCTGCATTGCCACCGAATGTCACTCACACAAGATTTCAAACTATGAAAACAACAAAATCGGAGGAGAAACGGCACTTACAGTTTCTATAGAATGAGACGTGCACCATTGCGACCTGCTCGTCACGCTCGAAACCCGCCAAGAACTGAAGCAGAGTATTTTCGAAGAAGTTATATATATACCTCTCTGCTTCAAAATGTAAACCCTAATCCTCTATGGACCGATTGAGCGCTCTCTCTCTCTGTTTTTTTTTCCCCAACAAAAAATTCTTTTAGGCCTAAGACAACTCGAATCCTTATTAGTGCCCACCAATAATAGAATCAATTTTCCTTTGTGCCTCTTGTCTATTTTTATTGTTACAGTACCGACTCATATGTGGTTTCGTATATCAGTTCAAATTTTATTAGGCTTCACGCAACCTATTCATTATTCGTGCGTTTTATATTAAATGTTGGTGCCTTTTTTACTTAGATCTAAGTTCAAGTTTCAAAATTGGTTCACATTTCAAAATGCCCTCACTCCATCATTTCTTATTTGTTCTCTTTATTTTTGAAATTGCTTTTATTCTTCTTCCTTCCTAAGGCAAAGTCTGTTTTTTTTTCCTCATACTGCTCATCTCTACCTCTTAATGTATATCACCTCTTTCTCCGTTACTCTTCATCCCCCCCTCTCTCTCAAGCTCACTTCCTTCTACACCATCATGTCTTACAACTAGTGTTACAATTCATTTCATTTTACAAGAGCTAAGTTATAACCGCATTGCTTTGTACGAATAGTCAATAAATCTGATCAATTCATTAAATTGGGAACAATAACACATTTTTTTATGTTATATTTTGTCTTCATTGGCTTCTAGAACTTGAGCATTTCCCTTTATAAATGGGTATGCAAGCACAGATAAAGCATCCTAAGTTGAAGCTATTGAGTGATGGAGACTTCAATGTATTGTGATATTTGAATACATTGAAGAATATTTTTGGGAATCATTCACATAAGCAAATGAATGAACAATGCCGACTCAAATAAACATAAGCATTTAGTGTAGAATCAAGAGCAACGTTTAGGGTCGCTATCCTTTTAAGTACCTGTTTGGGAATTCAGTGGAGAAGTAACTTTTTTTTAATGTGGCTTTTACAGAAGTCATATTAAAAAAAGTCAAATTGTAAATATAATTTGTGTTTGGATTGTCGGTGAGAGAAGTGACTTTTTTTTAACCTTGAACCTGTTTGAATTAGCGTTTGAAAAGCCCGTTTAGATGAGAAATGACTGAAAATGGCATGAACCTTGTTGAATACTATATACATATTGTTTGTATATATATTGTTATAATTGATGTTAAAATATGTAAATAAAATTTTTAAAAATAAAAAAAAGTTCAATAAATATTAAAAAAGAAGAAAAATACACTAAAACACTTAATTAAAAAAAAGGATAAATATATATTTCAATCAGAATGTCATATATAAAGTGGATTATAATTGAATCATATATTGCTAACAAGTTCGTCTCTTATCAAGTCACGAACATGATTCATGTGTGTTAAAGATAATATACGAATAGTTAATATAGATGTTACGTCAACTGAAATAATTCTCGGTAGCTAGTTCACCTCTGTAGCCACTTCAAGAAAAGATCAAGCAAAATAGTCCATGTTTCATGGTTAGATTTTCGCATGCTCCTTAATGAATGCCATTAAAGTTGAAGTTAATAAATGTCGCTAATGGTCTCTTGGAAAAGCTCATCACTGTCAATGGAGAAGCTACAAAAAGGAACTTCTAATAAAAGCTTATTTTTTTTTTCCAAAGCCCATTAACATTTCACGCATTGCCAAATGAGGCATGAACATCCCAAATGAGCTTTCAGCTCTTTTAAGGCTGCAAATGGGCTTTTTTACTTACCCAATTTATTTCCAAACACACCATAATACATCAAAGTTAATGTATCTCAATGCTCGTTAGTTTTAATAGGAGGATATCCGTACTTAAAAAAATAAATAAATAGTTGATATGAACATTTGATGTGGACCTCTTCAAAATGGCCATCTGTGTTTTGTATTTCTGCTATGAGTGGTTAGCTTACTTAGAATTGGGCATGTTCGAGCTAAGTGAGTCTAGTACAGTTTGGAGGGATGTTTTTTTTTCCCACCAGCAAGTTTGGAGGAATTGAGTAACGTTTTAAACTTCAAATTAATCATCACCAACCTATTTACCCTACGAGAAAATAAAAATAAGAATCTTATGAAAAATTGATAAAAAAAATATTATTTACAATTAAAATTTCGGATTTTGTAACTCAAACTTTTATATTTACAACTTGAAGATCCCCATTTCAAATTAATCTATTTACAAAAATTAATCTTTTTACAAAGATCTTTAATTCTGATCCTCCCTTCTAATAGCTTCATTTTTTTTCTTTTTTTGAGACAACAGAAATCTTTTAACATTTAAATTGCCATATCAAAGCATCAACAATGAATAAACAATTTAGAGTGTTATTTTAATTATATATGATCATATATCATGCATGCGTTTTATTGGGATAATCCTAGATGTCGGGTGCTGAGTAAAAAAAAAAGGGAAAATTGTTCATAAATACTTCATTAAAACTTATTTGTCAAATGGGACCTTCATGTACAAACAATCTTCCCCATATGTAAAAGATCTTCCTTTATATTCAAACAATTTTTTCTATGGTCAATATATCTTCCCTATTTGACCTTCCCTTATGTACGAACAATTTTCCCTTGTGTGCAAAAGATCTTCTCTTAAGTCTCATTTAACAAATAAGTTTTCAATGAGATATTTATGAATAATTTTCCCAATAAAGTCGAAATTAAATTGGGTAGAGTAGGAAATGTTATTCCATGAGAAGCGAGTACATGGACAAAAAGTAAAGTAAATAGGTGACTTAAAGGTTCCTAAAACAAGCAAACAAAATTTTTGTTCTTCAAATGATTGTCTTTTTTTTTTTAAAAAAAAAAGCATGCAAGGCATTTTTCACTGGGAAAAGAAAGAAGGAGCTAAGTTGTAATTTAATAAACCTGATAACAGTCTAAAAGCTTCAATTTTTGTCTGCTATACAGATGCTCCACAGGCATTCACACAGTTTTAATAGACAAATAAGAACACACAGCTAAAATGCAGCTATACTAAACAATGGGTACAAAAAAAGTTTCTTCCTCCTCATCTTTGCTCTTTAATTTCCTCCCATCTCAGTTTACAATTTCCGGAAATATTAAAAGTTCTTCCTATGCCTTCATCTAATTTGTCATATTCTACAGTCGACACGGACCTTCAATTTCAGGAGAGGAGGAGAATGAGAAGGAGAAGGTAAGAGAATTTACAATTTCCAGAGGGTCAGAAATCCTGGTTGTGTGAAGCTCTCTGTTGTTCCAGGGACATACAGGTACTGTTTGCTTGCTGCATTCTATGTAGCAACTACATTGTGCCGCTCCAAGACTTTGGTCCCATTTTCAGCCCACCACTTTTCAGCTTCCTGTTCTGTGAAATATTTCCGACTGCAAAATCAACTCTGCATTCAGTGTACAGTAAATCCAACAATACATAATTAAATAAATATATTTTTATACATGAAATAAAATAATTACAGTTTGCATCCTCCCTGATAAATATTTTTATGTACAAAATACATCAACCATAGAGCTTTTAGATTGAAAACATGAAATGTAAGTGCAGTTCTTATTTGTTAGCAATCAGGTTCTTCGATTTAAGAATGGCAAGTGAGAGAAATTTCTTTAACGGAATCACCGGTTAAAAGATGAGTGATGCAGAAATAGGAATTAAAGGAAAAACAAAATACTTGAACTCAAAATTTCTAACTCCAAACAAAATACTTAATGAAAAGAAAGACAGCTGCAACTGACTATCTGTACATTTAAAAGACAAGATTGCCCAAAATTTCTAACTCCAATCAAATCTTAAGTTACCCCGATTGCCCTAAATCACATACCCTAATTCCCAAATAATGAAAACATCATTACAGTATAAAATAACTGACAAAGATCTCTTCTAATACTGCATAAATGAGTTATAAAAACTGTCAACATAATTATGCTTTTATTTGAGAACATGATAGAAAGCAATAAACTTGTCCATTAGGAAAGCTTGGAAAAATAAAATGGTCTTGTAATCAGGTAATACAAATGTTCATATGAAGTGATGATCTTGACATCACATTACAATCCATGCAGTAAAAATTAGAAGAAACCTACCATTATTAGGAAAGATGCTACTATGGTTAAGTTAAATTGGACATATTTCAACCATTAGAGGATTCCAAAACATAGATACCTGAAACGCACGCGCTTAAGTTCATTACCGCCACTTGGCAAGGAGGACAAACTTATGTATACACCAGGTTCATCTTGCACCATCCACTCTGATTTTCCACTTTGTGCTTCGGGAATACTAAGCAATATCCGATTTTCAGCATGGCTGTTGGACTCAGTTTCAGGAGTGATACTGTTTGTTATCTGGCTCTCATTTGAAGACTGATTTAGAACGTTAGAGGTAATTTCAGCAGAGAAGTTGGCACTAGAGCTTGCAATACCTCCCTCAGGCAGTCTTTGTACCATTTCTTTCAACTGTAAGACAATTAAGCATCCCCAACATTAGAGATAAATAATCAAAGCTAACGGCTTCACAAGTCAATACTCAATAGCTTTCCAACAATCCTGCTCCTCTTTGCACAAGACGTAAGGTATATAACGAAGAATTCATCATCACAATTATAACAATTAAGTCAATTGTTATCATTTTTAATATTCATCAGGTCCAAGCGTGGAGTATATTACATGCCCGTCACAAATAGAACATAAACTGCTTTTGTTACATTATACGAAGCTAGGTACAAAATAGTTAGTCACCCTCATCCCTTTCGTAGATATTGACTGAATTCACAGCACACCCTTTTTAAAAAAAATATAATAATAATCATACAGTCCAAGTGCTAATAGATGACTATAACACCTCAAAGTCAACGAATAACAAAAATTTAAAAAATAAAAAGGCTCCACTCATAATGTAGATATTGTGAGTAATCTATCAATCAATAGAAATCATAGAAATCCAATAGTCGAGTATGTCTACCAAAATTATTAGCTATCAACACACGAGTAATCTATCAATCAATAATCATAGCAATCCAATGGTCGAGTTACTGTGAATGATCTCATCAAGAACTGAAGCTTTTTAGGAAGGAAATAAAATTAAACTTCGGAGGTGACTGATGCATGTAATCCAACCTCCCACCCCATATGTATATATTAAGTTGTTCTTTTCCTTGTCCCCCAAATGCAGGTTGTTTCATCTAATGTCCTATATTTCATCTCATCTATAAATTAGGTCCGCTACATAGCTGTCGTTGGTCAGTCCTCCAAAAGTAGAGTTTCCTTGTATTCATAAACAAAGTGAATCAAATTCAACTTAGGCAGCCACAACTCTAGAACTAAAAATAAAGCATAAGAAGAGCAAAGTCTCTGACATAAGAACACCCAACCTGAGCAGTCAATGACTTTATAACCTCTTTAGCAGATTTACACTTCTCGGCCTCTTCTGCTGCTACTGCTGTCACTTCCTTTAATTGTGTTGATGTCCTCTCAAGTTCAGCCTCAAGATGCTTCGATTTAAGAGTAAGATCTTCAACCTAAGTAGTATATTTAATCAGTTCCGAGATGGAGTAAGCTTGAAGTATTTGCATCATACTCAGAATTAAGTATTCAACACAATTTTAGAAAAAATTAAGCATTTAGATTTTTTTATCAACTATTTTCCAGGTAAGCTATAAAAATATACATGACTGGATTTCAATCCTATAAGCACAACCTATCAGATGAAGATATGAACGCCTAAAACTGCTAAGGGACAGATGTTTCAGGTTACACACAGAAGTTCCATCAGCAAGTCCCATATATATAGGATTGGAGAAAACTTTAGAAGGACATGCAAACCTTTTGTTATTAAACTCATGCATCGGAATGTACATGTTTTCCAGTGTTTCAAAGCCAACTAATTGCTTATTAATTATAATTCAGGCAGTATTCATAACCACCTGATCTATGTAAGTCACAGCATGAGTGATGCTACTCTTAGGTCCTAGCTATAATAGAAGGAAAACTAGTGTCTTCTTCATTGTCTTTTTTGGGCAGAGTCTTTTTCGTTTTGTCTATAAATAAAGAATCTCTCTCCCTACTCTCCTCTCTGGTTTCCTTCTTTGGATCAACTTGCATGAATCAAGCATCAAAGCAACAATCCAGGGCTCCTGATGGCACCAAAAACTCGAGCTCAATACCAAATGACCAATTCATTCAACGCCTAAGAAAAATGAGTCTTGAAGTGGGAGAGCTAAGACAACTTGTAGCTTACATTGAATGTCTTGCGCTGAAATAGCATACAATGGAGGTAGGAATTAACTACCAAGTTGTGAATGTTCAACCTTTACTCCCCAACTTAAGGAGGAGTGTTGTTTGCCAGTGTTTCAGTGAAACTGCTGAAAGTGTGGCATCTGACACCACTTGTTTGCTTTTCACATGTTTTCTTATTGCTTGTTTCCTATTTTATTTTGCCATGTTATTCCCTATTTTATACATAGTCAGTTATCGAAGGTAGGAATATTTTTGTATCATTGCAGGAAAAAGTCCTACATTGTATAATTTCTAATGTTGGACAGTGCCTACATATGCCATGAAATAACACCTTCAAAGATTTTCACGTGGGAAAGGATACATGCATAAGCACAAATAACAAATTCATTATTATTCAAAAATTGTGTGAGAAAACAGATTAAGTAGCATCACTTTTATTTTTAACAAAGAAAAGCAAAATTTCACTTTATCTTCTTCATCGGTCTTATTATTTTTTTTGGAAGGACTTGGCAAATAAGTAAGCAGAAAGCCACAACATATGGAATCCGAGATTTCACCGACCTTTTATTCTCATCAGACAAAGATTAGTCAAAAGCGAAAAATGAAAGAAAATATATCACATCCAGAGCTATAGATTTTCAGGACCATAGAGGATTTACAGAAAAAAAAGGGAAAATCACTATGAGATCCAAAGAAGGAATATAATCACCAAAGAGTCTCACAACAAGTAAGATAGACCCGCTGTCATTTCCTACACCAAAACTTGTCATTGCATGCAGACTCTTTGGTGATCACATTCCTTCCTAGGGACCTCAGTGATTAACAACAGCTGAATCAAATACTTTTTATCAGCCTTACCTGTAGCCTTAAACTTATAACCTCCTGGCTCAAAATGCTGTTTCTGTGCTTTGAATCATCATGGACATCTTCAGAAGACCATCGTGGGCTCAATTTTTCAGAAACTGGAGATGACACTTCAGAGTTCAAACCACTTGCAGGCACAGAAACTGACAGGGGCTTCTCTAATGCCCCAGCAAGAGGATTTGGTGCTTTTAGAGGACTGAATCCCCCCAACTGTAATTTTCCATTCAGAGCTGGAAAAACATGGCTATGATTTGGTTCTGGGATCTTTGAGTGCCTGCTTTCTGCTTGAACAGTAGAGCCAAAAGATGAAATCCTTAATAGTTTTCCCTGTAATTTACCAGCCCAAGAGTCAGGCAAATTTTTTAATGTAGAAGTTTTCGTCAAGGAAACAGATTCTGTGTTCTTCTTAAGCTTAGAATAACAGTCATCGCAAACACGATATGGCTTGTTTGAATTAGGAGCAAGAGAAGCTTTGGTAGATTTTCTACTGCTGCATGCTGAGCAAAAAACCAGTCCACAGTTGTAACAATTATGACGTTTTCTTCTGAATCCAAAAGGATTGTGACAACCAGAACACACAGATTGGTCAGCACTTGATGCCCATTTATGAGGACATATAACAGCAGTGAAGTTTGAACCACAGACCACACTCCTCGCTTGCTTATTTTCAAAAAACTTAACAAGTGTAGGTGTATCTCGGTGACCATTGTCTCCATGACCTAGCTGCCCATTAGAACCCTTTCCCCAGGTGTAAACCTCTGCTTTGGAAGTCAGGACTACAACATGATATGATCCACAGGCAATATCTTCTATGAAACTGTCAGCAATTTTACCTTCGACCTGTGTAGGGAATTTTCCATCAGCCGCAGGACTGCCAAGTTGCCCATAAGTGGTACTGCCCATTGTATATACATGCCCTGAGGCTGTCAAAGCAACAGTGAGACTGTGACCACAAGCCACTTGACAAATATTTTGATCATCCAATGAAATAACACACTGGGGAACTAGTCTAGGTTTGCTATCACCATGCCCAAGTCGGCCTTTATCTCCATCACCCCAGGTGAATAGTTTTCCTACAGGTAAGTGTCTGGAAGATTCCACAGATTCAGTTGCCACCTCAACAGCAGCAGCAGTGTGCCAAATTCCACAGGAGACCCTGGTTGTTCTCAATCCTTTCAAAGTTTCTACTTCCGTAGGAGTACTTGTGCTACTAAGATCTCCTAGACCTAAGGCACCAAAAGATCCGTCCCCAAATGTGAACAACTGGCCAGAAGATGTCACAATTGCTGTGTGCCAAGGTCCACAAGATACATAGGATACATGTACACCCTCCATGTTACCGCTTACTCTCTTAGGAATCCAGTGACTGACTTCATTTCCATGCCCAAGTAATCCAGAATTGTGAATGCCATCACCCCAAGTATAAAGATCCCCAGAAAATGTGACAGCACAAGTGTGATACTCTCCACATGCTACTAATTCAATATTTATGCCATTAAGAGAGTCAATCAGTTTAGGGTGAGAGACATCCACTTCTATACCATGCCCTAACCTACCTCCTAATTCCTCCCCCCAACTGTATATCTCTCCTTGCTTGGTAACAAGAGCAGCATGTTTGTAGCCACAAGCAATACTCTGAACATCCAGGACTACTTTCGATTCCAATGCCTTGGGGAGAAATGCATCCATCTCAGAACCAGATGAGGTTCCAAGTCTATGCAAATCACCACCAAGGATTCCATCACCAATACCTTCTCCAAAAATAAAAACATCACCTATAGCATCAAAATCTTCTTGATAAGAACTATGGCTGGATGAACTTACAGCACTGGATAAACTAACTCGAATCGGCTCAGCAGTAGAATTTCGAATGTTTGAGTTATCCCCAGATCCAGGAGAGGCACAGGAATTTGCATTTGATTCGGCTTGAGAGGGACTCTTGCCAACAGCAGTATATGAAATAATTTCAGAGAAAGCCCTTCCCAGTCTATTTTCTGAAGTACTGTCAAAAGAAAATTCTTCTGAATCTACCAGGTCCTGCAGTTGAAAGAGAACAAGTAAAAATTATAGTAATTCATATATTTCAATAGGTTATCAGAAATTATGAAACAAAGGAAGAAGATAGCAATTGTTACAGACAAATGGTGCAATCACTGGAGAATTCCTTTGGGCTTGATGCTGTGGACTATCAGAACCAGCACTTTCACTTCTTGATTCATACCTCCATTTGTGATCATTACAACGACTAATTAATGCCTTAAGACCAACAAACCAGGTTTCAGCTTCATCCTTGTCCTTACAAATCTGTCCATGGATTGGAAAGTTGCAGTCGAGTCAAACTATGAGGTTAACCAGATATTCCCATGTGTACTCAGTCCACCATTTAAAAATGATTAGACTAACTTCATTTGAAGGCTCATATGTCATAGTAAAATAAAGTAGAAAGAAAACGCACCAAATCCAAGGACCTATCGTTGTATATAAGTGAAAATGATTGATACTCCTTTTCAGGCCGAGGATACCGCTGAAATATGGCCTGAATAATAACACCAAATGAAGTTATGCAAAATTGAGCAGTAAACTGATGATAAAGATGTAATCCCAGAGTTCAGATCTATACATGTGCAATGTTCCTCTATACATATAGACAGTTAAGTAAAAATTTCCATAGAGTTCAAGTACTAAACTCTGCTACAGGCCACATCAAAGCCAAAATGAAATTCTGACAGAGGCATCTAATATTATTTGGAGGATATAGTTGTTAAGAATTTGATCATAAAAACTTACAGTTCGCTGCCCAGGAATGATTTTTGAAACAGCACTTAGCTTTAGTTGTTTCTCATCCTTTCCAGCATACCATATGAGTAGAGATTCATCCTTAAAAACAAAACAAAACAAAAGCATTGAATTGAGTAGAACATAGGATATCATTTCTCTCAAATCTTGATTTTATCTAATAAACACAATGCTACATATATCCAAAATCGATACATGAATGGATTGGGCTGAAATCTGAAACAATCAAGAATGAAGACTAGTTTTCAATAACAATAAATAAGAGATGTATATTATAAACAATTTATTTATATCAGATCAGTTAATTGGTGAAATAAAAAAAAAAAAAAAAAAGCAGCCCAATGCATAAGACTCCTGTCAGGTGGAGTTTAGGGAGGAATAGATGTACATAGCTTTATATCCAAAGCGAAGATGATGTTTTATAAATATGACCCCCAAAAAATATTTAGAGGCCTTTTTTTATAAATTTCAATATCCAACATAATTAATCTAAACCCATATGAATTTCAAAAATAAAGACTCTTCTTCTTCTTCATTTTTCTATTTCATCCAAAATGTTCTGTAATGCCATGAAACTGAAACTTATTCATTTCCTATCCATCACTATAAACCTTGCCACCCAATTATTAAGTATCTGTTTTTGTTATAATTTCAATTATAGTGATGTTAGACAAAGATGGGCAATTGCAAGTAAATATGAGTCTGATTATTTCATCTATCTAAGAAAGGAGCTTAGACAAGTTTTCACTTTACAATGTTCTTTTCAAAAGGCTACCTAACGTTAGATGACAAGTTGATAATTATGCAGGAAATTTTATGACGCCCGTACTAAACATGTTCAATGGGCTAAACTTTTTATGTTATCAATCCCTTATGAAACTTTTTTAAGTAAAGAATATAATTTAGAAGCAAAGTTCATAAAAAAAGAGGCAGTTTTACATCATTTGATGCGCTAATATAAAATTGTCAAGAGAGGAAGCGGCCTGGCAACTTACACTGGAAAGCCGAAATGGGCAGAACTTTGGCTTCCCCCTACGCCCGTACTTTAGTAGATATGCACCTTTCTTAAGAGATGTAATTGCCTGCAATATGGACACAAACATAAGGGGTTCGTAAAGAAGATGACCCTATGATTGCAAAAACCACTTATGCGTGAGGTGAGACCTCTGTTCCCAAACTGAAAAGCCCCTCATGTCAGAAAAATCGAATAACATCCATACCATTAGAAATAGGCTTAGCTACCATTTTGGTCCCCTGGCTTATTTGTTTTGATGTGGTCCCTTAGCTATTTTGTTTATTTTAATCAAGTCTCTTAACTTTCATTTCGTACCATATTCATCCCTGAATTTAGTGTTTTAAAATGGTATGGCCTTTGATGAATGTAATGAGAAAGGATGAATATAACACAAATTTTAAGTTCCGGGGCCAAAATGACAATTAAGCCTCGTAGTGGTGGCATGGCATACAAAAAAGAAAATAAAATAATCTTGAGTCAAGAAATTTTGTTTTAAGAGATTTTACACAGGATAGGCTATACATACATTAAACGCATGCACATAAAGAAGTGAAATTTGCATTAAACATTTCTGGGTTAAAAAACAGAGAAAATCATGTGAGAAACTTAGTCTAAGAGAATGAAACTTGAAAATGAACCATCTACATCGATGAGATATCTATGATTTATGTGAACTTTTTTGGCAGGCGATAAAAACAAAATGAAATAAACATAATTAAAATTCAACAGAGGAAAATGCATCCGAGCACTCAGTGGCAGCAATAGTTGTGATGCAAATTTATATTCTCAAGCAAAGTTAAGTAAAGCAAAATCATGGACCTGTTCGATATTCCTATCGCCAAAAATCGTTCTCTGAAGATCAGCCATTCAAGTTGCAATGTCAGTTGCTTGGCAGAAGCAGACCCAATACCCATTTGAACAGCAGCCCAGAATAAAAAGGATACCATAAGCTAAAGCCAAAACTCTCCCCATGAAAATTGAAACACTTGACTAAAATTGATAAAAATGTAAGAAAAGAGCTCTTTAATCTACCCCATAGCTGTGAAAGGCACCTCACAGGAAAGGGCCGCAGCTCATGAGCTCAACCCAAAACACCCCTGTATTCATAGTACGACAGCAAGTACTCCTTAGAACGTTCTCGGAAGACCCTCCAGTAATGACATTCAGCTTCAAACCAGCTCAATCACACCGACCGTACCACAGAAACCCTAGGAAAATCTTGAGACCTCTAATCCCAGAGTAATATTCGAATTCCGCACAGTTCTTCCTGAAAAGCACCCCCAACAATCTAAAATGCGGACGAGCTTACGCAGTGACAATTGAAATAACCTACGTCGCAAGAAACTCGTACGTCTCTGCCATGCGCGAACGAATTTCAAAGAATTCGGGCTCCTGCAACCTCATAAGAAAATTTCAGAGCCTGCGGATTGCAATTTGAAAGGACTCTCAGAGACAATGCCCGCGATTTCTCAACTCGAAAATTCGCCCAGCTCCAGGCTCCAGGGAATGCTACCGTGCACCTTAACGTGCGCGCCTCTCTCTCTCCCCCCTCTCCCCCCTCCCTCTCTTTCTCTGTGTTGTCGCTCATGTATTGTAAGGTTTTCGCTCTTTTTTCTCTCTCTACTTGGGAGAAGCTGAACTGTTTGTCGCTCCTACATTTCGTTTTTCGGCCGGTAAATGCCACGTCAGAAACCGAAATCTCTGAGATGGGGATGGCTCCTTTTGTCCTTTTCCTTAACTTAGGGGGACAAATGAGTCCAACTCTGGGATTTGAAACATTACTTTCCTATTACGATAGTAATCTCCTGCTTCACAACCTATGCTACGCCCTTCTTCGGATTGGCTTAACTTTCGTCCACATACCATATGCAAGCTTTTTAAGAAAAATAGAAAAGAAATTAAAAGAAAAAATGGCAATTTGAATGAGTTGAGCTTCTTCTTTTTTACAACAAAAATTCAAATGTAGGTAGACCTCACTTTATTAATATTTATGCTTGTCTCTGTCTAATTTTATTTTAGTTTAGTCTTCTCACTTTATTTTAGAGTTTTGAATATATCTTTTAATTTTATAGCCTTCTAAATTAGTATCCAAACAATTTACCTTATATCCGGTAAAGTTGAAATGTTTAATATTTCTTGTCGGAAAAAAATTGCTATCCTATACAATTATTTCAATAATATTTGAAAACATAGCAAGCATCCAATAAAATAAAGTAACAAATTAAAATTAAAATAGTAAGTCAACTCCCGCTTTAAAATAAAAGGTGAAATGTGTAATCTAAAACAACAATAGTTAGGTACCAAACCAAAGATGTTTTATATCCTTTATTTGAAGAGTTTTAAGGCTAAAAAAAAATTGTAGCTGTAAATTATCTACTTCATTTATTTTGTATAAATAGTACAGCTCATTTTTAAACGCTATTGAATAATTTAAAACGGGTTGCTTTCTTTTAAATATGACAATGCTTAAATTTAAATATAACAGATTAATAAAATTTAAATTATATGCTTGTCAACAAAATAAATACTTAAAGCATACTTGAAACAGGAGAGCTCCTTACCTTATTAGCTAGCAATTTTAACATGAATAAAAAAAATTACATAAAGTTACCAACAAGTTGTTAGTTGGACTGTTAGAGTAATAAATAACATTATTCTCATAAAAAAGAATAATACAAATTTAAATTTTAAAAAACATATTTATTAGGAGAGATAAGAACTCTTTACATTCTATGTTTTAAGATGGGGAACCCTTAATTTCTAAAAAAAAATTCAGAAAGTTCTTCTAATAAATAATTTAGTAGTATTGGGGGAGGAAAAAAAAATATTTGAATTGTATGTTGTAATTTCAAAAGAAAATGGAAATGAAGGGAAAAAAATTAAGGTGAGACTAAGATAAGAATTAAGGTAGATTAAATAACATAAATAAAATAAAAATAATAAATTTTATCTTTACGTTATCCTAGTACTTAACCATGCAATTGCATGTCTGAGGGAGGTACGCCGTATTGCCGTGGTCCGCAGCACACCAAATTTTCTGGCCGCTTTAGTTGTTCTTTCCTCGCGGAGTGGATTTTGTTGTTTACCTGTTTCTTTAAAATGGTATTTAATTATTTAAATGAATGAATATTTAAATAAAATTAATATTACCAAAAGTGGCTGAACAAAGGAAAAACAAACGCAAAAGTAAGAAAAGAAAAATAATCCTTTTCCCGTCTTAAATATAAAGTTCATATATATATATATATATATATTTCAATTTCATCCTAAATATAAGGTTATATTTTTTGTCTTTCATATTAATTTTTTTTATAATATTCTTTTATTGAGGTATTTTTTTATCTTCACATTAAATTTTAATTATTAAATGACATGATTATTTTTAGACAAATATAAAAAATACCTTACATAGTACAGGGGAAAAAAAACCATACATATTAGTTATAAATAGCCAACTTACATATGTGTTTTTAAAAGAAAGTTTATGAATTTGATAATAGATTATATTTACGGATAAAAAGCATGGAGACAACAACGGTCCTCTTGGCCCCAAGGTAACGACAGGTCTCTCGACCCCAGGCGATGTCGTTTAGTAACTTGCCTCAAAAGAAGCGAAAATGACCAAGTGGGCGAAATAAAAATAAAACATATTATTTAAATATAGTTTTATTAAAAATGAACGATAGATGTTACGAAAGATTTTAGGGACCCAATAAAGGTTAATTATAAGTGGTCTCAATAATAATTGAAGAGAATGTAATAATATATTTTTATAAGTTGGCTTGAAAAAATGGTGGAAAATCATATTTATATAAATCGAGATAAAATTATTTTCACAAATTTATTTCATATACTGTAAATTATGTTGGAAAAACAAATTTTAACGCTAATCCAATCATACTCTATGTAAAAATTGTCAATAATTTATTTGTCATTGGGATATCTTAGTATTAAGTCTCTTTCTTAAAACCTCATGGAAATTCCTAAAGATTTTAATAATACGTATTAAAAAAATGACCAATCAAAACATATTTCCAATTATAATTCAATCATACAAGCAAATTTATCGTTGAAATTGCATTTTAATGACATTATAAATAGTTTATGTAGACCATAAAATACAATTAAAGCAACATCTAGCAACATAATATCTTAGTTGAATTTAGTACCCTAATCTTATTTATGATGCATCCAATAATATCATGTTATTTTTCTGGTGCCTCATGATGTTATTATCAAATTACATCCAATATTCTAATTTTATTTATGGTGCAGGGGTACATAATGCACTACAAATAAAATTGTGGTGCTAGACTAGAAGAATAATATAAGATGTTTGATACACCATAAATAAGATTAAGGTGCAGGGTGCTACTAAAACATGATAGGAAAAATCATAATAAAATCCTACGAACATAAAAAATTATAATATAAGTCTCATAGCAAATTCTTCTATAAAAAATGTTCATAGGGATTGCATTGTGATCAATTCTGAATATGAAGTTACCGGATTACCCTTACTAATTGAAAACATATTGTCAGTCATTGGCAACTTCGTCAGTCTATTTCGACAACTGCATTTGCTTACTTTAATAAGTTTATTTTCCCACTTAGAAAACTACATCTGTCTACTTTGATAAGTTTAAAGTAGGCAGATACAATTGTCAAAATAAGTAGAAGAACTTGTCAAAATTGACACAAAGGCTTGTGAAAATAGGCACATTAATTTATCATTTTAGAATTTGTCAAAATAGGTAGATGCAGTTGTCAAAATAAACTGACGAAATTGTTAATACCCGACAATATATTTTCAATTAGTAAGAACAATTTGACAACTTTACATCCAAAATTAATCACAATGTAATCCCTAAAATTTTTAATAAAAAAATTTATTATAAGATTTATTTATAATTTTTTATAATCCTTAAGATCTCACTCTCATTTCCTCTATGCTATTTTCCCAAAATAGTATAACCGTGTTGGATGCTTACGAGACAACATTTCCAGCATGCATCCCGAGACAAAGAGCATGCACGAAACACACATCCGCGGGGGCAATCTGGTCATAACCGATGGCTCAAGAAATTAAAAGATTCTCATGCGATAATATATATTTTTGCCAAAACTGTTTAACGTTGGTTTTTCTTTTTCTTTTTCCCTTTCATTCAAAACCTTATTAATAAGGATAATACTGAAAATTTTTATTAATTTATAAAAAAAATTTATGAATTAACTATCATTCCTTAATTATTGTGCATTGATTTAAAGTAATCCTTATTTTCTTGGTGACCTCGTTTCTATTTGTTCTTGTACTAGGATACTAAGAGAATTATGGGAAAATCACTCTTTTGATAATATAATTTTAACTCAGTTAAAATACAATCATTACATTTTTACTTGGTGCAATTTAATACATATAATTTTAACTTAGTTATAACTTGGAACTATAGTTTTAGCCATTATTTAGCCCTTATGTTTTTTAAAATAAAATCATATAATAGAATTTTGAGAAAATTGTTTAAAAATACCTTATTAGAAACTTATTTGTCAAATATGACATTCGAGTGCAAACAATCTTTCCGTGTATAAAAGATCTTCCTTTGTGTTCAAAAAATATTCTCTATGCTCAATATATCTTCCCTATATATGTGTTAATAATATTCTCTTATATGTAAAAAATCTTCCTTAGGTCCTATTTAACAAATAAGTTTTCAATGAAGTTTGTATGAGCAATTTTTCTCATCTGAAACTGCAAATAGAGGTGATTGGATTTGCACCAACAGAAACCATAATTTGATACACAATAACAATAAAAGGATACTCCCTCCGGTCTTTTTTATAAATAACTTTTTTCTTGATTGTGTAAAATAAATTAGCGGTTAAGATTAATTAAAAATAATAAATATGTAAAAAATGTCATATCTTTTCTAAATATGCTTATATTTATATGAGAGAGAATGAGTAAAAAAATATGAAAAAGAATAGGTAATAAATGATTAGTGAAAGATAATTAATGATAAGTGGGGGATAATTAATATAAAATTATGTATTTAATAGGGGTAGAAAAAGAAAAGATAGTTTAAATTTTAAGACACAAAAAGAAAATTGTTTATATTAAAGATCAACCTTTAGAGAGATAAAATTATTTATAAAAAGGAGAAAGTATATATTATAAGAGATTTTTTTTCCCCCTTTTTAAGATAGTGAATGGAATGTATCGGAACTGGGTCTTTCCTTTCTTTCATTTGTCTTTTTCCTTTAGAACAGATAGGCCCTATATAACATAACTAAAGATAACTAAAATAGATGGAAGTTTCTGTTTTTAGATTAAATAAAAAAAGAAATCAATTTCTATTTATTAATCTAGAATAGCTAGACCTAATGTAATAGTCATAAATAATCATTCTATTAATTTCAAAATCTCAAATTAATTTAGAAAGGTAATAAATATTAAGGACTAACTTATGAAATGATTAACACTATAGACACTAAGTTATAATAAATCAAATTTTAAAAACTAAGTTCTAATCAAGTCAAAATATAGAATTATACTAAGTTAAAATATATAGACTAAGTTATAATAAAATAAAAATTATATGGAGCAGAAGATTTGATTTTCTCAAAAACTAAAGATGTTTTGGTAACCATGCTTTCTCTACTTTCTTATGGATCTTTACTTGCTTTTGGAATCACAACAGACAAAATTAGAGTAATATTTGCATAATCCATCCAAATCTTTTTTTGCAAGATACTTTTAGAAGGGATACTTGGTTCTTATAAGGCGCAAGAGGGGAAAATAGAAAAAGCCTTATGATAAGATCATCTAAGTTAGTTTATTTAAACAATATGCCTCTAAATAGAAAACATCCGTATTTAAAATCTGCCATGCTTGCCAGAATAGCAATACAAGTTGAACTGCCTATCTGCAACAAGCTCACTAGAGCTCTGACCATTCCTAATCATAAGATTCTTCATGCCTTCAAAGAGTACAATGAGGCCATTGAAGCAAGAACAAACCCATACTATTTCACTTGTACTGTGCTGGGAATCAGAGAGAAGCTAACCAAAAAGCGATGATTCCTTTACACATTGAATTTTAGTTCCCTGAAACATCTATTTCAGATATGACTACAGTTACCTAAAGACTTGTGAGTTTTGAGCAAAGGGTAGAGAAAACTACAAGAGAGAATTGGAGGAAATCAATTCAATTTTCTCAAGCTTTCAAAGTCTGACAGATCAAGATATGTTTTTTCCTCCAATATCCTACTGATGCGCAGAAGATGCTATATCCCACTGATGCGCAGAAGATGCTTTCTTAGATCTTCCGCATGGAAAACAAACTCTGGTGAGTTCAATGTCCTGGGAATTATAGCTAATGCAAGAGAGTTCATAACTCAGTTTTTCAAGCCATAGCTGCTATTGCAGAGTATTAGCAACTGTCAAAAGTAATACTACAGATTAGGAAATTACATCCAGAAACATCCTTCAATATATATAGTCATCATCAAAGACCATGTAATTTGAATTCCTTCTCGATCTAGCCTCTCTGTCAGTCTGCACAAATAAATCAATATATTTATGTTAATTTTTTATATCCCAATATGCTTGAATGAGCAGCATGGGTTGATACATTCTGAAATTACTGCAACAACAAAAAACTGTGACTCCAGCAATAGCAACCATGCTCTTTCACTTCATTTAATTTAACCAGAACGTTACCAAGGACTAGAATTCTTGCCATTAAATATGGGTTTTCTTTTTCCTATCTCTTCCACTTCATTTAACTTAACCAGAATGTTACCAAGGACTAAAATTGTTAGCCATATTCAGGTCTCTATTAATACCAGTAAGTTGAATAGTCCTAAAATTTTGCAGCTTTAGGACTCTATGCTTACCTTGTGAATGAGTCTCTCAAATGCTTCTGTTCCATTCTCCTCCATGTATCTCTCAGCAGCAGTTAGAACATCATCTGGTTTACCGAACATGTCCTTCTTACGCGGAAAATACCACATTTGAGAAGCTTGAGGAATTTGGGGCATTTGTGGGTTCATGTAGAAGGGTCTAATATAGTGCTTATAAACATGTGCTGCCCCATTGAAATGTGGAAGCACCAACCAGCAACTGAGAATCAACTTGGCATAAGGCCAAATAGCAAGCCTGAAAGTAACATCTTGATCATTACACCCCAGAGATAGAAATAGCAATGGAGACATTCAAAACTTGCAAACAAACGAAAAAGCAAAAGAAACAACCGTACAGAACACTAAGTCATGCTCGTTTTGCTTATTTTCCCTTTAAAAGGAAAGAGCTCATCAAAAGTTCGATTCTATTACTCATTTATGTAATTAAAAAAGAAAATATACGAACCACATATCAGTCATGATGGGACCCTTCAAACTACATATTAACACTTTGCATTTTATCAAGAAAAAGAATCAGAAGTATTACTGCATTTCAAGCACAGGAAACTCAAGCAATAGCAACCAAACTCATCATAAACAGGGAAGCTTACGCTTCAAGAACTTTGGCAAATGTGAGCTCAAAGAGTGTGATCAAGGAATAAAGAACCCAATAGGTGAGCCATTGTTGATCATCAGTAACGGACCTGGTCTCTATAGCTTGAATCGAAGCATATCTGTCAGAGACACCCAAAAAAAAAAAATGGCGTGAAGAGAAGACAAACCCCACATCAAGTTAGGGCATCACATTGCTTCACAGTAAAGAGACAAAAATGCACAAAACAGAAAGCAACTTACAAAGGGTATACCAGGGTGACCAAAGGCCTGGGAACAAAAGGCAAACAAAGAATATAACCAAGTTCAGTGTGAATCACAGCAAAATGCCGAAAGAACTAGAGAGGAAAAGTGACTTACAGTAAAAGAACATCTAAATTATTGGCGATGACTTGGAGTAAATTGTTCCCAGAAGCGCCCATGTCTTGCAAATTGCAAGGGTTCTCTGTTTAATTTCTGGAGAACTGAGATGAGGGTTTAGCAGAGGGCAGACATGGAGATTGGGCCGAGGAGAGAGAGAGAGAGGTTTGAAAATGAGACCAAAAAGTAAAGAAAGGAAGTGCGAGAAAGTTGGCAATGGGGTCTCTAGAAAGAACTGATTTTTTTCGGAGAATCTTTCGCGCTCGAGAATTGAGGCACCGAAATTTTCTTTTGTTTTTCCCCCCTTCTTTCTGAGGACCTCTCTCTTCCGTATTCCCTGATTCTTTTTTGGCCAAAAATCTTCCATCACTGATTTTCCGCCCCCATATTTCATTACAATTTCGTTTATTTTAAAGAAAAATTGTTAAAAAATAGGTTTGGGGTAAATTAATTGCTAAATGTTATTATGGGAGATCTGTTGCACACGACCGGATGATATGTTGCATATGATGAAAGATGTTTGTATATTAGTAGGGAAGATTTATACATATAGAAAGATTGATTGCACACAACAGAAGATGATTTACACATGTAGTAATATTTAATAATTAATTTGTTCCAAATATATTTTTTAGCAGTTCTCACTTATTTGAATCAAATTTTTTAATGTTATTAAACATAATAGTGTTATATTAACAGCATATAATTGTCACATTAGCGACACTTTATCTTTACCTAAATCAAAGTTGAATAATTATAGAATAATTTGAAAATAACAATATTAGAATGAAAAAGAAAATGTGTTAATGAAAAAAATTTATCTGGTATGATGAAAATTAGATAGGAAAATGAGGTGAATGACAATTTCCCTTGATTAAAAAATTACTATAATATCTAAGAGGGATAAAAAGAAAAGACCCAACCTATGGGTTGTTTGATTTAGTTTTTTAAAACAATAAAACATGTTTGATAAATTGTTTTTAAAAAATAAAAAACAAAAAGTTATTTTTAAAAATTAAAAAAACAAAAACAGTTTTTAGTTATTTTTTTTGTTTTCTTATTTTTTATTTTTTGAAGCCGTCACTTATTCATTATTGACATTACAATACCAATGGTGACCACATCCACGTAACCACCAACGACCACACCGCCACGTTACTTCAAAATCAAAATTTTCAAAACAATCTATCTAAATAGATTTTTTTTTATTTTTAAAATTTGTTTCTTAAAACTGTTTGTAAAAACAAAAAACAGAGAATATAATCAAACAATCACTATATTTTCCCCTTCTCAGATCCAAAACACCCCTTTCTCTATTTTCCCCTTGATCCATGGCTATGGTTAATTCTCCATGTAATAAAAACCTTAACCCAATTACAATCCATCAAAATAGGCATATAGCATTCATCATCATAATCAGAACATGGCCAACAAGAACGGTGATGATGCAGAACCCGAACGACAGATTTTTTTTCTTAAAAAAAATAAAGCAACGGTGCCTCCGACAAGCATCAATGCGGATGAGCGAGATCTCTACGGAGGATTTGGAGAAGGAAGCCGTACACCTGCCAACACGATCACAAGGGAGGGACATAAACTCTGGGATAACAGTAATAACGTCCTCCATTTCTTTCCTCCTCCTCATCACCGACGTAAATTGAGCGAGAGAGATAGAGCAAGGGATGAAGATCACACCAGTAGAAAAATGACTTTTTAGACCAATTTTAGATGAGGTCTTGATACAGCTGGTCTAAAAAGTGTGACTTTTTAGACCGGTTATATGGATAACCGGTCTTAAAAGTTTTAGACCGGTTATTCAAATATTCGGTCTAAAAATTGTCTTTTTTTTGCTAGTCTATTAATTACGTTAGTATACTCAATCTGTACATATCCTAAAAGCATGCTTCCAAGGCCATACTTATAATTACTTATCACGAATATATCTTGGTGGAGTCATACCTGAAGAACCCAATAAGCATAGCTCAGAAATCTTGCAACACCCAGTGCAAATATATAATGAGCTGTGAATGACTCAACAATATGAAATAATATTAGGAAATGAGTTAGAAAAGAAAGTAATTAGATGCAAGTTGGAAGATAATTTTTATTTAACAAATTTTTTCGGAGAATAAATATTTAGAAACAGGGCAAATGATAGAAGAAAACGCTAACCTTGGCCCCTAGTGAAGAATCCAATTTGTAAATTCTCTCAGATGTCGCAATCGTAAGCCTGAAGCAAATATGAGTATACAATTTTGCAATAGAAATCGATCTGAAGTATATGACGGTAGCTAGTCTGAAGTATGTATAAAACTAATTAAGTAGAGCGCTTACCTTAAACCAATTGGAGGGAAGAAAAGCAGAGTCTTATGGTAATGGATTCTACCATACCTCTGCGTTGACGACAGAGATGGTCAAGGATGGTGGAGCGATGTAGGAAGGAGGAGTTGTCGCAGCACACGGGAGGGGTTTACAAGAAGCTTGATGAGTATCAGATTTCAAAATTGAAATTAGGCGCTAGCTAAAGCCGTGAGAGAGAATTTTAAATATTAGGGCGGACTTTTAAGACTGATTATTTGACAAAACCGGTCTTAAAAAGTTCACCTTTTAGACCGTTTATAACTAATAACCAGTCTTAAAAATAAAAAATATTTAATTTTTTAATTTCACATCTTTTAGACCGGTTATCATCAACAACCGGTCTAAAAAGTTTTATCTTTTAGACCGGTTATTAGTGACAACCGGTCTAAAACGTCTTAAATTTTTTAAATTTTTATTTAATTTTATATTTTTAGACCGGTTGTTTAGATAACCGATCTAAATAATATCTTTTAGATCGGTTATTTAAAGAACCGGTCTAAAAAATTCTTTATAATTATGAAACTGCCACTGGTCATATTTTTTAGACCTTATCTCCAATAACCGTTCTAAATAATATGGTCTAAAAAAGGCTATTTTACACTAGTGTCAATCTCCCAATCCTCGCAGGGAAGGGACATAAACCCCGGTAGCTCTCATTTCTTGGGATGGAGGGAGATCGAGCGAGGGAGGCGAGGGTGGGGCCTTAAAGATTATAAGCCTTAACATGTCGCTAGAGCCGATCGAAAGCCCTGGGACAAGGACTTCGTGGAACGAGAACAGAGAGAGGAAAATCAAAACCCAGTTGGGGGCTGATCGGTACTTTCAAAAGATTTTCCCATCATTTTCTTAGGTTATTGGTGGGAACCCATTTTCATCTATATAAATGAAAATGGGTTCAAGTAGGAAAATATTTTTTGATGGAAATGGTGAATTAAATAGCCGTCGCTAGCTGGAAATTCCAATTTTCCCTTTCCCTCCTCTCAGTTTCCCTAAATCGAACAACCCTTTAAGATCTAGATTCAAGTTGCATGTAACCTTAAAGATGTTCCGTTTGATCCTAACTAGAGGACAAAGTATATTAAAACATATATTCCTTTCGGTCTTTAATATAAGACGTATTTACCTGATTTGATTAGATTAAGGAAGTTGGTTAAATTACATGTATATTCTAAAACATCTTAGTTGATAAGTAAAATATTTGCATATTTATTTTCCCTTATATGATGATTTTGTGGACTATATTTGAGCTGAATGTAATCAATTTGAGTGTAATTAATAAATAAATAATAATTTTCTTGCAGTCATGGACAATACCGCATTAAGAAGAATTAAAGAAGGCATTTAAGGAGAAGTTACTATTCATGGGGTACTATTCACTATGCACTGTTCATGCATGGTACTTTTTGGAATCACTGTAGCGACTGTAGTAGGGGGACTGTAGCGGATCACTGTATTATACAGTAGCGGTTGGTGTGTGTAGACGTGGGGCGGTTCGGTGCGGTTCACTGTAGCAAAATTACTGTAGAAAAATACTGTAATAGTCCGAAAATGAAGCCTATAAATAGAGCTTCTTGGCACCCTAAAATAAAGGAGGAAGGGAGAGAGAGAGAGAGAGCTTCTATTTTAGAGAAAGAGTTGTTATTTTTAGAATTTATTTCTTGCATTTTTTATACTTCTTGCATGCCTCCTATATGGATGGTTTTACCTCCTATAGGGAAGGCCTAGGTAGTCCTCCTTCATGGATGGTATAGGTTGCCACCTACATGGAAGGTTTTACCTCCTATATGGTAGGCTATATTTTCCATTTTCATGCATCTTGTAGTTGTATTTTTATTTTTTGTAATTAATTTTTATGCAATGTTTATGATGTTTTTATTTTATGTTTGTTTTGTTTTTAATTTCATTATGAGCTAATTTTCCTTTTCCTAGGGTGATGACGTAGTTTACTAATGATGGATTGAATTTTAACTTATTAAATCTAGTTTTAATTTTTCCTTCATGATTGAGTTTTAATTATTGTTCTTAATACTTTCAATTAACTGGCCACCTCTTGAATAATTTCAATATGTATGTTGAGACCGGAAGGAGATACATGTGTGTGGATCCTATAATTAAAACCATAATTTGCATATGAAATAAGAATATATTCATATGGGTTGTGTAGTCTTGAATGAGTTCCATAAATCTTAATGTATGATTAATTGCTTAAATTTATATAGGAATATATTGGGTTAGCAATTAATTATAGAATTACTTGATCTTAGAAGAGGCTGGTAATTACATTAAGGAAACTCGACTATAAATCATGTGGAATAAATTGGACTAGAATAGATAAGTGATTCAATCCAGAATTTGTTAAGTGAAATCTAATCCCTAGGATTTTTTCTCATATTTGTATACATATCACTTGTATTCATATTTCATCATTTTTATCTTGCAATATAAATCACAACTAATCTATCGACCAAATAGTATTAAGATTATCAATTTTGGTACTTAGTGATCAATCCTCGTGGGAACGATACTCTACTTGCTTCTATATTACTTGATTATGATAGTGTACACTTGCACTTTCTAAATACACCATCCTATACTCGTAACATTAGTCATCTTCCTTAATTCCGTAATTCTCTCTCCTCCTTGATTATGATTGAGGGATCATCAATAGGCGTTATTTAGGAAAATATTGAAAAATATGAAAACTATATCTTATATTTAAGATAAAGGTCAACTCCCCAAATATGTCTTATATTAAGGACTGCAGGAGTATTCTATTTAAATGGGAAAATTTCATTTAGGTTCTGAGTAAGAGAAAATGGGATAAAACAGTCCCCTAAAATCTCAAAATTGCATTTAAATCCCGTGGGACTTTTTTACAATAAATTTCAATTGTCAAATGCCCTTGGACTTGTCAATGGCCTCCATGAACTTGTCAATGGACGCATATGGACTTGTCAGTGGATGCCCATAGACTTGTCAATGGAATTGAAATTTATTGCAAAAAAGTCCCACGAGACTTAAATATAATTTTAAGATTTCAAGGAACAATTTTGTTATATTTTTTCTTGTTTGGGACATAAATGTAATTTTTCCTATTTTAATTTGTTGACAAATGAAAAAGTAAGAATTAACTGCAGGTAATGACAACTGAATGAGTGCAAGGGTAAGTGTGTCTTTCTATAATTGGAATATCTTACTCTTAGGCCGCCAGGGATTTGCTAGTAATTTAGAGATTTTAAGGGACCTTATAGTAATTTGACTTACTTAGGACTTGAGTGCAATTTTCCCAAAAAGATGGGATTTGGTGGTTATTTTTTTCTTGATATTTTCCTTCCTTATAATTTATAATTGCATTAAATTATTGATATGTTTTTAATTTGGTTAAGGTATACATTTGGTCAACTAAAAGTTTGCATCAAGCTTCAACCTAGTCCCTTAATTTTAATATCATTATTATCGTTTAACAAAAATATTGAATCAATAAATTTATATAGTGATTCTTTTATTCAATGCTTACCAAGCATGTTCTTCAATAAAATGTTTGTGGTTAAAAAAAACAATCATATGCTTTTTTGGCACACATAAAGCTCTTAATAAGTAGAGACTATGTAAAGATAGACGAACATAACTTTACCCCCATAAATAGAAAAACTGTTTTCATAATTTGAATTTGTGAACCCAAAATCAATGTATCACATAGCAACAACATTGTACTTTGTTGCTCCAAGATTCAACCTCAACAAAAATAATCCTATAAGATTTAAAAATTGAATCCATAATTAGATTCCTATTATTTGTTAGAATTTTTATATTGCCCATCTTTTCCCCCCAACATATTGCCTTTATATATCTTCTTTATTCTTTTGAGCTGCAAATTGATATTAATCGATGATATTGTAGTGACATTGATTGGTGATGACTCACTACAAAAAAAAACGACGATTAGTAGCGGTTAATTTGAAGCGGCAGGAAAAAACTGCTACCAGTAGTGGCATTTGTAGCAATTAGAGTTAACACCGCTACTGATTTAAAAAAAACCAGTAAATCATGTTTTATGTACACTTTATAGCGGTTATATTATTCACAACCACTACTAATTTCATGCCATATGGCGCGTGGTTACTTTGTAGCGGTGAATTGACATAAAATCGCTACCAATATGGCGCCAAATAGAGCAAAGGTGGCGCGCCATTTGTGGCGGTTAATTTGTAGCAGTTATATAGACTAAACCGCTACCAATATTAACCGCCAAACGACGTGAAGCAGAGGTGGTTATTGTGTTTGTCAATTAGTTGCAGTTTAACATACCCTAACCGCTACAGAATACAAATAGATATGTATTTGTTGTGGTTTAGCATAATAACTGTGACAAAGTTTGAACCTTTGTCGCAATTATATACTAAACTACTACAAATGTAATCACTATAACTAACCGTACGACCCCAAAGTCAATAAAAAGAATTTGCAGTACGAAGTTAATAATAGCCTTCAAAGTTGTTGATACCCTGAAAAAAGGGAAAAAGCTTATGATTCGTATCATGTTACATAACATGATACCAAGCATAGGCTATTTCCTTTTTTTTCAGGTGGGCGGCAACTGCTTTAAAGGCTATTGTTTGCTTGGACTGCAAAATTTTTTACTCTTCCTGGCACTTAGTAGCTGTTATTATTGTAAACTGCTACAAAATGGATAAATTAATGACAGTTGGCTTAGTGGTATTTTGTAGCGGATATACTCTTTATAACCGATACAACTGTTGTGTGGCCATATGAACAATCAGCATATTGATAGCGATTTTTCTCTATAACCGCTACAGAATGTCAAAAAATAGATATTTGTAGCGGTTATTCTGTTTAACCGCTACAACTATTTAGCTGCATTTATAAACCACAATTCATGAGGTGATAATTGTAGTGGTTTATTTTTGAAACCGTTACAAATACCAACTCTATATAACAACGCTCCCTTATTCTCATTTTACTTACCATTTTGATTTCTGACGACTTTTCCTTAAAATTTTACCTTTCTACATATGGCTTTAGGAGATAGAGGAAAGGGGAAGGAGGTTACTCCACCTTGCAAATCTCTATATGGTAGCAATAGTAGGGGAGGTGGGGGTTGTGGCAGGAGTTAACGCAGGGTGAGTGGGGTCACACGACTACAGTTGTGCCCAGAGTAGCGACAGGAGGGGTCCCCAGTGAAGCCAAGCATCCGGCCCTAAAGGAGGGGACCACACCACATGACCATCATAAAGGAAAGGGAGGTGAGATCAGCGTCAGCGATTATGAGGACGAGGATCATGGGATGTTCAACTTCGAAAGCTTTCCTCTCAGCGATTTGGAGCGGTTGCTAGATGAGGAGGCCGCATCGGCCCCAGATAACACACGACGGTCATCTTCCCGGTCTACTGGGTTTGAGGTGCAAGTGAGAGGTAAATGTAATTTTATTTTTTAACTTTTCTGTAAATACAGTTCAGTCAAATGTGAATTTAAATTTAACTAACGTATATGATAATTGTACAGATGAGTAGGGGAACATTTCCTCGAGGAGGCTGGACGTGACCGGTTTGAAAAGCTTAGACCGGAGATTACGAGTTGTGGTTTCATGGAACGAGCCCACGGACCAGCCCATCGAGAATGGGGGTCTCCTGTTCAACCGCTTTCTGAGCGACCTGGGCTCAGATTGGATGCGGTTCCCCATTCACTTCAGGACTTGAAAGCAAGTTCCGAAGGGGCTGAAGGATAAAGCGTGGGATGAGGAGGTTAAGGTAATTTAATAATTCTATTTAATTATATTAAATGATTTGTAATTAACTGTTTTTAATTATTATTTTTTAATTTTATATATTTGAAATAATTGTATTTAGATATTTTATTTAATTGAATTTCAGGGTAGGTTTGCCGTGGATGAGTGCTATAAGAGGTACATGCTGCTGAAGCTGGGAGACAGCTGGAAGAACAGCCAGAATTGTCTCTACCATATCAAATACAGGGATGGGACGATTCCTCTGGAACAGCTGATCGAGGACGTGCCGAACGGCGTCCCACCAAATGACTAGGCGGGTTTTGTCCATTACAAGAGGAGTCTGGAGGGCAGGTAATTTTTTTAAATAACTATTATTTGTTCTTTTAATATTATTTTAATAATTATTATTTAAGCAATGTCTGTAGGCTCTATCTCAGAGAAACACGGTGAGCCGCGCCCAGCAGTCGATCCACCACACGGCTGGATCGAAGACATTTGTTGTGATCTACATCGAATTAGTATGTTTTTACCATTGCAGTTAATTTTAAATTAATATTAATAACTTCATTTTGATTAAATATTTATAATAATAATTTTATGTTTCAATTGTTTAAGGAGCGGAAGGCTCAAGAGGAGAATTGCCAGACTGATTATGGAGAGTTATTCACGATGACACACAAGTACAGGGAGGGGACTTCGACGTCTCAGCTGTAATATCCCAAAATTTTGAATACCAAAATTCCTTGAATATTTAATTATATTCAATGGAATAAAATGATGAATTTTTTATGTTATTAGTAGAATTACGGTTAAACACTGATAAAATAGTTTTATTAAAGTATAGTTAATAAAGTAAGCAATGATGACATAAAGTAGTAATGATGATGATTAAAGTAACTTTTAACATACCAATGAAAAGCTGCCATGTGACCTCGCCATAATTACAAGCGTTGAGTCAGCATGTTACTTTTAAAAAGTTGCTTTTGTGTGGAGTAATGAGAAGCCGCTGCGTAACCTTGTCATAATTAAAGGTGCTGAGTCAGTGGGACACCTCGCAATTAGCATAATCAAGGATGCTGATTCAGTAGGACACCTCGCGGTATTTGTCAACCTCTGGTTATGCCACGTGTCCGACTATCCTGAACACCAACTCAGGGAGTCAGGGAATGTAAAATTTCAAACTTCAATCACTAAAATTCCTCTACGCCTTGGTGATATAAAAGGGGATAAAATGGTGAATTAAAGAGAAAATTAAGAGACAAGACAAGGAAATTAGAGGTCACACACAATATGGTTATTTGGTACACAAGTTAGTGTTGCTACCAGTGTGTTCTTCCGCGAGATAGTCAGGTTGTGAGAATTTTTAAATTAGTAAATGATCTCTAAAAATTCTGAAACTTTCTATAATGAAATTAGACATGATAAGCTTTAATTTTATAGGTCATATAGAATTTTTGGAATTGTATACAAGGAGATATGAATTTTTGAAATTTTCCTAGCGAATTTGACGTTTTTTCAGGGGCAGACTTCAAAAATAATAATTATGGGAATGGTGAGCTTCAAATTGGATAATAGTTATATTTTCCCCTAAAACTATACACAATAAGAGTCATATAACCTTTGGAATCATCCAAATTAGATATCTATAAAATTATATATGAAATTTCAAAGTTTGATGTAAATTCTGCCAATTTTTCCAACAAATGCGAAATTGGAAAGATGTTAGGGAAAAATGGTCATTTTGGCTAAATAAAAATCAATTCAGAAATATTCCCTTAATAATTAAGGAAGAGGGTGGATTTGGATGAAGGTGATTGGAACACTTATATGGACACTTGGAAACAAAAGAAAGCATATGGAAATAGGAAGTATGAAAAGTTGTCAAGTATTAGAACTTTGTAATAAAAAAATGTATAAAATAAAAGGAGGTGGACATGATATTTTAAGGAAACATTTCTACCCTTTCCTTCTTCAATTTCATTCAACCTAAGAAGCAAGGGGAGAGGGAGTGCTTTAAAGAAATAAGAACAAGAGAGAGAGAGCATAACTATTCAAGAAGCAAGATCAAGGTAAGTAGGTAGAAATTTCTACTTGTTCTTGTTCTATAGCACATGAAATCTCTTCTTAACCTTCATGACATCTTGAAATAGACATCAAACCAACAAAAACTCAAGGGAGAAGGAGGAGCAATTCAGCCAAGAAGGGGAGAAGAAGAAGGAGTAAGGTAAGTTGTATAAACCTTGAAATTCTTGTTGAACATTGAGTTGTGATTGTTGTCTGACTGGAAATTTGGTTATCTGTAATGGTTTTGTAAACTTGGGATGTCTAATTTCTAAGGGTAGATGCTGCCCAAATTTCCATTGATTATGTTAAAATGATGATTTGATGATTAAACATGAAAATACAAATGAAAAGAAAGTGTTTAAGGTTGAAATCATGAAAATCTAAGTTTCTCCCTAAACTTGGAAATTTTCGGTCAGACCTGGAATGAAAGGTTGGATTTGGAATGTCATGTTTTTGATAGTTCCATGATGTTTAGAAGGGAAAATTGTGTTGAGTTCATGTTGATTGTGAAGCATGAAAAGCCCTAGAATGTGAAATGACAATTTTGCCCCTAAAACCCCAAGTTAGAGCTGCTAAGGGAAAATCTGTAATTTGAGATGGAATTTTCTTAATCTAAGGTCAAAAGTGGATTTTACACATGAAATTGTGTAGGAATAACATGGGTCATAATTTTTGGAAAAGTATAAAAATACCGAATAAAAAGGGATTAGACTGGGTTCCCTAGGGGCATTTTGGTAAATATGCGTCTTTGAGCTAAGATAACCAACTTATAAATTCTAGAATAAAGTATGGATGAGTAATAACTCATTTGCAATTACTTTGGAAATTTTAGGAATTTGGTATTTGCCCGAGCCAAACAAAAAGTTAAAGGATCAATAGAAGCTAGGCCATGGAAAAGAGCCAGGTAATAACTATATATCTCATATTCTATGTGAATATTAATATACATTATTTTCCATGATCTGTTCAATGTATTGCTTGTGGTGTTGATACTCTCTGGGTGTGGGTGATGAGTTAAACCACCCCATGGGACCTTTGGGGTACTATGTGGCTAGGTGGACCTAGTTGAGTGGCTTGATATGTACGGATGATCGAGAATTGTCGAGTTCTCGCAAAATAACCAGTTTCAATAAAAATTTGCAGTACATAGAACCTAGATCGTTTCCCACGGAATTTACATGCAGTCTAAAACATTCGAAACAATGATCAATGGGGGGGTTCAATTAAACTATTAACGGACAATAAACTCAGATTAAAGACCGAAATTGAAAACGAACTAGACCAAACAGATTAAAACGACTGACCTAGAATTGGGATTCATAGTTTCCTACCATCATCAGACGAAAATTATAACGAACTCGTGATTGGTTCTGGACGGACCGAAATCTCTATATTCGTCCAGAGAATCCATCAACTAGACAATCGTTTAGGTTCTGTTCGTATGTGTGGCATGCTACTGTGCAATCGCACAGTATCACTGTAACCCGATTCGAACTGTGTCCTTGGGATATACCAATCCGAATATTAAAATAAACGTTCGAACTATTCCAGAAATCGAATCCGATTAGAGTAAATAGAAACGAGTTATGTTACCGGTTTAAGTATGTCCTCTGATTGGAAACGTGAATCCTCAATCCATAGGTCAATCACAGAAACTTAGCCGGACATGGCTGGAAAATCTGAAAAATGAACGAAGAACGCGAAGAACATTTTTCAGAGAATCAAGAACTTCTGATTTCAATCCAAAAACGTCACAAATCCATTCTGCCCTATTGTTTCAGCTAACCAAAGTAAAAACATAATTGTCACATGGGTCAAAGCCCATCAGTTCAGCCCAAAACGGAAATTAATAATAAATGGTGCTTCATTACAAAATTTGGGCCCAATAAAAATCCAGAAAAATACATATAACATTGACTACAGTTTTGACTATCCTCTTTTCCGAATCTTCCCTTCAAGTCTTCATATCAATTATTGCCCTCTGAATCATCTAAAAAATGAGATAAGAATGAGATCATTCGAATATCTGGTTCAAGAGTTATGATCAAAATAGAGAAGGGTTGTAAATCTGGAATTTTTATTATTAAAATATGTTAAATCCAATAAAACACTCAAAGCCCAAATAAGCATAAAAGTCCATTATTTATTACTAAACAATCTAAATTTATTAATCAAGAGATACAAATGAGTGTAATAAATATTCAATTATCAACGGACAGGTATTGGCTTGCTCCAAGTTGTTATGTGATCACATTACATAGGTGAATTCCATGGTGAATTCCTATGTACGAGTTATGATTTGTGCAGATCAGGAACGGATGATCATTTTAATCCGGACAAAATCATCATTTAGTTTCTGAGCATTGTCAGCTAGGCGTTAGCATTTTGATTGCTGCATCATGATAAATGCTACATTGTAAGTTTACTTTTCACATTTTATATGATTTATATTTTGTTACTATTGAGATTCGTATGAATATCACTCTTTCCAAAAATTAAAATTTACTCAGCTAGATGATACGGCTCAGAAGGAAAAATAGCGAAAATCGATGACAGAAGGTTTGGTGCAGAGCAAAGAGTTTTGTTGGTTATCTCTTAGTTTCTTATTGTATATGGGATTTGTTCTAGATATGTATAAACCCTGTGGGTTTATCTGTAATGTAATCAAGAATATTGTATCAGTATATTATATTATTTCTTTATGCCTATTGAATTGTGTGTTAATACTCTGATAAATGTCAAAGTATTGAGGGGTTTGACATCAGCAGGTAGAGTAGGCCATTGTAAGTACCATAATTAGAATTATTGTTAATTGATTGTTTAAAAAAATAATTTATTGTTGATAATAATAATGATTATAACAACTTGTTGCATAAAACTACAGGCAAGGATTCAACAGTCTCAGGATGAACTGAAAGAGACACAGACCCAGGAGTCTCAGGGGTCTGTGGACCCTACTGTGCTACTGAAGGCTGGTTTGGAACAGATTGAGCACCCAGGCCATGTGAGGAGGATAGGGTTAGGTGCCAGACCCAACATGGTGTATGGGAGGAGCGGCAGCTCTGAGGCAGGACCTTCTCGACCACGAACGTCGGGAGCAGACGTCCAAGGGAGGAGACTATTGAGGAGATTCGGATGAAGGTTACGAGACAGATGTAGGTACAGGCCGATTACATCTACGCGCAGCAGATGCAGTGGCAGGATATCAAGAACTTCGTACTCGACAAGGCGTAGAGTCGCATGTTCCTTGATGAGGCATACCCAGAGGTCCCCCTGTCTCAAGGTTTGTTGTACAGCCCGCTCGTCTCCCATCTGATGATGATGCTGTTGACTCTACCCAGCCCCGTCCTCCGCCCACCACTGAGATAGGACATGCTAGCCAGACTATTGACGGTGCCGCCCTAGACAGGACATGTTGTCCAGACTGCTGACGGTGCCCCCTGAGACAGGGCCTGACCATGACACTCCAGCTAGTTAGCTTCGTTTATTTAGGATTTTTTCTTTTCTTTTTAAAAATTGTACCAAAATGTTTGAATTAATTTAATTGTTGTCACAAAGTTTTTTATGTTTTGTTAATTAGGTTATTTAATTTCGTTTGAAAAATCAATTTCTGAAAAAAATAAACAAATAACCAAACATTAGTTGTGGTTAAAATTTTGTTTGAAAAATTAATTTCTAAAAAGAAATAAATAAATAACCAAACACTAGTTGATGTTAAAATTTCGTTTGAAAATCAATTTCTAAAAAAAATAAATAAATCACCAAACATTAGTTGTGGTTATTATTTATAACCCGCTATAAAGGTTAACTTTGTAGCGGTTTTGTGGTATTAACCGCTACCAAGTTATTTAAAATTTAGATTTTTGAATCTGATGTTCCCACCAATGATCACATGCATTTGTAACGGTTACATAGTGTAATTGCTACAAATGTTCACCTATTTGACTTTTGAAATCAGTCATCCCGCCAATAGTCAGATGAGTTTGTAGCGGTTATATAATAGTAACTGCTACTAGTCTCACTCATTTGAATTTTGAATGTCTTATCCTGCCAACGGTTGCATGATTTTGTAGCGGTTATTAAGTTTTAACCGCTATAATACTTGTATATGTAGCGGTTTAGGTAGCGGTTCAATAAACTGCTATTAATTTTTAAACGTTGTGAAACTTCAATTTAAGCATCTTGTGACATCTCATTTGTAATTCCACTCATTTTGTTTGCTAAATTATTTCCTCTAGCTATGGATTAATCATGGATCAAGTTGCCATGCAATTCTCCAGCTTATTTAGACGGATTAAACAACTTCTTGGATTTCGCTTACTCTCACGCCAGCTGTAATGGAAAGATCGTATGTTTGTGTCGGAGATGCAAGTTCAAGAAGTGGCATACACGAGAAGTTGTTAAGGAACATTTGCTTGTGAAGCCTTTCCCGGAAGAGTATACGTTTTAGAGAGTTCATGGTGAGAAGGCTGATATGAGATACGATGATGCTTTTCCTCAAAGTTCACAAGTAGGAGTTCAAGTAAATGAACATGATCCTGTTGATGATGTTGTTCGTGATACGTTCAATTTTCAGGATGATAACTTCAACGAAGAAGTGTAGGGTTCAAAGCCTGTGTTTTTTAGAAATGAAGCAGCGCGGGATTTTTTCATCCTCATGGATGACGTAAATCGCCCTCTATATCAAGGTTGTCGAAAATACTCTAAATTATCTTTCTTGATCAAATTGTATCATATCAAGTGCTTCTATGGAATCACAAATAAGGCAATGTCGATGTTGCTGGAATTATTACAAGACGCGTTCTCCGACGTGGAGATCCCAACATTGTTCTATGAGGCAAAGAAGATAATTAACAGATTGAGATTGAACTACCAGAAAATTGATGCATGTCCCAACGATTGTATGGTGTATTGGGGAGAAGAAGCTAGCAGGGAGGATTGTAAGCGATGTCACACATCGAGGTACAAGACAATTCAGAATGGGAAAAGGCAGAAGAAGAAACTTACAAAGATTCTAAGGTACTTTCCTTTAAAGCCTAGGTTAGAAAGATTGTTTATGTCGTCGAAAACAGCTGAGCACATGAGGTGGCATGATGTTGATAAGAATGAAGATGGTAAATTAAGACATCCATGGGATGGGATGCAGAAGCCTGGAAAGCGTTTGACTTTGAATTCCCATCTTTCACGGCTAACCCTAGAAATGTTAGGCTTGCTTTGGCGACCGATGGTTTTAATCCATTTGGGAGTCTTAGTATAACTTACAGTATTTGGCCGGTAATCTTAGTTCCCTACAACTTGCCCTCTAGATGTGTATGAAACAAAGCTCCTTCATCTTGTCTATGATAATTCCAGGAAAAAAAAGCATCGGGTAATGACATCGATGTCTATCTCCAACTGCTTATTACAGAATTGTTGGACCTGTGGCAGCTCAGGATTGAGACATATAACACGTACGAGAAGTCATTGTTCAACTTGCGTGCAGCTTTCATGTGAACCATAAGCACTTTCCTGGGCTAGGAACGTTATCCGGGTGGAATGTGCATACTGGGACTGCGTGTCCAGTTTGTAATTTTGACTCTGAAGCAGTGCTCCTTCCCTACATTCGAAAGTGGTGCTTCATGGGTCATCAGAGGTTTCTCGATGGTAAGCACATGTTTAGATTGCAACGGAATCATTTCAAAGGGAAAACGGAAAAAAGAGGACCTCCTCAGACTTTAACCGGTGTAGACATCTTACAGCAGCTTCAGGACGTTAAATTTGAGTTTGGAAAAAGCGTCGATTCAGAAACATCAGGGCAAAAGAGTTGGAGAACTACTTCGGCTTCTGCACCTCAACAATGGCGGAAGAGAAGTATCTTCTTTACTCTTCCATATTGGAAAACTAATTTACTTCTTTACAGTCTTGATGTCATGTACATTAAGAAAAATGTATGCGACAATATGTTATACACGTTGCTTAACGAACCTGGCAAGTCAAAAGATCATCTTCAAGCAAGGAAAGATTTACGGGCCATAGGAGTTCATGAAAATGTGTGGCCTGATAAGCATGACAAATTTCAACCAGCAAAGTTCACCTTCACAAAACCGAATAAGGAATTCTTCCTCACCACGTTGAAGAAAATAAAAGTTCCTAATGGCTATTCAAGAAACATTTCACGATGTATTGACATGTAGGCATGAAAGGTTGCTGGCCTAAAGAGTCATGACTCACATGTTCTTATGCAACAGTTACTTCCGCTGGCTATAAAGAATACGCTTCCTCCATATGTGTCCATCGTTTTGGTGGAGCTGTGCTCCTTCTTTCAGAAGTTGTGTTCTAAGGTTTTGATTGTTGAGGAGCTCGATCAGCTGCAGTCCAAAATCATTGTTATGCTTTGTCATTTGGAGATGCTCTTTCCTCCCTCCTTTTTTACTGTAATGGTCTACCTAACAGTCCACCTTGTTTATGAAATAAAGCTTATTGGCCAAGTACAATATCGATGGATGTATCCTATTGAGAGGTACTGTATTTACATATGTACGTCATCATTACTTTCTAAATTTGTTACTCGCCCATTTCACCATTTAGTATTATATTTCCCTCTTTACTTTACAGGTTTCTTGGCAAATTGAAATCTTACGTAAGGAATAAGGCGTGGCCAAAAGGTTCTATAGCTGAAAGTTATATAGAGGATGAAGTCCTGTACTTCTGCTCAAGGTACTTTGATAACATTGAGATGGATTTCAACCGACCGTCTTGTGTCGACGATTGTCCTGAACCTGAGCCAATAACATCAACAGAGTTGTTAATCTCTTGTGTTGGTAAACCAATTGGAGGAAGTAAGAACTTCAAACTAACATCAACTGAGAAGTTGCATGCACATAGACATGTGTTGATTAATTGCACTCAAGTTAAACCCTTCCTTCAGTAAGAATCGTACAATCATATATTATTATACAACTATCCTTATATTTTTAATTTACATTTCATAATCGTCTTCCCATGATTAATTGTAGGGAATTCAGAAGTCATGTGAAGCGTCAACTAAGGATTTGAACACAAATATCCTCTGAGTTGACAAAAAGGTCCACAGAGAATTCCTCACCTGGTTTGCGCGCAGAATATTAAATAACTACAACCCGCACTCGCCAGAGTTTAGAGCCCTTGCAATCGGCCTGCTTGACCATACAAAAAGGTTTATACCATACAATGTTAATGGTTTCAAGTTTTGCATGGTATCACGAGATCAAGGATTGCAAACTCAAAATTCGGGTGTTTTGGCACCTTTGGGATAAGGAGTTACACGAGCAGCAGTGATGGTAACATGCAGTTCGGAGGTGTCCCTTACTATGTAAAGCTTGTGGATGTCGTTAAACTAAATTACCAAGGCTATTTCACTATTATGCTTTTCAAGTGTTTATGGGTAAATATGACCACATCTAGGGGACTCACAACAGATGATTTAGGCATCACATCAGTAAATTTCTCTTATCTAATTCACACCGGTCAGTCTGAAGATGATGAGCACTATATTTTTACCTTAGAGGCACACCAAGTTTATTATGTCCAGGACGAGATGTATAGGGATTGGAATGTGGTGGTTCACTTAAAGTCTCAAGACCTTTACGACATGGGTGATGGTGACAATTTCATCTACGAGAGTGAGTCATTCCATCCCACCAATTGCAAAAACTTCTTTCCTGAAGGTGATGATGATTTACCTATAGTTAGGTGAGTTTTTATAAGTTTACATAATTTAAATTTAATATTTTCTACACAACAATATCATGCTAATATTTCTTTGACAAAATTTTTGTAAGGATGGCAAAGAAGAATAATTAAGTCAAACTATGATTTTGTTTTCCTAAATTTGATATGTATTACATTTAAAAAAAAATTGAATCACATATATAGCGGTTATTTAACCGCTACAAAGTAAAAAAAATGCTACAAATTGATAAATTAACCGCTACATATAGCAATAAACCGCTACAACATATGACATATTAACCACTACCAAATATAACAGCTACAAATACAGTGATATTAATCGCTACTAACGTCATGCAAATCCCTATAAATACCTCCCTATAAACTCTTTTCATACACTTCTCCATTTCTTTCCTCTCTTCTTCTCTCTCATTTTTTCACATCCAGAATTTTTTTCCCAACAGCTTCAGATCTAAGTAAGTTGATCATCATACATGGTAATTTTTTATCAATTCTTTCATCTCTTCTTTTCTTCTTCTTCTTATAATGTTCATACTAATTTTTTTTCTAGATATTAACAAACAATTCCTCAGAAACTTTGCTTCCAAAACGATCAACATCTAGGGGACAACAAAATAAATATATATTACCTACAAATTCATAACATTACTTACACTTGCTCATTATTATGCATATAATTTTGATATTTATGTATATCAATTTAATCTTTTTCTATACCCAATTTAATTTTCTTAAATAATAAATATTCTTAATTCAGTTATATAACTAATTAACATGTTAAAATAGATTATAACAATTAAATTATGTTACTGGATAATTTTTTAAAATTTTCATGATAATTAATAGCAGTTATTTTAATCGCTACAAAGTTAATAGTGAAATTTCACATCTGTTTAAATTGTTGGCGCCATTTTTTTAGAACATTATTTAGTAGCGGTTCAAGTGGTAGCGACTATCTAACCGTTACGGAACAGATTCAAAAATTTTCACTTCCTGCTTAACTAAATATTTATAGCGGTTTAGATAACCGCTACACAATTTTGGCGGTATTCTTAATTATTTACTTTTTGAAATTAGTAGCGGTTATATAACCGCTACAAATTGGAAAGTTACATTTGTAGCGGTTACTTAACCGCTACTAAATATTCAGAAAATGTGATACTCATCATTCAACAATTATAGCGGTGACCTGTAACTGCTACGGATTTAGTAGTGGGTTCTCTCTCCTGAGTAACGGTTATTTTTAACCGTCACAAAATTACTTGAAACAGTGGATTTGGTAGCGATTTAGCTAACCACTACTAATGTTGTTTGCAGCGGTTATAACCGTTACAAACACAAATTTTTAACCGCTACTAAAGCATATTTTTTTTGTAGTGACTAGGCATCTCTTACTTTATAATAATAAATTTAGGAGGCAAAAAATCTTTATTTCTTATACATTTAGTGCAAAATAGGGCTTTTAAAATTGGGGAAATTTGCACTCATAAGGTTCCAAGTAAGACAAATTATTACTATATGGCCTTTTGAAATCTCTAAATTATTGGACCTAAAGGTAAGAGATTCTAATTATAAAAAGACGTCATTGCCATTGCCCTCATTCAATTGTCATTATCTGCTCCCTCACTTATCAATTCATGCTCTTTCATTTGTCAACCAAAACAAAATTATATGGTAGTCATGATTCAAAATATGATATAAACCAATATAATTTTGTTTTGGTTTATATATTCTAAGCACACATGAATCTAAATTAAAGGAATGTAATTAAAGCATATAGTATATTTTAATTGGTTGACAAGTGAAAGAGCATGAATTGAGATGAATGAGGGCAAGAGTAAGTATCTTTTCACAATAGGAATCTCTTACCCTCAGGTCCTTCGAGACTTATCAGTAATTTAGAGATTTTAAAAGACCTTTAAAATAATAATTTGTCATATTTAGGATCTGAGTGTCATTTTCCAAATAAAAAATAAAAGCCCCGCATACATTGAAGTTGGTTTTAATTTTTAACATACACAACATGAATCTCTTTAACAGTATTATTAGTTTATTTATTAAAGATCATGTCTTACTTCTGTTGGTCTGTAACAAGAAAACTACAACTGTTAAATTTAGGATCAAATTTACTTTAAGTTGTCTATGTGATTGTTGTGAACAAAGCACTTACGCCCAAAGACATAAAGACATGAGAGATGTATCATGCTCCTTCCTTTATAGAATTTATAAGGAGTATTCTTCGTCACTGGTCAATGTAAGTTCCATTGACAATATAACATGCCTTAGCTTATTGCATATGTCCAAAACACTTGGGACATATTTTAGTTTCATTCATCATTGCACGTGTCATCTCTATGAGCATTGAGCATTTTGTTTTTCCTTTCTACTACCTCCTTCTATTGTGGCATCCTAAGGGCTGAAAAGTTATGGTTTATTCCTAGCTCTTCACGACATTCAAGGAATAATTCATTGTTTTGAACTCCTTTCCATGGTCAAACCTAATAGACACAGTAGACATACGCCCATATCATTTTCAACCTTTTTGAAAAAAAAAACAATAAATACATCAAATATCTTATATTTACAAGAAAGAAATATAGCATAATTGAATCTATGATAGTTTTAGAAAGCTATCAAATATAAGTTTCCTCCAAAATTTTTACCTCTAGTTGGACCTATGAAATAAATTCATATGAAGTAATTGAAGTGGAGTTGCGACAATCTTCTTAAATTTAAACGAAAGTTTTATTTGTTTTCCGTCTTAACCAACACACAAACTTTGTTTTTTTTTCCTCTTAAAATTAGGCTTTAGAATATCATTACCAATGTCATTAATTCTTAACTAGCTTATTAAGTTGGTTGAAGTTAACATGAGTCCATCTCGATCTTATGCCATAACCAACTCCCTTATATTTTACTAATTAAACAAAATTAAAAAGTTGTGCAAGTATGAGCGAAATTGGAATCTAAGTCAATAGTTACTGTCCCTTTTTGCTCTAAGTTGAGTTTTCAGTTTGGCTTTGCTCAACTTACGATTTGGCTTCTTAATTAATCACCGTGCATTCTTCGAAGTCAGAGATTACCTAATTATTCTTTTCACAACTTTGACTCGTCGCACTGAAAATATTGTGACATAAGCGCCTTCATATAGCACATCTTCAACATTATTGGTTCCTTGCTCTTTTCCAACTTTGTCAATTCCAACAGTCTTCCCATATTGCTGTTTGCTGGATTTTATCCCAAATCAGACTTGTCTGAGGTGCATCTTTATGCAACCGATATTACCTTCGTCATCTGAAGGTCCTCATTCTTCTTTCTCATATTGGCACAAGATGAGTAAGATTCAACACAAATAATAGAATCTTTTAATTCTAATTTTTTCTCAAACACCCTTTTTTTTTCCCACTGTGATGACTTTCCCCTTGCTGTTTCTTGAAGAATTTGCTGAATTTTATGATCCCATGGCATCATCTAGCTAGTTGTTCGTCATCTTCATTAAGAACTTCTAAAGCAAGTCATCCTTTCTTATTTTTTACCTTAAGTCTCTCTCAGGGTTGAGTTTGCCTATTCAGCCATGCTCCGAAAAAAAAGATACTTGATTACTTTCTATTTTTAATATATTTGAGAGATATTTTGATATATTTGAAAAGCATCTACACTAAATTAAAGGAATTTTCTGGTGATTTTATGAAATATAAATTGGGTGCATCATTTATAATACCCCACTTTTCACCGGTATTTTTTGTATGTGAATTTGTGATATTTAGTTAAATAAAATGGTGAATATAGTGTGTATGAATTTATATGAATTTATGAAAAATATTTCAATCCCCGCTTACACGTAATTGGGCCGAATAAGTACATAAATAGGCGATTAATGTACAAATAAGGACCTATTATTGTAACCGAAAATGTGAGAAATTAAAGGATATGAATGATGCCTCATTTGATTGTCAAAATGGGGCTAAGCCGAAGAAAAGAGTGAAAAATGATTTATTACGGTAAATCATGAAATGTAGGGGCAAAATGGTAATTTTACCATAAAGTGAGAAATAATTATTTTTCCATAATATTCCCATCAATTTGAGTTATATGGGAATTAAAAAGAGTAAAATGACTACTTGATTATAAATGAACCAATTTTGGTAAAGTATTGTTAAGAATGGTCAAATAGTCAAAAAAGTCAAAGACTTGATCAACAAGTTACGAGATGGCACAATGGGGTATTGGAGATTCAGATTTTCCTTGTATTTCTCATGCATAATTTTGAATGAACCATGAAGAGAGAGAAGGGAAATGAAAGCAATTAAAATATATTGCATTTTGGACCAATTAGAAAGTGCCAAGTGTGCAACCAATTAACTCTTCATTATATCATTCCTTTCTCCATTCCTTCAGCTCCATTTTCATGATCAATCATACCCAAAGAGTGGGAGTGAGAGCTGAGCACAGTGAAGAGGAAGGAGAAAGCTAGGGTTCAACAAATTCAAAGGTAAGAAGTTGACACCTTGTGTCTTAAGGTTCCTAATCCCTCTATAACCTCTCCTACTCATCTCTACTCCCTTAAATCCATGGTATTTCAGCTGAATCAAGAGTTAGAGAGAGAGAGAAAAAAACATTCAGGAGAGATAAAGTTGAAGAAATCAAAAGGTAACTTCCCAAACTTGTTCCTCTTGCTTAATTGATGCTATTAGAGTTGTTCTTGGCTTGATTTTGGTTGTTATGGTATAAGATAATTCAAGAAAACTCAAGAGACCTTAATATGTAAGTGTCTCCAAATCAAGTCCAATGAATGTCTAAATAGTTAATATACTGATTATAAGTAGAAAGGAGGTGATTAGGCTAAAGAAAATGAGAATCCGACACAACTTTTCTGGGAATCCTATTGGACTGCCCTATGTTGGACGTGGAAATTGAGTAGGAATTTGATAATTTTGATGCTTCCATTAATTTTAGGAGGCAAAATTGTGTAGGGTCTATGTTGACCACGAAGTGAGAAAAACCACGGAAAGTGAAATGACAGAATTATCCTTTAAAAGCTCTAAATAAGGGTTGTCAAGGGCATTTTCGTCATTTGGGCTTGATTTTGACCAATCCAAGGTTAAAAATGGATTTTACACGCAAAATTGTGTAGGGATAGCCTAAGTCATAAATTTTGGTAAAGTGGAGTGAGACTGGGTACGAAGGGTTAAGCCGGATCTTTAAGGGTATTTTGATAATTTAGCACTTTTAGGCTAATTTTACCAATGTTATATATTTGGAAGGGTACATGAATGAGTAATGACTCATTTATGGTATATTTGAAGATTTCAGAACTTGACAACCGTCTAGGACGCAGTACCTGCCCGAGTTAAGCAAGCAAGGAGAAGTTGCAAAAGAAGTGCAACTAGGTAGTAACTTGTCTACATATGACATAACATGCATTGTATGTTGTTTGAAATCATCACAAAATGTCTAACTCATTTTGATTATGCGGGGTGATCACCTAGAGCCTATCTTTGCGCGGGTTGACACTCAGGCCTATATAATGTTCATAATTGCACGAGCGGTGCCCGGGGCCTATCTTTGTACAGGTACCCCTCGGGGCCAAGTAACTTGCCTAGCACTACGGTAATTTATGAATTGCATTAAATGCACTAAATGATGTTGTGATATTTGGTTGATTGATGAGTGTGAAGCATGCTTGTATGTTATCTATATATGTTTGACATGTGTTACTACTAAGATTTCTTCGAATCTCACATTTTTTCTCCAAAAACCACCTTCAGTACAGGGAGGAAGCTCGAGGGGCAAGGAAAAGGTAAGTGGCGATGACTAGAAGTTAAGGCGTTGAAGACTATAGTATTTTGGTTGTCTAGTCCATACATATTTTGGATTGTATATGTAGTAAATGATGTATATGGTGTATATGTTGTAGAGATGACCTAACAAATGAATGATAGAAGTTAGTAGTTTTGCTTCCTATCGCTAATGAAATGTGTACGTGGAATGGATTATATAAAGTTGGCAGAGGTTCGCTCACAAACTCTGATGAATAATAATAAAAGGGAAAACCGGTGAGTCTTAACGAGTTAGTGAAGTTTTATGAAAATGATTATATAAAATTTTATCACCCTCTCAGCTTTAGGTTCAAATTTCGAGTTGAGGTAGGGGAATTTATAAGTATTTTTGAAAGTTGGGTGTTCTGGGTTTAAATCCTGGTCTCCCGAGTGATTTAACTACTTATTTGTACTCTACCATAGTTAAAAAGAATGAGGTATCACATCATTTGTGGGATGTTAAATTAAAATAGAAGTTTTTAAACTTAGAAAAGAAGGAATAAAAAAAATACTAACTCTACTGCTACTGCTACTCCTACTTCTCCTACTACTCCTACTGCTACTGCTACTGCTGCTTCTACTGCTACTGTAACGGCCCCGCTCCCCACAACCTGGCCTGAGAGCGGTCGGCACACACTCCCCACAACCTGTCCTGAGAGTGCAGCAAGCTTATGGAGTGCCCACCTCTATTATTCCTCATCAAGGGAACCTCCCCAGGATTGAACTTGAGACGCTAGGCATAACACACCCAAGCTATCAATCCTGATACCATTGAGCTAACCTTTTTATGTAACGGCCCCGCTCCCCGCAACCTGGCCTGAGAGTGATCCGGCACACACTCCCCGTAACCTGGCCTGAGAGTGCGGCAAGCTTATGGAGTGCCCACCTCCATTATTCCTCGTCAAGGGAACCTCTCCAGGATCGAACTTGAGACGCTAGGCATAACATGCCCAAGCTATCAATCCTGGTACCATTGAGCTAGCGGCCAGGTTACTGGGAGTGTGTGCCGGACTGTTCTCAGGCCAGGTTACGGGGAGTGGGGCCATTACAACTACAGCTACTGCTGCTCCTACTGCTCCTGCTACTCTTGCTGCTACTGCTACTCCTACTGCTGCTTCTGCTTCTACTGCTCTCTACTACTACTACCACTCCTCTTCCTACTACTACTGCTGCTGATGTTGTTGCTACTCTTCTTTTTTATTGTCAGAAGTGGTGATTTTAGGAATAAAAAGAAGGGAAACCTAAAGCACAAAAAAGGCACAATTGTTTAAGAGGAGGAAGGAGGCGGCGACATTGGAGAATCATCATCATTGTCTTCTTTAATCACAAGAAAAAAGAGAGTGAAATGAGTTCGGGTTTCATTCTTCTTCTTTTTTGCTAGAGGATGAGAGGACTATGAAGAAGAAAAAAGATCAAAGTAGCCACTTGGATTGAGGAGCAGCTAGAACTTAAAGATAATGTTTTAAATAATCAATACTCTATTCCTACTACTACAAAAGATGCTTTTAGTGGCGCACATTTAATGACGTTTATCAAAGAAACACCGTAGGTAATTGTTTCTTTTTAAAAAAAAATTATAACCTACGGCGCTTTTTATTATAAGTGTCATAATTCAGTGTTAAGATTCTATGACACTTTCTTAAGAAACGCCATACAAGGCCTTTTTTATATCTAGTATATCAGCTATGTCGTTTTGTAGCAAAGCGTCATAGCTGAGTAAAGCCAAAATGATTTAAAATTATTCTGAACATTTAGATGTTACTTAAGTTAATTCATTGTATATATTTAGTCAGCAAACTTCCCCCAACTTATTTATTTCTAATGCTTTAATTATGAAATAAAAATAAATCAAGTACATATTTAAAAAATAAATTGACAAAAGAGATATATATATAAACACTTTATCTAAAAAAAATACATGCCTTAATGAAATTTGACGTTAGATTCCCTGCCAAGGTTGAATAAGTTGGCCTTGGCAGAAGAATAATTTACTTGATGATATATTACCTTTGGCAAGAAAAAATCATTGGCCGATGCTTATTAGTAAAGCGCCGGCCAAGGGTATATATTAGCCGGCGCTTTGTAACAAAGCGTCGGCCAATGCCGCTGGCCAAGAACCTTGGCCGACGCTTCTTCTTAAACGTCGGCTAAGGCCATTATTTTTTTTCCTTTGTCTTTTCGTTTCCTTTTCCCTTTTCAATTGTCAGTTGCTTTCGTCCTATATCTTTATTTCTATTTTCATTTTGCAGACTTCATGAATAATTTTAGTTTAAGGATTCTTTGAAAGCGAGCTCTCTTCTCTACTTGTAGGTAAGCTTTCTTATAATTTCTCATGTCTTTTCTTTTTATTTGTCTTTCTTTATCTCAAAATGTTGGAAAAATCATTTGTATGTGTTGTTTTCATGTTTTGGCTCTTGTGTCTTATAAAAACACTTCCACTTACAATATTAGTTTGCTTTGAGCAATTTGAGATATTATTCCTACTTCCACTTACAATATATTCGTTTGCTTTAATTTATTACACGCCCAGATTACTCCATTCTCGATGAAGTTGATGCCTTTTATGTTATTTTATTTTTAAAAAGTATGCTTTTGGACGACGCTTTAAAATAAAGCGCCGTTTAATAGCATACTATTTTTTATTTGCCTTACCCCTTTATGAATGCCGTACATGCGGTAAGACTTTTTAAATTTTTTTTAAAAGTAAGGCCTTAGACGACGTTTTCTTTGAAAGCGCCTTATAAGGTGTTATATTTGATGGCGTTTTTTTCACAAGCACCTTACAAGGTGATATAAATTCATTCTCAAGTCACGGGAGAGTTACTTTTTCATTTTCTCCCTCGTTTCCATTCTATTTGACGGCACGAAAAATAGAAGCTTTTTTGGTCCCCCCACCTTTCCTTTATTCCTGTCTCCTCTGATTTCTTTTCGCACATCTGATTTTTTCAATATTTGTTCGCCACTTCGATTGCAGTTCAAAGCTTTCGGTCGCACGTGTTGTTTTTAAATTGTGTCGCTTCCTACAACATTTTTTCATGTAAGTCCCTTTTTCCCCAAGATGTGAGCACACTTTTTTTTTCTTTTTAGTTAATATTTGTCCTCAATCTGAATCGTGTAAAATGTGTATGGCTCAAGTTTGAGCAACTTAAATGCTGGAGTTTTTTAATAAATAATTTTTTATTGAACAAAAAGGTAAAATATGAGAGAATGTTGAGATTGTTGAACTAGAGAGAGAAATTAATGTTGATGATATGATAGGTGGACAGTGAGACGATAGACAAGAAGTGCAAATTAAAATAGTTGAAGAACCTTTGATCTGTTTGTGCATTATAATTTTTGGTGTTGTCATATATATAGACACATTATGCTGCTTATTTTTTAAACCTCAGTTATTTGTAGTTATTTCACGTTTGAATTAATTGGATGTAATTTAATTTTAGTTAAATTATATTTGTAGCCCTTTCAAGTTCACATCAAGTATATTTTTAATCTCTTAACTTTATAAATATGATGTTGCTGGATTTAATAATTGGTTGATTATTTGTGACTTAAACAATGTGTTTAATATTTAGATAACTTCAAATTTAATTTTAGGATGTTATGATGGCAATTTTTTTGAAATAAATAGCAAAGATAAAAGTAATTAATAACTGCATTAGACAAACAACTAACCACTTATAAAAATATATTTAACGTATAGATGGATCGAAAATAGATGTCATTTGATCAGTGCTCAAGGGAATATATAGATGGTGTGAAAGAATTTATTAGATTTGTAAGAGAGCATACAAATTATCCAAACAAAATCTTGTGTCATTGCTTATCTTGTTGTTATGGAAAGCGGATTAGTCCACCTGATTTGCTAGATCATTTAGTCTGTCATGGAATTGATCATTCATATACACGATGGACAAGACATGGTGAGACGGATGATGCAAGTAGTGATCGGGTGCATACCATGATCGATGTTTTGAATGAGTTCAACCCAAGCATGTGTGATGAGGATGATGGCCTTCCAGAAATGTTAAATGTGGTTGAAGGGGTGGTTCATAACTATCCTAAAGAATTTGATAAGTTGAAAGGTGATACAGAAAAACCATTATATGTTGGTAGTACTAAATATACAAGATTGCTAGCAGTGTTAAAATTGTATAACTTTAAAGCGCGCTATAGATTGAGTGATTCTGGTTTCACCACACTTCTTGAACTTGTGCAAGATATGATCCCAAAAGAAAATGTACTTTCTACCAAGACATACGAGGCAAAGTGAATACTTTGCTCTACAACTGGCATGAGTTTTAAGAAGATACATGCATGCCTTAACGATTGCATATTATTTCATAATCAGTATGTAACGTTAGAGAAGTGCCCTAAATGCAATGCATCTTGATATGGGAAGAAGAAAGGGAAAAGTCTGTCGAAGGTTGTATGGTATTTTCCCATTATTCCGATATTTAAGCGATTGTACAGTAATGCAAAGATTGCTAAGCTGTTGACGTGGCATGCAGATGAACGGATTGAAGACACGAACCTTATGCACCCTGCAGATGCCCTATATAGTAATTTGAAGTCATGTTGTTCAGCACAATAAATGATTTCCCTGCTTATGGTAATTTGTCTGGATATAACATCAAAGGATATTGTGCGTGCCCTATATGTGAAGATGACACTCATTCAATGCGACTAGATCACTGTAAGAAAAATGTCTACATGGGACATTGAAGATTATTACTATCAAAACATCGTTGGAGAAAGTGGAAAAAGGATTTCAATGGTGAGTCAGAAGAAGGTAGCCTAACGAAGATGTTGACTGGTACTCAGGTATTTGAGAAGGTTAGACACTTGGATAACAATTTCGGTAAGCCTTTTACAAAATAAATTGGGACAAGCGACTGGAAGAAGAAGTCTATTTTCTTTGAACTTCCATATTGGAAGTCCTTATATGTGAGACATTTTCTTGATGTGATGCACATAGAAAAAAATATATGTGATAGTCTCATTGGCATGTTACTCAATATGCAAGGAAAAAGTAAGGACAATGTTAATGTGAGGTTTGATTTGGTTAAATTGAGCATCAGAGAAGAGTTGACACCGGTTGAGCAAGGATACCGTACTTATCTTCCTCCAGCGGCTTATACTCTGTCAAGGAAAGAGAAAAAGTTATTTTGTGAGTTTCTTGAATGAATCAAAGTTCCAGAGGGCTATTCTTCCAATATATAGAATATTGTATCAGTGAAAGAGTTGAAGCTAAAGAACCTGAAATCTCATGATTGTCATGTGCTCATACAGAATTTTGTACCTGTTGGTATATGATCAATCTTACTGAAAAAAGTAAGGAATGACATCACCAAACTTTGCATGTTTGTTAAGCTTATATGTAGTAAAGTGGTTGATTCAATGAAGTTACTATATTTGTAAAGGCTAATTGTTTGTACTCTATGTGAACTTGAAATGTATTTTCCGCCTTCTTTTTTGACATTATGGTCCATCTAACTGTACACTTAGTGAAAGAGGTTCAATTGTCCGGTTTAGTGTACCTGAGATGGATGTACCCAAATGAGCAATTTATAAAAATTTTAAAAGGGTATGTGAAAAATAGATATCAACCAGGGGGTTGTATAGCTGAGTGTTACATGGTTGAAGAAGCAAGTGACTTTTATGCTGATTTTCTATCAAACGTTGACCCTGTAGGGATCCTGAAGTCTCGTCACTATAGGCGAACATCAGGGAAAGGAACAAGTGGGAAGGACGTAATAAGGATATCATTGACAGAATGAGAACAAGCTCACTTGTATGTGCTACATAACACTGATGAGATTAAACCATATATTGAAGAACACAAGGATGCTCTTCGATTGGTACATGGTGATAGAAATGAAAATTTTATAACAAAAAAGCATAACCGACATTTTCCAAGTTGGTTACAAAGGCGCATTAATGATGAGGTACAGAGGAATCCTGATTCAGTTTCTGAAAACTTGAGATGGTTATTGAATAGACCGAGCTTTAATATGTTGTCTTTTAATGGTTATGCAATCAATAGTTACACATTATACACACATGAACATGATACAAGGAGTATGATGCATAATAGTGGGATAACACATGTTGCTGATTCTTAGCATATAGCCAGTGCTAGAGACATACACCATATCTATGCACTGATGTCATATTATGGTGTTATTGAACGAATATAGGAGTTAGATTACACTATGTTTAGGGTCCCTGTGTTCAGATGTAAATGGGTAAACAACAACAATGGATTACGAACGGATGAGTTAGGGTTTGTTCAAGTAGACCTTTCTAAAGTTTGGTATAAAGATGATCCTTTCATTTTAGCATCGCAGGCCGAACAAGTGTTTTATATTACAGATCCTGCTAAGAAGAATTGGTCCATTGTCCTTCCATCGAACAAGAATTATCAAGAATAAATTGATGCTGAAAGTAATGAATATTTGAATATTCTTGAAGATGATATTTCTTTTGAGATGTTGTAGTCAAAGTATATTGATATAGATGAAGATGAAAATGAAGATGAACCATTATACATGAGACATGATCATACCGAAGGGACTTGGTTTTTAAATCAAATAAGAAAGAGGAAAAGATGATAACGAGAGCCTTATTTTTTTCCTTTTATGTTTTCCTACATATATATTCATATATTTTACCTTAATTTACTTTCATTGTCATGATTGTCACTATGTACTAATGTTTTATTTGGTTTATTTAACTTGTAGGAAAATAGATCCCCAAAATATGGATGAGCTTCCTGCTGTTGATCATGATGGTCAAGCTGCATTCGAGGCTGACATAACCCGTGGAAGGACCGTAATGAAAAGACTTATCAAGCTCATGAGTAAGGGCATTAGGTTGGAGGTTGAATGGAATGAGGACGAAAATCCAATCGGACCTAATGCCAGCACATTTACTAATTTTATTGGGATTACGGTCAGAGAAAGAGTCCCGATTACATTTTCAGATTGGAGACAGGCAAAGAAAGAGTATGTCGATGTCGTCTTAGGTGCAGTTAAGGTAAACGATATTTACTTTATTTCCAGGTTATTTACTTTCATGAAATTACATTCTAACAAGTAACATTTACTTTTTTTCTTATAGTCCTGTTTCATTATCGAAGAAGACAAAGAGAAATATGTGCTACAAAAATGCGGCTGACTTCTGCGAAATTTTCGTTATAACCTTGTTAGATTCTACTTGCGCGATCGCAATAGTAATATCAATCATACACCGCCGGAGTTGTATGATGGAATCATAACACAAGAGCAATGAGATGAGTTTGTGAGCTCACATGCTACACCGCAATTTATGGTCACATAATATTTACTTTTACGGACTACTTATAATGTATTTGTAACTTATATTTATTGATTTGGATCTAAACAGGAAAGAAGTGAGCATAACTGGGAAAGTGCGTCGAACATGACATATCGGTACATGAAATGAGCGGTATCATATGCAGTGCTGGAACGACAATTAGTAAGAAAACTAATCATTATTTATTAGGAATATATTTTTTATGACTAAGCTCTCACTACAACTAACTTTGACATGCATATACAAGAATCTCACTATGATGTCACATGTTTATCACAGCATGATTTGTGGCTGGCCGGTTGCACAAATAAAGAGGGCAAAATTCCTAGTAAACAAGCTAGGGCAGTTTGCAGATTACTGTGTGAGTAGTGGATTGCATATATAATAAAGATTTAGCTTTACTTAAATAATTCTATAATATAATAACTAATCATGTTGTACTTTTTCTTTTTGTGATAGCGAACAATGACTAATACTATTGTACTTCTTGTTTTTATGATAGCGAACAATGTCATAAGAACAACCGAAGTTGGAGAACTATGTTGGTCCTGATGACTTGCTCAGTAAAGCGCTTGGAGATCCTAAGTGTAGTGGTCGTCTTTGGGGTACTGGTTTTGGAGTCACCCAAACATCTTACTTCGACTCCTTAAAGCGACCCAACATTCGTCAACTAAAGGAGGAGATTTCTGGCTACAAACAACAACTAGACCAGCAGATGAGTGGCTACAAGCAAGATATAGAACATAAAATTATTCACTATGAGCATCAAGTATAACAATTTAATGATCATATGCACTTGCTGCAAGAGAAAAATGCGTTCTAGAAGGCTCAACTTGACGTCTTGATGTAATCTAACCAGCACCTAGTCCAATGTGTGACAGCACTAGTGCTAAAGATAGTTACCCCTCCATGCCTAAAGTCCCCATTCCTTTGGTAATTAATTTATTCTCTAGTTAAATTTTTATTAAGTTATAAATTAGTGTGCCTTCATTTATTAACTCTATTTTTTATAGGGCGAATCAATGTGCAAGTTACACATTAATGATTCTTTTAGGAATGCGGTTGCTATAGGCATAGCCTACAACACCGACAACGATACACTGCATAACTCACAATTGCCCTCGAATTCACTCCGAGTAAGGTTTGACAATGCACATATAATAATCCCCTCCTACCAATCCCTTCTCAAGATGAAGAGATAATGGTAAAAGATGTTGTCGGTGGCTATATTGCTTGGCAAATAGGTCTGATTGAACAAGTGAACAAGGTATTTAATTTAAAATTCATTAACTTTTTCAATGCACTTTCATCTAAAACTACATGATTTAATTTCATGACTTTTGTAGGTTGCTCGTCTTAAAGGAAAACGAGTTCAAGGGCATGGGAAGAACTTAGACAGCTCAGTAACACAACAGAAGTCATAACCCTCAACCAGTAACAGAAGCGGCGGATAAATACGCATATATCGACAACAATTAAGGTTATTGACATCAAATATCATCCGTCGAGGAGGTCAAGAAGTAATTTTCGATGCCGAAATCTATTATATAAGTACATTTGATCATGTTAGTGGTGAAGTCCTGAATGATGTGCTTGGTCGTATATGGGTTAGTGTGATAATTATCAACATATGGGTTAGGTAATTTATCATCATCATATGTTACTGTTATTATTATTCATCATTCAAATTTTTGGTGTTAATGCCACTGTTTGTTTCTATAAAGGCATTTATACCACGATATGTTAGTGGGCATGAAAATGGTGAATAAATTTGTATTTATTAGCCCCCACCTCCTTGGCCATCATCATGGGGTAATTTGGATGTACAAACCCACAATCTTAAGGACCAATATGCTGAGAGCAACCGCTACTAAGATGTTCATTGTGCCATATAATCCGGGGTATGTTATTTATGACATTATTTTAAGTTTTTTTATTCTTTCACTTTTATCATAACATTATTATCAAAGTAAAATATTCAAAATATTTTAGGGCACATTGGATTTTGCTTTTGATCCAGCCTACCATAACTGGAGGCCCCTGTATTTTTATTTAGATCCTATAGAGACTGACACTACAAAAAAAATGACGATTAGTAGTAGTTATTTTGAAGCGGTTGAAAAAAACTACGACCAATACTGAAATTTGTAGCGGTTAAAGTCAAAACCACTACTGATTTGCAACAAAAAATAGTGATTCATGTTATACGTACCATTTGTAGCGGTTAAATTAACCAAAACCGCTACCAATTTCATGCAAACTTGGCGCCACATAGCGGGCAATTTATTCGTAGCGGTTACTAGACACAAAACCGCTGCCAATTTGGTGCCAAATAGCTCGCCATTTGCAGTGGTTAATTTCTAGCAGTTATTTGGTATAAACTGCTAGAAATATTAACTGCCAAATGGCGCGAAGCTGAGGTGCCTATTGTTTTTTTAGTTAGTTGCGGTTTAACATACACAAACCGCTACAGAATATAATCACTATAAATATCCGTAAAAAATTTGCAGCACAAAGATAACAATAGCCTTCAAAGGTGCTGATGTCCTGAAAAAAAAGCAAAGGGTGAATGATTCGTATCATGTTACTTTACATGATACCAAGCATAGGCAATTTCCCTTATTTTAGGTAGGTGTCAGCGACTTTGAACGCTATAGTTAGCTTTGGTTGCAAAATTTTTTTACTCTAACTGGCACTTATTAGCGGTTATTATTAGAAACCGCTATAAAATAGACTAATGTGCTTTAGTGGTATTTTGTAGTGGTTACACTCTATAACCACTAGAATTGTTTTCAGCATATTTGTAGCAGTTTAATGAAGTAACCGTTACAAAATGTCAAAAGACAGGTTTATGTAGTGGTTACTTGACATTAACCGCTACAAATTTTGTCTGGCCATATGAACAGTCAGCATATTTGTAACGGTTTTATGCTTAACCGCTACAAAATGTCATAGTTGTAGCGGTTACTTGATAGGAACCACTACAAATATTTGGCACATTTATGGGCATCAATTCATGACGTGATCTTTGTAGCGGTTTTATGGTATAACCGCTACAAATTCCAAATCTATTTAACAGCACTATTATTCTCATTTTACTTACCATTTGGATTTCTAACGAGTTTTCCTCAAAATTTTACCTTTCTACAAATGGCTTCAAGAGATAGAGGAAAGGTAAGGAGGTTATTCCACCTCGCAGATCTCTATGTGGCAGCATGAGTAGAGGAGGCGGGGGTCAGGGCAGGAGCTAGCGCAGGGGGAGTGGGGCCGTACGACTGTAGTTTGGCCGAGAGCAGTGACAGGAGGGGGCCCAGTGCAGGTATAGCATGAGGCTCCATAGGAGGCAGCCCCACTACAGCCCCAGTAGACGACCTCACAGGAGGGGACCACACCATTGGGCCATCATGAGAGGGAGGGAGGTGAGATCAACGTCAACGATTATGAGGACGAGGATCGGGATATGTTCAACTTTGAAAACTTTCCTCTTAGCGATTTGGAGCGGTTTCTAGTTGAAGAGGTCGGGCCGACCCCTGACCACACATAACGGTCATCTTCTCAGTCTACTAGGTTTGAGGTGCAAGTGAGAGGTAATTGTAATTTTTTTAAATTTTCTTTAAATACAATTCAGTCAGATGTGAATTAAAATTTAACTAACTTATATGATAATTGTGTAGATGAGTAGGGGAATATTTCCTCGAGGAGGCTGGATGTAACCTGTCTAAAAAGCATGGACCGGAGATTATGAGTTGTGGTTCTGTGGAACGAGCCCATGGACCAGCCCGTCAAGAATGGGGGTCACCTGTTCAACCGCTTCCTGAGCGACCTGGGCTCAGATTGGATTCAGTTCCCCATTCACTTCAGGACTTGGAAGCAAGTTCCGAAGGGGCTAAAGGATAAAGCGTGGGATGAGAAGGTTAAGGTAATTTAATAATTGCATTTAATTATATTAAATGATTTGTAAGTAACTATTTTTAATTATTATTTTTGAATTTTATATATTTGAAATAATCGTATTTAGATATTTTTATTTAATTGAATTTCAAGGTAGGTTTGCCGTGGAGGAGAGCTATAAAAGGTACACGTTGTTGAAGCTGGGAAAAGGCTGGAAGAATAGCAAGAATCGTCTCTACCACCTCAAGGACAGGGATAGGACGATTCCTCTAGAGCAGCTAATTGAGGACGTGCCAGACGGCGTCCCGCCAAATGACTGGGTGGGTTTTGTTCATTACATGAGGAGTCCAGAGGGGCATGTATTTTTTTCTTAAAATGAATATTATTTGACCATTTTTTGTTCTTTTAATGTTTTTTGATAATTTTTATTTGAAAAATGTATGTAGGCTCTATCTCAGAGAAACACGATGAGCCGCGCCCAGCAAGCAATCCACCACACGGCTGGATCGAAGACATTTGCATTGACCTACAGCGAATTGGTATATTTTTACCATTTCATTTAATTTTACATTAATAATAATTTAATTTCTATTAAATATTTATAATAATAATTTTATGTTTCGATTGTTTAAAGAGCGGAAGGCTCAAGAGGAGAACCGTTAGACCGATTATGGAGAGTTATTCATGGTGACACACAGGCATTGGGACAAGTCTCCGACGTCTCAACAGGCAGAGGAGGCCATTGTAAGTACCATAATTAAAATTATTGTTAATTGATTGTTTAAAACAACTAATTTATTATTGATAATAATAATGATTATAATAACTTGTTTAAAATTATTGTTAATAATGTTATGTAGGTGAGGATTCAGCAGTCTCAGGCTGAACTGAGAGAGACACAGACCTAGGAGTCTCAGAGGTCTGTGGACCCTACTGCGCTACTAAAGCCTGATTTGGGACCGATCGAGCACCCAGGCCGTGTGAGGGGGATGGGGTTAGGCACCATACCCAGCATGGTGTATGGGAGGAGCGATAGCTCTGAAGCGGGACCTTCTCGAGCACGGACGTCCATAAGCAGACATCTGAGGGATGAGACCGTTGAGGAGATTCAGACGGAGGTTGCGAGACAGATGCAGGAGCAGGACGATTACATCTATGTGCAGCAGACGTAGTAGCGAGATATCATGAACTCCATACTGGACAAGGCGTGGAGTCGTCTGTTCCATAATGAGGTGTTACCAGAGGTCCCCCTGTCCTGAGGTTCGTTGTATAACCCGCTTATCCCTCATCCGATGATGGTGATGTTGACTCTACCCAGCTCCGTCCTCCGCCCACCCCTGAGACAGGACATGCTGGCCAGACTACTGACGGTTCTGCCCCTGAGACAGGACATGCTGACCAGGCCTGACTATGATGCTCCAGCTAGTTAGCTTTATTTATTTAGGATTTTTTCTTTTATTTTTAAAAATTGTACCAAAATGTTTGAATTAATTTAATTATGTTATCACAAAGTTTTTTATGTTTTGTTAATTAGGTTATGTAATTTTGTTTAAAAAATCAATTTCTAAAAAAATAAATAAACAAATAACCAAATATTAATTGAGCTTAAAATTTCATTTGCAAAATCAATTTCTAAAAAAAATAAACAAATAACCAAACATTAGTTACAATTAAAATGTTGTTTTCAAAATCAATTTCTAAAAAAAAAATAACCAAACATTAGTTGCGGTTAAAATGTCGTTTGCAAAATCAATTTCTAAAAAAAATAATTAACCAACATTAGTTGCGGTTATTATTTATATATCACTACAAATGTTAAATTATAGCAGTATAATTGTATTAACCGCTACCATATTATATAAAATTTAGATTTTTGAATCTGACATTCCCGCCAACGGTCAAATTCTTTGTAGCTGTTAAAAGTTAAGAATTGCTACCAATACCCACACAATTGGTAGCGGTTTAATATTATTAACCGCTACAAGTATTTACAGATACAAAACTTAAACCTTGTGAATCTGACATTCCCGCTAATGATCAAATTCTTTGTAGCGGTTAAAGGTTAAGAACCGTTACCAATACCCATACAATTGGTAGCGGTTTAATATTATTAACCACTACAAGTATTTACAGATATAAAATTTGAACGTTGTGAATCTGACATACCTGCTAATGGTCAGATATATTTCTACGTGTTATTTGTAGCGGTTAGGGACTTTTAACCGCTAGTAGTTGTGAAAATATTTGAATTTTGAATCTGGTGAAATCCCGCCAACGATCACATTACATGACTTAGTAGCGGTTTTATATATATAACTGCTACAAATGTTGCATGAGTAGCGGATTTGGTAGCAGTTTTATAAATCACTACTAATTTTTTAACATTGTGAAACTTCAATTTAAGCATCTTATGATGTCTCATTTGTAATTTTACTCACTTTGTTCGCTAAATTCTTTTATCTAGCTATGGATAAATCATGGATCAAGTTACCACGCAATTCTCCAGCTTATTTAGATGGATTAAACAACTTATTGGATTTCGCTTACTCTCACGTCAGCTATAATGGAAAGATCGTATGTCCGTGTCGGAGATGCAAGTTTAAGAAGTGGCATACATGAGAAGTTTTTAAGGAACATTTGCTTGTGAAGCCTTTCCCGGAAGAGTATACGTTTTAGAGAGTTCATGGTGAGAAGGCTGATATGAGATACAATGATGCTCTTCCTCAAAGTTCACAAGTAGAAGTTCAAGTAAATGAACATGATCCTGTTAATGATGTTGTCTGTGATCTGTTCAGTTTTCAGGATGACACTTTAACAAAGAAGTACAGGGTTCAAAGCCTGTTTTTTTAGAAATGAAGCGGCGCGGGATTTTTTCACCCTCATGGACGACACATATCGTCCTCTGTATCAAGGTTGTCAAAAATACTCCAAATTATCTTTCTTGATCAAATTGTATCATATCAAGTACTTGTGTGGAATCACAGATAAAGCAATGTCGATATTGTTGGAATTATTGCAAGTTGCGTTCCCCGATGCCGAGATCCCAACATTGTTCTATGAGGACAAGAAGATTATTAACAGATTGTGATTGAACTACCAGAAAATTAATGTATGTCCCGATGATTGTATGTTGTATTGGGGAGAAGAAGCTAGCAGGGAGGATTGCAAGCGATGTCACACATCGAGGTACAAGACAATTCAGAAGGGGAAAAGACAGAAGAAGAAACCTGCAAAGATTCTAAGGTATTTTCCTTTAAAGTCTAGGTTACAAAGATTGTTTATGTCATCAAAAATAGCTGAGCACATGAGGTGGCATGACGTTGATAAGAATGAAAATGGAAAATTAAGACATCCAAGGGATGCAGAAGCCTGGAAATCGTTTGACACTGAATTCCCATCTTTCGCGACTGACCCTAGAAATGTTTGGCTTGCTTTGATGACTGATGATTTTAATCCCTTTAGGAATCTTAGTACAACTTACAGTATTTGACCGGTAGTCTTAGTTCCATATAACTTGCCCCCTGGATGTGTATGAAATAAAGCTCCTTTTATCTTTTCTATGATAATCCCAGGCAAAAAGGTAAAGGGTAATGACATCGATGTCTATCTCTAACCACTTATTGCGGAATTGTTGGACCTGTAGCAGGTTGGGATCGAGATATATGACGCATATAGGAAGTCACTATTCAACTTACGTGCGGCCTTGATATGGACTATAAGCGACTTTCCTGGGCTAGGAACGTTATCCGGGTAGAATGTGCATACGGGGACGGCATGTCCAGTTTGCAATTTTGACTCTGACACAGTTCGCCTTCCCCATAGTCGAAAGTGGTGCTTCATGGGTCATCGAAGGTTTCTCGATGGTAAGAAAAGGTTTAGATTGCAACGGAATCATTTTAATGGGGAAACGGAAAAAAGAGGACCTCCTCAGACTTTAATCGATGAATACATCTTACATCAGTTTCACGACGCTGAATTCGAGTTTGAAAAAAGTGTGATTTAGCAACAAGAGGGCCAAAGAGTAGGAGGACTACTTCGGGTTTTGCACCTTAGTAATGGCAGAAGATAAGTATCTTCTTCACTCTTCCATGTTAGAAAACTAATTTAATTCGACACAGTCTTGATGTCATGCACATTAAGAAAAATGTATGCGATAATGTCCTATACATGCTGCTTAACGAACCCGGCAAGTCAAAAGATCATCTTCAATCGAGGAAAGATTTATGGGCCATGGGAGTTTGTGAAGATGTGTGGCCTGATAAGCATGTCAAGTTTCAACCGGCAAAGTTCACCCTCACAAAACCGAACAAGGAAGTCTTCCTCGCCACGTTGAAGAAAATAAAAGTTCATTATGGCTATTCAAGCAATATTTCATGATATATTGACATGTAGGCACGGAAAGTTGCTAGCCTGAAGAGTCATGACTCATATGTTCTTATGCAACAGTTACTTCCGCTGGCTATAAAGAATACACTTCCTCTAGATGTGTCTATCGTTTTGGTTGAGTTGTGCTCCTTCTTTTAGAAGTTGTGTTATAAGGTTTTAATCGTTGAGGACCTCGATCAGTTGTAGTTCAAAATCATTGTTACCCTTTGTCATTTGGAGATGCTCTTTCCTCCCTCATTTTTTACTGTGATGGTTCACCTGACAGTCCACCTTGTTCATGAAACAAAGCTCGCTAGCCCAGTACAATATCGATAAATGTATCCTATTGAGAGGTACTATATTTACATATGTGCATCATTATTACTTTCTAAATTTGCTACTCGCCAATTTCACCATTTAGTATCATATTTCCCTCTTTACTTTACAAGTTTCTTGGAAAATTGAAATCTTACGTAAGGAATAAGGCGTGGCCAGAAGGTTCTATAGCTGAAAGTTATATAAAGGATAAAGTCTTGTACTTCTGCTTAAGGTACTTTGATAATATTGAGACGGATTTCAACCAACCGTCTCATGTCGACGTTAGTCCTGAACCTGAGCCAACAACATCAATAGAGTTGTTAATCTCTTGTGTTGGTAAACCAGTTGGAGGAAGTAAGAACTTCAAACTAACATCAACTGAGAGTTGCATGCACATAGACATGTGTTGATTAATTGTACTCAAGTTGAACCCTTCCTTCAGTAAGAATTGTACACTCATATCTTATTATACAACTATCCTTACATTTTTAATTTACCTTTCATGACCGTCTTCCTATGATTAATTGTAGGGAATTCAGAAGTCATGTGACGCGTCAACTAAGAATTTGAACACAAACATCCTCCAAAGTTGACAAAAATGTTCATAGAGAACTCCCCGCCTGGTTTGCACGCAAAATATTAAATGACCACAACCCACACTCGTCAGACTTCAGAGCCCTCGCAATCAGCTCGTTTGACCATGCAAAAAGGTTTATAGCATACAATGTCAATGGTTTCAAGTTTTGCAAAGTATCACGAGATCAAGGATTGCAAACTCAAAATTTGGGTATTTTTGGCACCTTTGGGATAAGGAGTTACACGAGCAGCAGTGACGGCAACATGCAGTTCGGAGGTGTCCCTTACTATGGAAAGCTTGTAGATGTCGTCGAACTAAATTACCAAGGCTATTTCACTGTTACGCTTTTCAAGTGTTTGTGGGCAAATACGACCACATCCCGGGGACTCACAACATATGATTTAGGGATTACATCAGTAAATTTCTCTCGTCTAATTCACATCAGTCAATCTGAAGATGATGAGCCCTATATTCTTGCCACAGAGGCACACCAAGTTTATTATGTCTAGGATGAGAGGTACAGGGATTGAAACATGATGGTTCACTTAAAGCCTCGAGACCTTTACGACATGGGTGATGGTGACAACATCACCTACGAGAGCAAGCCATTCCATCCAACCAATTTTAAAAATTTCTTCCCTGAAGGCGATGATGATTTACCTATAGTTAGGTGAGATTTTATAAATTTACATCATTTTAATTTAATATTTTCTACACAAAAATATCATACTAATATTTCTTTGATAAAATTTTTTTAGGGATGGCAAAGAAGAATGATTAAGTCGAACAATGATTTTGTTTTCCCTAATTTGATATGTAATGCATTTTTTTAAAAAAATTGAATCACATTTGTAGCGGTTATACAAAGTAAAAAAAAACCGCTACAAATTGACAAATTAACCGCTACAGATAACAAATAGACCGCTATAAAACTAAGATCGCTACAAAGCACGACATATTAACCACTACAAAATATAACCGCTACAACTTCAATGATATTAACCGTTACCAACGTCACGCAGATCCCTATAAATACCTTCCCATCAAATCTTTTCATACACTTCTCCATTTCTTTCCTCTCTTCTTCTCTCTCATTTTTTCACATCCAGAATTTTTTTTTCCCGACAGCTCTAGATCTAAGTAAGTTGATCATCATACATGGTAATTTTTTTTATCAATTCTTTCATCTCTTTTTCTTCTTCTTCTTATAGTATTCATACTAATTTTTTTTCAAGATATTAACGAACTACTTTTCAGAAACTCTACTTCCAAGACGATCTACATATAGGGGATAGTAAAATAAGTACATATTACCTACAAATTAATCACATTACTTACACTTTCTCATTATTATGCATATAATTTTGATATTTATGTATCTCAATTTAATTTTTTCTATACCCAATTTAATGTTCTTAAAAATAACTATTTTTAGTTTAGTTAACTAGTTAACATGTAAAAAAGATTATTACAATTAAATTATGTTATTGAATAATTTTTTTAAATTTTTCATGACAACTAGTAGTGGTTATTACAACCGCTACAAAATTGACAGTGAAATTTCAAATTTTTTTAAATTATTGGCGCCAAATTTTAGAACATTCTTTAGTAGCGGTTAATTTGGTAGCGGTCATATAACCGCTACTAAGCACATTCAAAAATTTTCATTTCCAACTTTTCACGGTCTTCTTAATTATTTCCTTTTTAAATTAGTAGCGGTTATATAACCGCTACTAATTTGAGTGTTACATTAGTAGCGGTTGGTTAACCGCTACTAAATATTCAAAAAATGTGATAATCACCTTCCAAATATTGTAGCGGTGACCTATAACCGCCACAGATTTACTAGCGGGTTCTCTCTCCTGAGTAACAGTTATTTTTAACCACTACAAAATTGCTTGCAACAGTGGATTTGGTAGCGATTTTAGTAATTGCTACTAATATTGTTTGCAGCGGTTATAACCGCTACTAAGACACATTTTTTTTGTAGTGTGGTTATCCAGAGAACCTGCAAGATATGGTGATTATGATTAATGGGTAAGTATATGGGTGTATGTGTAAATATTTGCGCGTGTGATTATTGAATAACCAAAATTAATCACTTATTACTTCTTTTGTTAGTGTATTGGCAGCATATAGAAACAATTTTAAATTGGCATATCCCATTAAACGTATTGACAGCACCACGGCTTGGAAAAAGACTAGAGTACATGAATTTACTCAAATTTTTTTATTCATAAATTTTTCTTTAAATAATGACTTAAGTATTATTTTGTATTGTTGCAGTGTCCATTCCAGCCGAACAATAATGATTGTGGTTATTACATCATGAAATATATGAAAGATGTAGTTACTCATAATCTAAATCATGTTCCCACAAAAGTAAGTACTTTTACTTATATAGTTTATACTGTGTTTTGAATTTAATTAACAATTGAAGTGTCTAAGTTAATTGCTTTATAGTGATTTTAATTTTTTCTGTGCGTGATATTTATGTAGTATTATGAAGATGAACGTTGTGATCAATTGACTGATCATCAAGTAGATGAGATCATTGAGGAATGGTGTCAATACATGGTCAGCCAGATATCATCTAACACTTAGGCACATATGTTAGTTTGGTTTCTCTTACAAATTTCTTGGCTTGTCTTAGTCTTGTAGAATTAGTTGCGCATACTATTGTATATTATGTTGTAATTGGATACATTTAGTACTGATTTTATTAACTAGTTATGTGTTATTTAATTTTGATTTGATTTGATTTTTTCTTTTGGATTAGTATTGCATATTGATCTATGTGGATTCTAATTAGGATGAGTTCAGGTAAAGAGACAAACGAAATTATTTTGAAAAAAAAATCCCAATAAACATCTCCAACAACGCTTCTATAAGAAGGCCGTAGGAGGTCCCATAACCTCCTACGACGTTTCAAAATGAAACGCCGTAGGAGGTGAATGCCTCCTATGACACTTTTCATGGGAAAGCGTCATAGGAGGTGCATCTTTTTATGGCACTAAAAGCTGTGCCGTAGGATCTTTTTATGGCACTAAAACCTGTGCTATTTGTGAAACGCCATAATATTTTGAAAAATAAACGTCGTGTATCTTGTTTTTTGTAGTAGTGCCCTTTTCCTTTTCTCTTTTTCTTGAGATTTTGGATTATGAATTTGTGGTGTCTTACTGAGATCATTCTAGTTATGTTCAATTAGTATGTTATGCAACCTAGAGGAGCCATGAACTTATAAGTGGGTTAAATTAAACTTATTGTTTTTACTGTTTAGTTATAATTAATATTAATTTTAGTTACTTAATCTTATTTAGTTTTATGTATTAAGTAACTATGGCTATCATTGAATATGAGTTTGAGTATTAAGATTTATCTTAACAAAGGGAATTTTAGTTAGGCTCTAAGATTAAGTAATATGGGATTAGATTGTGATTTAATTTGTGATTAGGATAGACATATATCTAATGACCTCATATAATTGTTGAAGAGTGTGTTTGAGTCATCTTGCCTCTTAAGTAATTATATGTTAGACATAACAATGTATACTTAAGATAGGGTTGTGAGTAGACTAACATGCACTTATAGCTATTTATACTCGAGATTAACAAAATTGATATTAAGGCTAATTAAATTAGTAAAAACAATATTTATGAAATTAATAAGGGATTATTGACTCTAAATTGTTCGTTTGATAATTGAAGTAGTTAGTCTGTTTTAATTTGATTTTAATTTTCTTTTCATTCATTTAAATTCAATTTGGTTTTCTCAAATTAAACAAAAGTGTAAAATCAATACTCAGTCGAGTTTAGGTACCAAGTCCTCATGGGAACGATATTTTACTTACTCTTTAACACTTGATACGACCCATATGTACACTTATAGAGTTATAAGCTATATAAATTTCCCCCCATCAAGTTTTGACGTTGTTGCCTGGGACTTGTGTGCCCACATTATTTGGTTGGATTTGATTGAGCATTAATATTTTAAGTTTGGGTTTGTAAAAATCTTGTTCAATTTTCTCTTTTTCTTTTCTTAAAATAAATTTGGAAAAAAATGGCTTTCACTAGGCAATCATCTGGTTTTAATATTGAGAAAGAAATGAATTATGTCTCTTCAACACAATATGAATTGATTGCTTTAATGAATTCTTTGAATGAATATAGGCAATATAAGTGGAGCATAAATTATAGTTATAATTCATATGTTGATTCTTCTCAATATGTTCATAAGTCTTGGGCTTATTGTAGAGGGAGTCATTTATATGAGCATTGTTCATATAGTACAACTAGTAATTATGTGGGAGATGATTTTGCTAGAACCAAACTTATTTTGACCATTCATTTTGTCAAGTTTTGAGACACAAAAGTTTTAGGATCCATATGTCAAGTATTGTTCTAATAATGAAATTACCCATCCTTTCTACTCTTATCCACATATTGAAGAACACACCCTTGAGTATAAGTGAAAATATAATTTAGAAAGATTATTTGAGGAGTGTGTGGAAGCTTCAGAGAGATTTAGTAGAGAGCAAAATGAACTTGTCACTAGAATTGAGTCAAGTGTCCAAAATATTGGAGTATATGTGAGTTAAATTGTTTCAACCCTTGAGACTATAAGGCAAGATAATTCCTTAAATATAATGACCACTTCTTGTGTTGATAATTATTATTGAGAGAAAGTTAAAGATATGAAATTGCATAAGACTATGAATAATGTAGAAGGTGATTGTGTGCTTGAAATTGATTTTGATGAAAATAATGGGTATTTAGAAGAGGTTTCGGCCGTGGAGCCTAAAATTTGTGATTTTAATGATCAAATTGATATTGAGGTCCTAATTGTTGTTATGCATAATTTTTCTAAGGATGTTTTGACTCATATTGATAAGATTCGAATAGATTTTGTGGGATGCTCTAAATTTTTGAATGTTCATAAATCTATTTGCAAGGATGTGCACATTACTTTTTTTTTAATTCAGTGAATACTTGTATTATGAGATTGTCTATGATTAAATAAGTACAAGTAATTAACTTGAATGATCACTTTTTGTGTGTAAAACCTTATTGGTTAAAAAGGAATGAAGACAAGGTGATTGAGGTGTTTGATACTTATGATTATAAGTTGTGTTTTGAGTAGTGGCTGAAGATTCTAAACTTAGTGCTTCTTGGGAGGCGACCCAAAGTTCTAATTTGATATTTTTTTTGATTTTGTAAGATTTTTTGGAGCCCTGAATAGTGTGCTTTATTATGGAAACAAAGATCAAGAGCAACTAAAAGTACAAGTCAAGGATAAAAGGGTAGTGCTCTTATACATACTTTTCTTTGATTTGTCTCATTTGATTGCTAATGATGATGATACTAGAAATTTGTGTCATCTATACACTTGGATCTTGCTTCTTCACTTTTGTTACTTATCGTTACATGTTCACATTAAGGGCAATGTGACATTTAAGTGTGGGGGTATGGATACCCTTGTCTTTGCATAATTCGTCCTCAATTTGTTTTAAAAAAAATTGGTTTTCTTGTGGAAGTTTAGATTTTACTTGTGAGCATTGTCACAATTAGTTTAATTTTAACTTAAAAGGGTTGAATTTGATTAGGATTTGATTATATGTTCTTTGAATGTTAGTAAATAGGTAAAGATTTGGCTTGAATACTTTACTTTAGGATGCCAAAGAACCTGCGAAGAATTTGAACCAAAATATTTGTTTTTCTAAGAGAGAGTACATTTATTGTAACTTCCTCTTTAGAACTTGTATTGAATCTCTTTTGAAGTAGAAAAATTCCTTTGCATACATAAAGATGATTTAGACATTCATTTTTATTCATTGCTCTAGTAAGGGCTAAGTGGAGAAAAAAAGGATTAAAGGCATTGAAAAAAAAAAGAGAGAAGGAATAAGAATAATATCAACAATTCCGCTGACGTCTTTAGACTTTATTTAGTGACCAGGACACTTCATCAATAATGTTGGCACTCGTGTTAAACGGTTAAGTCAGAGAGGGTTATGAGTTGGGCTAAAAGCCTCTTGAGGTGCCTGTTGGAGTAACTGAGTAACTAATGTTGCATTACCTATGAGCAGGGTTTCATAAAAAGAGGATCTACAATGGCTCAAGATAAAATTAAAAGAAAAAAAGAGAGTACAAAGGGTATATATATCCTTTCATTCTTTGTCTTTCATTGTATTGCTTGTCACTAACTAAAGTATTCATCCATTATCAAAGTCATATTGATTTCTGTATGTAATGGGATAATATAGTGGAGATTGAAATGTGAAAAAAGCTTGTGGTAGATTTGTTGCAATAGGTGGAATTGAGTAAAACGCAAGCCCTTGAATATCTTAAGAAATGAGTGTAAATACTAGATTTGTGAGTGATATTCTATTGTGATTTATCTCTGTCAAATTAATTATCTTGCTACTTGCATTTTTTTTAAGGTGGAAAAGGGTTCTATGAAAACTTGATTCTTGAAAGTTTGAATTGATTCCAATTTTTTTTAATGTTTTCTTTAAAATGTTTCTTCCATGGTTTTCTTGAATTTGATTGTTTTACAATTTAAAATCTTGAAAACAAGATTTTGATGTAAGTATGGGGGGTGTGACGACTTCCTATTTTAATAGATTTGAGATATATTTTGATATAATTGAGAAGCCATCAACGCTAAATTAAAGGAATTTTTTGGAGATTTTATGAGATATTAATTGGGCGCATCATTTGTGGGATATCAAATTAAAATAAAAGTTTTTAAAATTACTTGAAAGAAGCAATAAAAAAATAGTAATTAGAAGCTTTCTCAAATAAAAAAAAGTTTTAGTTTTATTAATATTATTATTACTATTATTATTATATTATTTCCTCTTTTCTTTTATTGTAAGAACTCAGAAGTGGTGATTTTGGTAATAAAAAGAAGGGAAACCTAAAGCACAAGAAAGGCACAATTGTTTAAGAGGAGGAAGGAGGCAACAGTATTTGAGAATCATCATCATTGTCTTCTTCAATCATAAGAAAAAAGAGAGAGAAAGGAGTTCAAGTTTCATTATTCTTTTTCACGGGAGGACTAGAGGACTATGGAGAAGAGAAGAGACCAGAGTAGCCGCTTAGACAAAGGAGTAGCTAGAGCTTAAAGATAAGGCTTTGAATAATCAATATTATATTCTTTTTCCTTTTCTCTTTTTCTTGAGATTTTGAATTATGAATTTGTACTGTCTTGCTGAGATCATTCTAGTTATGTTTAATTAGTTTGTTATGCAACCTAGAGGAGCTATAAACTTATAAGTGGATTAAACTTATTATTTTCACTTTTTAGTTATAATTAATATTAATTTTGGTTACTTAATCATGTTTAGCTTTATCTATTTAGTGACTAACCATCATTAAATACGAATTTAAGCATTAGGATTTACTTTGATGACGGGAATTTTAATTAGGCTATGAGATTAAGTAATATGGGATTAGATTGTGATTTAATTTGTGATTAGGATAGACATATACCTAATGGCCTCATATAATTGTTGAAGAGTGTGTTTGAGTTATCTTACCTCTTAAGTAATTATATGTTAGACATAACAATGTATACTTAAGAGAGGGTTGTGAGTAGACTAACATGCACTTATAGTTATTTGTACTCGAGATTAATAAAATTGATATTAAGGCTAATTAAATTAGTGAAAACAAGGTTTATAAAGTTAATAAGGGATTAGTGTCTTTGGGTTGATCTTTTGAGAATTGTAGTCGTTAGTTTGTTTTAATTTTCTTTTCACTCATTTGAATTCAATTTGGTTTTATCAAATTAAGCAAAAGTGTAAAATCAATGTTCAACCAGGTTTAAGTACCAAGTCCTCATGAAAATGATACTTTACTTACTTTTTATTAATTGATACGATTCGTGCATTTGTGGAGCTATGGGCTATAAATTTCCCCCATCATTGATACAAACCCCATTATTGAGGCTTCTTTAATTTATTCAATATCTATGTATAGGGATCTCATAATTCTATATATGGCTGAATGTTTTGTTGAGAGATGTGAGGTGATTAAGAATGTGTGAAAATCAATTTTCAACGTTTTAGATAGATTTGTATTCTTCTTTTTTCCCTGAACACATGGTATCTTAGCCAACCCCTCAAGAAATTACAAACCGGACTAATCCAAGTTGGGCCATGGTAGAACCCATATGGGCAGTGACTTTACCACCTACATTGTTGCATTCTTAAAAGATCAAACCTGTGACATATGGTTAAGGTGGAACAATCCCTACTAGTAGATCTAAGTGCTTAATGGTAGATTTGCCTTCCTTCATTCTAAGGAAGAGCTCATTCTCTGTTTTAAATGTGTTGACTTGATTTTTCTTCACTCCTATGGTTGCTTATCTCTATGTTTGGCTTGACGGAGGGGAGGAGAGGGAGGGTCGATATAGAGAAAAGGGAGGAAGGTGAGGAAAAGAAAGAGATTTTTTTTTTAAATTACAAGGGCAGGCCGTTAGTGCCTAAGTTATAAGCAGGATCGAACATATGATCTCCTACTAGCTTGTAGGAGAGCATCCATACCACTAAACTACAAAGGAGAGGTTTTAATGATCCCTTGTTTGGATTGATTGGAGGGGAGAGGAAGGGAGGAATTTTGATGGTATCTTGTTTGGCTTGGGGGGAGCTAATAATAAATTGACTATTTTACTTTTATAATATTAATTGAAATTATATTTTTTTATTCCCACCGTCCCTATATATAAAAGATTTTCAATTGAATCATGAAATTCTAAAAAATAGTTAAAAGTAGTTAAATATAATAATTATGTAGGAAATTTAACTTTTTTTTAAAAAAATGCCCCTATTTATAAATGAGAGAGAGAGAGAGAGTAATAATGGGAAAAAGGAAAGATAATACATGTAGTATAATAATTAATTGAGGGAAAAATTGAGAAAAGTGCATTTATTATTGAGATAAACTCAAATGAGATCTTATATTTAAAGACAAGCCTATTTAAAAAAAGACTCTTATATATAGAAACGAAGGGAGTAGTATATAAATTTGAATAATTTCGAGTGCATCCCACATTACATTTGCAGTTGCACAATTTGAAACCCTAAAATATGTTCCCTTGGTAAGAGCACTTACCAAGATTAATTTTGCCTTCAAACTAATCTATTTTGTTCAAGTTAACGAGTTTGTTTGGTTTGAATTGGGTTTATGCATAAGCTCGATTCACATAAATCGAGATAAACCTCATTCACATATTGATTTTGTAGACCGTAAAGTTACCTCGTAGACCGTAAAAGTTACCTCGTAGACCGTAAAAGCTACCTCGTATTCTGTAAACTATGATTGAAAAGCACTTATGGAGGCTATCCAAACATACTTAAAAATAGGCTTTTAGGATGTCATAGCTCTATCCGAACAAGTCCTTATCTTTGACAAATGGACTTTCAAAACCACTGAAAATGGACTCTTTGAAGGAAATTAAAAAAAAAAAACCGAACAACTTTTGAATTTTGGAAAGTTCCCCAAAGAGTATATAATCTCTGTGTTTACCAAACGCATGTTAACCAAACATACCATAAGTAACCTCTTTTTCTTCACACTATTTCCCAAACGAGAACTTAATTATTTGGAGTATATGTGGAAGGGAAATGAGACACTTCATTATTTCTTTGGTAAACAACAGAAACAAAGAATCAATGTACATGTATAATTCCAAATACAAATCCCAAATTCATTAATGAGTGTTGGTCCCTTCCAATAAGTCTTCCCACAAATATAATATCTAGCTCCAGCTGTACCATTTATTATTTGGATGCATTAGATACCTTCCCAATAGTTCTAAGCTCAGAAAAATATATTTTTTCTGTGATTGCATACCTTGATATGGAAGTTGAATCATACATTTATTATAGGCTGCAGATCAATTATGAATGATATAAAAATGGGAAAATTCGATCCGGGAATTTAACAAATAATTGTTGAAGCACACAAGATATGATAATATTGTGGTTACGTACGTACGAAGTAAAACCTAAAACGTTACAGCAGTAAATAATATTGCAGTTTGATTCAGAGAGAGAGAGAGAGAGATGCATTATTATGATGATGAAGAGAGAAATGAATTAATGGGGTTAGGACCCACGTTCTGAGAAATCTAACTGTTGATCCTTAATGAGTTTGTGTTTGTATATGAGAGTCTGTAACAAGATTGACATATAAAAGGATGAGTATCTTGATCAGAATAAAGACCAACTGCTGTACGGTTTGGCCTATATATATATGCATGCAGTCCCCTACACTGCCCCTTAATTAATGCTTTTCCTCCTTCTGTACGCTCAAAGGAATCTTTTTTTTTTCCCCTGTTTGAATTTAAGGTACACAAGTTCATTTTTCATCTCTTTCAAAAAGAAACACAGGTGGGTTCCACGATTTTAGATTGATTTTTATTCAGCAGAGATCATTATCAGGTTCCTTCTGCACACATTCACAAGCATACACTAAAGTTATTGTATAGACAGAATCATTTAATTCTGTTGTTAAATTATATCGCTAATATGGTAACTTTTTGTAGTTGTGTTTAAGCAAAACCAATACTAGCAATCGGTATCTATATATCATCATGCTTATATGTATGTCACAGAGGATTTATCAAATTATTATGTATGTGGAAAGGAAGCTAAGGTATATACATAGGTAACATACAAAGAAAGAATACTGTGTAAATTAAAAGAATATGTGGGCGAAGGGGAAATAATATTTTAGGGTCAATCATGCATGTTTCGTTCCTGAAGTAGTGCTCGTCCAAAATTATGTCTGATTCATATTAATTCATTTCAACCTATGCTTATTTTATTACTAGGACTATTTTACACGCTACAACAAACTAAAGTTGTCCCGCACTAACTAACAGTACTCATGATCCTAAAATTGAAAAGATGTGAAGAAAGTAGCTAGTGCGCATAGAAAAGTAGTAATAATATTACAAAACTGTAAGATATATAATTTGAAAACTCGCCAACAGTATTAGTGAAAACTTTTGAAAAACGCGTCTTTGAAATTGCATGTAGTAGGGCTTTTGATGATGATGATGAGTACGTTTGAATTTAATAAATTGTTGGTGAAAAGATTTGAAAATCCTCAAAACTATAGGTTTAGAAACATTATTTTATAATTTAAGATAAAAACTCATATCATATATTTACTTTATAAATCATAAAAATACTTTTAAAAAACTAAAACAAATAAACACACACAGACTTAAAAAAGAGAAAAACTATAACAGTGAAAAAGTCTGTCTTTCCATATATAACGTGTTATTAAGAAAGACACAGTGGTGCAACAGCAAGCTATAACCAATATAGCACCTCCTTAGGCCTTACCTTTGTCTTCCTTGTCCAGGTCAACTTGTCAAGTACGAAGAGCCATGCACTTTATGCATGGACGGCACCCACACCCATCACTTTATATATTGGGTAGGCAAAGATTGAGAACATGAATTAATTAGTTGAAATCGGAATTGTCATTACACTCATCCACACAATGGTTTTAGGGTCAGTAGTCCATAGTTGAACGGGAATTAACCCACAAGAATGATTAAAATAATATAATTTAATTAAAACACAAACATATATATATATATATAACTCAGAATGGAGTAATAATTTTAAATAAAATATATTTATCCCAAGTAATATTCATGTATATGTGCATATATATATATATAACCTAACTACATGTAATCTAACCAAGATTCTGAAACTTGGATCAGTCATTGAACCGATTAAGATACTAGATCATGGGTCAGTGGGTCAGATCGGAGTCAAATCAAAACTAAATCAAGGGTCAAGCTGGTGAGAGAATGATGAATATTTTAAATTTTATTAATATGAAATTTTAAAGAAAAATAAAAAAAATGATTTTTTTTTTAAAAATAGTGGACTGGACTGGTTTACCAGCCGGTGCGATCCAGGTTTCAAAACCCTGAATCTAACAAAACAAAGTCATTATCAAACACAAATCTGACCAACACTGTTTTTCTTAAAGCTCCTCAAAACAATGTTTGTTCGGGCTCTCAATAAAGAGAGAAAAAGAATATAAAATCCAACGGATTAACGGTTAAAACTCTTGACCAAACTGGTTAGATGACTGGCTTATCGGTTCATTGGTATGACCATCTAACCTAGATTGCTTTACTACTACTACCAGCAACGCACAGTAAAGGGGTCTCTCTCTCTCTCTCTCTCTACACACACACACACACACACACACACACACACACACACACACACACACATATATATATATATATATATATATATAATTATAAATTGATGATGATGTGCCTAAGCTCGCTAGCTAGTTGCTCTGTGGTTGTTAGTATGAGAAGGAGAAAGAGGGAAGGGTACAGTGCAGTGGTGGCAGAGTTTGTATATGGAGTTTAGGGAAAATGGCCAAAACCCATGGGGCTCACCACCCACCTGATGATAATTAAGCTTAACACCTTCCAATTCAAAACCCTCTTCCTCATCATTATTCTTCTCTTTCATCTCCCCATCTCTGTCTCTCTTGGTCCCTAGCTCCCCAGTACAACCACCCCTTATTATGCACCCACTGTACCTACCCTTTTACGCATTATTCATTCTGCAGTTTTCCCACATCTCTCACAGACCACCCTCTCAATAATCTATATACTTCCATCACCAAGCTACACTATCCCACCTTATTCAAAAATAACCTAGAGGAGAGGTATCATGATCTAAAAGTTTCCATCCACATTAGCCGATTACTCGGATACTCAGTTGGATTCAGAAAAAACACTGAACAATGGGTGGTCCAAAGGGTTATCAAAAAAAAATTCCATCACCAACCTATATTATTAGCTCTCATTAATGTATATATAAATTTAGTCAAAAGGGAAAAAAAAAACACTGATATATATCTTCTTATGAACTTCGATATTTCTTCTGCAGAATAGTAGTTTAACTACGATTCTGTGATATGTGTGTGTACGCGCAAGAGAAGAGTTATATATAGTGCATTGAGCCATTGACAAACAACAAAAACCCATGAATTAAATTCACTCTGGGAATAGAAAACAAAGCTTGAGCAGCAAAGCAAGTAGTTAAAATATATTTAAGTTTCTTCTCAAACCCTAATATCATCCTCTGTCACACCAAAATCGAATATTAAAGCAATCAAACTTGCGGCTGTACTTGCAAATGAACATAATAGAGATTTAATTATATATATAGGCTCGGAAACCAATATATATAGTAGAAGACGAGTTGTGATAGGTATTAGGAGAAGCTAGATCAGGGAAAAGCTAATATATATGAATTCATACACCTGTTACTACTATTTGATGATCTTCATTATTATTATTATTGCTCACCTCCTCCTCCTCCTCCGTGCCCAGTGATCGCCGGAGACTCTGAAAAGCCGCTCGCCGGAATCTGCCTGTACGCATTCAGGGCTGCGAGCATGCCTAAGTTGCTTTCATTCATCACTGTACCTCCTAATTGAGCTCCACCCATAAGAGCCATTGGAGAACCGAAATTCATGAAATGAATCCCACTGCTAGACATGGCTCCTCTATACATGTTACTGTAATTACCAACAGAAGGAATTGCCCATATCGGATCGCCGCCACCACTACTGCTTCCGCCGTTGCCGTTGCCGTTGCCACTGCTGACTATGGATTGGTTGTTTCCGGCGGGGCTATTACTTACCATCCAAAACGTCGCCGGAACCGATGAATGACTCGCCGGAATTGAGCCTGTGCTGGATTGTAACAAATAACTGCTCATCTGATTATTATTCTGTGGTAGTTCCTGATCCTGTTCTGGTGATGACCGTCTCTTTTTCCCTAAACTTCCTTCGGTTTCTGTCGTCGTCGTCGATTCAAGGCCGCCGCCGCCGCCGCCTCCAGATTCTTCTCTCAGCTCTTGCTTTGATAGTTGTAACATGGCATTCACATTGCTCGCAGAACTGAAATTATTATTCATCGAAGAATTCTCGGGAAACAAGATCCTTCTAGAATCATCCGCCGCCACCGTGTTTCTCAACTGCAACGATGAAGAGAACAAGCTGGGACTGAAGTAATTACTATAACTATTACCCCTAAAGTATTGCGACGGCGCCGACACGGTCGAGCCGGAACTGCGGAGGGAGATGTTAAGGGAAGTGAAATTGGCGGGAATGGTCCCGGTCCCGGTGGCGGCGATCACGGCGGGTTCGGCCTGTTGGAGCAGCCACTCGATGGTCTCGCCATCGGACTTATGGCCGAGCTCCTTGGTCAGCTGAAAAACTCTGGCAGCACAAGCCGCCGGCATACGGATCCGACGGCCCCGACCTTCCACTTTCGTGTGCCTGTCCTTAGTGGAGGCCCGCTTCGGAGGCGGCTTCTTGGATTGGTCGGCAAGCTGGATGTTACTATTGGTTCGGGTCGGGTCACCGCCACTACCATCATCATCGTGTCGCTGTTGATCACCATTTTTCTTCTCCAAAAGCTGAAGTGGGAAATTGGGTCTACGGATCCCATTAGAATGATCTGCCTCCTCCATGATCATATACGATCTGAAAATATACAAAAGCTGAAGAAGAGAAAGGAGGATATTTTAAAATTAATTATATATATAAATTTTTAAAAAAATCTGAGTGGGTGGTGGTAGTGAGTGGGCTAATAAGTGGGTCTGTGTTTCTGGAGTGTATCTTGTTTGTGGAGCATAGAAATTCCTCTGTGATGGGAACGAGAAAGCTGGCTGGCTGGTGGCTGCTGATGAGTTGTGAGTCTCTCTCTAAAAGTGTAGAGAGAGAGAGAGAGATTGGGGGATGAGGATGACAAGCTTTAAGCAACAACAATAATGAGTGGGAATAATAAGGGGTCATCCTATAATTTGGAAAAGCAAGCAAAATAAAGAAAAAGTTTCATTGTTATATATTACATGTTTTGATTTAAAGGAAATCAATATATAATATTATAACTGTTATAATAAATCTAAAATAAAAAAATTCAAAATCATAATTTATTTATGTCAAATTTTATTACGCTCGCATATATATATCGGTTTGAAATCATGATGTATATTTTGGCCAAAAAAAAATCGTGATATATAATAATTAATAATTGTTATTGTGCTTTATTGCTCCGTATTAATAAAAACTACTAACATGAACCATGTGTATTTATATGAAATCATAAACTAATTTTTTTGATAAAAAAAATAAATTAATTTTTATTATAGGATTCTTGTAATTTTTATTAATATTTTAATTATGATGGATATTAATCCGAACCCACTACAAAATGGTTCCCCCCCCCCCCCCCCATTCATGGTTGTAATTTGTGAAAACCATTTGCCGTTATGAAAGTCATAACACAGTACTGCTTTTTAAATGAAAAAATATTAAAAGAAAATCTAGTAAAAATATCACCGACTTTTTCAAGAATTAATAAATGAGTGTGTAATATTTATTGTCAACGTCAAGGTAGATTTTCGCGAGTAAAACGTGATATATGAAAGGTAAATAAAATAATTGAGGAATTCGATGATAATCAGCTTGTCCTTAAATGTAAAATCTTTTTTGAATTTATCTTAATAATAAATATTTTTTTTTCTTATTTGTCTCTTAATTATTAGTTATTATACTTTATACATTCTCTTTAATCATTTTCTTATTATTATTCTATCTCACCTATTCATAAATAAATAGGGTATTTTTAGAAAAATAAATAAATTTTTTATATAATTATTACATTTAATTACTTTTAACTATTTTTTAGAATCTCATGCTTCAGTTTAAAAGCTCGTGTACATAGGGAGAGAGGGAGTATATAAAGATTAAAGAAGAAGGAGTTTTCTTTTTAAGGAGGGAAGGAATTATAAATTAAAAAGGTTTAAAAAAAAAAAGGGAAGAAAGAACAGTATGATAGTAATAGACAATGTGTAAATAAAATTGGATCACGGTGGCTTGAATCAGACTCCACGTGCGTCCCTGTTTATATCATTCACTCCATCAACACTTACACAAAAGCCTCCTTTGCAAATATATGAGCCCCTCACTTTGATTTTAATTTTTAATCACTACCATCAATTTTAATCTTCCTTTTACATAATTGTATTGTTCCACAACCTACTTTTTTTTTCTCTCCCCCATATATTATCAATGGGGGAGAGGGGGAGTGAGAATGGAAAGTACCTATATGTGTGTATATAACTAATGATCTTGTAATCTATAGTAATATAAAAATTCCTTTGTAAGTAAAAGGAGTGAACGGCACAAGTCCAATCTCAAGTTATTAGTATCTACTCCTCTAACTTAGAAAAAAAAAAAAGGAAAAGTTATGGTAAATTTTGTCGTGTGTATATTTTGATGGGTTGTTCAGCGGGTAATATGTTAGTGTTTACTTCTCCAATTATTTTTATAAGTAATATTTTTTCACATAGGGTGATTATATTTTTGTCTAAAAATTTAATGCACATTTTTTCTCATTCTTACCTTTAATTAATTGCACGTTTCTCTCTTTTTTTTTTACTCATTCTCTCCATAAATAATGATACGTTTGGGAAAAAACATTATCTCTTACATATTTATTATTTTTAATTAATTTTAATTAATAATTTAATTTGCGCAATTTAGGCCGTTGTTATTTATATAAAAATGACTGAATGAAGTAATTAGAAAACCTTATCAAAATATAGTAATTAAAGCTAAAAAAAATCCCTCTCCACCTCTATTTATATATAAAGTCCTCTTTTCTGAAATAATAGTCCATCTCCTTTTTATAAGGTCTTGGCTTTGTCTAAAAATAAATGGCTTTTTACCCATTTACTCATACATTCTCTTTTATCACATCATCTTTCTACTGTGCATTTTCTTTCATTATTTTTCTCATTATTACTCTATTCCATTTACCCATTTATGAATAAGGTCATATTTGATGAGTTTGTTTTAATTCTAAACATAGGTTTCAATCCACTTTGCCTATCAAAATTATACTTGCTTCGATCCTATTTATAAGAACCTAATAACAAATTACGCAATTGAAGAAATTGATTAAAATTAGTTAAAAATAATAAGAGTGTCTAAAATAAAATTTCCCCCAAATATGCCCTTATTTATGAGAGGGCAAGTAATAGAGAGAAATAGAGTAAATATAGGTATTACCCACCTTTTAATTAATAAATATATATAATTAATGAGGGGTAAAAATGAAAAACAAACTCATTAAATATTAAGATAACTCTTATCGAGCTCTTATAAAAAAATCAAAGCAATTCAAATTTTGGGCTATTATAAAAAAGATCAGAGGGAATACCTTTTTTATTAAATTACCCCTATTAATCGCATATATTAAAAGGAATTTTATCAATGAGCGGGTAAAAGTTGAACGAGGTATAATTTTTTTAAAAAAACTAACACATATTTATCACAAGTAAAACAAGCTTAACTCAAACATTTATAATCAAATAGAGCTTAAAATTAAACTAAACATGATAAATGTAGGAGTATGTGGGGTTTTGAATGTCTATTGAAATTTATAGTATATATCCTCTCCAAGTCTTCACACATACAATACTTTACAATATTCTTTTTTTAATAAGAATACTTTATAATATTCTAAAGTGTTTAAAAAAATTAAAGAAGGATCTAGTAATTATAACACAATATATGATGCGAAGATGTAGATAGCATGCACTAAAAGTTGTACTACACATTCAAAATTCACACCTGGTGAAACTCAGTCGAAATCTCAGTTTTTACCCCAAATATCCATCTTTTATTTGCATTTTTTAAAATATTATTCTTATATATATATATATATATATATATATATATATATATATATATATATATATATATAATATTATTGTATGGATATTATTATTCTTTTAACACAATGTTTTTCCTTTGTGCAATGATGAACATACATCCTAATTAATTAAGGGGAGCCAAGGGCCTGCATCATAACAAACTAATAATTCAATATCCATTTTAATGAGAAATAATAAGAAGTAATATCATAAAAGAATACATAGTGCATAAGAGGATTGAGTTTAATTAACGAATTAATCCTGATTATTTCTCTCTGTATATATACATTTTTTTTTCGTACTAAAAATTGTGCAATCATTTAAACTAGACCACTATCTCTCATATATATGAAGCATGGCACATGTAAGCCCATGTGGCCAAAGGGGCAAAGTGTGACTTAAAAGCGAACAAAATAAATTGGAAATATCACGACACAGCCAAGCAAATTGACACAGTACAATTACATTTCACCAACCAACATGCCTAACTAATAATGATGTCACATACACACACATCTAATTATTTAACTCGGAAAGTTGATAATTTGTGTTGACTATAATTAATTAAGATCACTCAAAAATAGCGGTTGATAAAGATGAATATGTGATTGATACAATTTGAAATGATAATTTTGGTATTAATTTTAGGCTTGACTTGATGATTGGTTTTTTTGAATTTGAACTATAGGAAGAAAATTCATGTGTATGTTATGAATAAAAAGTCGGATGGATAATTATAGTGGGGATGAAATATAGAGTGGGCGCGTCACTGTAAGATCGTGCTGGACTCGAAAATGACAATGAATTGTTGTTTTTTTTAGTCCCCCATTATAAATACAAGGCATGTTTTTTTGTAAAACTCAAATGTTTCAATATATAAAGCATTCCGCATAGTTCTAAAAATAATTAATGCTCCTTTTGTTTCTTCCTAAATAACTACTTTGCGGATAATTAAAAAAAATAGTTAGTTTCAACTACGCCAATGCTTAGATCTACTCCGGGTGTGTTGTTTCATCTTAACCAATAGTCTTGTGTTTGAATTTTGAGTATATAGCTACAATAATTACTCTGAGGTAGTGAGGTTCTCCCATTATTACAAATCAAAACTAGTTTAATTGCCAATAGCGCTAGATACCGGTGGATAAATCCTAAAAAATGAAATTAGATAGTTAATTATTTATAATAAATGTGCGTTAATTTCTCTAAAATATTCCCTTTCATCATATGTATTGAAACTACCTCTGATAGAAATTACTTTATAATATGTGTAATCAATAGAAAATACTTTAAGAAAAAATTATAAATTTAGGAGACACAGTAAATTAAGGTAATATATTTAGAATAAAAATAAATTAAAACATATATAGGTCATATATTTAAGATAGAAAGGAGTAAATTTGTATCTCAAATGACCTTACGAGTATATCATAATTATTTACCTCCCACCTAACAAATAATTAATGAATAATACTCCCTCAGCTTTAAAATATAGTCTAGAGGAAATTCTTAGTCAATACTCTCTCCGTTTTTATTTATAAGTAATTTTCTATTTTATAGGGTTGTTCCCTTTTATCCTTTGTATCTAAAAATATAAACTCTTTCTTCCTATTTTACCCTTATTAAATACATATTATTTATAATTAATTATCACACACACAAAAGTTATATTCAGGGGAGGGAGAGAGAGCTTACTAGGTGAATGAAGTTAACAAAGCATTAGGAAATATATTTTACTATCTCTCATACTTTTTATATATTTTCTCTTTATTTTCATAAATAGGGGCATATGTAGAAAAAAAAACATGGCATTTTTGACGTACTTATTACTTTTAACTACTAGTTCATTTTGCAGAATAAAAAAAAAGTTACTTATAAATAGGACCGGAGAGAGTAATATATAATATAAGCTATCTAAAGAGTTATTAATTACTAAAAATTATTAATTTTATCCCTATTTATTATTAGTGGTATATATACATTGAATACCAAGGAAAAGAAGATAGGTGAAATAGACTTAAACAGGGGCAAAGATGGGATTTTTTATTATTTTAAAACAGATTTAATAAATTAATTGCTCTTCTCTAATCAGTTTTGATACAGTGGTTGACAATGACTTATATTTTAAATCGAAAGAAGGAAATATATAGGTAAAATAAAAAAATTTAATCCATTTTATAATAAAGTTAACGATTTAACCACCTCCTATTAATTTTAGTAAGGTGATCAAAGTAGAGGTAGATTCTAGAATTAACGAGTTAAAGTCAGGTGGGGGATTACAAATTACTTGGCGATGCACATATTTTGAAGCGATATAGGTAATAGGTTTGAGCCACAAGGCCAACCACAAAGCATTTAACCAAAGGACGTACGTACGGTTTGGTTTTGTTGTGTAAAACAGAGGCAATATTAGTGTTGTCTCTTGCATTATTGTATATGGACACATCGACATCGTCACGTTTCCACTCTGAAAACCCTAATTAATTAACTATGTCTCCCCTCTTATTTTGCCTCCATTTCAGGTTATCCTCCATCTTATTTTCTTCTTTCTTACTTCCTCCCTCCAAAATATAACTCATCAACTTTTACCTTTTTTTTTTAAATAACCCTTTGAGCCACTCGGTGTCTAGCAATTTTTTTAATCTTATTTCTAAGGTATACGAGCAACCGATTAATTTAAATCGAGATTTTGCGATCATGACACTTCTTCTCAAAAGTTTTTTTATTTTATTAAGGTTTGATTTCAACTCAATTCGCACATCTTATAGTCTAGCTTGTCCAACATCTAAATCAAGCAATTTTGGGTAGCTTATCAAATTTTACTAGTTTTACACATATGTCAAAAAGACATTTGAAGGACTCTGCTACATGCAACTGGCGAACTGATCACCTAATCGGTTCAATAATTTTTTATGTAAAAATAATAATTTACTTTGTTTTTTTAAAATTTTATTTAGAATTTCATATTAATAACTCTAAAATCTTCACTTTCTCATCTGTTTGGCATCGGGTTAGTTCCGGTTTGACCCATTGACCCACTATCGCGCTACGGTTCAATGACCGGTCTTTTTTTTTAATAACCTTGCATGTAATAGACTTTGTCTTTTAGAGTTAGCTCTCCCTTCATACAATGCAAACTATATTTGAGATCTAATTAAATTAATTTGAAGAGGTACTAGTTATTAGATTTAACACTGCATTATTGTCTCTTCTTTTGGCTCCCTTAATAAATAAAAAAATAAACATGTGATTTGAGGTAAAAGCATTGTTGATGAATAGACTAATATAGAAGGCTATGAATTATCAATTAATTAATGTATTCGTTAAACATGATTTACAGAGATTCCAACGCATGATTAAACTTTACTTACATGCACACACACTATATATATAGAGAAGCATATGTTGCTTGTGATTCATATATTTGTGAATATGGTTCAAAACACTTGGAAAGGCTGAAATGGCATTGAAAATGATGTTTGGTAAATGTGTTACAGAAGGCTCATATTACTGTATTACAATCCTTAAAATTAGAGCATCTCTGTTAAAAAAATAATAGTTAAAGACCGATGACTCATGTTGATGATAATTAAAAACTTCAAAAATTATATTTTGGGGGGAATTTTAGAAATAAACTATTATTAATTGCTCGTAACAATTATATATATTTTTTAACGTTTTAGAAAGCTATGACATATAAAAAAAGGGGGAGGGAATTGGCCATAAATATCTATTTAATAAATTAATTGCTAAATGAGACATTAAACAATCTTCCCCGTGTGCAGAAGATCTTCCCTTGTGTTCAAACATTCTTCCTTATGTTCAAATAATATTTCTTATATGCAAAAGATATTCCTTTATGTTCAAATAATTTTTGCCGTATGCAAAAGATCTTTTCTTAAATGCTTTCATATCTCATTTGACAAATAGATTTTTAATGAGGTCTTTATGAACAATTTTTCCTTAAAAATTGATGTTTTTTGGCCAAAAGAAAAAAAATCATATTATAACAACTTATGAACTTAATTAAAGGCTGATCCAATTAATAAAAATGTCACCAGTATTTATTACAAAAACATAAGCTCAAATCATTCATGATTCCAATATAAGGACCTCATAAGTGAATTATGTATAAGGGCATTATTTGAATATTGAGTCATACTCTAACCCTGGTGAGTTAACTAACCTAATTTTTATGTATTAAAAATCACTAACATAACAATGAAAAAATTGATAAAAGTCTATGTATGAATTTTATTAGGTGGAAGGACCTCATATACTTTTATACACAAAAAGTATTTATAATTTTATACTTTTCATGATTCCATTTATAAAAAGTACTGGTATTTGAATTCAAGTTATTATGGTCAATAAAATTTTTTAATATGGATTTTTTAACAATTTTTGTTCTAAAATAATCATATTGTATATTTAAGATTTTTAAATGGTGGATTTTTAAAATACTTAATAATTAATTGTCATCAATGTGACAAGAGTATGAGTAATGAAATGTGGTGATGAGAAAGGGAAAAAGGGAAGGAAAAAAAAAAAAGAAAGAAAGGGAAAAAGGACTAAGTAGTACCTTTGGGTGATGATGACAAAGGTTTAATGGGCAAAGATAGGTCACATGGTATGCTACCTATGTGACCATCTCTCTCTCTCTCTCTCTCTCTCTCCCCCCCCCCCCTGTTGTGAGAATGTTGGTGGTTAACGAGATTCCTTTTTAATAATTGAATTTTGTCAATCTCATCATCTTCATTTTCAAACCTCCAAATCCAACTTCGATTCTTGTGTGTGATTTCAATCTTTTTTTTTTCTTTTGTTCTTAAAAAATCTTATCATCTCACTATTCTCATTGTATTTTTCAATCATTTTTTAAGTTAGCTGCACGATACGCCACTTCCCCTCATTTTTCATAATTATTAGGGTCATGGGCTTTTTTCCCCATTATTAATATTTATTTAATAATATTCTCCTAACCCAAAATATCATCAATCAATCTCCCATAAAAAATCTATACAAAAATAGTGTTAACGAAAAAAGATGATTACTTTTATACAATGGTTGACAATGAAGACCAAAAAGAATGAAGAGAAGGAGGAGGTCATCGATTGTGTAACGGAAAATAAAAAATATGGAATGACAGCTTGGAATTGCACAATTCTCAATCCCAAGAAAGAAAAAAATAAACCTTAATAAAATTCAATGTTTTTTTTTTTTTGAAAAAAATAGATAAGTCAGTTTACAAGTACTAAATAGAGTCTTATCGATAAAGAGTATTTATGAAAATATTTATATTATACATAGTAAAAAGGTCCTTATGTTCAGAAGAGAATTCATGTCTTTTATAAAGTGTAAGTTGCATATTTACCAACTTGGTTGTTATATTAAGTTGTTTCAAGGATTTGTTAACTACTTTACATAGACTGAAGGAAAAGTTAAAATTAGTTGATTGTTAAGAAATTGTAATTTTCAGTTAAAAAAAAACTTTAACAAAAGAAATATATAATATCTTCCTTCTGATTTAAAATCTAGTTTATAGTACAATTTAAACTACAAACTTATATTAAGGACAAGAGTTAATATATAAGATATTTTTAAAATAAGTTATAAATATTTCATTAATTTTTATATAGAACCTTATATTAATAGGATCCCAGAAAGATGTCTCACAAAAGGATTGTAAGAAATAGTGAAATTATATTCTTCCCCCTATCTATATGATATAAATAATAGAATTATGTATATTAAAAAGTTTGTCAAAATTTGTTAAATTCTATCAATATAAGTAAAAAAAAAAATGTAACTTATTTTTTAAAAATATCCATATTTATAGGGAGAATGAGTGAGTGTAAGAGAGATAGTAAGCGATTAATTAATATAATGGGACTAACCAATAATTAAGGGAAGAAGAAAAAATGAAAAATGATACTAAGTACACTATTAACATATCTTATAAATAGAAACATGCAATGGGCATACTTTTGACAAGATTTGATTTTGGCACCTATAATTTTGTGTTCAGTTGTTTTTCATCCCTATACTTTATACCATCCAAACTGTTTACCCTTATGAGCTTAAATGCTTAATAATGTTAACTTCATTGATGCGGGAAGATTAATTTGGTTTTGGTCCTTACATGTAAGCTATATCATTTTTAGTCAGCATGCCAAACAGTGTTAACACTATATCAGCGAAGTTATTAATGTTATGCTCAGTTCTAAGTCCTTAAAATAAAACTATAAGATCAGAATCAATGTTTGGATGACATGAAATATATGGATGAAAAACACTAAAAAATATATATATGAACCAAAACCAAAACTGATGGAGTGACTTCAATTCATTAAAAAAAAAAAAGTTGAACTTTTTAAAATTAAAAAAATGAAAAGGAAAAAAGAAAGATGGTGGGAGGATAGGGTAGATCATAATGAGAAAGCACTACAATAATGAAAGGCCCTTCCTTTAATGTCTATAATGTTATTTTACCCATAGCCCTCTGCACTAAAAGTAATGCACTCATATGGTACAACCTGTTCTTCTTGTGCTCTCCCTATTTCCATCACACACACACACACACCTAACTTTAATTACTCTCATACCACTTTCCCATCTCAAGCTTCCTTTGCATATTAAAAAAAAAGGGTTATTTTGTAATTTTGTCTCAAAAATTTTCATATCATGATCATTATCTTAGTTAATTTTGACAGTTAGTTGATTAAATATATTGAGCTAACAGTTCACATGTTATCTATGCCGTTTTTCTCAAGGTGAAAATTTGAGCCGGAAGTTCATATATAATCTATTTCATCATTTTTTTAAAGTTAGATTTAAAACTTTCAGTGTAAATTTGCACATTAATAAAAATGACGTTGATGACATGTAGACTGTTAGAGTGGCATGCTTGGTCAACTAACAGTTAAAATTAAATGAGATAACAGTTAAGATAAAATTATTCTATTTTAAAAATTTTTAAAGTAAAATTACCCCTCGGTAAAAACTTATGAAATAAAAATGACCTTTAAAAAAAATTGAGAGAAAATATGTATATTATTTTAACAATATGTATATATTCATGAGCTGAGAAGATTATGCAGTATGACGGTCTCTTTCCGACCAGAAACAGTGGTGAGTTGTAGGCTTATAGGTGGTCGATCGACGTGGTCAAGTCCGACACCGTTAAGTACGATATCCACAAGACACGCCCACTAAACTTATTGGCTTCTTCATTTCACACACGACTTTTGCCTCTTCCTCATGGCAACGACTCTCTGTTTCAGAATTAATTACCCCCTCTTCAATTTTATCACGTACTGTGCTGGTACGCATGTATGTTTTACAATGTTATCAAATTCGAATCGTTCACTGAATCGATCGAGGTACTGAATCAAAGGTCAGTGGGTCAGACTGAAGTTAAATCGGGGTCAAACCAATGAGAAATTAAAAATTTTAGGCTTATTAGTATGAAATTCTAAAGGAAAAATAAAAAAAAAATTTTAAAATAAAAAAATTGACTCGGACCGGTTTACCGGCTGATTCGCCGATTCCCGGTCCGGTCCGGGTCTGATAAGCCTGATGTTTTGGGCATGTTTGGAATCTTATTGGGGAGGGAAAAAAGTTTATTTGGAGGGTAAAAGCTCATTTGACATCTGTGGACACGTTTGTGAACACATTAGCTTTTACTGAACTTGTAAAAAAAAACTATTTTTTTATAAACTAATTGAAGTAGCTTCTGGCTTTTTTTCACTGGGTTTAGAAAAAAAAAAGCAACTTCTCCCACTACCAATCCAAACACAAATCACATTAACAATATGATTTTTTTTTTTCTATTTGACTTCTACAAAAGCCACGTTAAAAAAAAATCACTTTTCCACTGTATTCTCAAACATGCACTTTGTCTATCCTCCAACTTCTCCAATCCCTTTTAAATAAGATCTGATAGTTCAAATCTTGTGGATAAAAAGATTTATGTTATAACTTATATGCAAGAGCTTCTCCCAGTTTGATCTGATAATGCTTAAACTGATGACTTGATAGTATATGGATGTTGGAAAATTAGAAAATGGTTCCTTCTGTGCAACTAGTGAGAAAAAGATATCATGGTGTGTTACACACACACACAAGAACTAAATACATGATTTGCAACAGAGACTCCCATATATGCAACTAATCTAATTTTTTCATTAGAAGGACTATTTCAAAAATATGATATATAGTCATGTGTGTGATTAAAGAACTTCACATAATCCATCGTTCGTGGGTTCAGCTGGTGAAGGGGTCGGACACTCACCAAAGGGAAATGGTTCGATCCTAGGGAGTATCATTTTGTTGTAGTTTCAGTTGCGGCGCTTGGGGAGGCATCTCCACAGCTTAATGAAACTGCGGTAAATCCTATCTATGGGCCAGATAAAAAAAAAGCTTGCTTGTCATCCTATCTAAGTGCCTTGCCTTTGGATCGTGGGTGAGCCCAACCCTTTCCTAAAATTTTTTCATAAAAAAAAAACTTGACATGATGGACATAAAAAACTTGATCTAAGATTATCCTATAAAATATAGCTCTTGTTAAATCGATATTTTAGGATTTACCCCATGTGCTATATTTATCCCTCTCTCTCTTTACATAGACTATCCTAAAATTTGAAGGGGGAGTTGCTTCAAGTTGAAGAAAGTTACTTGGAGCCTGGAGGAAGCATTAATTAGGGTTGGAAGAAAAGAGGATTCACTTGGGGATGCCAATTAAGTCAATGGAGTTTGAATTGTAAACGTAGTGAAGTTGATGTACTTTTAAGTGAGAGAGCAAGTAGGTGATAAAGTGACAAAACTAGTCATCTTACTTTGAATGATATGTAGTGATGGGCAATAATAATAATAGCAAAAGCTGTCACATCCCTTCTCCATTATTTTTCCCAATATCTACAATTCTACCACTCACTTCCTCTTTTGCGGCATATATCTACACCAGATTCCTTCATCTTCAACAACCATATAATCAATTTCATATAAGATGGTCAAAGGCACTGGGTGTAAATGCTTGTTATATAAATAATATTACTTTTGATTTTAAATATAAGATCTAATTTATAAGATAAATCATACTATAAACTAAATTTTATATTTATGACAAGAGGAGAAGTAGCTGCAATAAATGTAGATATTTGAAAGTTTAAAAAGTAGTTGGAAATTTGGAATGTTATACTGCAAAATTTCAAAAATTTAATTGAAGACCAAATTTTTTAGAAATTAATCTTGAACTGGTTGAATGTATCAATTTGGCTGAATGATAGGAGCATTTCTCAATTGATATCAATGGCTTAGTGCGGATTGGGACTAACAGTGATAAAAGTAACTTTTTTTAATTTGACTTTTATAAACTTAAGATAGGATAAAAGTTAGATTATAAATGTGATTTATGTTTGGATTAACAGTGATAGAAATGGCTTTTTTTCAAACTGAAACTTATTTGGATGATTATCTGAAAAGTAAATTTAGATGAAAAATGACTGAAAATGACATAAATCTTATTAAATAATACATACAAAATTGAAATTAAAATTAGATAAAACACAAATAGTTAATTTATTTGTAACTAAATAATATTATATTACTAAAATTAGAAATAAATTTTTTACCAACAATTTTTGCCTGGAAATATTTTTTTGCGAACCTAAAATTTAACATTATATGTTTCATGTAAAAAAAATATTATATGTCTCTTGCTTTTTCTTTGAGTAAATATGTCTCTTGCTTTTTAACACCAATCAGACTCATGACTTTAAATAAGATAAAAGGTGGGGCATGATTGGGGGTGATATGACAGCATAATGTGAGATCCATAGCCATTTTTTATTTCACCGTGATACACCCACCATAAAAGCCACAAATTTAAACTTCAAAGTTGACGTGCCTTTTAAGAAAAATGCAATATACTACTTATGCATTCCCAAACATCACTCATAAGTCAAAAATATCTTTTTTCACTCTGAATGCACATTTGAAGCTGGAAAACGTTATCCCAAACAGCCCTTAATCAAACCAGAATAACAACAAATGCGTCAATTTTGATGTCGGACTAGGTGATGCGTATCAGTTTCCTCAATTATGAACCAAACATAAGTATAAATTTTAAAAATATTTATTATTATCTTCTTTTTTAATAAATGTATGATATCTATTATTTTTATGTTATCTTTCATTTAAAAAAAGTTGAAAATAGATACTTGCAAAAAAATGGCATCAAAATTTGTATCTTTTTTTTTTTTTGTGTGACCAAAGTGAAGAGAAGATGGGAAAATTCCAAGCTTCCCATTAACAGAGCAGGTCGGCATGGGAGAATTAAGTTCATTCAATCTGCACAAGTTTTTATTTTTTGAAGATAAAAAGTTACTTTACATGATAATGAGTCACGAAACTGATTGGTCAATTGTGGGCAGATATATCATGGTTGATCAACAGAATCAAAGCAGAATTTAACAGGCTTTTTTTTTTAAGGGAAATAGTGTTATGTTTAAACCAGTGGATAATGGCAATAGCTGTCTGTAAAAGATTGAGCAATGATTTGATGTTGATTGCTCACCAATAATTTCCAGCAGCTTTCCTTACAGTCACTGTGCATGAAAACATGTGTGTCCTAAGAAGACACCCATATCGTAAGTTTTTTTTTTTCTTTGGGGGGGGGGGGGGGTGGTTGGCCCCACACAACGCATGATTTTTAGAACCTGTTAGTGCCTGTTGCCACGTGGTTGACTCTTCTTCAGTGGATTGGCCACTTGCAGCAGTTGCCTCTACCTGTAATCACTTATCAGTTGGCACAGTCCTTGTATTGGAAAATTTGGTTCCCTAGAGTTAGGGAGAATTAGTGTGCACTCCTATATAAATAATCTAATTACTAAAAAGGGTCATAATAAGTAAGTAGAGCGCAGTGACAAGATTAGATATAGGAAATGATAACAATTCATGATATACTATACTAATAGCTCAAAGAGCTTTTTAGTTATTAACCTGCTTATGTGAGACTATAGTAATTCTCCCTGAAAATTATCCTCTGCAACAAGTTGTCATGATTGCAAGTAAATCCTCGTCAAGAGGTCGTAAACCAACAAGATATGTGAATACGTAATTGTACTTGTCCTAAATAAAAACGTATTCCCTCTTAATCTTAAAAAAAAGATATATTTATCTAATTTAATTAAATTTTAAAAAATTAATTAAATTAGTTAATATAACATATATGGTCATCTTCTTCAATTCCCCATTCATTCTCCTTCTTGATTATTGTTAAAAACGTGTTTTATATTCAGGACCAAAATTAACTTCCCAAATATATCTTATATTAAATATTGGAAGGAGTAATAAAAATAAAATATCTGGATTTTGAGTTGGAAGACTTATCCAAATCATCCTGATCATAAGTTTGAGATGCAACTCATCTAAACACCTTATTACCAAAGAAGGACTGATTGATGAACTCATGCAAGCTGAACTTACATGATAAAAGTTACAATTATGATGTGATGCACTTGAATCTGAATGTATACAGAAGTGCTTCTTTCAACTCAGTTGAGATGCACCTTTCAGGGGAGACAGGCCCAATTTATGTTCTCAACACACACACACACACAAAGATGAGCTATCTGTGAGCTATACAGTTCAAGGAGCAAGATCAGCCAATGGGCAAGATTTACGTCAAGAGACAATGCTTGTCTTGTAAGTGATTTCACACTTTAAGGCCAAAATATGATATGTTTACACAAGAAACAAAAGGACAAGCAAAATAATGCCCTGTTCATTTCAGCAGGGACTCGTGTTGTCTATGAACAGATTCAATAATACACCTCCTATCATACATATACCAGTTGGCTGTGTTTCAAAAGACAGCAAAATCCATTAAGAGCTATAATTACTTTCAAAGTTACCACTATGATATAATCCGTTCAAATAAGAAGGGGCTAAAAGAAAACCAACAAGGGATTTATAGGGACCATATTGGGAGTAGTACCTAAAAGTTTAGTCTCGTAACTATATTCCTACAGTAACAAAACCCAACAAAACCCAGGATCATACACCAAAAAGACCCCAGTCATAAACCTTGAAGCTTTCAACGGCATTTTTAAAGACCTCGGCCATGGGCAAACATCCAACTTGCACAGCGGGAACAGCTAAGCCAGCACCAACTGTGCCAGCACTTTCACTCAAGGGACTGCGGCAAAAAAACTAATGCATAAGTGTCTTGGATACTTAAGCTTCCACACAGTCACAAGAAAAGGGGGAAATTGGAAACAATTAGCCATTTCTTCAATTAATATGGCTTCTCTTCCACTTAAGTGTACCATATGGTAAACCTTAACTAAACTATTCAATTGCTTTTTGAAGTACGTACAAGGGAAATACTGAATTGCAGATGTTACCCACTAGCACTAAAGGCAATATTGTATTGTCATATATCCATAGTTCAACTCAACTTATCATATGTATTCAACAACACAAATATGGAATCCAGTAGCAAGAGAATTATTTGTGTAGTTTATTGGTTAAAAGAATATTCCTCATACTTACTTTATAACAATGGGCTCGTATGCAGTGATTAGGACATCAGTGCCAACTCCCTTAAGACGCAGATTAGCTAAATACACCTGAAGAAAGGGAACCGTGTCAAATTGCCATTTGCAACATTCTTGAACAGTTCAAGCAAAAGATAACCATACTTTCACGATATTTTGTGCCTCCCTTCCTTGCCGTCCTTTAGAAATTGCCTAACAATAATAAAACATGATGAGGATGAGTGAACGGGGAACATAAAAGGTATCAAGCTCTCCCCAAAACAGGGAGCATGGATATACTAAAGGCATTATTGTTTTTCTTCCAGAATTTAATGAGCACAAAAATGGCTACTGGTCACAAAGTAAAATAGCAACTTCTATAAAGATCCCCTTTTTACTTTACCTTTAAGAGATTTTAACGTGACATGAAATGCAAATTCTCACAGAATATTGCATTCGGCAAGTATGATAAACTAAAAAATAATAATAATAGAACCAATTATCCTTCAAAAAAAATGTAAAGAATGTTTTTGGCTACTTGTACATCTTCATAAGAAAACGTGTCTGACAGGAGAGAAAATCTTCTTGAATTCAATGTCTATTGCAAGCAAAATCAATATGAAGGCAAAGAGAAATGGGAAGTGGTAAGTCGTCAGAATACATCTGCTCTCCAATGCAATAAAAAAGGAATTGTTCCTATTCAGTGCTAGAGTTGTAATTCTGTGCCCCTAAAGCAAGACTTTCAGCTTTTCTAATATCAAAACTAAAAAATTTTAATTCAATAGCAGCAGTTCATGGGAAAATGAGCAATTGAAAAGTTTGACCCTAATTTGGTATCTTAGTCTATCTATAGGTATATAGAGCAAAGACATCAGTTAAGGCCATAGAAAAGTGGCAGAAAATATACTCATCCCCCGATCAAAATTTTAAAAAGCAAGATATTAAATTCTTAATTAATACTAAGGAATGGATGGGTGGTCAGCAGAATCTCAAAACAAAATGATGAATGTTAGTGTACTATATTGACAAGAGATCACGGGCTAATATCCAAAGTGAGGTGAATAGCGTGTTGAATGCGTGAAGAGTAATTAAGTATGAACCACATTAGGATAGTGGATAGGAGTTAATTGTCGTAGTGGATAGAAGTTCATTTATTTTATTTACATTTTCTGCAATGTGTTTTATTCTTATAACTAGAGTGTAGGGTAGGAGTAAATCAAAAGCACTCATTCCGAGGAACCCACTACCTCACCCGCCATGTCATCATTCAATTCCTCAGCTGATCATAAATTGAAACAATCATCTTATGTCTCATCTTGCCTTGATATTCATGGTGATTAAGTAACTGATATTGCAACACCAAAAGCACAAACCAGATCAGCATAAATATTATCAAGGCCAAACAGCTTAAAGAACTGAAGTCCTTTGCCTATTTCCATATCTAAAGTCTGCAATTGGACCTCTCAGGTCAAACCCAACACTCCTAGCTGGACTGCACGAGAAGCTTGCATTTCTTCCTCTAGTGGACCAGTCTCACAAGTGCCCTTACTAGCAACATCAAACCTGTTACAGTCTACCATACAAGTAAATGCCGCATACCCCTAGAACTTTCAACACCAGACACGTCATGATAAAGGGCTCAACATGAGCTCCTGCTTGCTAATGGAGATTCCCAATGACAGATTGAAGACAATTGAGCCCGTACCAGAGACAGAAGGCACCAAAATCACTCCAAGAGAAGTGGAGACGTTCATGTCAGGGAACTGTAGCAATACCAGTCCACTCTTTATAAGGCAAATCACAAATGAAGGAGAAGTGCTACCAAAGGCTAAGAAAAGAAATAAGAAGCAAGCATATGTTTCAAAAAATCCCTCCAGGAGGGACAATATCTCACACTCCTCAACTAGCGTCAACGTCAACCATGAAACCATGAAAATTTTTATTCAAGATGACATCAAGTGGGTATAGGACCAGAGTAGGGATTCAAGATCTTGTCCACTAGTGGAGCTGACGCCCCAAATTCAACATCACAATCTCAGCTTAATTCTTCCTTGTGACCAATTCAAGAGATTAGATACTTTTTGTCAAGCTCTCTAGCGTCATTAACAAGCGATTATCTGACCCAACCAGTGACCATTGTACACACGACGCAGCCACCTCCATTCTACCTCTTACGACTCATTCCTGGTAGGCTGGGAGGCAAGTTCGTTTGGACAAGGGAATCAATAATTGAAATCACATAATGATAGTTTTCTAGAAAAGACAAAGATATCAGTTGCAAGGAGTTGCAAATAAACAACCATCTGGTCCTTCATTCAAATTATTGATTCCATGGAAGGAGCACCCAATGGAAGAGGCAAGTTGGGAAGAATATGTGACCAGTTCCCAAGGTCCTGCCCTCAGGACAAGGTGAATTTGCAAGGGTAAAGCATTTATAGAGCATCATATTGACAAGGGATCATGGGATAATGGTTGGTGTGGGGTGAATGATGTGTTGAATGGGTTAAGGAATGGATCAGCATGTAGCACATTGGGAGTGAAGATAGGACTTGGCTATGGCTGTGGGTAGAAGTTAATTTATCTTATCTATATTTTCTGTCATGTGTTTTATTCTTATCAATATGAGCGATTCTCCCTTTTTGGATTATTGTAGTATTATGTGTTTAAGATCCTTGCACATATTGTTCTCAGCTTTATTAGTTTTGATTTAAGATGCTTGCTCCTATTACCTAGAAAACATTCTTTTCTTTCTTTTCACTCTGAATATGTCTTAGAATATGTCAGAATGCAATCTACATAAAATGAGGGTGCAGTTACATAGGGCAATGCCATGATTCCACAATTAATGTCTCTATAGAGAAACAAATGGATAAGCAGGAAATGATGTAGGACAACAGAAGAAATTTATGGGGAAAATTGCGTTTAAGCCAGATTTGGAAATGTAGGACTACAGAAGAAAAAAAGTTTAAAAAAAAAAAAAAGGTTTGAAAGATGTACCATTTGGCCTATTGCAGTAGTTACCACAGCAGATGCATTATTGTATATTAAACCAGGAGCTTCCAGAACTCCAGACTGCTCAATCACCTGAAATTTTATGGGAAAAATTGATCATGGCAAACAAAAAGACATCATCAACAAAAAAGATTAAATGAACTAACATGATAGGCACCAGTTCTCTTATTCAAGACCCTCCCTCATTGCTGGGAAACACACATGGGACACACGAAGTATAGAAATTCCTCCATTGAATAAATCACTCAGATTTTACACAGAAGAAAGATCACTTGAAACAATGAACAACACCATGTTATAAATTAGCATTGCCAGGTGCCATGCCCGTTATGCCTAAAAAGCAACAATAAACAATGCTGCACTATTTTAAGTGGCGGACTCTGAGTCTTAAAAAGGGCAATGACTAACACAACCTCCTAGTAAACAGAGAAGACATTCAGGAAAAGCAAAAGATTAAAAAAAAAAATCCAGCATATGGCTATGTAGACAACAACATACCCTGTGCTAAAACATTAAAATTATTTGCCACGTAACTATTGAGTATTAGCTTTAGGTATGAACTACGCTTTGATAAATTGAAGGAAGTAAAAATAAGGTCCTGTATCCGCAATGGGCTGACATTTAACTAATCCTATAATTTAAGGAAATCAAAGGAAATAATTCTATACCACACTTCCTTCGGCATTTTGCTCAGTAGCAAGGTCTTGAAGAAACCATGTAGCACTTCCATTATCAGCAACGTCATGCTTGAATTCTAAAAGTTCAAAGATCAAACTTTCATCTCGGCTAGGGTCTGCAAATGCCTCCTGTAAAGCACTATCAATACAAATCAGTAGAAGGACTAGCATTTGATTACGGGGAAAACTTGCAAACAGAAAAGAATGACTTATATGCTTAGCAAAAACAAAGAGAATACAACAAACCTGATGATCGGGAACTTCTCGAATATCGCTAAGATCCTGTACAAAGATAACTCAAAACTTAATATGATCACAACAAAATTTACATAGTATCGTTGAAGGTTCATGTCAATATAACTTTTTTTTAATTTAAAAAAAACGAGCAAGAAGTAAATGAATGAACAAACCTGGAATCGATGAGGAAACGGGCTTGACAATTTACCCCCAAATAAAGGGCGCTCGGAAACGATGTCTTCTGGCATATAGAACGACCCAAACAACAGGGTTATCAAAAAACCAAAATACTCCTGGTTCACAACAAAGAGAAAAATAAGACAAACTAACCAGTTAGATTATCAACAAAACTGAATCCTCAAATTTGATTCAAAATGCCTTTAAAAGTTATTCTTTGTTGACTGAGAATCAACCCCAACCAACGAAATTAAAAGAATTCAGTACATCCTCGACTACACGCAGTATTCCGTTCCAAACACAAGATTAGGAGAAACGTCCGTGAAAAAATTTGCAAATTTGAAGCCACAGTGGAAGTAAGACGGCTGTGCTAGGAGGGAGAGAGAGAGAGAGAGAGAGAGAGAGAGAGAGAGAGAGTACCTTGACAAAGACGAAGTATGGAAGAGCGATGGAAGACTCTAGTTTGTCCTACAAGGTGGTGGCCTTCAATTCTATATACTACCCTTGATTGCACTTAAAAATCATAATGAGCTTGAATTGTAAGCTAACTCTGTAACTATTTGTATATGTTAAAAGGATCAAATAAAAAAGATATATATGTTGAATGGTTAAATTAAAAGGAGAAAAAAAAAGGTACTACTAGCACATGTCCTTAGTATAAGATTATTTAGAATGAAAAAATTGAACTACAAAATAAGTTTTATATTAGGAATAGAAAGTAATATATGTTAATGTTATTATGGATTATATTAGAAATCATGTTTAAGGCATCTCGTCCTCCTAATATTCCCAAAATAAAAAATAGAGGTAATTTTTAATATTTTTATAGTAATGTTTTTCAATTAAAATATAACTTATGTATGTATTTTCAATTAAAACAATCTCTACTTCCCCCACAAAATAAAAACAACAACAACTATGTACTTTAATTAGAAAATCATACATTAGGATACAAAAGTTATATACTACTTATAGGATATAGAAGGGAAGAAAAAATGAGTCATTCCCTTCATTTCATTTAAAATTTTGGAGGGAAGGGGAACAAAAATATGCTCTCTAAATTGCTTCCCTTCCATTATTTTAGTTCCTTTTAAATTGAGAATTTTTTTTAGAGGGGTCAAAAGTTTTGACTAATTTACTCATATTAAATTTTTGATATTCCCATTGATGTCCTTGGTGGAAAAATAAAAACATAGACACAACGCAGAAGCTCACTTCCACCCAACCTTATAAAGGGTTCTTATTGTTTTTGTAGTCTAGTTTGAAACTGCTGGCTCATAAAGGCAGCCCCCGTTAATGTTGAAGCTGTAGGTCAGATGTTTTAACAGTTGTAGTTCTATTTTGGTCCTGACGCTTATTCTTTAATTTAATTTCCCACAGATCCGTCGAAGTGATAAGTTTTTTTATTGTTGGGATATTTTAATTTTAATTTGACTGCCTCTCCTTTATTGAACTGATCCATTCCGTTCTCTTTACTCTTTTTTTCGTGGACAGATATCTAATTTTGATACTTGATAATTATAGATTTTTTAATTGTATTGAAGATTTGCCTCTTTATTAGTGCTTGCTGCTTGTATCTCAGCTTTGCTGAAGGTTCTTGCCGTACTGGTAACATTTCCCCACTGTAAAGAATATTGTATATGTTTCTGATGGGGCTCACAATTGATCTATTGAGTAGAAAACCAAAGTTCTTGATTATATAAGTTTTTATATTCATATTAACCATATGTTATAAGAGTGAATTTTCATCCAAGTGCACACTAATCTAAATAATTTATATAAGTAAAAACATATAAACTAATATATAAGGGTAAAATAGTAAATTAGTTAATATCTTCCCTCTTAAATTAAAAAAAATGATCATTAAAAATCCTTCCCCTTTCTTTTTCTCTAACAAAACTAAACATACCTTCTATTCTTTCATTCCATCCCCTCCATTCGAATCAAACAATAAGGCATAAGTTATAATTAGGAGGAGTAAAATCAAAATTAACTTCAAGTATTTATATTTATCATTTTTATTCTAAATTAATTTGACTAACTTATAAATTAATATATAATTTAATAATATACAGCATATATTATGATTAAATTACTTATTTTACTTCCTTAATCTCTTTCTTTTTTAAAAAATAAGGCATAAGTTATAATTAGGAGGAGTAAAATCAAAATCAAATTAAAAATGACACGTGGGCCAATAATCAAGACACCAGGACTTTTTAAGATATATATATATATATATATATATATATATATATATATATATTGATTATATTGATAATGATGATTTAAACACAAGCCTTATTTGCCTGGGGCTTGGGAGGAAGTGTTAAACCACCGTTAACCATTAGCAGTCTGGTTTCCTCTTCTTAGTCCATGATTTGAAGCCCAGTGGAACGAAGCACAGAAGAAGCCCAAATAATTGGAATTAACTTAACTATAAATGAAATTAAATTGCTTAAAGGATCGAAAAATACCTATATTAGCTTGATCGAAGCATCGAAAAATACCTAGCAAAAGTTGAGACCAACGACGCTAGCAAGTGGTGTGGCGGTGGCGATAGTAAGTGGTGATATATACAACGGTGGAGGAGGAGGTAGTAATGACAATGGTAGCTATAGTGGAGGTGGCGGCGGCAAGAGTTGGTGGCGACAACAGTGGAGGAGAAAGAGGCAGTGATGGCAATGGCGGTGGAGGCTACAATGAAGGTAAAGGTGGTGGCAGGGGATGATAACGAGCGATAGAGGAGGAGGAAGTAGTAGCGAAAGCTGAGGAGGAGGTAATGATGGCAATGGTGGAGGAGGAGGAGGTAGTGGCAGCAATCGGGGTGGTGACAATGGCAGCGGAGGAGGAGGGGGAGTTAGTGGCGGTGATAATAGTGGGGGGTGACGATGGCAAAGGAGGAAAAGGAGGTAGTAGTGGCGATGATGGCAACGGTGGAGGTGGCAACAACGATAATGGTGGAGGTAACAACAACAACAACGGTGTAGGTGGCAACTGTAAGGGTGGCAGTGACCACGGTGGAGGAGAAGGGGTAGTGGTGGTGACCACAATGGTGGAGGTGACGGCGGTGGCATGGGATGATGGTGGTGATGATGGCAGTGGAGGAGGAGGAGGTAGTGGCGGTGGCCATAATGGTGGAGGTGGCGGTAGCAGTGGGGGGTGTTGCAACGGCGGTGGAGGAGAAGGAGGTAGTAGCGTTGGCGATTGTGACATGGTGTGACAGGTGAAATGTGGCAAGTGAAACAAAGACGAATAAAACTAAAGAGTAAATTTGATTTTTTTCAACCATGCAATTACATGGTAATGAGTATTTATAAGGAAATGGGTATGAATGAGAAAATCATCATTGCCATGTTAAACCCTATTATCATGCTAAAGAACAACCAAACACTCTTTTCTTGATAATGTAATTATAATTACCATTGCAAGCATGTAATGCGCTTGAATCAAGCAAACCCTTAATTATATCATATATTGTATATCATTAGATTATATATCAGTTTATAAGTTAGATAACATAGTTTGAAGGAAAATGATAAATATAAATATTTTAAAGTAATTTAATTAATTTTCTTAATATCATAAAAAAATCAATTTTACCTTATATTTAAAACCGGAGGAGTACTAGAATCCCTTCTACCAACAATCTTCTAGGTGACGGAGCTAAGCTAGGGCCTCTCCGTCATTGATTTGTCAGGACCGTTATTTTCTATCTTTAAATCAATAGCGGACACGTGTCTAACTTGCATAGAGTATATAAATGTGTGTGCCACCTCAGTACTTATTATGAGATCCACTTATTATAAGATTCAATTAATTTGAGCTATAAAGTAGATCTTATTATTGTAAAAAATATCAAGTAGATCTTACATTAAGAACTTAAGTAAGTATTTTGAGTTAAGAGGTAATTTTACCCTAAGTTTTTTGAGAGGCAATGTTGCCCTAAAAAGTGTAAAAAAAAAGGTGCAACTTTGCCCTGACCATTATCCCATTTAATTTTAATTATTAATTGACCAAGTATGCTGAGTTATCAGTCTATATGTTATCCACTTCATTTTTTAAAAGGTACAAATTTACTTTGAAAGTCAATGTGTTATCTACTTTATTTATTTTCAAAGTTAGATTTAAAATTTCTGGGGCAAATTTGCATCTTGACAAAAATAAAGTGGATAACATGTAGACTACTAGCTCAACATATTTAATTATATAATGATCAAAATTAACTGAAATAACAACCATGACAAAATTACTCTCCTTTTTACACGTTCAGCTTTTGGTGCAAAATTATATATCAGTGAAAACCTCCTTAATAATATTAACCCTTATCCCTTCTTATTTCTTCCCCATTGCCTACAATCGAAAGTAGTGCCTTTCCTTTTCCAGTGTGCAAGGTAGATTTATTGGATCCTTCAATCTAAAGCAATACAAATAATAGAAAAAGACTAGAATTATGTCTAGACACATAATTTATAAATCTTTCATTTTTAAGGGTTACTAATGGTAAATACTTATTGTTCCACTTAAGAAATTGTGTTGTTTGACTAATAAATAGTGTAAATATTTTTAGTCATAAATTCACATTATGTGAACAGAAAAAAGGAACCCGTAAATTTGACTGATAAATTTACATTATGAGTGACAAATTCGAGAGTTTTCCTAATAAATAATTTATGAATTTGGTTCTTCAGCATAATTCTTCCTAAAAAAGTTTTTGCTTGATATATAAACATCAAAAGTCGAATGATAATTCTAGAACAAGAATTTCCAGTGTTGTCTATGTTAAACTCCAAGCTAGAATAGCAAAATTAACAAATTAAAACAGAAAATGTACACTCAGCAATTTGAAGTAAAAAGAGAAAATCGATAACTGAATCTTAAAAAGTGGCAAAGGTAATTAATGAACTCCTCCTATTCGACTTTCGTATGCTCAAAACGGGACAGTCTGGTAGACGTACTTCATAATCAAATGACACGCCCCTTGGGTTGGAAAGGAAGTTCTTGAGACCAGATTGTGAAATTAGATAGTCGAGCAGCAACTTACTACCAGAGGCGATTGTCAATCACAGCAGAAACAATAGCCTTCAATGTCTCCTACATAAAATTGAAAGATGAGATTCGCTGCATATTTTTGTTTCAAGAAATGACGCATAAAGCAGTGAAAATTACCGTAGAATGGTCTTTAAGACCAAGAGAGAGCACTAATGGCTTAGAGGAGCCAGAGGAACTGCTAAACAAGAATTGCATTGTGCATACTGTTATTCATAACAAGAAACATAGATGACAAAATATAGTTCCTCTTGTCAGAGAAGTAAACCAACCTCACGTGTTCGATTAGCTGACGCGCACACGCCTCTAACATTTGCTGCATCATAACAATCAGAGAAGATCAAGTACAACCTTCATATAAAGAAAAAAGGAAAATAATTTCATAGGTTGGCTTACCTCATCCCGTTTGCCAAAAATAACAGACACGTTGAATGTTGGATTAATTGACATCCCTTCTTCCTTTCTGGTAGAGGGGAAAAAAAGCGTGAACATTCATTTCTTCCAGAAGAAAACTTTCTGGAAGCCTACGAAGGATCTAGGAATCCAAGATGGAAGCACTAATTTAATTTTCATCTCCTAAAAGTACCATAGCATTAAACATTCTTCGCATTTTTCAAGATGCATAAAACTTCAATTCTACTGTAAGTCTATAACCCAATGAAAACTTTGATTTTATGCCAAGATTTTGATTCAAAGACCATGGACTTTGCAGCTCTGTTAGTCCTCAGAACCACTATACTTGGATGCATTTCGTGTTTCTAGCAGCTATCTTGCGAGCCAGACAAACACTGCCAAGGCATATGTAAAGGAAGTTTTTTTTCAAGGGTGGTTTAAAATTAAGGATACTATTTCTAAAGAAGAGTTGTGGTTGCCATGAACATGCGCTATATCATCAAAAACGCAATCAGGCTTCTTAGCTATTGTTGGAAGGGCGAGTCATGCGGTTCTGGCATCACTAAAATTGCTCCAATGTTTTGTAACCTATTAAGTTCTTAAGTTCAACCAAAGATGAAAAACCATAAGGTGCATTTATTAATGTACAACTGGTGGTGATAGAGGAATATGATAGATTTGGCAATGTTCAATAACCTACAAATAACTTGGTCTATTTTCAGAGAAATGTTTTTTTGGGCTTAAAAAGCATATGGAGAAGAGTGGAGCAGTGCACAAGAAGTGAGGTCTGGAGAGGGATAAATTTACACAGCTTTACACCCAGATGGGCTTAAAAAGCATATATAAGAGATAATTTAAGGCAAATGATATAGCACAAGACTCAAACTGACCTAGCATGCATTATTGTCCCCATGGTTCCTATTTGAGTAGCAATAACCTGATACACAGTCAAAAGTTAATATTGTACTCATAGAAACATGCAAAGTGCTTGTTCCCATCAGCACTCACCAGAAAACGATCTTCATAACTTGAAATTAGTATCTCTGTTTTGTTTCCCTGACAAGTAAACAAATTTTAACATTAGTTCATAGCTATAAATTATATAAAAAGGAAATGAAAGATACTCCTCAGTTACTTAATATAAGATATAGTACCCATTTGTGTTAGCGGTAGAAGCTGCTTTTATAACATGATTTACGGTATACGGGTACAGGATAAGTATGTAAGATGAGTTTTATCTCGACTTGCGTGAACATGCTTCTCAAATGCCAACTCAAACAGGCTCATACTTGAGAAGTTGATCTTGGTCCTAAATATAAGATATAGTTTTTATATGTCTATCTTTTCCTAATTTACCATTATCAAGTTGATCTTGGTCCTAAATATAAGATATAATTTTTATATGTCTATATTTTCCTAATTTACCATTATCAATGCTCCTACAACAATAATCAAGGAGGAGAGGAGATAAGGGAATTAAGGAAGAAAATTAGAGTATTTTAGAAAATACATGTCATATTAACTAAAAGTAACTTCCTTAATCTAATCAAATTATGTAAATATGTCTTATATTAACCATCTTAGAGAGTAGTACGACACCAGTGAAAGGTAGCCCTGAAATCCTTAAGTTCAGGTGCAGTTTTGCATGCACAGACAAACAAATCAGATGAATAGTTTTTAGCATGAAGCCCTCTAATGGGGCAAGTTGCATTGATGGGGCAAGAGATAAGTTAATTGTTTTTCTCAACCATTATGTTATTAGATAAAGATTGGTAGGACAGCAGGGAAAACTAATAATAACACATGCAAATTCAAGTATAATTTGTGGAGCAAGTTGCAGTGATGGGGCAAAAGAAAAATGACGGCAGTGAAATTGACAAAAAACACAAACAACTTAAGGGCAAGAAGGATATTTCAGTGAAACCCCGCACAAAAGCATCTTCATTGCCTGCTAATCCAAAATTCTATGCATCTTTTCGATATTAACATGGTAAACATCCCATGATTTGCCAGAGGAGAAATGATTAAGAGAGAGAGGGAAAAAAAGTACCTTGATTGGGAGGGACAGATGCTTGTGGGGAACAGGAAATGGCGGGAGGAAAGTAGCGCCAAGACTCATCGCCGGAGGGGGAGAGTCAGTAAAGGGAAGCAAAATTCGAAGGTTGAGAAGTTACAGTTGGCGGTAAAGAGATAGGCAGAGAGGTTTGTATAATTTGTGAGACGCAGCCTCTGCCCTCGTTTTAGCTAAGAGAACAAGACAGACGAAGAATACAGAGAAGGGAGTAAACTGTAAAAGCATACAGAGAAGATAAAGGAGGGATTTTAGGGATTTCGTTGGGGTAAATGAGGAATTATGAAGGGGGTGGGGGCGTTTGGGGGAGAAGGAGATAACAAAAAAGAAAAATATATCTTTAGGTATTTATTTTTTATAGAAAAATTCTAAAAAAATACTGTTTGAATTTTAAAATTTTAAATTGGTTTTAACGATAAGAATAATATGATTGACAAAAAGAATATTGAAATTGACAACTCAGATTTTTATCAAATAACTGATTTAAGATTTTAAAGTTAAGTAGTATTTTTTTAAAATTTTTCATTTTTTATATATGTCGGTCATTCTAATTAAATTATTTTCAGTGGATTATACCTATGACAAGTATGAAGTATCACCTTCCCTTGTTGAAGGGGGTAGAAGTGTTATATTAGAGCGTGGGATGACAAATGGCTTGGAGGTTTTTGCTGTAAATAATCAAATGTTCCTCCCGTGGTAGCTGAACTAATTGGTTTCATACAAGGCCTACACTTGTTCTGGTCCAAGGATTTCAAGAAAATCATTCTATTAAAGCCATTAATTGTACCTTTAGAGGTTGTGATAAGGATTCTTTTAAGGATATTATCAATAAAGTTAGGTTCATTATTCATAGAGATTGGAGTGTTACTGTGACTCATTTACATGAAGTCCTTGTATATTGTTGACCAGTTAGCAAAAAACTCTCATAGGGTAACTGAAAATTTTTATCCCTTTTTATTCAAGAGGCGAAAGGTTAATGAAGAATAATAGGTGTAGTTAGACTTTATTAAAATTTCTCTTTTTTTGACGTAATAGATTCCAGTATTTTATTCCAAAACAAAAATCACCTTCCCTGCCATGCATCAAATACAACAATGTTATTACATTAATTCATAGAGTAAAAGGAGAACCTTTTTTTTCTTTTTGCCGAAAAGTAAAAGGAGAACTAATCAACTAATATAAAGAAAAATTAGATTAAAAGGTCACATAACATTAAATACGGAGAGATGGTAGAGTACAATGGACCAATTAAAAGAAGATAAATACTTATGTCAAAAAGAAATCAACCACTCATGTTTATTGTTATTTTAAAATAGAGATGACTTAATAATAAATACACAGAGTCTTATATTAAAAACCAAAGAGGTTATATTTTCATTGAATAACATGATATTATAGTTGAAGTGATAAAAAGTTTTATCCGTAGAATACCTTATCAAATCAAATCATTCAAATTTTAAAATAATCACATTATGATCTTACTTAAGCCCAATTAATTGGTAGAATGATAGTTGAGATTAAAAAAGAAGTAAAACAATAATTACTGTTTTTGCCATAATTCAAACGTCCATTATATTTATAGAGATTCGAACAACTTTTAAAAAAAGATTTAAAAGACGAGATTGGCTAGTGTCATTGAAGTATTGAATTACGCCATACTAATTTCTCTTAGCCGGGTATATTTTGGCTTCACATCCATTTGAATCCAGAAAGACATTGATGAAACTTCAACCTCAACTTATTTTATTTATCCAATCTGGCTTAAGAAATCTGCAAAGCTAGCTAAACGAGAACAAAAAAAAAAAAAAAGAGACAATTGAGAAAGTTCATGAAATATCTTCCCAAAAAATAACATGAGATGACATCAGTATTGGCTGCGTAATGAAACAGTGCAACTATAGAGATAGAGTGAATTGGACTTAAATTTCCTTCTTTAGTGCCTGTACCTTCACTGCTGACTCACATGTAAATGATATTTACACTAATGTTTTATCTTCAGATCTTTCCTCAACTTAATAAACAAATATGAACATTTTTTTCCCCGAGCTTCTATAACAAAAAGAACCAAATATATCCAATCAATTGGGCTTCACCAAGTAGGATGCCCATATCTCATCAGCTGGAGGAGGAGGCTGCACCCAGTGACCTGGTATGCGGCTGCACCAAGATGCAGTAAATCAGGAAACAGATCAAATAATTGAGCCACTCAAATGCATCAGTTTCATTTACAAGGAACATATTCTCCAATAGTCATTTTGTGTACACAAGAAGACACAAAAAATTGCATACAATACTAGCCGTGGTTTTCTGCAATTCACACAAAAGCCAATGCAAGTCAAATATGTTACTGTAACCCATGACTTTTGACAGGATCTATATATATATATTCTTCATATTTTGTAGGTTCATGTCGTTATGTCCTGTATTCATGTCAGTGTTCACGCTTTACGTTTTGACATGTTATACTTGATGATGTTAGGCATGCTGGAGAAAATGCAAGAAACAATAGTGTTATGGAATTTGAGTACTAAATGCCAGAAAATAAAATTATGGTGAATAGGAATAGCACTAATATATCATTGAAAGTGGCACAAAATGATACTGCATCCGGTCCTAAAATTGGAGCCGGACAAAAAGTTTACTTTGATCATAAATATTATTTCCGGTCCTTAATATAAGATCTCATTTATAGTGTAAATTGCACTACAAATGAGATCTTATATTAAAAACTGGTAGTATAATTTCCCCCCAAACAATCCCCATTGATTGCACATATTATTAGGGTTTCCATCAAAAGGTAGTTTCAATGCACATGACTAGAAAGGGCATTTTAGGGAAACCAATTGACATTTGTTACAGATAAATGAACTTAACTAATTTCCTCGGTATTTGCAAATCAGTTATCTAATTCTTATATTAAGGACGGAATGGAGTAATATGTAATAGTGCAGACAACATTATAATTAAATACTGTGGTAAAGGTGGTGGTGACTTAGGCATAGATCATTAATATTCTGATGACTTCGGTCCAATGCCATCCTCCATTTGTCTTGTAATGCAACCTAATGATGCTTTAAGCAGAGGGAATATTTCTTACTAATAACAAAAGTGGTAGCAGGACAACCTAATTATTCTTACCTTCCTCCTGGTCTGATATAAGCATCCCATCCTCTTCTAACCTGCATGAGATTACTCAACAGCTTTAATAATCAAGTGGAAACTCACAGCATTTAGGTCCGAGTCAAACATGCGTACAAAAATCTGACTCTAATATAAGGTTATTATCAATTCAGCTTAGTAAAACTTGCAGCCTTCATGCTAAGATAACATAAATTGCCATTGATTTACAGACATTTGAGAAAGAAATATGTTGATAACCATGCAGAATTTGATTATAGAGGAAGTAATTAGTACTTCTCCGGTCCTTAATATAAGACATATTTCGAGAGTTAATTTTAGTCCTAAATATAAGACATAATTTTCATATTTGTCATTTTTTTTTTAATTTAATCCTATTGATGCTCCCTTAACAATAATCAAGAAGAAGAAAAAATGAGGGAATTAAGGAAGATGAATAAAGTGTTCTAGACAATAAATGTCATATTAACTAATTTAACTAACTTCCTTAATCTAATCAAATTAAGTAAATATGCCTTATATTAAGGACCGGAAGAGTATTACCTCAATAAGTGTGCCCGTATCATTGTTGCTGCCATGATAGTAATGATAGAACTCAATTGGTAAGTTAGCTACACCATCGTATGCTCCCCTACTGCTTTGTCCTTCAGATCCTTTTTTACTAGATTCCTTCTCTTCAACTGCAACAGAGCCCTTTTCATCTTCACCCTCAATTTTCTGCTGTTTGCTCTCCTGGAGCTCATTATTATCATTGCTCGAATCAGTTAATGAATCTCCTTGATTTTGAATGGATTTTCTGGATTCTTCTGCAGATACAATCGCTTCTCTAGCAGCATCTGTATCAGCAGAAACCAAAGCTTGGCGCTCCTCTTCCTCAACTGCAGCCTGAACCCTTTCAAGAAATTTGTTGTCCTCCTCCGGAAGAAAATGGCCTGCAAATATTCAATAATTAAAAAAAGCATAATGTTATGATAATCAGATGCATTTTTTTTCCAACTGTGACTAAATATTACGTGTGTGAATAATAATAATCTCTTCTGGACCCAGATTTTACGAGTAAGGAAAAAAAATCTGATAGAAAAGTTAATTAAGAAATTGACAAAGAAAGCATATTGAACCAATTTTATTATTGTATTACATTAACAAATTAAAAAATGTATGGTTCCGGATTAATAATAAACCTTTTTGTTGTAGATATTATCTGAGACATTTTTTTTTATTCAAAAGAACCATTCAGCTACTGTATGAACCTAAAAGTCTTCATATAAAGTGTACAGAAAAAGTTTTATAGTTGACCTATGCAAGAAAAGCTACAATGAGTCATCATAGGCAATAAAAATGCTATAGATTAGAAGCAGAGTGCTTTTCTCATGCATACCTTGTCTTTTCAATTTTTGGATCCTCATGGACCGCAACTCTTGCAGCTTCTCCACCATCAAGAGTATTTCAAGCTGAGGTACAAAACATGTTAAAAAGGGATTATCAATGAAAGGGAGGAGTGGATGGAGAAGAAAAGAAGAAAAAAATATCATAGAAACCTTGAATTCTAAAAAACAAAAAGCCAGACGACCCCCCAATAATATGTTGCCAATGACAAGAAGATCATAAGTAAAAAGAGGAGCATGAAATTTTGTACTACAATAATCCTAATTCTAATAAATTAGCACTGGCACCATAATGGATGCTGGGAAGACAAGCAACAAACAGTAATTGAAATGAGTGAACAAGAAATACCAATTTGAACTTTGAAATAATCATAATGGCACAAGACAATCCGAAATGAGCGATAAGGATCAAATACACCATAACGTAAATCAATCTGTACAGTTCATTAGCATTGGGTAATCACATAAGCAATTAACAATCATGAATTTTTATGTATGAGTGGCCAAGCTCTAGAAAGTTATCAGAAATCCGAAATAAGCAATCTCTTAGTTGCCAATTGGCCAAGAAGAATATGATTAAGCTGTATATGAACTCACCTCCGACTCTAATTTCTTCTTCTCTTCTTTGGCTTTGAGCTTTGCAATTTCTTTCATCTTTTCCACCTGCAAACAAACACACTTCAGATGCTAATAAAAGTAGCATTGTAGCCTCATGTTTGCAAGGTTGCTGTAAGACAATAACAAATTGTAATGAAGCAGTTTTAATTCATTCGGTCATAGTTAAATAATACCCACAAAGTATGCAGTTTCACTGGAACTATCTGGAACTAAAAAGTATTCAATTAGCACTGCTCTTTTGGTGGGAAGTATACAGGCATATAAACAATACAATGATAAATTCTATATAGTTTTCTGATGTAGTGGGGAACAATGACAAGAAAAGTTCTAAATAGTTCTTCAAGTTGATTTACATAGTCATCCAATTTCGACAGATGAATAGGCAGATTCTGCATATAGTGAAACTGCTCGTCTTATCAGTGGCACCAGATGTTTGTGATTGTTTCCGCATAATTTTTTCTCCAACTGGTCATACAAAGTATAAACCCATTTGAAAAGCCATAAGTTAAATTTGTCTGACTTTAACAACTGTCAGTTAATTCAACCCTAACAGACATTAAACAGGATAAGGAGATATTTAAATAGAAAAAATAGGGGCAAAATGACGGAAGCATTTAGATATTACAGAAAAAATCTGTAGACAAACTTCACTTTTGATTACCAGATAGAGGGAAAATAATGGCTTAGCTCACAAAAATTTAAATTACCTTTTTATTTGCAGCGTCCCTGGCAATCTCTTTTGCTCTCCATTCATCAGCTTCCCGGTCAATTTGGTCAAATTGCTCACGCTCCTAGAGTTTACAAGATATAAATTAAAAACAAAAATTATTAGCAAGTTTACCACAGAGGCTACCTTGAAGAGGTAAAGTATATGTAAAATGCAATGCTCTAAGAATCCAATAAAAATAACCTTCGCCAGCATTTCTGCAATGCGCCTCTGCTTCTTTTTCCTCCAGATTTTATTCCTTTTACTCTTCTGCAATTTATTTTCCAGCCTAGCAGGGGCAGATTTCTCCTCCCAAGGACTTGTTTCATCTGCAATATATCTGAATGGCTCCAGTTGAACTCTTAGTTTTAACATCAAAGAGTTGGCTGCTTCAACTGCCAATGATTCTTGAGTTTCAAAACTAACCCTTCTGTCATCTAGACATTTCTGAAACTCAGAAACAGAAGGCTCGGCTGACCTATCTTTTGTATCTTCTTCAGACCCTTTGCCCTCTTTGATCATCATCAGCATCTCCAATTCCTTTTGCCTACAGAAATACCATTTGATCATGGTAAATAATATAAAACAGCATGCATTAATCAAGCTGATATAAGAACAACATACATTGCCTTTGCAAGATTGAGAGTATCTTGCAACTCTCTCAGCTGATTGTGCACATTTCTGTTGTTCCAAAAAGCACTTGAATTTGGTGGATCAGGAGGTAACAATGGGAACCAAGGAGGAGGAGGGGGTGGTGGTCGTGCCAATTGATAAGTAAACGGATTCATTTTCAGTGCTAAGGTCAGTGAGATTAGGAGCCTGCAAATCATAATATTAAGAAATATCAATCACAGAAACTGGAAAAAAAAAAGGCAGAACCTTAGGAGATTAATGCAAAATTAAATAATAGCCTTTATCAAATATGAATTGAAAACAAAAACAGAAATGAGAAAGACCCAAACAGGCACAGTCAAAATAGGTGAACGATTTAAGGTGATGGTTAAATAAATATTTCAAGGTTGACTTGTAGCTTCCATGACATTTTAAAGAAGCAAACAACAACAACAGTACCATCGTATATCCACATCCGTACACCAAACTCCCAAATCATGAGATAATGACAAACTTGAGAACAATTAGCCCAAATTTTATCGCAAAACTGCAAAAAACTATGAGTAATTGAGCATTAACCAAAAATACCTCAAATATTAATAAAAGGACAAAACTTAGGTCAAGTTAATTAAGTCATTAGGTCCAGTAGCTAATGAGATTCTGAAAATGGATTAATTGTAAACATAAGCAGTTAACCTCCCATCAAACCACCGTTAGGAGAGGGCGGCAAAACGGCCAACGCTCAAAAGTCGATTTGCATTATCTGGATGATTGGATCCTGGGCTGAGTTTCAACAAATAAGTTGATTTTAATTGAATATATGATTCTAATTCATCCAACGCTTTACGCTGGTTCTAGAATGTGAAGAAGAAGAAGATTGAGAGCCATAAAGGATATGCTTTTCTTCAAGTGGCTTTAATGTAGCGTTTGGCTCCATCGCTTGGGATATCCCTCCAACACGTCATCAAGTTCATCATCGAGACTGGCAGTAATTGATATGGTCTTGGATGAATCTGGTCCTTTATCAAAAACTACCTGTGACGGTTGACTTGAGCGAGAATCAAACTTCTGGGAAAATTCCAACAAGTATCGATGAGCTTAAACAATTAAGCAGTCTAAATTTACAGAGCAACAAATTATCTGGGTCAATCCTAGATTCTCCGGGTTCGTGCGTATCCCTCAGCGATATCAACCCATCACAACAATCACAATCGGAAAAAATTACCTTCTTAGGGGTTTTTACCATATCTCAATTCTCTGAACTTACCAAGAAATTGAAATGCCAGCGAGTTTTGCGCATCTCCGACTGAACCTCTTTAATATATCAAATAACAAATTAGCAGGTTCAATTCCACAAGGCCTGTCTTTTCAAGCTTCCAGAGATTACTCAAGTCCACTTTGAGCGTTCGCAGTATTGCGGTCCTCTCCTTGTACGATGCCCTACCCTTGCTAAGGGTGGTTTAACGGGAGTTTAAGTGCTTATCGGTACAGTTAATACAAAAGGTGGAATCACATTGGCTACTTCGACCTAATGGAATTGTTTGTTATTAAAATTCTTCCTAAACAAACTTGCAGAGTTACTAAAATTAAGTGACACCTCCTATTCTAAGAAAAAGAGGGGCTGCCTTAATATGGGCATTTCTCATACAATCGCATGACCTTACTTAGATGCCGTCTCGCGATTCTGAAGTAATTAACTCTGCCCGATTAAAAGGAAACTGTGAGAAGCATTTTCAAAAAAGAATAATATTAAACATAACCTTCCAAGTAAGAATCGCTACGAATTACAAATTGTGTATCATTGAAGACGAGGTGGTCCACAGTTGAAGATCCAAACAAAACATGAAAAGCAGTAGGAAGGGAGGAAAAGACTGACCTTTTGGTGTTGCCAAAAAAAAAAACGAAATCAATGTGGTGATTGATTTGGTCGCCAGAGGCGGTGAGAACAGTGAATGAACGAAGGAGGGGAAGCAACGAGGGAGTCGAGCGAGGAAAAAAGCTCGGATCGTGATGATTGCGAAGAAAATGTAACATAACGAAGTCACCAAATAAATTGATCATTGATAGTCAAACAAGTCAGGATGGCCGAGTGGTCTAAGGCGCCAGACTCAAGTTCTGGTCCTCTAACGAGGGCGTGGGTTCAAATCCCACTTCTGACAATATTTTTCCTTTTGATTTTTTTTAAAAATTATTTTCACACCTTTAACAGAATAATTTACCTCTTAATTTTGGATTGCGTCTGGATAGATGTTAAGATCATTAATGGATGATTATGGCCGAAGTAGGCAAAAGAGAACCAGAATGAAAACAATGGAAGGGACAAGAAGACGCGTGATTGGACAATATGTTACAAAAATATGTGAGAATCCAAGGCAAATCAATCCAGAACATTCCTTTGGTTTGGATTTAATTCAAGACAGAACATTTTCCTTTTGTTGGTCTAAAAAAAGAGCCACAAGCAAATTCAAGCTTCATTATCATAAGCTACAACTGAATCTTTATGACGAGACACTGAGAAACAAGATGGTCCCAGGTTGTTGTTTTCTGATTGGGACCCTTCACGAGGATTCCATTCCTCAAGAAGCTCAAAAAGCTGCATAACAACATGGCCATTGGCTCATAAGACATTGTCTATTCCCAAATTTGCTGATACTTGCTCGTGTTCATCACGTGGGTGGTTGGAAATTGATTTTGCCAATCAAGATCCAAGGTATTGAATTTATTCTGAAAAACTTCTCTTCAACCTCTTCTTAATCCTGCTTTGGTTCCTTCTCCGTAGCTTTATACATTCTTCTCTCTTTCTGGCTACACATGGATTGTGAATTTCCATTCTGCTTAAGCTATAACACAATTGCAGTATCAGTCAGCAACAGACAAGTATGGTTATTTAAAAGAGATTTATTATAGTTTTTTCTCATGATTATCAACAACAATAATTTTAATATTCACACGAGGGCCCACATTGTTGGATATGATATGAGAACAATGTCAGATTCATGTAATTATAGTTGGAGGTTGTGGTTTTGGGGGGTCCATGAGTGCCTAGAGAATGTTTGAACAAATGCCAGAGTGAGAAGGATAGGCAACGTTTTTATGGGCACAAGTAAACGCAGTGCATGGCGACACTTTGTCATTACTTGTTAGACAAACTTGCCAGCAATAAGAGGAGAACATGTATTCACAATCAAGGTCACTTTCTAGGGTTTAATCATATGCATATGGGAAAGGAAGAAACTTTCAACAAGATTATCTTGTCCCTTGGTTCCTTGTTATCTTGCTATAGTTTCAACAATCAGATATGTGATGAAGATGAGAGCTTTAGTTATGAGTTTTGAAGAAAAAATAATGTTTTGTGAAATTCTGGGTTATCTGTTCCGTTAAGAATGTTTCAAAAAGATACTTCACCTTTTTTCTTGATACTATACAATTTTACATTACACAAATATGTCAACATCATATTTGAGTTTGAAACCTCATCCAAGCGTGATGGGTGGCGTTGCCACTAAGACAACTTGTCGTTGACAAGAGATACTTCACTTTTGAATTTGTGTTTAGCTAAAGACTTTCCTTCTTTCATTCTTATCAAGACAATTTTATATCATTCTTATAAGAAAGCCATAGAATAAAATTTTGTGGTGAATGTGTGCGTGGCACTCATGAAATTACTTGTTACTAAAGTTAAATGACATCATGTGATCCACATCTCTAACTTCACTTGATAAAACAAAGTTTGTTACTATTGTTGTTGTATGGAAAGTATGCCCTTATTGAGGACCATTATATCTATACTATTTTTAATGTTTTACGGGGCGGAAATGAAGGTTTCCACAAGGACATTAGATCAGAGAATCTTTTTGACTGCTGTTTAGTGAAATCCATGGCAACTTGATATTTCATGATTCACTAATTGAATTTCTATCTTCTCAGCATCTGCGTGAGAACACCAAGTTCATCACTTGAGGATTGAGATATTGGAATCTGTGGACATCTAATCCAATATTGTCCTTAACAGAAAATGTTGTGAACAATTCAGAATTAAGAGTGAAGATTAGAGCTTGGAAAGTGCTGAGAAATTGTTATTCTTAACATCTAAAAGAGTACAGTACAGTGAGCAATATTAAATTCTATATATCCATATACCCACTACTGCATCTAAGAAAACATGTTTCAGCAGACAAATATATGCAAAATCCAAGAAGAAAGAAGACAGAAGAGACAAATAGATCAAGTTGGGAAGCCTGAGCAGCTTCCATGCACATCTGGAACAACCAGTTCACTTCTCTCTTCTGTTCTCTTTTCTCTGCATCTGATGAAAAGTTATCTTCCTGGAAATGAGGAGAGAGAAATAAACAAACAAACAAGTTTCAAGTTTAACAAAACTAGGAAAAAGTAAACATAAAGGAAAAGGAAAAAAAAAAGCATAATTGTTATACCTATTGATCTTTTGCAGTGAAGGACTGCTTCATGAATTGAGTTCTCATAATCAAACATAGAAGCGTTAACTGATATTGGAGATGATTGCTGTGAAATGCTCCAACTCTTCACTTCACACTTCGCCTTCTCAAAATCACCAACTCTAGTACTTTTCCTTGGGCATCCTACTCTTCTGTATAATTGCTTAAAATACCCAAAGCTGCTCCTCAAGATTTTCTGTGAGGATTTTCTCCACTTTGTGAAGAACCCATGATGAGGATGATGATGATGAGTTCCCAAACTTCTTGGAGAGACAATTCCTGAGTAAAACAAAGAACTAGACATAGGCATGGTTTGTGTAGTAGTAGAATCAGGAGCATTACAAGATTCCGTCTTTGAAGGATCACCATAAACAGGTCTGATAAATCCATCAGAGAAAAGCTCATCAGCATGAGCAAAACCAGCAGGTTGTGGTGAGAGAGTGACAGAGAAATCAAAGTTAAAGCTCTGGGTTGGTTTTGCCATTATTAAACCTTCAGAGTTCATGGAAGGGGCCTTGAAGTCTGATAGCCAACTTTGTGAAAAGCTATCAGTGGCCAGAGTCATCAGTGATGAGGATTCCATTAGAAACAGGGAATAATAAAAAAACTTACATGTGTTATTGGTAAGCTATAATAAATATATAATAATATAATGTTAAATGACAAAAACAGTAAGAGATCACCACAAGCAGGTAAAGCCTTTGTCTATTTCTGTCAAGGTCAAGAAGGGAACAAATAGAGTAACATGAATACGCAAACTGAATTGACTCTTTTATATATATATATATATATATATGTATGTATGTATGTATATGTATAGTAAGTTTATTAGACCTTGCTTTCTCATCATCTAGTTATGGTTGTCTGCAATTTCAATTGGACTGGTAAGGTAAGATTATACATATACAGTGAGAGAGAGAGAGAGAGAGAGAGAGAATAGAGAAGGAAACAAAAAGATGGAAAAGGAAAGGTTTGTCTAGTTAATTTGGTTTGATATGTTTTCTATTTCAAGTTGCTGCAATATGAGAAGGAAATGGAAGACTAAAATAACGAAGCATGATAAATGCCATATTTTTGATGTTGTCAAAAATGGCTTTTTGAATTTTGCAGGGACAGAAAAGAGAGCATCAAGAATGGCGTGAAGTATAGTGACTGTGGAGTCAAAATTATTCTTAAAATATTCACACACAACAGAACTTCCATTTAGCTTTAATGATACCTGAGAAATTTAAGAATTTGCTTCTAGTAGTAGAACATCTCTACTTGTTCTTACTCAAGTCAAAAGGATTAGTTTAATTGGTTAAAGCAAGGACGTCTCCTTTTATCAATTTTGGTTCATTTATTGGGGAAATAGGACACAAGTGTGCTTCTAAGATCATTCAAGGAGGAGGTTTAGACTAAGGTTGGCTTAATCCAAGAGAAAATATTAAAAATAAAAGCTTATTTTTATTTTTATTTGATCAAGGGTTTCGTCATACGAGGCTTATAACAGTTTTCATCTCTTCCAACAAGTGCACTTTCTGAAATTCAAACTTATATTTTCCTTCATATTACCAAGAATATAATTTCCTTAATCCAAAATGCATTTCATTGGAAAATAATATTAGGATAAAAAGTAACGGGTAAATAATATCTTTAGTCTTTTAAGTTTGTCCTAATTTTAATTTTATCATTGAAGCTTCAAGTTTCAAATCATATGTTTTGGTCCATATAATGACAAAATGATCCAAGTTTTTCTTGAGTTATAAAAACCAGTATTTTAAAAAAAATAAAATTTGAGGGATTAAAATCAAAATAAAGACAAACTAAATAATTAAATATTATATAAACCCAAAATAATGTCTTTTTAGAATTACAATTATATCATAATTAGGCAATATGTTCATAAAGAACAATTCTATAAAATTAAGTAATATTTATGAAACATTCAAAATATATAAGATAGTATCCATTCACCTACTTGGGCTGGACTTGGGTTGACGTAATTGAAACTTTTAGTAACCCCATGTGACAAGAATTTAACATGTGTTTTTGTGAATTCTATACAAGTTGGGTTCCGTGTTTCATGTTTTGCGGAACAACCCATATGTTATTGTGGTCTATTGCAGTTTTAAATATAGTACTTATACCGTTAAGCATGTTTAACAAACACTATTACCTAGCATTTGTTAGTAGCAATCTTTTCTATATATACACACATATTAAGAAGAGTTGATTTTTTTGCTTCTATTTTCTCGTCATCTCCGTCTTATTACTCTTCTTTTTTTTTATTAAATTAAGAATTTTCCTCTCAAGGATCGATACTTAGAGGTCAAAGGATTTACATTTCTCTGAATAAGTGTGCTTCTGAAGATTCAAATTTATATTTTCCCTCAATCAACAGCTTGATATCTCGCCCTTAATACTTGAGCGAGCCTTAGATGACTTATTTATTAATTTTATAGTAACAATTTATATTATATATTATTTTTATCTCTTGTTCTATATTTTATTGTTGGAAAATAGTTTGATCCACCTTTAATGGATTAGGCTCAAGTTTAAGGTGTTGGGGCAATAATATAAATAATATAAAAGTTTGGATGAATATATATGATATTCTCCAATTACTATAAGTCATATTTTAACCGATATTATGAGCTTGTTTGGAATAGCGGTTGAAAATTTTATAAGTGCTTATGAATTATAATTCACGGAATACGAAGTAACTTTTACGGTCTACGGGGTAACTTTTACGGTCTACGAGGTGCTTTTACGGTCTACGAAGTGTTTTCACGGTCTACGAGATAAATATGTGGAGGAGATTTATCTCGATTTACGTGAATCGGGCTTATATAATAAGCCCAATTCACAAAAGCTTAGCCAAACAAGCACATATTATGACTCTTCGGGAGATACTGTTTCGTCGATATGTTAAGTCTCTCCATCGAAAAGATATGTTATTTCTTTGAATAAAAGACACGTCGGTAGAGAGGAATTGGTACAAAGAACGCTATAAATAGGCGTAAAAGGTTTAGTTAAATACATTTATCTGGAATACAAAATTTCTAGTATATTGATTCCCTAATTTTTTCTTCCTATCTTGTGATGTATTTTATGTGTGTCATAATCGCTTCCGTCGCTGTGATCCGATTAAGTATGGGCATCAAAGTTTAACGGTCACACTCCAGGTACGCCCAAATTTTCTTTCACGGTATCAAAACCAGGTTCCGATAAGATTATGATAATATATAAAATATTATAATCACACTATTATGATATTTAATTTCCATCTCGTGATATTATGGTTTTATGATCTTAATACTTTCATTCTCCCATATTTGTTTTGCCTTCAGAATGAATATGCAAAGAGAGCATGATATTATTTTATTTAGTTTCTCTCGTGCTTATGATTAAATATGGCAACATATGTGTTTTTTCTTTATGATAATAGTTTGCAAATAGTGAATATTCACATGATTCAGCATCCATATAGCTTATATATATTGATACAAGTTCTTGACGCTAGCACGAAAGTTTGTTTTCCCACTGCATAAATTACAGAGTCAAAGCCTTAATATTTATATAGATTTAAGATGGATTAATTTTTCGTTTTTACGTGCCTATCTCTGGTTTCATCAAACTATATTTACCAAAGCAGTTTATGCGAGTGCTGTTTGAAACTGTCAATCAACATATATGTTTAACTACTATAAAAAAAAACATTTATGTTTAACTCCAGATGCCTCTATCAACGCTTTTTCCATTCTCTTATATATTCATCTTACAATTGTAAAATTATTTATATAATTCTTGACAGAGTTTAGTAATGTTATTAATATTTGTGTGATGGGAGATACAAACGTATACTCCTGATCATAAATTTAATAGTATTATTATTTTCTGGTTAAAAATAATATAAATACAAGACATTGTATATTATGTTGTGCTATATATGAGATGTCCTATAGTTCGATTTTTTTGGAGAGATGTGATAAATGTGAAATGGATTTGTCATAGAATCGAATATGGCAACTAAGAATATCATTGATGAGTTAAATAAAGGGGACAATTAAATGGTGATAATTGGGATATCTGACATCGAAAGGTGCAATATATTTTGGAAGAACAAGAGGCAATTGACCCTCTGACAACGGTTGTAATGCAACCTGCTGCTGGGAATACGGCCTAATACAGGAGAAACCAAGAGGTCTGTGAGGCTTAAAAAAAGAAGAATAACATTGCAAGAGTTACATTGTTAAGCACAATGGACGATGACCTCATGTGCGAATATGAGAAAAATAATACAGCGCAAGCCATATGGCATATGGGCAGTACTAAAGGACAAGTTTGTTGGCATGTCCACCAATAAGCTTAAACGGTTAATTATTAAATTTGACATGTATAAGCTTAGGCCAAACACTTCCATGAAACAACATCTAAGAGAAATGACAAATATGATTAGAGAATTAAAGAAAGCTGAGCATACCTTGTATGACAAACAATAAGTTCAGGTAGTAATAAGATCATCGCCATCCAATTGGAAGCACATGAAGGTCAATCTAACCCATAATGAAAACATCAAGAATTTCAGTGATGTAGCCAAACACCTGGAACTTGAGGATGAACGCTGGCATACAAATCCTCTAGCCATGCCTATTACATTGAGGGTGCATGTCCTTCTAATATAAAACCCGATTTTAAGAAGGGAAAAAAAATCCTAAAAGAATAGAAAGAAAGAAAGGACCAACTTTGTAAAAGGCAAAAAAGAATTCAAGAAGAAAGGCAAAAAAAAAAAAAAGGCAGGAAGAAGAAGAAAAATGACTTGAGGAAAGTCAAATGTTTTGCCTGCTAAAAGATAGGTCATTTTACATGGGATTGCATTGAGCAAAATAAGGATGAGAAGATACTAGTGAATTATTTGAATTCACATGTTTCTTATGTTTTAAATACTGTTTTTCTAACAGACAATGTATGTTCTTCTTGGATTTTGGACTCAAGTTCAACAACTACGTGACCAGGGATCAAGGATTCTATGTAGAATACCATCGGTTGCGAGATAGATGTAAGTGGCTTTATGTAGGAAATAATGCAAAGATTGAAGTTAAAGGAATCGGAACCTACAAATTAAATTTGCGAAATGGAAAAGCATTATTCCTTCATGAAGTGCTTCATGCTCCTGAAGTTCGACGGAATTTAGTTTCTGTTAAATGTCTTGTAAATTATGGGTTTGATGTAAACTTTCATGATAAAGTGACAAACATAATTCATAATTATGTATTTTAAGGCTTAGCCATCCTTACAAAAAAGTTCTTTATAATGGATATATTTGATTATTATAATATACATGATCGTTTTGCTACTTCTTTTGATACAACTGTTGACATGAATGTTTGGCATGCTAGATTAGGACATATTAATCAAAATAGAATGATTAAATTAGCAAAAGAAGGTTTGCTAGGTTCCATATCCAATATGAAAATGTCCTTATGTGAAAATTGTTTAGCAGGTAATGCAACTAGAAAACCTTTCGGTAAGGGAACAAGATTAGAACAACCATTACAATTAATCTATTCTGATATTTGCGGTCCTATGAGTGTGAGAGCAAGGCACGGAACTTGGTATTTTATTACTTTTATTGATGACTATTCACGATACGTTTATGTCTATTTGATATCACATAAGTCTAAGGCTCTTGAGTGCTTTAGACGATACATAAATGAAGTGGAAAATCAAATAGACAATAAAATTAAAATATTATGTACTGATCGAGGTCATGAATATTTGTCTGATCAATTTAAAGACCTCTGTGAAGAAAATGGGATAATTAGGCAGCTAACTATCCCTGACACTCCACAGCAGAACGGAGTTATTGAAAGAAGAAATAGAACACTTCTACACATGGTTAGGTCAATGATAGCACAAGCAAACCTACCAATTTCATATTAGGGTGATGCTCTAATGACGACTACCTTTATACTTAACTGTGTGCCCTCAGAATCAGTCACTTCAACACCTTATGAGTTATGGACAAAACGCAAGCCAAATTTAAGTATCCTTAGACCATAGGGATCAGTTGCATACATCCATAATGATTCTTATAAATATGAGAAGTTGGGTCCTAGAGGAAAGAAGTGTATCTTTATAAGGTACTCTGAATAATCTAAGGGATGCGTCTTTATAGGTGAAAATGAAGATGGAACAATGACTGAAATTGAATCTAGAGATGCTACATTTCTTGAAAATGAATTCCCTAGTAGGGGAGAAATTGACCGTACTTTATCTCTTTATGAGACATATGAACAAACAAGTATAGAACATATTGATAAGTAAGAATCATCCCAGAATGTCAATATAAGTAGGAGCTTAGAAATGTCAACACAAAGACCTAGACAAAGGATAAGACAGAGACATGAAACTCCCACAAGAAAGAGTAACATGGAAAGTATACCTAAGAGACGCTTCCAAATATAAAGTGAAGCACTTATTGTTACTCCTGAAGAAGATGATAAACCACGTTCATTACAAGAAGCCTTATCAAGTTATGCCAAGGATGAATGGAAAAAGGCAATGGAAGAAGAAATAAACTTAATGAGAAAGAATCAAGTTTAGGAATTGATTGACCTACCAAAAGGGTGAAAAGCTATTGGGAACAAGTTGGTTCTCAAAAGTAAAAGAAAAGTAGATGGGTTAATTGATAAGTATAATGCACGATTAGGTGCAAAGGGGCATACACAACAGGAAGATATAGATTATGAAGATACCTTATCACTCGTGGTATGCTTTAATTCTATAAGAATTATTTTAGTAATAGTAAATATTTTAGACTTGGAGTTACATCAGATGAATGTCAAAACTGCATTTCTATACGGTGGTCTAGATGAAGAAATCTATATGGAGCAACCATTAGGTTTCATTGAAAATGGAAAAGAGAACAAGGTTTGTGAACTCAAAAAGTCTATTTATGGACTAAAGAAATCATCCAGACAGTGGTATTTGAAGTTTCATAAAGCGATAACCTCATATAATTTTTAAATGATTGAAGAGGATCACTGTGTCTATATTAAGCGTTTTTAGGGTAATTTTGTGATATTATCCCTATATGTAGACGATATACTATTGACTGGAAATAATCTGAATTTTGTTATAGCTATTAAAGAATGTATTTCATCAAATTTTAAGATGAAAGACATGGGTGAAGTGGAGTATATACTTGGAGTTAAGATCGAAAGAGATCGTTCAAAAAGAATCATATCTCTTTCATAAGAAAATTACATTAAGATATTTGAACAATTCAATATGAGCAACTGTAATCACTTGGATACCCTAGTGGCTTTTGGAGTAACCTTAAGCCATGATATGTGTCCCAAAATTGAGTCAGATCAAAATAAAATGATGAAAGTTCCTTATACTAGTGCTATTGGTAGTCTAATGTACGTAATGAATTGTACAAGGCCAGATATCTGCTTTGCAGTAGAATTGGTAAGTAGGTTCCAATTCAATATGGGTGAGCATCACTGGAAAGTAGTAAAGAGGATCTTGAGATACTTAAAAGGTACATCTAACTATACACTATGCTATGAAGGAAGCGATCTACGCCTAATAGGGTACTCTGATGTTGATTTAGGCGGAGATAAGGAAGAGCGAAGATCGACTTCAGGTTATGCTTTGTTGCTAAACAATGCCACCATATGTTAGATCAGTAAGAAGCAGACATGCATTGCTTTACATTCTATAAAAGCTAAGTTCGTAGCATGCACCACAGCAGTACAAGAGGCGTTATGGTTGAAAAGGTTTATTGAACACCTTGGTTTTGGCAATGAGAGTACTAATCCAGTATTAGTGCATTGTGATAATACCGCAGCTATAACCTATAGTAAAGATCCCAAGTATCATACTAAAACAAAGCATATGGATATTAAATATAATTTTGTAAGAGATTATATAGCACAAAAAATTATTACTGTACAACATATTTCGATCAAAAGTATGGTCGTTGATCCCCTAACCAAACCAATTGTTAAGGAGACATTTGAAAAACATATAAAGGCACTTGGTGTACGCAAAATGTAAAATTACAGACTTCATGTAATAGATTTGTGATTAATTAAAGTATTTAATTATCATTATTGATTTTTATATCTGTATACAATGTCTAGTGCGTCGTACAGGCTTGTGAGGTTAGCTCTCTCACACGAGCAATCGCCTTTAACATTTAGGAAGAGTGTGCAAATATGAAACAATTGTGTTCACCAGTAAAGTGCTAGAATGCGCTGATATAGTATAGAAGAAACACAAAATATGTTGCATCGGCAATAATGTAACATGTCGAGATGAGAACTATAAAAAGATAATATAAGTATGGATCGAATCATGGACATCCACTTTCATGATGCCTGTAGTCAGACATCAAAATTCTTCAACGTTGACATCTAATTAGCGTGGAAGAATTTGAGTTTAGATATTGGGAGTGTCTAGACTTAAGTCTGTACAGTGTCAATAATAGAATGCAAAATGACGTACCCTCTTATTATGTAAGAGTAACACTGTAGCATGCGATTCATACTGCATGTGCTGGAAAATTGCAAATGGGAAGCAAGTAAGGAGATCCTAGCTTAATTGTTGTGTGAGTCTTAGGAAGTTTCTAATCCTTCCATGATATCCTTTGACTTTGACAATATCATAAAGGTATGCTTTAGCGACTGCTACTTTAGCATATGTCATATGATCATGATAGATGCAATCTATGGTATTATGTTAGAAAAGCAACTAATGTAAATTGAAGTGTTACCTAGGAAGAAGGAAGATTACTTAGAATATACACAAATTATATCAGTGTCTGAGACATGTCCTTTATGATATTATTGTTAATAATTTCATAGGCATGGACACTAAGCATACGAGAAAGACAATCTAAGTTTTATATTGACTCAAAAGAGATTAGATTAGCCATATGAAAGTATATATAAGTAAATTTAGGATATATGAGACACGATTTTAAAATCAAGCTACACAAAGAAGGTTGTCTTGAGCTAGTCTATGTATAAGAGATTTATAGTACAAACACCTATATACAAATGTCATGCCTACGTGGTCACAACAAAGCACTAAATATGAAAGAAGGAAGAAAAAGAGACGTAGCTAATCCACCAAATATAAGTGGGAGATATTGGAAAATAGCCTTATCCACCCTTGATGGAGGCCCAAGCCTAAGGTGTTGGGGAAATAATATAAATAATATAAAAGTTTGGGTAAATATATGTGATATTCCCCAATTACTATGAGTCATATCTTAACCGATGGATTATAACTCTTCGAGAGATAGTGTTTCGCTGATATGTTATGTCTCTCCATTGAAAGAATATGTTGTTTCTTTGAAGAAGGGACACGTCGGTAGAGAAGAAGGGGTACAAAGAACACTATAAATATGCGTAAAGAGTTCAGTTGAATATGTCTCTCTGGAATACAGAAATTCTAGTATATTGATTATCTAATCCTTTTACTATATTTCTCTCTTCTTCTTCCTGTTTTATGATATATTTGTTGTACGTCATAATCGCTTCCATTGTTGTGATATGATTAAGTGTGTGCATTAAAGTTTAACTGTCGCACTCCAAGTACGCCCAAATTTTCTTTCATTTATGTTAATTTTTTTTAACTAAAGGAATAAAACACTAAATACATAATATTATAAGCAAGATTGAATAGTGACTTCAAATTATCATGAAGTTTTCATATCACTTAGCTAGAAGGCCACATTAACATATTTTATGTTAGCCTTAATTATGCCACCGCATTAATCATTATAATATATTTTTAACTTAATTTTTGTTTATAACATAGTCATATCTTTTGTTGATTCTGAATTTATGTTATCGTATTATTACTTTTTTGTGTGAACAAATTCAATATATACAGTAAATCTAAATTTCTGTACAACCCAAGGGATGGAAACTAGTGATAAAATACAATTTAGTGGAGTTCATATTAATTATGAAATCCAAGGAACCTTAAAGTTTGAACCTTTTTGTTTAAAACAATAAGTGATTTTAAACCTTATGATTAAAAAATTTTAAGATGATAAAATACACAAAAGAGATAAGTTTGAACCCATATGACTTACATCTTATAAAGCTTTGAATGTAGGAACATCTTATACTGGAAATTGGAATCTTAATTCTTTACATTTCACATTATAAAGGAATGGTCCCTCCCATTAAACTCAATCTCATTAGTCATAATCTTAAACTTGAACTAGAGGTGTTTGATTTTGGGTTGATAATTTAATTTGTCAAGTATAAAAGTGTTTGAAATTTTTTTAAAAAATTATGATTTTTTTTTTCTAAGCACATGCATTTTTTTATTAGAGGTAATCATATTCAAGGTACTGTCGAACACTAAATTTAGATACCTTTTAGTGGGGATTTGAATTTTGGTTCACTATATTATGAGAGACTAGTCCCTCCCGCTACATCCGACTCAATTAATAAAAAACTAAAAATTATGATTTTAGTTCTCACAATTAATTAATTATATGTTAAATCCGAACATGCCCCACGGTTGTAGTGGGCCTGGCACGGAATTCAATAGTGTTGGTGACATATGAGGATGAGGATGGCATTAATTAAATTTGACATTCAAGAAGAAACCAACTCCAACCAATTCTCAGTCCATTGCATTCAATAATGTTATTATTATTATTATTATTATTTTATGATGCTTATCATGGTTTTGGGTCAATAAGGCCACCCTGCCGACGCGCTTGCTGGGTCGAGTTGTCAGTTCAACACCAGTGAAGAAGGTTCATAATTAATTGCGTTGGCTCTAACTTTGGATTTTTTTTTCCAAACTAACTTTGGATATTTTGAACTAACTAATAGGTTGCAATATGCCTTACCTTCTGTAAAGTTTAATTTTTCTGCTGCGAAATTAATAGTAAATTTTTATTTTTTTCTCTTCATTTTTTTAAATTTGTTTTGACTCTCACTTCCCACCTATTCTCTTCTTTGTCACTATTATTTTTTTTAAAAAAAAATTAAAGTAGCAAGCTTGTCCATATCGATCTAGAAGAGTAGGAGATTAATATATTGAACCCATTTTAACTTTTTTGTCCAAACCAAATGCTCCACCTGTGATGTCCTCCTTGAAGAAAGACTTGTCCATATGGATCTAGAAGAGTAAAGTTCACAAGAAAAATACAATATCATGTCATCATTTGTGGTATGTTTAGGTTGATGATGGAAAAGCTCGTTCACACAAGTTAAATTAAAATTTATTTCGTATATTGTAAATCACGTTAGAAAATTAACTTTTATCATTAATTTAAACAGACATCTAAAAAAAAACCAATAAACCAATATAACGCGGTAACTAAAGTGAAAGCTTTTTGTTCATGTTATTTCATGGGTATTTATTAGCGTGTTGCTCTTAATTGGTTTATTTGAAGGAGCCACTTTCATGACAATAAGAATTCCCTAAAAATTATTTGCATCAATAACAAAAACTTTAATCTGACATCTTTCTACAATCATCGGTCAGTCATCTTGCAAAAGTTAAAACTAATATTTGTCAAACTTGTCTAATATTTCCTCTTCTCTGCCCCCCATTCCATTCTTACTGTAGTTATGTTTGTCTATATCGATGTAAGCTTATGCATGTCTATCTCAATGTAAGCTTCCTCTACATATAGTTTTGACTTTCATATTAAAAAAAATGGAATTCAACACATAACCTCTCATGGGGAAGCTTTCATACTTAGACTATAAAGTCATTGTCCCTCAGGGTACCATCTTGACATTAGTTGTGGGAGACGCTCTTATGGGAGGATAAACCTTGGGTATCGGGAAAATTAATCTAAGGCTCAGCGCACACACGTCATCCCGACTCAAGATTAGTCTCATAATGGGGTCTAAAAGGTCTAAGCCGTGGGACACTCAGGCTACCATCTCGGCACACAAAGTGGCTAATTAGGAATGTGTATTAAAAAAAAAAGTCATTGTGCCTCTCCTATTTTCTAATTATAATTTTTTTTTAAAAAAAATGGTCCCTCCAATCCTTAACTTAGAACATTATTCAGGAGTTGATGTTCATACTAAGTGTAAGAACTATTTACCATTTTTTTCCAGATTAACTCTATTGATATATCTTCAACAATAATTCAGCGGAGAGGGAATTAAAAAATATGATTAGAGTGTTTTAGAAAAATTATATTATATTAATTAATTTAACTAACATTTTTAATCTATTCAAATTAGTTAATTAGGTATTAAATTAAAGATTAGAGGAGTATGAAATTTTTTGTGCCGAATAATTTGTTTTAAAAATATTTTGATTATTAATTAATTAAATTATAAAAACTGAACTAGAGAAAGAAGAGGGGTTTTTGAGAAATATCTTAAGCTGCGGGACCATTTCACTGTTCTTAACAGTGTAGGAACAGCGGAATGGTCATGGGCTGTAAAGTCAGCCTAAGAAATTCAATATAAATATATAATTTTAGATATTGTTTTGAAATAAGATCTACTCATAGATATACTAAAATAATGTTATACTAAAGTAGGCCTAAACAGTTTCTCCCTTAGATATATTTGTGACTAAAGATTTTTTTTTTCTCTTAAGTGATTTATGATTTTTTTTTTGGATGAGATTAGGGGAATATTTTCCCCCAGACAAAAATTAATTCCTTTCAAGATTTTTTTCGATAAATGATTCCTTTCAAGATTTAAAGGATAAAAAGTAAAAGAATTTCGTTATTTTAACAAAAGAATCACTTCTTTTTTTTGCTGGCATCAACAAAATGATCACTTCATGATTAAAAATTGTGGACAAATCATTATTAACCTTATCACCAGACCTATTTAAATATGTAATTTTTCAAAATTTCCCTTTCCATATGCCCTGTTTTTTTTCCCCTGAATTAAACATGTTTTGCAGGGAGAAAAAAATTTTGTGCCGCAGCAAGCTATCCAAAGCACCATAGTCGAGTGGAAGGCTGTATGCCCAACTTTAGTTACAAGTATGTACAACCATATTCATATATTTAGAGTTAACTGCTAAATATTATTCAGTGCCTTAAAATATTTTTTTATATAAATTCAGCAACTTAACAATTTAAAGCATTTTGTAATTTATTTAGCACTTGAATTATTTTTTCAGATATATCAAATACTGGAAAATATTTTGGGCTTGCTTTTAGGAGAGTGGTAAGTACGGGAAAAAATCGCGTAGAACAGGGAAAAGCCCCGTTGAAGCTCCAGTGTATAATATTTAGGTTAGTGGGAGTTTGAAATAACAATTAAAATCTTTAAAAATATTTTTTAATTGAAATTTATGGTATACAAGTAAGCATGTGAGATGATTTTTTGTCTCGACTTATATAAAAAAATATTTATAAAATAATTTTAAGCTCATCCAAATCATTTTAAAAGCATTTAGAGTTAAATTGGAACTCGGAAGGGCTTATTAGCCAAAAACTAGTCATTATGGAAGCCATTTTGATATACATGCATATTTGGAATAATTATTGGAACCTTTAAAAATAATTTTTTAATTATAATTTACGGTATACGAGATAAATATGTAAAAATAATTTTATCTTAATTTATATAAAAAACTTTATAAATAATTGTACTTATTATTGCATGAATCACGATGAGAAAAAAGTAGTGGCGTAAAGAAAAAGAAGAGGAGACGGTCAGGAAAAAGAGAGAATGGGTACAAAGATTAAAGAAACAAAAGATAAAAGAGAGAAAAAGTAATTGTTTTTTTTTTTAGAATTTCAGTTAGCCCTTAAAATTTTATTTTAATCAATCCCAAAAAAAAATCTGAAATTTCGTTGTATCTCTTTAAGTTAAAATGAAATTAAGTTTTATGGGTGAAAATACAATGATGTTTTTCTTTTATTTTTTTAAGAGAGCATTTTACAAGATAAATAAGAATATTTACAAAACAAGTAAAGGCATCTACATGACAAATAAAGGGATTTAAAATAAATGAGGGAATTAACAAAAATATTTTGGCCATTAACAAAACAGATAAGGGAATTTACAAAATAAATAAGGGTATTTACCAGACAAATGAAGATATTTATAAGATAAATAAAGGGATTCAAAAAAATTATAGAGTTAAAAATATTTTGGTTATTTACAAGATAAATAAGGAAATTCACAAGACAAATAGGAATATTTACAAGATAAATAAAACAATTCATAAAATAAATAAAGTAAAAACATCATTACTTTTTTTACCTATAAAATTTAATTTAATTTTGATCTAAAAGAGTGCAATGAAGTTTCAAAATTTAATAGGATTAACTGAAATAAAGTCTTATTTAGGAGGGTCTGACCCCAAAAGAGACGTTGTGTCGTTACAGTAAGGCCGGTTCTTTTAATCCCTGACTCTTCAAAAGCCAGGCTAGCCCTGATTCTCAACTCTAAACTCAACCTTCCAAGACCATAACCACGGAGGAATGAAGGCGGACGCCATTCAGCCCCTTCTTCATATCCTTCAAGTTACAGAAGCTTTTGCAGTGGACGGTGGACCATTTTTATTTTTTATCTTTTTTTTTTTGGCCTTTTGACCTGGCGGGGACCCTTTTTTGTAGTGCCTGCAAGAATAAATCTCTTATTCATCATATGGACGGATCATATCGCCAATCAATAGAGTCCCCTATATATATATTGGCTTTGCCAGATGCTTTAGAAAGAATATAATCACCCCCACGGCACATATTTATATTGCTGGCTAAGAAATTAAAACATATTTTCATATGCTATTATCAAACATCAACATCATCCCTTGGCAATATCAATCTCTCTGATAAATGACACCCGGATGCACTTAATAAAGTAAAAGTTACCAATCACCCATAGAATCAAGTTCTGACGTAAAACACTGCTTATGTTAAGTTAAAAGTATAATATAATAAATTGTGAACATATTGAAGTTTTAATTTTATAATATAATATATTTATATTATTAAATTAAAATAAACTAACAAATCGTTATATGTGAAATTGAAATTTTGATATTAGATTATTAAATTAATTTTTTTAATACAATTAAAGTTTTGATATGGACAGTTTTATTCGGTTTTTAATTTTTTTTAATTTACACATATATTAAATTTAAGATTAATAACATTTAATTATGTAATCATCATTTAAAGTTACATAATCATCATTTAAGTTTATTGTATCAAAATTTTTCAATAATAATATTAATGATATTAGAATTATAAAATTAAAAATATATTTTATAAGTTAAGAAATTAAAAATAAACATAAGATAAATGACTAAAAAGGTCTAAATATTATTCAACTTCAACAGCAGGTTCATAATTTTTATTTTATTTGAAAGTTGTGCCTCCGCCCGCGTCCCACGTGGGGGGGGGAATATGATTAAAAAAACGAAGAAAATCTAACTTTAAAGAGGACAACGTTGGCAAAAAAAAAAAAAAAAAACAACAGCTTTAAAGAGTACATCAATAACATGTTGGTCCCCTTGGTAGCCAATTTCACCTATAAATATTAAATAATTAAGTGTTGGCGAAAAACGAAAAATTATCTTAAAATAAGAGTGGATGTTATTAAAGTCAGGTTATTAAATCTGGATCAAACCAGTTCGGACAGGAAACCGGCCAACCGGTCAGTTAACCGGTTTGGTCTGAAAATTGGTCCATTACATAATTTTTTAAAAAATTTATTTAGAATTTTATATTAATAAATCTAAAATATTCAATTTTTCACCATTTTTGTCCTGATTTAGCTCCGGTTTAACTCCGATCTGACCCACTGATCTTTAATACAATACCCCGATTGGTTTAATAACCGGTCCGGATTTCAGAACCTTGATTAAAAGAAACTAAGCATCTATAGTTATGATTTTTTAGCAAGAAGCCAGAAGTTTAGGAATTAGGAGATTAATTCATTTCCGAATCCTATTCCTAATTAAGCAGTGATAAGAACACAACACTAATCCCTGCCACGTCACTTTCCATTTTGTTATTGTTATTTTTCTTTGCTTCAACTCTGATTCTCTTTGGTCTTTTTAGCACCGCGTCCCGTTCAGAAGCTCATTAATAAATACATGTTCTTAAAAGCGAAGCATCCCAAACTTTTCTTCAATTTTGAGCGCCAATTCACACTCACCGACTTCTATGGTTCCATCTAAAATCATAAACAAATCGCTGATCTTTTTGTTACCTAGAAAAAACTACTGATAATTCCCCCCCCCTTCCAAATCTAGTTGTGTATTTTTTATTGGATTTAAATTTATGAAGAAAAAATGTGAGATTCGTAACAATGATAAGGTTATTACTATATAAATTGGTGGTAGCTGATTAAAATCCTCGCAACAACTTTTTTGTTTATGAGGTAGCTGTGTATATGTATTCCTTTGCAAACCCAACTTAGCAGGTGCTTTATGCATTCGGCCGTCTTCTCGTTCATAGCTACATGATTTGGTTAAGTTTAACATTGTCAAGTTCAATTAAAGATAATTCTTATAAATACATTTCCTGTATTGACCTGGACTTGAACTTAATAGCTTATGTTTAAGGGAATAAAACCATTTTGACATTTTTTTTACAGGATCAACACTTGTTTGTATCAACTGAGTTTTTATATTTTATTTAGCATACCTCAATTTTTATTATTTTTTTGACTCAATACAGCTCAGTCTATTGTTTATTATCCAAGTGAGTTATTTCCCCTCAAAATGTAGGGATTGAATAATTGTGAGAAATTTAATAATTAAAATTCATTATTTCCCCTTCATTTGACAATTCTATCGCAAAAAATAGGATGGGGTTTGCACATTTTTAGTTAAAGAAACTAATAATCAACAAAATATTACGTAAGATACTCTATTTTTAATTATATTAAATAATTTAATCGCTTTCTTTAAATCATATGAATATTTTGCCATTAAAATCATATAAATAATTGCAGCATATAAAATGGACAATTTAAGAGCCATTACTTTATTTTCTTTTTCATTTTTTTGACATCATTGTATTAATTTAGTCATCAAAATCAAATCCAACATCATCAAAGGAAAGTTTTTCTCTTTTTATTTGTGTAGATTTAAAAGAAAGTTATATACAATCATCACATATAAATTGGCTGGGATATTCCAGTTCAAGATTGTAGGGAAGATGTATGGTATATATTAAGTTTAGCTAATACACTACTATAGAAATCGCAGTTCAGCCATGGAAACCTAACTTTGATCCTGACACAGAAAAAGTGACAAGAATTGCAGCTTGGGTGAGGATTCCAAAACTCCCGGTAGATTGTTACGATAAAGGTTTCTTATATGTTGTGGGTAACCAAAGTGGCAAGGTACTGAAAGTAAATACAAATACCCTTGGCCAGGTGAAGGGTCGATTTGCACGCTTATGTGTAGAACTCAACCTAAGTGAACCGCTGATGCCGTCTATAATGATAAATGGAAGGGAAAAGAAGATTGTCTATGAGGGGCTGCACCTGATATGTTTCTCGTGCGACAAGTATGGGCATGATCTAAAACACTGTACAAATCAAATCACTGAGGGGAGGAGAGAGGAACGGTCACATAATGCTTCTAGACATGAAAAACGATGTGATGATGGAATATGGCGTAGTCGGATAGTGGCTAAGGAACCTACAGGATCAGAGAGTAGATGGTGGCCCCGAGACGGCGGCGTGTGTAATGGGGACCCTAATCTCCAGCAGATACTTAGTCACGTGAACACAAACGCAATGATTGTGAAGTAAAATCAGGGGATCACAATTTTCAGCACTCCATACAGTTAATGCAGAAGAGAATAATCAGGGATCTGTTAGTGAGATCCCACATAATCAGCAGGGGAATATTACTGTTGAGATTGATAATTTTTTGAAACAAGTGAAACCGCGAGTGCCACAAAATGGCAAGCAGAAACAAGGTGAAACATGTGGGCCCATTAGAAGTAGTAAAGATGGCCAAGCAAGGAAGGGTGTCAAGCCCATGGAGGCTTATCTAAACGTTAAGGATCGTCTGGCAAGTATTGACGTGAAGTTGTCGGTGGGGCCTAGTCGAATATCAAGATATAATCATGCAGAACATGTACCTCGTCCGTTTTAAATAATACTAACCTCTGATAAGACAGACAAGTTGCATGTAAACTATGAGGGCCCTCGTGACCCAGATAATATGGTCCATACCGGCCAGTTATAAAAAAAGTGTCGTCCTTTTCTTCTTAGTTCTTCAAGCTCTGAACCTCCAGATCAAGGTACTACTCTAAAAGAGGTTTTCACTGCCCATTCGAATCCTTTGGTGGAGGAGGCCAATATTGATGTTGATGTCGAAATGTCGGGAGCTGAGGAGTTTCCTTCAGGGCTCTAGATAGTGGAGTAGTGTCGTGTGTAACTCTATACTCCATCATTAGTATTATGATTATCTCAACTTGGAATACTAGAGGTGCTAGTGGTGCCTCCTTTTGTCGTTTACTAAAGGACTTGCAGACAAGATATCGTTTGAAAATTTTTGCACTATTAGAACCAAGGCAGAGGAACAAAGCGAAGATCCTAAGCCATAGGTTGGGGTGGGTGAACTTGCACGTTGTTAAGGCTTGAGGATATAACGATGGGATTTAGCTTTTCTGGGATAGTGATGTCGACTTCTTGATAATAACTTATGGTGAACAATTTATCTACGAGGTTATCAATGGAGGGTGCAATGAAGAGTGGTACCTCACAGTAGTTTATGGGCACCCAAATTTTACCTCTAGACGGAGGCTTTGGCTAGATTTAGGCCAAATAAATGCTTCAATGCAAGGTAGATGGGTGGTGCAGGTGATTTTAACGGCGTGCTTTACGCGAATGATCGGAAAAGATAAAAATCTGAAGGAAGGAAAAGTGGTGGATAGGTTATTCAAGCAATGGGTTGTTGACAGTGGAATGATTGATATGGGCTTTAGTGGACCTCAATATACCTGGGGTTGTGAACGCAGCCAGAGCCGTATAGATCGTATTTTGGTAAATGATAGGTGGTATGAAAATTTTCCTAATGTATATGTTCTTCATTTACCTAAATTCAAATCAGATCATTTCCCTTTATTACTCGATACTTATAGTAATGCTTATAGTAGCTGTAAAGATCGTCCTTTCCACTTTTTTACTCCGTGGATTCGTCATAAGGAATTCCTGGAATTCGTTAAAGCCAATTGGAACTTGCAGCACAGTTAGAGTGAATTGGTCACTGACTTTTAAAAATAAGGTGATGTTATGGAACAGGGAGGTATTCGGACACTTTAGATGGAAAAAGGACAAGTTATATCGCAGACTGGAAGGAGTGAATAACACTTTAGATGGGCTCATCTATACATTAGGAAGGACTACACCGAGAGCTATGGCATAAGCTGGAAGTAGTGTTGTCATAGGAAGAGCTCATGTGGCGGAAATACTCAAGATCACAGTGGTTTATGAAAGGCGATTGCAATACTCAGTACTTCTACACAATAGCAAATGGGCGAAAACGACGAAATAAGATAGATTCTCTGAAACTTGAAACAGGGGAGTGGTCTTATGATGATAAAGAGATTATGGAAATGAGTAGTAAGTTTTTTGAAGGCCTGTACTCAGAAGATAACAGGAATGCAAGCACGTTAATTTTTGGGTACTCATATCCAAGGATAGATGGTTCATACATGAACTTGCTTGGCTATCCTATGACAAATGAGAACATTAAATAGGCTTTATTTGATATGGGTCCATTCAAAGCACCCTTGCAAAATGGCTTGAACCAGCTATTTTTTCAAAGTCAATGGAATATAGTGGGGAGTTCTGTGATTGAACAGGTGAAGAGAATGTTTCAGGATCCTTGGCTAGTAGAAGAAGTTAATGGTACTCAAATTGTGCTTATTCGTAAGATCGAGTATCCTCAGACTGTCCGTGATTTTTTTCCTATTAGTCTTTGTAATGTGGTTCATAAAATTGTGACAAAGGTTATTTCTAATAGGTTAAAGCCTACTATGCCAATGATAGTAGCTCTTAACCAATGCAGCTTTATGAAGGGGAGGTAGAGAACTGATAATATTATCTTGGCCCAGGAGATTATTCATTCCATGCTTGGGTTGAAGAAGCGTCAAGGTTTTATGGCCATAAAATTGACCTTGAGAAAGCTTATAACCTTGTGAGATAGATTTTCATTTTTTACTATTTAAGAGAACTTGAGATTCCTGATAATTTACGTAGAGTGATTGAATTATGTGTATCTACCCCTCAAATGCAAATACTTTGGCATGGTTCAACAACAAAGGGCTTCTGCCCTACAAGGGGTGTATGATTTAGGGGGATCCCATCTCGCCATATCTATTTGTGTCGGTAATGGAGCGTTTGGGACATTTAATCCAACATGCAGTAGATGAGGGAGATTGTATTCATTTTCGTCTTAGCAAAAAGGTACGCCTATCTCTCATTTATTTTTTTGTTGACGACCTTATTCTGTTTGCCGAAGCAGATATGGACCAAGCAGCGATCGTGAAGGCTACATTGAATGATTTCTGTTAGGCTTCGGGTCAGAGAATAAATGCAGTTTAATCTAGAATATTCTTTTCGAGAAATGTCAACCATTACAGAAGTAGAGAGATCAATGAATTCTTGAATTTTGTACCATGCGCTAACCTGGGGAAGTACTTAGGGATCCTTTAATCTATGAAAAGGTGTCCCGTTCTACGTATAACTTTCTTTTAGATAAGTTGGATGCCCGTTTAGCCAGTTGGAAAGCTAATACCCTCTCACTGGCAGGACGACATACTTTGGTGGCAACTGTGGCGTTGGCCATGCCTACGTATGCTATGCAAACGATCCCCCTACCAGCTTTAACGTGTGAGGCTATTGACAAGAGATGTCGTAATTTCTTATGAGGGAATATCTCAAAGAGGAGACAAATTAATCTAGTCTCATGGGAGAGGATGTGTCACTAAAAGAAGGAGGGTGGTTTAAAATTTCATTAAGCACATGTTCAGAATAATGCATACATAGTGAAACTTAGGTGGTTGCTTATGACCCGAACGAATTTGCTATAGATCAAATTACTTCGAGAGAAATATAAATGTAGACTAGATCTCATTCCAAAGGTTGAGCACCGCAGAGCTCAGTCAAGCATATAGAAAGGCATTTGGGATGCTTGGAAATATGTGGAAAATGGACTAGGGTGGCAGATAACAAATGGCCAAACAACATCCTTTTGGAAGGATGTATGGGTCCCCCCATCATGGCCCACTTCAAAACCTAGCTAACATGGCTTTATCTGATGAACTCTTAGAGTAGAAGGTGTCTGATTGTTTCTCTCCTTCGAGTATATGGGATTTTTCTAAGTTTGGGGACCTTCTGCCACCATCGGTTGTTGATGCTATTCAGAGAGTACAGGGTGTAGTCTCTCATACTGCTGACTTCCCTATTTGGCGGTGTTCTAATAATGGGATATTCACCTTAAAATCAACATATAATGCTCTCTCTAGGCACAATGACACTGAGCAGAATGATACATATAAACTAGTATGGAAGCTACGTGTTCCTTAATGCTACCGTTTGTTTCTTTGGCAATGCTGCCACAACCGTATACTCACCAACCTATCTAGATATACTCGTCATCTTCATCTCATGGGTTTATGTGATTTTTGTGTCAGTGAGTAGGAGTCACTTCTTCATATAATTGGAGTCTTTGGCAGAAGGTAGTCAATGAAAGTTTCGAGTTTTGATTATGGTTTGCAGTGGTTAGCTGAAACATTTGGCTTAGATGCAATTATCGACTTCTCAATGCGCACCCTTGGGTTTCAACAAGTATCATTGCAAGGTCTACAACCTGCTTAGTATGGGGATATGTCGATCCTACCAATTTACATGTGGTAAGGGATACTAGACGAGTTTGGGTACCACCCCCTCCACACACCTAGAAATATAATGTGGATGGGTTGTACGACATGGCTACTGGTTCTTATGCATGTGGGGGATCATGAGTGACCACTATGGCACTTTCGTTCAGGGATTTTTGTATCGTGTGGGTAAAGGCATGGGGCTAATAGCTGAGGCTTGGGGTGTTTTTTGGGCTCTAAAGCTAGCTTGGGATAAACGCTGTCAGCACCTCATAGTGGAGAGTGACTGTCTGGAGGTGATTAAACTTGTTAATTCTGAGGTGCAGGATGAACATCCTGATTTCAAAGCTTTCATGGAGATGTAAGTTTGCTTAGACGAGATTGGCTCATTGATATTATCCATTGTCCTCAAGCGGCGAACGAAATGGATGACTCTCTGGCAGCTGAAGCACGCACTATGGTAGTTGATATGCAGATTTTAAGTTCACTAATAGATAGGATAAGAGACATGGTTAAAGCATATATGGCTAGAGCATATGCTATAATGTAGTTTTTGTTCTGTTTTGTTTCCTCTTTCATTATCAAAAAAAGAAATCGAGGTATATGATGGTTATTATCTGCCATATATAAAGGTTTCAAACTGTCATATATGCGGGCCTTATAAAAACTCAGCGTAAACACATTATGGTTCTAAATCGTTATTTATTCTGGACCTATTATAATGGTTATAATATAGCACCCGTTATGTTTGGAAGCTTGGTGATGCCATGATATGCCCATTGATGTGATAATAATTAACGAGCATATGTGAACAACCGTCATAATATGTAGTAATGCTTGCATCATACATAATAGTTCCGCTTTAACAATCGTTATATAGAGTTGACATAAATAACGGTTATTAGATAACAATAAGGATTTATTGAAGTTAATTTTGTTTTTAAAAAATAAAATTGGGGGTGTTTTGCTTTCGATATCCCCCTGCATATACATTTGTACAGAACGAATCACAATATATATTTACATTCATTCATATACAAAACAATGCAACAAATCAAAATATATTTACCATCATTCTTGTACACGTATACACTGTTAAAACCAAAACTTTAAAACAAACAAATGATCAATATCAAGAAATTTATAGTTATTTTATATGTATTTAATCTCCTACGGATGTTTCACAGATGTTGCCAACTCTTCAACAACTTCTCCATTTGTGAGTTACTACACATCTTGCAGGAGGCATCAAAATATTGTGCGCAAAAGGAAACAAAATGGAAGTTAGATATTGTAATATATAGCTAACCGAATATATATATGAATGAAATGAATATATAATATATCTTAGTTGTATCAATATTTTCAAGATTGTGAGTGATAATGTCCTTCATGTACTACATCACGCAATACCCACCATTGTTGTTGTTATCTAATTGCTTTGGGTACTATAAAGAAATGAGAAGAAAAATTTGTCTACTAATCATATATATATAAATTTGTCAGTACCCTTAAACGTAAGGTATCAAGAAGTAAGTGTCACTTCTGTCTGGCGCGCCCTCCTAATGAATTTATCTCCCAGAAACCTCACGTGCCATTGCTTGACATCTTCCTTCATACCGTTACCCTGGTTATTGCTTTGATCAGAGTGGATAAACTTGATCTTGTCTTGAAGGCCGCGGGGATGAGAGAATTATGGTAAAGGTGCCTAGAATGTGATTACACACACACACACTTGCGCGACCTCTATCTTAACATACTTGAAGTTTATTAGCCATAACCGTTATATACTAAGCGTTATAAATGCACAATTATGTAGTAGTGATATAAAATGATATTATAACTAATTATTAATTATTATATATTACAAAAATTTTGTAAAAATCATATTTGCATATTAGGCTATCATCAAATGCAATTTTTATGTTTCAATTAAAAATAGAAAAAAAATTCTTAATTATCCCCACAATTTTAGTACAAAAATTATCCTAGAAAAAGATTAAAAATAATTTTAAGTCAATTGAAACCTTTTCGGTAGAATTATTTTGAAATTCAAAGGAAGTGGAAAGTGGGATGTTGTTATTTCTTATCCTACAAGTCTATAATAATATAACTTGTCATTGCATGAAAGTATATTGTTTTAGGATCTCATAGTAATTTCCTTAAACTTCTAACCAAGCCAAGGTTATTAAACTTGGGTTAGACACTAAAACGATGAGAGTATTGAATCAAGGGCCAGTTAGTTATATTAGAATTAAATTAGAGCTAATTCGATATCAAATCAATGAAGAATGTAAGATTTAAGGGTTATTAATAGGAGATTATAAAGATATTTTTTTAAAAAGATCAAACCGGATTGAATTAGCTTTTAAAAAATATTTTTTATGATTTATGAAATAAATATATAGAAAAAATTTTATCTCAATTTACGTAAATCATAATTTAAAACCATGATTTTGGATGTTGCTACACACACTTAACCAGTTTAATGGGCGGTTCACTGATTTTTAGGCGCAACCCATCGGTCCGAACTAAGTTTAATAGCCTCTTTACTCGTCAAATTTAGTAATCACACAACAGTGTTTCTTTCTCTGAGAAAAGCCCTATAACCAATCACGTGAGGTTGAATCGCCCGAGACAAAATATCTCGGAATTCTCGTACTCACCGAGATAACCTATAAATCAGCCCACTTTAAATACCCTGTGACCTCACCTCCAAACCCTTGATCCGTAACAGTCACACATGACCGTTAATCTGTTTCCCTATTCACACGCTAGTTTCCAGGTAATGCAATGGGACAACCGCGTCTTTCTAGGAGCTTCTTCGTTGTTAAACAAAGCCATAACCTCTCTTTTTCTATGCGCTGTAATCCTGTAACGTGCATATAGAGCCTAAAGAGAGGCATTCAAAGAAACTCCCGACAAATAAAAAGGGCTTCTAAAAGTGGAGATAAAAACAGGGAGGGAAGGAGGGATCTCAGCCAGATCAAATCAAAAATCCCAGTTTTGGGATCTAATTTGATTTGGCTTCCCTTGAATTTGCAGAAGAATCAGATTTAACCGTTTGTCTGATTCATCTGGTGATATCTTCCTCCGTTTTCTGTGTTTCTCTTCTCGTTCTCTGCTACATATTCTGATACCAATGGAGGCCGAGAAGAAGTACGTTACTGCCGAGGAGCTCAAAAAGCACAACAAGCCGGGGGATTTGTGGATCTCCGTGCAAGGTAAGGTTTATAATGTTACAGATTGGGCAAAGGAACATCCCGGTGGGGATCTTCCTTTGTTGAACCTTGCCGGGCAAGATGTAACTGATGCGTTCATTGCCTATCATCCTGGTACGGCATGGAAATATCTGGACAAGTTCTTCACTGGGTATTACCTAAAAGATTTCCAGGTTTCAGATGTGTCCAGGGATTACAGGAGGCTCGCATCAGAGTTTTCAAAATTGGGTCTTTTTGATAGGAAAGAGCATGTCACTTGTTATACTCTTACATCTGTTGGTGTTATGTTCCTCATTGTTCTGTATGGTGTTTTGAGATGCACCAGTTTCTGGGCTCATTTGGGTTCTGCTATGTTGTTGGGTTTGCTTTGGATGCAAAGTGCTTATGTGGGTCATGATTCTGGTCACTATGAGGTAATGTCAAGCAAGGGTTATAACAAACTTGCCCAGTTAATTTCTGGGAATTGCTTGACTGGTATAAGCATTGCCTGGTGGAAATGGACTCACAATGCCCATCATATTTCCTGCAATAGTATTGATTATGATCCTGATCTGCAACATATCCCAGTTTTTGCTGTATCTTCCCGTTTCTTCAATTCAATAACATCTCGTTTCTATGGGAGGACCTTAAAGTTTGATTCTCTTTCCAGGTTCCTTATCAGTTACCAGCACTGGACATTTTACCCAGTAATGTGTTTTGGCAGGATTAACTTGTTTATTCAAACTTTTCTGCTTTTGTTCTCAAAACGCCATGTCCCAGATAGAGCCTTGAACATTTTGGGAATTCTTGTGTTCTGGACCTGGTTCCCTCTTCTGGTTTCTTGCCTACCAAATTGGCCTGAAAGATTCATGTTTGTGTTGGCTAGCTTCTCTGTAACATCAATCCAACACGTTCAATTCTGTCTGAACCATTTTGCTGCTAATGTGTATGCTGGGCCACCAAATGGTAATGACTGGTTTGAGAAGCAGACTAGTGGCACTTTGGATATCTCTTGTTCAAGCTGGATGGATTGGTTCTTTGGTGGGTTGCAGTTTCAGCTTGAGCACCATTTGTTTCCAAGGCTTCCTAGGTGTCAATTGAGGAAGGTTTCTCCAGTGGTGATTGAACTCTGCAAAAAGCATAATTTGCCTTATAGGAGCCTGTCTTTCTTGGAAGCCAATAAATGGACCATTAGGACTCTTCGAACTGCAGCCTTGCAGGCTAGGGATCTGACTCACCCTATTGCCAAGAATTTACTGTGGGAAGCTGTTAATACTCATGGCTGAGCACTATGGATCATATGAAATCCTTTGATATCTCTCTGTACTTTTTTCCTCCTTTAATTTTTTGTCCTTAAATTTCTCTTGCCCAAGGGCCTGCAAAACTTTACAGTTCATGTACCTGGGATCTATTTATACATTATTAAGATTTTGGTTTGCATTTTTACCTCTGTTTCTGTTATTGTTAGCCTCTATTCTGTTGTCGGAGGGTGTTCATGCTTATGCCATCTTTGATCTATATATGTTATTGCAGAAGATTTCTTCTTCTTCTACTTTCTTCATTCTTGTTTCTTTTTTTTTTTTTTTAATTTTTGTTTTTGTTTTTGGGAAAGAACTGTTCTTTTGAACATAATTATGACTCAACCATCATATGTACTTTTCAGTTGTAGGTCCTATAAGGATCATTTTGTTGGTGGTGGACCAACATAAAGATTTAACTTGCCAACGATTTACTGAATGGTGGCAACTGGCAATGTGGCAAGTGTTTAAAGATCTTAGTTTTACCATAATGATGATTCTAATTAAATTCAGTTGATCGTATGTGGAGGTGGTACCAGTAATCGATCTTGGGTCCTCTAGGACCTGTAAACTCAAAGCATGAGGACTAGTCATGAGGATGATTACTAGTGATTCTAATTAGTTTTACTGTATCGTCCACCTTGACATAGAAACTACAACCTTTCATATAAAGCATGTTTGGTTTAGCTTTTAAAAGTGCTTATAAGTGTGATTTATGTAAGTCGAGATAAAACTCTTCTCACATACTTACCTTGTATATCATAAATCATAATTGAACAGTATTTTTAAAGGTTCCAATCAATATTCCAGACATCCTCAATGGACGCGTAATTTGCCAATTGAGTCACAAGGATTCGAACTTATAGATTAAAAAAAACTATGTTAGGGGAATCATGTTTGTAATAGCAAGAGTCAAATTATATTTTGCATAAAAATTGCTTCAGTGCAAATATAGAAGTGGTTATTACGAATAAGGGTAGTAGTTTGATAGTTCTCTTTTTCTAATATGCTTTTTGTAGGAAAAAAAAATAAAGTTTTAGGAAGGTTAAAGGAACAACAAAAGTGAAGGTCGGGTGGAACATAAAATTCATGAAATTTTTCATTGAATTTTTTATTTAAAAAAATATATTTATATTTTTTAACATCAATTATAACAATATATATGTAATATCCAACAAGGTTTATACATTTTTTAGTCATTTCCTATTTAAACGGGTTTTTCAAATGTTAATCCAAACAGGTTCAATGTTAAAAAAAAGTCACTTCTCTCACCGCCAATCCAAACACAAATCACATTTTCAATCTGGCTTTTTTTCAATTGGGCTTCTGTAAAAGCCTCATTAAAAAAAAAACTACTTCTCCATCGACTTCCCAAACAAGCTCTAAATCTATTGAGTATTCGCATCACTAAAACCCAGCTATGCATACGTAACGAGAACTAGAGTAGGTGTATATATATGGTATTGGATTTCAACTAAATGCCCAGTTGAATGAACACCTCAAGCCAATTTATTGCTTGTTGGGTTGAACTGAATACGGCCCAACACTAATTTTTCTAAATTATTTAAAGCATAAAAATGTTATTCATCAACAAAAAAATAATTACTATTATTTAAAATATATTTATTTTAAAAATAATAATACCGCCTCATATTCTAAAATATAACAACCAAATAAAAAATTTACATGTAATAATAAATTAGTAAAGTTATCTATTTTATAAAAAATGTGTTTATTTTTTCAAATAAGATTGTGGATTAGATTTTTTTCTTCCCCATTTGGTAATGGTCTAGTAGCACAAGTCAAAAGATGTGCTTTTGGTGGCATTGCGTCTTGGGTTTAATTTTATTGGAATGTTTTAAAATGAAGATATGTGTTTTTTTTTGTAAAGTCATATTTATTAAATTAAAGAATTTATATGAAATGTCATATAGGGATTTATAACACTAAAGGTCACAAATGTTATATTTTTTTAGTTTTTAAAGATATCTATAAAAAGGTGTGAATGTTGTGTTGATTTTTAATAAAACCCTGCTTACTTAGAGGTGTAACCTTTTATGGAAGAGTTATTTTAAGTAACCATTATTTATTGAAATTATATTAGTTTATAAGGGTTCATGAATCTAACATATGGTTATGACTTTTAATTGAAGAAGTGTTGCTTCAAATGACACAACTTTAAGACATTACTTCATAGTCTATAAATACCTTATACCATCACTTCATTTGTGACATACAAGACACATCACGCAACAACAAAAGATCAAATTCATTGCCTTGATTCTTAAGTGCACACAAATATAAAATTAAATTATCATTTTGTAAAAGTCATTATTGTCTTGGTTTGAGTGTTAAAAGTGCAATTCATACTCAATGGTCTTCATTAAACCTATAGGAAATTCGTTTGCCAATCCAAATTGCACCCTATAAGATAGGTATAGATGTGGGCTCCCACGCCTTGAAAATATTATATATTAATTTCTTCTTTATCTCTTATTCTTATACTCCTTGGAGATTTAACCCCTCCAACAATCTTTAAGCTTAATCTTATAAATACAAATGGTATCTTTAAAGGAGTTAACAAAAAATTTGTGAAGTTGGAATAAGGATTTAGTTCATTGAACCGCAAGCTATGTGCCTTCTTGGATGGCTTCACTGAACCTATATCAAATCCTAAGTTGTTGCATAGACGACAATTGTATTTGAAGGTGGCAACGCTTGTGTGGTGAAAGAAATAAAGGAGTAGATAGCATTTCTAAAGCGAAGTGAAATTCTTATTAGGCGGCTTCCATCATCAACATCTCTTGTCACTTGAAGAATTTTCCAAGAAATAGAATAGAAATGGATGGTTTAATCCAGCATGGAAAGGAGTCAATTTAAATTCAATTGATTAATGGCAAAGAAGATAGATAAGCATCTATTTGCATCTCTTTATTAAATATAGCTTATGGATTTATGTGGTTTATTCATGATCTGGTTGATGCAATTATTTTGCCTTTATTATTGAATATATAAATCCATGAGGTATATTCATAATCTTGTTGATGCAATTGTTTTGCTTAAATGATATGATTTATTGGCTTGTAGAATCATGGAATATTTTAATCATGATTAGAAAGTAATAGAAAGTATGGAAGATTTCCAATTTACTAAATTGATAATTGTCATAAAAAATTCTATGGTCAATTAGATGGGTTGATAATTATTATGTTGCGTTCTAATTTTAATTAGAATGATTGATGAAGATTTTGTTGTGGAATAAATGCATGAGTTGAACATGGATTTAATAATTCCAAACATTTGAATATGCATGTTGATGAATTTATTATTATCTTATCAATCATTGATAAAATCCATCCTCCATGGAAAGACATGAAAAGAGTCTTAATTAAACCTAAAAAGTAAATCTCTCAAGCATTGGAGAATTATCTTCTTTTAGAAGAGGAGTATGGCAAAAGACCCATAATATAAAAGGTGCCAATGCTCATAAGAAGGTATATGTAGTGTAGGAAGGACAGTCTTATAAGATCTCAGATAAAAGAGGGAAGGATATATTTATAAATTCTATTTATATATTTGACCATGGTAAATTTAATAAAGAGTCATGATTGGTTGGTGATATGTTAATGACTTTGATTGTTATTATGATTATTCATTGTTTGACTCTAGTATGAATTTGGTACCAATATTTTTTTTATTGTGATAGTTGATATATTCTTGCAAGGGTTTGTAACTAAGTTTATAATAGAAAGTCGTGACATATTGATATAAGACAGCTATGTGAAAGATATGATTTTGAATGGAATAATTTCCATTAGTTATATTTAAGACCTGAATTGAATCTTGTAGATCCTTTAACAAAAGGCCTGATAAGGGATTTGATGTTAAAAACATTAAAAGGGATATGATTAAAGCCCTATAAACTTAGATCATCAATAGTTGAAACTCAACTTACACTTAACCATCATATCAAGTCTTGAGTTTAATAACGAAAGTATGCTATCAGAGTGATTATAGTACTTGACTTTTAGTACATCCCAAGTTGAAAAGTGTTTGGTAACCATGGGACTAAAAGGGGGAAAGTTCAGCCGAACTTAGCTCTTAATGGACCTATAAGCATATATTTGTTGGAGCATTTATTATGTTGATGCTCTTGATGGAGTCTACCTTATGAGAATGAAGTGAGGCCGCTTCTAATAATCCAAGGGCTTGATTCTGAAAAGTTCTAATGAAAAAGATACAAACGTAAGGCCACGAGTAAATGTGTCATTTAAAGTGGTATACAATGGTCTAAGATCCTATAAATAATTCATGCACATTTGTTCATATGAGATAATTGGTTTCAAAGCTCAGGCTACTATATTATTTTGAATGGGCGAAACCATACATTACTTAAGTAAATGTTCAAATCCTCGAGGTATTTTCACTGACAACATGAAATTTCTAAAGTGATAAGAGTTTGTGATTATTTTAAAATGGCGGGGGATTGTTGGAATATTTTAAAATGAAGAGATGTGTTTTTTTATAAAGTTATGTTCATTAAATTAAGGAATTTATATAAAGAGTTGTGTAGGGAGTTATAACACTAAAAGTCACCAAGCTCCTGTCCTTTTAGTTTCTGAAGGCATCTATGAAAATGTGTAAAGGTTGTCTTTGTTTTTAAGAAAACTCTACTTACTATAAAGGTGTAACATTTCATAGAAGAGTTATTTTAAATAACCATTGGTTATTAAAGTTATGTTGATTCATGAATCTAGCATATGATTATGACTTTTAATTGAAGATGTGTTGCTTCAAAAGGCACCTCTTCAAAACATCATTTCATGGTCTATAAATACCTTGTACCATCACTTCATTTGTAACACAAGACCTATAAAAAATCACACAACAACAAGATATCAAACCTATTGTATTTGTTCTTGAGTGCACACAAACATAAAGTCAAATTATTACTTTGTAAAAGCTTATGTTTTTTTGGCTTGAGTATTAGAAGTGCAATCCATACTTAAGGGTCTCCATTGTATCCTGTAAGAAATTCGCTTATCAATCCAAATTGTACCCTAATATAGATAGGGGTGAATTAAATCTAAAGAAAAGTGCTAACCACGCCTTAAAAATATTGTACACTACATTCTTCTTCATCTCTTATTCTTATACTTCTCAGAGATTTAACCCCTTTAACAAATCCTTAACTCTTCATCAAGTTCTCTGTGAGCCTGCGATCCAATTAAAAAAAAAAAATACATATTATAGATATTGTATTATGAGGTGGATGTAACTCTTATGGTTCCTCTTAGGATTTTTTTCTCCTATAAATGTCCATAACCTCTTGAATGAATCCCGTGGGAGGAGTTTCTTATAATTAATATCTTTATACTACTATTATTCTTTATTTCATTGTAACTTTATTATTAGACTTCAATATTTGAAAACTTATAAATATAGGTTATGTATAAAGTATTGGTATAAGCAACTGAATGAAAGATACTTTGCTTCCTCTCCCAAGCTCATGTCTTTCTTCATCTCTCTACTTACCTTCATAAGAAAAATTAATTTTTTAAAAGATGATTGCACGAGAACAGTTACTCTAATTATTTTTGATAATATTTAAATATGATCTATCTAATAAGGTTGAACAGTCGAAGGTAAAAAATGGTTGAACGGTTTTTTTTTCTTTTTTTTTTTTTTAAAATCTCTACTATACTTTGAATGATGGAAAGAATATTGAAATGTTTCGCATTGTCCAGAGGCCGCTCCCCATACCCTACGCCCTCCGGTGCCTTGAGAGCAGTCCTCCTTATAGTTAACCTTCATCCTCATCCATTATCATCATCATCTTTTTTTTTCTTTTGTCGTTTTTTTCAAATCGAATTGTAACGTAAATTTTCTTGCCAATCCAATCACTTGGATTCCCTCCAACGATTTATCACCTTTCACCTTATTTTCTGTTGAAAAAAGGCAGAAATAGAAGAGAAAAGATCGATGTTTTTTCCCATATTTGCTACAGCATCTTCAATCTCTATTGTTTCTTCTACCTGAAACTTTTGGATCGAAGATACTTTGACTTTCAGATTTTGCTTGTCTGTATTTCGATTTGAAGGAGAAGATGAGTAATCAGAAGAAAAGAAATTTCCAGATAGAGGCGTTTAAGCACCGGGTCGTGATGGATCCGAAATACGCTGACAAGACCTGGAAGATTCTGGAGCACGCGATTCATGAGATTTACAATCACAACGCTAGTGGTCTCAGTTTCGAAGAGCTCTACAGGTCTCGTTCTTTCTCGTGATTTCCATTCGGTACCATTAATCTTGCGTTTGCCTTCCTCTGTGAGAAAATTGTTTTCTTCATGTGATATGATTCTGTCTGATCTCTAAGAGCCTTAGTTAATTGATTATATGCGCTTCTGGATGTGTGTTGGTGGGCGAATCGGTTGTATCATCTTGATAAGTTTCGAACTTGCGGTTGTACTCTGAAAAATAACTTGTTAATTTTGAATGCCACATAACTTATTATTGGCCTGTACAGTTATTTACATTGTTTCAGAATCTATACAATACTGGATGCTCATAGTATTTAAGGTATCTGGACTCTACAAAATGGATAGTAGAAACAAATTTATTGATTGTGTGAGATAAGGCATCTTTTGTGTCTAGAACATAGGTTTATACCTGGAAATGCCTCTATGTTGTTCCATTTCTAAGTCGGTGGAGTTGCTTATTATCTGAATTCACACTCTTGATCAGTTTCAATTTGTTGCACGTTCTTAAGAGATCTTAATCATTGGGTTGCCCTTCTTTTAACAAGTTTTAATATTATTTGGAGAGAGCAAAAACTGAGTTTAGGAACTGGTAGGGTTAAAAACCTGAGCCATGTCACGGATTGTTTAGTTGAAATTTTGTATTAGATGAACAACAACAACAACAACAAAGCCTTTATCCCACTAGGTGTGGTCGGCTATTAATATTAGATGAACACTTATAAGGATATTATGAGGGATTCTGATATACATCATTGATAAGAGTCCACATTAGTGTTTATGACAGAAGAAATGATGTTTTAGTTTTAAAAAAGAATCTTTTATTGAAATAGTTTTTACTTGCTGGGAGCTGTCTCTTCTGTGCGAAGCCAGGAGGCTAAAAGAAGTTAGCAAATATCCCTGAGGTCCAAAATATAAATTGTGTTTAGGTGTTGACTAGCCTATTAATGATAGACACCCAAGCACTTTGGAGAACCATACCCCAAAAGCTAGCTATTGGGGTAGGAGAGCCAAGGTACTTAAATACCCCATCAAGCTGTCCATACTACTTTATACGGGACTTTGACAGCCTATACTACTTTGGTCCCTATCAATACACCTTCCCCATAAAGCCGATGTCTCGGCAGCACTTCACTCAGCTTCCTTGCCGATCAGAACCCTCTGTCGGTAGCCCTCTTCGGTCCGTCAACCACCAGCTCTAATACCAAATGATAGGCACCCAAGCACCTTGGAGAACCACACCCCAAAAGCTAGCTATTGGGGTAGGAGAGCCAAGGTACTTAGGTACCCTATCAAGCAGCCCATACTACCTGATGTGGGACTTTGGCAGCCCATACTACCTTGGTCCCTATCAATTAATGATCTTTTTTTGCCTGTTTTGCCCCTGGTTTTAACTAAGAATTTAATGCACTTAATAGGGGTAGTGGTGGAAGGGAATATTTTTTAAATGACAAATTTAATGAGTTATTTATCTTTTTACTTATTTTCTTGGTAAATTTCAAAACTTTTTGAGACATGACTTACATTTTGGATTGGAGGAAGCATTTGTCTCTAAGTTCTAGAGTGAAAACATAAACAAGAATTATTGGAACTTGGATTTATGTAATTATTTCAGTTTCATGTCAAAAAGATTGTAAAATATGATAGTGGTTCCCTAAGTAATTGTGGTGAAGCAAGTCATGCAACATGTTAATGGACCTGTTAATGGAAATGATCTTGTGGAACACAATGGTACTGAATCTGTTGTCTTTCTTCTTGCATGCAAAGAAACTTTTGCTTCTGAAATCAAAAACAGATTTGCTTGCTGTAGTTGAATATTTATTGGAGTATTGGTTTGTACTTTGACTCAACTAATGACTTATTATTATTTTATAATACCTCCGGTCCTATATATAAGAGCTAGTTGGGATTGGATTTAGTTCTAAATATAAGATCTCAATCCACTTTATCTTCCAAATTTATAATTTTTCTCCAAAGGGTCCCTATTGATTGCACACATTAAGGAGTTTCTATATAAAGATAGTTATGATAAGAGATGGTATTTTAGGAAAACCAATCTATATTTGTTGCAAATAACTAATACTACCTCTAGTCCTAAATATAAGATCTAGTTGTCTTTTTTGGAGAGATTAAGGAAGTTAAATAAATTATTTTTAAGTATTTATATCTATCGTTTTTTCTCCTAACTAATTAGTCTAACTGATAATATTCTCGGACAGAGGCTGAATGCTCACTTTGTGATATTATTCATATGAAAGAGGATTACAATATATAGGCTAATGAAGAGAAATAAGGGGAGGAGAATTAGGGATTACAATTAAGACTAGGAAATCAAATAATAAAGTTCCCATAATCAAGATCCTAAAATCAAAGGGCAACAATCAATGTATCCTGATTTATTTTCTAATATTCTAATACTCCCTCTCAAGCTGGAGAATATATGTCAGTCATTCTTAGCTTGCATCGAAACCTTTTAAACTTGGCTCTGCCTAGTGGTTTGGTCATTATATCCGTAATCTAATCTGCAGATTGTGTGTAGGACATATTCATAATGCTTGTTTCAACCTTCTTTTTAATAAAGTGCCTATCTATCTGAACATGTTTCGTTCGATCATGCTAAACAGGTTCTTCGTCATTTCGATGCTGGCCTTGTTATCATACCAGAGTTGCATGGGTCCTTCATGTGGAATTCCCAATTCTGTCAATAGCATTAATACCTAGAGTCCTTCACACACTCCTTCGTTAACAACTCTTAGCTCTGTTTCTGCACTGCTTCTTGAAACCACATTTTGTTTATTGCTTCTCCACGTAACCAAATTTCCCCATTAATATGTGTAGTATCCTGAGGTTGACCTCCTGGTTCTGCTATCTCTTGCATGATCTGCATCAGTGTAGATTTCAATATTTTTGGTAGTGTCTCTCTTAAAGAAGATTCCTTTTCCAGGATTTAGTTTCAAAGAACTCAGGATTCTGTATACAGCCGCCATGTGCTCTTCTTGTGGTTGGTGCATGAATTGACATGCTATTTTGACTACATAGCTAATGTCTGGACGTGTGTCGGTTAAGTATATTTGTTTCCCGACAAGTCTTTTGTATAGTTCTAAGTTAACTGGGACACCATTTGGTTTAATCTTCAGGTGACAACCTTCTTGCACAGGTGTTCCTCTAGGTTATACCCCTAACATACCTGTTTCATGTAACAGATCTAGAGTATATTTTCGCTGGGACATGTTGATGCCATTTTTGGTAATTGCCACTTCCATACCCAAGAAGTATCTCTTTTGGCCGAGATCTTTCACTTAGAACTCACTTGACAAATCCTTCTTAAGTCGGGTAATGGAATCTTCATCATTTCCTATAATAACTATGTCATCTATATAAACAATCAGGATAGTGATTTTTCCATTATCACGTTTGATAAATAGTGTGTCATTTGCTTACCCTTGTTTATATCCAAGTTTCTTTACTACTTTGGAGAATCATCCGAACCATGCCCTAGAAGATTGTTTTAGCTCATACAAAGACTTGTTGAGTTTGCATACAGAGTCACTTGGAGCTAGATCCATCGGGAACTTCCATGTAGACCTCTTCCTCCAAGTTACCATTTAGAAATGCATTCTCGACTTCCAATTGATGTAGTAACTAATCTAAGTTAGTTGCAATCGACAACAATACTTGGATTGTATTGAATTTAGCTACCGGAGCAAAGGTCTCCTGGTAATCAATCCCATAAATTCAACTGGGGTAAAGATCCTCTTGCATCCTACCAGTTTCTTTCCCGCGGACGAGCCATGATTTCCCAGGTTTTACTTTCCTCAAGTGTCTTTTAACTCTTTTTCTGCAACTTGTTTCCAAGTTGGATTAGCCATAACATGTTAGAAAGTTGTTGGAATTTTAAGTTGTACACTATTTACAACAAAGTTTTGCATCTTTGCAGACAGATTATCATATAATACAAACTATTGAATTGGATGCTGAGTACAAAATTTACCCCTTTTCTCAGTGCAATAGGCTATCTTGTCTCTTCAGGATCTAATCCTGGGTCAGAGTCATGGTCATTTCATCGAGTGGAAGGGACATTTTTACTGTTTTCTTCTTCTTGAGACAAATGTCTGAGCTCTCCTTCTGATCTGCCTCCTCTATCCATCCTAGAAATGATTTCAACCTTTGTTTCCAGTTCATTAGGTGTAGGTTCAGGTTGGTTGGTTGGAGAAGTGGGATTAAGGCAGTGATGTTATCAAGAGAAGAGTAGGTTCGTCTTGCTTCATCCCAGATCTCTTTTGCAGCATTTGCCAAGAGATAACCTTCAATGATGTCAATAGTCATAGAATTACATAACCAAGTCATAACTTGGTTATTTTCAGCAAACCATATATTAAAATTTGGGTCATTTGGGGCTGGTTGAGGGGCTGCCCCATTAATATATTTCTCCTTTTGCTTGCCACGAATATACCTCAGCACGCTTTGTGACCCCTGGAGATAGTTTCTTCCATTGACTGACGGGATTAAGGTAGTGATGTTATCAAGAGAAGAGTAGGTTCTTCTTGCTGCATCCCAGATCTTTTTTGTAGCATTTGCCAGGAGATAACCTTCACTGATGTTAACAATCACAGAATTACATAACCAAGTCATAACTTGGTTATTTTCAGCAAACTATGTATCAAAATTTGGGTCCTTTGGGGCTGGTTGAGGTGCTGCTCCATTAATATATTTTTCTTTTCGCTTGCTACGAATATACCTTAGCACGCTTTGGGACCACTGGAGATAGTTTCTTCCATTGAACCTATGGTTAATGGCCATAATCTAACTATCGGAGAATTCTGGTGCCATCACTGTACTGTTGGTAGTGGAGGAATTTAAGGAAAGCGGGCCTTGGCGCAACTGGTGGGTGCGCTGGCTTTCCGCCCCCAGGTCTAAGGTTTGAGCTCTGGAAACAGCCTCTTGGCAATATGTTAGGGTAAGACTGCGTACATATAGGGTTTCCTTCCCCTGAGCCCGCATTGTGTGGGAGTCGCTTGGCACTGGGGTCCGCCTTTTTTATTAGACATGAGTGCCGTTACAGTGGCCTCGATTTTGGTTGAATTTCTAGGGATAGAGCCGAAAAGAGGAGGAAATTTGGAGGGATTCATGTTTCTGAAAAAATGGTCGCCAGAAAACACCATGGGGCGACGCGCTGCTCCTATTGCCGTTGCGCCTCTGGGATCCTCTGATCGGCGGTTTTTAGTCCTCCTTGTGCTAGCGGTGTGCTCTCACTCGCCACCCTATGTCAGATTCTTGGAGTCATCGGACTATATCTCCCTCCCTCCCTTCCTCTCTCTCGTTTCTCTCTCTCCCTCTCACTATTTGAGCCTCTGTTTTTGGCCGTGGGTTAATGGCCATAGCTCTGATACCATCTTGGATAGAGGCTGAAAGCTCACTTTGTGATATTATTCATATGAAAGAGGATTACATTATATAGGCTAATGAAAAGAAATAAGGGGAGGTGAATTAGGGATTACAATTAAGACTAGGAAATCAAATAATAAAGTTCTTATAATCAAGATCCTAAAATCAAGGGGCAACAATCAAGAGATCCTGATTTATTTCCTAATATTCTAACAAATGATATATAATACAATGATACACAACATATACTTTGATTAAGTAATATATTTAGCTTCCTTAATCTCTCTAAAAAAGTCAATTGGGTCTTATATTTAGGATCAGGAAGAGTATAACCAATTTTCTTAATCTACTCAAATTAATCAACTAGTTCTTATATTAAGGATTAGAGCTAGTATATCATATATTGAACTAACGGATTTTCTTGTTGGATGTGTACATCTAAAGGATTTTGTGTCTTTCTCAATTCTTTCTCGAGGGAAAACTTATTTAATGCCTCTAAACTTTTTACCTTTGTGTCTTGTGTGGACTCAGAAATGCATACAATATGGTACTTCACAAATTTGGTGAAAGGCTCTACTCTGGACTGGTTACAACCATGACTGCACATCTCAAAGATATAGCCAATTCTGTTGAAACAGCTCAAGGTGAATCCTTTCTGGAAGAGCTTAACAGAAAATGGAATGATCATAACAGGGCATTACAAATGATCAGAGACATACTAATGTACATGGATAGAACTTACATCCCAAGCACACACAAGACCCCTGTTCATGAGCTTGGGCTGAATCTTTGGAGAGAAAATGTCATTTACTCCAGCCAGATCAGGACCCGGCTGTTGACTATACTTCTGGACTTTGTGCAAAGAGAACGCACTGGTGAAGTTATTGATAGAGGGCTAACTAGGAATATAATGAAGATGCTGTTGGATTTGGGTCCATCTGTTTATGCACAAGAATTTGAGGCTCATTTTCTTCAAGTGTCTGCTGAGTTCTACAGGGTAGAATCCCAGAAATTCATTGAGTGCTGTGACTGTGGTGAATATTTGAAAAAAGCAGAGAAGCGGCTGAATGAGGAAATTGACAGGGTGAACCATTACTTGGATTCTAAGACTGAAAAGAAGATAACAAATGTGGTGGAGAAGGAGATGATTGAAGATCACATGCTTAGATTAATCAATATGGAGAATTCTGGATTAGTGAATATGCTTTGTGTTGATAAATACGAAGATTTGGGTAGAATGTATAACTTGTTCCGTCGTGTTACTGATGGTCTCTCAAAAATTCGAGAAGTGATGACTTCCCACATCAGAGAATCTGGCAAAGTGCTTGTTACTGATCCAGAAAGGTTGAAGGATCCTGTAGAGTTTGTGAATAGGCTTTTGGATGAGAAAGACAAATATGATAAGATTATTAACTTGGCTTTCAACAATGACAAATCTTTTCAGAATGCTTTGAATTCTTCTTTTGAATACTTCATTAACTTGAATCAGCGTTCCCCAGAGTACATTTCCCTGTTTGTAGATGATAAACTACGTAAAGGGCTGAAGGGTGTGAGTGAGGATGATGTAGAGATTACTCTTGACAAGGTGATGATGCTGTTTCGATATTTGCAGGAAAAAGATGTGTTTGAAAAGTATTACAAACAGCATCTGGCGAAGCGGCTCTTATCTGGAAAAACAGTTTCTGATGATGCAGAGAGAAGTCTCTTGGTTAAGCTTAAGACAGAATGTGGTTATCAGTTTACATCTAAATTAGAGGGCATGTTTATGGATATGAAAACTTCTGAGGACACAATGCATGGTTTTTATTCAAGCCACCCTGAACTCGGAGATGGTCCTACACTTACTGTCCAAGTTTTGACAACAGGATCTTGGCCAACTCAGCCTAGTGCTCCATGCAATTTACCGGCTGAAGTGTCTACACTTTGTGAGAAGTTCCGGTCATATTACCTTGGCACCCATACTGGGAGGAGATTGTCTTGGCAAACAAATATGGGATCTGCTGACATAAAAGCAAACTTTGGAAAAGGCCAGAAACATGAGTTAAATGTCTCCACTTATCAAATGTGTGTCCTCATGGTGTTCAATGATGCTGATAGACTTAGCTACAAGGAGATTGAGCAAGCGACACAGATTCCAGCTTCAGATCTGAAGAGGTGCCTACAATCATTGGCTTTGGTTAAGGGCAGAAATGTCCTCAGGAAGGAGCCTATGAGTAAAGATGTTGCGGAGGATGATTCATTCTCTGTTAATGACAAGTTTAGTAGTAAGTTATACAAGGTAAAAATAGGAACTGTAGCAGCACAGAAGGAATCAGAGCCTGAAAAGTTAGAAACTCGACAAAGAGTGGAGGAGGACAGGAAGCCTCAAATTGAAGCTGCAATTGTGAGGATCATGAAATCAAGGAAGTGCCTCGATCATAACAATCTTGTAGCAGAGGTCACAAAGCAGTTGCAATCACGATTCTTGGCAAATCCAACAGAAGTTAAAAAGAGGATTGAGTCCCTCATTGAGCGTGAATTTTTGGAGCGTGATGAGAGTGACAGAAAGTTTTATCGGTATCTTGCCTAGATTTGGTTGCAAAGCCTGTTCAGTTTCTGCAGTCTAGCAACGAGTTATTTAACTAGCATGTATTTTATCACTTAGGTGAATGTTGCATCATTTTAAAAGATCCATTGATTTTTAATGTACATTATATTGTTGTACTTCAGGCTTTGTATTTGAGCTTAGAGCTTATAATCTGCATAACATAGAAAACTCGTGTTATCCTTTATAGCTTTTCTTGGCAGTATTGTTGCGCTAAGGTTGTTGGTTTCACCAATCCAATGCAATGGGCTTACGGCTTTCCAGTTGCTCTTGGGACACCGCCTCCTAGTTTCTCCTCCTTTTACCCGGCAGAGTGAGCCTTCAAACTTTAGTGCAAACCTGTGACTGGTTGTGGATTCAAAAAAACATTACTCCCTCCCTTTTGAAGAGTTGATCTTAGTCCTAAATCTAAAATTTATATTTCTTATATATTATTCTTTTCTTAATATATTCTTATTGATGCTCCCTCAATAATAACTGTCTGGTGTTTGTAAGTTGTAACAATTGATCTGTTTTAAACAGCTTTGCATGGAATAAGTATATCGGGAAACACTCCGAAAGACTTGGCAGAAGCAGCGCCAAAGAGACAATAACGGATAAAGAAGATGTCAATACTATAATTATACCCTACCCTCCTCCTGTCAACATCAATGATTCTTTAGTCCCTAATATAAGATATATTTGAAGAGTTAATATTGGTTCTAGCTATCTTTTACTACTTTACCCTACTAATGCTCCCTCAATAATAATTAAGGAGTAGAGGAAATGAGAGAATTAAGGAAGATTATTAGAATATTTTAGAAAATACATATCATAATAATTAAGTTAACAAACTTCTTTAATCCAATCAAATTATGTAAATATGTTTTATATTAAGGATAGAAGGAGTAATGAAGATACAATATTTGAAGTAATCTAACATGATTGTAAAACATTTATCAAATACAATACAATATACTTGGTTTTCCCATTTTAAGTATCAATATTAGAGTACATTCTTGTGTATCTTGAGTCCTGCAATAACCCACAAAATCTACAATTAGAATCTTCCACCCTGAGACTTCTTTTTCATGAAATTGAAGCAGACACTCTCAGTTTGAGATCACTAGTGGGATAGAATTTACAACCTCTCGCTTAGTGGGGATCTTACATAACATTATGCCACAAGTGCATTGACTCCATCTCCAGACTTCAATGTCTAGCATAGCTTGATGTTCACACAAAAGTTGTCCACAAGCTTCATCCACTAAATAATATTCTCGTGTCCTTTTTATAAGAGACATTATTTCTTATAGGAGTTGTTCTTAATATAAGGAACAAATTATATTACTCTGAAATTTTAAATTGATTTTTTTTACTTTTACCCTAATTAAATATGTGTCACTCATCATCTCTCTCTGCAATAAATTTCCACCCAATATCCCTCATACACACTTTCTAAAAAAAAAGTACATAAATTACAAATTTATGTCTTTTAACTAACATTTTCAACGGTGTGATTTTGTTGGTTGTTTCTTATAAAGAGGATAAGGGGAATGCTCATAAAAAAGAAGAGTCTGCTTACCAATAAACCCACCTTGCTGGTCTGGATGTATGAGATCAAAATTAATAATTGGTCGTGGATAACTATCGACTAATTCATATCAAGTACTGTTGAATTCAAATGAAAGTAGCTCTTCTAACTATTTTTTTTCATTCCCAAAATTTGAATAATCTAATTCTGTGAATCCCATGCATCCATTTGATCCAATCATTATTAGAGACTATAGAATATACTAGTATCAATTCTGGACTAAATAGCATTTTTTTCACCCAAAAATATAAACTTGATGGTATGATGGCCTTTTTTGGGGGGCCGAAAGTTGAGATCATCTTTAAGCCATGGTCTATTTTTTTCCTCTTTAGTTCACACGAATTAACTAGCTCATATGTATTCATGGATCTAATTTGTAATGCAAATTATCCTATAAATTATGTTTTATATTTAGAGGAGGTAGTATTATTAATTGGCCCCCGCGAGACTGTTTCAGATTTCTCTTTTCACAAAAATAAATGCTGATGATGTATCAAAGGTGTTATCCGACAGTAATAGTTCTTCCACGATAACTGCCATCACTGCGATACAGTTGACCGCTGCTGTACATACGAACTCCACAGAAGCAGCCATGATAGAGTCATGTAATAGAAAACGACACAGAAGATGTCAATATAGGAAAATTGCACGCTGCTCACCTTTTTTTGTCTACATCAACAACTGCGTTTTAATCATGAAGGCCACACACAAAGTGACTGCCAAGCTACGTTCTTGTAAAAATAATCACCACAAATTTGTAGTACCAGACCCAAGTTTCTGCTATAAAAGGCATCATCTACCACGGTGTTCAGCATAGGAAGCAGCACAAGACACAATTCATCATATATTGCTTATTACTTAGCAATGGCATCGAAAAAGCTGTCAATCTCAATCTCAGTCTTCTGCTTCATCTTGTTAACTCTAGCAAATAGGTCCGATGCAGGAAGCATAGCAATCTACTGGGGTCAGAATGGTAACGAGGGCACATTGGCCGAGGCTTGTGCCACCGGCAACTATGAGTATCTGATTTTGGCCTTCTTGCCAACTTTTGGGAATGGCCAAACCCCAATGATAAACCTAGCAGGCCATTGTGATCCCTACACTAATGGCTGCACTGGCTTGAGCTCTGATATCAAATCCTGTCAAGCCAAAGGCATCAAGGTGTTGCTTTCTCTTGGAGGAGGTGCCGGTAGCTACTCACTTGCATCCACTCAAGATGCACAACATGTAGCCACTTACCTTTGGAACAACTTCCTAGGAGGACAGTCTTCTTCTCGCCCACTGGGTCCCGCCGTTCTTGATGGCATCGACTTTGACATTGAAGGAGGATCAAACCAACACTGGGGCGATCTCGCCAGGTTCCTTAAAGGCTATGGCAATAAGGGAGGGAAAAAAGTTTACATAACTGCAGCACCTCAATGCCCATTTCCTGATGCTTGGATAGGAAATGCCCTAAAGACAGGTCTTTTTGATTACGTCTGGGTCCAGTTCTATAACAACCCTCCATGCCAGTACAGTTCAGGAATCACCAATTTTGATGATGCATGGAAACAGTGGACATCAGACATCCCAGCCAACAAGATATTCCTGGGGCTACCAGCTTCTCCTGAGGCTGCTGGCACCGGATTCATTCCTGCATCTGATCTTACTTCCACTGTGCTGCCAAAACTCAAGACTTCAGCAAAATATGGAGGCATTATGCTGTGGTCCAGGTATTATGATGCCCAAAGTGGATATAGTAACTCCATCAAAAGCCATGTCTAAAATCTATACTCATCAATAATGTACCAGCCTATATGTTGTGTATTGATGTATATTTATCTATGAATATATAATATATAATATGCTACTGTTTTTATCTTAACTTTTTTGAAAAAAGGGAAACTTTCGATATTATAAAGTATGAATATTAGTGCAGCAAGGAACTTGCTCTGATACTAAATGTTAAATGATGCACACAAAAATATGCCCAATTAAATCACCCCCATACATTTGCCTTGTCCCTTGTAAGGTTACAAGGGGTGCAAATCATCTAACAGAATTTCTACTACAATTATTTATTGAACAATTTTTTACTATCAAGTGACTAAACTCACAGGATATAGGATGATCTCTCTCATAGCTTCAATTCTGTATGAAAGTTATAGTTGAAATTTAAGAGGATAGATAACATCACAAACATGATCTAACACAAAACTCCCAAGATTGCTTCTATAGTTGAAAACTATGACTCCAGATTGAGAACGCGGGTTTTTATGTCAAAGAATGTCTTCACATCAGTTCCCCATAACCTGCTTTTCAGAAGATAGCGATGACTCAAATCTCAACCAACAAATAAATGCAGACATAAAAATCTCCAATAAAGATTACCATGCAATGAACCGACATTGAGACATTTCAATCAGTCTAAGAGAGAAGATATCAACATCAGACAAGAAAGCTCTTACCAACAATCTATTCCAACTGCATTGGCCCCTAATTTATCTGCCTTTTGATCATCTCCTATGTGTAAGGCTCTGCTTGCCTCTACTTTAACTTGATCTGGTAAAAGGAAAAAAACTCGTGACAGAAAAACCAACAAATTCTAGCGTCATTGCAGGACTAGATGTTAGGAATGCAGTGAACAGTGCCACTTTTCCTTAGAATTAATTAAACTAACATGCTTGCAGCGTTACTGCAGAAGTGGTTTTCTAAAATTGGTTTTGATCTATATGATACAAAAAATAGTTCAAGGTAATATTTCTTCAAGTGTTCCTCATCCTCTAGTATTTCAAATGTAGCTTTCTAATATATAGATTATTGTTTTTTTATAATCATATGATTATCTCCTATACTTACCGTTTTACACTTCAGGCCATAGAAGTTAAAGCAATACACAATGAGTGGAAATGTGGGACAAAATAATTTACAGAAAAGTGGTGATAAATTAACGGCTGAAAATATGCCAATTATCTACTTGATACTTTAAGACCATACATACCTAAAGCAGCTTGAAATATTCTTGGATCTGGCTTTTCATATCCAACTTCTGAGGATATAATGGTAGCATCAAACCTAAGATAAAAACCCAAAATTTTATATGGATAAATACCAAGAGAGGTTCATGCACACTATGGATTTCTGAAAACATAGAGGCTTGAGAAGAAATGATCTCCTCAGATATGTCAATTGTCATTTAAATGTTCAAGAATACAATAAAGCTAATTAATAACATGTTCAAGGAATTATTGATACTCACAGATTTAATACATCAAGATCCTTCAATAGCTTCCTTAACCGAGTGTCAAAATTGGAAACAACGGCCATCTTAACTGTGTCACTGCTTTTCATGTTAGAAAGAACAAACGTTGAACTTTAAAGAACTTAGATAAGTCAGGGCATATAATTTTAGTGGTTTTGACCTCCTGAATCCTTGAGAAGGGAAATTGTTTCATAAGCTCCATCTGGAAGATGCCACGCATGACCATTTGCATAGTACTGACAAGAACATTACTTAGAATTTCAGACAAAAGGGTCTGAGACAAATTAGTTTGGTAAAAAATAATGTCAGCTACTTCAAGAACAGCCTCAAGTTGCAGTATAACACACCCAATACAATTTATTTTTCTTTAGTAACCAAGCAATGGTGTCAGGAAATAACATGAATGAACATTGTGGGCCAGCCAGACAGATCATCAGAAACTACAATGTAAAAGGACCAAAATATCACACTACAACTACAGACATGGCTCAAAGAAATTGACAAAAGAAAAGAACTTGTAACCTATCAATAGCCATGGTAGACATTGTCAAAACGTAAGCAGTTAGCTTGAGAATCATCAAGAGTTGGAAAAGAACAATACGCTCATGAGAAGGGTTACCTCATAAACTTCCTCAAAATAATCTTCATCAGCACAACCTGTGGCTTCAGAAACTACAAGCTTCCAAAATGGCCTCCCATCTCCCTGTAATGAATACCACTTAAAAATGTGTTGCTGCTGAATTAAGCACCCTTTTCATGCTGCTTTGCTTTTTACATATCTTGAAGAAAAGAGATCAATATGTGGACTAGATTATATGTTAACGAAAGAAATCTACATGATAAATCATTTGACATTAATGATCATGAAATGGATACAGTAGAAAATTGACTGCAAAATTGACACAGAAGTTACACGTAAGCAAGTCAATTTGTGAACATAGATAATTAAGTACCTTGGTAGTGTTTCAATGAAAGAAAAATATTTCGTTATGGAACAACAAGAATCCTGTCTGCACAAAACTGATCTCTAGTAAACCAAATAGGTAATGGCAAAAAGCCATTTGTGCTAAATACAAAATCAGATAAGATTCGTAATATCATATATGCGAACGAGTTGAAGTGGCATCTATAGAAGAGAAAATGGTAGAAAATCATTTGAGGTGATTTGGACATGTTTAAAGATTGAGTGCGCTAGTGAGAAGGGTTGATCAAGCAGTATGAAGTCCTTTAAAAAAAAGTCGAGGAAGACCGAAGCAAACGCTCAATTAGGTTATAGAGCGGGATCTTTTGGTTAACAATCTATCCAAAGATTTGGTTTTTGATAGAGCACAATAGCATCGTGTGATCCATCTAGTCGACCCCACCTAGTGAGATAAAGGATTTGTTGTTGCTGTTGCTGTTGCTGTTGCTGCTGCTGCTAAGTACAAAATCACCAAAACTTTCTCTGGCCCCTAGAGGCATAGAGATAAAAACTATATACACTCTATATAACACTGTCCTCACAGTTTCCCAATAACCGTTAGATGATAAGAAGCAGTCTCATCCAAAAAAGAAAAGTGGAATCTCCAAATGGACGAATGGGCTTCAAATCAAGGTCAAGTGAATACAGAGCATCACTGTTAAATACACAGAGAGTATCACGGACAGAGCATAAACCTGGTAACGTAGCTTTTCGGGCCAAGGGGCAGAAAATGCTCTCTTAAAGCCTTGCTTTATCTCAGCTGGTGTCACAGTCAAACCTTAAAAATGTTAACAGAAAACCATCAGAGATATTCATGACTCCAAACCAACTAGCAACGAGTGAGCGTCATACAAAGTACATTTTTAATGTCAGCTCACTTGATTCACTGGAGCAATACAACTTGGGGATTCATATGGAAAGCCCATAATTTTCAAAATCTAAAAGTGAGGACCGTGCATTGCACAGATATGTTATGATCTAAAGAAGTATAATACAATAGTTTAGTCCTAAAATAAAATTTACTGTCCAATTCAAATTTAACTGCGAATAATTCAAAGTCAAATCACCCAAATAATTAAATACAAACAGCCAAATTATGCAATCCAAAAAAACACTATTCACAAGCCAAGCGTAGGCACATAATTTGGTTTGACTTTATGTAATAATAATATATAGATAGTAAACAGCAAATAGTAGATTAGGACTTAAGCTAGTTGTTTTCATTCTAAAGTTGGTAATTGCAGAGTAAATTTATAAATCAACAAGTAAAAATTAACCATATTTTCTTCCAATTGCAGCGTAAGTCTCCTCAACTGGCTTTGACAATTGCAAAAGAGTACCTCCGGCGTCCAACAGCAAAGCATCATATGGCCTCCCACCAGAGTTCGATCCACCTATGACCAAAATTTGAGCAGAAGCAGAGACAAACAGAGAAATTTGAGCAAGAATAGCCGGAACTTGTTACACTTCCACAGAAAGGGAATGGACCACTTCCTATTGATCAACGAGTAATCTACTCCTCTACACAGAGCAAAAGGATCATATATTGCAGGAGTGAAAACGATGGGTATAAGTACTGGAAATGTAGCCTGACCGTAGCGAACCGACATTGAAGAGAACCCAAAAAGCTTTGAATTCGGAGGTTTGAGAGCTCTGAATAAAGCGTTACCGGGAGAGCATCTCGCCATGCTAGTCCCCATCGACTCCACTCAAAATGTTTTGTCGTCAAATACTACGAGGGGTAGGATGAACAACGACTGTGAGGTTTTCTTTCTGCGTATTTCTAGGGGCACGAGCACGACATTTCTAAAATTAGTTTAGAGCAAAGTTTTACGATTTATTTATGATGTAAATATAAGAGTTTTATTTTGATTTAAGGGGAAAATTTTTTTTTTGAAATTGCAGTTTTATAGTTTTCCAACACTATTAAATTCTCTAATAACTAAATTTTACTACTTTCAACCCCTTAAGAGATTAAAAAAAGTTAAGTAAATTATTTTAAAATATTTATATTTATTTTTTTTATATAAAACTAATTTTTATCTTTTTTTAAAGTACTGATCTCTGCAGTTAGTTAATTTTGCCCTGAAAAGACATGATTCTGCTTCCTTCATTCAAATTTTGCAGCCTGGTTTGGCCAAGGAAAAAAAATTGCTGCTTGGTTATTCCTATGATCAATTCATTTTAACATGAATTCATAGGAATCAAAGAAAAAGAAACTAGCATAAATCAGCATTTTCTATTAGCAGAAAAAATTGTTGCAAATGTTCAATTACCTGGACACACAACAAACTATAGTTTTGATTGTCGAAAGTTTGAAACCAAACATGCACATAATCTTAATTTTAATTTTTTACTGTTAAATAAAATCTATAATCTTTTACGTATTATTTAAGATCTATTAATAAAAGCTATGTATTTATCTGCTTAATTTTCTTAAGATGTTAAAGGCAAAACATAAACTTTCTTTATTAAATTTACTTCATACATAGGGTTAGAATTAAAACTCTAGTAAATATTCTTATAACCTAATGGTATGAAAGCTCATATGTACGTGGGAGGTTATAGACTAAATTCCGCTTTTAATCTCATTATAGTTAGTATTTATCCTTCTTATTCAAAGAGAATTGAAACTCCAGTTACTTGCTTGAAAAACACCTCCTACAGTTGGGGAACTGGCTTCCACTAAATAAGTGAATTTTCTTGTTTTGGAATTAATTATACACTATTGAACCACATCAACTATTGGCTTGTAATTTTTGTTAACAAACATGGTGTATAACTTCATTTATTTTTGTCAATAATTATTTGCAATACCATGGACTATTCTGAGATGCTCAGTAGAACACAGAATTTCCCATAAAATTAGGTTTGTTATAATTATAAAAGCAAGATTTTTCAATTTTCATGCTTGTGTGCCATGCTACAGATGTGCATGTTATATATATATTCATCTTCAAACCCAAGGCCATGAAGTATATAATTTAGGAACTTGTAATCTACATAGTTAAACAGAGATATTTCAAAAATAAAATTCTTCAGTAGCTAATCATATCTATTTTAAACATCCATGAAACAAAAACAAAAAAAAAACAATTTACAGACTTTTAACTCTGCTAATCACTCTAACCTTTTCTCTGGTAGAACAGAGGACCAGACACATGTCAGTGCCTACACAAAATTGAATAGGCAATCAAATTAATAAAAGAAAGTTAGCAAAAATCTCTACTTCACGCCTGCTAAGCCATCTTGAGGAAGCTGAGAAATCAGATCATTCATCATCATCTTTCTGTTAATCGAACAGCAGCAACAACCATCATCCACATTGGTTTACAAGGAGAAGAAACAGTCCACTTCTGAGAAGAAATGCATTTTTTGTCCCACCTTTAATCATTGTCAATTTTGACAAACCAAAGCTAAAAAGAAGCCAAATATATTATAAAATACATTCAGCCTTCTGTGTGAATCCCTGCTCATATCAGATACATCATGTCAGGAGTCACGTGTGAGTGATAATTAATTTTGAACAAATTCCCAATTAATATAAATAAAGGTAAAGAAATTCTTGTGAACTCCATCTTAAATGGTCCATTATTTGTAAGAATTACACTTAGATGCAGTGTCTTATATACTTGCCATTAGGTTCTCTAGTTACAACATAACAAATGTATGAGGCTTTACTGATCACAAAACAAGTGTGATTTTTGCATATATCTGTATTATTCCCCAACTAACCAGATATTTCTCATATTAACTTTGAAAAACTATGCATGTCATATTTCAATTAGAGATCCTGATGGGAAGGATAAAAGGAACTATATCTAAGTCTGATCACTAAAAATAATGGAGTATTAAAAAAACTAAGAATCAGTTTATAGATTAAAGCAGCCACAAAAGGCAACCTTGCAGAGGTTAAACTCATCGAGCAGTATCTGGTTAGGATGAAAGAGGCCGGTGCCGGAATAGCTTCACAATTGCTCTCCGCTCACAATCCTGCAGAAATTTACGATATTTATATAAATTATCTCAATTATTTAAAAATTATATGTGGATGAGAAATAAGTAGAACTTATGACTCATCAAGAGGTTTAACCAAGCAAGCTTTTCAAAAAATTTACCAACAGTTAAAACAAAAGTAAGTTATTTGTTAGGTAGCACCCAAGTAGGACCTATATCCTACAGCTGCATTAAAAATAAACCATGAACAAGAAAAATAGAAAATAAAAAATAGCACACCTTGAACATGTACAAGTGAAATGGATTGTCAGGATTCATTCGCCTGAGTTTTAAATAAGTATATGCAAAGCTTAGTTGATCACGTGATGTAAATCGATCAACTTCATTGAACCAAAGGCATGAAAACAAATTAGACATTGGTGTATGCGCTCTGACTATTAAGGAACCCTCGGGAACATCTGCAATGTGAAAGACAAAACATTTGAACCGTGTAACCAATCAGATGGCGCAACAAAAATTCCATAATAAATAAAGATACCGAGGGGACCTACAACTTGGAAGAGAATTATTAGCAGCTAAGGGATCAAACTTGGTGAGGCCATCAGATTGGTAGAAGTTAAACTGTTCATCAATTGCTGCATGGTCATACTTATTCAAGTGTTTATTTTGGAGTACCTCCTCCCAAACACAGTGGCGATCATAATGATTTGAGATGGCATATTCAGCCTTCCTCCGCCACAAGAAATATTCAATCATGAGCAATGGATCAGCATTAAGTCGCATCTTGCTGTCAAGCCAAATTGAATACCTAAAAATCCAAGATTTTAAATAAACGTTAAATTCAGGAATGGATGGCCAACAAACAAGGATGCTACAACAAATTGCAAGAACTACCTAGAATTTGGGAATAGGCGATGTGATAAAAATTTCGGCACCTTGCCAGTTCTCCGCATGTCTTCATATGGCAAGTTTTTCACAACAACTATTTTCCAGAGGCCAACGTACCCTTTATCATCAGGATAGTTTCCTTCAATGGACAATGTGGACAAAGTTTGATCATCCAAAAACATAACAAAGCAAACATTGTCCTTTGAATATTGACTGATCTGCAACAATTAGGCACATATAATACATGTCAAGTAATTTACAGATACTTGAAAGTTGACACTATAAAGCAGACACACAAGTTATCAACGTCTTATAGTCACAAAATTAAGGGGGACAAGTAACTTGTAATCCTCAGCACACAATATGCTAATGTTATCATATATTAGACCCATTCAACAAATATAGATCTTAAAAAAAGATGCCCCAATTCATATATTAGACCCATTGCATATTTCTCTGCAGAGTTTATACCACTGGGAAGGTGAAGAAACAAAGATGCCCAAGTTCAGACTGCTAATCATCTTCTACATATTTGTCATTTATCTAGTTCCAAGAGCCAAAAAGATAAGGAAAAGAATGGGTTCAATCACTAGAGTACTATTATTTCTAGAAACAATTTTATCATAAGCACAGGCCAATAATACCTGTAAATTCTTATGTACCCCACATCAACTAAAGATTGAAAATAGATGACAGAGTTACCAATCTACTTGTAGGCCTCCTGAGAAAATCAGAGCTTCCAAAAATGCAAGAAGAAACAGCAACCTTACAGTTGTACATATAAGCCTTATCTCTTTCATCTAAATCAAATCCAGTGCTTGAATATCCTTCTTCCCCCTTGATAAAACCACAATGAAGTGTCTGGTTCACGGCAAAAAATGATTTTTCTCTTTCCTCAAGAGTCTGATGTCCTCCAAATCGAGGTTCAAATAAATTATTTTCCGACTTCTGTTCTTCTTGGTTAATATATTCGAGTGAGAACGGGGTGTAGTTAAGGTAATTCATTGGCTCGAGAATGACATCTACTGATTCCAGAAGCTCAATTTCACAAGGAAAATCTGAAAGATTAATATGTGTAGGAAAAAATATGAAAACAATCTAGTTAATTATGGAATTAAAATGCACAAATCCAAATAGCAGTGCCAATAAATAATTGAAAAGATGGTCAACAAATTTAAAGGATGAGCAGGTGATTTATTATCATCAAATTAAGAACTCAAAAGGTCCCTTCTTTTTTTCTCACAAAAAAAAAAATAATAATAAAGACGCCTCTATGTGATTAAAGCAGAGGAACAGATCCTTGGCAAATCTTAATTGATTATATTACAACAGAAGAAAAGAGCACAAGATGCACCTCAACAAGCTTTTTCTCAGCAGCATTATTGGCCGCTTCTTAATTTTCACATTATAAGATTAATTATGCTTGTTAAAAGAAAATTATCCATTCAATATCCAATCCTTCTTCACCTAATTGAAGTTGATTTGTGCTCTTTCAAACATGGTTTTCTCATTGAATCTTAAACCCCCCCTCCCTCTCTCCTTCACTCACTCACACATAGATTTAATGCAGAAGCTACATTTAATTTTGTTATCCGGTTAAATTTTTATTCAAGAGTTAATATTTTGTTTTATTTTGAGTTATTAGGATATGATAATCTATACTCTATACCCTAGATAACCATAGTTTATGAGGAGTTTTAATAAGAACTTGATTCATATTATAATTGTGCAGTCTATATGCCAAAAGTAGGAGGTTATCATTTTGTTCATCTTTCCCATCCATCAGTAGTATTTCTATTGATTTTTGAGTTCAGAAAGTTTTAGTAAATTTTACCATTATTTTGACACTATTTTGTCATCATCTACAGGCTGCAACAGATTCTCAGGAACAGTTGCTAAGTTAAACCCTAATGGGAATGATGGGAAGCTATGTGACCCTCATCATGACAGTAAAAACATTCTATGGATGAGGCAATGAAAAGAGAATTTGACGCCAGGTTCTTTCTCTAAACCAAGCAAGTACCAATCCTACTTATAGACTGCACAGTTATAATGTGAATAAATTTCATCTAAACCAAAAGTACTAAATCATATCACAATAATTCAAAATAAGATTTTAATTAATAAATCAAAACCTAATTGAACGCAGAACTATTAGATGTAATATCAGTGTCAAAAAGTATTATAGAATAATGGAAGCACAGTACTAAATTATCAGTATAATGATAATATTGACTTATTGAAGTGCAAGATATTGACTCTTACGTTGCTTCCGATGCTTGCTTTTAGGTGGCCTTCCAACATCAGATGCTGAAATTTCTCCTTTTAAGTTCCCTTCTTTCAGTTTGGGGAGAATTGGGGACTTAGAGTCCAAAATTGGGGACTGAGAGTCAATTTTAGCTGTAGAGGAACCATTGCAGGAATATAAGCAAAATTCTTTGACACGTGACTTGCAATTTGATACTACTTCCATAGAACCTTTAAAAATCTCAGTTAAAACAATAATTTTTACATGAATACAACTTAGCGATCATAAAGACATGAGAAATTAAAAACAAAACTCTACAAAGGAATGAAACAAGGAGCATGATGGAAAGTGATGAATTGGTGGGTCTATACTTATATATATGTATGACAGAGCATATGTACATTTTATGTATGTTCCACATTAAACGTGTCTCCAGCCTCACCTAGAAAAAACATTCTCAGTCCAAAGGCTGTCAAAGATAATGACAGCAGTGCAGTGAGAAGTACCCACGATTTTGATAGTCTCTGTTTAGTAAAACGACCAAACCTTCTATTACGACGAAAAACCCGATATCCATGATCAGTGAAGAGTTCACCATTGTTTCTATACTGTGCCATCGCAGAGCAAGTCCCACAATTTAGATTTAGACTGCGTCATCTGCAAAAATATTCCCATGTTTTAACTTTCACAACAAGTAACTCAAAAATTGCTCATCTCACCAATGCACCATCATATCCAAGTTCCAAACTCAAATATGTACAGTCTTCACTACATAGGATCAAACGCTCAAGTTAGAAAAAGCAATAGTTGGCAGAGGGATGTCTTCAACCTCAGTACTATAATGATATTTTACAATCAATATTACCATATGAAGCTGGGGAAGTATATCTATTATAATCAATATAACCATATGAAGCTGAGAAAGTGTATCCCACCATTCTACTCCATGAGTATGAAAAGCATGGCATTCATCGAAATGCCATTTCCAAATAGGAAAGGAAATGAAGAGTGAAAGGGATAAAATCACTCTTCAGAACCCCATTAAGTTTGAATTCGACATTTCATTTATTAGGTCGTCCTCATAAATAAAACTCAAGTGGATTATCAATTGGGATGCAACATATGAAGACAAAGCATAGACATACCAACGACATTGAGAAAGTGAAATGCATCATTCCTAGCCACGAGAAAGGGAAAGAAAAAGTGAATTACCAAGTTCAAAAGGAGAAATGAAGAGATGGAAATGCCATAGGAATAAAAAAACAACAACAACAAAGTTTGACAATATTTTCCAAAACGAGGTGTTTAAACAAGAAACAAAATCAAGTACTAGCAAGACCATGCTACAAGAAATCTAAAAAGAATGGGATATAGAATTAACAGGGAATCAACTCCGGGTTTGGTAATACCTCATCGGAGAGCAGAGCAGAGGCGGGAAAAATGATGGGGTGGGTGAAGGATCTAACATGGGTAATATAAACACCGACGGAATCTTCCTCACAAAGTAGGATAAACCAAGCAAAAGCGGGTAAACCTTTGGGAAGCCGAACTTGTGTGGTCCTTTATCAAGATCCGAACTTCACTGCCGATTCCCAAGCCTACGCGTTTCGCAGGCAGGGTTGAGCAAAAATGTTTAATTTTTCATATTTTTTAATGACAATTTGGTTAACTTGTTTCAAGATCCTTGCTTTCGGACACCGACAGATAAAAGCTGCTTTAAACAGCGTTTTCGTGGGTAGAGGGTGATTGTCGTAATGTCGCCATGATGATTGGCGTCGCGGACTCTTCAGTTATGTTATGTCGTCAAATCAGAAATCTGATGCACCTTGTGTTGATCCTTTTCGGAGGAAAATGTTGGCCATCCTCTATCGGACCTTCAGGTTTTGGCTAGTTACCCCATCCCTTCTAAAACATACTCCAAGATGTTAACGCATTGAGGTACCTTTGTTTTTTTAAGAGATGAGGAAGTAAAATTAGTTATTTAATATTATATATATATATACACACACACCTTTTTTTTAAGAGATGAGGAAGTAAAATTAGTTATTTAATATATATATATATATATATATATATATATATATATATAATTTAATTTAGAAAAAAAATATATAAATATTTTAAAATAATTTAATTAACTTCTCTTCATCTTTTAAAAAAAATTAATTAGATTTTATATTTGGGATAAGAGGTACTATATGAAATATATTTTTACCTATAAAATTTATTTATTTTATCCTTATTAAATAATATGATTTTTCAATATGTATTTAATATTTATCACATCCCTCCTACAAACAATAAAAATGGAAAACACTTATTTATTACAATGTTAGATTAAAATTTCCCTTAAAAAGACTTTTTATATTTTGCACAGGGGGAGTATTACAGTTGAGTAACATGAATTCTATAATTAAAGTTTATACATTCTTCTTTGTAAATAAAATCAAAATCATGATACATCAATGTGATGAACATTTTTTTAACAAAAGGGACTCGTGATACACGTCAGGAGTGGTCAACTAAGTGCTTGTTTGTTATCACTTATTTGAATCGGACTTATTATATAAGCCCGATTCACGTAAATCGAGACAAATCTCCTCCACATATTTATCTCGTAGACCGTAAAAGCACCTCGTAGACCATAAAAGTTACTTTTTATTCCGTGAATTACAATTCATAAGCACTTATGAAATTTTCAACCGCTATTTCAAACAAGCTCTAAAGGATATCGATGCTTGAGATCATGTGCCGGAGGGATGATGTTTAAGGTGATAGATAACTTAACATGTGTTTGAAATGGCTTAAAAATGATTTATAAGTGTTTTTTTATGTAAATCGAGATAAAACTACTCTCACATACTTACCTTATATACCATAAATAACAATTGAAAAGTTACTTTTGAAGATTCCAATGACTATTCCAAACAAACTTTAAAGTCATCCAATTTGATAACCTTAACCTTGAGACCTTGAGGAGTTAGAGAATTAGAACAACAATAGGCCTCCATTGAGATGAGATTAAAGGTAACACTCCCAATGTCATTCCAGATTCGATCATCTCCATCTGGTGATTCAGATCTTAGCTGTTGTTCCTCGAATAAATATTGTCTTCACTGATATTCACATGAACGACACCGTTTCACAACCAACAACATTGTTAAGGGTTCTTTTTATAAGATAGTAGTAGTTGGGAATATAATTTGTGTCCCTACACAAAAGAGTTCCACCTGTCAACTCCTTTTGATCATATTCTTAATCTCTAGGATCACTCCGGTGACATCCTATGAAAACTCTCAACTACATGTAGCTATCATTTCTCAATACTCCACCATGAGCAATTTTGATAAATCTTATTTAACTTAGATCTAATATTTAAAGTAAATAATAAATTATATACAAATTTTATATGAAAAAATTGCTAATAAATCCCTATTTGAAAAGTTTTTTGCTTGAAAGGACTTAAGTTTACTTTAAGGACTTAGGTCTTTTAGAATGTATATGAATGAGAATGAAATAATTAAAATGCCCATATCACCCTACCACACCAGTTAGATGCTCTCGCGCTCTCTTTCTTTGCATCATCGCTCACTCTCTATCTTCCACAAATCGCCCATCACCGGTTGCCGTTCAACCTCATCTATTACATTAATGGTTGCCTCTCACTCATCATCTTACTCACACCGCCTTCCTTTGCTTGTCTTGCTCGTGATTGACATTAGGGGTGATAAGCTCCCCCAACAATTGTGACAACAGCCTCCTTTGAAAGTGGCAATAACGGCTTCTAACAAGAGGATGATGGTTTCTCCAACCTTCGATATAATCTGGAATTTTTTTAACCATCTCCTTCATTTCTTATTCTCCTCTGCAACCCTATCTCACTACCCTCACTTTGTTGTTGTCTCTCGTTAACCCTTGTTCGACCAACTAATTTGTAAATATAGATCTCTGGGTTCAATTTCTAGAGGTATGTGTGTGAGTGGCCGAAAGTTTTAAGAAAGAAGAAACTTGGAAAGTTTATTTGAAATGTAACGGCACGTGTCTCCCTTGGGATCCCTAGGCCCATGGCCGTCTCCCACTGGGGTCCCTAGCGGTGCCAGACTGACCGTCGCCTACAACGGGGTTTCTGAGCCAGCCAGGAACTGTCCCCTCCCCACGGGGATTTAATATGCCTCCTCAAGGCTCGAAGGCTCGACCTGGGGGTAAGTACGAGCCTTAAGATACACCTGGTAGCTACTTGCACCCGGTGGGAGAGTTGAGAGATGCTGAGAGTTTACAGTATGGAAGCACTTAGATCGTTTCCATCCTGAGACATTCTCGGGAGGATCGCTAATAGATGCTGAGAGTTGGGTCGATAGGTTGGAAATGTTATTCGAGTCAATTAGATGTGATAAATATTAAAAGGTAATTGCTGCAAAAACCCTATTAAAGGGTGGTGCATTAGACTGGTGAAATACTGTGAAGCCTACTGATGGGCATGAAATTAAGTGGGATGAGTTTAAGAGAATGTTGTTCGATTATTATTTCCCCATTGAGATGAGGCACCAAAAGGAAGCTGAGTTCTTCATTCTTCGGCAGGGGGAGATGGAGGAAAACTTATTTATATCTAAATTTATGGGATTGCCAAAATATGTATCGCAGTTAGATAGAACCAACAAAGCCCACAACAATTGGTTGGCCTGACAGATGTTCAAGAAATCTAATGACAATGTCAAGGCGATGATAGGCACTTATGACATTACTACCCTCGAAGAGCTTATTGCTAAAATTTGAGAAGTCTGTAGAAGATATAGAGATGCCAAGAGATTTATGAGAAGGGATTCTCAAGGCCGATTTAATAGTCATATGAGAATATCAGGGGGAATCAATAAGAAGAGTTACCCTTCGAGTTCTGGTGCATCTGGAAGCAGAAGGAGTTTTCAGCAGGGAAGCTTCCAGCAGAGGAATCGCCCTCCTATGAGTCAGAGCCGGAGCAACCATACCAAGGCAAATCAGGGCTCCCAATAAAGATTAGCAGCATCAACACCTAGCTTGATTGACTCAGCGTCCTCCTTGTACTCAATGTGGAAGAATATATCTTGGCGTGTGTTTGACTTGTTTTAATTATTGGGAGAAGGGTCATATTGCCAGGTATTGCTTCAAGGGAAGGAAAGAAGATCAGACATCTAGACCGTCGATGCCTGGGCGAGTGTTTGCTTTGACTTCTGAGGAGGAGAGGGCCGCTCCAGATTTGATCCGGGGTAGTGTTCTTCTTCAAAGACATCCTTTATGTGTTATATATGATTCTGGTGCTACCCATTCTTTCATTTCTTATGACTGTGTGGGAAAATTAAAGCTTATTATGAGTAATTAACCATATGATGTGTTTGTGTCTACTCCTTCTGGTGTACATGTGAAAACTGTTACGGTGTGTAAGAAATTGATGTTTGTATGTGAGGGTCATGAAACGACCATTGATTTGATTTGTCTACCTTTGCGGGGTATAGACGTGATTGTCGGCATGAATTGGTTATCATCCAATGATGTAACCTTGCAATGTAAGACACGAGTGCAATTAAAGATATTCCCTAAGATCCAATAATGATGTCAACGGCCCAGGTGGAGAAAAGTGTAAGGAAGGGGTGTGAAGCTTTCAAAGTGTTTTTCTCGGTTCAGGTAGAATCTCAGGAAAATATTGACCAGATCAAAGTGGTTAAAGAGTTTCTTGATGTATTCCCTGAAGAGTTGACTGGATTACCTCCGGAAAAGAAGTTGAGTTTGCTATTGAGTTAGTACTAGGGACAGAGCTGATCTCCAAGGCTCCTTACAGAATGTCACCTTCGGAGTTGGCTGAATTGAAGAAGCAGATCGAAGATTTGTTAAAAAAATGGTTTTATTCGTCCAAGTGTATCTCCCAGGGGTGCGCTAGTTCTGTTTGTGAAGAAAGATGGTAGCTTGAGGCTTTGCATTGATTATCAGCAGCTAAATAAAGTCACTATTAAGAATAAGTATCCACTGCCGAGAATAGATGACTTGTTAGATCAACTTGTAGGTTCGTTTGTGTTTTCAAAACTTGACCTGAGATCAGGATACCATCAGTTAAAGGTAAGGGCAGAAAACATTCGAAAATTTGTTAAAAAAGGGTTTTATTCGTCCAAGTGTATCTCCCTGGGGTGCGTTAGTTCTGTTTGTGAAGAAGAAAGATGGTAGCTTGAGGCTTTACATTGATTATCAGCAGCTAAATAAAGTTACTATTAAGAATAAGTATCCACTGCCGAGAATAGATGACTTGTTAGATCAACTCGTAGGTTCGTCTGTGTTTTCAAAAAATTGACCTGAGATCAGAATACCATCAGTTGAGGGTAAGGGCAGAAAACATTCTAAAGACTGCCTTCCGTACTAGATATGGTCATTACGAGTTCCTTGTCCTGCCTTTTGGGCTAACTAATGCACCAGCAGTGTTTATAGATTATATGAATCGGATCTTCAGACCTTACCTAGACCAATTTGCAGTGGTGTTCATTGATAACATTTTTATCTATTCAAAGAGTGAAGAGGAACATCGGAAACATCTTCGAATAGTACTACAAATTTTGAGAGAGCATAAGTTGTATGCGAAACTGAGTAAATGTGAATTTTGACTAAAAGAGGTGAAGTTTTTAGGTCATGTGGTCTCATCAAAGGGAGTAGCATTAGACCCCAGCAAGGTTGATGTTGTGTTGAAGTGGGAACCACCTAAGTCCATGACAAAGGTGTGCAATTTTATGGGATTAGCTGGTTATTATCGTCGTTTTATAGAGGGATTTTCTAGGATTGCCACGCCACTCACCAGATTGACTAAGAAAGAACAACCGTTTGTTTGGGATGAGAAGTGTGAGGCAGCTTTTCAGGAGTTAAAAACTCGGTTAACAACTGCACTTGTTCTCACCATATCTAACCCACACAGACCATACATGGTGTACACAGATGTATCATTTAAAGGTTTAGGATGTGTGCTTATGGAAGATGGTAAAGTTGTGGCTTATACATCTCTTCAGTTAAGACCTCATGAAAAAAATACCTGACGCATGATTTAGAGCTTACAGCTATTGTTTTTGCGTTAAAGATCTGGAGACATTACCTGTATGGATCCCAATTCGAGATCTTCAGTGACCATAAGATATTGAAGTATCTTGTGGATCAAAAAGAATTAAACAACCGACAGAGGAGATGGATGTAATTCTTAAAAGATTATGACTACGAGTTGAAGTATCATCCAGGGAAGGCGAATGTAGTTGTAAATGCTTTGAGCCGGAAGTCAATACACATGTTTCATATGCGTGTAATTGAGTATAATCTTTTAGAAAGATTATCAGAAGCCTATCTAGAACCAAAGACAGAGGTGATTTTGAGTACAGTAGTTGGAAATTTTGACTTTTACGGTGATTTGAAGAAGGCCTAAATAGAAGATAACCAATTGCTACAGATCAGAGATGAGTTGGAAAATGGTGAAGTACCTGATTATAATATTAGAGATACAGGTATATTGAGGTATAAGAAGAGGATTTGTGTTCCAGACAATGAGGAGACCAAGAAAAAGATTTTGGAGGAGGCTCATCAGAGTAAGTATACCATTCATCTAGGAATTACTAAGATGTATCGAGATTTGAAACAAGGATATTGGTGGCCTAAGATGAAACGCGATGTGACACATTTCTTATTAAAGTGTCTGACTTGTCAAAAGGTGAAGATTGAGCATCAAAAGCTTCCAGGGCTACTTCAACCTTTAGAGATTCCCCAATGGAAGTGGGACAACATTTCTATGGATTTTATCGTAGGATTGCCTGAGACTGCCACACATCATAACGCCATATGGGTCATAGTAGACAGATTAACGAAATCGGCTCATTTCCTACTGATCCATATTGGATATAGCTTAGAGGGGTTAGCTCAATTGTATGTGGACTAGATTGTCAGGTTGCACGGCGTACCCACAGAGATTGTGTCAGATCGTGATCCGAGATTCACATCAAACTTTTGGAAGGCATTACAGGAGGCCATGGGAACTAGATTGAAGTATAGTACGGCTTATCACCTACAGACCGATGGACAAATAGAGAGAACAATTTAGACCCTTGAAGATATGTTAAGGGCTTGTGTCATTACCTGGTAGTTGGGATCATCACCTGCCTTTGGCAAAATTTGCTTACAATAATAGTTATCACTCTAGTATTCAGATGGCACCTTTTAAGGCATTATACGGCAGAAAGTGTAGATCGCCTCTTTGTTGGATTGAATTAAATGAAAGGACTGTGATTGGACCATATTTAGTAGATGAAACTATAAAGAAAATTGAGATGATTCATCAAAAGTTGTTAAAGGACTGTGATTGGACCATATTTAGTAGATGAAACTATAAAGAAAATTGAGATGATTCGCCAAAAGTTGTTAACCGCTCAAAGCAGACAAAAGAGCTATGCAGATAGATGGCGTAGACCTTTAGAGTTTGGAGTAGGTGATCACGTGTTCCTTAAAGTTACTTCGGTGACTAGTATTGGTAGATCTATTAAAGCCAAGAAGTTGACTCCCCGATTCATTGGACCGTACGAAATTCTAGAACGAATTGGACCAGCTGCTTATCGAATTGCCTTACTGCCGCACTTGTCAGGTATCCACAATGTGTTCCACATGTCACACCTTAAAAAATATCATCCAGATCCTTCCGGTGTGATTGCACCTGAGGAGATTGAGTTGAGGGAGAATTTGACCTATATGTCTGAGCCAGAGAGGATCTTAGATGTGAAAGACAAGCAATTACGAAATAGAACAATCCGACTCTTAAAAGTTTTCTGGAAGGGTATGTCTCCCGGAGATGCCACATGGGAAACTGAAGAGAGAATGCGACGTGATTTCCCTAACTTATTTACTTAAGTATGTTTCTATATTTTCGTAAAATAAATATTTATGTTTATGTTGTGTTGCAATCGAATGTATAACGTTATGATTAAATTTTGTGTTGATGACTTGTGTTTTATTGTGATTGAACCGCCAATTATGTTATGAAAATTTTGTTTTGACATTTTATGTATTGTTATGAATTTTGGAGACAAAATTTTTATTTAGATGGGGAGAATTATGACGTCCTTATTAATAAAATAATAATATAAAATAATATAAATTTAAAAAAAATCAAATTTGGTAGGCGCCGAAACGGCGCCTACCAACATGAAGATAAGGGGGTCACCTCCTTATCCAAAAAAAAATTTATGTTGCTTTGGAGCCATCAGGGGCCAAAGCAACGGGAATAGGAGGAGAGTTGTATTATAAATACCCTCTCCCATAAACACTTCACGCAGGTGAAGTGTTCGTGAAGAGAAGAGAGGGTGAGGTCCTGATAGAAGTATTTTTGGTTATTTGATGATCAATAAGGTACGTAAACTCTTTTCTAATCACAAAGTTTCTTTTATAAAAAATATTTTAAATAATTTTCTCTTTCCTATGATAGTAATTTTATACTAGTTAGAGAATATTTTGGGGATATGATTTTAGGCAAGTTTTGAGTTTTGTCAATATAAGACTATAGAAATGTAGAGAATAATTAATAGTTAATTTTAACTTGTTTAGATTTATTATTTGGTTGTTATGTGATTTTATAATTAATTACTTTTATAAATAGGATATAAATTAATCTCCATAGGACCTTTTTACCGATCAAAATTTGTTTAAATAATTTATTTGGATTATTGGAGGTATTATTGAGGTTTTAATCAGTTTATTTTGTTAGATTTGAGTTCTATGAAAAATATGAGTTATGATTTAATATTTAAATTAGAATTTGATATAATTTTAATTATGTAGAGATTTGAGGAGTTGTTTAATAATTGGATTATACCCATATAAATTATGAAAAAGATATTTAATTATTTAAAAAGTTGATATTGAGGATTTTGTAATTATAGGTGTGTTAAAGGCTATTTAAGGATTTTAATGAGTGCTTTGGGTTTATGAGGAATGATCTTTGATTAAGGATTTTTAAGAAAATTGAAATAATTGAGGATAATAGTTGTAGGGGAAATTGGGTTGTAGGAGTTAAATTATGTAAATTAATTATTTTATTATTATTTGTGGTTAATTGGTATCTACATTGGTAATGTAGAATTTTCTTGTGATCGGTGATTGCTCGGGTTAAACTATTCAAACTAAGGTTAAGCTTGGAGTTGAGGTAACCAGGATTAATTTATTTTATATGCTTGCCTTGGAATGTAAGGTGTTTTATAAACCTTACTTTTATCTATATTACTTGTACGTGTTTCACAAGATTTTGTCTATGTCTGAATATGAATTTACTTCAGCTAAGCATTGTATTTTTCAATTTACATATATAAGTGAAAATTATTATTAAATTGTTACTGTTGTGATGGAGATGTTGTATAAGAATTGATAATCTCAAAATTGTTTTTGAAAGCTGTATCAATTTATTATTTTATATTATGGGATATGTTGGGTTGTGTGGAAGATATATGGTGAAATGTGTGCCCATCGGCTCTCTCAATCATGGCTTGAATTTTGAGTTGAGTGTTTTAGGCGGACACTTCTCTGTTACGGTATATTGGTGGTAACATGAGAGGGGACAATATTCTTGATGTGACTAGCTAACATTTGACCGGGTATACTAGCACTGATAGGCTATACCAGTCCAGAGGAGATAAGGAGGAGCAGGATGGATAAGCGGGGATGATTTTATTCATTGATTAAATTATGTTAAGTTTTGAATTATGAGAATATTATTATTATTATTATTATTATTATTATTATTATTATTATTATTATGTCAGTTAAACCTGCTTCTCTGACTTACAATCCTTCCCTGCATATTTTATAAATTGATTTTGGTTACTGACACTTTATGTCTCACCCCGTCATTATAAATAATTTTTCAGGCGAAACTTCTAATCTGACTAGAGGCTAAGGAAAGCAACCAGATGTATAAACGTTGAGAATCTTGTAGGCCTCTTTTGGCATTGATGTTGTGTTAATTTCTATATTGCCATTATAGGGCCCTAATATTTTTATAATGTCACGTTTACTGTTTATATATCTGTCTTGGGATAAATATTTAACTCTTGTTAGGTCTGAGGCCTTATGTTGCGTACTCTGATATTTTGATAGACCCACAACCACAGTTATACTGGAAATTGTTTTGTATGAATTTTTAAGGCTTGTGGGTTAATTGTAATGCGATATCAGAATAATAAATTTCTCTGTAATGAGTTTGTGGGTGAGTTTGTACCATAAACTTCGATATGTTTTGAGAGAGTTTGTGTCTTAAACTCTGATATGTCTTGTAAGAGTTTGTGGGCGGATGTTGTGTCCTGAACTCTGATATGTATTGGGGGGAAAACTATCACTGGTTTTGTTAAATTGTATTGGATAACCGTTGTTTATGAGAAATGGTCATTTCATGAACAATAAGGGAAGATGGTTCGCATATAAGGAAAGATTATTTGCACAAAGTGAAATATCGTTTGTATTAGCAAAATTTCCACTTTTGGCTTAATTTTGGGACATATGGGAAGTCATTTGCACACTAGGAAGATGGATTGCATATAACGAAAGTTAAGTTGCACATAGGGATGATGAATTGTACATAGAAAAGATATATTACACAAGTTTGTTTGTACACAGGGGAAGATCGTTTACATAAAACATAATTTGCACATAATGACTTAATTTTGGGATACATGGGAAGACATTTGCATATAGGGGGAAGATGGATTGCGTACAAAGCAAGTTAAGTTGCACACAAAAAAGATAAATTACATGTAGGAAAAATATATTGCACATAGAGAAGATTATTTACACCAAGGGAGGATCATTTGCACTAAGGGGCACAAAACATGTAGGGAGTAATTAATTTGCATATTCTTGCTTAATTTGTAATGCAAAGGAATATATTTGTATGTAGGGAAGATATATTATACTTAGGCAAGATGAATTGAACGTAGGTAACTAAAAGGGCAATTTACTCATTATATTGACTCACCCTAAAGTAGTAAAATAGGGGTAAAAATAGGTTAGGCTAGGTTCTTATCTAAATAGACTTGGGCTTATAATAGAGATTCAAAGCTTGAGCTTAGGTGTGAGCTTGCAAGTAGGTTTTTTTTAAGGCTGGGGCCTGGGCTTTCAAAAAGGCCTGAAGCCTATTTGAAAACCTACTTAAAATGTATGCCTTTAAAATCCTATTTTTTTAATACCATTTTTTTAAAAGTATTTATTTACCCTTCTTTCTCTCCATTTCTGTTAGCTTTCATTTTTCCCTTTTTTTTTTAATGGAACCCTTAGACATGCCTAAACCCAACTGTTTACTTTCTTAAATAAGAAACTATTTATGATTTGTCCCCTTTCCGCAGAAAGGGTGCCGACTACCATAGAGAAAAACCAAGACTTTCAATATTTCACTTGATAATCGAAATCAGATTTTTTTTCTAAAGTTGGTTAATACACATTAACCAAATCAGATCTTTTTTTTCTTTTAAGGTGGGTTAATACACAGTAACCAAAATGAGTGAGATAAAACAATGAAGAGACAAGGGACATGTAGGGAACCAGTTGGTCTTTATATAGCTGTCTTTTTGGGTATGTAGTTCCCTAATGGTACAATTCTCTTGGTTACACACAATCACACACACTCACAATTACTATAAGCAGATAAGGTTTGAGGTTGCAAATCAATCATTTTATTCATTTCATGCCTGCTAGGTGAAAATCACAAGAGCCAATCAAAATTAAAGGGGTTGGATATTAGTAGAAAAATTATCATTTGGTATTTTCCCCAAGATAAAATAACTTGCATTAAATTAATTAATAATATTTATATTTCCAATAAACTTTTACTCACTCTACACTATGGTATTTTTTTGGTATGTTCTTTCCATTTTTTATGGGTATACTAGTGTTCTCTTTATATTTATATTTTTTTTTATTAAAAAAAAGGTATTAATGACATGATGCTTTAAGAATATAAAACAATTTCTGACTTTGAATAGTGTACTTTAAAATTGTTATCTTGTAGCTTTCAATTCGACATAATAATTAAAAAATATAAACATGATTAACTAATCATAATAGAAAACATGACAAGAATTGCATTTCTGATTATGCAATGAAAAAAGAACTGTTAATTAAATATCTCTAATTTTCATAGTTACACAAGACATCTTATTCATTGCATTTTTTAAAAGAAGTCTCAAAATATCAGCAGAATTCAAAGCCAATATCTTGTAGGGAAAGTCGCATTATTATTAATTAAACCAATTTAATTTATTGGATAAGAATGTAGTATGTCTTATTCATCTTTTAAGGTTATGACTTCTGAAACAATCATTTCTCACAAATAGCGATTATCCAATACAATTTAATAAAACTAGTGATAATTTTTTTTCCAATACATATCAGAGTTCAAGACACAAACTCGCCCACAAACTCTTTCAAAACATATCAGAGTTTATGACACAAACTCGCCCACAAACTCATTACATATAAATTTATTATTCTGATCTTATATCACAATTAACCCACAAGTCTTAAAATTTCACACAAAACAATTTTCAATACAACTGTGGTTATGAGTCCATCAAAATATCAGAGTACGCAACATAAGACCTCAGGCCTAACAAGAGTTAAATATTTATCTCAAATCAGTTACTCAACAGTAAAAACAACGTGTCATTCCAGAAATATGAGGGCCCTATAATGACAATATAGAAATTAACACGACACCAATACCAAAAGAGGCATACAAGATTCTCAACGTCTATGCCTCTGGTTGCTTCCCTTGGCCTCTAGCCAGATTAGAGGTCTCGCCTGAAAAATTATTTATAATGACGGGGTGAGACATAAAGTCTCGGTAACCAAAATCAATTTACAAAATGTGCAGGGGAAGATCAATTTATAAAGTATCGGTAACCAAAATCAAGTTAAGTTGCACATAGGGAAGATGAATTGCACATAGGAAAGATATATTACACAAGTTTGTTTATACACAGGGGAAGATCGTTTACATAAAACATAATTTGCACATAATGACTTAATTTTGGGATACATGGGAAGACATTTGCATATAGGGGGAAGATGGATTGCGTACAAAGCAAGTTAAGTTGTACACAAAGAAGATAAATTACATGTAGGGAAAATATATTGCACATAGAGAAGATTATTTACACCAAGGGAGGATCATTTGCACTAAGGGGCACAAAACATGTGAGGAGTAATTTGCATATTCTTGCTTAATTTGTAATGCAAGGGAATATATTTGCATGTAGGGAAGATATATTATACTTAGGCAAGATGAATTGAACGTAGGTAACTAAAAGGGCAATTTACTCATTATATTGACTCACCCTAAAGTAGTAAAATAGGGGTAAAAATAGGCTAGGCTAGGTTCTTATCTAAATAGACTTGGGCTTATAATAGAGATTCAAAGCTTGAGCTTGGGTGTGAGCTTGCAAGTAGGTTTTTTTTAAGGCTGGGGCCTGGGCTTTCCAAAAGGCTTGAAGCCTATTTGAAAACCTACTTAAAATGTATGCCTTTAAAATCTTACATTATGTCTTAAAAGCTTAACATTCATTCTCGTTATAATATTATGGTTTAGTGAGAGAGAAAAAGAATGTCTAGTGACAACAATTGTTCAGGAAGATAGGAATACGAAAAATTAATTGTCTGTTGATTAATGAGATATATTTTCTAAAATCGACCAAGCATAAAAAGCAATTTGTAAAACTAGATTTTACCTCTTTTACTCTTCCTACATAAATTCCACAAAACTCCTCTTACTAAGATTATAATATTTCATTTGGCATTAAAATAAACTCATAGCAATTATTATTCTTTAGTGGACAACCAAATAATGGGGGAGAGAGTGAGTTAGTGTCGTCATCTCAAGCGATCGAAGGGAAGAAAGGTAAGGTGAATGATTGATGCGAAAGCAAGGGGTTGAATGTAATGATGATGGGATGTGAACTTAGAATGAAGGTTAAGTTGATAAATTTATAAAATTATTTAGATGATATTATATATAATTATATAATAGTATAAATTAAAAAAAATTAAATAGGTTAGGCTTGTAGGCCTTTAGACTAGGCCTTATGAAAATATGACTGACTTGTTTATCTAAATAGGCCTGAACCTAAACTTAACCTATTTAGTGGATTTATGTAGGCTAGGCCATAGGCTTTTGTTAAAGGCCTGACCTATTTCCATCCCTACTTTAATGCACCAATATTTTTTTAAAAATTCAAGGTATCGTTAAGCAATAAACCTCTCAAATAGGTCCTTTTAAGCAATTTTTGCATTTTATATATATATGTGTGTGTGTAATTTGTAACATCCTGATTTTATATATATATATATATATATAATTAAAAATAATAATAATAATTAAAACAATAATATATTATATTATTATAATATATATATGTATGTATGAGGCGCAACCATTTTAGACCACCAACCCCTAACTTTTATTAAAAAAAAATTAATTTATGAATGTGGTAGACTACCACCTACCACGTGAATGGAGGGGTATATATACTCCTCCCATTTCTCCATTTCGTCAGGCGACGGAGTGGAGCTGATTTTGAAGAGAAGGAGGTTACGAGTTTGTTTTTGCAGTTTTAGAGAGATCAATAAGGTACTCAAATTATCTTCTAATCATAATACTATTTTTATGAAAAGTGTTCTAAATAATTTTCTCTTTCTTATGATAGTAATCTTTTGTTGATTAGAGAAAATTTTAAGATTAAGATTTTGGACAAGATTGAGTTTTGTCAATATAAGACTAAAGAAATGTTGAGGAGAATTTATAGATAATTGTGATCGGTTTACTTTTTTTATTTAGTGGTTATAATATTTTATAATAAATTTTTATATATAACTAATATATAAATAATTATATATTAGAATTTTTAACCAATTAAATTTAGATTAAATAATTTATTTGGGTCATTGGAGGTATTATTGAAATTCTAATCGGTTTAGTTTTATAGATTTTTGTGTTATATAAAATTATATATATTAATTTGATATTAAAAATTAGAGTTTGATATGAATTTAATATATGTGGAGATGTTAATATTATTTAAAAATTAGGTTATGCTCATATAAGTTAGAAGAGGGGTTTAATTAATCTAGGATATTGATATTAATTTTAAAATACTTGAAGTTAAGGTAATTAGATAATTACTATCGTTAATGATTTTAGTGAGTAAAATAGAGTTAATGAAATTTTAGAAATTCTTATTTTAGGAGTAGATAAATTATTTTATTTTTCTAAAAATAATTAAGTAAGCTAATTATGGGGATTAGTTTAGTTAACAATTATTTTAGTTAGCAATTATTATTAATTTTATTAACATGTAAATATATATTTATTGTAGAGTGAATTTAACTTGTTGAACTTGAATTCTCTCTATTTGTCAAGAACTTGAGGTAACCACTTTTCAATTTATCTTGTATGCTTGTTGATGTGATTATAAGCATATGTTGGTATTTTTAATTGCTATAAATATGTTATAGTATTTTATATATGAAACATACAATTATAGTATGAATTATGTTTTTAGTAAATTTTAGTTAAGTGGGCCTGAATGATTTAGAATGATTGATGATGTATAGTATTGATTATGATATATATATATATTATTGATGATGGTGATGTTGAGATGTTGAATGTGATGAGGTGTGATTGGAGGAGATTTGGTTCTTTTATACCACGTGGTATAGCCGTCACTATGTATACAGTGGATGGCTTTGGCATTTTCAGGGCCCTTGGTACCACTCTTTTCCTTTGGCCAAGAAAAGAGTCTGTTCAAGGGACATGTGACATATTTTCATGTTCGACGGAAAGGGAACTCATTGTCTGATATGAGCTCTGTAGCCTTTGGCCGGGCTACACCTCATTATCAGTGAGCTTGGTGCAGTTTTGTTAAAGAGACTAAACCTATTATGTGATGTAGCCCATGGATTCTGTCAGCGGTTAATGAGGTTATAAGGATGGTTGAGGTAATACATATTAATTTGTTCTCTTGAAATAAAAAATGTTTATTTGAAAGATTATATGTTGTATTATTTATATTGCCCGCTTAACTATCTTGTAATCATTCCCTTCATACCTGTTAAAATGGAAGTGGTTATTTGGTCTATATGACTCATCCCGTCAATTTTATTATTATTTTTAGGCGGAAGTCTAAACGGTGGTGCCGAGGGGGAAGCGAACGAGGTTTGATTTGATATCAAATTGTATGTCTCGTTTAGTTTTATGAGTATAATGTATATTGCTAAACTTAAAGGCATTTTAGCCAATCATGGCATATATATAATGTTTTGCATATTGGGATTTGTACTGTGAACGGAGCTCCTTTGATATGATATTTATATAATATTATTTAATATCTTGATGAAATAGTAGATTTTGAGGTAATTTAAGGAGGTTATTACATAATTGGTCCACCATTACTTACTTGCAAAGAGATATTATATTTCATATATTAAAATATATGTTTCAAAATTATTTATATCATATATATATATATATATATATATATATATATATATATATATATATATATATATATGCATACAATAATTTTCATCAGTATAGTTAACAAGATTTCATCATTATATTTAGCTTATGATATTCCATATGAAATCTTCTAAATATGTCATATTTAAAAAATAAATCTCAAAATTTAGAGACTAAATATATTATTTATGGTGAAATAATATTATATTATTCTATTCAAATTAGAAGATCTCATAGTTGGGGAAAAAATAAAAAGATCTCATAGAATTCTCCTATTTCAAAAATAAGACTTTCTAGATTAGATGTGAACATTTTATATTCATTAATTTCAAACACTTTTTAGATTTAATGAATTTAGATATTTAAGTTCATATTAGCACATTTTAGGTGCAATCTGTAGGCTCATATTCAACCTATCCCAAAATATAAATTCTAAATTTGTGAACAGGTGTATCTCAAAAAAATAAGTTTTATCTTAGATTTTTCAAAACATTTATTGCATTTTTTTCCAATTTTACTTTTTAACTGTATTTATTATATTTATTATTTCTCTCACTTATTCTCTTTATAAATAATGGCATAGTTAAAAAAAATACATATTTATTATTCTTAATTAATTTTAATTTTAACTATTTTTCTTGATAAACACAAATCAATTATTTAAAACTTATAATTAGAGATAGAGGGATTATAATCTTAACTTAGAAAGCTCATTTATATATCTATTATGAGGTGTGCTTAGGCCATAAATCTTATGATGGGTCGCTCGAGCACCTAGATCTATAACAAATGCCTATAATTTTAATTTGCGTCTCCATCCAGGTAAAAAAAAAAAAAAAAAAAAAATTTTACGTCTCCATGCCTTGTATGATCATCATATCATATGAACGTTAACCAAAAACATACTAGTCTTAATTTATTGTTGGTCGCACAATAATAATTTATCATAGAATAATTCTTTAATTTTTTAATTATTAATATATCAGAAGGAGATATGGAAAGTTAAGAGTTGGGAGTGGATGTGGTCATCTGCATAATCTAATACTATGGTCCTTAATATAAAAAGTAATTACTTTTTTTTAAAGATATTAAGAAAATTAATTTAATTAGTTTAAAGTATTGAATTTATTATTTTTTCTTTAAATTATTTTATCTAATTTATAAATTGATAACATAATATATTATATGATTAAATAATTTATTTAATTTTTATTAATATTTTTATAAAAAATTTAATTGAGTTTTATATCTAAAACTGGAGAGAATATTTATAATTATTTTTTTATTTGTTTTGGTTTTATTCTACTTTGTTTATCAAATGAGCTGATATTTTTAAAATAAACAACGTAGGTAGATGCAGAAAGCTAAACGACGTCGTATAATCGTCAAATCAAATACAAAACCTGAGTGCTATGAACAAAAACACTGATACTATTAGTATTTTCACCAAGAAAAACAGTTACTATTACGCAGTGCAGCGCGGTCGCCCCTACAAGAACTGGTAGAACAATGGCTACGGAGCTTGAGGAGCTTATAGGCTTCCTGTCTTCTCCGTCACCTCAAGTAAAGTTTCTTACTTTCTCGTTTTGTTTCTTTCCTGTGAACTTGTGGGGGAATTATATTCGGAGTTATAAACAAAACGCTGGGATATATATAGTATTGGGATTTTTTTTTTCATATTCTTACTTCACAATAATTTCCAGCAAAATCAATTACGTGATAATCGTTTGGATATAGTACTGGCTTTCTGGGCATGTGGATTTGGCTTGAACTAGCTTTCTTCAGGATTGCGCTGTCTTCTTGTCCAGCTTGAAACATCCCTCCCAGTCTCTTTTTATTTATGTAACTATCCACTGAATTTCCTTGCAAACCAAAAATTCAAACAGATGTGTTGAGCCAATCGAATTCGAACCTTGGAGGTGGATTCCTATCTATCCTTGATTTTGAGCCGAATAATTGGACTTCAAAATAGATCCTTTTTTAATGTACTTTTGATAGTATCTTTATAAAGGTGGACCCCACTATCCAGTGCCAAGCGGCTCCCGCATAATGCGGACTCAAAAAAAGAAGACCCTATATGTACAGAGCCTTACCCTGACATTATTGACAAGAGACTGTTTCCAGGACTCGAACCTTGGACCGGGGCGGAAAGCCAGCGCACCCATCTTCTTGATAGTATCTTTATAATGGGATTTAATTCATTTTGAACGAGTTGTCTTTGGTTATGTCAACTTATTGACATATTGTCATGATTAATTCACTCGCAGCAATCTTCAAGATTTGGTGTGTGTGAATATGTCACTAATGTATGAGGGGACTCTTTTTTTTTTTTTTTTTAAGAAAATCAATTATAGAATTGTAGTTAAGCATGTTGTTTCCCTTACAGATAACAAAGGTCGCTGTTGATATAGTTCGTGGACTAACTGGCTCTGATGATGGCTTGCAATCCTTGGCCAAATATGCAAAGACAGTGCTACCCTCATTATCTCGACTCCTAGCTGGTCCGAAGGTGCTGCTGAAATCTACTTTTATATAGGAAGAGAGAATCGATTTTACATGTATCGTTCTTAAATTTTCTGGTGTTTCCAAATCTGAATGCAAAAGAATGAATAACTCAAATCGTTTCTTTAGTGTCAAAGAACTTAATTAAATGTTCATACAAAACCATGAATTATTGTGGTGTTTCAAGATTGTTCTTTTAGTCTCAGGTGTAGGAATATAGATCAGATAACTGAACAACAACAACAACAAAGCCTTTATCCCACTAGGTGGGGTCGGCTACATGGATCGCACGACGCCATTGTGCTCTATCAAAGACCATAGATTTCGATATATTATTAATTAAAAGGTCTCTCTTAATGACCTCATTGAGCGTTCGTTTTGGTCTTCCTCGACCTCATTTGACAGGACTTCATACTGCTTGATCAACCCTTCTCACCGGATCACTCAATGGCCTTCGCTGAACATGTCCAAACCATCTCAAACGATTTTCTACCATTTTTTCTTCAATAGGGGCCACTCCAACACGATCACGTATATGAGTGTTCCGAATCTTGTCCTTTCTTGTATGGCCACACATCCATCTTAACATCCTCATCTCAGCTACCCCCATTTTATGTTCATGATATCCCTTTAAAGCCCAACATTCACTACCATATAGCATTGTTGATCTTATAGCAGTGCGGTAGAATTTTCCTTTTACCTTATTAGGTACTTTACGATCATAAATAACTCCCGTAGCTTTTCTCCATTAACACCATCCGGCTTGAATTCTATGATTGACGTCTCCATCCACCTCACCATCTTGTTGTATAATTGATTCCAAATATCTAAATTTAGTCACTTGTGGGATGACTTACCCACCCAATTTAACTTCCACTTCACTTTGACTTTGTCTCTTATCAAATTTACAATGCATATATTCAGTTTTGCTCCTACTAAGACGAAAACCTCTCAATTCCAAAGTCCGCCTCTAGATCAGATAACTAAACTTTTGGAAAATTTTAATGTTATTATCCATGAGCAAATTTGCAATATCGGGTCGGCACTTGTTCAAGAAATCAAGGTGTAGTTATGTATTAAAAGATCTGCTATGCCCTTCCAGGAGGTTTCTGAACCTTCAGCTGAAGCACTTGTTAATTTATCTCAAAACTCAAATCTAGCAGCAGAGATGGTTCAATTGGGAATGATCAAAACTGCAATGGATGTTTTATACAAGCCAGAGTGTACCATTACTCGCTTGCTTGTCATGCTTTTGGTGAATCTAACACAATTAGATGCTGGCAGCGCTTCCTTGCTTCAGGTTTGTTTCCTCATGTCAATTTGTGATCATTAGGTATTTTTTAGAATTCGTGAAATGGCCACTGCTGTCATTATACAGAAGGTGACATCCTTCTTTGTTTCCCCCCCCCCCCTTTTTTCATTCATTTTATGGAAATATCAATTATTGATTCCTGTCTGGTTGTCAGACTGATGATGATAAGGTGCATGGACTATATGTGATGAAGCTTGTCAGGTCATTTTGTAGAACCACCCATGAAAGTCATGGTGCGTCCATCCAATCTCAATGTGAATTTGATCTTCTGCAGAATTAATACAGAATTCTTTTGTCCAGATTTTTGAAATCCATTTGGCTAATTGTTTAAATAGCTGTAAATGTTTTTTTTTTAACTAAAACCCTTGAGCTTGTAATGCACTTATTCTATTAACATAATGATTGTGTGATCATAGTTTAATCCACAGTCTAGTTTCCATAGTCACACTGGAAATTTTTCTTTCCCTTCATGTTTACATGGATTGATGAGTAAATAGATTATTAGTGGACCAAACAAAGAGTCTTAAGTCTTAACACTGAATTCACTAATAAGCAAAGGCAGATAATGTTCAAAATACAAATCATTAATATCAAAGACATGCCTAGCCCCTCCTATGCTATGTCTATAATTAAGAAATAAAAAATAACTACTTGCCTACACACAGTGGTTTCATTCCATACATCCATTTTTACACCTAATACATGCTATAACTGTTTTGATTATTCAGTTGTTCACAAATTATTGCTCTGGTTCAGTGATTTTTTTCTTCTTCTAATTTTTTATAGATGATCCTTTTGAACATGTTGGATCAATACTTGTTAATATCTCAAAGCAGCAAGCAGGAAGGAAGCTTCTGCTTGATCCAAAGAGAGGTCTCTTGAAGCAGATAATTAGACAATTTGATTCAAACAGCTCATTGAGAAGGAAAGGGGTATGTGCAATAACTTACTTTACATTATGTTTTTTAAATCTCATGCAGTGCTAGAATAACTTGATATTAGCTCTTGAGGAGTATAAAGTAGTATACTATTTCCATTTACTCTATTATCTTACATACTCTTGAAAGAAGTGGAAAATCAATTTAGAGGTTGCTAAGTCATAGAAACCCTATTTTCCATTTGCTCTATTTTCTTACATGCTCTGTTAGTCATAGAAACTCATGTACTAATGCTGTTGTTGATCATGGCATGCATAACTGAAGCTCATGGCTCCAAACTTAGTAGCCCTTTGAATATATGAAATCGAAATGATTCATGTTCTTGATCGTCTCTTGAGGGATTGTTGTATGTTAATATTTTGCTCTCTCCATAACTGCGGTATTGTTCATTGTGATTATGTTAAATTACTAGAAGTTAACAGTTGACTGCACTAAGGCAGGGCTTTTGGCTCAAACTGAGATTATTGTTATGTTTGATTGCTTGCAGGTTTTTGGAACTTTACACAACTGTTGTTTTGAAGCTGAAAGTCAGCTACAAAATTTACTGTTGATATCTGAGTTTCTCTGGCCAGCATTACTTCTTCCAGTTGCTGGCCCTAAGGTTACATGCTTAACCTTGTCTGACCTTAAATTTGTTGGCATTTCTGATTATTGCCAAGTAATGCTGAGCCAAAACATTTCAAACTGCTTTTAAAAAAATGAGCCTAATTCATTAATTTTTCTAGAATGGAAATAATTTTGCTTACTTGGTGTCTATCCATGGCCCTGTAATTTGTTATAAGAAATGAATTCCCTTTTGAAAGGCATGAAAGAGCTCAATCCTGTGAATATTTAGTGCTGTCATTGCTTTGTAGAATGATAATATGTTTAATAGAGTAAAGAAAAAAGAAGAGAATACTTTCTATAGAATCTTGTCATAGTAAAATATAAGTTTCCTGAATCATATAAAAAAATATCCTTAGTTAAAAGGTGCCAACTTGTAATCAGATTCAAGTGGTCTTTGTGTTAATCTTCCTATCCATGTCCCCCACCCTTTTTGGGCATTATTTACGAGTTATCTGTGGTTTAGTTTACACGGTTTATATCTTACTCTCTTCCATTAACAAAATAATTGTTTTGCAGTTATACAGTGAGCAAGACACGTCAAAAATGCCGCTTGAACTTGGGACTGCACTCTCAATTGAGCGCGAACCAGTTACTGATACTGAAATTCGTATTCAAGCATTGGAAGCCATATACTTGATTGTTTTGCAGGTAAATTTGAAATATATATATATCCAAATCTATGCTTGAATGCTATTGATATTTTGATACTGAACAGTTTTTTGAATCTTAGTACTGTCTGTCGATTTAATGGTAGGAAGCAAAAATCTCTTGCTGTTCCTTTTGCTGTAACAGGCGAATTATTCTATCATATGATTAGAGCCAGTATGTTATTGAACCTACTTATTTCGAATAACTCACCATGAAAACCCCTTTCTTACTTCCTCTTGGACAGGCTTGAGCGATGGAGATTATAAAAGTCGAATATTAATTAATATGCATATCTGTACGTTATAGTAATGAATGTAGTTAACAATAATAAAATCTCCTTCACTTTTAAGTTAATATTGTGATACGAAACCCACCCTATTACTGAAGGGTTGTAGGATGAGGTTTCTATCTAATAAGGCTTCCATGTAATTTAACCTATCATGAAATACATACAGTTAAGTAGGGTTCATAATGTTTTGGGCTTAATATTCAATACAATAACTAATGACTTAAAACCATTCTAGTTTCTATTACCTGATAAAACTAGCAAAAGGTTACACGACATTTTTCTCCGTTTCTGGGCGCTACATGCATGCCTTGGATTGCCTCTGGAATGACCAAGTTTTCTGAATTGAGCCTCAGATTTATGTTGTTGTAATCGTGCAGGAGGCAGGTCGAAGAGCCTTTTGGTCTGTAAATGGACCAAGGATTATACAAGTTGGTTATGAAGATGAGCAAGATCCAAAAGTGATGGAAGCGTATGAGCAACTGGGATCTTTGGTAATGTTTCAGTCTTCTCTAGCCTCTTCTCCTTCTTTGTCTTACTGTTATCAGTAGGTATAATAACCCTGTGAATTTGTGTCAGCTAATTCAAAGCGGAGGAACAGAAGAACCATCCAGTGATAGTACAAATCAGTGATACTTTGGTGTTGTTTCTGTCGGCCTCCCATATATCTCACAGAAATCTGTACTGCAAAAAAGGTCATTCTAAGCCAAAATTTACCTTTTTGATGCTAGAAATGCCACTTTTAGAGTTTCATAGATCATGTGGCTTAGAGGTATTGTAGAATGAGTGAAAGATGCAATTTTTTTTTTTTGGGTGCGTATCTGGGTCTTAGTTTTCATTTCTGATATATATCAAGCATGGAGGATTTTCCTCAGATCACGTATGATGAGGAGCTCTGAATGCTGATGATGATTCTTTGATGGAGTGCATTTTTGCATTATCCTAACTTTTTACCTTGTATTATTATTTTCCTTTCCTCGTCAATGGAAAGATGGACTAAATTCTAAATTTATGGGGAGTGATTTCTAAAGAATCAAACTAGAAGGACCAATTCCCAAATTGAGGGAAGCTACAGGGAATGAAAGTTCTAATTTTTTTACTACCTTCAATTCTAAATATAAGATCTAGTTGACTTTTGTTTTGAGAGATTAAGGAATTAAATAAATTACTTAATCATATAATATATTGTGTTTGATTAGTTAGTTTAGAGAAAACCGATAAATATAAATACTTTAAAGTAATTTGATTAACTTCCTTAATCTTTAAAAAAAAATGAATTGGGTCTTATATTTAGGATTGGAGAGATCAAACATCAATAAAAATTATTTTTGAATTATTTGAAACAATAGTAATTATATTTGAAACTTCAATTGTATCCTACGTCACACTTTAAAATATATATTTATTTTAAATTTATGTAAATATTTTTTAATTATTTTATTATGAAATTGATAGATTATGCCTTTAAAATTGTGTTTAAATTCTTTTATTCTTACTTATTTTTAAAATCATTTAAAAAAATTTCTTAAAAAAAGTTGGGAAAATTGCACTAAGGTTTTAAAGGTCAGAAAAAATAGCAAAAAAGTCTTGTAGCAGATTCCCTTGTCAAAAAGCTCATTAGGGATTGTAGTGAAATTACTTTCTTGGCCCCCATTGATTAAAAAAAGGAAAAGAGAAGCAATGATATATGATTAGGTGTAGATACTTGTCAATTGTCGCTTTATGACTTATCAAAATAGGCACATTTACTTGTCAATCATAAATTTTGAATGCAACATACTCCAATGATGTATTTTGACAAGGTTATGTGACTATTTTGACAAGTTATACATTGTCAGTGTATGTGCTTATTTTAATTTGACAACTTTAAGTGTCTATTTTGACAAATTATATATTGGCAAATGTAAGTGCCTATAATAACAAGTTATATATTAGTAAGTGTATGTGTCTATTTTGATAAGTCACAAAGTGTCAATTGACAAATCCATTTATGTTAATTAAAATAGCTCCCGTTGACAAGTGGATGTGTCTATTTTGAGAAGTAATAGAATGATAATTGATAAGTACATGCACTTAATCATACATTATTGCTTCTCTCTTCCTTTTTTAATCAATGGGGGCAGGAAGGTAATTTCTCATTTGAAATTTATATCACTACAATCTTTAGGGAGCTTTTTTATAGGGGAATCTACTATGAGACTTTTTTGTTATTGTTTTATGTCCTTGGACCTGTGAGTGTGATTTTCCCAAAAAGTTTACCGCTGCAATTTTTTTTCCCCCAATAGACAAGGAAAGCGAAACAAAACTTAAGAGTTAAGACTAAACCCTAAACTAAGTCTGTGGCATAACACCATATAGCTTGTCAGGGTCCATAATGGTCAAACCAGGGTAATCGTTCAGAGCTGTCTTTGCAAGTAAACAGCTCTAACATTCGAATTTCTCTCTATGAACTCCATCAACACTACCCAGTCGCATCGTGGCGTCTCTCTCTTTTAAGATGCATAGCATGATTGCATCTCCTGGACCAACACTCTCTTTGGTGGATTCCATATATGCTAGATGCTTATGTCAGTAATTTCTTGGTTAAATTGTACCCAATTTTTTTTTTATTAAAAAAATTGTGCCACATTATTATTTGGATAAATTGTTATTCATTCATCAAGCCATACTCCAATTATATAACTTTATCTGGTACTGTGAAAATATACTCAAACTATCTCTCTCCCCATCACACTATACACACACACACACACACACACACACACACACACACACACACACTCCAACTTTGTTGACATTAAATTTTCTCTATTCTAAATTTTTAATTATGTATTTTTATTCTTTTCAATGAATTGATGACTGATATATGAGTGGCTAAAAATTGTTTTGTTGAGTATTTTTTTGTTTTACTAGCAGCCACATATTGGTATTGAGCAGCTCAATCATTGGTGCTTTTTTTTTTTTGGGTCAAAGGGCTTAATCAATGGTTTAATGATAGGCTTACCTGCTAGGATATGCTATTTAACCTAACTGGAATAAAGTATTTCTGAATTAATATCTTTTTGCTTTTTATAAGTATTTTTTCAATTTTATTGGTTTAGGCATGTACTATGTGCATTAGGTAGCCTAATGCAGACCTGAACCAACAAACCATGCTTCAAATTAGGATAATGCACAATTTTTTATTTATAATATTTAGAGTTATAAATTAAATTTGAATATTGACAATTTCGGTTTTTCTAACTAATAAAATTTCTAACCAGACCTTTCACTGATTTTTATTTTTTTAAAGCAATTTTTTCATCCAAAATTTTATTATAGAAAAAAAAATCCTTTCCAAATGACCTAATTCGTAACAACTAATAAGATATATATAAGTTTTTCCCATAACTGCTACTCACATGATAATGGATAATATTTTATTTTGGTTTTTTTTTCCTAACTTTCGTTTGTTGTTTTGGTTGCTATTATGTGGTATTTCTGTTTCCAGACTTTGTATGGTTGGTTGTTTATGATATATGAAATAGTCCTCCTGTTGGGAAAAAAAAGTAAAAAAAAAAAAAAAAACTTTTAGCCATTTGAAATCCATAGCCAACAAAACTGCCTTGACAGGTAACATCTCATTTGAATTGAAAGTTTTCAAAATTGCAAGGTACTACAAGGTGTAACGAAAAAATTGAATATAAAGTATAAACCATGATGATATGACTTTTAATTTAATCACAAATAAATAATTATCAATATTACATTTTCTTTAAAACTGTATTACTATATAAATTTATGCATTAAGCCATTAACCTATAATGATATTATGACTCTTGGCTCAGGGATACATCATCCAATATGATACTACTCCTCTGGTCCTAGAGAATGTATTTCTTAATCTTATTTATAAAGCGTGTAGTTATATTTTTTATATGAATATATCATTTTATTTATAATTTATTATTGAGTAGATAATTATTTTCTTAAAAAATATGTAGTTCAGTAGTAATAAAGATGGAAAATTATTATTAAATTTTAAGATAAAATTAATAGAATTTAATGTTTTTCTTAATCTATATGTGAAACATGCCCAGTGGGATAAATAGCAATATGAGAATACTCCATGATCATATTTTAATAATTTGAATCGAATATCTGTCTGTTCAAGGAATTCTGACTGGCTCAACGTGGTATCTGACGTGGCATTGGTTTGGGTCCAACGCGCTGTCCAACGTTGAAGTTTGAACCCAGCTCAATAACATTCAAATTTTCAAATGTTCCAGAAACAAAAAACAAAAAAATTCAAATAATTGTCTGGTCAAAGGCGGTGTCGTTTTACTGCTTACGATTTTTCCAATGCGTTGAAACGACCACGTCGCGATCTTTCTCCGGCTTTGAAACTTCAGTCCTCTGTCACCACCCACACCATTATTCTAACTTTAGCCCGATCTCCACCGTCCATTTTTTTTCCTTCCGCCTTTATCACTTTACTCTTTTCCGATTTCCTCTCATGTTGCGACACGTAGAAGTTGCTCGATAAAACACGTAGACTAGCTAGCTCTCGCCAATTTATAGTGATATTTTGATTATTTTCGTTGCGTTCGGCTTCGTCCTTCTTCTGTAGCCTTCCCTTCTCTACCTGGATTCCGATCACCTTTGGAATCTTCCGTTTGTGGGGAGCCCTAACTCTATATGGTCCCGAGCCAATAATTCCAATTTTATTGTTATTTGGCTAGCCGATTAATCATAAGGAGGGAGAGTCAGTTTTTGAAGTTAGGGTTTATTTATATGTTCTGTTTTTTCCTCCGTGAACTTCTATCGGGTTTTCATGTGAATTTTTGAGACTGGTTAGATTCTGAGTTCTCTTTTATTTGTTTTTCGAGAGATGGATTTGGGGATTTCTGATGAATTGTTGGGAACCTTTGCCCCAATCTTGGTATATTGGATTTATTCCGGAATTTACGTTGTTCTCGGATTGTTTTCTGAGAATTATCGATTACACCCGAAGAAGGATGAAGATGAAAAGAATTTGGTATCCAAGCTTTCGGTGGTGAAAGGAGTTCTTCTTCAACAAGTAGTTCAGGCTGTTGTGGCAATAATCCTGTTTGCGGTAAGTGATCAAGATTTTTTTTCTTATGAATTCTTTTAATCGATGGAAACTCTTAAAACTGTCTGATTGTGATGTTAACTATGTACGCCTGCTCATCTGAATCCTGATTTTTTTAATAGATGTTATGTTTGGGTTTTACTTTCCAATTTTATCATATGGGAATTGCGTGCGCTTATTTTATGCTACTTCATATGGGGTACCCACTCTGGATATCTGACTACTTCCAAGAACCCCGCATCGAATTCTTTATTTACCTCATCCTTATGCTCTTTCCTCCCCCACCTGGCACATCCATGAGAGATACCGGGCCCTCCCGATATAACGAACATTCATAGACCAGATTGAACATTTCAATGAAACTTTCTGGCCTTTCCCATAGTAGGTGTCCCCCTCATTATTAAGGGAGAGTTTTCCTTTCCAAGGCCTTACTTATTCCAGCGGATAAGAGAACGACGGACAGGGGCTACAACAGCAGTTACTTGTGCTGCGGCAAGAGCGGAGATCCCTCAAAGACTAGCACCGTCTTCTCTTTTTCCTGGCTTTGAGTTCACTCCCTTTCTTCGTTCTGCTACTGGACTTATACCATGAGCCTATCCTTAGAGCGGAGGCAAGCAAAGGGGTCACCCTCTGATTCTTGGTAGGTGACTTAACTTAGGGTCAGGCCTTTCTCTCTTCCTATCTTGCCTATCTTTTCTTTGTAGTGGCCATGTCACATAGTCGAGTCGTCCCGGTTCTGCATGCATGTCTTCGAACGAATCCTACCGCTCGAATGGAATTGGATCGGCTTGGATTGGATAACTGGTTCATTCAAGTCTTTCATTCAAGTAAGAGCTGGAAGTACGAGAACGAATCCTACCGCTCGAATGGAATTGGATCGGCTTGGATTGGATAACTGGTTCATTCAAGTCTTTCATTCAAGTAAGAGCTGGAAGTACGAACTGTCTCGATCTGCTTGTTGATTGGTAGCTTGATTGCCCCATAAGGAAGGGAATTGGCGTTAGCGTAACGGTAGATCGGTTTGACCCTTTCTCGGAGAAGTCTTCTTCGACTAGCAATGTTGACAGGTATTTTCTTTCAAGAAGAAGCCCAGTTCACAGAAAGGAAGTGAAAGTCACTCGATCGATAGAGAGAGGAAGCGAAGATCTATAGGTAGACTACAATAGCACCTTACCTTGGTACGGAGAAAGGGATTGCTCTAGAATAGGTTTCGTCATTCCGTAAGAATTTAGTAGATAGAGTATGGGAAGTCTGCCTTGCGGCTGTAACTGCGTGCGTTTTGTGATACAGTTACAAGGGTTATTTTGGCTTTTGTTTACTGCCCTTTATATAAAGCAGTGTACCATTGGCACTCTTTGTTAATCTGAGTGCTGCGACTCAAGAGCCAACTTCCATCCTTGTATCCGTATCGTTGACCCGGTCTGGTATTCCCCGTGTCATTCTCCTACCCTTAAATGTTATCTAAGGAGGTTAGACTGGTATGGGTGATAGCCTGGTTTGACTTCACCTATCATGGCTGTGTGTTATAGTGGTTGATTATTGTTTGGGTTCCGGGGAAAACCCGGGCCAACATTCTCATCTATTGTAATACTACAACCAGATATTGGTTTAGTCTTAAAGATTGGTGTGAGATTAAAGTCTCATCCCTCTCTCTAACCGGTCTATCAACCAGACATCTCAGGTACTCCTCTGGTTAAAAGGAAGTACTTGGGAGCCGACCTGGAAATGAACCCCCAATCTCGGGTTTGGTCTTTCATACTAGGTTAGTAACCCAAGTGATGAATTGACCATCCGAGGTGAACTGCCATTCCTTATATATAATTATTATAAGTATGTAATAGCTTTGTTCTCCCCGTTACCAAGCATTTTGCAAGGTACCGAGAGGGTTTATTTCTGCTGGAATCAGTTGGTATCCCCGGATGTTAAAGTCCATGGTTACCAGTGGAGATCCTGTTACTCTGTTGGGATATTGATTTCTTTTTAAAGTATTAACCTTAGATATTTAACTAAGGTGTCCCAATGGTGGCAGGCCGGTAATCAGAGAAATTTCACTGTCGTCATAGTCTCCCTAATGGTTGACTAGAGAAATTAGATTGTTTTCGTATCTATCTAATATAAATCATAAAGGAACCTTTTTCATCCCTAGAAGCAAAAGAAGATGACAAGTTAGGGAAGTTTTCGTTAATGTTATCTCCCACGCAAACTGATGATTGATTTCCCACTTCGGAAAGGACCCCTACACTTTTCAATTATCTATTCTTTCCTCTGTGAGAAATGGTTAAAATGGTGATTGCACTTTGGTGTTAAGTGGTCCTTTTATTGATTATTTGGGGGTGTTTTCTTGCACACTGAGCCAAGCGTGTTGTTGAAAATCACCCCAAAAGACTGAAGAACCCAAATTCAATGATCTTATGAATATTTTTGCTTTAACTCTTAAATTATGTTGACTTCTATTTTTTTCTTGGACTTAACGATTATAACAGATTGAATAGTATATAGGTTTTCTGGAAAACGAATAATCAAGTATTACTAAAGCACCATCAGGAATGGATTTGATCTGCTAATTCTTAATGGAATAAGGGAGGAGGCTAGTTGCGGACTTGATGAGGCTGACTAGGACACTTGTTAATGATTAGCTCAAGGCGAAGTGCCCTTCTTGAATATTATAGTAATGAATATACTGCGGCTCGTTTGTGTATCACAAATAACAAGTAAATAAATCTGAGGATGAAATTTGTCATGAGACTTCTTTAGATAACAGTCCATGGCCAGCTAATGCAAACTCATGTCAACAATGAACAAACCACTTGAAACCTTAATCATAGCCAATGTTATGCTTCATTTTCATTTCCTCATATACCTAGTATTGCTATCAAAGTGGCAATGGAAATTATAGGAGAGATTGTATTTTCCTTTATAATTCCTGGCAATAATATCTTTTTTTCTTCCGTACATGTTAAGCACTATATTTATAAATGGGTAAAATTTTGTTTGGATCGAACATTTGAAATTATAATTACCTTTTTTTGTTACTGTGTAGGTCACTGCTGAAAGTGGTGGTGATGGTGGAAATGCTAATGTTGAAAATACCTCCATCCTTGTATTGGTGAGACAATTTGTTACTGCTATGGTGGTTATGGACACTTGGCAATACTTCATGCACAGATACATGCATCACAACAAGTTCTTATATAAGCACATCCACTCTCAACATCACAGACTTGTTGTTCCCTATGCATATGGAGCTCTCTACAATCATCCTGTAGAGGGGCTTCTTCTCGATACTGTGGGTGGAGCTTTATCTTTTCTTACATCAGGCATGAGCCCGCGGGTCTCCATCTTCTTCTTCTCGTTTGCCACGATTAAAACTGTGGATGATCACTGTGGATTATGGCTCCCTGGGAACCTTTTTCATATATTTTTCACAAATAATTCAGCTTACCACGACGTGCACCATCAGTTATATGGCACCAAGTACAACTTTTCGCAGCCTTTCTTTGTCATGTGGGACCGAATCCTGGGTACTTACATGCCTTACTCTTTGGAGAAAAGGAAAGGTGGAGGTTTTGAAGCTATGCCTTCTAAAGAGTTCAAGGCGGATTGATCTTTTGTTTGAAGAGCACATTCTTTGTCTGTGGTTGTAGTATTATTTTTACATGTGATGAGCCACACTTGCCAAACTTCATCCTTGTATATACATATAAATGTTTGTGATCAATCTTTTGGCTTTATTTATGTCCATATTAGATTGCCTTCTAATAAGGAAATTGTGGATCTATCTATTCCTGTGGTTTTCCATACCCTTCCGTTATATTGCTGGCTTTAGCTCGCTATGTTGTCTTGCTTTTTTCTCAACTTGTATTTTTCTTCTACAAATTATTTATTTGTTCCGCCTACCTATCTTTGCGCTTCTATTTGTCAGAAAGTTCAGTTCGTGTTAATCTTTAACCGTAGATTTAGCTTACCATTTGAAAATCTAAGGCATAATTCAGCAGATATTAGACTATATAAAAACGATAGAAAGTTAACACAAGATAAACGAACACAAACATGTGGAAGGAATCAAAAGCGTCTAAATTGAGATTATGATTTGCATACCAAAGTTAAATTGAGATTATGATTAACATACCAATGAAGATTTGAGAATGGGGAGTACGAAGGAAAGCCTGACGAAGAGGGTCAAACATTGCAACTCGTTGGCATTTCACTTGGCCTTGTGCCGCCGTGATGAGAGCATGGATGTGATGATTACTAGTCCAAAGGGAAAGCCCCTTAAACATATAAATCCCACTCTATTTGTGAGATTTCATGATTTGAAACTCAACAAAAAGCTTCGCAATCACACTAACACCCATTCCTTTTTTCGGACAAAAGTTAGAATGATGGTTAACTTCAACAGACCACCATTTATTAATCAAGAGAGACTTGGATGACTAATCCTTGTGGTGAGTGATTCCAGTCGTCTGAAATAGTTTTGAATCATACACCTAAACAGTCATTTTACATTTTTATCAAGGAAATTAATGTATATTGCTAAGTAGGATGAACTAGAGACTTGACCAATAAGATTTCCATCTAAATCAAAATTCTACAACCCCTCATGTATATAAAGATATGTGGCAAGAATTCCCAGGCAGGTCTATTAAGTCGTATTAAAAACCTAACTTTGAACAAATATACCATAATTACTTTTGTGCCTCACAATAAAGATATTGGACACCAAGTTTAGAGCTTGTGGAGAGAGGAAAGCTATCATGTTCTGAGTGGTCCATGAAATGGGTACAAAGCTTATCCTTCAATCAATGATAGTGCAGACTCTATAGATGGTTATACCATAATACCAAAACCATTATAGTGATAGACAGAGGATAAATATTTTGATGTTAGACATGACCAATTAATATGTTAATTTGCACCTCATAAAGCTGGACCTGTTAACATCTTTAGAATGACATTCTATTTTGTATTAGATAGACATATAACAAGTTTTCTTTATGTGGACTTGATAGATTGTCTGCTTTAGCTTTCTCCCTAGTAAATATATGGATTGTGATTCATTGAATTTTTCCCCTCTCAAGTTTCATGAAATTATTTTTCTACAAATTCCAGATATCCTGGACTCTATGGAAGTTTCAATACTTAGTAGATGATTCACTATGCAGATTACAGGTGTTAAGTCATGAGTTAAAACACCACTAACAGAATGAAAAGAAGTAGTGGAATAGGAGCTTCTGATTTTGGTTTATCAGCTTCAGAAATTTTCAGGTAATTTTATTTTTACAATATCTTTACATACTTTTGATAGATTTATGCAATATCATTGACTGTGACACAAGAATAATGAAGCTCAATGGATGGACCACCATATTTATTAGGTGGTTCTGGTATTGAAAATGCCTGGCTTCATTCCTTGGTGAGCATTTTTCCGTCACTGTTTCTAGTTGCATGTCACTATAAAGACATTCTCAAGGCTTGAAATTCTCAATTATTCAGCTGTGATGAATAATCCTCTCATAATTACACTTTATTTATGTCGAGGACTTGATGATGCATGCTCAAGCTTGTATGGAATGTCACGCCATCAAGCATATAGAGCAAAACTCTTTCCGTCAAATAGTTAAATTTCACTGTACTTGAAGGATGGTTAACTTTATAGTCAAACACTTTTTTGTGTGCCTCTTTTATTATTTTCAACAGCCAGATGCACCAGGGGGAACAACACATATAGAAAAGGTAGATCTTGTATCATTTGCAAGTGGTCCTTCTAATGAAAAGTATCATCAAAAGTTAAAAAAAAGGAAGATAGTCGCACTTTCCAAAATGTAATGGCTATATATCAGATGTATCCAGTATTATAAATAAAAACAAAAAGCTATGCAACAAGCAAACACTGGATTAGGGATAATTGAAAGAGGCTCATGCTTTGGCAATACGAGGTTTCCTTTCACAACCTTATCTAAGGTAATATGAGTCCATATGCATCCTTCCAAAATGATCCACTTCATCATGTTTGTGAACCTGACACAGCAAATACTGATGGGCAATATATATATATGTGTATGTATATATATACATCTCAATGTGCAAGCAAAATAATATTACAAGGTTTTAAGAGGAAAACACATGAGACACCTGGACTGAGAGCTAAAAATGATTTTAGTAAATAAATTTAAAACTCAAATACACCAAGGGAAAATACATAACAAAGTCCAAACTGCTAGTAAATTCAAAGTACTGCTAAATGTATGGGGGTTGAGAAACATGTGATGAGTATGAACGTTGAAGTTGGGGTCTGGCATAAGCATGTTGCCCATGAATTGCACCAAGATTTGCCATCTTTGGATCTGCCTTAAACCTTGTCACCTGAGCCAAGGTATCCGACCGGCGACGAATTAGAGGGCTCTGATTCGGTTTCTCATAGGTTATGAAGGCATCCCCAGCCACCCTTACAGCCTTGTAACTCTTGCAGCCCAACAGCGTACTAGAATGTCTCCTCTGCCTCTGTGTTTCTCTGCTGGCTTTTGTTGTTTCAGCTGGTGATTTATAAGCTGCTTTTGTCGTTGGTATTGTGCTTTGTTCTTCGCCGTCTGACAAGACAGAGAAATCTGCGGCACTAGCAGTGACCACACTCCATTCTATGCTTGCCTCACTTGGTGCATAACAAGTTGTAGTAGGGGAGGCACAACCAGAAGCAACTTCTGATGTTTGTCTATTAAGGAAGTGGTGGTTGGTTTTCCCTGTGAGACTGTCAATCTCAAATAAATCTGAACTTGCATCACTCTCAGTATCATTGTAGTTTCCTGAAAAAAGGTCAATTTCTTCAACTTTATGTGCAGCAGCAGAATCCTTAGAAGGCATTGTGAGCCTTTTATCAAAGGTTAAAGATCTCTTGTTATTCAATATTGGAGAGCCAAACACCTCCAATGATTTCCTTGGCTTCTCTTCTTCCTTTTGCTGAAGTTTCATATTCACCAGTTGATTTTCTAGCCCAGAATTCACAGCTGAGAATGCTAAATCAGGCTTTTTGAAGCAAACATCTTTATTGGCCAAGGCTTCTTCACGAGGCTTGTTTGTTGTTTTAGCTGAGTAATCGGAATCTTTATGAGTTCCTTTTCCATGAATAACACCATAAGTAGCACTATGGTTATGTTCATTGATATCAATAGAATTATCATCAGCACAGTAACATTTGCAGCCAAGAACAGCTAAGAAACTCTTCCTCTGTTGAATTTTGCTGTTCCTGTTCCTGGAAGATTTTCTCTGAATCCTTGGTAACAATTTACTTTGGCTGTTCCAACTTGATTCAGATCGAACACTTGGAGTTCCATAGTGGGATTTATTGAGATTTCTGGTTTCTAGAGTTTTGTGTTGTTGTTGTTGTTCATCTTGATGATGATACTGGTACTGTCTTGGAGCAACTCTAGGACCGTCATGTTGCTCCATTCCTCCATTGAAGTACTTTTGAGCTTCAAAGACTCCAATATCACCATCTTCTTCCCTTTTGCTGGTAAAGGAACTACGAACATGCCTGCCTCCTGATTCTGCAACAACTAGTTTCTTCTCTTCATTGCTGTTCAAGTATGAAGAGATGAAGGGAGCATCACGTGGGTGGTTAATTCTGTTGTTGTCAGAGGTGGTGGAAGAAGTTCTTAACTGATGGAGGCTGCCGTTTGCAGTAATGGTAGCCATGGTCACAGGATTGTTCTTGATCATAGTTTCAAAGTACTCAGAAACAGGAAGAGTATTGAAGAAGATGGTACAGTGCTGGAAATTGCCTAAGGAAAAATTGAAAGAAGGAAAGTTGGGTGAAGCTTTTTGCAGGAACGACTAGAGAAAGGTAGAAGAAAGGAATTGAAATGGAGTGAAGGGACACAGGAGGAGGAGGGGTACAAGTAGAGAGGGTTGTGGAGTACGAAAATGTCAAGAAGGTGGGCCATGTGCTTCTGGCCTAATTGACACCTCCTCCACAGTTTTCACGCCTCAGCATGAAGCATTGCTGTCAATCTCCCCATATGACTCTCTAAGTTTAATTTATTAGTATTACGTTTCTAGTTTATAAAATTATGTTATTTTATATTTAAATTTATGTTAATCATAAATTTGATTAAACTCATGAATTTATATAATCTTATAAAATTATGTTAACTCGCACTTAAATTTATATTAGTTTATTCTTTTTATCATATTTACTAGTTATATATATATATATATATATAAACTTCATAGATTTTTTTTATATGATAAATTATAAATTTTAATACATCTAATTTCAATTATTCATACTTAAATATGTTTAAATTAAATTATTATCATTTTTATATTTTTATTATATTATTATATATTTTAACACTTATTTATTAATAAAAAATAAACTCGTAGTTTATGATCCGAGTTTATATTCTTGTCACAATTCAACAAGCTTGCGCCTAAGAGTCTGTTGGTAGGAGGGAAATAAGAGGAAGGAAGGGGAGGAAAAATTTTTATTAGTTAATTTTTAAAAAGTTAGAGAAGTGGGGTTATAAAATTTTAATAAAGATAAGATGTAAAATAAAAAATAAAAAAAATTAACTAAAAACTTCTAACTCTATTTCTTCAATTTTTTTTAAATCTAAGTCATAAAATTTTTCCTTCCCCTCCTTTCCTCTTCAAATCCCTCATATCAAACAACCCCTAAGTTTTTTAGTGTTTTTTTTTTTTTTTGACCAGTAAGTTTTTTAGTGTTCAGACCAATAAATGGGGGAAAATGATATATAAGAACTTACGCTCATTGCATATAAATATAATTAAGACTCTTAAAATCTTGGAAAGCCTACTTCAGTTAAAAAAGGGTCGGATGCGTCAGTTCGGGTCTAGTCATTAGTATTTCCCATTTTTACCTTATTCAATTATGGCTTCCACTTTTAATAGTATTTAATAAATTGATGGAAATTTGTAACATAGGCTATTTAATTATTGGTTATTAAAAAATTTTATTTTAAAAATGCTTTTAATGCCATTAATCCAAAACATATCCTAAAAAGATGGGGAGCCTCTTCATTTTCCTTACTGTTCATTTTCCTCCTCTTCTTTATTTTCATAGTCAGATTAACTTTGAATGGTTGAGATTCAATATCTTATAAAAATATTATTATAATATTAAATAAAAAAATGTATATAAATAAATTTAAATAATTAAAATTTGATATACTAATTCATATCTTTATACTTTTATTAAAGTATTACGCACACACTTTTTATAGGATATTGAATATCAACTGTTCAGAGTTAATCTAATGGTGAGAATAAAGAAATAGAGGGAAGTGGACGATAAAGGAAATGAAAAGGTCATTCTCCTGTTGTAAGGACATTTTAAAAAATGTATTTTTAAAATATTTTTAATATCATTAATTACATGTCATTAACAATTTGCAATAGGAAAAATTAGGGAGAAAGACCAAAAAAAAATAATATGTATTGTAAAAGACCTTAAAAAAATATAATTATTTAGAATGACCAAATTTCAAAACATAAATTTAAAAATACTAAATTACTTTTGCTCAAACTTCCTATATTCTCTTATTCTTTTTTTTTTTTTGCCTTCTCCTATATTCTCTTATTCAATCTCTCCGACATTCTATTTTAAAATTAATGTGAATTTTATTTTCCACCAAAATCAAAATCGTCAAAATCATCATGACAAGATTTTTTTTTAATTTTTTTTTTTTGCCAACATCAACATAATATGTTTTTAACATAATTAAAATTAGTGAGTTTGAAAAATGTACTTTTTAAAAAAATGAATTTATGTGAATTTTAAAAACTAAAAATTTCATATAATATTAATATATTTATCATATGATTATGTTGATAGAAAATAAAAGTTAAAAAAGGATCATGTCACTGAAGATTTTGACTGTTTTAATTTTAGAGAAAAATAAAATTTAAATTAGTTTTAAAATAGAATGTGAAAGAGATTAAATGAGGGAATGTGTGAAGTTTGATTAAGGGTAATTTAGTATTTTTAAATTTATATTTTGAAATTTGGTCATTCTAAATAATTACATTTTTTAAGGTTCTTTACAATAAATAATATTTTTACTTGTTCCCTCTCCCTAATTTTCCCTTTGCAGTAATAATTCCATTTATATTTTTATTCAGAAATTGTGTTTAATGGTAATTAATACATTAATGATAACATGTATGTTTGAAAAATTATATTTTCAAAATAATTTTAATGCCATGAATTATATTAATTATTTGTAATCAGTAATCCCATTTATATTTTTATTTAGAAATTGAATTTAAATATAATTGATGGATTAATGAAAACATGGAGTAAAGACGTTTTAGAAATTGTATTTTCAAAATACTTTCAATATTATTAATTACATGTTATTAATGGATTTGTAATTGTTACTTGTAATCCCATTTGTATTTTATTTATATCATTTTTCATCATTAATTTTTTATTTCTTTATATTTAATTGGTACGATAGATTGTTCATATTTTTTGTGCTGCTATCTTGAGTGATTTTAAAATCTACAATAACTCTATTCTCTTCGTTTCTTTAGCTCCCTCACTGCGACTGAATGAGCGAAGCAGGAGCAGTGAAACACTGACCCAATAGATGAACATAGGTAAGCAACAAACTAGGACTAATGACAATGAGCCTAAAATTGTCCATCCTTTAAGGTGTGTTTGGTTGGAGGGGAGAGAAGGTGAGGAAAAATTTTGAATTAAATTTCTTTTTTTTTTTTTTTTATACTAAGGATCCCCTCCTCTCTCCCTTTTCTGATAAATTTAATAAGGTAATATACCCTCCCCTCAAACCAAACACACCCTTATTATTGGGGCTTGATTATAAGGAAGAAAGGAAATTGAATTTGAAATTATACATTAAATCATGAATTATAATTATATTAATATGGTCTAAGTATACTAAGGAGCTTTATATTTCATGATTGTAGGGATCTTCATAACTAGTTTATTAGTGCAATAAATTATATTAATGTGATTAAATTTGGGTTAAACAGTTTACTTCATATTTGGTTGACAGGACTGATAATCACACCATCAAAATTATCTATGCACAATTATTAGGGTTTAAATATAAGGAATGAAATAAATTGAATTTGAAATTAGAGGAATCATAATTATATAATTAATTGTGATCTAAGCATGCCAAGGAACTTCACTTTCTATGATTGTAGGGATCTTCATAAATTATATTAATAATTAGGTTATTAGTGCAATAAATTTTAAAAATTATGTCCTAATGATAATGATTTGATTTTGAAATAGTGATTCCCAGATTTTATTATTGGTGAACAAAAATTATGTCTCTATTATAAGATCCCAATTTTATAAGGTCAAATTAATTTTCCAAAAATATTTTAAAATTAATAAAAATGCGAAAGCCTTATGGTCATAGTAAATACAAAGACATAACATGAGCTCTAAGAGTACAAAATAGCCTTCAAGACTCACTCCATGTGTGCCTTCCCTTTCTCCCTACTAAAATAATCACCTAAAAAAATATAATAACCATAAGATCCAAATATCTCTATAACCATTGGTTATTTAGAAATATACATGTAAACCAATATTGAGAACATACAGTTCAAACTCACAATAATTTAATTATATTTCTTTATATAAAACCTTTCACAAAGTTCTCGATTTGGTATCAAAACCTCCTCCCAAAAAGAATTCTAAAACAATTGAGCATCATTTCATTTTCCAAATATTCTTCATAAGAGATATCACATATATAACATGTCAAACAAATATTGAGGCACAAACCATTCTTATTACCCTGTCTACCCTCTTATAACCGTTGACTGGAGCCATAACTAACACATAATCCAACAGAAATACATCAATTACACATAATTTCCAAATCATGAGGCGTCACCCTATCAAGGTCCCTAGCTTGTCATGATTACACTATGGCTCCCCTCCTTTTTACAACTAAGGAGATGTCAATGTTCATTAACCCGGTTAAAAGAAAGGTGATACTAAAGACTCTAAGAATGTCCAAACTCATCAATATAATTTTTAATCCAATATACAATTGCAAATCAAACCCTCCATAGGCACAACAAATCCCAAAACAGTTTAATATATACATATATAAATATATAATTGACAATTATATAAAAAAATAACCAAGATTACCTCAATTCCAAACCTATTTTTACCAATATTTGAATGCTTCCAATTTATTAACACCAAATAATTCAACTTCAAAACTCTCCTTCTTTCTTCTCCACGCTCATGCTCTCCCTCTCGTTAGATACGCACCTTGTGCGTTTAAATAGAGAAGAGGGAGAGAAGGATTGGGGTGCATTATTGCACCCCTCTCTCTTTTCAACAATGGTGGGCAACAGCCCACGTGCTGATGTCACCATTTATATATTATTATAATATTTATAATATAATATATTATTATAATATTATAATATTATATTATAATATTATATATTTAAATATATATTGCGAATATAGAGAAAGTGAAGATGAGTATAAATAATTGTGGGCCTCATATTATTTTATTATATATATTGATTTATATAGATAAAAATATTTTTAAGTTTTTTCTAAATCTCAGATTACTTAATAAATCACATCCTAAAAACATTTAATTACTATTTAAAAAATTTTGGAATGTTACATCTATTAATAGTGTCAATACCGCAAAGGTGGAAAATGAAGTTTTCGAATATTGATTAATAATTAAAATATTAATACCGCAATAATTACAATTAGGGTATTAATCGATAAATTAAAAATATTTCAAAATAATATAGTTCACTTTAAAAATAAATTAGCTTTTGACTTTCATGAATAATAATAATTATCGCATAAGCAACCAATTAGACCTCATAAAAAGAAATTCACTATTTTTCAGATGCATTATAGATTTTTGGACAAATATAAAAGGAAGTTTATAGAATATTATCAATTAATATATTAATTGGGATGTTAATATGACAATAACTCTTATTTCAACTTTTGATGATAATTAGATATTAATTGAGATATTGATAACTTTAAAATTAAGTTTTCTTTTGTTTTTTAAAAAATGATAGTAATTAACTTCATAAGCAATCAATCTGATTTTTTTAAAAACATTCATAATCGAATAAATAATGTTTTTTTATGTCTCATCTCAAACAACACTCCTCGTGTAACACTTCTTAAAACAAACAGTTCTTGGAATTTTTTGCTATAAAAAGTCCTGGAATTTGAAAAATTATGGAGCAGAAAGTTTCTCATAACAAAATGAAAATACCATTTTTTTTAAGTATTTATTTACCCTTCTTTCTCTCCATTTCTGTTAGCTTTCATTTTTCCCCTTTTTTTTTTTAATGGAACCCTTAGACATGCCTAAACCCAACTGTTTACTTTCTTAAATAAGAAACTATTTATGATTTGTCCCCTTTCCGCAGAAAGGGTGCCGACTACCATAGAGAAAAACCAAGACTCTCAATATTTCACTTGATAATCGAAATCAGATTTTTTTTCTAAAGTTGGTTAATACACATTAACCAAATCAGATCTTTTTTTTCTTTTAAGGTGGGTTAATACACAGTAACCAAAATGAGTGAGATAAAACAATGAAGAGACAAGGGACATGTAGGGAACCAGTTGGTCTTTATATAGCTGTCTTTTTGGGTATGTAGTTCCCTAATGGTACAATTCTCTTGGTTACACACAATCACACACACTCACAATTACTATAAGCAGATAAGGTTTGAGGTTGCAAATCGATCATTTTATTCATTTCATGCCTGCTAGGTGAAAATCACAAGAGCCAATCAAAATTAAAGGGGTTGGATATTAGTAGAAAAATTATCATTTGGTATTTCCCCAAGAAAAAATAACTTGAATTAAATTAATTAATAATATTTATATTTCCAATAAACTTTTACTCACTCTACACTATGGTATTTTTTTGGTATGTTCTTTCCATTTTTATGGGTATACTAGTGTTCTCTTTATATTTATATTGTTTTTATTAAAAAAAAAGGTATTAATGACATGATGCTTTAAGAATATAAAACAATTTCTGACTTTGAATAGTGTACTTTAAAATTGTTATCTTGTAGCTTTCAATTCGACATAATAATTAAAAAATATAAATATGATTAACTAATCATAATAGAAAACATGACAATAATTGCATTTCTGATTATGCAATGAAAAAAGAACTGTTAATTAAATATCTCTAATTTCCATAGTTACACAAGACATCTTATTCATTGCATTTTTTAAAAGAAGTCTCAAAATATCAGCAGAATTCAAAGCCAATATCTTGTAGGGCAAGTCGCATTATTATTAATTAAACCAATTTAATTTATTGGATAAGAATGTAGTATGTCTTATTCATCTTTTAAGGCTATGACTTCTGAAACGACTTTTTCTCATAAACAATGATTATCTAATATAATTTAATAAAATTAGTGATTTTTTTTTCTAATATATATCAGAGTTCAAGACATAAACTCATTACATATAAATTTATTATTCTGATCTTATATCACAATAAACCCACAAGTCTTAAAATTTCACACAAAATAATTTCTAATACAACTGTGGTTATGAGTCCATCAAAATATCAGAGTACACAACATAAGGCCTCAGGCCTAACAAGAGTTAAAATATTTATCTCAAATCAGTTACTCAACAATAAAAATAACGTGTCATTCCAGAAACATGAAAGCCCTATAATGGCAATATAGAAATTAACACGACACCAATACCAAAAGAGGCATACAAGATTCTCAATGTCTATGCCTCTAGTTGCTTCCCTTGGCCTCTAGCCAGATTAGAGGTCTCGCCTAAAAAATTATTTATAATGACGGGGTGAGACATAAAGTCTCAGTAACCAAAATCAATTTACAAAATATACAGGGAAGGATTGTAAGTCAGAGAAGCATGTTTAACTGGCATAATAATAATAATAATAATAATAATAATAATAATAATAATAATATTCTCATAATTTAAAATTTAATATAATATAATCAATGAATAAAATCATCCCCACTCATCCATCATGCTCCTCCTTATCTCCTCTGGACTGGTACAACCTATCAGTGCTAGTATACCCGGCCAAAGGTTAGCTAATCACATCAAGAATACTGCCCCCTCCCATGCTACCACCAATATACCTTAACAGGGAGGTGTCTGCCTAAAACACTCAACTCAAAATCCGGGTCAGGATTGAGAGAGCCGATGGGCACACATTTCACAATATCTCTTCCGCACAACCCAACATATCCCATAATATAAAAATAATAAATTAATACAGTTTCCGAAAATAATTACGAGATTCTCAATTCTTATACAATATTCCATCCCAAACAACATATTCATCACAACAGTAACAATTTAATAATAATTTTCACTTATATATGTAAATTGGAAAATACATTGCTTCACTGAAATAAATTCATATTCAAACATAACAAAATATTTCAAAATACATACAAGTAGTATTGATAAAAGTAAGGTTCATAAAACACCTTACAGACCAAAGTAAGCATATAAAATAAATTAACATCGGTTACCTCAACTCCAAGCTTAATCTTAATTTGGATAGTAATACTCATGTAATCACCGATCACAAGAAAACTCTACATTATTAATGTAGATACTAATTAACCAAAAATAACAATAAAATAATTAATTTACATAATTTAACTCCTACAACCCAATTTTCTCTACAATTATTATCCTCAATTATTCTAATTTCCTTAAAAATCCTTAATCATAGATCATTCCTCATAAACCCAAATCACTCATTAAAATTCTTAAATAATATTTAACATACCTATAATTACAAAATCCTTAATATCAAATTTTTAAATAATTAAATCTCTTTTTCATAATTTATATGGGTATAATAAAATTATTAAATAACTCCTCAAATCTCTACATAATTAAAATCATATCAGATTCTAGTTTAAATATTAAATCATAACTCATATTTTTTATAGAGCTCAGATTTAACAAAAATAAACCGATTAAAACCTTCATAATACCTCCAATAATCCAAATAAATTATTTAAAAAAATTTTGATCTGTAAAAACGCCCTGTGGAAATTAAGTTATATCCTATTTATAAATAAAATTAATTATAAAATCACATAACAACAAAATAATAAATTTAAACTGATTAAAACTAACTATTAGTTATTCTCTACATTTCTACAGTCATATATTGACAAAACTCAAAAATTGCCTAAAATCATATCCCCAAAATATTATCTAACTAGTATAAAATTACTGTCATAGGGAAGAGAAAATTATTTAGAATATTTTTCATAAATGAAACTTTGTGATTAGAAGAGGGTTTGAGTACATTATTGATCATCAAAAGACCGAAAATACTTCTATCAGCACCTCACCTTCCTTCGCTTTTCACAAACACTTCACCTCGTGAAGTGTTTAAGGGGAGGGGGTATTTATATAATACCCCTCTCCTTCCTCTTCATGCTTTGGCTCCAAAGCAAATAAATTTATTATTATTATTATTAAAGGGGGTCACCCCTTTTGTTGCCTACCAATTTTATATATATAAATTTTTTTATAATATAATATTATTTTAATAAATTATTATTTTATAAATTAATTTTTAATTTTTAATTTTTTTCAAAAACTCTATTAAACTTATACTTATCTCCAAATATAATTATACCAAAGTATAATTATATCCTAAAATAAAAATAAGGATGTTACAACTTCAAATCATGTTACCACCTTCGGTCCTAAATATAAGACTCATTTGATTTTTTTGGAGAGATTAAGGAAATTAAGTAAATTACTTTAAAGTATTTATATCTATAATTTTTTCTTCAAACTAATTTACGTTATTTATAAATTAATATATAATCAAATGATTCATAGCATATACTATGATTAAGCAATTCATTTAAATTTCTTAATCTCTCCAAAAACAATCAATTAAGTCTTATATTTAGGATCAAGGTAGTAATAATTTAGTAAAGCTAAAGTATATGTTTGATTCTTTAAGTTTACATCAAGTTTCAGTTTAGTCTTTTAAATTTATAAAATGTATTTGTAGTCCCTTAATCTTACAATGTTAGTTTTAGTTAACGAAAAATGCTAACTCAACCACTTTAAAGGGCCACTATGTCATTAAATGCTTACAAATCATACTTAAAATTTAAAATATTGAAATGATTATGTTAAAAAATTAAAATTTAGGTATGATTTATCATCATGGATAGTTAACATTTAATTTTGCCGAGCCTAACATTTTTCATTAACAAAAGCCAACAATGTGAAGATTAAATGACTAAAAATATACTTAATAAATTTAAGGGTCTATATTGAAATTTGATATAAACTTAAAAAACTAAATGTATACTTTAGCTATTTAATAACTTAATTAGATCTTAATTTATAAGTACATTTATAAGAATTCTTAGAATCATAAGGCACCTAGGCATAATTTATCTAAACTTCATTTTAAAAAAGTTTCCAAAAAATGGAAAAGAACAACAGCCGAATTTATGGGCCAAATATTCCTTTTTTCCTTATATCATATATGCAAGTCATATTCTAGAATATTTTTAGTTTTTAAAGCTAAGTCACTTTACAAATTTTAGACAGCATTAAATATTTTTTTTTTTCATATTTATCCTTAGTTAAGTAGGATGAAAACTTTAATGTTAACAAACACTCTTAACAGCATAATATAATAAAAGTGACTTATATAAAATTAGAGACAGAGGACGGAGTATTGCAAATTTAAAAGATTAAACATCTATTTTAGTTAAATATAAAATTATCCTTAATTTTTAACTAATAATGATATGATGATAAAAAAATTGAATTGAAAAGGAAATAGTGGAGAAAGGGAAGTTAGTGGGGGATGTGAATTTTTTTTAGCATCCACCGGAACGAGTTTGATAACTAATGTTTTGGATATTGTTGGGCTTAAGATGGAGGTGACTCTCACCCCCAAATAAATTTTCTCTATACACGCTGTCCCAAAAATCAAATCTGAGACTAAAACGCTAAAAAATACATAAATCCCTTATCACTTACGCCAACGTGGGATGTGAATTTTGATAAAGAGAGATGTAAAGTAACCACACAAAAATAGACAGCAATGACAGGGGAAGGGCCATACATAACTATTGGCATTAAATAGGATTTCATATCAAGCAGGTACCTCCAAAACGGACACTTATGTGCATTTATAATGCTCGAATTATACACCACATTTTCTTCCCAAAAATCACACCACCCCTACTTATCCTTAATTTAATATCCACAAACCCTCTGGCCCTTCAATTATTTGGAATTGCATTTATAACTTTTATTTTGTGTATGATAAATTATGTATAATTATTTGAGTAAAATGTTGATGATATACCCTAACCTACGTTGGCATAAGTGATAAATTTGACCAACTTAGAATGTGCTTATTGCTTAAGCACCACTCAGACCAAGTTATTCTTATACCGTTACGTGTGTTTTTCCTATAGTTTCCGTCATCCCATTGGTGGGACATATATTTTACTAACAGAAGATTGAGGAAAATTGATATTATGAGTCACACAAACCTTCTTTAGTTGAAGGTCAGCTCAACTTGAATTCAAGTTAGCAAGAAGCTATTGTTTTGATCCAGGTTTTTAAACCCTGGCCGGTCCAAATTGAAAACCCACCAACTGGTCGGTTTTTGATTTTTTTTTTTTTTAGAATTTTATATTAATAAACCTAAAACCTTTAATTTTTCACTTGTTTAGTTTTGATTTAACTCAAATTTAACCTATTAACCCTTAACTCAGTACTCCAACTGGTTCATTGATCGGTCCAAATTTCAAAACTTTAATTTTGATTTGTAAAAATATTTTTTAAAAAAACACTGGTGAATGATGAAATTGTGAGGAAAGTGGGCCCACAGGCAGACGGGAAGCTGCGGTGATTGAGATTCCAAGGGAGGATAATTGGACTACCTGTAGTGCCCCCGTGAACCCCTTTTTTTTTTCTTAAAAAAAATATTTGAGTGAGTTAGATCTTAATACTAGAGTCAGGTCATGCCTCGTGAACCTTTTTTTTATATATTTATAATAAAATCTTTCTATCACAGGATTTAAACCTATAACTTTATAATTATAAACAAACCTCTTTTCTAACTAAACCAACTTTATTAGTGTTTCTTCCATATTCAGTTAATCCATCCAACACGACTCAACCCGTCTGTGTACGAAGTACTAACCACTTGGAATGCTGTCTGTGGGACCTCAGCCAAGTCCCCATCTCTCTGCTCTTTTAACCATTCAAATTCCATTCCCCTAATCAATCCACATCATATGTAAATCGTTCACATCTATCAATAAACATCTACAAGCAATTGCCTTAATTGGCCTCTCCATGTAACTGCTAATATTTCCTTGTCCCTGGCTGCTAGATTATATTACACAGTTGGTTTCTATAGGATTTTCTTTTACCCGTTATGATACGTGCCGGGTCTGGGAAGGGGTGTGGATCGAGTTCGGGTCTAAAAGCTTAAGCTGGTAGTAGAGGCGCACCCCTATTCCTTTAAACCAGTACAGACACGGGCTCCTGTCTCCAATGACTGTGGGTGCCACCAGACCCGAACTCGATCCACACCCCCTCCCAAACCCGGGACGTATCACGTTAATATTAAGACAAGATTAGACATGACATCTATGGAAAAGAAAATGATTCCAAAAAAAAAAAAAATCATTTAGGATGGTTAAGACTTCAGACATGTACAAAGAAGGTTGTTAGAGACACTGGCAAGGAGGGTAAATTATGGAGTTCTATGAAATGTGGTAGAAGAAAACCAATACTCAAATGAAGTAATTTGAGACGTGCAATTCGTGTAAAAATGGAAAACAAAGCTTAGTTAAGAAAAATAGCGATAAGATCAGTAGTTCAGCTCCTGATGCATACCGACATTGAGTTGAGCATATCAAGGGTCACTCATAACAGAACATTTGTGAATTGAAATGTGAAAACGCGTCATGGAACCAAGTAGGACAGATTAATAAGAAACATAAAAATTTATAATCAGTCAACACCAGCTAGTTCTGTCGGACTACGATATTTTTCTATTAATTTCACTGTAATGAAGACAAGTGGGATGAGCATAGACAAACTTTTGTGATATGCAAGTGGACATTTTTGAACACCAAAGAGGCTGTGAATTGTGATTCAGGAAAATAAAGAATTAATTACTGAGAGGCTTGACTTTTCGACGTACAGATGTAGTGTTGTACAGCAATATAATTAACCTAGGCCAAAAAAGAGAGACTAATATCATAAATAAAACTTCAAGAGTACAGCTCTGAGCCTTGTTCATTAATAAATTAACCACAACAACAACATTGGAGAAGCGAAGATTGAGCATAATTGCAGTACCTATGCCAGTCGTGATGGTTGGTTAAGCAAAACTGGCTAAAACATAAACGAATCTATCACACGAAAAGAAGCTGGCAGCCAATGGGGAGGCCTGCGTTCAATTTGTATTCTGTGTTTATTGTATGGATGTGGAATTGTCCCCAGCAACCCAGTATTGCTTCACAGCAATCAGTATCTTCTCAGGAACAAGAGGACCATCCTCGTGGTCAACCAGTTTGGTGTCCCATCGCATGCCGCTAACTATTTTCTTTACCTTAATTAGGACATCAACTTCATCGCGGAATATGACAGCACCTTCGGGCCGCAAAATCCGGTCCATCTCCAAAAGAATATCATCTGCATTACATCTGCATTTCAATCATGACACACAAGCTTCAAGCACGTGAAAGGTGATTACAGAATTTCTGAAGAAAGAAAAGGAGATAACTATAACGTGTGCTTCTGCAAATGGCTAAAAATGTAAATCTAGGTGAGCAAGTTATAAAGGCCAATTAAATAGGCACAAGAGTGACTTCTGACAACTGAAAAGCTAAGATCAACAAAAATGTTATAGCACTCTCACTACAAGATGTACCCACCAGCTGATGGACTGTCCACAGAGCTGCATCTTAGCCAACAAGTTACACAGAATTATTAATCTATTTCAGGTGTTGATACATTAACAATGGTAACATCACTAAATAGTCATGATCAAGCACTACTTATAGTTTAGCCATACGCCCATACCTAACAAAAAATGCCACTACAGATTCCATGGCAATTCTGCTATGTAGAATCTGTTAAAGCTCATTACCAGATTTTCAATGTCATGGTAGATAATCTAGTACCACAATATGAAAGTACCATAAGTGTAATTAAATTTAGCAAAAGGAACACTTACTTGTCCTTGTATAGACTAAAGAGACCATGGGCATGAATGAGATCGTACGTCCTTGGATATGTGGAGAAGGCTTCACACCTGGATCAACACAAAGTTTAACAAGCTTAATTCCAACAGCTGACAAGGTATTGTTAGCACTAATAAAGAATAGCACATAACAGCATCGGAAGGCTTCTTTGTAACATAATCTTGCTGTTGAAGGATTACAAAATAATTTTAATAACAATATAAAATTTGATGAGTTATAATTGAGTATTTAAATAACTAAGATTCATAGCTACCATAATTACAGGGGGGGGGAAGTTGGGAAATCATACCAGTCATGATAGAGGCCAATCAGTCCTCGCTCATATATGACACCCAGGGTCTTTTTCTCAGCTATAGTTGGCACAACATTCATAACCCATAATTTCGGAGATTGAATTGCAGCAGCAAAGCTACCTAAGCCAGCATTCATATCCATAATGTTGCGATACCTTCCAGAATCCAGGAGTCTGTTAATTCTCTTATAAGCATTTACATGCTTTTTCCACGTTTTGTTATCATCCTGATATGTATCAGCAGAAACTCCAGGAACAGAGCCACTAGTAATTCTAGGTGGGATGGCGTACAGTCTTTCTGGAAATGGTTTAAGATCTCTGCTGGAACCATTACTTGTGGGAGTAACGCAAACCTCCATTTTCTTATACCTGTAGCCACAAAACAGTGTCATTCTAGGTCAGACTTAACTAATCTTTTTCAAGATAAATTTACCAAGCTTTTCAGCAATTATAGATTTAAAAAAACACAATTGGATTTATAGAATGAATGCTTTTGTTAATAGTATTCTCAAACAAGTCTTAAATACATTCATATTATTTTTTAAGACAATAACAACTTGGAACACTGTCATCGTAGAAAGCAGTACCATATCCTTTAAAAGCACTTCCATAATAATATTTGCAAAAATCAAGCAATCATTAACTGCATATTTTCTTTGTTTCAAATGATGAAAAGGTGATGCCAGGGGTAAAAAAGGATAAGAAAAAAATAAATTGTTCTCTATTTGAATAGACAGGGTAATAGTCATTCCAGTAGGGACAATATGATTGGATGGATTTCCATAGAAATACAGGGCTAAGTCCTTGATAACTGGTTAATTACCTAAGTAGCTTCCTTCATGGAAAGGAAAAAAAAATTAAACATCAATAATGTCTTGTGTTAAAAATATGTGAAACAATAGAACCAGAGCCATACCAGACATCATCCACATCTGTTGATTCACAGAATTTAACATTAGACTCTTCCTGTCTTCTACGACAACTTTCAGAGTCTACAGTCTTCTGCCAAATAGCCATTTCAGCCTTCTCAGACTTCTTCTCCCAGCAAAGAAGCTTAGCCATCTCTTCAATCTTTCCCTGCTCTTCTTCAAGTTCCTCCTTAGGCCGCTGCCAGGCCTTGTAATTGACTTTCCAATTAATTGGGGGACCCGAAAGAATCCAATAACCACCAGGTCTTAGAACACGATCAACTTCCATCATGTACATTCCATCTGTAAATTAACAATCAAAATGCAATACCAAAACCACTGCTATCATAATCACAAGTAATACTCAATAAATTGTCATGTTAAACAGAGGCAGGTAGGGAGGGAAAAAGGGTCATATTGAAGTGAATTCTTATTGAAGCAAGTACTCAACAGTAAGGCAGGAGCATTTAATGTAAAATCCTCACCATTTGACCCCCAAGGTATCAAGCAGCGAGAACAATGAGCCATATCAAAGGCTGCAGATGGATAAGGCATCTTTATGGAACCCAGAACACCTATGATAGCAGGTACACCCCTTTCAAGAGCAAATTGTACTTGTGCTTCATGATTGTCCCTTGGTGCAAATGACATGGCAATAACATTTCTGCTCCAAAGATATGCACCCCAACTGGCCACCTAAGTGAAATAACCAACATAAAGAGTTAAGAATCTAAAGGTAAAACAGAAGCTAATCATGTTGATAAGCAAAATAGTATGTACAAATAAGGCATAAGTAAAAACGTTCAAGAAACTAGGGTGAAAAACATACCCCGCAACCAGTGTCTAATGCTGTCCTCACTGTACCATCGTTTATAGGAATTACAGAAGCAATCTGATCAATGTATTTATTGGCACCTTGAGGAAATTGGGTCCCACCACCAGGGAATTTAAACACATTTCCCTCATATTGAATCCAGTTCTGAATAGCTTTTTCAACTGTCAGGCTCTTGTAGGGTGCATTTGCATAAGGAACATAATCACGGCTCTTTGGCCATGGAAATGGAGTCACATATCCCTTGGGTGCAGGGATCAAACAACGTAACTTCTCTTCCTCAGGAGGGCAGTGTCTCTCTCGATAGTTCATGTTCTCTCTGGGAAAGATCATGGCACGCTTTTGCTCTTGGCAAGGAGTGTAATCGGTATAATGATCACTACATGGTTTATAAACCTTAGGTTTGGACTCAAATTCATCAATTTTGCCAACTTCTCCTCCATGATGAGAGTCAAAACTTAAATTAGGCCCTACACTACAGTCTGCATTATTCTTAGTAATTGCCAAAGCTATGCTATCTCCCTTCCCAAAACCGCTCCTCTGCCATGCGCCCAATATATAGAAGAAACAGCACAGACCCACCACTATAAAGATCTGCACAGAACTTCTAGTTCTACCATCAGCAGAACTTAATTTTGCCATTTAGAACCTGAAAAAGCATTAGTTTTTATTCAGAGCTAAGTATACGAGATTAAGAAGTCGTGCTTCCAAATAGCAGAATTAGGATTAGAAATTCCGAAATAGCAAGCCTATTTACTACAACATCCTCTCAAGATCCAGAGTTCCGGACTGGAAACCAACCATGATCCAGAGCACGACACTTCCATCCAATGAATTAGGCCATAAGTGGCGAATTTGAATAAGCATACAGAATGGATTACACGGTCGATCACCGAATTGTTAGCGATCGTCGTTTCGTAATAACATAATTTAGTCAAGCTTCCATGAGTATACAAATCATGCCAATTTACTTTCATCACCAACACAGAGCAATTACGGGTAGGTACATGGTTAAGGGGCCAAGAAAGGTGGAGCTAAATTTAGATCTGCTCAACAGTGAGTGTTTGGACTTCAGTGGCAACACTTGTTTCTCTTCGTGACCAGCAAGGAAGGCTGATGCACTTGATAACTTGCCAAAAACCACAATTCAAACATAAAAACATGAAACACACAGCTAATTGCAGTCAAGTGAATGGATCCACCTCCAATCAACCACAAAAGAACATATCAAGGACAAGAAGTTAGCTAATCAGAAGCTAATTCAGTCTCATAACGGAGCTAAAACTTCAATTTTAATGCTCAAGAAGACAAACCAGTTAAAAAATAAAAGAAGAAATGAAAGAAGGAGAAGATGAGAAGGAGAAGATGAGAAACCAGTGCTGAAAGCGGAGATCTCTCACCGATCCAATGAATGAAGCTGCGTTACCCAAGAGTTGAAAGATCCAGGATTTCCAAAACAGAGAACTTTTTCCGAGAAAACAAACAATGATATTCAGTGTGATAATGCTACCCACATAGGACTTGATCCAGGAGCGAAACGTGTAAATAAAATCTCTCTCTCTAAACCCTAAAAGCTTCTGCAATCATATATAATGCATCCCAGCAACCGGAATGAGCGAAAGAAACGGAAAAGTGAAATATCTCTGTTCTTCCAGCTGAAAAATTTATGACCCTTCAACTTATATTATTATTTTTTTTGACAGGATGACGGAGAATCGTGTGTGACTTTGTGCTGCCAAGGGTTAAATTAACATTACTGCAAGATTAATTTTTTATTTGGAATAGTGATGAGAATTTTAAAAATAATTTTTTATTTATGATTTATAGTATATGAAATAAGTATGTAAGAGGAGATTTATCTCAATTTGTGTGAATAAATACTTTTAGAGGCTCAAAAACCATTACAAACATGTTTTTTGGTTGAGTATCTAAAGTGCTTGTTTGACATAGCGATTGGAATCTTTAAAAATAATTTTTCAATCATAATTTATAATATATAAGGTAAGTATGTGAGAAATGTATTGTCTCTATTTACATACATAAACACTCTTGAGATGGTTATTCATAATCCCAAACATAAATTATTTTTTTTTTTCATAAATCCAACGTCCTAAATGATTCTGTGGTGCATCTATTTTATTTCCACAACCCTACATTATTTTTTTACCCCCCAATACCTGAATAATTTTTTAAATGTGGGATATACCTAAAAATAAGTACTCCAGATAACGGACACACTTCAAAATACTTGAAGTCATTGGATGTATTAATGGGTTTCGATACACCTTAATCAGTTAATCCTAAGATTAATTAATCATCCGGAAGAAAAAAAAATTAATTGACCAATGTCGGTTGTATAAAGGTGAACTGAGGCAACTGGTGAGGGGTGACATGGATCCTGGGCCCACTTTCAATCTCACGCGCTATCGTGCCTCCCATTACCTTTTTAATCAATTTCTTAAAAAATGATATTTTGGTGAGGTTGAGATCTGGTCACGTCGGTGATAATTAAATTTGTGATCCGCATTTTGAAATACGAACCTGGTATTTTTCAATAATTAAGTGGATCAATTTTTCAATAATAAGATTACGTAATGCATTTAAGTTTTTCTTTTAGCTATGATCCTCCAAACGTCAAATTAGGAAAGAGTGTCATGTATATAAAAAGGGTTCCGAAAAATTACGGCCATAATATGTTTAGATTAGCGATTGAAACCTCCAATCGTACTTTTCAATCGTAATTTATGGTATATGAGGTAGCTTTTACGGTTTACGAAATAACTTTTACGGTCTACGAGATATTTTTGCTCGTTTGGATTAACTTATGGAAGCTCGATAAGTGCTTATAAATCGTGATTCACGAAATACGAAGTAGCTTTTACGGTTTATGAGGTAGCTTTTACGGTCTACGAGGTAAATCTGTGAAGGAGATTTATCTCGATTTATGTAAATCGGGCTTATATAATAAGCCCGATTCAATTAAGTTTGGTCAAACAAGCTATTATGTAGAGGGGTTTTATCTCGATTTATATAAATCGAGCTTATAAAATAAATCACACTTAACCAAACAAGATTGGTTTGAACCAGTAGGTGGCGAAAAGAATTTGAAGGAGTCAGCAAATGGTTTTTCACTGAAAATTCCTTTGAATTTTTTTGCGTATCCACATTAACTAAAAGAAATTAATATATTACAGCATTTGGAAATGGAGAATTCATGTTGATTCTAGTACACTAAATCAACCTTTATAAAATAAAATATCACTAGATAATATATGATATAGTTTATAATGTAAATTGTATTACAAACTAAATTTTATATTTAAAAGGGAGAATGTCAAAAAAATACCATTTAAACTTCAAAATCCTGTTAACAAGTTCAGTAATAGGATTAACAAGAATGATAATGCAATTAACAAATCATTTTATTGTTAAATCACTTATTTGAGATTTTAAAATTTAAATTGTATTTTTTTAAAATTCTCCCTATTTAAAATTGGAGAAATAATTTTTTTTTCCAGATACGAGGAGTATTCTCCAATGATATCTAAGTCTCATCCCCGCTAAATTAACTCTTAAATTGAATGCCGCATGAGAAAGATTCCTTTAGTTTTCCATTATTTGACTATCAATACCCTTCATTTCCTTTAGACAACCCTCAATTAATGATACATTAAATAGATCCAACATTTTAGCAACTGACTAATCCTATTGACTACATCAGAATTTTATTAGTGCACATACACATAACTCAGACGTAAAACCACTGGTTAAATTAAAATAACCTACGGTCTGATAATCCAAAGGCTCAGTGATTATTTTGATTGACATGTATTTAAATCAAAATGTGGTTAATTTGTGTATTTTAATCTTTTTAGTCACAAAATTTTAATAATGATTTATTGATAAAAATAAATTTTTATGAATTTATAATTCAAGTTCACAAATCCTAACATACTTATTAAAAATTTACCTAAATTCGTGAGTTTCACAGTTTTACTTTATGTATGTATGTAAAAGCTTAGTTACAATGAATTTTTCTAATATATGTTTATTATCATCAAAACTTAAATTGAATATGTGCGACAATCCTAGTAATCAATAAAAACTTTGTAATTGCATGATCGACTAGAAATATTATTATTTAATGTTTATTATGCCTAATATATATGTGTGTATGAGAGTATGCATGTGTATATTTAAATACATACATAGATATATATGTGGCACATATGTGGCACGCACGCATATATTTACTTGTTTAGAATAATGATTGGAGTCTTTAAAAATAATTTTTGAATTGTAATTTATAATATACAAGATAAGTATATGAAATGAATGTTATTTCAACTTATATGTATAAACATTTTTGAAATCCCAACCATCATCTCAAACATACTTTTATAGTATGGTAAGGCAACGTGAATGGAAAATTAGAAATGGGAAGGTCAACACAAGACGGCACGAACACAGAGCAAAGCGACCCTCTTCTATTGGAAAGATTCAACGCAATTTACCATAAATTTATTAAATTGCTCAAATAAGAACAGCTATATGGAATTTTTGGCATTTATTAAATAGTGGATCCCTGTAGAGTTAATCCGATCTCGTTGCTTCAAATTTTTCTTTATAATTTATATTACAATATAATAACAAAAAATAGGAGAATTTAGATTCCCATGTTCGATTTGACCATAGAATAATGGAAAATGGTAAGCTATATTATAATAATAAAACTTTAACTAACCTCCCAAAATAACACACAGAATTGCAAAGTAACCTAAAATTTTAGGGGAATTGCATAGTAACCTGAAGTCTATTGGTTGGTCAAAGATGAAATACAAATGACTTTCTTGGTTATGATACAAGAAGAGAAATTAATTATTCTTTAAAAGTTGAAAATAAAACAGAGTCTCCAACAATACAAGAGTCAATGATAACGTAGTGAGAATTTTTCTGCTTTAATATTCTAGACAAGCACTAGTAATATTCGGGTGAACTTGCATACATTTGATGAGGATCGACTCAGATTTTAGAGTCCTGAAGAGAAAATATTTTTAATTTAATTTTAATGTGTAGTAGTGGCAAGCACAATACTTGTTGTTGGTTAATCAAAGACCAATCCACCGCATTTTCAGTCAAACTTAATCAGACCAAGTCAAAATGCAACTCGGCCAAACCAGCCTCAATGCATCCCATCTTGTATTCAATCTCAAACCCTCACTAAGAAAAATTACTTACATTTGTTGTCATTTGACCTAAAAGGCGCAGATTTGAATCTTAAAAGTAGTCTCTTTATGGGTGTGTTTGGATGAGTGGTGAGAAAAGTGACTTATGGATAAGTTAGATTGGGTAAAAATTAAATTGTATAAGTTATTTATGTTTGGATTGGAGATTGGATACGTGCTTTTATAAAAGTGAAATGTGTTTAGTTTAGCTTTTACATAAGTGACTTTTATGATATTTAAAATAAAAAATTGTAAAATATATGAAAAGTGAGAAAAATATATTTAATCACATTTGACAATGGTAAAAGAGATAATTAAATTGCAATGAAAATGAAAAAAAATTAGAAATGATACAAAATTAAAGTTTTTGATACAGTAAAATATAACATAACTAATCAGATCAAATGCTTTGTACAATTAGGTTCCTGATAGTGTTACGAATATGATTTATTTGGATTGAAGATGTCCAAGAATCATTTGTTGACGATGACTCTCGATCTTGACTATTATCTACATTAACTGTATTCTCATTTTCTGCATCCCTAAAGTCTACATCAGTTTAAGAATTTTTTATAAGCTCTTAATTTAAGCCAAAAGCTACTTATTCCAGCTTAAATGAAAAGTGACTTTTTTTCTTGTAAGCTCTTAATTTAAAAGCCCACCCAAACACCTAATAATTCATCTCTCCAATTGAATTGAGCTTATGCCTTACTATAAGCTCTTAAAGTGAAAAATAAGCTCATCCAAACACACCCTTTATATCTATCAATCCTCAAACCCTACATGATAAAAGCTTATACACTAGGCTGCCATTTTTTTTAACGTTTGATAATGTCTCAACAGAAATGCCTCTAATATGAGGATTGCTTGTATAAAAAAAAAAAAAACACACACACACACACACAAGCATAAAATAGCATAAAAATCCCATGTAGCATTAGTTGAAAGGTGACTCCATCCTAGAATACTAGGATCTATATCTAAACTTATAAGCATCACTTCTTTTTTGTTTTTTGTTTGTAAACACATATAGTTTAGGTTAGTTAGGTCCCAAGAGCTCACCAGCATCAGAACATGCTTTCATCCTCAAAGAGTCTTACAAAGATAATTACATATCACCCACCAACAATGTCCTTACATTAGTAGAATTTAAACCCTCCAACTTTATGATTATAAACCAATTTCTTTACTAACTGGATCAAACTCCGTTAAGTTACAGGCCCCAATTCTTCCCCAGAACACCTTGGTAAGGGACACTTGCAACAATTTATGCCATAAAAATCATCTCTTAAATCTTCGTTCGTTGCAGACCATTTCCCAATCTCCATGCACTACACAAGCCCACACTAAATTGGGATTCCCATCAGGTAAGTTACAATGGCAATAGGGTATTAAAGTTGAACTAGTTACTAAATTAGGGCCTTCATTGTAACTCGCAAACTATGACATTCATATGGAATTGATAATGAACAAATTACTCATTTGATAGTTCATACTTCATAGCACTAAATTTTATTCATTCTTAACATCAGTAATTTGATTGAAACCCGCGATTCACATTATTTACTAACTAATGCGGAACTAGTAGTAGTAAGTTGGAAACAAGATAGAACTAGGAGAAAACTGAGACAAAACTGTATCATAATGGAGTTGTCGACAAAGTTAATTGTGCTAGAATGAGATCAAACACGCCAAAGAAACACAATTCCCACATGAGAACAAATCTAAAGAAAATATTGTGACTTCTCTAATCACCCAAACCTAAAAATCCTCAAAAAGAACATTATCTTGCTCTTTCCCCAAACTTAACCCTTCAAGGATTGCTTTTCCTTGGCCTTCTGAATCTTCAAAACCTTTTTCACAATCTTTTGCTCTTCAACCAAGAAGGCCCGAATGATCCTGCAAGACCAAAGACCAACTCACAATATGAACCAAGATTGATGAAACAACCTATTAAAGCCCTAGAAAGTTGAGCAGAACATACCTTTCTCGGACAGCACCCCCAGACAAAACTCCACCATATGCACGATTCACAGTCCTTCGGTTTCTAGGTAACCTCGATCTCTTGTATTCAGCAGGCCTCAAGTGTGGAATCTGCAATAGTTATCGAACTTAAATTACAACATTAACCTAACAAATCAAAAGAAACATTGTCCACAAGAGAGATAAGTTCTATCAAAAATATAGTTCAAGCCAAATGGTAAGTAATGGCTAGAGCAAATATGTTTAGAATTAAATAATCACAAATAAATAATCAGATAAGCAACTACGACTAAGAATATAGAAAGGGAATCAGGTAAGAAACTGTAAAATCTGCAGAGGATACTGATATTCAAATACGAATATGCAGAGAGCCAAAGTCAAACTAATCAAACAATTATCATTCTACAAACTAAACCAAAAACATCCAACAATGACGACAATAACGATAGCCAACACCATGTCTTCTCTTCATGAATTCTCAGAAATTGACACAAATTAACATCATTACTGTTCCCAGTATAATAAATGCTGACACTCAAAAGTAAAACGGTACAGACTAAGTAAAGTAGTGGAACGAACACACATCAAATTTCAAGTATTGTGAAGCCCAAGTCAACCTTCAGAATCAATTCACAAAAGCAGTCACCAGTTAAACATAAATCCATTTTCACTATGCTTGATAAACATTTCCCCAGCATGAATTCCTCTAAACCCCAGTAAACCACCAATACTTGTCAGAATACAAACTACAAACTATGTAAGCTTAAGAATACAAACTACGAACTGTAGAAGCTACCAACTTTCCCGAAACTCAACAATCTTCTCTTGTATCCCATGTGGTTACTAAGTAACAACACTACTAAAACCATATGTATTAAAGGGTAATAACTTCAGTAAGGAATTTATACATTGAATATGAACTGTTGAAAGATGGACAATCACAAGACAGTTCTAACCCATTGCGAGCAAGTAGCAAAAGAAAACAGACACTTAGCAGCCTTTGCTTAGAAATCATTGTCTCCGACTCAAAAGCTCCATCAATATCAAAAATATAAAAATTAAAATTAAAATTGGATATTGTAAAGACCAACAAACTAAAAGAAGAATTTGGAATAAACAGACGGCATACCCCTTGAATCCTCTTGCCTGTTACAGGGCACTTGGGTCCGCTTGCCCTCTTCTTAGTGCTCTGATAGACGAGCCTACCACCTACATTTACAATCATCAAACCGAAAAACCTTGAGAAAAGACAACATTAAGTAGTTCAGTGTCGGGAATCAAGAGTCTACTAGCTCCATATCATTAATCAAAAACACGAACCAGGTGGGACGGAAGAAGAAGAAGAAATCTTTACCTGGGGTTTTGACAACCCTATGTTGATTGGATTTGGTAGCATAGCTGTGACGTTTGCGATATGTGAGACGCTGCACCATCTTGAGCTACCTCCGCCTGCTTCTTGCTTAGGGTTTTCGACGAGAATGCAGCAGCAACAAAAGGACGAGTCTTGGCGCCGCACAGATGTATAAAAGGTAACGCTCAGTAAAGCCCTAAATCTAATGGCCCAAAGTGTTTCACGATAAATGGACGGCTAGAGATTGCTTGGCATTTTCATTAAAGAAAGATAAAAATATATTTGCAATATGAAATATAGTATTACCATGGTTTGAAAATTTTGGAGTATGGGAGATATAGGTATAAATATGGGACTAGACTCTGCCAAAAAAAAAAAAGGGACCAGGCAAAATCTTTGAAGGGTGAAACTATAATTAGTAATACTAATTATTTTTTTGCCAAGGTTTTTTCCCCCCAAATTCTCATTATCTATACCCAAATTATTAACTATGATTCTTAAGTTATCATTTCTTATATCGAAGTTGTTAACATGGCCTAATAGGGTTATAGTGAATGACAACTTAAGTATACATAATAATAACTTAAGAACTGTGCTTAATATTTGGATATATATAATGGCAACTTGAACTTCTCAAATGTCAATAACCTTGTGGTTGGAGCTCTAGTGAGATTTTTTTTTTTGTGAAGGTTTTTTTGCCATTTTTTTTTACAAGAGTGGCTTCAAAATATGACCATGTTAGACGACGTTGACTACTTCGATACAAAAAACGACAACTTGAGAATTACAATTAACAACTTGGATATATAGTGAATAACAATTTGGGGGGGAACCTTGGCAAAAAAATAAAATATCTCACCGAAGCTTCGGCAACCAGATGATGATTCTTGCCCCTTTTCTTTTAAAATAAAAAAGTAAGTGGCATTTTGATAAAATCACCTAAAATCCTAAACTTCAAAATTTCATACTCATATCTGATTACCTATTACTATTTGTCATTTTGCTAATTTAGAAGTTATTTTGGGGTTTTTGTAATTCATTATTTTTTCGTTATTTTCTCTAATTATTAAATGTATTATACTAAATATTTTTAGATTTAGAATAATAAAGGGTTATGATGTAAATTTGTTCCGAAATTTTTCGTTAAAAAGCAATGTTACCTAAAAAAAAATTTTAGGTTCAATGTTGTCCGAAAGTGTTAAAATAGAGCAATATTACTTATTTTCGTTAAAAAATTGACGTTAACCATTAACTTTTTAATGGTCAACACTAGTTTTTTAACGGTGGCATTGCTACATTTTGAAACTTTCAAGGGACATTTAACTTAAAAAAACTTTCAGGACAACATTGCTCGTCATTGAAAACTTCTGGAGCAAATTTGTACATTAATCTAATAATAAAATATAAAAATCTAGAAATGATGATGCTTTATGGAACACCAATCTAATCCGTGGTTTGATGTTTGGACTGATGTGTTTGGAAATCTTCCAATGGTTTTCACAAATTAAGACAAAACTCATCTCACATGCTTATTTTGTAAATCGCAAAAACTATTCTCTAAAAGCTAATTCAAACACACACCAATAACAATAGGTGTAGTTGTATATGTCACTCATGGCTTGAATTAAAAAATATTTTTTAAAATTAACTCAGTATATCAGTATTAGAAAATATCTTTTTAACATTCAAAATTTAATATCAGCCTATTTTGTTGACGAAAGGACTAAACAGATATTTTATAAAGTTAAAAGATTTAAATGAAGTCTTATGTGAAGTTAAAAGACTAAATGTACACTTTTATCAATTATTATTTATAAAAATTGAAGATAAATATCATCTTAAATTATGTTAGATCAAAATTGAAATCTTGTTGAAAGATGTTACTTTTTTAAGTATCATACAAATAAAACAGATAATAATTGACCTAAGGATATCATAAAATGACAACTAAAATTGAAAGAAAACTTTCATCAAGTGTGACATTTATCCATATCCACATTGGTTATATTTCTTTAGTCCATCATAAGTTTAACATATCATAGAAGAGGATGATGATTAAGTGCAAATTATGTGTGGAAGAAACAATTAGTATGTCTGTATGATTATTGTTATTGTGTGTTAAAAAGTATATACATGTACATGAAGTGAATCAGAAAGGGAAAAGCAAAAATGAGGGCTCTACTCTGACTTTGGTGTCAGCAAATGTAATCTTCTTTAACTTATCATTACACCAAATTAACTGATCTTTTCTCAACTTTGACATACTCAGAACTCTTGATATCAACTTCAACTGAACCTGAGCCACCATCTGTTCAAGATCCAGCTCCACTTTATGTTCACTATGTTTCTGAAACTTCCTCACTATGCAATTCCCAGTCCTCACTATGTCCTTTAGCCTCTTCTCCTTCTGTCACAAACCAAAACAACAACACAATCAACATTATAAACATAGCAAGAACAAGAATAATCTGGATTCTGAGGTTTTTGGGTTGTGTGTTTTGTCAAACCTTGAGGAGATGGGTTTGAATGTCTGTGAAAAGATGAGAAGTTGCTGGGTCTTTGAGATGAGTTGGTTTGGTTTGAGGAAGTTTGAAGAAGGTGCCGCCATTAATGTCGTGCTTGTCAGCTCGCGCAAACTTGGAGAAGATGTACATGGATTCTCTGATGATTTCTGCTAACCTTTCACTTGAAACAGTGTCTTCTTCATCGTTTGTCATCATGTTCTTGCCCCTCATACTATCATCTGCACCATCGAAGTTTCAACCTTTAGAACCCCACATGAACATGGGTCTGGGTTAAAACTGAAGCTTTGCTTTGGGCCTAAATTGAGGTCCACAAGTCAATTTTAGTCTTTTAATCCAATTTTATTTTTTTTATCTTTTTCCCCTTAGACAACTAACATGACACTACTCATCCATTATATCTTCTATTCATAACTTATCCATGTCCTAAATATAAGAAGTTAGATAATTAATTTATAGATATTAAAAAAATTAGTTGAGTTAGTTATTTATAATAAATATGTATTAGTTTCTTTAGAATATTATTACCACATTTATTGAAACCTCATTTTATATATGCAATCAGTAAGTATAGTTTAAGAAAAAAAATTATAAATTTAAAAAATAAAATGGACTTATGCTTTATATTTAAGACCTAAAGCAAACAATCCAATTAGCTCCCATATTTAACCTAAAAGGAAATAAGACTTCATGGATTTTTATATAAAATATAGACACGTTGATAGTTTAACATAATCATAAAGTTGGCACAAGGGACAAATTAAAATCACACAATGATATGAATATAATCATTATATAAAAAAGTGTACGACTCGTTTTTTTTCCAAAAAAAAAAAGATCAGCATTATTCAATTCAAATATTAAAAATTGTTGAAGACTCACTCATTTTTAAAAGACTTGAACCTAAATCAAAAGAAACTTAAAAAATTAACAAAATCTGCAATAATCCACAAAGCTCACTCTAACTCCACATTTTCACTAACCTTGAATGGCAGGAACTTGGAGGAGGTTGCGGATGACACAACGATTCCTAACATAATTGTGAAGCCTTGGTCCTTGAAAAGGCTCATTCTCAATGAACCTTTGCATCAACACTTGAAACAGTTGAAATTCTCCGGCCACCACATTGTACCGGCGAACCCATTCGCCGTCGTAATGTTTCAGCTCAATGGCTTTCTTGTACTCCCAACACAAAATCTCCCATGACAAGCAAAGCTGGCCCACATACACCACCTCCAACTCCTCCACCAAACCCACCAATAATGGCGCCTCCTCCTCCTTCTTCTTCTGATCTTTGGTTGACCTTAATAAATTCTTCAATATCATAGGCTTACCCCTTGACTCTTTCAATTGCCGGAGACCTACACGTTGACCACCTCAAAGTGAGAGAGTGCAAGAATAAGATCCACTTGATACAAACAAATTGGTTTCTTTGACGCTTTCTCTTTTCTTTACATTTCTTCTTTGCTTGCGTTTTAAATATTTTTAAGTTCAAACCTAATGACTTGGTCAAAAGCTGGTATAGGAAGTTTCTTTCCATAGACCTTTATTGGATACTTGTATATTGGATTCTAGAAACTGGCGAAGTGGACATACACTGGTGTTTCTAAGTTTGTGCAAAAGTAAACCCATGGGAAAAGAAAAAAGCAGAAAGATTGGTAGAACATGTTTGTATCTATACATACATACATATATATATATATATATAAATGACAGTGAAAAAAGGAAGCTTCTGATATAGACTTGTCACTAGATTTATGGGTACAGAACTAACAACTATGATGACTGAAAAATTGGTAGAGACCCACTTTGTAAATACCTCAAAAGACAACGTTTATGTTCTTACACAATGATAACATGTGAAAACTTCAACAAGAAAATGCAGCAATTTGGAAATGTTTGAGAAAATACTCCTTAACATAAAATATTATTTAGTGCAAATAACACTAATGAGATCTTATGTTAAAGGCCCTGTGTAGTTCTTGATTAAGCATAAGACGAGGTTACTGCTTCAAACACTTACTGTTAAAATCTTTGAACAAGTTCCTCCAGAAAATGAAAAGATCAAAATATTTGAGATGAATAACTGAAAGTTTTAACATAGAAAACAGAGTAGTTTGGTTGTTACCTAGAGCATGCATGGTCTGGTAGTTCAAGATATCAAGTTTCCTCATTTTCTCTTGATAACTCTGGTGAACTTTCTGGATTTCTCTGATATAATCCTTGAATTCAAGTTTCTCTTCAATCTTCAGTGGCTTTAGATCTTCAACCAATTTTGGGGACTCACTATCTTGTTGTCCTTCTTCTTCTTCTTCTTCTTCATCCTCTAAAATTGTAGGAAGCCCTCCTTGTCTTGCATTTCTCATTTCTATTTTCATTTGTTCTACCAATTCGTCATCATCCCATTCAAAATCATCGTCTTCTTCTTCTTCAGAAACTAACTCACCCAATGTTTTCTGTTCATCCTTTGAGCCTTTCTTTTCATCTTTATTCTCAGCTTTCCCAGGTGCTAATTCTATGAATTCATCTATGGCTCTTAGCTTTTCCATCAGCTTGAGTGTCTCTGGCTCCAATCCTTCAAAACCTTTTTGATATGCCAGAAACTCAAATGTGATTAAATCATCAGTTTTGTCACTGTTGCCCCATATGAGACCACTCGAGCTTGATGATTCTGATTCTGAATCAGACTCAAACGAATTGTCATTGAAATCTAAATCATCTTCATCTGATGAATCTCTCCCATGAAAGATCTCACTTTTTAGGCTAAATTGATCAGAACTTGAATGGCCATGGAACATCCTCTGCTCTTGAATGGACCCCTCTTTTTCTTCTTCTGATTTAGTCTCAGAAATACCTGTTTCTGAAACATTTGGACTTGAATGAAAACTTGGCATACTCTGTTCTTGATCTGACTCTTCTAGAAAAACTGGTTCCTGATCTGATTTAAGCTCTGAAATTTCTACTTCTGATCCATTCGGAGAAGGATGAAATTCTGGAAAACACTCTGCTCCAATAGACTTTTCCTCCTCTGATTTGATCACAGCAATTTCTATTTGAGATCCATTTGGACATGGATGAAATTCTCCTAAACCCTGTGCTCTATCAGATTTTTGTTTCTCTGATTTGTACTCTGAGATTTCTGTGTTGGAAACATATGGACCCACAAAGAATTCCCGAAAACTAAAGGTCATTGTTGTTGTTGGCTCTTCTACGAACCCAATAATATCCCTTCCTGACACGTATTCAAACTTATTAGTGATTAAAGCAGAGCTCTCTCTTTCATCATCATCATCATCTTCTTCTTCTTCTCTCTCAATCTCTTCACCCTCCATTGAAGCAGACTTGCCTGTTTCTTTTTTCTCTTCTTCATCCTCCATAAGAACAGAGCTCTCTGCTCCTTCTTTCTCGTTTTTCACACCACCATCGTAAAGTTCGGAGACAATTTTTGTGTTGCCTTCGAAATCTTTTTCTCCTCCTTCATTCATAGAAGCAGAGAAATGTTCTTCTTCTTTCTCTTCCTCTTCTCTGCTCTTCTCCGAAACAGAACTCTCTGTTTCTTCATCTCCACTTTCTTTGATGTTGATGTTGTCATATTCAGCAAAATCATTGACAGACCCCATTAGAGAAGAGTTTTTCATTTCTCTTTCTTCAATTCCTTCGTTGACATATTCGTTGCTCGGAAACAGTAAATTAGTGAGCTCTTCTCTGAACCAATCAATCTGAGAATCCTCCTCTGGTTGAGCGGAAAGCTCATTTTTCCCATCTGCTTTTGCAATTCTGAAACCCAATAAAGGAAATAAATTAGCTAAAATATTCATCAAAAACCTCGAAATTTCAATAAACCCAGATTAGAAAACTCATCAAACCTGAAAATAAACTGGAGAATCAACCCAAACGAGTAAAGAACATAGTTGCAAATGAAAACTCGGAGAGAAGTGAAAACCCAGAGCATGGTTCCAGGAACAGAATGATTTACGAAACATGCTTTGATGGAATCAAAGTGGGTTTTAAGCAGAGACAGGTTGTTGTTGTTACCCATCTTCAGTGATCAAAAACCCAATCAAATCAGATTCTGTTTAGTTTGCCAGAGAAAAATTCTGAGCCAGGAAAATTAAAAGAGTTGAAAGGAAAACATGGAGGGGGAGGCAAATTTGGATTCAAAAAGCCATTCATTTCATTGGAGGAAAGTGGAATTTGCGCACTTGCGGACAACGAAATCAGTGAGACACTAAGAACTTAGCATAATTTGATATTGGACCAAAAGGAGGGGCGAGATTGTGGGAGAAGATTGAGCCTATTTGTACCAGGATGAAGAAAGCAACGTGCGGACTTATATACCAGAAAAATACTTACGTAGATTATTTTAATAGGTTGATGACTCATAAAAAAATTTTAAGAAAAATAAACATATTAATTTAGAAAAAATTAAAATAAAATATCAATAAATATTTTTTCTAAAAGAATAAAATGTGATTTTTTTTAATGAGTCATCAAACACATAGTGCGAAATATTTACATACCAGGAGCAATAAGTCATCTTATTTTAATTTTATATGGTAGATAAGTCATTTAGAAAAATTCAAATTTTATGATTTTTAAAAACATGAACCTCATAATTTAAGAAAATAAAAGAAGCAGTTCTCTCCCATGAGGAGTGCTTTTGAAAATCATAAAATTTGAATCTTTTTAAATAACTCATATGTCATATAAGATTAAAATAAGATGAATTGTTCTATTTTAATTAGTCAGAGTAAAAATAATGTGATATTTCTGGAGTATGTAAGTATTTTTTTTTAAATAATATTGAAAAGATATAAATTATTATATTTTTATTAAACAGAGTTTAAATGAGAGGATTAGCATGGGAATTTACCGTACAAAGTAACAGGTGGTCGTTCCTCAGACCAGTCTTCCGGCCCTCTTGACACGTTTCAGTTGTTGGGAGGCTGGGGAGGGAAATGTCTAAGGTATTTCAGTTATCACGCTAATTCAGTGATGGAAAGATATGAGTATATAATTATGTAATGATGACAAGGACGATATGGGTACAATGAATTTTGGGTAATAAATGAAGTTACTATTGGGATTAAGGGAAACCAAAATAGGAGGCCATGTGTTTGATTTTATAAGGATGTGTGTGGTTTTAAATTATTCATTTATTTGGAAGCGGTCCTCCAATTGAATTCACAAAATTTCCTTATTTATTTGGAATTACTTTTTGCAGGGGCTAGTGGGAAGCTTTTTATATTCCTTACTCCGCCTAATTTCTTTATTCTTTCATCTCGGCCTAATTTCTTTTTTTTTTTAATAGCTATCCTCCTATTAAAGATAATCATATTTAAGACATTATTTAGATTTTTTTACATTGTTTAACCCATTCACAGTGGAGGTAGTCCAATCTATTATTCCATCATGTCCTATTTATAAGTAATTTTCTCTTTAATTGTGTAAAACGAACTGATAATTAAAAGTAATAAATGTGTCAAAAATTTCATGTTTTTTTTTCATATATGCCTCTATTTATGAAAATAGAGAGAGAATATATAAAAAATAAGAGATAATAAAATATGTTTCTCAATTATTTGTTGACTTTATTCACTTAGTAAATTCTCTCTCTCCTAAATATAACTCTTGATGCGTATAATAATTAATTATAAATAATATGTATTTAATAAGGGTAAAATAGAAAAATGATTTTATATTTTCAGACACAAAATGAAAATTGCTTATAAAAGAAATCAGCCCCATAAGAAAGAAAATTATTTATAAATAAGAGCGAGGAGTAAAAACTAATGGGTTAGATTTACAAAATTGTAGTTTATCTTGAGGTGGGTTCCTAACCTATGTTTTATAGTGCATTAACCCATTAAGCCACTAGTTGGCAGGCTTTTCTTTTGTATTTTACCCTGCACAATTTTCTATTAATTTAATAAAAAATTATTATTTTACACATAATTTAATTTGAACACAATCTTGTTTTAGGTTAGAAATTTGATTCCATACTTGATTTTTCTTTGGAAAAATCTCAAAAAAAGACCTCCAAAATTTTAAAGTCTTAAATCAATAATTTCTTATTAAAATAAGTTATGAACTTCTCATTAAATTTACTCAATCCCTTGGAAAACAAACATGATATGAGATTTTGAAATTTTAGAAGTTGTTTTTGAGATTTTACCTTTTTCATTTTTTATTACTTTTTCATTTTTATATTAACAAGATAATTTTGTAAAATATATTATATATTTATATTTACAAATTTTATAGTTGATTTAATTATATAATTGGATAAAAATATAGAAACAACTTGAATTTAACCTAAAAATTGTAATTCAATTTAAAAAGAGTTGGGTTGGCCATGTCTCAAGTGGCAAAATATTATTCCATTTTGAGATAAGCTTTTTCAACCCTCATAATTAGGGATAAGCAAAAAAACCTGGTGATCCAAGAAGTCTGACTCGATCTAGTCATATTGAAAAAAATTGGCCCAAGACAATGTTAGGTAGACCAAACTAGACTGGCCTACTCGGGCCGGACTGGACTTTAGGCCAAGGGCTCAAACCCCTTGGTCTAGTCCAGTTTGGCCCAAATATATATTCGGTCATTTTTCAATTTTCACAAAGTCACAATCACACACACTCACACACTGACATAACTCATCGCTCTCTCCCTCCTCCAAACTTCATCTATCCTTATTGGCTCACACTTCTTCGTCTTTATGTGGCAACGCAAGACTCGATTGGCTCAGCCCCTCGTGGTAGTGGTGCCGGCGGGTCTTGATGTCACAGAGTCACAGACTATTCTCACACTTCTCCATCTCTCTCCGACAATGTAGCACCCGACGGCTCGACCTCGTCAACCTTGACCCTACAATGTTTTGCCGCAGTCACTCGTCTACCTTGATCTAAAATTGGCTCGACCTCATTGTCCTCGATAGAGTTTAGAAGATTGTTGGTATTTAAAGGTAGTTGAAGTGTGCGAAATCTAATTTCAAATCTGGAATTGTTCTCCCTCCTTTGAAATCCACTTGCAGAACACGATGGCGGTGGCGAAGCTCTATCTACTTACATATCTAGAATTTTTATCTACCATTTTTTTTATTCTCCTTCTTCTTTCAATTTTTGTTCTTGAATCTAGTGTTAATGGCCGCTTTGGTTGCCATTGATGGCGGCAAAGCTCTATGGACTAAGGCAATGGGAAGCGATTGATTTACAAACGAATGATTTAAAAAAAATTCAAATAGGTCCTAGACTGGTTCAGGCATTCCACTAGACCGGTCTGATTCAGCCCGAGTTCGTGCTAGTACTGGACTAAACTGGATCTCAGGCTGTCTTATACAACTTGAGGTCCTACCCAGACCAGACCTCGGGTTGAGACCAAACTCGGTCTGGTCTGGTCTATGATCATCTCTACTCATAACTTAGATTGCAGCCTAGTGGAGGCATTTTCCCCACATTATTCACATTGCTTGGGGCATTGTGTGTTTGATCACTACATGATCCAATTAATAATTTAGATATTTTAAGGTACTGGACATATCTAAAACAATAATACTTTATAATTTAGGTATTTTAGTGTGTTGAATATATCTGAAAAATTACTTTAAGGTGTTAGTGGCACCAAAAAAATAATTTAGGACACTGAACATATTTAAAAAAGTTATTTTAAAGTAGTAGACATACATAAAAAAATATTTTAGAGTGTTTAATACATCATAAAATATTTTAGAACAGTGAATATACATAGAAATATACTTAAGATACTGGATTCACCTTAAAAAAAAGAAAGTAATATGGGAGCTGCTCATTATTACTGGCTGAGAAAAAGGATGAAGTTTCAAATTGTCAAGACAAAAATAGAAAAATTCGAATTGTTTTACTGTTTGAAAACGCGTTTAATTAACTACTATTATTTAAGTGCGTTGTTTCAAGATTTTGTATAATGATATGATAGCTACATCTACTTTTTATATTCGATCAAAAAACATCTATATTTTTCATACGGTACGTCAAGATTGTGGGTGTGCCTCTGCACACACACACAACTTATATTTTTCTCCTCTCTCTTTTCTTTTCCTGTTTATGGAATTTTGAATTAGCAAGTCTAAAGATATTTTTCTCCTACATTAATCTTCTTCTCAGAAAACATAAAATAATTATAACGGGTTTGACCAAACAAATGTTTTTATAGAGACCGCATATCAAATATTTATCATTCCTTTAATACAAGAAAAATAGTAACATTTTAGGAAAATTATAACTTGACACATTATTCAATTCAATTTACAAAACGAATTAATAAAACATGTTATTTTTAAAAATCAACAGATCATATTTGATTATCAAGAAATTAAACCTTGTTATGTTTTAATTTTTGATAGAAAATTTGCTTAAATGTAAGACACCTTTTTACAAAATATTTAAAAACAATAATATATCATACGGAATAGGTGACATTATTTATAAATCATACGTAATATAATAGATGAGAAACCTATTACTACCACTACTATTCTTAATATAATTTTTGTTGTTGATTTCTTTATTAAAATACATCTTATATTAAGAACCAAAAATAATATTATTTTCAAAAATAAACAAAGCATATGGTTATTTTCTTTTTCCTAAACTAGGGGCTCAATTGAAAATAAAGGATTTTGCCAACTAAGGGAGAAATTCATGTTTGACTCTTTTGCCCTTGGGTCAAAATTGCTTGTTTAGTGAGCGTGTCCGACCCTACTCAACCCACATGCAAGGGGTCATGTTTGACTATTTCATTAAGCACGTTAGTGAGGTAAGCTCAAACACATGATGCTAAGTACTCAATCCATCCGATCTTAAATATTAATGGTACCTTTTAATTTATTTTTTGTTGATAATATAACTCTGTGAAAGAGTTTTAAATTACCATAATTTACTTTTGCCCCTGTTGATTATATTAGTGATACGTACACATCTGAAAGGCATAGAAACGTGAAATGGATTTGAATAGAGGCAAAGTTAAAAAAATCTTTTAACTTAGGATATATTTAATGAATTGATTACTCTTTTTTAATTTTATCGGAGTGGTTGAAAATTATTACTAGTATTATTTGTTTGGGATAATTATTAGACCTTCTAAAAACACTTATTGATATAAATTATTAAAACAAAATTCTTCTCATATGCTTATATACTTATCTCGTATATAGTACAAACTTACTTAAAATAAGCCAATTCAAACCAATGGCTTGTAAAGGAAAAGATAACCAATTTATTTTCGAAATTGAGGAAACATAACAAACTTCACCACTCTCCGTCAAATGTTTATAAACTATACGGCCTATCCGGTGCATTATATATATAATATGGGAAAATTTGAAAATAACAACCAACGATTTAGTATTAAGTATTTGTGTGTGCGTGTGTGTTGAAAAAAAGGAAGGTGAGATGAGGGAGCAAGTAGAGAGAGAAGATGGAGGAGATAATGAAGTGGGTGATGAGAAGTTAGAAGATACTATACCACCTAAATTGCAAATTGTAAATAAACCAAAGGACATTTGATGTGGTAGAGTGGTTTTACAATTAGAATAAGACGTGTGTGTGAAGAAAGAAGTAGTTGATTAAATGGAGAATGTCAATAAAATTGGGTTATTTGGTATGTGGGATTTTGAGGAGGAGAAGAAAGGGGAAGGACTTGAATTTTCAAAAATTAGAGAAATGAAGTTGAAAGTTTGTAATAAATATTTTTATTTTTTTTTATTTTACATCTAATATTTACTATAATTTTATAATCTTACTTCTCCAATTTTTTTAAATCCAACTCTTAAAATTTTTTCTCTTTTTTCTTTCCTTCCATTTTCCTCTTACCAAATAGAAAATCGATTGAATTAAATGAAAGTTGTTATGAAAATAAGAAAACATAAGAGATTTGAGGTAAGAGGGAGGAGTAAAATTTTTCCCTCCCTTTCCTTTCCCTCCTACCAAATAGAAAATCGATTGAACTAAATGAAAGTTGTTATGAAAATAAGAAAACATGAGAGATTTGAGGTAAGAGGGAGGAGTAATAAGATTAGAGAAAAAGATGAAGTAATTCTTTTTTCACGTAGATGCCCATAAACGTGCATCATAAAGTCTAAACCTCCAATATCAATCAAGAGTTATATAAAATAAAGAGTTAAGGTGTAATTTTATTTTAGAAGTGTAAAAAAGGTAGTCATTTTGCCCCTGGCCATTATCCCATTAAATTTTGATTATTAGTTGACCAAATATTCTGAATTTATAGTCCACGTGTCATCTACATCATTTTTGTTAAGGTGTAAATTTACTCTGAAAGTCTATGTGTCATTTACTTCTTCATTTTTTTAAAGTTAAATTTAAAACCTCTAAAACAAATTTACACCTTAACAAATATGATATGTGAACTGTTAACTCAACATATTTGGTCGATTAAAAATTACAATCAACTAGGAAAACAGGAAGAACAAAATTGTTACCTTTTTTATACTTTCAAATTAAAATTACCCCTTAACTCTAGAATAAATAACAAAATGAATTCTCCCAAGTGTATAATACATAACATTTGAACTATGAAATAAAAACTCCTAAATAGAGAAGTTATGGAGCATAGGATATGAAAGGCGATCAAGAGTTAGGAGAGGCTATGAATATCCATATAGTTTAATATTTATAACAGATCGAAGTTAAATTTACAGTAGAAAATTTTGGAAAAGTTGAGTTGCAAATTAATTCATTTAAAAAAAAAATATTAAACGTGAATGTCAAGGCTTGAGAATGAACGTAAAGGGCGGGATGATAGAGACGCAGCGACGCCGCCATGCCGGCTTTGATCATCCGAAGAAGGCTTGGTCGGTTCATTTGCTGGGCCACGTCACTCTTCCCCATTTTCTAATCACTTCACTTTCACTCTTTTTACTTCGTACACACATGCCTTTCATTTCTCTCGTTTGCTAATCACGCCTCTCTCTCTCCCCCTCCCTTCTTTTACTTGTAAAACACATTTAATTAGCATCCTCCGTCTTTATCATAAGACATTCTTATGGGTAAAAACAATTAAAATATTAAATTTATTATAAAATTTAAATAGTTTATAATACCACCTTTATTGTTCACACTAAACTTTAATTTCATATTAATTTCTAATTTTTTAGCCTATTTTGATATTCTTATTATGTGTGTGTATATATAAATCTAATATTCATTAAAACTGTTAAGACGGTTTATGAAAAAAGATAAAAATACTTTTTATAAGAAGACCACTTATGAAAGCAACTAAAGGAAGTACCCATTTAGAGATATTTTAAATGTGTGTGTTGTTGTTTTTTTTTTCTACATATTGGAATAAAATATATTATTGTTCATTCCTCGTTGCCCAAAAATATAAAACGAACTTAGTCGTTAGCAGTTGGCCCAACATCTTTTTATTTGTTCGTTTGGTTGAGCTTATTTGTATCGAATTTATTATATAAGCCCGATTTACATAAATCGAGATAACTTTTCTTTACATATTTATCTCATACACCGTAAAAATTATTTCATATTCAATGAATCATGATTTATAAACACTTATGAAATTTCTATAAACTAATCCAAACCAACTAATATATCCTCACAAAAGCTTTTATAATTAACAAGCATTGCTGCTCGTGAGCTGTACGGTGAAGTTCATATATAATACTCTGAGAAGTTTCTGCAAGTACAGCAGAATAATTTATGATTTTAAAGTATTTTTTTATGAGGTATTTACTATTTATTATATAATTTAGTCTTTATGGTTGGAAATTTTTTTTATTGTATGCACAATAAAAAATATTTATTTGTAATTATAATAAATTATGTAATTATTTTATAATCATCTATTTTAAATGCTACGTATATTTTTATACTGAGAGTCCCAAATATATTACATGTAGATAAATATTGATGAGACCAATACTGAAAGACTCTTATCACCATAGTGAAACAAGAAAAACATCATTGCTTAAAAACAGAAACAAACATTGAAGACAAAATCAGTACTAGTAAATGTGAGTATAACAAAATAGTTGGAAACGTGTAACACTTTCTAATATGAACCAGTGTTTGGTTTTGTGGCCTAAAGTAAAGAGTTATCATAATTCAAAATTATAGTTTTTTCTTACCAAAAACATAATAAATACTAAGGGCTCATTTGGTTCGATCCGATTACACCCTGCAGTGCAGTGTAATGCGATGCAATATTAATTACAGGGCTAGTATTTGGTTTGATTTTTAAATAAGGTGTAATGAGTTATTATTTTAACAATTATTTAAAATTAATATATCATACAAATTTTATTTTACCCTTACTATAATCTTTGTAAACAAAATAGTTAAGATCTATAGCACTACCTCATCATAACTATCACGATATCTCGCTAAGCATCGTCATATGGCAATGGTTTGGTGGTATAGGATGGTAACGGTGTAGCGGCGACGGCGGCGAAAGGTGGTAATAGCAACAACAGTAAAGGAGGAGGTAGTGACGGCAATGACAGGAGTGGCGATGGTAGAGGTGGAAAAGGAGGAGGTAGTGGCACCAGCGGCGGTAATGGTGGAGGAGGAGATCGTGGTGGATGCAGCAATAATGGTGGTGGAGGAGGAGGTCCTAATGGCGGGCGGCGGCATTAGTGGACATAGTGATAACGAGGTTTGGCCGAGGAGGAGAAGGTCATGGTGGCATTGGCAACGGTGGAGGTGAAGGCGAAGGCGGCGGAATAGAAGGTAGTAGTGGTGGAGGGAGATAAAGTAGGAGGAGGTAGTGGCGACAACAATAGTGGGAGGTGGTGGGGGCGGTGGTAGAGGAGGAGGAGGTAGTGTCGACAACGATGGGTGGCAGTCGCAGAGGAGGATGAGGAGGTAGTGGCTATGGTGGCGGAGGGGGGGCAGTGGTGGAGGAGGAGGTAGTGGCGGCGGTTGCTGTAATAGGGGAGGAGGAGGTAGTGGCGGCGGTTGCTGTAGTAGGGGAGGAGGATGTAGTGGCAGCGGCGGCAGGTGGAGGTGACAACGATGGAGGAGGAGGAGGAAGAGGAGGAGGTGGCGTGATGTGGTTAAGTGAAAAGATAAAATTAAAATAAAGAGAAGTGAAAGTAAAGGGTAAATTGGATTTTTTTTAACCATGCAATGGGATGGTAATGAGAATTCGTAGGGGGAGGTATGAATGAGGATTACCAATTTTTTGGTAATCATCATTACCATGTTAAACCGTATTACCATGTTAAAGAGCAACCAAACACTCTTCTTTTGGTAATGCAATCATGATTACCATTGTAGGCCTGCAATATGGTTGAACCAAATGGGCTCTAAGGGATTCAGTTTGCATCTATTAATCAATAAATATAATTTATTAATGATTATTTTATAATTTTTTTATATTTCTTCAAAATTGATTGACTAAATAATTATACTTAAAAATGATTTGATTATTTGTTAAATTTCATTTATTATTGATTCAAATTATTGATTTGATGTTTTGATTTAGAAATAGTAATATCATCGTCCCACAATATAGATGATTATTTCCCAATATTTTCTTGTTTCCTTTATTAATATTTTTTTCATATTAGATGTATTAAGCAATTATATTAATTCATGCCCCTTCTTTACATTGATAATCTACTTAATCATATAGAAAATTGATCCCCCCTCTTTACTTTTTTTTCCTATGAAGTGTTGACTTTTAAGGGTGTTCATATGGTCCTAGTCCCATTCTCGGCAAGATCAAGACTAAAAAATCCCAGCCATACCGGGACCGAGAGTAGAAGATACTGGGACCGGGATGGTATCTAATCAAAGCTTTGGGATTCCCAGTCCCTGTCCCGGTATCTTATATATATGTATATTAATTTTTGTTGAGTATAGGCCGAAGTGTCCACTGCGCAAGTGCCTAGCCCAATTGGACTGTAATCTCTGTCAGTCTCTCAGTAAATCAGTAATTAACCAAGCCTGAAGCCTCTCAGTCTCTCGACACTGTAATCTCTCGGTGTGGCGAAGTGGCGATCGATGACCTAGCTAGCTCGTCATCTCCATTCTCCTGTCCATACTCCCGTTCTTGGTTCTCACCTTCTCGGCTTCTCCGGTTCTACCTTCTCTCGACAATCGAAATTGAGTAGCATCATATCGGCTTCTCTTGACAGCTCCCTCTCTGCTCACCATCTCATCTTGCGTCACCGTCATCGATATTATTTCAGCTTCCTTAGTTTTGTTTTTGTAATAAAGAGAGAATTACTTTCCAAAACTACAGTCTGCATTTGTTTTGCAGGTGTTTTTCAGCTTCCTCAGTACTCGCCTCTCATCCTTCCTGCAGCGGCTTTCTCGGCATACTAGAAGGTATTAGCCATAAGCCCATAACTCAGATTTAACTTATCAAGAAAACTGTATTTCTGATTTTTCATTTATTACCCAAATACTCTTGAAATTCCTCTTGATATCTTAAAGTATGACATGTATAGAGATACTAATTCATTTCAACGTATCAAACTTGTTAGGTCATCACTTCATTACATGAAAATATAGAGGTATGTAATTTTTTTTTAATTTCTTACAGTGGTAATCATGTCAACTATAGATTATAGATTTTGTTCCATCTCTTTTGAGAACCTGACATTTGAAAGTCGTATGTTAAATTAACTTATTAGCAACATTATAGTATTATACTGTAATTGCTGATAAAATAAATGTTAAATTTTTTAAAAGCACCATCTATATAGTGTGCACTTTGAAAAACAACTTGGGTGGCATTTTAAAGAATTTTAGCCGTCTATAATTGTTTTGGTTTTTTTACCTATTGCTGGTACATTATTGCTTATCAAAGTTGTTCCTATTGCTATATGTCCTTAAGTTCTGCTTTAATCTAAATGTGTGTTCCTATTGCTTATCAAAGTTGTGGTGGTACATTTTTGCTTATCAAAGTTGTAAGTGCTTAAGTTCTGCTTATGTGTGTTCCTATATCACTCAACAAATGTGTGTTTCCTATTGCTGTAAGTGCTTAAGTTATGCTTTAATTAAGTTCTTCTTAAGTCCAAAAACATGGCAACTACACCTGCCAATGAAGGAGCCATCCAAGCAACTCCAACTAATGAAGAAGCAGGGGAAACAGAAGTAACTAATGAAAAGATTTAGAGGGAGATGAAAGACCAGCGAAAAGGAAAAAAATCAAATGTTTAGGACCATTATGAAAAGGTACAAATAGACAAGACTACAAGAGAGCACAAAGCCAAGTGTAAGTACTGCCCAAGAGAAATTCTTTGCCATCATACTAAACAAGGGACTACTGGATTATGGAGACATTTCAAGACTTGTAAACATAATCCAAACAAAGAAAATAAGGAGAACCAATCTTTGTTTACAACCTCTCTGATAGGGTCTTCTAATACTATGACTTCTCATTTTTTTAGTCAAGAGCGATGCAAACGAGGTGTTGCAAAATATATTATATTCGAGGAGAGGCCTTTTCGAACTATGGAAAGTCTTGGTTTAAGAGCGATAATGAGTGATGTAGAACTCCGCTTTAAGGTTCCCTCACGATGGACGATTACTTGAGATTGCTACAAGTTGTATCTTGAAGAGGTAGAGAAATTGAGAAAGTATTTTGAGACTTCAAAAGTTCGAGTATCCTTTACTTCAGATACTTGGACTTCAAATCAGAATGACAATTATATGTGCTTGACTGCACATTGGATTAATGAGAGTTGGACATACCAAAAGCGTATCTTGAATTTTTGTGTAGTTGAAAACCACAAGGGTGAAACAATTGCAGATGAAATTGAGAAATGCTTGCTGTCTTGGTGCATTGATAAGGTGTTTACTTTCACTGTTGATAATGCTACTTCTAACAATAGTGCATTATCAAGGTTGAAGTCCGTTTTCAAGCATTGGAATGGTTTAGTATGTGATGGTGACTTTATGCACTTGAGGTGTTGTGCATACATATTGAATTTGATTGTTTTTATGGTCTCAAGGAATTACATGAGTTAATTGAAGCCATTCGGAGTGCCGTTAAATATGTAAGATCTTCTCCTTCAAGGTTTCGAAGGTTAAAGGCACTTGTGGAAAAAATGAAAGTTCAATTAAAGGGTTTACTAAGCATGGATTGTCCAACTAGGTGGAATTCAACTTACATAACGTTAGATAGTGCCAATCAATTCAGCAGCGTGTTTGAGAGGATGATGGAGTCAGGCGAGACTACAAAAAACACTTTTATGATAAAGGTTTAATTGGTCCTTCTACGGTTGATTCATTTATACAAGCTAGTGAGTTTACTAAGTTTTTGAAACTGTTCTACAATGTCACTCTAAAACTTTCATGATCACTTTATGTTACGTCAAATTTGGCCTTCAAACAAGTGTCAAATCTTGCTTCGGTTCTCAACAAAGCTTCATCTAATCCTGGTTCTCCTTTGTATGCCATGGCTAAGTGTATGAAGATCAAATATGATAAGTATTGGGGCCACTTTGAAAACTTCAATCCATTTTTCGTGGTTGCAGTGGTGCTTGACCCCAAGTATAAAATGAAGTTTTTGAAATATGCTTTTGATCATATGTATCCTGATGATCCTGATAAGCATGTAGACATGTTACAAAAAGTCTCAAATGTACATCATTGTTTGTTTGATCATTATTCAAGTGTTCTTAGCACATCTGGGAGTGTTATTCATAGTTTGGATCAAGTAGAAACTGAAAGTATTTGCAGCACTGTAACAAATATTGAGCAAGATGCTTTTGATGTTGATATGGAAGAGACTAAAGAAGAGAGAAGATTCAAGGCCAATAATAAGATTGAGATTCAGGCAGATAAGTAAGCAGAGTTGGACAAGTATCTTCAATCTGAGTTAGCTGAAGGTCGTGATCCTGATTTTCTTATTCTAGATTGGTGGAAAATTAATGGTGGAAAGTTCAAAGTTCTTTCCATGATGACACGTGATGTGTTGGCCGTGCCTGTTTCAACCGTTTCTTTAGAATAAGCTTTTAGTACAGGGGGCCGTGTCATTGATTCATATAAAAGTTCATTGTCACCTAGGATGGTTGAAGCACTTATTTGTACACAAAATTGGCTTTCTCCATCCACATCCATCCCTACCGAACTTGAATCACTTGATATTGATAACTTCAATGACAATGAGAAAGTACTAGCAGCTTTAATTGGTAATATCATAATCTGTTTTATTTAATTTACTTGCATTATTTAATTTCTTAATAATACTTATTCATTTCTTTCCATTTTTTCTTTTCAATTTTACAGCTGAAGAGTAAGGATTAAAGCATGAATTATGATTTGTAATGATGTTGTATTGTCTTCTTTAATTTCTGGAATTTGGACTGAACCTTTGTAGTTTGTAATGTTGTAAACTTCTTGTTGAATTTGGTATGCTATGCATATGGTGTTTGTGATAAGAATAGGATAGATCCATTTGTGGAGAATTGTAAAACATGAATTGTGGTGTGCTGGTGGTGCTGAACTGCTGAATTCTAGTGTTTGTTTCGGGGGGAAATATGTATACACTGTTTTGATAAATCGGGAATCCCGGTATTGATCCCAGGAAAGTCATGGTTGTACCCAGACAGTCCCAGGACCGGGACCAAGATCCCAATCCCGACCTCAAATTGGGATCGGGACCAGGTGATCCTAGTCCTTGCCCGTATTTGAACAGCCCTACTAACTTTAACATTTTTATTATAGTTAGCTTTCATTTTTACATTACATTTTTTTTTTGTTGATTTTGGTGATTTTTCCGATTTGTTTAAAGTATCCAATTTCTCATTTCTCAAGTCAAGAATAGTCCCCACACGTCCTTGTAGTTGAACAAATCAATTTTCATTAAATATTCACATAATTGCATTTTAATTAACATATTGTATACACTTAAAATTATATATCAATATAACTTCAAAAAAAAAGAATTATCCATCAATATAATAATACTAACGGTGGCTCAATATATATATTCTGACTAAAGGGCATTTATAAGTGGCAAAAAAATTATAAAATCAAACTTAAATAGGCAGGTCCAAAAGGCTGATATCACGTTATAGGAGTATAACCTAATATAACGTGAAAACGCCAAATACAATTAAAAGTAAAGTAGACTAGACTACTAAAATGACACATTCGAAAACTCAAAACAAAACATGGGAACTCATTCTTCTATTTTATATTCTTCATGATTGTTTTGTTGGACTTGAAGGTAGGGGTGGGCATATCAGATAATCACACATCCATCATCAGTTAATAGAGTGTCATCTCTCTTCTTTCTCTTTAAAGAAGTGGTTGAAGATCTTGACGACTGAACTATTAGAAAGTTGTCATCATTTTGAATTTTTTCTGTTAACAACAATGTCGTCAAGGAGCTTGAGGTATGTATTTCGACTTTGGAGGATTGGAAAAAAGGCCTAAGAAATAATGAAATAACAAACAAATGAATATATAATCAAGACAATCATAATATGCGCTACTATTAACTAAAATTTTTTTCTTACTGTTAATTCTGAGTACCTAAACCCTTTCATGTCTTTACAAAAGCTTTTATAATTAATATACGCAAGAGATGGGTCAAGGAAAAAAAACAAGGAAAGAACACACTTTTTTTTTATTTAGACAATTTATAACCACCCACCCCTATTTGGCCACGTGAAGTGCTACCATTTGAGCTAGAAGCTCCTAAGAGGAAAATCATACTTATTTTGATTTTTAATATAAAATATATTAATTTAATTTAATTTAATTAAAAAATTTGGTTAAGTTAGTAAATATGATATGTATTGGTTAATTTAGTTAATATGACATGTATTTTTTAAAACATTCTAGTCATCTTTCTTAATTCTCCTATTCCCTTTCCTTCATAATTATTGTTGAGGGCATCAATATGGTTAAATTAGGAAAAAAATTGATAAATATGAAAAAATTATCTTATATTTAGGATTAAGATCAACTCCTTAAATATATCTTATATTAAGGACTATAATATCTCTTGCACCACAATTTCTTTAAATACATAGAGGTAGAAAATTCAACTTAGTTTGTTAGTACTTATTAGTAATCCAATCCCATGTACGTACATATATAGTACAAAGACTATAAATTAATTTTTGTAATAGACAGAGACTATGGTAACATTATACCCAAAAGGGAACTAATTAATAAATAGAAGCATTATATTAGGCTCCTTAAATCCATTGGCAATTGAATAAATTAAAACTCCTATATCCTGACACTCTGGATATTGTCAAGAAAGAAATTGAGGTCTTCTCATGCATATAGTAGGTATTTTGAACTAACCAATTGGTGCCTGAGTCTGCTTATCTTAATTAACACACGGCCATAGGCGAGTGATTAGATTGCTATTAACTCCTCCGCTAAAATAGACATCTAAATACCACTTGAACTTTAAAATATCAAATCAGTGATGTCTCAAAAAACTGAGTTGTTAATTGCTATACTCTTTTTGTCAATCCTATTACTCTTATAGTCAATAAAATCAATTTAAAATTTTAAAGTTCAAGTGATATTTAAATGTTTTTTTCCTAATTTAAATTATTTAGAACAACAGAAAAAAATGGGGAAAAAGTCCCCCATTAAAAATTTATAAGTGAGAAAGACTTAAAAGTCAAAGAACCGGTATTTTGTTTGTACAATATACTCACACATTGCATTGACCTAGATGATGGGTGACAAATTATTAGGACATTTCATTTCTTATTTAGATCCTTATAGTGATTTTTTTTCTATTTTTTAGACAACAAAAAGTGCATATAATAGGAAAAATTAGAAGATAAAAAAGGTTTAACAACACAAAGTATATGCATTATAGCTTTGATAAGAGAAAAATTAAAAGTGATGTAGAAGTTAAATTGGGAGATCAATGTATCCATCAAGTGACAAAGTTTAGATACTTATAATCTATTATACAAAAAGATGGTGAAATTTATGGAGATGTTAATTATATAATTCAATCTGAGTAGTATACATGGAGAAAAGTTATTGGAATTATTTGTTATCAGAAAGTACTTAATAAAGTAAAAGGGAGGTTTTATCACACTGCTATAAGTTTAATAATGCTTATGGTAGTAAATGTTAGGTTTTGAAGGGGCAGAGTATAAAGCAGGGTTAGCTGAGATGAGGGTATTGAAATAGATTTGTAATCATACAAAATATGATAAGGTTCGTACTCTGTAATGAACATATTCTTAGAAGAGTTAGAATGATATCTATTGAAGAGAAAATAGTAGAAAATCGTTAGGAGTGGTTTAAACACGTTTAAAGAATGCCATTGGATGCACTATTGAGGAGCTGTGATTAAGCAATATGAAATCTTTTAAAAAAGGGTAAAAGAAGACCGAAAAGAATACTCAATGAAGTTATTGAACGAGTTCTTTTAGTTAACAATCTATCCAAATATTTGATTGTTGATAGAGTACAATAGCATCGTGTAATCCATGTAGCCAACATCACCCGGTGGGATAAGGCTTTGTTTTTGTCGTAGTCGTTGTAATAGAAAAAAATGAAAAAAAGTCCAACCATTAGAAATGTTATAAGTGAGAAAGGCCTAAGTCAAAGTATCGGTATTTTATTTTTACCAATATATTCATATTGAATTGACCTATATCGACATAGAGAGAACCCTAGCTGCATCCCTTTTCTCTGCTAGGGTTTTGGCTCTACCACTCTTTTAGTAGGTCTTTCTTCCTCTTTTAGTGGGGGCTTCTCTTCCCCTTCAGATGGGGGTTTTTCTTTGCGTCCTTATGGTGAGGTTTTCAAATGTTTCTCCTCAATGGTCGTCGGGTGAGAGTGCCTTCCCTAACCATGGTTGGAGGTGGGATTGGGTGGGTATGTTGCACTGAAAAGATGAATCAGGGGTATGGAAAATCGGTGTCATAGTAGTGAAGCAGAGGAGATTGGAGATCTGGATTGCCTTAAACAAAAAGACTTTATTAGGAGGTAACAAATTTGGCGGCACCACTCTCAAACACGATGGTCTCTGTGATGTGGATATAGTAGAGGATCTGAGATGGGTGCCTCTTGGGTTAATGGAGATTATGTTTATGAGTGGTCATATGCGATATTGCCTTCAATGGAGGCCATCCAAAGAAATGAAGCCAGGAAATGTAGTTGAGGGAGAGGCGGAGAACAAAGTGACCATGATGTTGATGATTATAATGGAAGATACTAATGATTCATATGGTGCTTTGTAGATGTCTATGGAAGGGCAACAAAGGCTAGGACAATGGTTCCGGTGGACTACACAGGGAACAAAAGGGTCTACAAGATCTTGTTTCTGGAAACTCCTTAAAGTCTTTGTATGATATTTGGCAATATGACTATATCCTTGAGAATTTAATGGTCTTAAGGAATTCAATTAGGAATCACTATTGGGAGTGGATTCCTTAAACAGCAGATCAAATCATCTGTTCATGGTCACGGATTGTCTCATTACCTTGGACCAGCCTTTCACCACCGTAATCCACTACGGCAGAAGATCTTGATGCTGGTCGTGTATCCGCTGCATACCATGTTTGGTACAAACAAGGCCAACTTATCTTTTCTTGGCTTCAATCGACTATTTCAGAGCAAATGTTACCTCGATTGGTTAGCTGTACTACTTTGTATTTGGTGTGGAAGCAAATTCTCGACTACTTTCAGGTACACACTAGTGCCAAAATTTCTCAGTACAAGAAAGAACTTCGCAACACCAAAAAGGACAATCGATCAATTTTAAATTTCATTCCACATGTCAAATCTCTATCTGACATGCTAACTTCAATTGGCTATGCTGTTGATGATCAAGATCAAATCGAGGTCATCTTAGATGGCTTGCCTGATAAATATGACTCTGTTATTTCTTTTATTCATTCTCAACGCACTCCATTCTCACTGAGTGAAATTGAGTCTTGACTCATTACTTATGAACTCAACCTTGCGCGTTCTATGAAAGTTTTTCTCTCCGATGATGTTAAACCACTCGCTTATGTTGCTCAAACATTAGTGTCTTCTAATGAGCATAGTTCTTCAGCTTATAGATCTCCTGCTCGTAACGGCAACAGTGATGGCTCTAGCGGTCCTGGTCGATTTCATCGTGGTTGATCCTTTTATGGTCGTGGTAGTGTCTTTGGTCATATATCCTCTCTAATCTGTCAGCTATGTGCCAAGCCTGGACACTCTGCTGCTTTCTGTCACAAAAGGTTTGATTAAACATTCTATGCTTCTCCACATCCTCAGGCCAATATACATATTTCTTTCCTTTGCCTCTACCACATGCATATGATCCTTACTTTTGTGATCCCTATGCTTGTTAGTCGTCTAGCTTAACCGCAAGCGCACGGATTGTCACAAGTAGTATAATAATATCATTCCCACGAGGACTAAGGCAAAAACGAGTTAATTATCACACTTATGTTCTTAATTAGGTTGAGTGAGAGTAATTTAAAAGAAATTTTATATTTAAGAATTAATTTATTAAAAAGAATTTATTCGAGAACTTCAAGACTGGAGAAACCTATGATTACTTATCCCTATTGTACTTCATAAGACTAACTTAACTCTTAAATTGATAATGAAAACATGTGCTTGTCAGATGTTCAAATTAATTGATAAAGCTTTCTCAAGTCAAAACCAATTTTATATTTTCAATTAACATGTGCAATCTCTTGTCTTAGTTAACGAAAATATTCATTAAGTTCTATCCTCAATTAGACAAGGCTAGGCTAATAGATATATCTCTATTCTATTAACAAATCATCCATTTAATCCTTAAACTTTAAGTCTAGCATGATTTTATCTAAGTTCTGCAATTAAATTAGCTTTCTCAAACATCACTCAATTGAACCTAATAATCTAAGTGGTGGCCAATCACCCAGAAGCATTAAGCACAAGATAAAATCAATACATAAATTTCTTTAATCAATAAAAGAAATAAAAACAAAGTATTAATCCATCTAATAGTTCAAAGCAATCCTAGAATATGAAATTTAGTTACTCATAGACAAAATCAAATAAAAACCAGAGATGATAATTCGGTTCATAACCAAAGCTAGGTAAAGGAGAAAAGAAAATGAAAGAACCAAAATTAAAGCTTCAAATCTCTTTGAATCTTCAAGCTTCAGCTCTCCAATTGCTCAATCTTCTGTAGCCCTTAGCTCTGATGCTCTCCTTGCTCTCTGTGTTCAAATGATTCTCCCCTCCCCTTTTCCTGAAGAAGCTTAACCCCTATATATAGGTCAGGTTTCTAGATCCTCATGCAATATCTCTCTAGCAAAATAAAATCAACAAAAAGATAAAAAAAATAGAGAATGATAATAATAAATGATGATGATGATGATAAATGAAATATCTTTTTCTTTTTATCTTAAATTATTATTTTTATTATTAATATCATTATTTTTATCTTTAATATAAAAATCATTATTTTTATCTTAAAATTTGATATTTATAATGAAATCTCTCTAAATTGATATTTTATCAAAATCTCACTCAAATCCCTTTAATTTAATCTAGATGGATCCCAAAATATATTAAAATATATCTTAAGATTATCTAAAAATAGAGAGTCATCAATGTTTTTTACTCTCCTAAATATTTCTCTGATCCATTTGCCTCTAACACTTGGATTGTTGATTTGGGAGCCACACATCATGTAACTCCAACTGTGTCGAATCTAGTAGAACCCGTTCCATATACAGGTTCCAATCAATTGCATATTGGAGATGGTTTAGGTTTGTCTATTCATCATCAAGGTTATATTTTTGTTCATACAAGTATGCCAAATTGTTCATTAAATTTGCATAATGTTCTTCATGTGCCCTCTATGAAGAACAATTTACTAAGTGTTTTAAAACTTACCTCAGATAACAATGTTTTTGTTGAATTTCATCCATATTAGTGTTGTGTTAAATCAAACCAGGATCCAAAGCTCATTCTATTGCAAGGAAGACGAAGGCATGATGGGCTTTATGAATTTCTTCCTTTAAAGCGATATCCTACCACTCCACACCATTCATCAAGATCAACTGCTCCTACCACTCTACAACATTCATCAAGATCAGCTGTTTTGTCATCCTTGCATTCTTAATCACCTTATCAGTAGTCTTCTTCCAATAATTGTCTACATTTAGCTAGTCCAAACTCATGTTGTTATGCACTTCATATATCATATACACAGCCAACACTAGAATTATGGCATTAAAGATTCATTCATTTCCTCTTTCTGCACTTCCTCGGTTGTTAAAGAATTGTAATCTCTACTTTACTTTCAATAATAACAATGGCTTCTATTCTGCTTGTTGCTTAGGCAAGTTGCATAAACTACCTACAAAAGCTTCTAACACTATGTACAATGCTCCTCTTAAGCTAGTCTATATCGATCTTTGGGGTTCTACCCCTTGTCCTTCAACCAATGGTAACCTTTACTATATATCATTTGTTGATCATCATTCACGGTTTTGCTGATTCTATCCTGTCAAATCAAAATTTGATACACTCTCCATTTTCATTTGATTCAAGACCATGGTGGAAAACCAACTCAATACTAAAATCAAATCTATCTAAACTAATGGAGGTGGAGAATTCACGTGCCTTGATTCCTTTCTGGCTTTGCATGGTATTAATCATAGGTATTCATGTATTTATGGTCATTATCAAATGGGTGTCGTGGAGAGGCATCATCAGTATATTGTTAACACTAGTTTATCCTTGTTGGCTCAAGCTGGCTTGCCTTATAAATTTTGGGAAGATGCTTTTCTCAAAGTTATCTGTGTTACTAACTTGCTTCCTTGTTCAGCTTTGCATTATATTACTCCCTACACTAAGTTGTTTCACAAAAAACTAGACTATACATTTCTTTATGCCTTTAGGTGTTCATGCTATCATTAGAGCCGAGGAATTGGGCCGAGCCCGTTTAAGCCCTTTTAAATCACGGGCCGGGCTTGAAAAATGGAGTATTAAAAGGAAGTCGGGCCTAAAAGGGCCAGCCCTACAGGGCCCTCGCTAAGGGCCAGCCCGTTAGGCCCTTAAGTTTTTTTTCTTTTTTAATTCCCCTGCCCCTACCCATGTACTTGTTGACTCCTCCCTAAGAACCTTAAAATTGTCAAATTTACATATGATGATAATTTATTAATTCTTGATATTTTTACCCCTTAAACAGAGTCTACTACTTCAAGTGAAGTACAATCAAATTTCCTTGAAATTGATGGTAATAGCGAAGAAGATGAAAACAATAGTCGTCATAATCATGTTGTTTAGATTGTTTAGCTTTTTGCCTTATTATACTTTGTGTGAAACTGAGTTACTTGAGGGACAATATTTTTTACCTTTAATTATGAATTAGTAATTGTATTTGTTTTATTGTATGAGACGTGTAAATGTATAGTTAAATCTTGTGAAAATGCCTTCTAGCCCTGTGGGCCGGCCCTGGCCTGCATGCTCTTGGGCAGGGCTTTGAAAAACAACAATTTTTCTTTCCCCATGCCCTATAGGGCCAGCCCTAATTCTTAGCTCTAGCTATTATCTTCTTCTCCATTGACAATCTCTTAAGTTTTCTTTTCGCTCTGTTGAATGTGCATTTCTAGGCTATAGCTTATCTCACCGTGGCTACAATTGTCTAGCTTCTGATGGTCGTCTATATATTTCTCATGATGTGAGATTTAATGAATCTGTTTTTCCATTCAAAGTGGCCTCATCTTCTTCTTTATCCCACTCACATACTTCACACTCCTTACCTTCTCTCTTAATTCCTCTGGTAAGCAATTCATACCCTCCATTTTCTACTCCAAGCTCTCCTCCCTCATTACTACCTCATTCTCCTAATCTGTCTTTTCCCTCATTACTGCCTCATTCTCCTAATCTGTCTTCTTCTTTTGGTTTACCCTTGCCTTCACCCACACCTTTATTCTCCTTTTCAGACTCATCTTATGCATTGTCTAGTTCTCCTCTCTCCTCACTCTCTTCTCATCAACCTGTTCCATTAAACACTCATCCTATGGTAACTCGAGCCAAAAATGGTATTTATAAACCAAAGGTTCTTTCTACACAAATTCATGACTCAGCCTCCAGGTATATTCATGATAATCCATATAAGGCTTTGCAAATTCCTCATTGGGCAAAAGCTATGAATGAGGAGTATCAAGCTCTCCTAAGACATTCTACTTGGACACTTGTGAAGCCTCCCTCTAACAGACCTATCATTGGTTTTAAGTGGGTTCTCCGAGTTAAGGAAAATCCTGATGGTTCCATAAAACAACATCAAGCTCGTCTTGTAGCCAAAGGATTTCATCAAACTCATGGATTTGACTATAATGAAACTTTACCAGTTGTTAAACCTATTGCCATTCGTATAGTTATTAACATTGAATTGCATCATTTGTGGCCTATATCTCAAATATATGTCAACAATGCCTTTCTCAATAGTAAACTAGAAGAAGAGGTTTACATGACTCAACCTCCAGGCTTTGAGTCTTCTGATCCATCACTTGTCTGCAAACTTCAATGCAGTCTTTATGGTCTTAAACAAGCTCTCAGAGCTTGGTTTCAAAGGTTGAAAGCTGCTCTTCACAAGTTCGGTTTTGTTTCCAGCAAATGTGATCCTTCTCTCTTCATTAGACAGTCTTCAAATGATCTCACATGTGTATTAGTGTATGTGGATGACATTCTCATCACTGGAACTTCTACTTCTTATAGTGATCGACTCAAACAAGGGCTCAATGATGAATTTGCCTTGAAAGATCTTGGTAATCTTCACTACTTTATTGGTATAGAAGTCACAAGACAAGGCTCCAATGTTATTACCTTATCTCAATAAAAATATATTATCGATCTTCTTAGCAAGGCTGCCATGCTTCAATCCAAAGCAGTTGTCACACCCATGATAGCTTCTGAAAAACTCAGCTGTCATGATCCGTTTCAGTTTCCTAATCCTCAACTTTATCGTTCTCTAGTTGGAGGTCTTCAATATGTCACAATCACCAGGCCTGAAATATCTTACAGTGTGAATAAGGTCTATTAGTATATGCAAAATCCCAAGGCAAAAACATTGGCACGCAGTTAAGCGTATTCTCAAGTATCTTAAAGGCACTCCAACTCATGGCTCGGTCTTTACCAAGTCTCATAATCTTGATCTTGTGGCATTCTGTGATGCAGATTAGGGGAATGATCTTGATGACAAAAGGTCAACCTCAGGTTTTTGTATCTACTTTGGGGGGAATCCAATCACTTGGGCTGTAAAGAAGCGATTGCTTGTATCACGGTCAAGCACAGAAGCTGAATTACGATTGCCCAAGTCAGCAACCATACCACATATTCTTTGTGACAATCTTAGCACTGTGCTTCTTTCACGAAATCCAGTTTTGCATCACAGAACAAAACATATGGAGTTAGATTTGTTCTTTGTCCATGAGAAAGTATTACGAAGAAAACTGCTTGTTACTCACATTCCCTCTGTACACCAAATTGATGATATGTTTACCAAATCATTGTCTACCTCACGGTTTCATTTGCTGAGTTCTAAACTCAAGGTTCAAGACACCTTAAGTTTACGGGGCGATATTAGAGTATAGATATAGTTGTCTGTTAAGTTGTTACTTAACCATAGTTGTAACAACTTTAGTTAGTTAACCAGACACTCTAGTTAATTCAAGTATATCGCACTCTCCTCTATATATTGTAGCCGTCTTTGTACAGATATGTAAGAAAAATGGATATACAAAATATCTCAGTCGCTCTTCTTCTATTCTCTCTGTCTTTATCTCTCTGTCTTTAAAGGAACATGAAGTTGGAGAGCATAAATAAAAGTCAATGCAGATACGAACATATGGGCGGCCCGCGATCAGATTGCATTTCCATTCCATTTTTCCGTCGCTTTCTTAGACTTTTTTTTTAAGAAAAATATCTATATTAAATAATTTTGGTATTATTTTTTATTTATATTTCATCATGTACTTTAATTCATTTCTTAATAATTTTGTTCAGTTAGATCAGTGCATAGATGAGCACAAAAATTTCTCTATAAAGGAGAAATACATATATGAGAATAGTACTAATATTAAATTTTTTTAAGGTTGGGGGAGGGCATTGGGGGTTATGTGCACCTGGCACATAAAAGTCTCTTTACGGCAATTTTTGTTTTCCTTGAAAAAAATTGCATCAATTTTGTAATGGAAATAGATCGAGCCGACGTAGAGAAGTGTTGAAATATATGTGCTGCCGCGCCTAGACATGCAATCACGCGTGGTTGGTTGGTGTGACTGTGACTTTTGAATTTGATTTTGTGAGGGGCCAGACTCAAGAGTCAGTGAAACATGCCTTTGTATCGACATGAAAGGAGGCACACACTTCCACTGAATGTTTTAAAAGCTCAACTGGATGTCGACGCGGAAAAATAAATTAATCGGTTGAATCATTTGATTGGATTAGTAATGTAATAATTAAATTTAAAAATTATATATATATATATATATATATATATATATATATTACAATTAATCTTCAGTCTAATTTCATATGAAGTTAATAAAGTTATAAAATATCATTTAAAGAAGAACATTAAGTCAATCATCAACCTATCAAAATATACTAACAATAATAATTTTATAACTTGTCAAATATTGATGGCTCTTGATTGATTTAAGCATAAATTTCTTAAAATGCATTTAGATCATACCACTCTGATCCTATTTATAAGTCATTTTTTACCAAAAAAATTGGTTCTATTTAAAAGTTCAGTTTTAGTGTAATAAATAAGATTATGACAATTTTACCCCTATTTATTGTACAAGTGAAGAAATAATTTAAAGATAATTAGAGCAAAAGAGTTAAAAAGTAATCATTCATAAATGAGGGCATAGTTGTAAATTTACCCTATTATCATTGAGTTAACTATATCGCCTTGGTATGTGAGATTTAGTTAAAAGGGACTTATAAATAGGATTAGAGTGTTAAATGTTATCATCTTTTTGAGGAAATAATCCAAAATCAAGACATTCAACTCTAATTTCAGTACTTTCAATTTCATCCTTAGCTTGAGGATTGACCTCATTGGCTTTTTCTTCAAAAACATCTTTATAAAATAGTTTGTAACAAACCAAATTATTAAAATTAGTAACATATAATATAAATAAAATAAAGTAATATGTCTAAAATTTCTATGCCATTTTTTAAAATTTTGTTTACAGCATCAAAATTTTTTTAAAAAATTGCATTTTTCTCACATTTTTTTATTGGACCGGACGGTTTTTGAAAAACCGGTCTAGTTTCCGGCTTAACAACGGTTTCTGGCTAAAAAACGGTTAAATGACAGTCCAAAACGGCTCCCTCAGAAAAACGGTCCAACGTTATCCGGCCGCCTTAATGACCGGCCGACGATCCGACCGTCCTGTCTGGTCCGATTCTCTAAACAGTACTTTGACTTGTGTATGTACAGCCTTTGGGGTCAAAGGTTTCATCATATGATCATATACTTCCTTAATATAATAAAACAAGTAGTTAGCTTTTAAAAAAAATTAAGAAAGTTAAATAAATTTAAGGAAATGACAATTAGGTCCCAAGTAATAAAAATTATAGTGAAATCCCATGAGACCTAGCTGAAATACCATTTTGCCTTTTTTTATTTGATATGAGCACATCTATGGCATGCAAAACAACATAATTAATGAAAGAGGGCAAAATGATATTTTTCACATTTAGAATTAATGTCACCTAGATTACATGACACTTCACTGTAATTTATTAATTTCAAAGGACCTAGTTGTGATTATTTCTTTTATATAGAACCTGATTGTCATTTCCCCAATAAATTATTTTAAAGTATTTATATTTATCATTTTTTTTAAACTAATTTGTTAGACTTATAAACTAATATATATAATATAATATAATAACATACAGCACATATGTTATGACTATATACTTTATTTAGCTTAACTAATACCTCAAAAAATGTTAACTGATCTTGTATAGTAATATCCTCTCAATCATGAAGTTCACAACACAAGGATTCTTCTTCAATTTTATGGGCTTAATACTCAAGAATAAGCCCAGATGGATTGGATTTGGACTGGTATTTTAGTTCACATGTCATGGGTCATTATCTGGCCCAACCCACTCGTCATGGGTCATAGGTGTTATGATGCTTCATTAGTCTTCCCACTATCATTTGATTCCTTAACTATCACTTGACATGATATTTTGGCATTACTTTATCATTTTTCTATCATAGGTGTTAAGACAATCATGTTGTCTTATTTTCTTAAGTTTTTAAGAATTCATATTCGCATTTTAACTATATGTAATTTGTAAAACTCATATTTACTTGGTACTACTATCATTTTGTCTAGATTCAAAAATAATGTTCACCTTGCCAGCTTGTTTAGATTACCCTATAATTACTTTTACATTTTATAAGGTAAAATTCTTTTAACATATTTTCATGTCACGATGCAAAATCAATTTTTTTTGCAATGGTTTTATCATGTGTGTTGCACATCCTGAAATGATATTGACGTCACTTTCACTTTCTTTTGTTGTTTTTTATTTTAGGAAAAGACAAAAAGGTAAAACAAAACGTTGGAAAAAACTAATGCCCCATTTGATATCATAGAAGAGTTTTTTTATGAAAGTGGAAGTGAAAGTGGAAATTAAAGTAGAATAAAAGTGAAATTGGAGGTAAAAATGGAGTTAAAAGTGTGTTTGGTACGACTATAAAAGTAATATATGATTTTTAATTAAAATATGTAAATGCTAAACTGCCCTCCAAAACAAAACAAAAAGTGGATGCAAATTGGAAAAACCAGAAATAAAATCTAACCATAATCGAAAGGAAATCACAGAACAAACAAGCTATTTCAAATTTCACAGAAACCCAAACGAGTCAGAGCTTGTTTGTTATCACTTATCTGAATCGGGCTTATATAATAAGCCCGATTCACATAAATCGAGATAAATCTCTTCCACATATTTATCTCGTAGACCGTGAAAGCACTTCGTAGACCGTAAAAGCACCTCGTAGACCGTAAATGTTACCTCGTAGACCATAAATTACAATTCATAAGCACGTATAAAATTTTCATAAGCTATTCCAAACAGCCTCTCAATTTCGCTAAACTCGCTTCAGTCCGAAACGCAGATCATAAGACACGTTGAAGCAAAACCCAAACAAATACACAAGATCACCGCAAAATCAAAACTCAATCATCATCAAGAACAATCAAGAGAGCTTAAAATTTCCGCCGGAAAGTCTACCAACTCTAATCTGTATAATTCAAGCTAATCACAGCAATGTCCAAGCATGCAAATTCTAGAGAGAATCAACTTCAAAAAATTTCTTGATCGAAGTAAATGACAGCAACAACGAATTGAATAAACAAATGACACAATGTGATCAAACTTTAAAGCATCAAATAAATACCCTATCAAATCACTGAATGATTCAATGAACTCCTCCGAATTCGTTTTTCCAACCGTACATAAACCAAAATCTCTTCCTTCCTATGGCTCTGTTTTGAAAGTATGCCTCTGTGTGCTGAAGCTAAAGTTGGAGTATTGAGAAGAAGAAGAACATGGATTGTGGGGGCTCAAATCTGCCCCTGTCACTAGTGGTGGACATCATCCCTGTTGGCGGTGGAAGGAGGAAGGAAAGGGATTAATCACCAGGGTTTTCCGTTAAAGATCTATCAGTTTCATCCGTCATCATTGGCTCTGCACATCAACTAGAGGTTTGATGTCGCCATTGCTAGTGGAGGAACGTCGCCGTGGGTGATAGTGGAGGAACGTCGCCGTGGGTGATATGGAGGACCAACGTTGTCGGTGGAGGAAGATCAAAAGGGCAAGGGAGGAAATAATCCATGGAAGTAGAGCTGGAAGTAAGTTCTATTAGGGGAGGCAAGGAACTCACTTCCATCGATTTTGATGGAAGTGAGTTCTACAAGGAAGTAGCTTCTGGGATACCAAACATATTAAACTATAGGTTTCACTTCCACTTTTACTTCCAGCTTTCAATTCCTTGATACCAAATGGTGCCTAAGAAAGGAAGACAAAGAAATAACAACATTAATATAAGTTTGTGTGGGTTTTAGGAGTAATTAAAATAAATGTTTTTACCCTTTCCAAGCCAAATCTTGTTCAGCATAAAATTATTTAAAATAAGTTAATCCAAACAAGTGTTTAATTTGATATCAAATATAAATCACTTTCTAAAAGAATTTTTTAATTTATAATATAAGCCACTTATAAAGTAATTAAATTTTTATTTATTAATTTTACCCCGATAATTAATATTTAAACACGACTTTTTATATTTTCCACCCTCTCTCAAAACCTCAGTTGTGTCAGTGTGTTTGCTAATGTTGACTTGTTGCGTGCACGAACTCTCTTCTCCCCTCTAACTCATATTCCTCCGGTCCTTAATATAATATATATTTAGGGAATTGTTATTTATTTTAAATATAAGACATTTTCATATTTGTTAATATTTATGTAATTTACCCCTATTGATAGTTCCCTCAAAAATAATTAAAGAGGAGAGAGAATGTTAGAATTCAGGAAGATGATTAGAGTGTTTTAGAAAATACATGCCATATTAACTAACTCAACTAACTTCCTTAATCTAATCAAATAAGGTAAATATATCTTATATTAAGAATCAGATAAGTATTATACTAGGGTAATATCACCCTTTCACATAAATACAGTTGGACTCTCCTTAACACAAACAATGGGAGACTTTTCTTTTTACATACCCACACATGAAAATTGCAAACATAGAATTAAGGGTTAATGTACAAAAATATACATGAGTTTTTTGTCGAAGTGCTCCAATACTAAATATTTTTTTAGGGGCAAAAATGACTCTAAACTTCTAAAATAGGTGTAAAAATACATTAGTGGCTGTTAGTTGACTTTTGAGGCTGACATAGATGCTGACTTGGCAATGCTTTATAAGAAGAGTTGGTTCTGGTGGATTTATTCTTCCACAAAACCCAGAAAGCCCCTCTTGTCGTTCCCTGTAGATCTCTCTCCGATTCTTAAAGATCATATGTATGTTAGATTCTCTGCTTCCACTGGTCTTCTTGCTAGCTCCCATTATATCTTTGGATGGAGCTTAAAAATCAATGGCACAGCTTGATCTCTCGATCTCTCTTCTCTCCCACAACTTCCATGTCCGAAAAAGAAACCAACAAAGCTCATCATCGGCGTAACAGTGCTGGTTACACTGATTACATTATCGGTGGCAGCCATCAGTATTTACTAGTTTAGGGGAAAAAAACGCCGACATAATAGAAGCTTGGGAGCTAGAAATCGGACCCCGTCGATAAGGAGCTTCCCAGGAAAAGGTGGGTTTGGTCGAGTGTACAATGAATTTCCCATAAATCCAAACAGGGCCTTAGGGAGTTCGCCTCTAAAGTCGCCAGCATTGGGCGGCTCTGTTACTGGAATCTCGTTCAACTTCTGGGCTGGTGTCACCGACGAGTTGGCCTCCTCCTCGTATACGATTACATGGCCAATGGGAACACAGAGCCAACCCAAGTACGACCAGAGTGGTAGATACATTAGGCTATTTAGCTCCTGAATTAACTTGAACTAGTAGAGCCACCCCGAGCTCCGATGTATAAGCTTTTGGTGCTCTCAGAATCGAGGTGGTTTGTGGAAGAAGGCCCCTTGAATCGAAGGCTTCACCAGATGAGTTGGTTCTGGTGGATTTATTTAGCTTTACTTTATGTCTGCATAGTACTCCTAGCTTTCTTCATTTGTTTTGCCTTGCCCAGTCAAGATGCCCGTTAGCTTTAAAAGTTAACTAACGGTGTGTTTTTGCATATGTTTTGAAAGTTCATAATCAAGTTTATCTCTTAAAAAATATTTAGTGCTTGGTATACTTTTAAAAAAATTCATGTATTTTTTCATCTTGACCCTAAAATTAATTCTAATTCATGTTATAATATTAACAAGCTCTAGCTTGTTTGGCATTGCTTTTATGAATCGGGCTTATTATATAAGCCGGATTCACGTAAATCGAGACAAATTTTTTTCACATATTTATCTCGTATACTGTAAAAGCACATCGTAGACCGTAAAAGTTATTTCATATTCCGTGAATCACAATTCATAAACACTTATAAAGCTTCCATAAGCTAATCTAAACAAACTTACATGCATGGGGCTTTGTGCAATGGCCAATTCTGAAAGAAAACCCATCCCGTATAGATTTTAAGTTTTAGTTGTTGATATTGATGATTGAAAATCACACTTCCCCGTCCATCATACAGAAGTGAATTAACTTTTTAAGAAATGTTATGTAACTGCTTAATGATATTATATATGGTGTATTATTATATTATAGGAAAACTAATTCCTCATTTCTTATAATTTTTTTTTTAATTTTGAATTAGGTATCTGCATTATTTTGTTTTATTATTAGGTCCTCTAAATTTATTTCGTTGATGCTAATACTAAAAAACCGTTAAATAAAAGACAACTGGGTTAAAAAACTGTTAGTTTACTTTACTATGAGGTGGCAGACAATTTCTAGGTGTACCTGACGAAGCATCCATGTGGATATTTTGCTGGGAAATTATTTCTGAATATAAAAACACAGTTTAGGATTCGAATTTTTAACACAGCACCCAATCGGCTCAGTTTTCTCCATTTCGGTCTGGTTTACTTTGTTTTTAAATCCTTTTTCTAATTTTAGATCTGATTTGCTTGGTTTTGGCCAAAAAAATTCTGCACTGCGGTATCATTCGAAGAAGAGGATGGTACGAATATGGTTTTCCCATTGTGGAAGGCAGTGATTTAGATGAAGATAGTAGAGTTGGGAAAACGAGCCGAATCCGATGAGTCGGTCTATTTAGGCCCTTATTTTATAAATATCGGGTCTAAGATTTTTGTCTTAAAAGTGAAAGTGGGTCTAAAAGGGCTAGGCCCGTATATATTTTTTTATTTTTTAAAAATATTTATATGCTAATAATATTATTATTTTTTATATTTTGTTAATGATGTTGCAAATATTTAGTTGTTATTATCTTTTTTAGAATTAAGTTTCATAAGAATATATTGTATTAAAAATCCTAAAAATTAAAAATTTATAAAAGATGTTTCTTATTTTATAAGTATTCTTACCAATTTTATATTTTCTGACTTATTTTTTGGTGATTATTTTGTTTATATCTTGTATTGTTTATTTTGTTAACTACTTACACTTTTCAAGACATATTTATAAGAAGTGTTTTTAATTTTGTTAAGTCTTCTCATTAATTATTTGTAATTGTGGTATGTGGACAATAATTTACCTTTGATCATGACTTAATGACAATGTTTGCTTGTTGCATGATGCATACCATTTACACTCTAATTTTGACAATATTTACTAGCAACTAAATGCATGGATTCACATGTGATGATAATTTACTAATTTATTTGTATTTTATATTTTTTCTAGAGTTATTTATCATTTTTTTTATTTGTTGCAAATAAAGATTATGGATGTATTCATGATGCGGGAAAAGAAATTCTTGATATTTTTACCCCTCAAGCAGAGCCTACTACTCAAAGTGAAGCACAATCAAATTTTCTTGAAATTGATAATAGTGGCAAAGATAAAAATGATAATCGTTATACTCATGTTGTTTAGAGTGTTTAGTTTCTTACCTTCTTATACTTTATGTGAGACTGAGTTATTTGCGGACACTATTTTTTACCTTTGATTATGAATTAGTAATTGTATTTATTTTATTGCATGAGGCGTGTATATGTGTAGTTAAATCTTGTGAAAATTGATTTCGGCCCTGCGGGCCGGACTTTGAAAAATAACAATTTTTCTTACCCCGGCCTTGTAGGACCGGCCCTTTTAGGCCCTGACCCGTCAAGGGCCGGCCCTGATTCCCAGCTCTATGAAAATGGTGGGATAAGTGACACTAACATATCTTTTAACACTGTAATCTCTTATTAAACCTTTTTAAGTATTAAGGACTAACGAATCTAACCGAGTAAACTTAAGGGACCTAATAGAAAAGAAAAATAATGCAAGGACTTGATTTAAAATTGGAGAAAATTATAAGGACTTTAATGTAACTTAATTATTTATCAATTTATTAGCTAAATAAATTAGTTTTAAAAAACAACAATAAATATAAAGACTTTAATATAACTTAATTAGCTTTATTAATCTCTAAAAAAAAGTCAACTGATTCTTATATTAAGAGTCTGAGGCCATACAAGTTTATAAATATTACATGTATATGTTTTTTTTATAGTCTACTGACATCCGATACTACTAGCAACTGACTAGTTTGATTTACGGAAATGTAGGCCCACTATGAAACACTTCACTACCTCTAAATAATCAATTACATGTATATTGTAATATCCCAAATTTAGGGACAAGAGATTTGAGATTAAGTCTGGATCAAGTGGATTACAAAGCCCCGATTTAGCAAATGTTATAATAAGGTGTAATTGTATTCTCCAAAATTCCTTTATTACCTTGGGGTATTAAAGGAAATAATATGGTGAATTAAAGAGCTTGGGGAATAACAAAAAAAATGCAATTAGAAGTCACACACAACATAAATAATTGGAACACAAAGTAGTGTTGCTGCCAATGAATTTCCTTGTGTGGTAGTCATGTTTGTGTAACATTTTTCAAGGGGCAAATGATGTCCAAAAATTATAAAATTTTTTGAAATTAAAGTAGACTTATCAAGCTTTAATTTGATAGGTCATATGAGTTATTTTGAGTTGTACACAAAGAGATATGTATTTTTGAAGTTAGCCTAGTGAAACTAGTGATTTTCAGTGGTAGCATCCAAAAATAATAATTATGGGAAGTATGGGCTTCTAATTGACCAAATGTTATATTTTTTCTTAAAACTAGACTTAATAAGGGTCACATAGCCTTTGAAACCACCCTAATTAAATATCTACACAATTAGATATGAACTTTCAAAGTTTGATGAAAATTCTGCCCAGTTTTACATTAAGTGCGAAAATGGAAGAAAATGTATGGGAAAAATGGTCATTTGACCAATAAAGCAAGCATCCATTTATTTTTCCCTTTAATTAGGAAAAATATTGGCTAAAGTAGGAAGCAAGAAAGGGAGATAATTTATATGGCTCATATTTATTCAAGAAAGGAATTTGTGGACCAATGAAAAATGAGCATTTATAAAGAGAGATTGACTAATTCATTAAGTCATTAGCCTTCATCTTTTTCCATTCATTTTGGGTGGAAACCTGAACCAAACGAGAGAGAGAAGAGTTTGGAAGAGTTCAAGAACAAAGTGGAAGGGCTAGGGTTTAAGAAGCTAAAATCTAAGGTAAGAAGTGTGATTTCAAATGCTTACGCCTTCTAAATCACTTGGGAACCTCTTATAACCTCTTCTTCTTCTTGAAATTCATATTTCAAGACAAATCAAGAGAGAGGAGAGAGTGAATAGTGATGTTTTAGAGAGAGAAAGCGGTGAAATCAAGAGGTAATCACCAAAACTTGATTCTCTTGTCTTCTACAATGTTGTTGCACTACTACAAAAAAGGGTTTTAACGTCCCTTTACGGTAAGACGCATATTCGAGGGACGTAATAAATAAAGACTTTAGGCATCCTTAAGTAAGTTTCATCATTGGATAAAAAGTAAAAGTAACCGTGGTTTATTGCCTATCTTTTGTTCTCCCTCATGTTCTCAGCATCCAACAAGAGGCAGGTATATCAAAATAACCAAACTTGAATTCGAATAACAGAAAGAAAAAGAACAGAAATCGAACATTTCCATGCGTAAAATACCTCACCTTTGGATCTCAATGTGCTCGATTTCTCTAGAAAACAAGAAAAATTCGTGAATCTCTCTCTAAGTAGCTAGATCTGAAACATTCTTTACTTTAACCGTCCTCGTCTGGAATAGAGAAGACCAACTGAGTTTCTAATTATGACAATAGAATCGAACTAGAAGTGCGACAATATAATAGAGTTGAGACTCGAATTTGGTAAATATTGACCTACATTGTGATGGCTTAGTAGCAGTATATGCATTTCGTACAGCAAAAATATAACTACTTTGATTTTGAATGTAGAGTTTGACAAGTTCCACAGCCGATGGGTGTGAACGGAGAGAGAGGTAGAGAGAGAAGGGAGGAAACAGTTTGGGCAAGATATAGGATATAAAAAAAAATCCTAGGAATAGGCGTCCCTATTGCATATAGGGAGGCCTATGTTGCAAAAAAAAAAAAAAAGTTTATGCATCCCTATTTGGAATAGAGATGCATAAACTACTCACAAAGGAGCCATGCTTTAGGCGTCCCAATAACATTTAGGGAAGCCTAAAATACCTTTTACTCGTCCCTAAATTTATTTAGGACACCTAAAACCCTCTAATATTTTAAAATTGTAGCTTATACTTACAGAAATGTCACTTTGTCCATTTTTACTTCCCTTTTTTAAATAGGAATGTCTTTTAGGGTAGTAATATGTGTTTTCTGTAGTAGTGTTGTTATTGTTGTTGTTGGTTTTGACTTGGTTTGTTATTATTTTGTAAATTTTGGAAGATGAAACCCTAAGGGGAGGTGCTGCCCAAATTCACACTAATCATGTTTAGAAGGTGGTTAAGTGTTTAATCATGTGATTATTGGTGCAAAGAAATGGGTTTATGGATTGAAATAAAGAAAAACACATTTTCCCTTGATTATTGTTATTTTCGGCCAGGGGCTATACAGGGTAAAGGAGCTGGAATTTCATCAATTTGATGGTTCCATTGAGTTTAGAAGTGAAAATTATGTAAGGTTCATGTTGATGGTGAAGTGAGAAAAGCCCTAAAATGTGAAATGATCAAACTACCCTTAAAACCCTAAATATGGGCTATTAAGAGCATTTTCGTCATTTGGGCCTGATTTTTTACCAATTTGAGGTCAAAATGGATTTTACAAGCGGAATTGTGTAGGATTAACCTGAGTCATAATTTTTTATGAGGTACAGTTGGATCGGGTACAAAGGGGCGTAAACTGGGTACCTAGGGCATTTGGGTAATTTTCCATTTTAAAGCTAAGATAACTAACAATGAGTTTGGAATAATACATAGATGAGTAATGACTCATTTGCATGTATTTGATATTTATACTTGTGTATTGCTTTACTTGATTATGTGAAGCATAATTGAATGAATGAAGCTCTGTTTCTGTTTATACTGTGGTCATAGATATGTTGTATAAAACATTGAACATGCAAAGATGTCATTTATGTGAGCATGAGCCTACGTAAGGCAAGTATATCATGCACTAGCATTTATCTTGCATGCATTATGGTACAATTTACTATTGAGATTTCTCCGAATCTCACCTTCCCCAACCAACCATTTAGACAGGTGAACACAGGAGGTATGCTTGGGTGTAACATCCTTATTTTAAAAAAATAATATATATATATATATATATATATATATATATATATAATAAAATAATAATATAATAATTAAAAAAATTAAAGTTAGTAGCCGCCCGAAACGACGCCTACCAACAAATATGATAAGGGGGATGACCCCCTTATCTAATATAAAAAAATGTATGCTTTGAGGCCATTAGGCGCTAAAGCATGAAGAAGAGCAGGAGATAATACCCCCTCCCTTAAACAGTTCACGCAGGTGAAGTGTTCGTGAAGAGAGACGGAGAGTGAGGTCTTGATAGGAGTATTTTTTATTCTTCGTGGGAAAAATGTACTCAAACTCTCTTCTAATCACAAAATTTCTTTTATAAAAAATATTCTAAATAATTTTTTCTTTCCCATGATAGTAATTTTCTGCTAGTTAGAGAATATTTTGGGGATATGATTTTAGGCAAGTTTTGTGTTTTGTCAATATATAACTGTAGAAATGTAGAGAATGATTAATAGTTAGTTTTAATCGGTTTAGATTTATTATTTTTTTGTTATGTGATTTTATAATTAATTTTCTTTATAAATAGGGTATAACTTAATTTTCATAGGGTGTTTTTACTGATCAAAATTTGTTTAAATAATTTATTTGGATTATTGAAGGTATTATTGAGGCTTTAATCAGTTTATTTTTGTTAGATCTGAGCTCTGTGAAAAATATGAATTAGGACTTAATATTTAAATTCAAATTTGATGTGATTTTAATTATGTGGAGATTTGAGGAGTTATTTAATAATTATATTATACCCATATAAATTATGAAAAGGAGATTTAATTGTTGAGAAGGTTGATATTGAGGATTATATAATTATTTGTATGTTAAGGTGAAATTTTAATTTATAAATTGGGTCGTTGATGTGAGAAAGTGGTATAAAGGGTGTTTAAGAATTTTAATGAGTAATTTGGGTTCATGAGGAATGACCTATGGCTAAGGAGTTTTTAAGAAAATTGGAATAATTGAGGATAATAGTTGTAGAGGAAATTTGGTTTGTAGGAGTTGAATTATGTAAATTATTTATTTTATTGTTATTTGTGGTTAATCGATATCTACATTGATATGTAGAGTTTTCTTGTGATCGGTGATTGCACAGGTGTTACTATCCAAATTAAGGTTAAGCTTGGAATCGAGATAACCAAAGTTAATTTATTTTGTATATTTGCTTTGGATTGTAAGATATTTTATGAACCTTACTTTCATCTATATTACTTGTATGTGTTTTGAAAGATTATGTTATGTTTGAATATGATCTTACTTCAGTGAAGCAGTGTATTTTCTAATTTATATATATATAATCAAAAATTATTATTATTATTTTGTTACTATTCTGATGGACATGTTGTTTAGAATGAAATGTTGTATAAGAAATGATAATCTTGTTGAGGTGTTTGAATAATTATATCAATGTGTTGTTTTTTTATGTTATGGGATATATTGGGTTGTGTGGAAGAGATATGGTGAAATTGTGTCCATCGGCTTTCTTAGTCTTGGCCCGGATTTTGAATTGAGTTTTTTAGGCAAACACCTTCCTGTTACGGTATATTGGTGGTGGCATGGGAGGGAGCAATATTCTTGAAGTGACTAGCTAACCTTTGGGCGGGTATACTAGCACTGATAGGTTGTATCAGTCCAAAGGTAATAAGGAGGAGTAGGATGGATGAGTGGGGATGCTTTTATTTGATTATCATATTATATGAAGTTTTAATTTATGAGATTATTATTATATTATGTCAGTTAAACCTACTTCTCTAACTTACAATCATTTCTTGCATATTTTGTTAATTGATTTTGGCTACTGAAACTTTATGTCTCACCCCGTCATTATAAATAATTTGATCAGGCGAGACCTCTAATTTGGCTAGAGGCCAAGGGAAGCAACCATAGGCATAGACGTTGAGAATCTTGCAGGCCTCTTTTTGGTGTTGGTGTTGTGTTAATTTCTATATTGCCATTATAGAACTCTTATATTTTTAAAATGTCACGTTTATTGTTTGGATATTTGTCTTGGAATAAATACTTAACCCTTGTTGGGCCTGAGATTTTATGTTGCATACTCTGATATGTTGGTAGGTCTACAACTACAACTGTATTGGAAATCATTTTGTGATTCATGTGTTAATTGTGATGTGAGATCAGAATAATAAATTTCTCTGTAGTGAGTTTGTGGGCGAGTTTGTGCCATAAATTCTAATGTCTTGAGAGAGTTTGTGGGCGAGTTTGTGCCCTAAACTCTGATATGTTGTGAAAGGGTTTGTAGGCGAATCATGTGTCCTAAACTTTGAAATATATTAAAAAAATCACTGATTTTGTATAATTATATTGGATAATCGTTGTTTGTAAGAAAGGGTCGTTTCATTGGGAGCAGAGAAGAGGACTGCATGCGAAGGAATGCAGTTGATATCTGAAGACTTTTTATTTATTTTAAGGTCTATAATCATTGTGTACATCCCCTGTGAGAAATTCCTATACATAATCAAGCAATAGTGTATCAATATTATTATCAGTATATTTATAATTTTCCCGTATCTCCATTGAATTATGCATTGCTACTCTAATAGTCTAATTAGTGTCAATAATAAAAAAAATATATAAGGCGGGGTCTTACATATATATAGTTTGATAAATAATCAATTATTTGAATTTAAAATAATTACCAAGTGAGTTAAAATTTGAAGATCTATTAATAATTTTTCCCACCAACAAAACCACAAACCAGTAGTAAAATTTGGGTTTATACTTTATACCTCACGGGGCATGTAATAAATTTAAAGATGATTAATTTTGCATTGAAATGGTAAGTGAAAATAATGTGGATTCTATTGAACTTGAAGGTTTATTACATGTTATTAGAAAGGTGAAGTTATATCTAAAGAATTTTTTTTAATAGTACTCATTATTCTAAACTAATTTGTGATCTATCTAGTTAGCATCCTCGAAATTTTTTCGCATAACACTTAATATCTTAAATTTAGGGTGCTCATTGTTGTAGAAAAAATAATAATTTAATGATAAAATTGTATCACAAATACTTTAAAATATTATATAAAACTAAAAGATATTTGGGGGCGTTAATGAAACATAAATTAATTTAAGACAATGAGTGCTCTACTTCAATTAAAAAAAAAGATAATAAGTGCTACTTCAAAAATATTTGAAGAGGATGTACTTATCTTAACTACTCTTAGAATAAAAATATGCTCCAATATTTTCAATAAAAAACAGCAAAAGGAAATTAAATTAGTTAAAGGTTGGAGTGTGTGAGTGAGGTCCATCATTTGTCTGCAGAGAAAAGGCTGCACGGCAAGCGTTCAACAGTCTCAAAAACGCCATGCAGAGAGCCATCTCATGGAAATCGAATGGTTTAAAACAGAAAATAAAAATTAAAGGATCCAATATGATAATATTAATAATACAATAAAATAAACCATTGTGGCTCCCTCTCCAAAGACATTATGATTATATATTAGGGCATTAAACTGACCAGTTCATTAATTAATTATAATTGTTAATTAGAGACTTGTTAAGTGGCTTTCTTGTAGGAGGGGGTTATGATTAGGAGTTTTAAGAAAACAACAAAACTTGCCGCTTCAATGAACCAAACCCAATTTTAGAAAGGTGGCTGATTATGAGTCTAAGCATATCCTTGTCTCTGTTGCTTTCCACTAATTACCACGATCATTAAAGCTAAGCATCATGCTTGCCTTCTAAGCAAGTTTTACTATACACTCTAATCATACTTAATCACATCATTTTCATATATATATATATATATATATATATATATATATATATATATATATATATATGCACGCTACTACCTCTTATTTCTATTACATGGCACTTCCACACAGTCAACTTATTAACAGCTCCCAAATGCAAGTTATATCTACTTTTCATGGCAAAAAGTAGATTTTCAATACAATAAAATAGTATTTAATATTTTTACCAAATTATATTTGTAATAAAAGTAAATATTATTCTTGAAAATTTGAACATGTTTTCATTCAAAATTAAAATATGAGTGTTTTTTTAAAATATTTTTTTATAACATGATTTTAAATATAAAGCATCAATACTTACTTCATAGAGCCATAAGTCCAATAAAGATAATTAAAAACCCATACTTAGGTTTTTGCTTTAACAATCGTAATAAGGAACATCCTAGGAAAAGGGCATTTAATCACAACCCAAAATATAAATTAGTGTGTGTTTAGTGATCAGTTAAGTGCTTTAACGAAAGTAACCTTACGGTAGTTTTTTTCTGGAGTGGCTTGGATGTTTGAAATTTTAACTTTTTTTTTTTGTTTTACTCGTTGATTATACCTTATATCATTATATTAATTATTTTTGCACACACTTTTTTCTTACTTATTCTATCTCATTTACTATTTCTCTCCAAACATTTAAAACAAGGGTGTTTTGGAAAATAAAATACAGTTATTACACATTTATGGAGTTTAACTAATTTTAAATTTATCTACATAATTTAGTCATTTATATCTTATATGGAGTATATAAGACTAGTGGAAGTATTAAATAGGGTTATTTTCTTAAAAAAAATCTTTCAAAACTATCAAAGAACTTGGAACTGTCTATTATAAAAAGGTGGCCAAGGCTAAAGAAAAGTTATGTATTCTGTTTAGGGACGGATTAATATATTTTTAATTACTAATTCATTCTAACAAGTGTCTTGTATTTTTTGGGAAAACTTTTGGGATAACTTTTACTCATTTCAAATTTACCATTTTGGCTATAAAAAATTCCAATTTATCATTGTCCATTATCATTTTTTTCTGTTGACAAAATGAAGAAAAAGTTTGAATTTTACCTTACGCATAAATTAAATATTTAAACTTTTGTTATTGTCAACCAAATAAAGGTACTTCGCCAGAAAAAAAAAACAATGGTTCAGTGAAATTGCTTACAGAAACTATTCATGAAGCGTTCAAATCATCAGCAAATTACTTTAACAAGAGGAGTTCACCAAACTAAAAACATAAGAGTAGATCTTAATAATGGGTGTTAAGAAATTAAAACCCAGTAGTAGGTCTACTAAATAATATCTCTGAGTAATTCATAAATTCATCATTAAAAAGAGTAAGATAGTTAGAGATTTGGTTCATGCAATGTTCACCAAACTCATCAATGGCATTATCTCCAACACGTTAATTCTGCAAAAGTTGCTTCCCCCCATAAATGAATAGCGACAGAAATTGCAGAGATATGCTCATATCATCATCACAAGTTCCACCGCATAACAATAAACTTGGACAGACAGGTATGGGCATTTTGGGAGGTGCATGCGTTAATTAAATTAAAAGCTTCCAATAAATAAATTCCATGAATATATATCATTAATTAATTCATATCCAGTTACTCAGCAAGCTAGAGGAAGATGAATGAAACGAAAGATCTCTAGGAAATTATGTTAAGATTTTCAGAAGCTGTTATTATGAACAGAGTAATAATTGAACACCATATAGGCATATACTAATGATGAAGAAAAACTAGATCTTCCTATATGGATGATCAAGAAGTAGATCCATTAACAGAGACTTGAAGATTAATGCAGCTACCTTCATTCCTGTGATTATCGTCGTCGTTTATATCACAATCAAACCCACCACCTCCTCCTCGATTATCATCATCACCTTCATTGATGATTTTCTCAGTTTGGGTGTTCCCAATTTCTGATTTTTTCCTCAAAGTGTTCTTGTTGTTGTGCATCCAAACTTTGAACACTCCTCTGGAGACACCAACCTCATTGCAGAAATCTTGGATCATTCTATCATCTCCTTTCTGCATTCGCCAACCCAATTTCTCAGAGAACTGAAACATCTTCTCCTTCTGCTCTTGGCTGAATTTCGTTCTGTGCCTCTTTCTCCCACCTGGGCTCTCATTCTCCGTCGTCGTCGGCGTCTTCATCGCCGAAGAATTCATGAAGCTCCGGTGATGATGCTCATCGGACGGTCCGGAATAAGCGCTCCCGAGTGCTATCAACATGCGCGGTGCCGATATGTGGTAGGAAGAAGGAGGGAAATGCGAGAGCGGTGGCGGCGACGGGCTTGACAACGGGCTGGGACTGGTGCCGCTTGGGCTTGAGCTTGGGCTAGTGCTGGGGCTCAAACCCCGGGGAGCTAGCGGCGGTGGCGGAGGAGGCAGCGGAGGGTAGAAGCAGCTTAAGAAGTTGGGGCTGGCGGAGTGAGGCTCTTGGGAGTCACGGCGGTGGAAGTTGCGGTGGCAGCCGCACGCGGCGCATTTGAGGGAGCATGGGTCACTGGGGTTGGAAGCGGAGGAAGGCATGAACTCGCCGCAACCATCAAGCGCGTGGCCGCCGATGCTGGCGGCGTGGTTCTTGAGGCATTCCTTGTAGGAAACCACGGCGGGCGGCGGCGGCAGATGAGGCGAAGGGTGGTGGTGGCGCTTGAGGGAGCCATTGGTGAAAGACAGTGACTTGGTGGTGTTTGTGGGGTGGTGGGTAGGCGGTGGGGTTGGAGTATGGAGAGAATCAAAGTGGGCGGTGGCGGTGGCGGTGGCAGCCGGCGAGGCGGTGGTGGTGGGGGTCAGGTCCATGTCTGAAAAGAAAGAAAAGGATAAAAAAGGAAGAAGAGAGTGATTAGGGTTTAGGTTGAGGATAAAGCATTGTTTGGAAGAAAAGCAGAGAGAAAAGAAGTAATGAGAAGAATGGGAAAGGTTAATGGTTATGGAGAGAGAGATGGTTGTGGTGGTGATGAAGCTGCAAAACGTGAACGTGATGATGACGGTTATAATGCGGAGTCAAGACAAGATTTGGGGTTTGAATACAACTGATAGCAGACACGCATCCACAGGTTAAACAACAGCCCATATAATATACTCATAAATATTTGATCTCTTAAATAAAAAGTTCAGTGTAAAATTAAATGCGACTAACTACTCCTCTAATCTTATTGGGCACAGAGTAAGTATACATTTTCTGGTCCAATTTATTTACAAGACACATTATTAAACTTTTTACATCAATCTATTATTTTAACATTCATATTTATTGTGTAGATACTCCCTCCCGCTAATCAAATTAGTAATTTATCAAGATGATTAAAATTAGTTAAAAATAATAAATATATCTAAAATAAATTTTTATTTTTTAGTATATCCTTATTTATGAGAAAAATAAGAGAAATATATATAATAAATATAAGTATCACTAATATTTTAAGTAATGTAATATACTTCCTCCGGTCCTTTTTATAAGAAATATTGTCTCTCATATAGGTGGTCCTTATTATAAGGAATAAATTCTTTTTGTTTGAAAAAAGATGCTTGTCTGACATAATTATTATTTTTAACTAACATTTTAATTTAAACAGTAAGATTTTGGTAGTTGTTCCTTATAAAAAGGATCGGGGGAGTATATAATTAATGAGGGGTAAATATGAAAAAAAAAACACACATTGAATTTTTTTTTTTCGGTTACAAGAACTTATTAATTGTTAAGACAACTCTTATTGAACTCTTATAAAAAATATCAACCCAATTCAAATTTTGGGCTATTATAAGAAGGACCAGAGGGAGTAGTTATTTTCTTGGAGAGTTATGCAGTTAAACATGGGTAAAATTAGAAAGTTGTTAAATTTTAAGTTGAGGTTAATAAAGTTTATAATTTTTGTTTATATACGTAAAAACATGATAGAAGTTCCTTATAAATAAAATCAGATGATCTAGTATCTTAGTGCATAGTTGTTTGACTAATTTAGGTATATTAAGAAAATAAAAGAAATTGATTAATTTAAACAAATATAACATGATCTGTTTAAAACACTTGGTGTCCTTTGTATGCACTTTTGTATTAATAATACAAATTAGTAATTACAAGTGACAAAATCTGTTTGGAGGAAAGAACCTGATGAATATAAGTAAAGTTTTCTTTTATAAGCGTTTTTGTTTTTGCACAAATTTATATTTTAAAACTTTGAGCATACTATTCTGATTCTATTTATAAGTTTAATTTGAAAATAAGTTTTGGTACTCATTATAAGTCTGATTTTAGAGTAATAAATCAGAGTGTTACAGTTTTGCCCCTATTAAAGGTAAAGAGAGGAGAAAAATGTGGAAAATACTTATCCATAATTGAAGGAAAAATTGAAAAAAAAATTGTCTATTTAATTCATATTTATTGAATTAACTAATTTTTCTTAATATATAAGAAATGAGTAATTTAGATTTATAAATAAAATCAAGAATGGTATTTCTATAAAAAAAACGACTCCAATCATTTCAAATCTAAGAATGTTGTTCATAGAATCTTAATTAAGGATGTTAAAATGTCAATAATGAATATTTTGAGTTTTTGCAGAATATTTATTTCATGAATTTTATTTTCAATGTGCGGGCAATAAACGGTGCGGAGTAGATTTGGTGAGAATACATCAGTGAGGTGAGTGATTTGCATATGAATGTGCTGCTCTAACTTTATTATAAATCATTTTTAATTCATCCTAATAACTTTATAAGGCAGTTATTAAATTTTTTATAGGAATGTATAGATTTTATTTTTTATTTATTATTGTGTTGATTTTATTTTTATGGGTATAGTATCAATGTATACCACTATGTACTTGAATGTCTCGTTCTCGTATTCTCGTGTCACGCATATATCAATAAATGCATTAAATTAATAAAAAAAAATCTACATTTACCCTTATTAACTTTGTTGCCTTTCTAATTTATAAATAATTTTCACACATCACTCTCTTCTTTTTCTCCTTCCAAAAAAAATTAAATAAGGGTAAAATTGATAAACATTATTAGTTATCTTATAAATTACTTATATTTTAAATTAAAATTTTTTCTATAAGTGACTTACATTTAGGTACATAGGGGTACTACCTCTGATTCAAAATATAATAGCTAAATAACTAAATTATGTAAGTTGAAAAGTTAATTAAAATTAGTTAAAGACAATAAATATGTAAAAATCATAATTTACTTTCCTAAAAAGTCCCTACTTATGGGAGGGTGAGTGGGAGAGAGAATGAGTGGAAATAGATATAAGAGAGAATGAGTGGAACAAATAAATAAGAGATATATATAATTAATTAGGGGTAAAATTAGAAAAAAAGCATAAAATGATGAGACAAAAAGTAAAGTGGCTCTTATATATAAAAATAAAACCACACACCCTCACAAGTTTGGATTTTATATGTTAAACTAGAGGGAGTATTAAATAAGGGTAAAAGTTGTTTAATTTAAGACAAAGTTAATGAATTAAGTTTAAGGTTTTTTTTTTTTGTCCATATGAAACATGTTGAAAATAACTTATATTTCCTATGGTGTTTTTTATAAGTAATTTTCTCTTCTTTGAGGTTGATCCTTTTTACAAGCAACCTTCTTCTTATGTCTCAAAATTTAAACTATTTTTTCTCTTTTATATCCCTATTAAATACACATATTTATATTAATTATATCCCCCAACTTAGTACTCATTCTCTTTCATTTACTCATTTATTACATTTTTTTCTTCATATTTTATACTTATTCTCTCTTATATTTGTAACTCATTCTCTGTTCTATACTCTTTACATAAATAAATGCATATTTAGAAGAAATATGATATTTTTTACACATTTATTGTTTTTAACTAATTTTAACTGTTAGTTCAATTTACACAATAACATTAAAAATTACTTATAAAAAAGATCCAGAAAATAGTAAATAGGATTAGAAGATTACTAAGGAATGCATTAAATTAACAAAACTTTTCAAATGTATCATTATTAAAGTTTTTTCTTTCTGCATTTACAACTAATTCTTAACTTTTATCTTCTCTCTACTCCTTCTCTCTCTACAGCAAGAATTAAATAATATACTAAGATTAGAGAACTATCATTAAATATCTTATAAGTGACTTAAATTTATAAATTTATTAAGGATCAAATCAATACTATAAAATTTGTGATTAATACTTTAATTTTGTTATAAATATTATAATGAGTGAATGTTCATATCTTGATATTTTTTAGGGAAAATTAACGTGCAGTCCCAAGGAAACAAAAAAACGAAGATTCAGTCCCAAAAAATCACATAATCACTGTCAGGTCCCAAGGGACTGATTTTTAATAAATTGCAATTGTACAATTACCCAAATACCCTTAATGTTGCGTTAACAACCTCCACAACATCCATTGACAACACCCACAGCGTGCATTGACAAGTCCGTTATGTTGTGTTAACAACCTCTACACTGTCCATTGACAACATCGACAGTCTCCATTGACAAGTCCTTCATGTTGCCTTAACAACCCTCACAGCCTTCATTGACAACCCCTACAACCTATATTGACAACCTCGACAGCCTCCATTGACAAGTCCTTCATGTTACGTTAACAACCCTCACAGCCTATATTGACAACCCCAACAGCCTCCATTGACAACCCCTACAACCTCCATTAACAACCCCAACATCCTCTATTGACAACCCTGACAGCCTCCATTGACAAGTCCTTCATGTTGCGTTAACAACCCCCACAGCCTATATTGACAACCCCAACAGCCTCCATTGACAACCCCCACAGCCTATATTAACAACCCCAACAACCTCCATTGACAATCCCTACAGCCTCCATTGACAACCCCAACAGCCTATATTCACAACCCCAACAGCCTCCATTGACAACCCCAACAGCCTATATTAACAACCCCAACAGCCTATATTGACAACCCCAACAGCCTCCATTGACAACCCCTACAGCCTCCATTGACAACCCCAACAATCTCTATTGACAACCCCTACAGCCTATATTGACAACACCAACAACCTCCATTGACAACCTCGACAGCCTCCATTGACAAGTCCTTCATGTTGCGTTAACAACCCCTATAGCCTCAATTGACAACTCCTACAGCCTCAGTTGACAAGTTCTTTATGTTGGGGTAACAAGTGGATAAGCGTCAGCACTCAAGCTGATAAACCAATTCCATTTGACTGACAAGCGAAGCAGTATTGAGGTGCCGTGGAGCGTGAAAGAAACTGAAGACGACCCTTTGGAATACGCAAAATCCGGCTTGACGATAACGTCAACATTTTGTGCAGCTCGAAATATGGGATTAGACTGTACAGTGAGAGCGAGCCTCTCACGATCGGCATGAGGAGCAAAAGGGTCGAGGCGGAGGAGGTAGTGGTTACGGGGATGGTATGTGGTCAGAAGCAATCGGAGGACCCGATTTCAATCATCGCGGGATCCAGAAATGAGGTAAGCAATGGAGGGAGGAGAGGGATCGGATTGGGCGGCTTTGTGGAAGATGATGCGTTTGGTTTGGTGAGAGGGAAAGAGAAAGGGGTCAGGGCTAGAATGGGAAGGAGAGGAGGAAGACGAAGAAAGGAAAACGATAAGAAGAATAGAGAAAAGAGAGAAGGAAAGTAGAATGAGGAGAGTTGATTTGGGGTCTTTCAGATTGAAGGACGAAAATGAAAATGCACGTGAGGTTGATGCAGCTGCAAGTGAAGCTTGAGTTTGCATTTTTTTTTTTTGGGAAATTAATGTATAGGGTTATTTAGGTCATTGTACAATTACAATTTATTAAGAATCAGTCCCTTGGGACTTGACAGTGATTATGTCATTTTGTGGGACTGATTTTTCATTTTTTTGTTTCTTTGGGACTGTACAATAATTTTCTCTATTTTTTATTCATGTTTAATATCATTATATATAACTATCAAATGATTTTTTTAATATTTATTGTTAAAAACTCAAATGTTTCCGTGTTGTACCTTAACATAAATTAATTCTTCCGTTTATAAAATTGTAACTTTTAGATGGGTTTAAGACCTATAAATAGAGGTTTAGTACAAAGGACTGTACCTAGCAACATGAGAGAGAATTCTCTTCCATTTATTTAAATAAAATTACGTTTTTTTGTGAGGGGAGACAGGTCTGTCATATGATCATATCTCATGCAGCTTTCCAATATCTTCTTACTTTCTTTATATCTTTTATAAGAAACAATCGTGTCATATACCATTTTTTTTATAAAAAATATTAAAAAATATCTTTTTTTATTTTACCCTTATTTAATTACCTTATTTCACTTACACTCTTCTCTCACCACAAATTCCCCTTTTTTATTCAATCATCTTTATACTTGTACCATATCTATTTTCTTATTTTTTTTATAATCTTTTTTATTATAATAATTTATTTATTCTCTCTATTATTTCCTATCTCATCATAAATAAAGATGTTTTAGTCAAAAAATGATTACAATTTTAACATATTTTTATTCTTAACTGACATTTTGAACTATGAGATTCACTTAAATGTTTTTTTATAAAAAATTATGTTTTGAGTTTAAATTTTAGTGTTTGTACTTTTCTTTGGGCCCCTAATATCCATAGTTAGGGGTGTGGATGAATGGCCAAACTCATATACTCATTTTCCTTCAATTTATTTTTAATATAAAATATATTTATCTAATTTAATTATATTAATAAAATTAGTTAATATAACCTATATTTTTTAAAACATTCTAATCGTTTTACTTAATTCTTTCATTCTATCTCTTCATTAATTATTATTAAAGAAATATCAATATAAATAAATTTTTTTAAAAAATAAAATATATAAAAAAATGCCTGATAAGCAGGACAAACCATTTTAATAGTAATAAACTAATAATATGGATAATGATGATAGAGAGAAGAGGCGGGTTATGTGGCGAATGCCCAGGGACGTGAAAAAGGTGAGGGGAGGGACAGCTCATAAGTCCGCAAATGCAAACACATATGAACATTTTCTTTATCTCGTTCATGTTCCTTCCCAACAAGTTTACACATCTCAATCCCTTATTTTTATTTTTATCACATGTCTTGTAATTATCTCCTCACTGTGTATCTTCAATGACTTCCCTCCTTTTAGATTTTTATTTTCTGAAAACAAACACTATTTCTTATCACACTTAAATATTAAAAAAAATTGTTCATAAATATCACATTGTAAAAAGAAAAAATGATTTAAAATATCTTAAAAACAAATTAATTGATAAATGCTACCACACGTACAAATAGTCATCCGTCGTGTATAACAAATCTTCCATTGTGTGCAACCAATCTTCCGTATATACATAAATCTTTCTTACAAATATGCAAATATCTTCCGTTGTCTGCAAACTATCTTCTCGTCGTTTTTAAAATATCTTCCGTTGTATGTAACAGATCTTTCATGGCAGCATTTAGTAATTAATTTGTTCTCAAGGTATTTTTAAGCAATTCTCTCCATTGAAAACTTATTTATCAAATGGAGATCTCGTGTGCAAATAATATTCCCCATATGCAAAAGATCTTCCCTTGTGTTCAATATATCTTCCCTACATGATATTTTCTTGTGTTCGAACAATCTTCTCTTGTGTAAAATATCTTTCTTTAAATACTTTCATATCTCATTTAACAAATAAGTGTCTAGTAAAGTATATATGGGCAATTTTCTCTAAATATTTCATTTATATGTATATGTGTGTGTGTTTAATCTGTATAAAATATATAAAAAAAATCACATATTATATAAAAATCAACCGTTAAAAGTTACTTCTTACAAAAAATAGTCAATAACTAATATTTTCAAAAATCACACTCCTCGCATCCACAATATAAATCTAGAATAGATATATAGAGGATAAAGAAAAGATAGCTGATGACTCATTATATATATATATTTATATTGTATCACTTTTTAAACTCTATTTTTATTAAAGGCTTTGGATATTACTCATTCTCATCCTATTTATAAGATTCACTTAAAAAATGTTTGAAATTTTAATATTTGTTTACATTAATTATATATTATATCATTGCGTTAATTATTCTCGTTCATATATTTTTTTCACTCATTTTCTCTTACATTGGCACACGCACACAATGTCTCTCTATAAATAATGGTATTTTTTAAAAATAAAATATATTTTTACACATTGATTTGCTTTAATGATCATTTATAAGTTTTAACCAACTTTTTTTTAATCTATGTTATTCAACTATTACTATATATATATATTTATAAAAGACCAGAGGAGTAATGAACTTGGCTTATATTTTGGAATGCATAGCGAGAAAACGAAAAAGTACTTATGGCCTAAAAACAGTAACATTTTTTCAAACTTAAATTTATTCATTTTTATTAGAAAAAGTTAGTTATCCATCTCAAAATATTAAAGAAAGTGAGTATATTATATTTTCTCACATACTTTAACATAATTAAAAAAAACAGTGACTGAGGATGATGTGATGAGTTTACAAGCAGGAGGTCATTAATTAATTAGCACCAATAGTTACTTACTTGATATGTTATTAAATTCAGACTGGACCGGCCGGTTTAGCCCAAAAACTAACGAACTGGTAGGGAAATCGGTCATGTCCAGGTAGTGATCCGATATATATATATATATATATCAATTTTTTAATTTTTTTTTTATAATTTTATATTAATAAGTTTGAAATCTTCATTTTCTCATCGGTTTGGTCCCGGGTTAATTTCAGCCTAATCCACTGACTTTTGACCCAGTACTCCAACTTGTTTAATGACCGGTTCCGATTTAATAACATTGCTTACTTCCTTTGATATTAATTATTATATGGATGTAAACTTTCTGCTATTTTTTTATTTTTTAAAAAACAAATAAACTCCAATAAGTACTCTCATATCCAAATAAGAAATAAAACTCTTCCAATGAAACGATAAACTTGCTAATGCGAATGAAAATTGATAATTTATTTTCATGAACTCAATATTCAAGCATCAGTTTTTGTTGCAATATTTCCGCTATCGGCCGTAATATTTCTATCACATCATTTTATAATATTCCAAAAACTTGCACATTTAGAACACCTAGAGAAAACGACAAGACGTTTATTAATACTTTTATAATTTATGTTTTATATTTATTTCCGCCACAAAAAGTATATACAGCAATTAGCAAATGAAACTAGGGAAAATTGTATTTAGGTTTTAAGAGAAAATATAAAAAAAATGGTTTCTTATATTTAAATCCTGTAAGATTTTTTTGTAATAAATTTTAGTTGTCAAATACCCATAAATTTATCAATGAATGTCTATAAACTTATCAATGCACGCCCATAAACTTGTTAATAGATGCCGATGGACTTAGTATGTAAGCTCTTATGGATTTGTTAGTGGAAATATAATTTATTATAAAAAAGTATCACAGGAAATAAATGTAATTTTAACATTTTAAAAGACCATTTTATCGTATTTTCCTTTATTTGGGACCTAAATGCAATTTTCTTATAAAACTATGAAAGGTGTACACCCACATACTCGTATAATATGATTATATTGCTCTAATTAAGCTGACTTAAAAAAAAATCATTATTAACCATTGAACTCTTAATTCTACTGGTAAAATATGGATATACGATAATTATTTGGAGGTAGTAAGGTTTCTTCATCATAGATATACATTTTTACAAACTTAATTAGTTGATTGTTAGTAGTGTCGGAGATATCGTGGATAAATAAAAAAAATGTCATTAATTAGTTTTCACACCTAACTTCAACATCTCAAACAAGGAAATTTTATGATTGAGTCTCATTTTTGTCTGATTATATGTGTTTTGGTGAGGACAAATTAACAAACATGTAGCCTTACAAGTTACAACACATGAAATTTAAAAAACAAAAACAAAAAACAAAACATAAGAATCTTGATTAGGGTCCACTTGAAAAACAGTGTTGATGCTTCTCCACGTTTTTGTGAGACAAATGCAATGTATGTATAATTAATTAGGTCATTGCCATGCATAAACTTTAGTGCATTATTTGGGGTTTTCCCCTTTTCTTCTTCTTTTTCATAGGCACCATTCATCATGCTTAAAATTCGATTGCTGATAGATATGGTTTTTAGAAAAGTAGATTTGTACTCTCATAACATTGAATTTGATTGATATTTATACTAAAGTCAGTGTTATGGAGGTCCAAATTGGAAAAAAAAAAGTGTTTAGCGCTTAACAAGAAAAGAATAAACAAAAAAAGATGATAAGAGAAGAATAACTACAATGAGAGTGAGAATAACTGAATAAGGACCTTTTTTTTGGGGGGGGGGGAAGAAAATATATATTATTTGGAATAGCGATTGAAGTCTTCAAAATTAACTTTTCAATCGTGATTTATAGTATACGAGATAAGTATGTGAGATGGGTGTTGTCTCAACTTACGTATATAAACACTTATAAGTTAAAAATAAGCTAATACAACATACTTTTATGGGTATTAAGCTAAGCTGGACAGGGCTACTGAAAAATAAATATTTAAAATTACATATTTGAGTTGGAGCTTAATTGATATGATCTCTCTCCAAAAATCATCATATTATACTTTATTAGATATGCTCGAATAATATTTTAAATTTAATTTTAGTGCATGGATAAAGAAATCATGTTATGAAGCTTTCTCTAATCGAGTAAATGACTTGATTCAAATCCAAATATATTAATAGCATCGAATATTAGGTAATATGTTAGAAAAATCACTTGATATTTATTACTCCTCTGGTTCTATATACTCCCCACAATGTTTATTATAAGTTTTAAATAACTGATCTACATTAATTAAGAAAACTGTTAAAATTAATTTAAGACAATAAATATGTATTATTTTTTCAACTATACATTTATGAGTAAAGAGGATAAGTGAAATAATAAATGCAATAAATATCATCAATAAGGGTATAGTTAAAAAAATAATAATAAATATTTTGACAAACTTAAAAATAAATTTTATATTTTAGATCACACACACTCACCAATTTAAAGAAAATTGATTAATATATATATATATATATATAGAGAGAGAGAGAGAGAGAGAGAGATAACGGGGCAAAACTGACAAAAATTGCACCTTTTAAATGTATTTTATAAATAAGACTAGACTATCTAAAAATTTCATATATCATTTGATCCTATTTATAAAGTGTTTATAACATATTTTATATAAATTAAAAAAACTATAAATTTTATTACCTTTATCTTAAAATTTAATAACTTTTTGTGTGAGTCTTGAAACCTAACTTACTTAAATTTTTTTATATAAAAGAATTAATTTTTCAAAGTCAACTTTATTTAATTACATATTCTCAGAGAAAATAACTATTTATATATAATAATAAATAAAGAGTAAAATCAAACATTTATATTAAAAAAAACTTAATGGCATGATTTATAATTAGGACAAAACAAATATATCATCTCTTTACCTTATAATATATAATATATAGGATGAGAGGGAATATTAATTATATATTGACATATATAACTAGTATTGGTTAATGTATAAATCATGGATAAATTTATGGGAATCAAATTTTAGAAGATTCATGTCTTTGCATTTAAGTGGTGGAAGTATGGTTATGAAAATTTCAAATCCAAACAGCGGTCTTAATTATTAAGCATGTGATTCCTTAAGAAGATGGCAATCAATCACATAACGTGGTTTTGTTGATTGAATCAAACTTTGACTTCAACATTGATCTGCAATTATCTAGGTTGATATTAAATAGACATCCTTAATTACTTTGCTAAACCAAATAGTGTGCCTCATTCTTTCCGCCGACAATTCTAGAACTTATAGCACCAACCCACTATTTGTCCTTCCCCATTATATTTCTTTTTCTGGTGTTATTATCTGCACATGTAATTTAAACTGAAAAAATGAAAAAAAAAAAGAAAAGAAAAAACTCTCTCATATCTTAAACGTAGGAGAGTTGCATAACTAATTTACAGAAAGATTAACAAAATTGGTTAAATAAGTTTTTTATATGTTGGTTCTCTTAATTATTCTCTTTAATAATTTAATTTATGTTAGAAACTATATCCTCGTAAATGAAACTTTCTTTTATATGTACAACCAATAACATTATTTGAATAAAGAATCATAAATTTATGAGACAACGTTGATGACCAAAATAAACCTCTCTATTAATCAGTTCATATATTTAGGATAACAAGAATATGAGTATCAAATAAAAGGTAAAAAGTTATTTCAAAGTAACAATAATAATAAAAAAACACCACTCTTGTCTATACTTTAATTCGTTTTGTTTTGTTCCTTGTCATCATCTTGCTCCGGCCTTGCCTATGGTTCATGAAATGAGGCTTGTTCTCTCATTGGCTTGTCTTTATTCCCAAGCTTTCTGTTTCTGGTTTATTTTTCCAGAGATTTTTTTCAATATACCCCAAAGGTTACCCACATCTTGATGATCTGCTCATTTGTGTCATATTTCGTTAGCAACATCATGCATGGTGGCAATGGTGACATGGCTAGTGTAAAACTTCCGTGCTCTATCTTGTGTTTGGATTCTAGATTTTTAGTGTCGGTCGATTTTGTTTCTAGGTCTTATATTTTAGTTTGGGTTGCGTTGTTTGTTTTATTCCTTTCACATTGGGTTAATGGGTGGAAAAAGTGCGCCTGGAGACCTCCTTTTCAGTTGTAGGTTTTTATTAGGGTTTTGAAATCTACACTGAATTGACTGGTTTGGATCAGGAATCGATCAACCGATTCAGTTTGATATTTTTTTAAAATATATAGTTTCTCACCGATTTAGTTCCAGTCTCACTCATTAACCTTTGACCTAGTACCTTGACAAATTCAGTGTCAAGTCCTGGTTTTAGAATATTGGTTTTTATAGATAATAATACTCTCTCTGCTCCACAATATATAAGACACTTCAAGTATGTATATCATGTGAAATAAGAAATGATATAATTAAGTCATTTAATATACCCTAAAATATTTTCTTTTCACTTTTACCCTTGTTGAGAAATATATTTAATTGTATTGAAAATATTATTTTAGAGAGAGAGTAGGAATATAATGAGTTTGTAAAAATAGAAAATGAGTATTAATTACAAATGCAAAATAAGTAAAAAAAACATTAATTAAATTAGAGATAAGTGACTTATATTATGAATCATATTTTTTTTAGAAGTGCCTATATTATGAGCAGATTAGTGGACGATCATGCTTTTGTTATGTTTAAGAGTTAAGACATTGGGTGTGCTTTTCTGTTTTTCATGAAGGCAGGTTTTATTTATGGGGAAAAAAATTTATGCGGCATATTTATTATCTGTTATTTTCGAATTTTTATCCACCCACCTAATTAAGATTGGGGGCGAATTTACGGCACTCCTTCCCCCACAATTTGATAATCGTCAACCTTAATATAAACCATATTCTGAAAGTTGACTGGAATTGTGTATACTCCTTCTAATCTTTAATATAAAATATATTTAGAGAGTCGATATTGATTCTAAATATAATATATAATTTTTTATATTTATCAATTTTTTTTTAATTTACTCCTATAGATGTTCTTTGAACAATACTCAATAGTGTTCTAGAAAATACATATCTAACTAACTTTCTTAATTTAATTTAATTAAATAAATATATTTTATATTAAAAAATTAAAAGAAATTCTTGTGTGAATCTAGTCCTGCCAAGTTATTTTTGGCTTGACTAGTTAAAATACAACAACTTAGTCAAAATTAATCCTAATTGACTGTTCATGTATTATATATTTTTATTTGTCTTAAAAAAATGAATCCTTTAATTAAGATTTTATCAGTAATGAAAAAATAAATTTTATAAATTTTTTTAATCTTATTAATATACCAATTAATATTTAAAAAGTGTTAAATCAACTCAATTAATATTTAAGAGGTGGTAAATCAAGTCATCCGTGATTATATTTTAATTGATGGGACTATAAATATGGTGACAAGCACGTTGATATAAGAATTTCTCCAAAATCAGAAGGAGTATTAGCTTGTTTGGAAACTCTGTTTCCAATCGGGCTTATTTTATAAGCCCGATTTACTTAAATCTCCACCACATATTTACCTCGTAGACCGTAAAAGTAACCTCGTAAACCGTAAAAGTTACTTCGTATTCAGTGAATCACGATTTATAAGCATTTATGGAGCTTTCATAAGCTAATCCAAACGAGCCAATGGTATGATTTGTGAGGATAACGATGAGACAAGGGAAGAGGAAAACGAGGAAATTGATTGGTAGCAGTCAGGAGAAATAAAACCTAATTAATCAAATTTCAATCACATCCACCTCAGGCATATATTTTGTGAGGCTTAGAGTATTTCAAGCCACAAACTTTGGCTTTTCTTTCTTAAATATCTCTGAGGGTTTAGCATTCACATGGTCAAATGGTCAAAAACAAATCTTCCAATTCATTGAATAGTACTCTGCCATATATATATAAATATATCGTGTCATAATCACACAAGCACGCGTAAAAGACACAACACAGATAAGAATATATTCACAAATTGTAATCCAAAAAAAGAAAAGAAAAAGAGAATATATTCACAATTCACAGAACAAGTCTTATCCCAAAAATCATCATTTATCATCACCACTTCCTCCAAATATATATTTCCCTTTTGATTTGCAGGTCTGCTGAGTTCCAATTTCGGAAAATTCGTGTCTGAAATCTGAAACTTATGCAGAGAAAGATAACTCTGCTTTATTGCTAGTTATTAAAAAAAAAAGCATAATTGATTTTCCTATATTTGTAGTGAATGTAAAAAATTAAAAATGAGAAGGAAAAAAAAGAAGTGAATGTAAAAAATGAGATGTTTATTTACACTATTTAAATTACAATATTCGGTCTTATATTTTTAATTTAAATAATTTGTTTAGTTTAATTGCAACAGAAATTTTTTTTAACATGTGTTAAAAAAGTTTAAAAGATAAAATTACGCTAGAAAAACTATAAAATTATAATGGTAAATGTTTGTTTTAAATTTCAATTAACATTATAATGAGATTGAGTGGCCAAAAGCTAACCAATTTAATTATACCCTTATCAGGGGGGAAAATCCCAAATATCTGACCTAAAAAGCGTCTTAATGAGAATTGTGGTGGACTTCCTCAAAAAAAAAAAAAAAAAACCCCTTACATAATGTGTACGCTTTACCAAAAATAAATAATCACATTGGCTCGATTAAATTATTATTTAATTTATTTAAATTGAATAAAGTGGATGATTGATTTTTATGAATCCTTAATGAATATTATGTGAATATGTCAAGTGTGTGCATTAAAATTATACAATTTATAAATTATTTCCAATATATTTTACTGAATCAAAAAAAAATTAAATCTCATTAATTTTATCTTTAAATTTAATAATTTTTCAAATTTATTTCTATTTAAAATTATTCAAAGCTTACACAATAATAAATAAATAATAAAATTATATGTTGTTATAAAATTTTAATAATATAACTTATAAATATTGGAGGAGTGTGTCCAGCAAACAACCTATAGCATTTTATCTCTCTGTTTTTTTTTTTTGGGGGATAAATAAGCAAGCTAAAGCTTGAGGTAGAGTAAAAACCCTAAGCCAAGTCCAAGTCCAGGTCCAGGTCCAAGTAAAAGCCAGAAAGGAGGTATAGGGCTGTGTATGTCCATGACTCCTCCTGTCACAACTTCTAAACCCATTTAGGGTTTTTGTTATATATGTAGCATATTTTACCCAAAAAAAAATAAGTGTCATTATATTAATAATAAACATGATAAAAAAATTATTATATATAATACATACTCGGTATAATACAAAGTTAAAATATAAAATTCGCTCTCATAGTTTTTAGTTGAGGGTCAGATTTGATTGTAAATATAAGATTTCAATTCACATTGTCTCCCTACATTTATCTATTTTTTCTCTCCTAAATTATCTAAATTGATTGCATATACTAAAAAAGTTTGTATCAATAGATAATTTCAATACAAAACATTTAAGAGGATATTTTAGGAATCCAACACATATTTTTAACAAATAACTAATTAAACTAACATAAGATTTTGATCACAAATGAATCACGAGCCACACAAATATGCAATTTGGTCCAAGAGGACTTCACTTCGTATCCTCTCATCTCCCATATCTTGACTTCATCCATGGCGTTATGAGGTAAGCTTCTATCATATGCTTCGACTTGATTTCATGCTCAAAAAGTTGTTTCAGGACTATTGTTTGGGATCACGATTGAAAATCTTAAAAATATTTATACACGTAAATTAAGACAACACTTCTCTCACATACTTATTTCGTATATTGTAGATCATGATTAAAAAACTAGTTTTGAATACTCTAAACAGTATTTTAAGTACTCTAGTTTATGGTACTAGAGTCTCTTTCAACATCCTTAAAGATACAGACATAGTAAGACGTAGGGATTGACTGATGCCTTGTGGTGGCGTTACTTCTTGGGGAAGGTGTTCGTGGTATGACTTTCTCATTGCGTTGGAGCTTTCAGAATTACCATGCATGGAGATTCAAAGGCATCTCAAGTCTTAACAGATAACAACAAAGTAAAAATATTTGAAACATAATAGGTAGATTAATAGCGAACTTTGGACATATCACTTGTTCTGTCTCATGCTAGAGATAACTATTCCATTTACTCCTTGATAAACAGGGGAAATGGAAAAAAGTCAGAAAGACTGCAAATAATTTGAATTTCAAAACCCTTTCCATGATGAGAAAAGAAAACAAGATAACCAAGAACATTAGATTTGAAATACTTTCAGAAGAGCTGGATGATCACAAAAGAATTTCACTATATTCTTTCTCGATAAGAGTAGAAGAGAATATTTTCCAATTTCTTGGAGCCAGAACCATTATCTATACTCTGTTTTCATTTTGTTTTTCATCATCCTCGGTTGGCACAACACACAGATGATGATGATGATCGCTGAATTCCTTTTCAAGGACTTCTCTAATATAGCTTGACTATACATATCTGTCTAAGGGCAAAAATCTCAAACCAGATTGAACAATAAGAACAGGAAAAAAAATAAAAAAACAACCACCCGGCATGAAGGTCTCCTATGAAAACTGATACACTTTTGCTAAATTTCTAGCCTCCTCTGCTTTTCTGAATGTGTCCCTGTTCTTCTTCACTCTCTCTTTGATGTTAGCTTCGTGTCGCTTTCTTTCATTTTTCACAGAAAGACCTTTGGTTTGTTAACATCTGTTGTGGATAGGATCTGATCCTCTTCTCACTCTTCTTTTGTTTGATTGATTTGGATCAATCCTGTTACCCACATGTTCTGTCATCTTCTTCTTCTTCTTTGTGTTTGTTACTTCCATGCTTGTAGCTCTCTGAGTTGGCTGATTCTGCAGCATTATCCTCTGTTCTTGCATCTGTCCAAGTGGATGCACAAGCTTTCTTATGCATAATACTTTCACTGGTTGAACTGACAATAACCCAACACAGAGAAGAAGAACAAAGACTCTGAAAGAGCTAAACACCATTTTTCTCTGGACTGAAACTAGACGTAAGGAATTGGAAGATATCTTTTTTTTCCTGTTTAAAATAAGAGAAGAAGTAGTAGTTCTGCTCTAGCAGGCTCTGTGTTCTTATGGTCCATCCCTGTAGATATAAAGTTTTGTTATGTAGTATGTCTTATTGGATTTGAAGGGGTTTTTAAAGCTTAAAGCAAGGTGGGGCCTACAGGAATTTAAGATTCACCCTGAATCATGAGCCTGCAACCTAAGCAAAATTAAGGCTGTTATTGAAGAATCTGACAAGGATGAATAAAGGGGTTTTGGAACAATACCCTTGAGAAGCCAAGTATCTTTTTTCATTTGTTCCCTTTCATCTTCATCATAAGCTTTCTTTCTTTTGTCTTCTAATAAAATCTCTTGGGAGAAATGCTACATCACACCATTATGCCTGCCAATATGTATGAGCCATCTCAGACTACAAGTTTTCTAGTACATACTTATTCTCAACATTTGTTTAGGTATGAGTAAATTAGTGTTGCATATTAACCTCACCATAGAATAGGATTATGAAAAAGACTGTATTTTTATGTTTGCTTATCATGATGAGGCAATATTACATACTACCCTCATGCCTTTAATTTACGAGCTAGTTTGATGGATGTATTTAGTTTTAAATATACAACATCAATTAATTTTGTCTTCCATGTTTATCTTATATTTTTAAATTATCCCTTTTGATTGCACATCAATATACAATTTTAATACAAATGATTTAATAGGGTATTTTAGAAAAACCGATACATTTTTTACAAACAACTAATTTAACTAATGCCCTTAATCTATACAAATTAGTTAAGTAGATCTTATATTAAAGGCTAGAGATAGTATTACATATGAGAATTAGTGTGAGGGGTTATTTTGGTAAATGCGGATTTCTTTGTTATTAAGGAAAGGGAGTTGTAGTTACTTTTAATCAAGATGAAGATGGAAGACAACAAAAATGGGCCACTTAGAAGAAAGAGGTTGCTACAGTGGGAAGCAAGCAGGTCATATAAAGAATAGATGGCAAATAGAAGAGTCCCAAAAGAAACAAATAGTTGCTTTATTCTGTTTTATGATCTTCCTCTTCTTCTTTAGAATTCCAAGCTCTCTTCCCCAGGCAACAAAATTAACAGTACTTCATTTCTTTGGCTCAATGTGGACCTTTATGCTTTGTTTTACTTTAAGATGGAGATCTAATTGATCGTCTCTCTCTCTCTCTGTGGTTTATTTGTTTTTTTTTAAGTAAAACTCACATGCAAGTAGAAACAGGGGAAAGCATAAGTTCCTCACTTTATTATCACAACAGGCTGACATGGAGTTTTGGGAAGAAGGATAAGTGGTCATGGTCCAAGTGACACAATACAATATCTTGGGGGAAAATATTTATGAGCTCATTTCTTTGCTTTTTTATCTTCCAATTAAAGTGAAAGATTTAAAATGAGTAAATGACTCGTTGCTTTCTGTTCTTCTCATAAGATTTGAGACTTCCTTTTGAGGGGCTGTAGCTAGCAAGGCTCATGCCTCAATAGAATATTCTTTCATTCTCTCTTTGAATAGCTGTTCACTTGCCATAAGCATGCCAGACACGTTAGCTTGTGCATTCCAATCTTCTTGTTTGGGTTCAGGTAAAAAAAAAAAAAAAGTTTTTGTTTAGGTTTGTTTGTTATTACTTATTCCCTCCAGTCTTAAATTTAAGACCATAACTTTTTTTTTAGAAATTAAAGAAGTTAAATATATTACTTAATCACATTATATATTATGTATTATTATATTATATATTAGTTTGTAAGTCAGACTAACTAATTTAGAGAAAAAAATAATAAATATAAGTACTTTTAATTTATTTAACTTTCTTAATATCTCTAAAAAAAATCGACTAAATTTTATATTTAAAACAATAGGTAGTATTAGATTGTGTATTTGCATGGGATTTTCCTAACATTCCAAGATCTTCTGAAACTCAAATCATTTGAGGTCTTGTATTTCCCTTTCTTTATTTACGTTGCATGTTAAGTCACATTAAGGGGTGTGATTCATTCAAAGAACAATTTTATTTTAAACAAAAGAACAGATAGAGACCCTTTAGACTCGTAATATCAGAGAAGGGCCTTAAAAATTTGTATGAAAGCTATTATTTGTACCTTTTTTTTTAATAGGTGCAGAGTCAATTCTTATAGAAGGTAATCATGTTTATGTTGCGATTAGATACTAATGTGGGTACATCTTTATGCAGAGATTCAAATATTGATTTGTTACGTTATGAAAAACTAGCATTTGCCTCTAAACCCAATCACATTGGTATTATTTGTAACTTTTGAAGAAATATATGAGCGTGCGCGCGTTTGGTTTAATTTTTGGAGAATAGTTTTTATGATTTACAACATAAGTACATGAAATGAGTTTTATCTTGACTTACAGAAAAATGTTTCTGAAACTACGGTTTTTACATTACCCAAACACTCCCTGAAACTTCTTAAAATTATCATTCATATTCTTTAAAGTTGAAAGCTTGAAATATTTTCATATCATCAAGAAGACTAAGTTATGATTTTGAAAAGAGTTAGTTATAGTTTTATAAAATATAATTGGGTACTTTGATTCTAAAGAAGAAAAATAAAATCTTTCTACTTGTTAATTCCCTTATCATTTTCAAGAGTTGAATACCTTTGCTGATCCCAAAGTTTCACAGTGGCTTCAAATTGAAGGTGGGGTATGTAATCCTTTCAAATGGTTTAGGTTCAATCAAGTCACTTTGCCTAATCAGGAAAATTTTTTTTAAAAAAATCTGAATGGTGGGGCCTTAATGCAAGTGATATGTGGTACGGCTAATGTACTTGTCTCATATATACGTTTAGTTTCTGATGATGAAAAGAAGTTAATGCGACCCCTAAGAATCTGATTCACTGTTAAAATGTTAATGGCGGAACCCACTTGCTGTGATTAGATTTTGAACAGTAATACAGAGAAAAGTTTTGCTTATCATGGCTTTTATTTGAGACCGGTCTTAAAGTATTGAGCCCTTTGTAAATTTGTTTCCAACCAAACAAGCCATAGCTGAGCTTAACGGTCTTTGGTAACAATAATCCTGACTCAGTATAATGCCAACACAGAGGGGGGGAAAAGGAAAAAATAAAAGAAGAGAGAGAGAGAGAGAGAGAGAGAAGAATAGCAAAAGCAACTTAAAGAACATAAAGCTATATATATATATATGTGTGTAAAAGTGTTGTAATTGTTAATCTGCAGTCTTTGAAGAGATTGATGCTTTGTTTTTCCCTCTCTTCTCTTCAGTTGCTTTGTTGCCAAATTTCTTCTTCTTCTTCTTTTTTTTCTTTTTGTGTAAGTACAATATAGTAAATTAGTTAAGTCGATATTCTGTTTGGAAAATCACAATGAGATCTAAAGAAATGTATGTAATTATTAAAAAGTCCTAATAATAATTGAATAGTATGTACTTGTTGTCATTTCTTATACCGAAATTTGTGACTACATGCTTGTTAGTTTTCATTTATTGTAAAACTTTATAATGATTACATTCCTTCCTTAAAATATCATAATGATTCTCCCTTTTTTCGCCAGCATAGTTATGTAGAATTTTGAATCAAGATCCAACTTCTAGGGTGTTTTGTAGCTAGCACAACTCATTATCTATCTCATAAGATCCAGGCATTGAAATCAATGAAAAATGTCAACCTTTTGCCTGATACATTAATATCATTCGATTGACTTTATAACTTGTAATGTTTCTGTTGAAAAATTAAATAATAAATAATAAAAACATATAGTTAATACTAGAGTATTTTTCAACATAGAAATGCTTCAAATAACAAATACATGTTTATTTTGTGAGAGGATTTTCTTTAAATACAGGACCATAATAGTAAAGAAAGAAAGAAAGCAAGCAAGGCTTAGTGAGCCTCACATGTTAAGTGAGATCCACATCTCTTTTGCTTTCTCTCTTTACATATATTCTTGGTTTATTGAAGAAACTAAATCCATTAATTTGTTTTTCCTCCATTTGTTCCTATCCAAACAATTTTTTAGTACTTCATATAATATTCTCTTATAAAAGACAGCATCAGAATACTGTATCCTGCATGTAAAATGATACAATGAAATAAATCCAAACATAGTACTCCATCAACCAGAGGACAAATAACAGTAAAATGTTGCTTCTATATGACATAAAGTTCATAGGTTCAAATCTTAGAAACATTCTCTCTCTTTATAAGAGTAAGTTTGTGTATATTTATCCCTCTCCAAACCCTTTATCTAGTGGGATCCTTGTTTATTCACTTTAGCTGCATGTTTTGAATAACTTATTTTTAACTTATCTCGTATATCGTAAATTACGATTAAAAAGCTGCTTTTGAATGCTCCAATCACTATCTCAAACAAGCACAATTAAATTCCGTATATTTGACTCTTCTTCATTTCCTTTTTAATCATTTTTTTAAAAAAAATAGTGTAGGGTCCTACATTAACACATATACTCAAATGAAACTTATTAAGTAGATTCTATATACATGTATTTTTTTTTCCTAGGGACAACAAACAACAAAAAGAGCAAAGAGAAAACAAATAACCCAAATTTATTTATTTATTTTTTCGGGTGGGGGACCAATGTTATTTATAAAATTGAGAGGTCACTATATATTCTTTACAAAGGAAAGATAAAAGTTGGAGCTACAAAGAGAATGTCACCAAAACATAAGGTAAAGTAGGATGCTTCATCGCTCTCTCTGGTTTTTAAAATTGGACAGCATGGAATCATAATCATTCCTAAACATCTCAGAATATATTCTTATCTGCTTTCTTCAAAAAATAATAATAATCATACCCCCATTTTTATTCAACTTCCCCACATGGGTCCCTATCTTTCAGTTCCTTATTATAATATTCCGTAATCAGTAGTTGAAACTGTAAAAACTGAATCTTCTGAATTTGCATTATATAATCTTCATGATCTGCATTAAAATGTACTCCTTTCAGTCCTAAATATAAGATAAATTTGAATTTTTTTGAGATATTAAGGAAACTAATTAAATTACTTTAAAATATTTATATTTATCGTTTTTCTTTAAATTATTTTGTTTGACTTATAAATTGATATATAATCTAATGATACACAACATATATGATTAAATAACTTATTTAACTTCTTTAATCTCTTCAAAAGAAGTCAACTTTATCTTATATTTAGGACCGAAATGAGTAATTAAATTATAGTGAGTATAAGTGTTTAGGTGGCAATGTCTTTTACGGATAATGTCAGACTGTTCAGATTCGTGTGAAACGGTCATGTATAGTAAATCTTTGTCCTGAAAATTTTGGTTTTAATCAGCCATATATGTCCTGCCATTGCTTTGTTGTTCAACTTGGAAATGTTCAAGAGCCTCTGATTAGTAAATTTTGTGGAGCTGGTTAAGTGCTGTTTCCTTTGTACTCGATGTCCCTGGTGTGTCCTTTCTTATCTCTAATATGATAGGCGAATTAATGGGTGTCTTGGGGGGAAGTTAGCTACTAGTACGCTTTTATAACTTTTTTTTTTTAAAAAAAAACTTTTGATTAAGTTATAATTTAATGTCTAAAATTTAATTTGGTGCAACTCAATGTAATAATTTTGACTTAGTTACAATTTAATCATTTAATTTTAACGCGATACACCTCAACTTTCATAATTTAAACCATTTAAAATATTGATCCTAATGTTTTAAAAATTATATATTTAATAAAATTTAGGAATTAAAATGATAAAAAAAATGAGAACAAAGTTTCAACTGAATTAAATTATAAAAAAGTTGCACTCAGTCAAAACATAAGAATTGAGTTATAATCAAGTTTAAATCATAGGACAAAAAAATTAATTTTCTATTTTTCTGGAGAGAGTAGCATATTTCTTCCACTTAACCTAGGGCCTCTGACCCTATCTGCTCGGGTGTCTTCTGGGTGCAGTGACGCGATGCTGAAAATCTGAGGAATGGCTATCGGGCCAGCCGCTTGGTCCAACCAACATACAAAACACCAATTCATCTTGGAGAAAAAAAATCAAAAAATTGCGGGCTTCATCGAGCAGCCCCAACAGAATTAACACTGCTCATACATTATAAAAGTAAACTATGTTTCTCTCTGTAAACATGGGTTGTTACTGGTTGAATTTATCATGACAGAATAAACACCAGCAAACGAAAACAAGTATGAATCTAAAATGCCAACAATTTTACTTTACTTTTTTTCCTCAGGAATTTGGATGACTGGGGGGAATCAGAGGAATAAATAATCAATCAGATAACAGATTAGTTTGGAGCCATCCCATCTAAGGTATGTACAGGTACAACAGAGCTGAGAAATCAAGAGTATCACATAAAATTGGCACATACATAATAAAGCCACACGGATTCATAACAAACAAGCTACACATGCTCCTGTTGTGAATTCAGTGTGGGTGCAGCTGGTGCTATGGCAAATTGCAGGCCCCTACGCTGTCCAGATTGTAATACAAAAGCAACTTGGGTCGCTGCCAATGCGGCTGCCTCCTGCTTCACAATAACATGAAATGTCAAGAAATTCCCAGAGAACTTGCATGTAATCTATTGGCACGTATTGCAGTTGAGATAAACATAAATGTGGCACACACAAGAAAGTTTAGATAACCATAGTACTACTTCCGGTCCTTAATATAAGAGCCAATTGACTTTTTTTTTTTTAGATATTAAAGAAGCTAAATAAATCACTTAATCATAACATATGTTGTGTATCATTTAATTACATATCAGTTTATAAACCAGACAAATTAGTATGATGACCAACAAAAAATATAAATACTTTAATATAACTTATTTAGCTTCCTTAATCTAAAAAAAAAAAAAAGTTAACCGATTCTTATATTTAGGACCAAAGGGAGTATGTACTAAAATTAACATTTGTTGAGAAATAGCATCATCACTGAGACTTGGTTAGGCGTGAAATAGAAACCCACTTGTCTTTGTCGCCGACGTTGCAAAATGCTGATTGCCCAAGCCATGATGTAGCAGGGTAAAAGAAATCCAGCCGCCCTAAGCAAGAAAAGCTGCAGGAATTGGTGAGCTAGTTAGATAGATTCAACAGGGCATACTACTTGTAATCAGTTCTGCTGCAGCATTGTTTAAACTGCTAAACCAGAAGAAACTCAAATGACTTACAGAGAAAAAAGTAGATGGATCATCATCAGCATCGGAATCTGTAACTGAAAGTGCATGCCGCAAGAGTAATAGAGCCATTAGCTGCACCAAATGGAATAGATTATGCTTAGAACCACATTCAACAGCCAGCATACTGACATAGCATATGTGCATAATTAATATGAAGTGACCAAATAAGTGGTGCAGACAGTCATCTTCAAAGCCACAAGTTCAAAGCAATCACTCACATAAAAAACTCCAATAAATATGAAATGGTACATTCATAAATATTGAGTGTCTGGTTACGTGATATGACTGATTATTTAGAAAAGAAAAATTCAAGGTTAATGACTTACAATTAAAGCAGCAGAGCGACAAAATGCTGCTCCACTGGCATTAGAAGCAGCATACTCATCATATTCAGCTTCCAAGAATTGCCGTTCAGCCTCAGCAATTGCCAGCAGTCGAGGATCACGCAAGTCCAAAGGTGTGCCAGAGATTGTCCAGCCCCCACTGCTAAATTACCCAAATATCAAATTCTACACGAGTTCCAAGAAAACATCTCTACATCATAGCAGTCTATAAAACTTGCAAAAGAGAATCCTCAACACATAGAATTAAATGATCAATCAAATGCTATAATTAATGTTGAACCTTCCACTTACCCTATGTCGATGGTAGTTTCTTCAGGTTGGGGACGAGGTGGTGGGGCAATATAACCTGGTTGATAAGGCTGGCCATTGCAAACAGATCCCCCAAAAAAAAGGTTAAAAGCTAAGCACAACTTTAAATAATTGGAAATATTTGTCCAATCACAAAGGTACATCCAGGCATAAACCAAAAAGGAGCATTAAAATCAATTCAGAGGTTCCCTAGTTAACTAGAAATAAATTCCATAATCCAAAAGGTGAAAAGATACGGAAGCTGAAACAACTCATCTTGATCACTTTGGTCACCCATTCCCCTTGTTTTACTTTTCTTCTAAGACATAACACAGGAATGTTCAACAAAGCCTTACAAATAACCACTACCGATAGTATCTTACTCTTCCATCATAGTAACATTCCATGAATATGATTTTGAAATCTAAAAAACAAAATGTTAAAAGGAAACATACCTGATGACATATCTCACATATTATATCTCCCTTTTCATTGCACCAATGTTGAACGCACTTTCTATGAGCGAACTATATAAGAAATTCCAATAATAACTCACTTCATATCAAATAAAAAGAAACTAAAAAAATTCAACCAATTTACCAACAACATAGAAACAATAATGAGTACAAAATAGAGATGTAAAAACTGAATGCCAATGTTACTTGCTACTTCACACATGCTTTTATTACATTGCCTTCATAAAGATAAAAAAATGATGATGGTCCATTCTTGTTTTGCATTCTCAGCATCAAAATGGAGATTGGTATTAATCATGATGTGCATACCATCTCGTTCAATACAGGGAAACAAATCATTGGGCTTGACAAGAAAAGCTATCTTTTAGCAAAATATCACTATAGAACATGCTCTAAATCAAAAACAGATATTAAGGTTTTGCCAAATGCCAAATTATTGTCAGGGTCGGTAAGAATGCAAAAGGGAAGAGCTAGCCGGCTAGAATGTTTCATAACAAGATCAAGATAGCATATAAAAACACCAAGAGCATACTAACACAAACTTTTAAACCTTCTATCAGAGAAAGGCAGTACATTGGAGCAATAAATATAATCAGTGATGGTTCTGAGAGGTTAAAGTACAAGAATACACTAAATAGTAATTAGAACGACTTGGTGCGTACTTTTAAAGAGAATCGCCCGTTTACTTTCTGGGAGAAAAATTTAACAGAAATGAGACATAAAAAATAGTGCTTAGTCTTTCCCATAAATTTCAAAATTTAGGCTACGTATTCATCCAATAGGTTGGTTGAGCTCTTTTCTTTTTCTCTGACATTAATCAATGGTTTCCGGCAACATTTTGGTACAAAATCAGACATCAATTCATAAGTAAAACCATCCAGTGCATCTCTACTATCTAATCTAATTCATAAAAAAGCTTGTTTTTCTTTGAAATCACAAAACTCAGTAGCATGCCTGATTAACAAGAACAAATCTCGTACAATACACCAGAAATTCAACAAAAACAAAAAAAAGGATCGGTAGATATACCTTTAGGCTGCCGCTACATGCACAAGGAGTCTCCAAATTCTTAACGCTATCCTCCTCTTGACAAATGCGACACTCAGCCATCTGGATCAGCGGCTCGTCCTCATTACAATCCTCATCATGTTCAGACCTCGCGTCATCATCCACCGCAGGAGCAGAACCAGAAGGTCCAGCCGCATCGACAGGCAGAGCCGGCTCGGACGGGACCTCAGCCGGATGTGAGACCGGGTCAGCGGCGGCTGGCCGCACAAGACGGTCAACAAACAGAACCAGATGATCGCTCATTGATGCTTAATCTAAAGAAAGAAGAATCCAAATTATATACAGAGTCCTAATAACCCTAACGCAACAAAATCAAAACCCAGACAATATAATCCAAAACGGAAGCCCCTGAAATGATCAGGGGACAGAGGAACGTAAAATTCCCGGGAAAAAATCAGGGAATCCGATAGGAAATCTCACCGGAAAAATGGTAATTATAGAAGAAATTGCGGGCAGCTAGCGAGACTTCGATCGCACAAAAAGGGGAGAGACGCGAATACAATCACTGTATGCCTCACCGATTTCGTCGCCGATAATTTTAATTTCTTTGGTTCTCTTGCCCTAAAAACGACGAGAGAATAAGACGGAAATATTTGGGTTGTTTTTATAGAAGGACGCGGTATTGGCTTCATCAACATGGAAGGCCGATAAGGACATTTTGGTCATTTACTACGTGATTGCCGCGTGGACGACCCGTTCTCTTGGTCGGGTCGGGGTCCACATAGCCGGACAAATTTCTTGGAAGGTGAACGGTAGACAACGGGCAATGAATGGACAGGAAAGCCTCATGGATGATTTAATTTTTTAAGAAAATGATTGATGATTGATTATATTATTGTTTTTATGAACATTTTTTATTGACTTTGAATTTGAATGAAGCAATGCTATGAAAATGAAATGCAAACTAGAGGATATTTTGTTAGTTACCCGTTTTTTCCAAAAGAAGCCAAGTTCTTACAATTGGTCACGAAATGCAGGAGAGTGAGGGAAGGTGCGCGCTGACTTGTGGGATTACCTAGAAATTTCGAATAATTTTTGAGAATATAAAAACTAATTGATGGATAAAATCTTATCCAAACACGGTTAAATCATCAAAATTCTAATTTAAGTCATTGAATTTTAATAAATTATATATAGATTATGTGTCATAATTAAAAATTAAAAATTTTGATCGAATTACTTATATATTCTTAGTTATTAAAGCAGCAAAACTGAAACTATATAATTAGAAACTTAATTAAAAAAAAATTAGCAGTCGTAAACTTATAAGTTAGGAAAAATTAATTATATAGTCCTTATAATTTTACCGACTGACTCTCTATAATTTAAACTCAAGAAACAAAAAATTGGATTAGGCAATGAACCGGTCACGACACAAATTCAATGGTCAATGGGTCAACCCGGGTTTAACCTATGGTCGAACCGGCCATATTAAAATATTACAATTTATTAGTGACAATATATAAATTAATATATTTTTAAATTTCTATAGATAAAAATGAAGATATTTAGAAAAAAATGTTTAAAATATATTAATATTAGTTATTATGCCTATATTTATGTAATGATATTTCATTTTCTATAATTATTATATCCTTTTAAATAATTTTTTTTCATTATCTTCTTTTTTTAGATTTATTCTTTCTTTACCTACTTTTCTTTTCATCTTGATCTTCAACATTTCATTTTCCTCTCAACGAGATATTAGTTAGAATAATAAAAAAAAATATTTCACAAAAAAAAAAGAATAAAAAAATGTAACCAGTTTGTAACTGGAAACTGAGAAAATGAAAAATGTACTGTATATTATTCATTGAACAATGGTTATATATATACAATATGTACACAATAGTGATTAGTTTACATCAATAAGTATAACAGAAATTAGTTCCCACTAGGAAGGTCTAACAAACTTAATGTTAATTATAAACTCTGTACACTTGTCAACCCCCCAAAAGCTGGAGCGTGAATGTTTTTCATGCCTAGCTTGGATGTGAGCTCATGAAACCTTGTAGGATGCAAATGTTTAGTAAAAATGTCAGCAATTTGATCAGCTGACCGAACAGGGAGTATATGAATGACCTTGGCGTGCAACTTTTCTCTTACTAGATGGCAATCAAGTTCTATGTGCTTAGTCCTCTCATGAAAAGTCGAATTGGCAGCGATTTGAATAGCAGATTGATTGTCACAAAAGAGCAAAGCTGGATCAAGATGACTGATGTGAAAATCAGTTAGAATATAGATGAGCCATTGAAGCTCATAAGTGGTAGAGGATAAGGCACGTTATTCAGCTTCAGAAGAGGACTTGGAGATAGTGGGTTGTTTCTTTGCTTTCTAAGAGATCAAGGAATTACCAAGAAAGATGGCAAACCTAGTTATAAACCTACGAGTGTCAATGTACCCTGCCCAATCAGAATCACTATAACTCTTTAATTTTAGATTAGACTGTGCATCAAAAAAGAGACCAGCACCAGGGGAAGCTTTAATATAGTGAAGTACTTTGTAGGCAGCTGCCAAATGAATATCTCTTAGATCAGCCATGAATTGACTAAGTTGCTAGGTAACGAAACTAAGGTCTGGGCGAGTGGTAGTGAGGTATTGGAGACGTCCTATAAGCTGCCAATAGGATTTGGGATCAAGTAAAGGTTTACCTTTATCTTTGGAAAGCTTAAGATGAGGATCCATAGGACAAGAGGTTGGTTACATGCTAAATAACTAGTGTCAGCAAGCAATTCCAAAGCAAATTTTCTTTGAGATAAGAAAATACCAGTTTTAGACCGTGCAAGTTCAAGACCAAGAAAATATCTGAGTTCACCAATATCCTTAATAGTAAAAGCATCATCTAATTGACGCTTAACCATAGTAATTTCACTCATATAAGTGCCGGCAAGGACAACATCATCAACCTAGACAAGAATGACAGTAAAAGAGCTATCATTAGCTTTGTAAAACAGAGAGTGGTCAGAAGTAGAATGTAAGTAACCAAGAGATAGCAATTTTGAAGATAACTTGGAGTACCATTGCCTTCTTGCTTGCTTAAGACCATATAAAGATTTTTGAAGCTTGTAAACCTGATTTGGCTTGGAGGGAGTAAAGCCAGGCGGAAGATCCATGTAAACCTCTTTAGTCAAGTCACTATGAAGGAATGCGTTGTTGACATCCAATTGGTGGAGATGCCAATTCTTGGCAGCAGCGATGGAAAGGAGCATACGTAAGGTGGTCATCTTGGCAACTAGTGAGAAAGTGTCGAAATAGTCCACACCTTCAGTTTGTGTATACCCCTTAGCTACTAGCCTTTCTTTATATCGCTCAATTTCACCATTAGACTTAAACTTAGTTCTAAAGACCCATTTACATCCAATAGTTCATTATCCAGGTGGTAATTCAGTCAATAACCAAGTCTGGTTATGCTCAAGATCTTTAATTTCAGCATCCATAGCTTCTTTCCAAACATTATGTTTGATAGCTTGCTTATATGATTTAGGATCAGGAGAAGCAATGACAGAATTGACAAAGGCATGATAAGAAGGAGATAAACTAGAATAGGAAAGTACAAAAGAGAGAGAATATTTTGGAATACCTGTGCAAGATAATTGATTAGCAGAAGAGAGAGGGCAATGATAATCCTGTAGATAGCTGGGGGCTTTATGGTTTCTGGTGGAGCGGCGAAGAGGAGGAGAAGAGGGAATAGTGGGAGGTGAGATTGGTATAGAGGGAATAGAGGAGGAATTGTTAATAGGGGAGGCAGGGGAAAATGGTGTATCATCATATAAAAAAGAAGGAGGTTGAGGTTCAGGCCAAGACAGAGAAAGATCAGTGATGCTGTCATTAGAAAAAGGAAACGTATGTTCATGAAAAAACACATCTCGAGAAAGGAAAATCTGATTTAAGTGCAGATCTAAAAGTGTAAATGCCTTAGAACCTTGGGGAATGCCCAAGAAAATGCATTTGCGTGCTCTTGGAGAAAACTTGGAACGATTATGAGGTAAAGTGGTTGCATAACAGAGAGAACAAAAAACCTTGAAATTAACATAAGAAGGTTTGAAACCATGTAATCTCTCAAAGGGCATTTGCTGATTAATAATTGGAGAGGGAAGACAATTAATAATGGAAGTAGCATGTTGAACCATAAAAGACTAATATGGCAGAGGAACATGAGATTGAAAATACAAAGCTCTTGCTACAGTTAAAATGTGTTGATGTTTCCTCTCAACTAAACCATTTTGTTGAGGAGTTGCAACACAAGATTTTTGATGAATGACACCTTTTGATGCAAAAAAATTCAGTCATGGTAAATTCAGGACCATTATCAGTCCTAACAATTTTTATTTTGGCAGAAAACTGAGTTTCCACAAGAGAGAAAAAATGTTTAATATGAGTACGAGCATCAGATTTATGATGTAAGAGGAATAACCAAGTATAGCGAGAGTAATCATCAACAATGGTCAAAAAATATTTATATCCTTGTATTGAAGATACATAAAATGGACCCCAAATATCCATGTGAACCAAATCAAAGATTTTACAGCTAGAACTAGTGCTTATAGGAAAAGCTAAATGTTTTTGTTTGGCGAAATGACAGGCATCACAAGGAAAATAAGCAGATATACAAGGTATATCAGTTATGTGTTTATGTAAAGTGTGTAAAATAGAGGCTGAAGGATGACCAAGACGAAGATGCCATAATGGTGGGACAGAGGAGCTGCTGGCCAAGTTTATTTTGGATGATGAAGCAGGAGGTGAAGCTACTGCAGGCAAAATGTAGAGGCCCTCTACTAATCTAGTTGAACCAATCATCTGCAAAGGTTGAATTGAGTGTATCTGACAAGAATCAACAAAGAAAGTAAGAGAGCAATTTATAGAAGAAGTCAAACGAGACACATATAGGATATTAAAGGAGAAAGAGGAGAGATATAAAACATTATCTAAAATCAAGGAATCAGAAATGCGAACAGTTCCAGAGAAGCAAGCTATGGCACATGAACCTATTGGTAATCGAACAAATAAAGCTTGTATGGAATGATATGATGAAAACAAACTAAGAGAACAACATACATGGTCAGTTGCTTCATAATCTATGATCCATGAAGCAGGTGAAGAGGATGAGATAGAAAGACACATACCAGTGGTGGAGTTGGAAGAAGTGGCGAGAAAATTAATTGCTGGTTGAGAAGGAGGAGGGTTATTAAGCAATAAAAGAAGACGTGTGTATTGAGCAGCGGATAAGTGAGGAAGAATGGTACTCTGAGGTGAAGAATTGGAAGTCGAAGAAGCAAGTGGAGCAGAAATTGCCTGAGCATGTTCAGAAGCTTGAGTGGTGAGATTATTCACCGAAGAAGAAGAACCATTAGATCTAAATTTGAAACCAGGAGGAAAGCCATGCTTCCGATTGCAAGTAGCCTCTGTGTGCCGTGGTTTACCACAAAAGAAGCATTGCTGTTGCTTAACATCAGAAGAAGCAACACTGGTTTTAGCAAGCAAAATTCTCGGTTCAACAGAAACATGGAGTTCTCGTTCTTGTTGAAGGATGAGATTGAAGACCCGATTGATAGATGGTAGCGGATCAAGGAGCATGATCTGAGACTTAGTAGCAGAGTATTGCTCATTGAGGCATTTCAAAAATCGAATAACCTGATCATCATCACGATGCTTGATGGCAGAGGTTCCAGAACCACAAGTGCATGGCTTAAGCTAACAAATATTCGCCATTTCATCCCAGAGGATCTTTAAGCGGGTGTAATACTCACTTACACTGAGGGTTCCTTGTTTAAAATTGCAGATCTCTTCTTGTAAATTAGAGATTCAAAACAAATCAGTCCAAATATCGATAGCAGAATCAAACCAGATGATACTCTTTGCTATGGTAGGTGACAGTGATTTCATGATCCATCCTTGAACGAGATTGTTGTTCCTTTCCCATGCCGGAAAAGACGCATATGATTTTGGTTGCGAAGGAAGGGAACCATCAATAAATTATAATTTGTTTTTAGCAAGCAGCGCACTACGCATAGCCCTAGCCCAGCTATGGTAGTTCATCCATCCAGAGGAGGAGCGACCAAGATCAGAGCGGGGTTCTCATTAGGGTGGATATAGAATGGACTCGCCAGATCAAAGATTGGAACAACAGTGACCGGCGACGATGAAGCCATGAAAAGGCGACGGAGTGATCAAGGAAGAAGACGACGGAGTGATCGAGGAAAAGGAAAGTGAATATGACTAAACAGAAAGAAAGGGAAGAGATACGAAAAGGGGAAGTGTTTAGGGGAAAATATTACACTTTGATACCATGTAACTAGAAACTGAGAAAATGAAAAATGTATTGTATATTATTCATTGAACAATGGTTATATATATATAATATGTACACAATAGTGATTAGCTTACATTAGTAAGTATAACAAAAATTAGTTCCCACTAGGAAGGTCTAACAAACTAACAAACTTAATGTTAATTACAAACTTTGTACACTTGTCACAGTTCACAGACTAATAGGTGAACTAGGCTGGTTCACCGGTTTAACCGACCGGTCCGATCCGATTTTTTGTTCAATGTTTAAACTACGACTCAATCATTATAGTTTCCTAATTTTTTAAAAAGCATTTGAGTTCCTTAAAATAGTGCCACGTCAGGTGATGATGATCCAAGGAGATGCCAAGCTGTCACTTTCTTCTGTTTCTGTGAAAACCTTCTCCTGCAAGAGCGTCTGGCGAGATGGGTTGGTCCAGAAGGAGGCGGAGCTCAGAGGAAAATAGGGTTCCTTGGAGGAGTTCGATGTTGCCCGCAGAGACGCCAAGGACTCGAATGAAGATGATGAGAATGTGCTGGCAATGGGCTACACGGTCAAGGCATGTGTAAGAGGGCAAGGTGGATTAGTTAATTAGATAAATAATTTTTATTTGCCAACTATTACGTTAGCATAAGATTTAAAAATATTATGCTTAGTTATGTTAATCACCATATCTATCCATTAAATCAATTTCTTTCTTTTCCTTTTCTCAAGGAGAACGATTTATTCTATTCATAGCTATCTTATTAGATTCAAAAAATTGTTGGTTCACATGGATAGCACTGGAAAATAGGCCGACCTGGTCTTGTAGGGACCGTTTAGGCACGAGTCTAAAAAAGATATCTATTTTAGTAGCCCAATCTGTTTAATTTATTAAAAACCCGCAAGTTTTGGGCCAATTTATCATCTTTTCACTTTTTATATACTTGAAGACTAAAATACCTAATTTAAAATATGAATATTATCAAAACTAAGTTAAAACATTAAACATTATCCATGTTTAACAAAATACAAACAGTAAAACTTAAGTTCAAACCAAAACTAACGTCCACAACCACAATAAAATAAATAAGCAAATAAAGTCATAATTATAAACTAAACACCAAACAATATGGATAAGGTTGTCATAACTATCAACGTCATCAATGATATTTAATTGTGCTTCACTATAAGTAGGCTCTTCTTCAGCTTCAGAGGTGATGACTCATAAGGGAGAGGGACTAAGGGTTAGGTTATGTCATAAATGTGTAGTGTTATGTTAATATATTCAAGTCTTCCACTTGTAGAGCTAGTGTCCAGTTAGTCTTTTTAATTTTTTTTTTAACAATTAAACGGCCCAAAAAGTGCCGGCCTTCTTAAGCCCCCGGCCCTATGGGGTCGGCCCTTTTAAGCTCGACTCCTTCTGGAGGCTCTAAATCATAAGCCCAGCTCTTGACTGGCTTGGGCCTAAACGGGTTGGCCTTACTAACTAGGCTGATTTTCCGACTCTCTACACATGGTAAACAATCTCACCTCTAAAAGGAGAAAAACACAAGTTCAAATACCAGAAAATGTACTTGTTGGGTTAGACGAAAACACTTTGCACTTTAAGCCTCAAAGGGAAAAACCCTTAACCAAATTAAAAAAAAAAAACTATCTTATTAGGATATCAAGCATGACCATACTTAACTTAGTATGAGAAGTTTAATGTTGAACAAAATTAGATTTATACTCTTTCCGGTCTTTAATATATGTCATATTTGAGCAGTTGATATTGATATAAAATATACAATATGGTTTTCATATTTGACAATATTTTCATAATTTACCCTTATTGAAGCTCCTTCAACAATAATCAAGTAGGAAAGGGAATGAATGAATTAAGAAAAATGATTAGGGTGTTTTAGAAAATACAAATCATATTAACTAACTTAACAAACTTCCTTAATATAATCAAATTAGGCAAAAATATTGGAGGGGTTGGATCTCTAAGGAGTATAAAAAGAAAGTAGTCAACAATGTCTTCAAGGTTTGAGCAGTACTTTCCTTTATATTTAATTTGCCTCCATCCATACTTATCTTATAGGGTATAATTTGGATTGACGGGTGAATTTCTTACATGATATAATGAAAACATTTGAATATAAATTGCACTCCCAACACTCAAGCAAAACACAATAGCCTTTATAAAGTGATAATTGATTTTATCTTTGTGTGCACTTAAAGATAAAAAGCAATGAGTTTAATCTCTTGCTGTTGTGTGATTTCTAATATGTATTGTTTGCCCCAAATGAAGTGATGATGAAGAGTATTTATAGACCATAAAGTGATGCCTTGAAGTGGTGCCTTTCGAAGCAACGTTTCTTTAATTAAAAATCATAACCGTATCTTAGATTCATAAACCAACATAACTTCAATACCCAATGGTTATTTAAAATAACTTTTCATGAAGAGTTATACATTTATAGTATGTAGATTTAAAAAAAAAAACCAACACAACTTTTCATTAAGTAGTAGTTACCACACCTTTTTATAGGTGTCGTCTTTAGAAACTAAAAGGACATAACTTTGATAATATTTAGTGTTATAACTCCCTCCACAATCCTTCATATAAAATTTTTTAATTTAATGAACATGATTTTATAAAAAACACACCTCTTTATTTTAAAATACTTCAATAATAAATGTCTTATATTAAAGATTAGAGGATAAATAGACAATGTTGGATTAAATTAACTTATTTTAAATGATTTTGTGTTGTAACAAGAGTGTTGTCAATTAAATCTCAAAAATGCTTTTTTAAGCTATCCCTACTTATAGTCGTAAAAAAAGATCAATAAACTTGTAACCTTCTCTAGTTTCGTGTGCTTTTGCTCAATTGTTATTTGCTTGGGCACTTCCCCATCGATTCCAAGTTCCCAACACATTCATAGATCTTTTGCAGTAGCCCTTCCCACCTAAATACCGAACTATGCGACTAATTTGTATACATTGACAACCATTAATTTAGTTAGTTATTTTACGGGAAAAAAATATAGAGTAAATAACTCTGACTATATTTATATTTTACCTTAATTATATAAATCTCTTCTTTATTTTGAAAATTTATATAAACCTTTCTTAAAATTAAAATATGTGCTATACAAACCTCCCTTAGATTTTGAAGAATCTATTTTCATCCTTCCAACTGTTAGTTGACCGTTAACTTTAATTTATAAGTATTTTTTTTAACCAAAATACCCATATTTAGCATAAGAATTATTTAAACATTTATATTGACTAAAAACATTATACAACCAAGAAATAATTGTAATATATTTTGAATTCAAAATATATACTATATTATAGAATTTATTAATTTTTATTATATTATAAAATTTTATAATTTTTTGGTGTATAAAATTTTATAATTTTAATTTTTCATCATATTTTTTTGAGATGATAAAGGGTAATTTAGTCAATAAGAATTATTATAATATAAATTATAAATAAAAAAATATTTGTGGAATCATTTTAGAATATTTTTGACGGGGTTAACAGTTTGAACTTAAGTGTAGGTCTTAAAAATAGAGGGGATGTCTGTGTAATTAAAACAAAACGCATGAGTAATCAAAGTATTTTACTCAAAAATGTACTATAGCTTTCTTCAAGTGATAATTTTAATAATTTGCATTGAAAATTATTTCTTTAATAAAACACTTTCTTAATTTATTGAATCAATAGATATAGTTTAGAAAAAAATTTATAAATTTAAGAAATAAACTCATCTATCAATTGTTACTCCCTTTGATCTTTTATAGAAGGCATAATTGATTTTTTTAAGAGATTAAAAAAATTATTTAATCATAATATATATTATGTATTATTAGATTACATATTAGTTTATAAGTCAGAAAATTAATTTGAGAAAAAAAATAAATATAATTATTTAAAAAAATTTATTTAAGTTTTTTAATCTCTCTAAATTGAATCGCATACTAAAGACGGAACCAAATAAGATTTAGAACTAAATAGCGCATTTTTTGACCAAATAAGAAAACAACACATTTGAGGGGGCAAAAGAAAATGTTTGGCCTTGGGGTGATAAAGAAATGAGGGGGTATGTAGAGTCATAAGTTGATTAGAATCCACATTGGCGAGTAATAAATTCAAAATTAATGGGTTAATTAATTAAGAAGCCTCTAGACTATCCCTGAAATGAGAAATGGTAATCCCTAATAAGTTTTTATGTTTGGAAGCTCAGAAAGGTAACTAACGAGTTGTTTCCCTATCCAAGTGGATCACTAGAAATTTAGACCAAGCCTTGTTTGTAAAGATGGCGGATATATCAATAACACTTCTGCAAAGTTAAATTAAATATCCCAACCACCCATGCTTCGCCTCCAAGAAATAAATAAATAAGTTATCACCATAACTCCTCACTTCACAGCCAAACGATCCTATTTTCAATCTTGTGATCCGGCAATGAAATTAGACTTTCGGTTAAACTTACTTATTTTAGTGGTGTTCTCGGGCCAAGTCCGGGCCCAAATAAATCTCAAGCTGGCCCGTCTCAAGCAATGGGCCGGGTTTGGTCCATTAATAAAATAAAAATAAAAATTTTATTTTTAATAATGAAAATATTTCAGCTTTGTCTAAAATGTTTTTTTTATGATGAAAATAATGTTAGGATAAAAATAATTTTTTTTCTAAAATTTTGAAAATTCAATAATAATACATTTATTAAGTTAAAAAATTATTGAAAAATAATTTAAATATCGATATCTTAAGATTTAATTTATTACATAAGATATATGAGGGAAAACAGTTCAATTAAATCAATCAATGTCCATGAGAGTTAGAAAAACAAAAATAGAACTGAATCATACACCAACCAACAACAATTAATTCAATTAATAAGGAGTTAACTCATAATTTACAATAACGTAAATTCACATTTTGTTACCTTTATTAGACCAAACACATGATGATGGGGTATTTGGAAATACTTAAAAATAAATTTTAGGCTCTGCAAGATAAAATTTCCATTGCATGTTTATTTGGTATAACATAAAATTACTTAAAATAAGTTACCCATTGAACACGAAAAGATAAGAAAATGTAATTTAAAAAAAATACATATTTTTGGGCAATTTACTTTTTTTTAGCCGAGGCTCATACATATATTATCTTTGGTCGTGGAGTTGAAGTTTAACAAGTATTAATCAGATTAATTAACCAAAATTAGGCTGATTAGTGAATGAAGCCTCAAGTTGAGTGGTACCTAATGCCAGTCTATAAGCTAAAAAAGAGCATCTGAATTGCACATGCTGACAAACACGTCTCTACATTAATGGGTTGACTTAATCACACTTAAACCTGGTCACAATTTCAATTTCAATATTTATTTTGCATAAATCATGTTGAATTTTTTAAATCAAAATGTTAACAACAAATATCAAGTGAAATTTTTATGAATTGTCTAATTCCTGCACTTTTAGTTTTAGGTTTGGTATGCACCAAATGTTTGGCATAATGATTTTGTTTTTATTGAGAGGAAGAGATGAGATTTTGTGTTTATTAGTTTGAGAAGGACACCTCCGTGCATAACATCTAAAAATGCTTTTTAATCATACTTTACGGTATATGAAGTAATTTGTATAGTTTATGAGGTAGCTTTTAAGGTCTACGAAGTAAATCTGTAGAAGAGTTTTATCTCAGTTTACGTAAATTGAACTTATACATAAGTATAAGCTAAATCAAACATCCTCCATATATATCATCCTTTTTAGACCAATTACTGATAATTTCTTTTACAAGTGTTTGTCTACCTTTAATTTTCTTAGACTAAATAAAATAATCTAAATTTAAACCATTCATTTTATACCTAATTTTTCCGGTTTTAGGATGCACATAAAATACTCTAAAAGAAATCACCGATTGGGTTTTTTCTTAACTTGAGAAAAAGTCTTGTCATGATTCAATATCGACCCAAATTGCTAATACATTACGTGTCTCTCTCTGCACAAGACTATTTTTATCCAGAATAAAAAGTTTTAAAATTAATTATTTAGTTATGAATTAGAATACCATGGGCCAAACAAGAAGGTGATTTTCTAGATGTGAAGTTTTGTTCTTTTATTATTGACTAGAATCTGATATTTAGGATTTAGTTAGAGACAGCAACAACTTTTCAGGTTAAGATTTGCAATTCAATATTAGTATCAAGCTTTTATTTATTTATTTATTTTTGGTTCTTCTTTTAAAAATGTGATATCCAATTAATCCAAATCAATTAGGGAAAAGAAGGTAGCATGATCGGAGAGGAACAAATTTGAAGAATCTGATTCATTGAAAATGGATATCTTCACAATTGAGAAAGGTCATTAATTAAAAAAAGACTTGATATTGAGCTTCAACCACCAAAGACATATTGGCCATAATTATTAATTAATTAGATCTGCTGATAATATATTTGAATCAAATTATTCGGACGTCTCTTCCAAATATTTTAATTGGGTATTAAAACCATTGTAAGGGAACCTGTAATTGACCCTCAAAAGACACACGGAAGAAAGTATCAAGGTATCAAGGTGGCTTTATGGAGCAAGTAGAAAGATGCAAACAAACTTGTCCAAAGTTTTCTATTTGATTATAAAAGCTTGTGAAACTATTTATTGTGATAATGAATATTTATTATACACAATGTGAAACTATTCATTGTGCAAAGTATTTGATTAGAGAAACTTATCATTGAGATGAATACATATTGATCATGTAAGACACATTGCCCTTTTAAGAGGTGACACACTTTAATGATTTAATTAGTTTATATTTTGTTTTGTGAGGTTAAAGTTTTAAGATGCCACTTTGATTTTAAAAAAGAAGATGCAAACAAACATAGTATCATAACCTGCCATATTCTTACAACAAAAAGAATAATGCTACATTAATTAATTTCTCATAAGAGTTGACACTTTTTGATAAATATGATACAAAACATGGAATAATAGAGTGAGGCATGGTATTATAAAACCCTTCTTGGTCCTGCCCAAGCCTCAACAAGCATAGTTGAAATTTAGGTCATTAAAAATAACCATAATTTTTTTAATTTAAAAGTTGTAAATTTTGAATATTTTCAGATATGATTTTTTTTTCTTTTTGTTAATGTTATTGAAGTAACAAAAGATTAATTAACAAATATTCCTTAGGTAAAAAAATTTAACAAATATTCTCAAATTCTATAGTAATGAACTTGATGTATTTATATAAAAAAAAGAAATCTACTTAAAATATTTTGAGAACATAATGAGGAAAAAAATAAATGCAAATAAATATGATTATGAATGAGAGTGGGGAAAATGAAGGGGAGATCCAAACAATAACTGTTGGAGATTCTGAGTTTCTGACCTTTCTTTCCCCCCACAAAGGTGACTTTAATAGCATTACAATGTAAGGCATCGTTTGGATGTTTCGGTTTTTTGGGGTCCCATATCTGCTGCTTCCCCACACCTAGAGATCCTCCCACCAAACACACCATCTTAGCCCCTTTATTTTCGTACCCTTAGCTTCTCCACACACTACACGTGTCTCCTACTATCATTCTTCTCACTTCGCTTCTCTTCTCTTAAATTTTCCTTTTTTATTTTATTTTATTAATTTTTTCATGCATGGAATTCTCTTCCTAACTCGAACAACACAAACAAGCAAATGAGAAAACAGCCTTTGCCTAGCAATTTGCTTGCTCCGATTCTTCTTCTTCTTCTGAACCCCATCACCACTATCAACAACCCATGTCATCAAGTTTTGATTTTTTCCCCATTTCAATATGGGAATTAAGAATTTAAGATCGATTTCTCAGCATTTTTTGTTTGGGTTTTTTTTAGTGAGAGTACTTGGGGAAACGGAAATCAAGGGGTCTCACTCCCTTTTTGTGGGTTGGATCTTGTACTTGTAGAACTGTCACATCTCTGATCGTCTCTGGTGAAAAAAGCTAGAAACTTCATGATCTGTTTCTGTTTTTCTGAATTTGATCTACAATTTTGTCCCTTTAGCTCCCCTGCTGTGCCTCCTTCCTTCATCTATTTTCATTCACAACATTTGGGATATGAACATGTTGAATATTCGAGGTAACTGGTAGACTCAATAGTTCTCTGATCCTGTTTCGTTTTCTGGGTGTGTCTATATATATATATGTTCTGGATCAGATAATTCAGATCAAGCTTTCATGGAGGAGAGGAAGTTCGTGTGCAAGTATTGCAACAAGAAGTACCCGTGTGGGAAGTCTCTGGGTGGACACATCAGAACTCATATGACTGATGAATTTAAGACCAATGTCGATGATAGTGTTGTCAAGTTCGATGGTGGAAGGAAGAGGAAGAGAGATTTTGGGTCTGATGATGAAGAAGAAACTGCTTCTGAAAACCCCATTTATGATCTCAAAGAGAATCCCAAGAAGACAACTAAGAAGAAGAAGAAGATCGTAATAATTCCCAAAGCTTCTTCTATACAAAAAGAAAGATTCTGCAAAGAATGTGGGAAAGGCTTTTTGTCTCTCAAAGCTCTCTGCGGCCACATGGCTTGTCACTCGGAGAAAGATAAAGGGACGATGAAGAACAAGTTTGAGAAAAATTCTGGGTTTGGCGTGAAGCAGAAAATGGTGATGATGATGGATAGCGAATCGGACACAGAGACATTATCTGCTCCGAATTATCCTAGGAGATCCAGAAGTATGAGGTTCAAGACAGTGAATACTGATACAAATGGTTCTTCCTCTGTGTCTGATGCGGAGCAAGAACAAGAAGAGGTCGCTAAGTGTTTGATGTTATTGTCCAAAGACACGAGAATCATTTTCAAAAATGGTAAAAGAAGTGTTATGTCTAATGGTGTTGAGATCGTGGAGGAGGAGAAGGAGGAGAAGGTGGTGCTGTATAAGAACATGAAGTTGAAGTCTGGTGAGATTGTTGATTCTGATAATTCAGATCCTGGGTTTTTCAGAAATGGTCCAAAAATGTTAAATTTGGATGTTCCAATTGATAAGCATCTCAGGAATAGGGAATTCAAAACATCAAAGGTGGAAGACGGGTCTGAATATAGGAACAAGGTGCTGATCAAGAACAGAGGAAGAACAAGAATCACTGAACCCAAAAAACTAAGTTTGGAGAATTTGGACTATGATACAACAGATGGATTCACAAGGGAAGAGTTCATCAATTGGAGAAAGAGACCAAGCTATAATTCTCTCAGCCAAAACAATCCAATTGGTGTTTCTTGTAAGAAGACACCAAATGGTTTTCACAGTGAGGGATCATGGAAGCAAGAGAGCTTAAACAGTGAAAAAGTTATCATCAATGGCTCTTATGATGATGATGATGATGATTCATCAGCATATGATGAGAGTGATGAAAGTAGCACAGACACTGATGCTTATCCTGCTCAGATATCTAACAGAGTGAATGGAAAGAAGATCAGAAAGTGCAAGAAGAAATTGGAGTCAAAGAAAAGCAGGGACCATAGATGCCCCATCTGCTACAAAATTTTTAAGTCAGGTCAAGCATTAGGAGGTCACAAAAGGTCTCATTTTGTTGGAGGTTCTGAAGAGAACACACTGGTGATTAAACAAGATTCTCCTGTTGTTCAATGCCTGATTGATCTCAATCTACCTGCTCCTGTTGATGATTAGGGGAAATTAGCATCTGGGTTTTGCTGAAAATGTCTGGAAATCTGAGAAAAGTTCATGAAAATGTACAGACAAATGGGTAAAACCTTTTTTCTTTTTGGTTTGAAATCTCATGGCCTCATCCATTATTTTGGCTGGTGCTAGCTGTTTCTTTCATGTTAATGGAAGATGAAAGGTTCTTAGTTGAAAATTTTGTTTCTTTTACAGAAATTAAATTCCTTTTTTCTGCAATTCTTAATTCCACCGTTCTTTGATTCAATTTAAGGAAATTTGTCCTTTCCAGTTCTTCTTCAAGTCCATGGCGAATGCCCTTTGTGAGTGGTTAAATGTTTGGCTTGATCTTTCAGATCTCAAAATGCTTTTTTAGCAATCTTGGTGAGTCAGATACTTTAGAAGGCATGATGATTATGATAACAACAAAAAGATTCTAGTTTTCTCCACCCATGACTTAGCTTCAATTTTTGACTTTAAACACAGAAAAATAAGTGTCCCTTATACTGAGGGAACCTGACGCAACCTTGCCGTCTACGTGTTTTTCACCAAGAAACCCGTGGGACCCTGTATGGAGAATTTTGTGAAAGGGTCAAGGGATGGAGAGAGATTTCAAAGCTTGAACTCAATGGTCTCTCTCCTTATATTGACTTGACCCCTGATATTTGTTACCTGAAAACAGAGTCGCATTTAACTTGCAACCACAATTAGTGAAAAACGTTTGATCTGACGTACTTGCACTAGAAATTACTGTTCTTTTGCTGGGATTATTTTTTCCATCTGAACAAGGGGAAGTGGTTGGATTATTCTTGACGGTGAAGATATGATAATTTCTTATTGCGGAACGTGGAGGAAGCAGGTTCCTTTTTTAAATTATCATTATTCTGAGATTAGAATTTTGGGGTTGAGGTGGTTGTAAGGTCGCCTACCACTTGAGGTAGCAAATCATAAAATTGCTGTCAAAACACATTGTTCTAGTGCCTGTTTAGGGCAGCTTATTTTTAACTTACTTTTAAAGTGATTTTACATTCTACAGATGCTATGTGAAATTTTTTTTATCACAACCTAAATAAGTCCTTCAACAATTTACTTTACAGCTCAAATAATCAAAAAGAAACACTAAATGCTTATTTAAAATTACGATTAAAACCTTTAAAACACAGCTTTTCAATCATAATTTATAATATATAAAGTAAGTATGTAAAAGGATTTTTATCTCAATTTATATGAATAAGCAATTTTAAAGATTATAAATGTAATCCCAAACAAGTACTAAACTAAAGAAAGAGACAAGAACTTGTTGAAGAAAACAATACTATCTTTAATATTTAATATAAAATCTCGTTTATATAGTAAATCAATACAGTCTACTTATATTAATATTTTGCCTCAGTTTACTTTGTTTGGGAGTTTTGGCCCAGGTTCAATGAACATTTGCCTCATTTGACCTCAATTTTATCATTCTCTTCTTCCTCCTCGAGCTTCAGCAAATCTTCCTGCAAAACTAACTCTTCATAAACGTCAGTTTAGGAAACCTTAGGCCTAGTTTTTGAATCAGGAAACAAATCAAGCTCTCTGCTTAGGCCATCGGAAAGCAAAATTAATTCAATCATTTTATGCCCTGTTTGGTACACAGACCTGAAGCATAACAAAAAAATAACAAGGTGATCCTGAATTTAAGAATTAATCATTTAATCTCTTCTGAACAATTCTCAAAAGGTATTCTCTGCGCCACTTTTTGGACTAGGTTTTGTATAAACGGATACAGCAAGTGGCAAGCTACCCAGATCCTAGATCCCACTTCCACTAACTACATGGTATTAGCTACCCTACACTAGTTCCCACAAAGAGTTGCCTTGCACGTTGCTGCATCCAAATCCAATGAAGTGTAATCTCAATATTTCCACAAGTTTGAATTTCAGAGTTGGCAGGGGCACCAGGTGAAAATGATAAATATCTTTGTTGTGATCACGATAACGCTTTCGTACATGCATGCAAGCCAGGAACATAAGTCTGGTCTACCCTTGAAGTATTTAAGATCTACCAACTCGTGTAACTATATACCGCCCCTTTTCAAGATCATAGATTGTCTTTAGCTGAGGTTTTCTCCACTTAGATATAGACCATACCGTAAACAACAATATTACAAAAATGGCGGTAAGTGAGAGGAGTCTCGGCGATCCATTGCTGATATTGGCAATCCAATTATGGTTCTGTACATCTGAATCAGCTGTACTCTGCAAGATAAAAGCTCCCAGAGCCCAATCTAGTGGAATACTTCCCACCTGATTCGCAACCTTAATCCTGACAAAGTGATTCTAATAAATCAAAATTCAACCACAAAAATAATGCATAAATGAAACAACATGAATAAATCAAACATATGCAGAACCAACCATGAGTGGATAAGAGCATAAGCAAGAACACATGGATATACTAAATACATTCACACGAAGAAAAAAATCCAATCCCACAGGTTCTTGAAAGTTACGGGCTTCTACCCCAGTCTGGCACAATTCAGTTAAGGGGGAAGGCAATAATTCATCTTTCAATTTAATATATAATTCTGGATACATGACATGCCAGCAATAAATATCTAATGGTCGCAGGTAAATCATGTATGGTGCCACATGTGACAACAGGATTGTTCATCAACCCTGTGGAACAACATTGAGAAGGATATCTAAACAGACCTAAGAAAATTTGTCTGCTTCATCTCAGACCAAGTGATCAGCCCCCAAAAAATATTATTATTCTGTGTCTTCTCTTCAACAAAAAGATAAATAAGGGCATGTACCTTTCATCATCCAAAGCAACTCCCAGACTGTCATGAAGCAAAGCAACACTGTATGCTGAAGAGAAGCAATATCGAAGCAAATCTTCCTCTTCAAGGGACTGGTATTTTTCCTTTATCTTTGACCAATCCGCTTCACAAAATTCTTGACCTGCTGTCATCAACTCTGACAAAAACGCCCTTGGTCCCAGTTCAAAAAACTAACAGCACCAAATTAGAAACAGTAGAATTGAGTAAGTTGCATGCAAATCCAGGAATTCATGGATTACAGTAGCATGTATCACACTAAAATCATGGAACGTTAACTATCAAGAAAGAATACCTTTGATGTATAGAAGAAATTTTCTGTGGCAAGAAAGTTGCCCTGAAGCCTAGGTATGAAAGTTGATCCTATGTCACAACGCTGATGGGAACATTTTTCTGTATTGATAAAAAAGATGAGGGGAAAAACGCAACTATGAGGACAAAAAGTGAAGATATGGCAGGTGAAGTGTGTCACATAATACAAATTTGTCAAAGAAAATATAACCTTTCCCTTTCTGTAATAGCATCAAAGCAGCAGATCTGCACTCTGAAAAGTTTCCCCTACTTTGAAGAGTAGAAAGGTATTGGTTTTCTTCCTTCATTGAGCTAGGAGAGTGCTTCAATGACTCGTCACTGTGAGAATAGCCTTTGGGAGTGCAAGGATCAATTCGCAATCCCTTCTGAAGAGATTGAGTAGCTGCACTGAGGATAATTAAGAATCAATACCAAACTCTTCTACAATCAGGAAATATCATGCAGTTCTGCATGCCATAAATGAGTATAGCCAACCAAGAATTAGGAAGTTATCATATGAGATAGCCAGAGAATCAGTATTTCAAATCCCAGTAGAACATATAATATAATATAATATAATATATAGTATGTCAGGCATGGAACAGCTAAGTGAGTGAACATAAATTTCTCATTGGGCAAGAATTTTAGCAAATTTATAATTATATATTACAGGATTTCATAGAATAATTTATAAGTACAGGTAAATGAATCACATGGCATTTGAAGTGTCATGTCAATATGAAAAAAAACTGCATCTGATGTTTGGAGAATGTGTTATACGGGCTGATGTTAATGGCTTATTAATGTTTACTTCCACTGCACTCCAACAAAAATAAAGAGCAAAAATAGATATTAGATTCAATATAGAGACCACATCAGTACTTCTGCATACTAATTTTAAATTTCCAGAGATATCAAGAGTACTTACAAGTATGTTAAAAAAATTTTAAGAATGAATAATGTAAATCTCTAAGGTCATTCTTCACAAATGCACCAATCAAACCCATTAAAGAAAGCATATTTCTAATGAAAATTATGTTTAAGGATACTCAAGACACAAAAATCAGTCTCAGAATACAGCATATAAAATTACCCATGTTAAAATCTCCAGATGTAAGTGCTTCCCTCAATGATTCATGAGCAGCATTCTGCATAATTACAACAATTAGAAGGTCTCTAAGAATATAATATGATTGTAATTCATGTCCACAAAGCTCAGCTATATCCTATGAATCTCATTAGAGAATGCCATTAAATTTTGAGAGACTGATCCATCGAACTTCTAACATGTACTGGAAAGAAAGGCAACAAACGATGAGTAAGAAAAATCAAGTGCCCTAACCATTGCAAGCCCAGTGAAAAGGGTAGTGACCAATGTTAAAACAACCAAACCGGCCAGTGACATGAGCCTAAAGAATACAGCAAAAAGAATAGCAATTACCTTATCCCAAAAAAAAAAAAAAAGGAATAGCAATTACCAGGCCAAAATGAAGAAAGCTGTTGCTGTAAAGGTTGTAAGTGGTATTCCCAAGTCTAACAGCACGTAAAAACCCAGAAGGAAATGACTCAGTTGATACAAATGTCACCTGAAAGTCAAGCAAAAACTCTAAGTAGTAATTCCATACATCATGCTCACCAGGAGGATGATTCTTGCTTAAAAACAACCGGCTAGTTGAAACCTGAAGGGTTTTGTAGCATATTAACTAAAAAGTAATTTCTCATGACTTTGGAAAATAAAAGCTTCTGAAATCTAAAATAGTGGGAGATTCTTGAAGTATGTACAGGAAAATGCTAACAAATAATCCATGTCAATCCAGGCACAACTTGTATATGCATGTGATACCACAATGGCGTCATTCTAAATGCAAAAGGAATACTGTTCACCATATGCCAAAATCATCCCCATTGCTTAAGGGTGTGCTTAAGGGTGTGCTTGGTTTGAGAGGAGGGGAGGGGTCTTCATTCTCTCATTTGGTTTGAATTTTTTTAGTGGCAGGAAGGCCAAAATTTTGGCTCTAATTCCCTTCCCTTCCTTTATTTTTGGCTCTCATTATAAAAGATCCCCTGTCCACCCCTCTAACAAACCAAATAAGGTAACATACCTCCCTCCCCTCCCCTCAAACCAAACACACCCTAAGGAGCAAAACCATAATTCACAGTTAGCAACTTGTTTGTAAGGTTCTTTTTGTGATCAATTTATTAGAGGAGTATAAAGGACAAGAATTATGGATTGAATCAAGCTTCCAGGAGAATCCCCTACCATCAGCAATCTAGAATGGGCGATCTTGCTCCTAATTATTGGTTTGTGTGTCTCAAAACAGTTGTGGTCAAGCCATAAATTGAGTTATGAAACAAAATAATTTGGTTCTGAATATTATGATAGACTTGAAAATTTTGAAACAAAGAACAATAGGTAAAGGGAGATAGTGAAAGCTGTACCTGAGCAGAAGCCCCACCAAGTTCAATAACTCCTGTTGTATGCAAAGGATCGCCTCCAAGAGTGCCAAGTGCATGATTTGCAACAACCCAAGCATACACTCCTTCATCAGAACCTATACACCCAAATATTAAATTATCACATCAGAAGAAGTGAAGCAGCCAAAAGTCACATATGCTGGTTCATCAAATTATTGAAAATTGTAAAACAAAAAACCAAGGGGAAAACAAGAAAAAAGCATCGAAAACATATTATGATGCCAAGACAATCTGTAACTTTAAAAAAAAAAAAAAAGAAAAGCAAAACAGTGAAAGATATGGTGTTATAAACTGACTAGATATGTTGGGTCTTGAGATCTCTACAGGCGCTCCTTCAACATTTCCTCTCATCTAAAAACACTAAATCCTTTCTTGGATCGTTCAAAGAAAAAGAGGAGGATAAGAAAAAAGAAAGAAAGAAAGAAATTTGACTCTACTAATGCAGGGGTATTCTGTTAACAAAATAGAGCTACTAATGTAGCTGCATGAGTATCATTCATCGTGTTATCTTCCTCGGACCTCTTACATTCTACACTAATGCAAAAGAATTGAGAAGTCAAACAAGAACTGGCAGCGTCGGTAGGAAGAGAACCTGTAATGACAGAAGCCCACTCGTCCCTAAATTTAAACCCAGATGAACGGAGCAAACTCCTACATGATTCCAGAATCCGCTGCTGCACATTTTCTTCCAGTATTCTCAACCCAGCCGTTGCCATTAGTCGAATTTCCGTATCCCTCCAAGATTCCTTCGGAATTTTACTCTTTCCAAAATCCAGAAGCTCCAAAAGCGAGTGGCCAGCCCCATCTGGCTCCCAAGCAAATGAAGAAAGACCCGGGTTCACTCTCATCGAAGCCAAACCATCCTTCCCAAAATCAAAAACCGGATGTCCGCCTTCCAACCTGTATTTGAACACATGAATTCTGGTCCCGGTGCTCCCTCCATCAATAACGATCGCAAATTTTGTTATCACAGAATTGGACGAACTAATGCCAGAGAAGATTGCATAACATATGAAAAAAGCGAGGGCGATCGAGATCGAAATGAAAACAAAACAGTTGGACCTGGAAATAGTTTTGAAATTGCGGGAAAAGAGACCTGAGCGACCACTGGGGCGAAGATGAAGCTTAACCGGATTCGGATCCATTTGTCTAGATTTGGAATTGACCCGAGTACGGGCATTCAATCGTCGCATGAAAATCCGAAGGGTGAAAGCGAGAAAAACATAAGATAATAGATTGGAGGGGTCGCTTCGATCATTCGAGGAAGGTCAGGTGGGTATGGGGACGGAGAGGGCGTCAATCATGGAGGCCTTCGCCCTCCCTGCCTTCTCTCTCTCGGTGATCTGCACTTTACCCCTCTCTTCCTTTTTTGCGCGTATCGGAGTGACTTCTTTTTCAAGTATTTTCTCAGAATTAAAAAATATATAGTGTGTTCTTCTCCTGAACTTTGACTTAAACCAACTTATCATTTTGACCCTAATTTTCTGTATAACAGGATTTTTTTTTTATAAAGAAGTTGGACTTAAAATAAAATATATTTAAATTAGATTAAAAAAGTTAACTAATATAATATATATATATATATATATATATATATATATATTTTAAAAAAAATTTTATCTGTAATATATATTTTTAAAATATCTTAATTATTTTATTTTATTTTTCTATTTTTTTAATTATTATTAAGAGAATATCAATATTAATAAATTAAAAAAAATATTAATTAAAATAAAAAATATATCTTATATTTAAAATGAGGAGTAATTATAGAAGGAGAATTTATTATTAATATTATTATTTTTTTTTAGCATTTGTAATGTTACATTATCACTAGGTTAGAATTGTAGATTTGTAGGTTAAATAAATCTGCTTTTTTTTCATGTTGGCAACAACAAAAAATCTGCATTTTTTTAAAAAAAAACAGAGAGATAGAGAGAGAAAATTACTGGAAAAAAAATCTCTCATTAGAGAATTTATTGCTGAAGGATATTTAAGCTGACAACTCATCTTTAACTAATACAGTCCTTCTTCAATTGTGTCTAATATATATATATATATATGTTGAATATGACTGTAAAAAAGTTGCATTGCTAACAAGATCAAACGATACTGTTCATTAACTTATCTCATAAACTCACCAATTGGAAAAACGACGATCAAATAAAGAGGATGGGATCTCTAACTGGTGGGTAATATGGAGAGCGCCAAGCAAGCTTTGTAGGATCGCAATTTTTCACTGCTTAGTTTTCACGGTTGCTGGTTATATTATTAGTTCACTGAAATTCTGATGGATCTCATATGCAAGTTACTATATAAGCCATCAACTAATTTTTTTTAAGTAGGATAAAGTTGGCGAAAAAAACTTTTTTTTCAGATAGAGTTAAGGACTAGGGAAGAGTAGGAGTATGTTTACTTTGTTGGAAAAAAAAAAAAGAGAATGTTTAATTTGACTGAATAAGTAATAATTAATCAATATAATATCGTTATTAAGTATTTTTATAAATATTTTTATAATTGTTCTTTAAGTTTGAAGGTATGATCTGATCCTAATAAACTCTAAAGTCCTAATTCACCCAAACTTTTTATGTTAAAAAAAATTGCCTCCACAGAATTCCTGGCTAGCCGTGATTTAACTCTAATTAAAGTGTTTTATAAATAATTTATATACTTATAAATAATATATATACTTCGATTTTCACAATTCACCTCACTCACATTTGGCATCCTTTTGTGAATTTGACTATTACATGAGTATATATTAGTATCATATTCCCTCCATCCTAGGATGTAGGATCTAGTTAGAGTTATCTTGATCTTTTTTTTTTTTTTTTTGCCACTGAGTTAATCTTGACCCTGATTACAAATTTAACCATTATATAAGTATTATGCTAATTAATTGCGACCCATGCTTTTACTTTATGAGCACACAATCTCGAACACACAACATCTTGGGCATATAAATACTATATAAAATTTTAAAATCCACAAATGTCTATTGAAAAGGGAAAAAGATAGAGAGGTATACTGGTAGAAATATGAGTTTTGAATATTTGGGCAAAAGACCAAACCACCCTTCCCTTCACTCTTCTCTCTCTACTCCATTCTCTCTTATTCTTCATCATCTTTCGTTCAGCTCACGTTCTCTCTCCACTCCAATAGAGAAAGAGAAATAGAGAATAGATACGACACACCGGAGTTCCTTTCATTTTCACTCTGATTGCCATCAAAAGTTGAAGAAACCAGTTTCCAACGAGCTTTTTCAGTTTCTGGCAAAATTCTATAGTTTCTAGCGAATTCATGAGTTTTCCGGCAAGCTTATGAATTTTCTAGCGATTTTTTTTAGTTTCCGACGAAGAGTAATGAGATTGACAAAAACGTTAAACATGATTCACCAATATTTGTGATATTTGATAAAATTCGTAATGGGATTGAAAAGAGTAATAATGAGTTTGACAAGATTCGTAATGGTTTTCATAAGAGCGTTTTCTGATGGAAAAAATGTTAGACATGATTCACCAGCATTTGTGCCCTTTGACAAAATTCATAATGAGATTCACAAAAGCAATAATAAGTTTGACAAGATTCGTAATGATTTTCATAAGAGCGTTTCCTGATGACTTGGGGGTAAATATTTCGCAACTCATCTTTTGGTTTATGCACAATGATTGGATCCCTTCACATATTTTTTGTTAGAAGGGTTATAACATTTATAGGATGACTCTAATGTAAGTAATGAGATTGACAAAATCTATAAGTACTGACAATATATGTAAAAAGATTGACACCAATTGAGTAATGAGATTGAAAAAATGAGTAATTAGATGACACAAATGTTGGTAAATCCTGATTTGCATATTTTCATTAGCAAACGCTTTTATCAAAACAATTGCAATTCTTATCAAAACTATTACTAGACTTATCAATCCCATTACAAATTTTGATGAAATGCCACAAATATTGGTGAATCCTGACTTGCATGTTTTCATCAGCAAACGCTTTTGTCAAAACTATTACAATTCTTGTCAAAATCATTATTAAATTTGACAATCCCATCACGAATTTTGATGAAATGTCACAAATATTGGTGAATCCTGACTTGTATGTTTTCATCAACAAACTCTTTTGTCAAAATCATTACAATTCTTATCAAAATTATTAATAAACTTGTCAATCTCATTACGAATTTTGGTGAAATTCCACAAATGTTGGTGAATTCTGACTTAGATATTTTCATCATCAAACTCTTTTGTCAAAACCTTTATAATTTTTGTCAAAACCGTTATTAAACTTGTCAATCATATTACGAATTTGTGAAGCCGTTTTACATTTAATTAATACCATATCAAAATTAATGAGACATTGATGATTGATTCTTCAAAAATCAAATGAGATCGAAGGTGAAGGAAAGCACAAAAAAATAAAAATCAAGAACAATCATCAATAACAGAAAAATTATGAAGATCTTGAAATTTTTTTTTCCACAACCTCGCCATCACCTTCCTCCATTTTTTCTGATGACAATTTAGACCAGGGGAGCGCTGCGAACACCTAAACCTGGGAGGCCTTTATCTTCCACCATTTACACTTTGTTCTACCTTCACCTTCACTCCACCATCGTTGTCGGCAAGTTCCGATGGCAACGATGAAAGGAAAGAGGACGGTGGTATAAAGTGTTAGATATGATTAGTTTTGATGATGTCAAATATATATATATATAAGATATTAAGAGCAAAAAGTTTGCTTAATATATTAATCTCTTTATATTAACTAACTACTATAGTTAATGTTGTATATCTTATAGATTAGTCAAACAAAGCAAGAAAGAGATTAGAGAAAGAAGAGCTTGAAGAAACTAATGAGAATATCAATATTCAAGCTCCTAGAAGAAATACCGTATGATTCTATGTTCAGAAGGGAATTCAGAAGTCACTGTAGCGATTGGCACTATTTGGATTATTTGGTACTGTAGCGTTGGCACTGTAGCATCGAGTTTGTCACTGTAGCACTCGAGTTTGAATAGTAGAACTCGAGTTCTGCACTATAGCACTCGAGTTCAAGGAGTTTTGCATGCGAGTTTTAGTCAGAAACGACTTCCGGATGATTCTCAAGTTTTGCACTCGAGTTGGCACTGTTCACAACTGCAAAAATGGGCTAGAACTCGAGTTCAGTATGAATAAAAGTATACTCTGTTCATCCCTGTTTTACGTTCAGTTTAGGCAAGTTTTAGTAATTCAACTATATCTCCCAAACCACAACTTCGATTGAGATGAAACTAGTGGCATGTGAAACTAGACTCACAATGCGTCCTTTTGACACCAGATTCAAAATCAAATAATCTCAGATGAGGCAGATATGGATGTTTGAAGTTGAAATTCAAATCACCGTCATATTCAGGAACAATTTTCGTATTTTGGACATATCTCTCAAACTACACGTCTAAATGAGTTCAAACCAGTTCTATTTGAAAGTAGACTCAAAGATCTTTCCATGGATATATAATATATCAATTTTGGATTTATATTCAATACGGTATGACTTCTGAAAGTTGATTCTCAAAAATACATATGTTGTCTACACTCATCGGATCATAACTTGGAGAATACAATGAGTTCAGAGCTAATTCCTTTTGCATTGGAATATAGACGATGAGAGCTCTCTAATGATAAATCATTTACAATGTTTGGATTCAAAAATGAATGGATCATGTTTTAAGTCCACTATTCATACTCCCACAAACATCTGATATACACTCGAGTGATGGAAGTTCTGGAATGAGAGTTTGTTCCAGAGAGTTCACAAGAATCAGCTGATATGAAGTGCACTCGAGTTTGAGGAGGACAACTCGAGTTCTATGAAGCATCGCACTCGAGTCCTGAGAGTTTTGGGATGAAAGTTTATACCCGAGAGGTTTGAAGCACTGAAGTATATAAGGAGCACTCGAGTTTACAAACATGCACTCGAGTCATGAAGTATGTTTGCACTCGAGTTCTGAGAGTGTGGCCATGAGAGTTTGTACCCGAGAGTCTTGTGATGCGAGGAACAATCTGTGCACTCGAGTCCTACAGCATGCACTCGAGTCCTGTGGAGATTTGCACTCAAGTTCAATTTGACACTTCCGAGAGTCTCAACCAGAGAACGTTGCAAAAACTTGAAAATACATAACGCACTCGAGTTCATAGTGCAACACTCGAGTGTTGAAGCAAAGTGCACTTGAGTTCCAGAAGTGCACTCTTGCCAGTTCATGGCCGAGACCACCTGAATGCAGTGAAACATCATCACGCACTCGAGTTTCATCGTGAGAACTTGAGTTTGCCAGTAACTGAAGTTGAGTGAATTTCATAGATAAATCTGGATATGGTTAAACATCATTTAATCATTATGGTTACACTTGTTAATATACTTAAACATCATTTGACATTTATTTTAAGTATGAAACAGGAGATCGAATGTTTGGGTTGCATCTTCAAGTTCCAAGGTGACTCACGACAAACATCATCACACGAAGAGATAATTCCCAGAATGCAGAAATTTAGTTTCTGATTATTAATCCAATGTATTCATGACAAATACTTTATTGTATCAGTGGTTGAAGTGTTTCTCTAGATTAACAATGAAGATTTCATGGGAAGAGGCAAAAATATGTTTGACAGAAGTAGAGCTTCCGACAACGGCTCTCTCTTAGTGCTTTACAGTTGTCATGCACTATCCGTGAAATGAGAAACAACAGACCAATATTCATCGACAACAAATCATGGGAAGCAACAATATTGAGCAAATGGTTCAACGAAAGTGCAGACATAAAGGAACACTGAATTATCTGTCGCACGATCAGATTCCAACGGGCAAAATGTTTGAATGCTTCCAACGGACTCTAACGGGTATGATGAGACACTATCAATGAATCATGGGCATCAATAGTATTCAACAAACAGACTAATAAATGTGGACACGGTAAGCAACACTAAAGTATGTATGAAAGCACGAGAACATTGGGCAACGATATGTAACCATTGAATTATCTATCAGAGCACAATCTGCTTGTAACGGAAAAATGTTTGAATACTTCAATGGTTCTCAAAACATCGGCTATATAAACCAAAGCATCCAAAAAGGGAGAGGAGGCAACAACGACCAAACACATAGACACAACGAATAGAGATGATGAAGTAACGAGAACCCAACTGTCAACATGCTACTGTCATGAACCTTCGTCTGTCGCACTCTCTGTTAATATCTGTTTCCCTTATAATGTATAATTGAGAGTGAGAATATTTGTATTGTACTACAGTGAGAATTTATATACTCTGTGAGAGAGTCTATAAACACTACAAATATACTTTTGTATTGAACTCAAGGTAGAGGTACCTTGAGAGGGTGATTACCTTACGGGTAAGCTGTAGGGAGTATTGCTCTGCTCGTAAGACTTGCTGTAAGGGGGAGTGAACCTTACAGTATGTGAGGGAGAGTAACTTCGTAGTAGGCTACACAAGTGCCTGGTTAAACTTGTGTGTTGTAGCGGCTTTTCTTGTGCCCGGTTAAACAAGAAGATAGTAGATTGGAAATCTCAGGAGGAGCCTGGGGACTGGACGTAGGTCATCGTGGATTGGACCAAATCAGGATAAATCACAGTTTGCATATTCTCTTCCCTAAGCTTTTACATTTCCAGCACATAAGATTTATATAACTGCTTATGATTTTATACTTCCATATATATTAATTTGATAAGCTGCGAAAAAAATTTAAAATATAATACTTTATTATCGTACACCCAATTCACCCCCTCATGTAAACTTAAAGAACTAAAATTATTTTTTTGACCAAAAGTAATTTCATAAGGACTTTATAAGGGTAAAGTGGTCTAAAATTTTGGCTTTCTTCCAAAATCCCCAATTTAAAGGGGAGCCAAAATAAGGGTGTTGGAGGGGAGATGATGCAAATTTTGGGATCTCCTTCCCTCCAAAATTTCAAACCAAATGAGGGGAGAGGTTTATTTTTCCTCCTTCTCCTTCCCCTCCCTTCCAACTAGAGCTGGTAAAACAGGCCAACCTGCGGGTTGCGGGTTGGCCCGCACTTTACGGGCTGGCAAAATGCCAACCCTAACCCGCAGTGTGCGGGTTGCAGGCCAGCCCACGGGTCCGCATTTTTTTAAAAAAAATAATTTTTATATTTTTTTAAGACGGCTGAAAATACGATATACATATATGTGAGTTATTAAATTTATCTTCCCAACATCAATTATTCATCTTATAAACATTTAAAAATATAATCCATAATTCAAGAGATAAAGTTATCAAATCTATCAAAGTTTATACACAAAAAAATTAAAATCATCCTCAAACAACCAATATATAATAATTTTGTTTGAAGAAGAAGTGAAAATGTTAAGATTTTTTCTATTTGGATTGAGAGATACCAAAATGGGAATGGACAATTTATAGGTTTTGTGAGATTATTATATAAAAAAAAATTGCGGGCCAACCTGCCAACCTGCGGGCTAGCCCGCATCAACTCGCGGACCATGCGGTGTAGGCCTATGCTGCCCGCATTTTTGCAGGTTGGGATTTTCCCAACTCTAACCCTGTCCTAACTCGCGGGTTCGTAGGTTGTGCCCATATTACCAACTCTACCTCCAACCAAATAGGCTCTAAGTGGTTTTTTTTTTAATTACATGGACATGTACTGGTAGTTTCTAATCACCCTTTTTACACCATACATTAGTAGAATGTGACACATTATTCGTATTATTTATAAGTCATTAATGAAATTGCTAATTTATTAAATTAGTCACACACACACATATATATATATAGAGAGAGAGAGAGCATGTACATGTGACAGTAGTTTACTATGGACGAGTTTTCAAAAGAAATATAAGTCACATGTTAATAACGATTGTATATAATATGCCATAATCTCTATCTCCAGTTTCTCACCAAACTCTTCTCTGTTCATAAATTGATCTCTCAATCCATCACCACCTTCTCACCCATGTCTCTATACCTCATTGACTCATTATCACACACAGATCAACATGATGAAGTCTAAAGTCTCCATCTTGATCCAACTTCTGCTACTACTGCCACACCTATCAGTTCTCTCTGTTTCCCAGAACTTTGACTTCTTCAACCTTGTTCTTCAAGTTTTGTTGTGCACTTATTTTTTTTTAAAAAAAATCTAGCATATGGAAGTTTATGTTTTTGGGGTTTACAAAAGCATGTTTTGTTTTAGGACTCTTGGTTTTCAGTGGCCAGGATCTTACTGTGACATAGAAAAATTGTTGTTACCCAACAACAGGGAAGCCTGAAGCAGATTTTGGGATTCTTGGTCCCTGGCCTAATTACAACAATGGTTCATACGCATCTCACTGTGATCCTAATAACCCTTTTAAGGAATCTGAGGTATGTCAGTGGACACCAATTTCTGTTTTGATTTGCTTCTTTAATCTTCAGATTTGGGTCTTCATTGATTCTTTAGGTATATAACAATCTTCTGTCAAGTTTCGAGTATGGTTGAAATTTTATAAATCCCTTTATTGATTTATATATTAAATTGTAGGTCCCATTCTTTCTAGGGAAAAAAATATATAACTATGGTCTAAACTTTCACAACTCAAAAAAATTTATTAACAGTTATAAAGGATATTGAGGAGATTGAAGGGAAATCTGAATTTTTTATATTTATAATAAATAACCAAAATACCTCACAAATTAAAACTTTACTCTTATTCTCCCTCTCTTTCCTTCCTTGGCTCCTCTCTCTCCCTCTGCCTCTCCGCCCCTCTTCCCTCTTCCATCGCTCTCTCCCTCTTCCCATTCATCGACTCGATTCTCCAACATATTGGTCTGATCATCGGGTCCAAAATTTGTGTATATCATTTCGAATCTACTCAGATCATGGTCTAATCTCTTCCCAACCTCGACTTATTCTTCTACATCACTGTCACTAGACCCCCGCCACAGCCGCCACTACAGCCATTATCGTCGTCGCATCTTCTTCTTCTTCCTCCCCTTCGTCGTCACCTCTAGGTGATCCAGATTGAAGCCCTTATCAGACCCTTCATCGAAGCATAGCCATCAACCCCCCACTCTTCTTTCGCCATGTCGATCCAAAACTCTCTCCTTCCCCCACTTCACCACATTCCTCCTCTCTCCTAAACCCGACGGGGAGGGCGAGATCGGAAATTGTAGTGGTGACGGAGAGTAGGGTGGAGTGGTGGAGCCACGGTTCACTGTTCATCGTCTTCTACCTTACTCGATGGCGGACAAAGAGATTTGAATATTGCCCATGGAAGCGTTGCCGATGAAAATGTATGACCGGGAAAAAAAAATTCTCATATTCTTCAATCTTGCATTTCCTCTATTATCTTCAAATTAGCCATTGCAAATTTTCATCTTTTTTTAGGTTGGTTGAAGAAGAACGATTGATTATTCATGGTTGGTGATGGTGAGGAGGTTGAAGAAGATGAAGCTTTGTATCTCTCTTCGCTTATTGAGAGAAGAAAATAAAATAGGATGGATTTTGTTGTATAGATAGCAGGAATTTCTAGATTATTTGTTTATTGGAGGTTTTGGTGAACTAATTGATAAAGAGTTTTGATTGATGAATTAAGTAATGAGATGGAATAAAATACTAGTTAAAATCAATAATTATTGATAATATATATAAAATGATTGAGTATTAGAATTTTTTGATTTTTCTCTTCCCAAATATAGAAAGAATAGATTCCCACTGTATCCCTTTTCTGTTATTTACATATGTTAATAGATTTTTCTGAATATTTAAAGTTAAAATAATATATATATATATTTTTCCTTTCTTTCTAATTTTCTATAGACTCTAAAATGAAACATGTTGCTGATAATTTATTAATAGTATAACTTCTGATATATTTTATATTATATATATATTTTTATTTGGTTAGAATAATGTCTTTTGCAAAATGCATGAAGCTTGTTGTTTCTTTTTTATAATACCAACAATATTCTTGAAATATTTGGGTTAGTTTTAATGACAAAAACATCTTTAAATTTTTATAAAAAATCAGGGGGGAAGTTATAAAAATTAATCAAATAAAAAGAAAAGAAAAGCAGCTCTAAGAAAGAGAGGCCAATGTGACAACTCCCATATAAATAAAGCTGGAAAATTGGGTTGGGCTTGTCAAATCAGTTCATTTAGATTTGAGTCTAGATCGGACTTATGATTTAGAGCCTCTAAAAGAAGTTAAAAGCGACAATACATGCCTTTTTAAGCCTGTTTAATTTTTTTAAAAAATAAATTAATATATGTAATATATTTATTTCAAATTATCAATATGAGAGACACCTAAATACCTAATAGAGTATTAGTAACAAGCTAACACTTATTAAATGGTTTAATTTATTTGATTTTCTACTTCATTTAAACTTTTAAAAAAATAGGCTAATTTGAACATTGGATAATTATTTTAACTATAAATTTATGAGTTTTAAGAATAATGTATCTCAATTTAAAACAAAATAATAACTAAATTGTAAAACTTAAAAATAAATTTTATTTGAATTAAAATAAGTTTAGGCCTTAACCCAAAAGAGCCGGCCGTGAGCTTCATAAATTATGGGTTTTACTAGAGTTGGGCCTAACCTTATTCCCAATTATGCATCTAAATATTATAAGAACTATTTAGAGGATTGGATTTAGTTTAAAATATATTTTTCAATTTATTTTATCACCTATATTTATCATTTTTATCCCAGACTAATTATATATTTATCTAACTTACAAAATACTAATATATAATCTAAAGTGACTTAAAGATATTTTAAGGAGATTATGTCACATTTGTTTAAATAAACCAATCTATTTAATTTTCCCAATCTACTCAAATTAGTTAAGTAACTTTTATATTATAAATAAAAGGGAGTATATAATGGTCAAACAATAGAAACCATTAAAATTTTTTTTATTATACTCCCTCTTATTCTTAATATAATAAATATTTGGAGAGTTAATTTTATTCATAAATATAAAATATAATTTTCATATTTATCAATCTTTTCCTAATTTATTTTTATTGATACCACTTCATAAAAAATTAAGAAAGAAAAAAAATAAAGAAATTAAAAAAGATAATTAAAATATTTTCCCAAAATATGTAATAGTAACGCTTCTGACATCACTATATATGCTTCATAGAGCCAAATCCCATTGATCACACCATCTACATATTTGCTGATATCACCCTTTGCTCCTTTCTTCCTTCCATCTTGCTATCACTCAGATGATTGTTTTAAGGCTGTTTTTGGGTTGATCGTGGAGCAAATGACTTTTTGATGGAAAAGCCAAAATTTGGTGCTTTCAGCTGCGCCATCACCAAATTTATTAATAAAATTTTAAGAATTTTATTTTTTAAATTTAAATTTAAATATTTATATTTATATCACATTATATACAAATGATATTGATATGTATTATTTAATAAAATTAATGTTATTCTCAGTTATTTTTATATTTAAATTTTCTCTTTCATCAATTATCTAAACAAATTTTAGTTTGCGTAATTGGCTTTTTCTACAAAAAAAAAAATGTATCTAACTATAATTCACAGCACACAAACTGACTTCTATTCTAATTTTAATTTACAAAAATAAGTTGAATTAAAATTTATTTTTACCCAGATCATACTAATCCTAACAAACCTTAAACAAAATTAGCTAAGACTTCAAAAATAAAGAGAAAATTTATAATATATCTGCTACATTGATTCTCTAAATTGTCTTATATAAATAAAAGATTTTTTTTACAATTTAAAAATCCTTGTTTTACACTAATATTCTTATAAATTCTTTTAATTTTCATTTTTCATAGAAATCCCTCCATCAACATATATAGGCTCGTTTGGATTAGCTTATGGAAGCTCCATAAGTGATTATAAATCGTGATTCACGGAATACGAAGTAACTTTTATGGTTTACAAGGTTGCTTTTACAGGTGCTTTTACGGTCTACGAGGTAAATATGTGGAAGAGATTTATCTCAATTTATGTAAATCGGGCTTATAAAATAAACCCGATTGTAAATAGAGTTTCCAAACATGTTAAATTCTTTTAAATGTGAAATTCTTTTAATTTATGAATAAGTCAAATTATTCATAAATTAAAAGTAATAGGTCTTATTAATTAAATCTTATTTAATGAATACAAAATATTTGGCATTATTTAATAAATTAAATATATTTATATTACTTTGTAACAATTTCAAACGGCAACAACTTCCTGTAATGTGATGTGAATGCATCTGCACATTATTTGAGATTGTAAGTAAAACAAATATGATTCGTCACGCTCAATTAAGTAATAATCAATAATTAAACAATCATGCCACCATATGTATATTCTATAGTTTCATAATCTTTTTTTTTTTTTTTGCCGACCTAAATTGTTTCTTAAATAAATATTCGATTTTCACGCCACCATATGGATATGAAACCGAAGAAAAAGAAACACACACAATCCAATTAAATTATGCTACTTAACAACTCAACCACGTTGGATTTGTTATTATTATAGATAATTAATAATTCTATTTCACACCTTCGGCTAGAGCTGGTAATATGGGTTGGACCATTGGATTTAAGCTAACCCGTTATAAGTTGGGATCATATATGTTGGGGCTAAAAAGAACCACAATAATATAGGTTGATATTTAGTTAACCCAACCTATAACCTCTGGGTTGGTGGGTTAACCACTCAACCCATATTATTTTCTTTTTTTTAATGCATTTTTATTTTTTTAAAAACAATGTACTGAAATTATTTTTCTACAAATCTAAACCATAAAAAATTAAAAATACGTTATAAAATCATAAAGTGATAATAAAACATTAAATTCAAAGTTTCAAACATTATAAATTAAGTATTTATCATAAGTCCACACATTACAAAATAAATATAAATCCAAAAGTCATCATTAACATTCAATACAATCAATAATTAATTGATATTAATGGTGTTAGGTTACACAATACACTCAGAAGAGTCACAATTTTTTTAAGAAGGTAAAATAAACAAAAATTGTCTAACCCGCCACGAATTAAACCCATATGGATTCGGTCTAAAAAGAACCGCATAAAAACAGTCTCATTTTTACAGAACTTAAATCACCTATTTTTTGAGACTGGGTAGGTTGAGCTCATGGTTAAAACCAACATTATCAACTCTAACTCTTGCCCGTAGTAAAACTATTCCATTCATATAGGAAACAGTCACCCAAATCCAAATTGACTCTGGTAATCTTAATATAGATGACCTATCCAGATTGATTTTAAATAGTTTAGATTTAATTATTTTTAGAATTTTTATTTTAATAATTATATAATTTTATCGCTAACATTTCTTAAAAAATAAATTTATCATAAAAAAAATTGAATATTAAAAATTTTAAATCTATACTATCCAATTAAGATTTTGAATGGTTGATATTTCATCACAATGATAAACACATAATGCTCATTGCTTGAGGACTCCTAAAAAATATCTCTAAATTATAGTATAGTAAGGGGGAACAAAACCTAATTAGTAATTATAGACTTACAGTAACAAAATAGACTTTGTCAGCAAATATGAACATTCTTGTTTTAAAAGTTAAACATTATATTTTAAGTCAACAAGTTATGGATTGAGGTGATAAGTGACCTCACCCCCATAAGAAGAATAATATAAGTTTGAATCCCAAAAAATATATTTATTGAAAGAAATTAAAATATTTTACTCTCAAAATCTTGAACGGGATAACCTTGATCAAATAAAAAAAAAAAGTTAAACTCAAGGGAGTATATGCCAATAATATATGGTTCACATAATCAAATGGCATCTACATTCTTCTAAAGTGGGAGAACTTGTGGGAGCAAATCCCAAATAGGTACGTGCTTTGATAACTCTTTTTTTTTGTTAAATTATATGTGATTTATATATAAATATTCTTAAGGTTGTCAAATACACAAGTTTACTTTTATTAATAAATATGTAATAATAATATATAATTAAATAATTAAAATATAAGATGACAACAATTTGATATAAATATATTTTAATTCTAAATAATTAAAATTAAAGCTATCAATATTAATAATTTATCATACTCAACAAATTTTTTTTATAAAATTCATAAATAAAGGCACTGACATGATCAAGTCAAAAAAGTTGTCACAAGTTTAAAAACAGATTAACATAATTTTGTAAACTAAAAATGTAAACACAGTAAATTCAATATGTTAACTCACGAATTTAACCAAGTTTACAACTATTACGAAATTAAGAATGATTTGACAAGATTTTTTAAAGTATAAATATAAAAACAGTAAATTCAGATAGTCAACTAACAAATTTGACAATAATGATTATATTCCAATTAATTTAGATTAATGCTTTTTTTGTTTGTCTCAAAGTGAATTCACCCAAAAATACTTGCCTTGCAAAATAAAATAAAATAGAACAGACAGTGACTGCATATAGTTTATCATGGGAGGGGTTTCACACGTAAACGAAATCATAGGTTGATAATGATTGATTAGCATATACCATTTCAGATACTCTCTGCTTTCCCACCTTCCTGTTCTCTGCCTATAAATTGATCTCCAAATGTATTACTTTCTCCAACATTCCATAAATTGCGTATAACCCATTTATATATACCACATTCTTTCTCACTTCAACAAATTCCATCCAAGCACAGATCAATATGAAGGCTAAAGTGTCCATCTTGATACAGCTTCTGCTACTGCAATATCTGTCAGTTGTCTCTGTTTCTCAGGACTTTGATTTCTTCTACCTTGTTCTTCAGGTTAGTTTGTGTGCTTTTTCTTTCTAATCTGATATGTCAATGGAAGTGTTTACATAAACATGTGTGTTTAATTTGGGGTTTTTGGACTTTTCAGTGGCCAGGATCATACTGCGACACACAACAGAGTTGTTGTTACCCAACAACAGGGAAGCCTGAAGCAGATTTTGGAATTCATGGTCTCTGGCCTAATTACAATGATGGTTCATACCCATCTAACTGTGATCCTAATAACCCTTTTAAACAATCTGAGGTATGCCATTGTACACCAATTATTTTAGTTCTGATTTGATTCTTTAATATGCAGATTTATTTGAGTTCTGGAAATAATAATCCCATTTGATTTTCCTGTTCCTTGTCTTGTGCTGGCGAATAAAACAGAGTAATATATCCAATTGAAAAGTTAGGCGACGAAATGTGTTTGTTTTTGTCCCTCACAGGAAAAACTGATCCTAGATACGGCACCTTGTCTGTTATTTTTTCTTGTCACTAGAGGAGACTGACTACCATTCTTACTGTTTTCTTTCCGTCTTCGTCTTCTTCTCTTTCATTAGTTATCTCAACTTTTAGATTGAAGTTTAGCACTTCAAATTTAATATTTTATAAAAATATTTTTTATTATAATTTTATATTACCATAATTAAAATTTAATATTTTTTGAATTTATTTATTTTAATAATTTTATATTTTATGAATATTTTTATAAAATGTTAAATCTAAACCGTTTAAATTTAATCTAAAGGCTGAGATGGGTAATGAATGAGAAAAAGATGAGAAATGAACAGTAGCCAATCCTATAACAAGAGTGGGCCGTAGATAAGTTTCATATACACACATGAAACTTATCAGTTATTGACCACCTTTCACTATCTTAACTGTTTGTTGGTGGCAAATTTAAAATAGGCAAATTTAAAAGCTCATTTTTTTATACTCAAGTCTAAAGTAATTTAGGGGTACTCTAGGTTTATAAAAAAAAGCTCATTTTTTCATAAAAATTTATATTATATATTATTTGCATAATGTTCAAAATAAAAATATGAAACTTTATTATAAAAATTTAGAAACCAATTTATATAACTTTATCAAATATAGAAAAAATTAAAACAGTTTCAAAAGGCAAGGACAACAATAGAGTCTTTTAAGCCGGCCAAAAAACCAATAGAGTTTTTTTAAGTTATTAAAAAGTTAAAAAAAAAACCATCTGGCGCCAAAAACTCTTCTGTCAAATACTTTACTAGAGCTTCTTTTAAAGTTATTAAAAATTTTTAAGAGGAGGAAAAAACAGGCAGCTTGCCCCATAAACTCTTCTGTTAAATACTTTACTCAGTTCAATATTTTTAGTTGATACACTCATAATCATTATTCTGTGAGTCCTTTTCAGCGTATTAACCGGGTCAAGCACGAGATTTAGTTAATCAACAAATGACAAATTAACTAACTAAGGGTCACATCTATGTAACAACACTAGCAATTTATCTATTTATTCTCTTATAATAGTATATCATATGGAGTGCTATTATTGATTGATTTTTTCATGTATTGGAGGACAGGTATCAGATCTAATAAGCAATTTACAGAGGAATTGGCCTACACTAGCATGCCCAAGCAGCAACGGAATACAATTCTGGAGCCATGAATGGGACAAGCATGGCACTTGCTCTGAGTCTGTCCTTCAACAACATGACTACTTTGCTTCAGCTCTCAACCTCAAGCAACAAGCCAACCTCCTCCAAGCTCTCTCTAATGCTGGTACTTAATCAAAAACTTCAACTTGATAATTGATCACCCACTCAACTTGAATTGTTGCCTTATGAACATAAGTTTAAAGGAAGAGTTAAATCTCAAAAGACTAACTTTTGTCAATCAAACCCATTATAGGTAGCCCATTCCAAGATCATCAGGTGTTCTCACCTGAAACTAGCTTATTGGTTTTGAATTATAAATATATGTGTAGGTTGAGGTTGCCTTTAAATCAAAATGGTTTAAGTTAATTAATAGAACACACCTTTTACATATCTTTAATTCAACATCAAACTATTCAATATGAGACATATTCTAATAATTGGGAGGAAGAACCTCATGAACTTATAAATTACATTTTATTTGTGAGGCTTTTTTGATATAAGATTCACAACAAATAGCATGATCTCTTGAAAACACTTGAATTGATGATATATGTGTTTGTGTGTGTGTGTGTAGGAATAGAAGCAAATGGAGGATCTTACAGCTTGAGCAGCATTAAAGATGGTATAAAGGAATCAACTGGTTTTGCTCCATTCATAGAGTGCAATGAAGACTCTTCTGGAAACAGCCAACTTTATCAAGTTTACTTGTGTGTTGACACTTCTGCCTCCAACTTCATTGACTGCCCTGTCTTCCCTTCCTCCAAGTGTCCCTCTCAGATTCTGTTTCCTTCTTTCTGATTCTTTCCTCAGATTTTCATTCTATAAATAACAGCCTTATTATATATAGGGTACTCCTATATAATTAGCAGAGTGTAATTTCCTCTTCCATGTTGCATTTGGTTATCAGAAAAGTAATTGTACTGGAAAAAGGTGCTTGTTCTGTAATAATCTTGGATGTCATTTCATATATATGCACACCCAGATTCACAAATAAAAACTTTTTATGAGATAAAAACTCTCTCACATAATTAGGCCATGCAATACGAAATCAATTCTTAACAACTAATCCAAACGGGTAGAAGGAAATCAAAACTTATCTTGTCAATCTCCATATCTATGAAGGTTTAAAAGTGGGAAAATTTTGACACTTCCGTTAAATACTTAAATTCACTGACATGTCATTGCACCGATTCATTGTTTGACCACTCTTTTCCATGACAGAAGACTAGTCCCACCCTTGCCCTTTTGAATTTCAACTCTCCCTTTTCGTCAGTCAAATTTCCCTGTCCCACCCCAAATTCTCTCGCCTCCCTTCCTATCACCTGTAAAACATAATAATCAACACTAATTACCTTCATGTTATATAAGAACACGGTTGTGATGATGACGATGAACAAGAGATAATTAACCTTGAAGTCGTTGTTGATGAGCATGCCGATGGTACAGAACAGAGTAGCAGTAAAGTTCATCATCACAAGTTGAATCTGGATTACCAGCGAGCACGTCAACGGTTGCTTGCTCTTGCCGTACAGTAGCTCCAACATCGGCGTCATAAAACTGCACAAGGCCGCTGACGCCAGCGTCATCATGAACCGACACACCATTCCAGATGAATGCAGAGCCCAGACACCACCGGCTCCACTTATCTGAATTTTATTTAATAAAAATATAACAATTCAAATTATTTTTATCCTAACTGCCTATAATGATTGAAAAGATTTAAATTTTATCTTATTTTTAAAGAAAAAATTGATTTTTTTAAAAAATAAAACAAAATGATCAACCAAATTTTTTCTATTTGAATTTTTCCAAATGAATCATTAGTTAATTAGAATTAAAATGATCTGAATTGTTATGTTTTCATTAGATAAAATTTATATGACGTGATACTACTACAGTATGTAAGTATTTCTGGTTCCTATGATGAGACTCAAACAATGAATTAATTCAATGACATGTAGACATCTTGGGGTCCCAGATGTCAGTGCATTAAGGAAGGTTGATGGGAGAACTATTAAAAGTTGATCTAATGGTGAATACTTTAATAGAGAGTAAATGGAGAGAAAAATCAATAGAGACAACTCTCTGCTGGAGGTTAAATGGGGTTAATGAAAGTATCAAAATTCCCCAATGTTGAACCTTTATGTGCTTTTTTATCCCTTTAAAAACTTACTTTATGATGTTAGGCCCCTCTAACTTGTATATATATAACAACACCTTATTGTTAAATTTATCTCTTTACCCTATAATCTAATATGTCTAGTTTCTACAAGTAATTTAAAATACTGATGTGTATGTAAAATATTTGAGGTAAGAAAATTTTAAATAGTAAGATTTAAAAGATTGAATATTTTTACAAGGGTTAAGTAACATCTAACATCTTAAAATATTTTCCCCATAACATTCAGTATCTTAATTAGGTCAAAGTTATTCATTGAATAGTTTTATAAGGGTTAAGTAACATTCAACGTCTTAAAATATTTTCCCCATAACATTCAGTATCTTAATTAGGTCAAAATTATTCATTCCTACTAATAAAAATATTTTAAGGGTAAAATTACACTAAAATATTAAGTTTTATTTAAAAAATACTTCTGGATGTGGTGCTCGATTCATCTTAATAATTTTTATAATAATTCCAAAAAAAAAAGTAGTGGTTGTACGGTTGTGCCTGACACGCGTCTGAATAAAGAAAGAAAACAAGTAACTGAGTAAGCAAGTGATATAAAGAGCATTCATAAGATGATTTTTAGTAAATGCTTGGTAAAATCACCGTCCATTGGCACACTTTTAAGGCATATATCATGGTGATCCCAATCACGCCATGCTAGCTAGCTCTCCTCAAACTTGTACTACATATGCTTGACTTGCACGCAAGCAACTTCACCTTCTATGTCCCCATCCAACGTTGCTTCCACAACCATATAACATAACCATGCCACCTAACTAATTCTTTCTTTCAATATACATATACATGATTTATTCAATAATACTATTTGTTTATATATCAATCTCCATTTTTTCGTTTTGACACAAGATAGATGCAAGTCCCAACCTTCACAACAAGTTACTCCAGAAACAGACGCAAAACCCAATTTAATGCTCTTCAAAGCAATGATAGAGAGGATGATGAAACATCTACGTTTTGCTTTCTCATTCCATTATATTGAACTCTCTCTCTCTCTCTCTCTATATATATATATATATATATGCACCTTTCTGAGTTTGCCCAGCTACTTGCATTCTAAATCTTTCTTCGTCGATCATTTACTTAATTATAACTAGTTGTGATCACACAGAGAGATCATACATAGAGAGAGAACCGTGAAGATGAAACCCAACTTTTCCTTATTGTCCAGGCTTATAGTACTACAGTGCCTATCAGTTCTATGCTGTTCTCAGGATTTTGATTTTTTCTACTTTGTTCAGCAGGTAAATAGTGATCTTCTTCATTTGGAATTGTGAATGATGAAGATGATAAAATATATATATACACATATATGTGTGTGAGAGTATATATTTGTGAATGTATTGGTACAGTGGCCAGGAGCATACTGTGACACAAAGCATAGCTGTTGCTACCCAAATAGTGGAAAACCTGCAGCAGATTTCAGCATTCATGGACTGTGGCCTAACTACAAGGATGGCTCTTGGCCCTCTAACTGCGATCCTGATAGTGTCTTCGATAAATCTCAGGTAACTTTTAATTATTTCATGGTGAACATGAAATAATAAACTAATATTTCCAATTAACACAAAATGGTAATAATTATAATCAAAATGCATGGTTGTTACGTACAGATTGAAGAGGTGATTAGCGATATGGAAAAGGATTGGCCATCACTAAGCTGTCCAAGTAGCAATAACCTGAGGTTTTGGTCTCACGAATGGGAAAAACATGGAACCTGCTCAGAATCTGAGCTTGATCAGCATGAATACTTTGAAACTGCTCTTAAACTCAAGCACAAAGCCAATCTCCTCAACATCCTCCACCACGCAGGTACATATATTCTACAAAAATACTTAAGGAATATCCCACAAAAATACTTTAGAAATATCAAAAAGACAAATCAGTGGCTTCAATTTGTATCATTTCAAATAAGTCCTCATGTACTTAAAATGGAATTCAGAAATGTTGTGTATTTACCATACTGCTCTTACCTTTTCTATTCTTTTCTTTTTTTAAATTCCACCTCAGCACCCCTCACCGGCAGCTAGGATTTTTGTGGCTAAGTTGGCTGATGAAGTGTAGTAAATGACCAATAAAGTGTTGTAAATATCCTAAAAGAATGGCCTTTTAGATTAAATTATTCAAATGGGGGTGATTGCTAAAACATGTTGTCATTTGCTAATCAAGTGTACTAAATAGCTAATGATGCGTAATAAATATCAATTTTATACTTCATTAGAGCTATTTATTACACTTGATAAGCTATTTACCATACCCATTTAGAAAATAGGAAATTACAAAAATCTCAGCTGCCAGCGAGGGTGCTGAGGGGGCATGTTTTTTTTTTAAAAAAAAAACAACTAAGAAGAAATATTTATTTATTGGGTATTATACAAATTGGAGTCACTGATTTTATCTTTTTATATTCTTGGGTATTTTCCCGATAATTAATAAGCTGAAAGATGATGAATATGGCAAATTCTGGTTGTAAGCATTGAAAGGAATTGGATATAACTTTTGTTTTTTTCCTTTGCAGGGATTAAAGCAGATGATGGATTCTACAGTTTAGAGAGAATTAAGGAGGCTATAAAGAAGGGCCTTGGGTTTACTCCTGGAATTGAGTGCAATGTAGATTCAAGACACAACAGTCAGCTTTATCAAGTTTATATGTGTGTGGACACTTCTGGGTTAGATTTTATTGAGTGCCCTATTCTTCCCACAAGCAAATGTGATTCCCAAGTCCAGTTTCCCAAGTTTTAAGACCATTTCAATTACAATGAAACTTAATAGATTTCTCAAGAATATGTTTTAATTCGTTGGCGCTCTCCATTTTTAATTGTATCTGCATCGTTTCATTCATATATTCTTAATCATTTACCCTATGTTTGAATTTTTATGAAATTTTAATCTATATTTCTGTTGAAGAAGTCCTATTTGCTACACGGTTTAATATTTAAATATTTTGAAAAAAAAAACCAATTCAACGACACTTAATTATAATAACTTGTCGTATAAAAATTGGTATATATATATATGGCAAGTTGCATGTTATGGATATGCATGAACTTAGAGAGAATATATATGTACGGCCATCCCAAAAATTTGACTTCGTAAAAACAGACTCAAAAGCAATTTTTTTTTTTTTTTTGTAATGATTCACCCATATTGACTTATGAAGGATTAGGTGAAAAGAATAAATTAAACAATCAATTCATGTAGTTTTCACAAAAACTAGTTGCAGTGAACACAATTTTAAAACCCCAGCTTATAACTATTCATGTGCTTGCGTAAACCTCCATAGATTTTTAAAAATGATCAATGACGAAAGATGCACAATTAATTCCAACTTGTAAAGCAAATGGTTTAAGACTTTAGAAAACGAGGCTTGCTCATTCCAAGGTGCTTGATCTACTGCCTATAAATACACAGTTCAAGACATTGCAGAAGCTGTGAGATACAAAACACACACACACACACACATATATATATTGAAGAAACTACTCAGAGGAAACTAACCATCATGATGATGAAGAAGTTGATATGGTTGGTGCTGGTTTTGGCGATAGTGGCCATTGCTAGGGTTGAAGCTGATGGCCATGGAGTGTGTGGGAAGTACAGCCCAGATAGGATGCTCACACATGTTCTTCGTCACTGTGCCAAACCAGCAAAAGACTTGAAGGCTCCTGTGACTCCAAAGTGCTGTGAGCCTCTCTCCAAAATCTCAGAGAAATGCTTCTATGCTATCATCAATTCTGACACTTGGAAGCATTCAGGCATCAACCAAAGAATCGCCCTCACCATTCCTAAACGATGCCATGACCTTCATTATTAATAATAATGTGCCTTCACTGTACACCTCTATGAACTTGTCACCTGCTTATAGCTTCTCTAATAAAGTGTGACTGTGTCTTTAATAAGAGCTCATCATTGTAGCTCATACATATTAAGTTTGTAAAACACGTCTCAGTGTTGATTTAGAGTCCATCGAATGTGTCGTTCCAACTGCCAATGGATTCGTTGAGTTTGAACTGGCTTGTTTGTGTTTTAATCTCAAATAAGATGTATGGTGAGTTTCATATACAAGTAAAGTTCTCCTCTTTATTATGATTTTTTTTATACAATGAGTTGGGTCCCGGTGACCACCAGAATCAGTGTTTGCCTCCAGACACAAAGAATTACATATCAGTGGCCAACAAAATCCTTGCATCTGATCCGCAGCGAGATTTGATCTTACAACCTTAAAAATTATGTGTCAACTCTTTATCACCAACCTTTGTCGGTGTCTTGATTATGATAAACCAATAGGTTTACCAAATTAGCAAGCTTTTTGTTTGAATTCCTCATCTATGACATAATAACAAATGGCCTGCCATATTTGAAAACGGACTAGTCTTTGTGAATATTAGATAAATGAATCGAGTTATTAACCAAACTGTGGTGTTCAGTGACGTGGACTGAATTTTAGTCTCCAAGTTGAGCAGCGCTGAAAGAGTCGAGAAAGAAGTCTAATTGTGCCTAATAATATTCAAATATGACTTGATAATATACTAAATATCAATCAATTCCATAAATGAATGATTTGAGCTATTGACTATTTCATCAACTTGATATATTTATATATCTACGTTGCTGTGGGAATATATTAGTCCACTCTTGATGGATTAGAGCCCAAACTCGATTCAATAATGATTATCATGAAAAGATATGAGTTTATAAAGAGAAATATCCCTTACTATGTAATGTGATCTAGGTATGCATTGGTGCTCTAGTTTTATGTAAATACTTCAGCGAGTCTATCGGATTCCAAACACACCCGAAATTCTTATAGTTACAATTGAACAATAAAATATACATTATGATTTTTTTATGGATCAACCATTCTTGAGTTAAATATATTGGCTTCCTTTATCAAATTTACTCATCTGTTTTCAAATTCAAGAAGAAAATTATGAATATTAATATGAAGGTTAGTAGTTCAAAAATGGATGATAAAATTCTACATGACATGATTTTGATGACAGATTGCATGCCTTTAGACATCCTACGTTTTAGAACTCGTAAAGTAGCGAATTCAAATTTTTATTGTTTTTTGTTAATCTGTAACTATGCATAGTTTAGGTTATTGGAAACTTGGAATAAGGACGTGTAATATATATTATGATTAACTATGATAATAGCTAATAAAGAGTTGGAATTGGAATTGAGATCATTGTAATGAGAATATTGGAATTGGAATTGTTTTATATCACTATAATCGCTTGTTGGCTGTGAGTTGGAATATGATTTTATTTGCAATTTAATATATATATATATATATATATATATATATATATATATATATGTTGCGGATTTCTAGAAGTAATTTAATAATATAATAAATCACAACTACTATATCTAATAGCAGCTAATAAATAATAAATAAGACAACAATAAGGAAAATATCAGAATCTAATTTCACTCCAAATAATTTATAAGTAAAATACTATAAGAGAGAAGGAAATACAAAATGCCTTATAAAAGGAGATAGACAGTTGTGAGGAATTATATTATTAAATTACTTCTAGAAACTTTGTTTTCTAGTATTGGGATTTTTTAGTATAATCGGTTACGCTCTATATATCCCGCTTCCGTAACAATATATATATATATATATATATATATATATTGCCAACAAGGTGGTTATAATTAGGGGATAATAAACATATGAATTATTCAAAATCATACACTTTCTAGGTATAAACAACCATAGAAAATGACGAAATATTTTTTTTTTTCGTGAACAAAAATTTAGGTGAGTTGGATCCTGAGAACTCATCAGGTTTAAGACAATGGCATGCCTCCAAGTTTAAAAAACGTTGAGAGAGATACTTACAGATTGTCTACCAGGCCAACAAGGTTTAAGTGAGGAAATTTTTTTTAAATTTTTTCCTTCATCTCTCTGCACTAGGGGTTGTACATTGTTATAAAAAGTCCAAGACTGGTTACACCAGCAGATTCAACACAGATTCCAAAACCGGTTTTGAAAGTCTTGTTTAATTGTTTTTAATTAAAAGCTTTTTTTTCACTAATATATATCCCTCTTTTTAATTTTCAGTCATTGATTCACATTGATATGCAGAAATATAGAATTGAAAGTGAGACAATATCAACCAAATGGGCGTAAAATAGTCTTACAATCAAAATCTAAAACTACCTCACATAAGACTTTCCTTAGTTTGTTTTTTTGACCAAAAGACTTTCCTTAGTTGGAAGCTTAGAAAACACAATATAATGTTTTTTGTGGGATATTTTTTCGGTTTTCCCCATACATTTTTTTAAAAAAAAAAATGTATTGCATAATACGAAGAGAAACAATGAGTAGAAAACCAGAAGATTTATTCTACATTACTTAGAGATTAGATACATTCTAGACCTCTTGCTTTCAAGAGTTTAATATTAAGCATCAGCATGCTGCGAGCGAGACAGTAAAAACTGGAATTAAAAAGTGAGTTCTGAATGTAACGGTGAAACCTTTGACGAAGTACGTTAGGTGAAATAATAAAACAATAAAGTCATACAGTTTTCACAATATAACTAGGAGCTGTTAAGTGTTAACAACTTAATTAAGGCTCCAGCTTCTGGCTTTCCATGTTCTTATATTCTATTAAGTCCTGAGATTATTAAAAAGACTATGGATGACTTTATTAATTCCAATTTGTCTTAAAGCCAATTAAAGGTTTAAGACTCGGAGAACAAGTTCGGTTAATTCTAATGACATTGCTCTTTATTCCATTTTAACTTTCTCTTTTCTGTTTTATCCTATTAGAAAATTAAAAGTTCAAAATTTGAAGTTAAGACTTTATTTTAATTTCTTCCCATACCAATATTTTTAAAAGTAGATAATAGTGAAACTAAAATAATAAATAGGGTCCATATTACTAAGTTTTCCCTAATTTTTCTATTCACTGCTTTTATTTTGGAAATTTAAAAATGTATTAGAAACTTGCTGGCAGCTCACCAAAGTCGTCAAATTCATAACCAAAGTAGTAAATATCAAAATAAAAGCATTTATTAGCAAATAGTCAGCAATAAGGACCTTCTTTACTACTTTGGTCTCGCTATTTACTATTTTAATTTTACTTTTAATTACTCTTATTTTAAAAATTCAAAAAATATATTAGGAACTTTGTCAGCAGCCGGCCAAAGTAGTTAATATATAGCAAAATAAAAATAATAAATAACAAAATAAAAATAGTTATTATTAGAAAATGTTCAGTATCAAGAACCCTATTTACTACTTCAGTTTCGCTATTAATAATTACTATGATTTCGATATTAATTACTTGTATTTCAGAAATTTATAAAAATATATTAGGCAGGAGGTCTAACATTGGAGCTCTAGCAGTCAGCCACCAGTGAGGGGTACTGAGGTGGCATTTTAAAAAAAAGTGAAGGGCAATGATGTCTTTTCCGTAACATTTTAAAATTCTAAAGATTGATTTGGGATTAGTGGAGAATTGGAATTACTAATTTAACATTTCTATATTTTAAATGTGTTTATTTAGAATTTTCCCTTTTTTTATATCTATGATATTTTAAAACCGATAAACTTATTATGGGAAGAAATTAAAATAAAATCTTAACTTAAAAATTTGAACCTTTATTTTCTAATAGGATAAAACGGGAAAGAGTGAGTCAAAATGGAATAAACAGTAATGTCATGGTTGAAAAAAGAAACCTCCCGTATATATTAAGGCATAATATTAGATTAAAAAAATAAATGATTCAGATTTAATATTCTATAAAATTATCACTATAAACATAAATAAGTAAATTTAAACTCTTAAAATCTTATCTATATATTTTATCACTGCAATATAGAAAAAATAAATTATTTTAATTTATAAATTATTATACTAATAATTTTATAAAAGGTTATATCTAAATCAGTCATTTCATAATCTAAGGGTGGAGATGAGATTATGAGAAAATAGTAAGTGGTAAAATGAGAGTATCCTCTTCTGGCCTTCACAGTTCAATCTTTCCTCTTCTCATTTTCCTTGCCAAACCAAGTCCCTTGGGGGGCGGTCCCAAATACCACTCCCTACATTTCCTTTTTATAAAAAAGTTGTTAAAGATAATAAATATATAAAAATTGTAACATTATTTTCTCAAAAATGTCCTTATTTATAGGGAGACAGGACATAAGGAAATCATTATAATAAAAAGAAGTGTAGATGATCAGCGGGAAGGGGGCAAATAAAAAAAAATTATAATTAAGAGGGAAATGATGCCTTGAGTGTTGTGATAACAAATGTATTGATATTAAAATGAGCAATTACTAATATAGAATTGGTCTAATAGTTTAAGGCTCTACTAGATCCTTTGGGTTTTAAGTTTGAGTTTATGAGGATAAACATCTATTTGCACATCATTTCTTAGATTTATCTTGCGTTGAATTTTTATCAATTTTTTTTTTTTTTTTTGCCAGAGAACTTTTATCAAATTCTACTTTATATTTCTGTTGAAGTCGTAGCTATTTGCTACACGGTTTAATACTTCAATATTTTGAAAAAAAAAAACTAATTCACCGACACTTAATTATAATTAGTTGTCGTATATAAGAAATGGTATACGGCAAGTTGCATGATCTGGATATGCATGAACTTAGAGAGAATATGCAGCCATCCCAAAAGAATATTGACTTGATTATAAAAACAGACTCAAAATTATTTGTTTAATAATGATGAACCCATTGACTTATGAGGATTAGGTGAAAGAATAAATTAAATAACCAATTCATATAGCCACAAAAACTAGTTGCAGAGAACACGATTTAAAAACTCCATCTTATTATAAAGCCAATGGTTTTAAGAGTTCGGGAACAAGGTTTTATTTATTCCAAATTGTGCTTGATCTACTGCCTATAAATACTCAGTTCAAGACATTGCAGAAGCTGAGAAATACAAAACACTCACATATATATTGAAGAAGCTACTCAGAGGAAACTAGCCATGATGATGAAGAAGTTGATATGGTTGGTGCTGGTTTTGGCGATAGTGGCCATTGCTAGTGTTGAAGCTGATGGCCATGGAGTGTGTGGGAAGTACAGCCCAGATAGGATGCTCACACACGTTCTTCGTCACTGTGCCAAACCAGCAAAAGACTTGAAGGCTCCTGTGACTCCAAAGTGCTGTGAGCCTCTCTCCAAAATCTCAGAGAAATGCTTCTATGCTATCATCAATTCTGACACTTGGAAGCATTCAGGCATCAACCCTAAAATCGCCCTCACCATTCCTAAACGTTGCCATTACCACCATTAATAATAGTAATAATGAATTGTTGCTGTGTCTTTAATAAGAGCTCATTAGAGTAGCTCATATGTATTAAGTTTGTTGAACATGTTTCAATGTTGATTTAGAGTTGAGTGTGTTGTTCAAACTGCGAATAGTTGTGGGTTCGTTGAGTTTGAATTGGTTTGTTTAAGTCTTCTGAAAGATGTATTGATTTTCATATGAATAAAATGCTCTTCTTTTAGTTATGATTAACCAACATCGGTTTACCAAATTAGATAAATGAGAGTTGACTTATTAACCAAACTGTTTGCGGCGTTCAATGAAATGGACTGAATTTTATTCTCCAAGTTGAGCGTTTAGTCTAGTTGTGCCTATAATATATTACTTGATAATATACTGAATATAAACTAATTCCACGGAAAAATGAGTTGAGTTATTGACTATGTCATCAACTTGATAAATCATCTTTGATTTCAACTGTGTTTAAATGTATGTATGCATGCATGTAAATATATTGGAATTGAGCACTTAAATGTACATTATGAATTTTATTGTTTTGTGGATATTGACTAATCTTGAGATAAATGTTGGCCTCTCCTTTATCAAATTTACTCATCTGTTTCAAATTCAAGAAGAAAATTATGAATATTAACATGCAGGTTTATTAGTAGTTTAAAACATGGATGACGAAGTTCTAGTCGATGTAACAATAAGTGTATAATTAACATTTATACAAAACCCTTACTTTAAGGTAATTCATATAACTCCTCTAACTTTTTAAAGTTTAAATTTACCCTCCCTGATATTTTATTTTGTTATTATGGACTCCTTGCCATTAACTTGCTATTATCTTTTGGACAAAAATTATTAAGTTAGATTAATGGAAGACACTTTGCATCCTGTGTGGCATCATATATAAGCTAATAATTTTTTTTAGTAATTATGTCATTTTTGCATAAGGGTTAAAATGTCCTTTTATGGTTAAAAAAACCCTAATTTTCATTGAATCTCCTTGCCGCCTATTAACCCTTTCACTTGACTCTTCCATATCTCTTGAGACGACTACCCTACTACTTAGATTCCTAGGCTTCTTCAGCAACGGCTATCAATATTCCCAAACGCTTTGAAAGTCTCTTCCTCTTGCAAGTTATTGAAGGCAAATGATTTTGGAAGCATTTTACCGCGAAAAGCCAACAAGTAGAAGTTGCCAATTTTTTTTCTTATTTTTACGGGAAAATCAAAACCCTTTTCAATGAATTGCAATTCCATGACCAGGAATTTCTTGTTTTGTTCCACTGGGCATCACATCACCCTTAGGCGGCAAGGAGATGCAATGAAAATTAGGGGGTCCTTAATGATAAAATGACATTTTAACCCTTATATAAAAATGACATAATTACTAAAAAATTATTAACTTACATAAGATGCCATTCATAATAGAATACGAAGTGTCTTGTATTAATTAATCTAACTCAAAGTTTATAGGGATTTTGTATAATTTAGTCTATAAATTATGTTTCTCTTCTAACATTAATTGGTGTATCTGTTTCAACAAGGTTGTGCTTTAATCAGTGTATAACATTCATTTGTGTAGAAAGTTCATTTTCTAGTTAAAATGTAGCAATTAGCGTAGAAAGTTGAGCTTTCTAGACCCGTTAAACACCAAAACCGGTGCAGAAAGTGGGATTTTTTCCCCTTTATCTTTTCACACCCTGCTGTGAAAGAACCGGTGTATGTAAAAAAATATTTTCTTCAAGTATAGAAAGTCCAAGACTTACTGCATACACCAGCAAATTCAACACCAATTCTGAGACCTGTTTTAAAAACCAATTCTTTTGCACTAGTAGTGCCTACCCCTGATCTTTCTAAATTTCAGTTATCAATTCACATTGATATAAAAAATATACAGAGGTATAGATTTGAAAGTGAGAGAGAATCTCAACCAAATGGGCATAAAATAGTCTTAGTATCAAAATCTAAAACTACCTTCACATAGACCTTCCTTAGTTGATGTTTAGAAATTAAAAGACAATAATGTTTTTCTTTTGGAGGGGGCCGGGACTGATAAAAAAATGTTTGTATTTTTCCCATGCTTAAAAAAATGTCTTGCATATTACAAAGAGAAACAATGAATAAACTAGATCGACAGTTCTATGAAATTTCCTTGTTAGAAGCTTTATTCTACCAGAGTTAGAGATTAGATTCTAGGCCCGTTAATTGCTTTCAAAAGTTGAATATAATATCAAGCACTAGCGTGATGAGAATTAAAAAGTGATTGTTGGATAATGATGAAACCTTTGACCATTAAGTAGATAGGTAGGTAGATGAAAGAATAAAATGATCAACTCATATATATATATATATAGTTTTTACAATATTAACTAGGAGCTGTACGTTGACAGTTTAATCAAAGCTATCCATGTGCTTATATTCTGTAACGTCTTGATATTCTTAAAATTAAAAAGATCAATGACGAAAGATACACACTTCATGACAGAGCCGAAGCTGTGAAATTAAATACAAATTAAACACACATAGCTTCCTTTGTTCAAGTCGATGAAAGAGATGAGAGGAAAGTAATTAATCAGCAGGAGGATGAAGAAGTCGATTTGCTTGGTGCTGCTTTTGGCGATAGTGACTAGCTAGCTAGCTGTCATTAGAGTAAAATAATGAGTGATTGTATGGTTAATAAGGGCTCACTTATATATAGTGGCTCGTAAGCTTGCTAAACATGTTTCAATAAAAATTGATTGATATCAGTATAATCAATATAATTATAATAAATTGTAATCACAATGTGGGATTTCATCATACATACATCTAAAATTTCTCTGACCATTTTAATGTTAATCACACCTGAAAGCCTGTCACTCGTACCAAAATAACTTTAAGCTACTTTGGCAGGCTCACCACTCACTTACATAGCTGTGAGTGATTAATCTTCTAATCACATGATGCAGGGATGTCATTATCCATAGCTTCCACATTTCTTATCAATATTTTCTCGTGTTGAATTTTTATCAATTTTTAATCCACCTATTGTAATTTTTTTTGAACAATTTCTATCTATTGTAATAAGTCATTCTATTTGCACTAGTGTATACTTTGATAGTTGAACATTCACAAAAACATGAATACATAACTTTAAATAAAAATAGGAAAATCACTATGAGACCATAGGGAATGAATATAATCACAAATTTTACAAATGAGCATCATACAATTGTGACTAGTTCTAGAGCAAGAAATAACGAGTTCATATCATACATTTACTTGTTATTGGTATTTTTTGTTGTTAAGATATTATTATATCTCATATTGATATTTGATATATTCTCATGTTGAGATATTATATATCCTAGGTAAATATTTGATATTATTAGATTTAATATATTTATTTAGATTAGATTCTAGAATTAGTATAGGGTATAATTTTGTCTATTTATATGCTTTTACATGTACTCATTGATTTAAAAGATTAAGTATTAAGGATTCAATAATATTCAGAGTATCTTGTTTCCTCTCTACTATAATTCTTTAAATTCTAACATGGTGTCAAAACCAAAGAAGAAAAAGAATGGAGAACGTCCATTCCTCTCTCGTGTAGTAACAGATCTACTATTTACTTGTTATACATCATTGAGTGTTGAGATTAGCCATATCTCATAAAGAATGAGGAGGAAGAGGAGAAGAATGACCTAGTCTCGCTCTCATTCCTTCTTTGTGTCTTTGCATATGGTCACCTGAAGCTTGAATTGAAGCAAACTCAGCCCCACAAATAAAACACTTAGGAACTTTCCTTTTATTGGTAAGATTGACTTATATCCTTAATCAAAAAATTCTTTGTTAGTCGCTCTCTCGATTGTCTGTCTTGGCCTATGAAAGAGTTCCTGACTCTAGTCAACTTCCTTTGTCCATGTCCAATGTGTAGTGGATGCCACTACGCACATGTTCTTTTCTTTGTAGACTATCTGGTTCCATCCCAGATCCATTTCTTGGAGAGTGTCTGGTTCCATCTTAAAGCTTCGTCCAAATCTGCAGACATGTTTCCTAGAGAGTGTATGGTTCCATCCCAAAGCTCTGTCCAGATCTTTAGACCATCTGGCTCCGTCCAGATCTTTTGATCGTGTAATTCTTCCTAGATCTTTAGCCTGTCTGGTTCCACCCAAACATGAAGACTATTCCCTATAGAGTGTATGGTTCCATCCCAAAGTTGACTATCTAGTTCTACATAGATCTTTTAACTATATATGCACTACTACAGAATATACATATTACTACCCTATAAGACGTCCTTTTTTAAAAAAGGGAAGTAAAATATAGACGGAGTGGAATTTTTGTAATTCTAAACTATAATTTTGAAATATTGGGCAATTTTAAGCGTCCCAACTAAAATTTTGGACGAGTAATGGGACCTTTAAGCGTCTTAAAAATTAATTAGGACACTTAAAATAGGACTTTTGAAGCCAAGAAGATTGGTTTTATTAAATTTGACATGCCTTTAAGTATCCCTATTTTAAATAGGGACGCCTAAAGACTAATCATGTCAGTCTTTGACTGACATGCCTAATGCATGTGGGCATGTAAGTCAAAGACTGGCCTTATGCCTCCCTATTCTAAATAGGGATGCATAAGTTTAAGCCTCATTAACTGACATGCCCAATGCATGTGGATACGTCAGTTAAATTATTAAATTATTAATAAGAAATATTATATTATTAATAATAAAGTATATTATGATATTATAATATTAAATGATATAGATATGACCTTATATGTTCCTATTAAGAATAGGGACGCATAAGGTTAAGCCTTTAGCCGAAAGACAAGGCATGTCAGTCTTTGGTTGACGTGCCCAATGCATGTCAGTCAAAGACTGATATGCTAACATTGCTCTCTTCTCTCTCTCTCCCTTCACTTTAAACACGACATTCTCTTCTTTCAATAATCTCCCATCACTCTCTTCATCACATCACTCTTTTCTCTGTCTCTTTGATCACTCTCATTATCTTCTTTGTTTTATCTCTCACTTTCAAGAGGAATAGAGCCCTGCCTCACGTTTACGAACGAAGGAGAAGAGATTTCTTTCACCGTTGTTTCTCTTTCACTCTCACAATCATGGGTTGTCTCCCTCTACATCGTCGGGCACATGTTAGCTTGAGTTAGTAAAGAAATTAGAATATTTGTTTATTGATTTAGTTGATATTTGGATTGTTTTCTATTTCCTTGTCTTTAGTTTCGTTAGTTAGAGCTAGTTGTCTTGTTACTCATGATTTTCATTTGAAAGAATTTTTCTTGTTGGCTGGGCAGCTTCTTCAACACATAAATCAATAAAAGTGTATGTTTATGTTAGGTAGTATAGTTATGTAGTAAACAACATTTTGACAACACTTTTGTGGAGGTTCTTGTACATAGATGGTAGTAGGGGTTAATTAGCTACTACTAGATGTTTTCTTACCATTTGTAAAGATATTGTGGTTTATTCTTCGATCTTGTTTATGTGGTTTTCAATTTGTTGGATAGACAAAAATATAAATAAATTTTTTTTAAAAAAATTAATTTTTATGTCCATAAGCATTAGAGACGTCTAAATATACTTTAAACGTCCATTTTACAACAATGGGGACGTCTAAAGTGGGACCTTAGGCATCCCAAATTGTATTAGGATCACCTAAAGTAGGACTTTAGGCTTCCTTTTTTTAATGAACATTATTTTCATTATTTACTACGTCACTCGCAAAGGCATCCCTCCCACAAAAGGACGTTAGAAGGGACAAATGCAGGGACGTTAAAAATGATTTCTGTAGTAGTGATGATTCCGCCTAGATCTTTTGACCATCTAGTTCCGCCCAGATAAAGATCCTTTGGTTTTGCCCAGATCTAAAGACCATCTAGTTCCTTCTAGTTGCCGCTTCCAGTTTTTAGTTGACAAACTCAAGATGATCTTAAGTTTGAAGGGGTTGTTAAGATATTATTATATCTTATATTAATATTTGATATATTTTCATGTTGAGATATTATATATCCTATGTTAATATTTGATATTTGATATTTGATATTATGAGATTTAATAGATTTATTTATATTAGATTCTTAAATTAGTCTAGGATATAGTGGCTTTTATGTGTACTCGTTGATTTAAAGAATTAAGTATTAAGGGTTCAACAATATTCAAAGTATTTTTCCATGCTTCAATGTAATCCTTCAATCTCAATGTAGTGGCATGTTCTCTGGATGTACTTTCCATAAAGAGTTTAATATTGTAAGATTTTTGCATGCGCCATAAACTTTGACTTCGCAAAAGCAGATTAATCAGAAGTGATTTGTTTAATATTAATGCGCTGAACCCATTGATGAAGGATCGTAGGTGATAATTAATGAACTCGTAATTTTCATAATAATAGCAAGGATCAGCAGTTCACATTAATTACAACAATTTAAATTATATTCAAGCTTCTGGTCACATATATATTCCATGTGCTTTCTGGCAATATATATATATATAAATTCCATGTGCTTATTCTGTAAAGTCCTGGGTTTTCAAGACAATCCGGGGTCTCAACAACAACTTGGTTACGTTCTCCATGGAAATCAATAAAAGTATATTCTAATTAATTATATATATATAAAGCCAAAGGATTAAGACTTTTGGGAACAAGTTTTGTTCATTCCAAAGTGCAGCGTATTGCCTATATATACACACACAAAGCAGCAGTTCAAGACACATATAGCAGAACTGTGGAATACAATCACACAGACATATATAGCTTCCCTGTTCAACTAAGTTGAAGATATCAGAGAAACTAACCAGGAAAAATGAAGAAGTTGATTTGCTTGGTGTTGCTTTTCGTGATAGTGGCCATTGCTGGTGTTGAAGCTGATGGCTATGGAGTGTGTGCGAAGTTCAGTCCAGATAGGATGCTCACACATGTCCTTCGTCACTGTGCTAAACCTGCAAGAGACTTGACGGCTCCGGTGACTCCAAATTGCTGTGAGCCTCTCTCCAAAATCTCAGAGAAATGCTTCTATGCAATCATCCATTCTGACACTTGGAAGTATTCAGGCATCGACCCTCGCATCGCTTTCACCATTCCCAGACGTTGCCATCCCATTCACTATTAGTACTCTCACTTACACACGACTCTAATAAAAGTGCGACTGTGTACTTAATAAAGAGCTACCTATGTACGTAGCTCATTCATGTGTAATAAAGTGTGACACTGCGTGTGCCCTAGCTTAATATGATTTAAGAGCTCATTTCGGCAGTTTATATATTTGTGATTGGAAAATACTTTAGTGAAATTTCTTATATTTATTTCGCCAAGTTCTTCAATCACACATGTGATCATGTATCCTATTTTTAAATTATTATTATTTAATTATAAATTTATATAAAAAAATAAGATATATAGTCATATATAATTGAAAATTTTAATATAATGAATATAAAAAAGTTGATGTAAGTATTAAACATATTCATTTAGAATCCACCCGCACTACTACTACTACTAGGATCAAACTGCCAATAGTGGTGGATTTTGGATGGGTAATAATTACTTTTATGTTTTAATCTCAAAAACTGGTTTAAGTTTTGTCCTCTTTATTATCATAAACCAATGATTAAGCTAACTTTGCAATGCTTAGAACAGCATTGCATTGCTTCTTCATATTTTCATCATTGCAAAATACTAATTTAACAGTTCCATTTTCGCGCCTGTTACATGAGAAACACCAGTACTACTCGTAGTAATTAGTCACTTACCACATCTATTTCTTTATGACACGCAAAAGTTACTATTTTCTGCTAATGCTATTTTTATTACACCACATATCCAGTCGTTAAAATGCATTTTTAACCCACGGCAACTGATCTTTGACATACTTCGGAAAAAAGGAAAAATCCCCTACTTAAAATAGAAAATTTTCAAATTGGGTTGGTAAGTTCAATAAATTTCTAATTAAGTCATTAACTTCATTTAGGATTTTAAAATATGGGTAAAATAACTTTAGTGCCTCTCCTCTCTCCTCATTAAAGAGTTTTTACTCCCTAACTTATGTTTTTTAATATGTGTATATATCAAAATTAATTTTAATAAAATAAAATATGATTAAGATATAGTTAAAATATATTAACTATCATCATAGGAACAAAAACGCACAATATTTTGAATAAAGAGTTCATTTTATTAACATGAACAATTTTTTTTTTCAAAAAACTTATAATATATGTCACTATAAAAAGGATATATTTTAGTAAATATATTAAGTATAAATTTTACTATATTTTTCACACACACACATATAATTTTTTTTTGGAAAGTTTTATATTTAAGTAAACTGTTTTATAAAATTTTAAGTGCATTTTACATTTTTTTTTAAAATATCCATACAAGTATATAAAATTTACATGCCGCTTGTTAGGAACAAATCATTAATGTTACTAATTTATATTCAAGAATGAAAAACTTAAAAATTGAAATATTAACTAAATTTTTTTTAAAAAAACTCTCATTTATGTGTTAAGAAAAATTATTCTTGTTTAAATTAATATTGGTAAAAGTGACTTTTATTTCAATTCATTTTTTTGTAAAGTGAAATTGGTATGGGTTATGCTTTCTTTTTTTGGTTTTGTCTCACGTGATAAAAATAATTACATTATTTAAAAAACTCACATTTATTTTTATCATTAATATCAATTAATTGATTTTTCAATTAAAAATTATTTAATTGATATCGATGATACTACCATGGCATGATATGCTTGAATTGTTCTTTATTGTCCTTTTAGAAAACCAAAAAAAAAATCATTTGATTTAGCATTTATTTATGTAGATATATAGAGTTATAAAGTTATAAAGCAATAATATTCTTTTAAGAGTGGAGAAAAGAAAGGCTGGCAAAAAAGAGGAGAGAAATGGCATTAAAGTTATTTTGCTAAGATTTTGAAATTCTAAATTAAGTTAATAATTTAATTAAGGATTTTTTAAAATTACCGACCTAATTTAAAATTTCTCTTATTTTAAGAAGCTTTGTATTGGATTTTTTTTTAAAAAAAAAACAGTGATTGAATAGGTATTTTGTAGCTCACACACTCAATATGAAATGGCCAACTATATTTGAGACAGCCTGGGCTTTTGTGGGTGATTTTTTTTCTTAAAAAAAACATTGAAGTGACACATTATGGGAAATTTATACAAAAGAAGCAAGCCAATAAATATAAACGTCTCCCATGATTGAAGATAATGTTCCAATATTTAGCTATCATGCATACTATTTACTTTTGTAGATAGATAAATGAGTTGAGTTATGGACTACTCATCTAATCTAAATATATGACTTAATTGTGGAGTTCATTTTAATTAGTATGTCGATTTCTTTTATTATATACTTAAATAAAAAATTATGAATCTTATTAGTCATGTTGTTACTTTGTTGACCAAAAAAAGTGGTGTTTCTCGATAAGGATCTTAATTTGATGACCTAAGGGGGAAAAGCTTACAAACTTCATGAAATGATCTTAATAGTTAATTCTTCTTCTAGATTCATAAAGCCCAAACCTATTTTAGGTATTATTTATGAAATTTTTATAAATATTTATATATATGAGTCGAGATAGCACTTCCCTCACATATTTTAAACATTTTAATCACTGTTTCAAACTAGCAGTATAAATACGACCAACTTTTGGTTAAAATTTCAAAACAAAACATAACAAAAGATGTTGCCGTTTGAGTACATAAACGACGTGTCGTGTCACCTGATATTTTGGATATCCAACAGAAGCGCGCCTATCTTCCTCCCACTTTCAGACGCCGAACGAGATGAGGATCGAACTCCATCCTGGTCCTCGCACCTTCGTCGTCGTCTCTCATTCGTTCGTAAAACCCTCTCAAAACTCTAATTTCAATCGCACAATACCACCTTTCACTTCACTCAATGGATCTTCACTCTTCAGACCCATTCCCCAATTTTCCCATCAACCCAACGCCCCTCCTCTTGCACCTTCTCACTCCGACACCGGCCTCCTTTTCCGGCAAAAAGTTATCTACCTCGAGAAACTCAACATCAACTCCAGTAAAGCCCTCCGGCAAAATCCTAACATCCGATCGGTTCCAATTTCCGCTCTCAAATCTGTAGAAGACTGCCTCTCCTCAATGGGCGTCGAGCACTCTGCAATGGGTCGAATCCTCGATATGTATCCCCAGCTTCTCACACGCGATCCCTATTTTGATCTCTACCCTGTTTTCGATTTCTTATTGAATGAAGTCGCAATTCCGTTCCCTGATATTCGGAAAGCGATTATACGGTGCCCGAGGCTATTGGTTTGTAGCGTGGATGAGCAACTCAGACCGACATTGAGCTTCTTGAGGAATTTAGGGTTCGTGGGACCTAATTCCATCAATTTCCAGACCACGTTGCTGCTGGTGTCAAGTGTGGAGGGTACCCTTACGCCTAAAATTGAGTATTTGCAGAGTATGGGGTTCTCTTATGAGGAAGTGGTAAATATGGTTGTAAGGTCTCCTGGATTATTGACGCTTAGTATCAAAAACAATTTGATGCCGAAGTTTGAGTATTTTTTGGAGGAGATGAATGGGGACATAGCTCAATTGAAGAGATTTCCACAGTATTTTTCATTTAGTTTGGAGAAGAAGATTAAGCCAAGGCATAGACTATTACTCAAGCACGGCTTTACGCTTCCGTTGGCTGAGATGTTAAAGGTTAGTGACGGCGAGTTCGGCGTTAGGTTAATTGAAATGCGACTACAGTCACTTGAGGGAACGTAGCAGCTGTTGTTATAAACTTCTTCTTTCCTACACTGCAGTTGTATACTAATTTTCTGTGACATATTTCCTTGATTTGAAAAATTATGTAGTTAATTTGTATATATATGTTTGATGAGTCCACAATATTTGACAACCTAGGTTTTACCAAAGAGATCCTTGTATATGATATAATCATTTAAACTAATTTAGTTACTGATTTAAAATTGCATCCATGATATTGGATTATTGATCTTCTCTTAAATTTGCCTTCCTCGGTTCATTTAAAAGGAAGAAAAATTCTCTGAAATGGTTTAGACACGTGGGTGCAGAGAAGAGGACATGCGTTGAAATCCCTTGATAGGGTGCTTAATTTGCTAAATTGCCGATGTGAAGTTTATAACTGGACTTGCAGCTTGGAACCCCGCAACTGAAATGATATTACCAATCACATTTAAGCTAGAATAAGATGTAGTTTTCTGGTGAACTGCCGTCAAATGTAAAGTTCTTTATTGGACAAGTTGCAGGAAAGCCAAAACACTTGAAGAGAAACTGAATTTATGTATGCCTGAACTTATTTTTAGATAGTAATCACAATCAAGCTAGAATTTGAGGTGGGAGTATGGGCCGCCTTGTCCCTGGTGCTACTTTTCTTGTTTATTCTCCATCTCTCCTTCATTTTTTGTGCAGACTATTTCTGATCCTGTACATCACTCCATGACTCCATGTCATTACATATCTTTGGTAAATTGATAGCTGCAGTTGTATTTGGCTTGAATATGTGCAATGCGACATTTACTTCCCTTTACCTTCATAGCAAATGCTTCCTGAATAGTGAATGTCCAAAGACTTGTTAAAAATTAGGTTAGTGTGTTATTTGGTCATTTTTTGTTGTTTGGATTGAGTCGCGTTAAACTCTGAAATCTTATACTAAGATCATGAGTAACTTCAGCTTTGTCGCCTGAGACTCTGTTAGGATTTGTACTGGAGAAATTTTCTGTCAGCTTTGTGGGTTTGGATGTTACCTAAAGACTATTTGTTGTTTATAAACCATGAGTTCCCATTTTTGCTGCGACTGTGGAAAATTGTGGAAGCTTGTTTTAAGTGCCAAAGCCTTGAGGCCTTAACGGTGGATCTCGAAGCGTGTGTGAGTTCTCTTTCTTGTAAGGAAGATGATGTGTGGAATGGAATACAAAGAGGCCCCTCGTATATAGTTGCCCTTTGGAAACTTATTTTAGGTGAAATGAGACTTCTGATAACCTTTATAAGGACGATGAACTTGTTCTATTTGGATGATCAAGTCATAAACTGTTATATATAAAGAATACTTTGTTGTGAAAAGGGTAGTTATGTCAGTTAAGCGTTTGAATTGTTATTCTGTCAGTTTTTATTGCTTAAATGACTATTAGTTAGTTAGGCGGTTAGAAGGGGGTGTAGGTGAGATTAGTAGTCTATATAAACGCTTAAAGCTATTGTACAGGTGTGCTGTGATTTTTTATCCTAATTCAGTAGCGAATTATTCAGAATTCTCTCTGTTCTGTCCAACCCCCCCCCCCCCGGGGGGGGAGTCTTTTCAATTACCATTACCCAAACCATGCAAACTCATGATTTATTAAAGTTCCAACCTTCCTTGTTTTTTGTTTTTTAAAGTTTCAGGCTTCTTTTTTAAACATTTTCTGAGATTTCGAATTCAAAAAGGTTAAGATGTAAAAATAGTCATAAGTTTTTTTCAAAAGTGTAAAACTTTTTAGAGATGTAAAAATAACCATGAGTGTTCGAAAGTGGGGCAAAAATACTAAAATTGTTAACTCTAGTTATGTTGATTATTAGAGTGAAAACCATTGACCGGGAAGGCTAACATGGAAGTTGACGTGGAAAAAAAAAAATTCGGCATATACAAATTTCTAATATTAATTTAATATTTGAAAAAAAAAGGAAGGGGGAAAAAACCCTACCCCCACCGCATAGTCCCATCTTGCATCGCGCCTCCCTTCCCCTTAACCAGAAGATCACCCTCCTCCTCTCGGACCTTGTTCCCAGTTGCTGTTCAACGTTGCATCCTCACCACACATCGTCTCCTTCCTCTATTCCTCCCTTGGCTGATTTGAGTTCAATGTCCCGCTGCCACATTCCATTAGATTCGACCCTTTGATTCTGAAATGGCCTAACGGGTATGAATGATTCAAAATGCTTATGCAAGCCTTCCAACGATAAAGTAGGAGATGATTGAAGCATCATCAAGGACACCTGAATGAATGATCTGGCGTCGGTGAGTGCGAGCACTGCCGAGAGAAAGAACTCAAGCCGACGATATGTATTTTGAGGTTTGTTAATGAGCGAAGTGTGTGATTCAAAGGCTTCAATCAAGCGTATTATCTATGATTTTGAAGAGATGTTTACAATCAGATCGCAAAATTTTGATTTCTTTCTTCCATGAAATGGCAGAACTCTCAGCTTCTTCTTCATTCCCTTACTTCACTGCTAGGAATTATTGTATCCCAGTTTTTTCTTGGGTTTTTTATTGCCTTGTTACTTTTATGCTTCACCATTAAGAATTCCACTAAAAGCTTAGGTGCTTGAGTTCATTTCTTACTCCACAACCTTGAATAATCTTGATTGCTTCGACTTTTGACGCCAAAAAGGTTTTAATGTTTAAATCTCCATTGTTATTTTAATGGGTTTCAGACTTTTGGGGGATTGCTTTTGCTTGATATTTCTCCTTTCCATGATTTAGTTTTTGGGTTTGTAGTTCAGAGTTCTGATGAACGCAGGGTAAAGGGAAGAGGAAGTGAAGGGATGAGGCAAATGTCTGTGTGGATTATTTTTATTTTTATTTCTTTCCATGCCAACAATTTTAGTCAAATGTTCTCTCTCTAAGGGTCAACATTATCAAAGTTAAGGGATTTGATATTTTCCACCCACTTTTGAATGTATTTTTGCATTTTAAATCTCTAACTGTCAACATTACCAAAGTTAACGGATTTAGTATTTTTCCTCTACTTTTGAATACTCATAAATATTTTTACACCTTAGAAAAATTTATTGATATTTTTATGCCTTAAAAAAAATGTATGAGTATTTTTACATTTTAAAAAAAAAACTCATAAGTATTTTTACATATCTTAATTCAATTCAAAATGAATATTTTGCCTGTTTGTTGTATAGGCCACAATTGAGCTATGAAGATTTAGGTATTCAGAGTTTTCTTTTGTTTGGGCCGGGCACATTGGGTTGCTGTAGTTCCTACCCCAACAGGGGAAAACTTTCATTTAATCTTTTCAGTTTTATCATGACGTCAGGGGAAAAAACTTTTTGTGTACTGATGATAGGCGTTGGGAAAATTATTTGATTCATTTGTTATGTTCTTTCTTTTGTTTGTATTTTTTGTAATGTTTTTTTTAATGATATTATCCTTGTTATGTTGTTCATACCAAAAAAAAAAAAGAAGATATTCATGTATGTGCTTATTCAACTAAATGGACCAACACATCAACCTAAAATGTCACAATCTCAAAGTCCATAAAACTTTCAAAATATAAACAAGCTGTGATTTAACTCACTTTTCTGGAGTTCTAAATTATAGGAAAATTTTTAGAATTGTATTTTCAAACTTTTTAAATTAAAACAAGACAAATAAATGAGTATTTAACAAAAATAAAATTACGCATGAAGTCTCTATGATTCATATTGGAGAGCCAGACGTAATATTCAACATGCACATTCTTATTTAAGAAATAAATCATGATAAGAACATAAGGAAATATACATTTTTTTTTCTTGAAAGAATTATTCAATTGGCTGGTCGGCAGACAAGGCTGTGTTTTGACAACTTGATGGGCCTAATTTTGTTTCCTTGATGATCTGTATGTTGGGTGTTTAAGTAGCAATGGGTCCAATCCAAATGTGAAATGGTCCTGACACCACAAATCCACAATTAACGTTTGCCTTCCTCTGTTTCTGCACTAGGGCCAGAGTTTTATTTCCCATTTCACTGTTGAGCTCTTATGATTTGAATATTAGAAATTTCACATCTAACAAGAATTCAAATCTTCACTCCGATGCACAAGCAGCAAGTCAAGTCTAATACTGAGTATGTTTGTAGAAAGCTTCTGTAGCAATAGTTTCTAATCAGAATGTACAGGATTTCATGTAATAATAATTGTCGTTAATGGTGTCTTTTTGGTAAGACTTTGATGACTGTATCCAGTTCTGCTTTACTGTTGTTGGTGGCTTGATGCCCTCTTTTGACTGAGTTTATGGAGAAGACACTACAATAGGGTCCCCTTGTCGATCGGTTTTGTCTTATAATATATGTACATATATATCTCTCTTCTTTATCGTCAACCATTTCCATTTTATTTGATGAAACTTTTGTATTAGTGTAGTGTTTGTTTGGGATAGATTGAGATACTTTGACATATTTACCGTAAATCAAAATTAAAAACGTTTTTAAAAACTTGTCATTTTAAATAAGTTAGAGAGACACACCCAGTTCATCTTCTCCACTTTCCTCCAATTATACAATGAAGAACCGTCACATCATGGAACCCCAAAAAATACTGTTTGCTGTTGAATTAACTGTTTCCTTCTCTGATGCTGTAACCAGATGTACTAGCATTGGTTCTTTTCTGTTACTTTAAAACTTCATCGTAACTGTTGTCTTTTCAATTTAAATGCTTTTTGTGAACTATGCCGCAAGTTTTAGTCTTTATGTGATATTATGAGCTAGGGTGATAATATATTGCTTTGAATGTGAGAACAGAGAGATGAGAAGGGTAAAGTAAAAAATGACAAGGCAGAGGCAAGAAGAAGGGGGAAATGGGGAAAAGAAGGAAACAGAGCACTTGCTGATGAACAGCACATCCCAAGAAGATAGAGCCATTTTTTCCTTTATTATTATTAGTTGTTAAAAATTTGAGATTTTGATGTCAAAATCAGATCCTGATGGAATGCAATAATAATAACATGCTTTTTGGGTACGGTAGCAAAAGGACCAAGAACCGTTGGGCCTGCTCTGCTTCTTTGGAACAGCACATAGGGGTCTACACACGTGGGCTGGTACAATCACTTGTTCTCGTTTCAGAGGAAGACACAGAGAGAGAGAGAGAGAGAGAGACCACAGATTATTATGGAGAAGAGGAAGATAGACAAGTGGAGGGGAGAAAATTCAAGGGCTCAGATACAGACAATTCGTCTATGTTAGTAAAAGCTGCGTCTCATCCCCAATCAAAGAAACAAAATCTCATACAAAATCAACGCCCTGTCCTTTTTCTCTCCTGTCATCCTCTCCTTTAGTTAACCTCTTTCAAAGCCCCATAAATACTGTACAACCAAAAAAAATTGCCCCGAAATCCCAACAATACCCCTCACCAATCACCATCTTTGCTTTCATCACTGTACCTCTGATTTGTTTTTTCCCCATGGTACACAGTACTATTCAGTCAGAACCTCAAAGAGTGAGAGACAGGAGAGTCCATGATAATAAAATGTAGATATATTTACACTCTTAAACCAACCAAGCTTCTGTTATGACTATGAGCTGTTAACATCGGGGAAATGAGGGGGAAAACCAATACAGACTTAACAGAGTACTGGCATTAAATTTGGAACGAGGTCATCTCTTTTTTTGAATTATTTGGAGGGATTCTGATTTCTGAGTTCTGACTCACCTCTCTCTCTTTCTCTCTTATGAATTAAGATGTGTGTATTATGTTACTGACTGAGTGACTGTTAAGTGTTAAGGCTTATGACATTGCATAGTATTGTGGCATTAGAAGACTTTTTAATTTTATATTTCATCCTTTTGTTTGGATCATTCACGGTCGTCAGTAAATTCCACAGATCTCTTTGCATAAAAGTGTTGAAGGCAAGCAAAGTATCTGAATTCTTTCACCATAACCCATGCACCTATTTTGGCATATTATTGACGCAACATTGCAGTTTCTTTTTGGCTCGTGGACTGAGTTCAGAGCTGTGGAATATCAAATTCTTGCTGTCATTGTTGAGTTGACTGTCTATATGTGGAGACTGTCCTTGCAATGACTCTGTTGTTTCGTGTGCCTTTTTGTGTGACTCAAGAAAATGCTCCATGCTCAATGATAAACAGAAGTTCTTAAGAATACTTCTTGCAAGTAGTTAATGGTAGAAGATGTTTTAGTGGAGTTTCGGTTAACCATGTAAAACAATGTCCATAATTTATTACTTTTTAATTGATTCTTGAAGTGAAATGACCCTTTATTAAGATATATCCAACCCTAAGATTTTTCACATGCACATAACGTAACTGTGTAGTAATCTGAAATGTATGGCTAGACTGGAATGTTGGACAAAGATTCTGTTTGTAACTTTTTGGTGATGTTTTACCAATGTCTCTTTTGGACATGTTGCATGTTTCACTTTTTACTCCCTTGTATATTTTTGCACTGTTGTTTCATAATTATTGACCTTTGGGAGGATACCTAATCCTGTTTTCTTTTGTTATCTATCTTCTCTCCTTATTAAACTTCTTACTTCTGCCCCAAAGTATTATTAGTTCGTTTGGATTAGCTTATGAAAGTTCCATAAGTACTTATAAATCGTGATTTACGGAATACGAAGTTGCTTTTACGGTCTACAAGGTACTTTTACGGTCTACGAGATAAATATATGGAAGAGATTTATCTCGATTTACGTAAATCGGGCTTATATAATAAGTCCGATGTAAATAAGCTCATGCAAACAAGCTATATGTAATTATTAACTGTTTGACTTGAATTTGAAATTTCATCTGCATTACTTTCAATATTTTTGTTCATCTTGAGTGGAACTATCTTCATAAAGTTGGATTGGCTACATCAAACCAAAAAAAAAAAAAAGCTCCTAATAAAGACTTCGCACCCCCCCCCCCAACACACACACACTGGTTAATCAATCAATGCACGAGTTCTATATATTTAAAGCTGATTTGAGCTATCTGCACAAATTCTGAAAATAATATGAGTCTAACACAACTTGTTGGGTAGACACAGTGTAATATTAACAAAGTTTCATAACTTATCAATAGTAATTCTTCCAATTGTCAATAATTACTCTTTCAGTTGTCATTAAAAAATTATGAAACTTTTTTAATATTATTTTTTTTAATTGGGATTTTAGTATGATTTTCCTTATAACTTTTTTCTTAGAAGGGGAGATGTGAGGGGTGAGAAGATTTGCTATATTTACACCAAACAGGTGTTTGTCGTTAAGACTAGAGCTATCTTCATTATCTTACCTATATGCACTACATGCCTTGTCGCCCTTGGATTATTTCACTATTTCTTGGTTGGTTTGACTTATCCAATTAATTAATACTCTATCCTTTGCATTTCATTTTTGAATTGATTGCACGTCTCCGTCTTGTTTAGATAGGCTTTGTTTAAAATTGCATACAACCTTTTTTGTTTTTTTATTGAGAGGGGCTGCTTGAGGTTATAAATGAGACTAAATCCATAACCTTAAACTTACGGTAGAATTTTTATACTGCCTGTATGAGAAGGGCCATTTTTTAAGTAGTATGAAGTCCTCTTTTTAGTAGACCGAAGCGAATAGTCTATGATGTTATGGAGTAGGATTTTATGGTTACTAGTCTATTCAAAAATTTGCTTTTTTTTTTTTATAAAATATGATATCATTATGCAATTCATATAACTGACCTCAATCAGTGGAGTAAAGCTTTGTTTTTATTATTGTTGTTGTTATTGTAATATATTACAATGCTATTTGGTTGCAGACAGCCTGAAAATTTTGTAACTTCTAAATGAAAGAAAATTTTGAAATTTTGCATGAAGCTAATTTTTTGTAACTAAATAGCATTGCTGAATACTGGAGTTGATCTGAGCATGCCCGTATTGCAGGTTTTTGTAGTCACTTTCTAAGCTAGTTACAGGTCTTAAAAATATATATAGAGAGAGAGATGAAGATATTAAAAGTAACAGCAGATATGCATAAAATATGTAAAACATGTTTGACAACAAGGCTTGATGCTTACAGTAGTTAAATTATATATGTTTGTTATTAAATTCACGGGTCAATTTTTAGATTTTAGTTTGACAAAAACAGCGTGTGATAATAATCCTCCAAAATAGGGGGCCAGATAAGGGTGAAAGGTAGTGTTTCAGTTTCAGAACCACGTGGGTGTGGGACAGAGCTGGTTCTTCTTACTCTTACATAAGCCATCAGACAAGCTTAACTGACTATCCAACACATGAATAACAAGGAACATATATAAAGGCAATGGCTTATTATTATTATTATGTGTGTTTTATTAATTACATATACCTACTTACACACACTACTCTTTCTCTCTCCCTCTCATTCTCTGTCTTGTGTCGCAGAGTTTGTGGTTTAAACTTCAAAAACACAATTTACTCATTAGATCTGTCTTGTTCTATGCAGTTAGGATATTGCCAAGTAGTTCCAAGGGAACAGCCCCAACAGAATCTTATGGATCAGCCTACCTATTACCCCATTGTGGGTCACTCCTACCACCACCCATTCTGACATTTTTTCTTGTTCATGCACTTAACAACACAGCCTCCTTATATTTTTTTTCTTTGACAGTAAGAGAGACCACCTCACATTCTTGCTCTTGGGTCAGTTCCAAAAGCATTTTGTTCACTAATAACCGACTCACCCACATGAGCTTGGAGTCGTGTGTTTGTGTTTTGTGTTTTGTGTTTTGTGTTTGTGTGGTGTCATCCCCATCACTTTCTTATGCACCAGAAATATAATTAAAGCTCTCCCACTTTCACTCTCTGATGTGAACACACGCATGCAATTACGCAACAAAGACTTGTACTCACTGCTGTATTTGCTCTCTCAAGTGCCTACTTCACCATCCTCTTTTAACAGCTATTGCTTCTTGGCTTTGAAAGTTAATTACATATCCATTTTAAGCTTCAGGGTCTGTGACAATGACCTGTTGATGTAGTTAAATGTGTGTGAGTGTATATATGTAGTCCCTCTCAATGCCCTAGCTCTACTGACCTAAACCACAGGAGGAGTTCCTTTTTAACAAACATCACATGACCATTTTTAGTATGGTCAATTTCTTTACCACTCAATTAATCTAACATGATTCTTCATATAAAATTATAGCAAATGAATAGGCTTATTACTTATTTTTACAATTTTACCCGGTCAAGTAAGTACTCATGAAAAGGGTAAACTATAAATTTCTTTTGAAGCATTGTTTATGGGGCATCATCATCAACCAAATATATTATGTCCTATTGATTCTAAGTTTCTAACTCAGTTACTGAGTGAGATATTTATGAAAGATGTAGTAGGTGAAGTTACACTGACGTGGGTGGTAACTTTAACCATGTAAGGAAGTTCTTTAACAAAAAAAAGATAATAGTTACTGGCCTGCTTCAAAATTAATTATTGCTGCAGGGATATTATATTTGGTTTGAAATAAATCATTTCAGCATATAATAATACAAATTTGCAGGGATTAGCTAGGAAGACCAATGTTGTGATAACTAACAAACCCTTTTTCTAGTTATTTAAAAAAACAACGGCACCAATGATTTCTAAATGTAGAATCATGGCCAAGGTTACTTTTTCCTTGTATTTGGTTGGCATTCTCCAAGTACTACGGTTTAATTTTTTGTGGTGTTGAGTGAGTGAGAGAGAGAGAGATGGGTCCTGGTCCTGCAGGTTCCTTGACAGCAGATACGAGGACAAGTGACCTTAGGGCAATACAAGGGATCCTAAGTAAGAAGAGGAAGCAGTGAGTAACAATAATGGTTGTGTGTAGGACCATGAAATACAGACCACTTGCATGTGCAAACAAGGGTACACATGGGACTGTGGGAGTAGAGAAAAAAAATGAAAAAAACACAAAAAAGAAAAGAAAAAAAAAAGGCCTCACACCAAGTGAGATTTGAGAAAGAATAGATGTATGTAGTTTTATTTATTCCAATAAGTGAAAACGCTGTTTTTAAGATTTAAATCCGCAATCTCTAAATCATATGGTAACATCTTTACCTATACGTTCACTCTCTGAAAATATAAAAAGATGAAAGGAAAAAAAAAAAAAAACAAGTATTCAAAGCACGGTTTTGATTTGGGCAAAGGTAAAAAGCAAGGGAAGATATTGCATGATGGGGGCAATATTTCCCCACGCTTTCTTCTGCCATCTCTGCAATACATATTCACCTGTCAATAAGTCCACACACTACTACTAGGCGCACGTATTGATGATTATTCAATCTCATTTTCATTTGGTCTCAGAACTTGGAGACCAATTGAGCCCCTTTGTGGCTTTGTCCTCTTACATCAGAAAAATAAGGATAAAATAGAAGGCCCCCTTTTGGAATGCCCCATATTTTTAACCACTGGTCTCTGTATTTGACCCACAGGTTGTTTTGCTCTGTACTTATAACTAATCCTTCATTCTTATCTCATCAATTATCCTTCCCATTGATCCTCTCTCGCATGCAAGGTATAAAAAATTGACCCGTCAAAGAATCGGTTACAGCACTGATTTAAAGATTAATGGTTTAATTGGGGTTGGACTGGTAGTCGAACCGGTCATATTAAAATATTATAATTTATTAGTGACAATATATATATTAATATATTTTTAAATTCCCATAGATAAAAATAAAGATTTTTAGACAAAAAATGTTTAAAATCTATTAGTATTAGTTATGATGCCTATATTTATGTAATGACATCTCTTTTCCTATAATTAATTAATTATTATATCCTCTCAAAATCTTTTTTTTTTAGATTTGTTCTTTCTTTACATACTTTTCTCTTCATCTTGGTCTTCAAACTTTCATTTTTCCCTAAAAAATAATACAAGATAGTAGTTAGAGGAATAAAAAAATATATTTAAAAAAAAAGAGGCAAACCGGGTGGACCGATCGAACCACCGGTTCACCGGTTTATTTCATCAACCGGATTGGATCACCGGCCGGACCGGTTGAACCAACCGGTCAGCAGTCTGATCCTTTTTTTTTTTTTTTAATGCTCGCATGTGAGCTTCTTTAGTCATAAAGTAACCTCTTTTCATATGAGCTTCTTATCTCATCATTCGTATGCATTTACTGAAAAAGTTAGCATATTCATCAAATGATTGAGTATCCAAGCATTGGGAAACAGTAGGTTTGATTTGATTCCATTCCAACAAAAAGTAACCAACTTGTTGTTATATTAATACCATCACATCTGGTCCAGTAACTTAATTTTTGAATTTGGGTCCTCATTAACTCTCTGAACTGGGAAGATAATTTATGGTCTCCTTTTAAAGTTACTGGCAAAAGACAAAGCCCATGCCTTTTTAAGATAGTTGCAGAAAACTTGTAAATTCTTAAAAAAATGATATAATAAATCATTACAGTTGTGCAAGTTTATCTACCAGGAGAAGCTTAACAAAAGACTCTTCTTTAGTGTGATTTGGATCTCGCAGATTCCCAATGTATTTCTGCAGGGGCATGAGTTCATCAAGAAAGTAAAAAAAATTTTGGAAACTGTTCACATGGAATGAGAAAAATGAATGTGCATGTTACTACTATTGGCATAAACCAGTACTACTAGTGGTAGCATCTGCTACATTCACAATCAATCTCTATAACTATACTGTATAGTGATTGATTTATGAGCAGAGTACGACAGAAAAATTGGACCTTTGGTTATGAGGATGACCCCATGTCTCTCTATGATCTCTCTGATCAGAATGGAATTGGTATTGGCACCTACTGGTCAGTTTTTGGAGGGCTCAAATGTCTCTTTAAGGCCATATTTCCTTGTTCTGGTCCATTTTTTGTAGTAGTTATTTGGGTCTCTGTTCAAGCTGAGCTTTTTTCATGTTAAAAAAAAAAATATATATATATATATAGACTTTGTTAAGAGAGTTTTGCTTTTTTGACTCAACTAAGTTCTGTTTTTTTTTCAGAGTGCAGATATGTTCGTACACATTCCTGCTTCACCGTGACAGAAGATTTAAAATAAGGGAAGCGTCTGCGTATGGGTTTCCTCTACAAATCCATAGAGTGAAAAAAAAAAAGATCTTTTTTTACTATTCAGATTTTTACTGCGACTCTAAAGAGAGAGAGAGGATGAGATGGGGAAGCAATGCAATTTGACAGTAAAAGAAGAAAAAAGGGTAAAGAGAAGAAGAGAACATTCCATACAACATGGGAGATTTTTTTTTTTTTTTTGGGGGTTTTAAACCATTGCTTTTTGATCTTTCTTGAGATTGTGGAATGAACTTTTGGTTTCTTGTGGAAGAAGGGTTTCTTGTCGTAGTTCTGTTAGATTGGAAATTTAGAATGTGCAGATTTTTCATTCATGCGTTTGAGTACTTAGTTTGATGATAAGAAGAAGCATTAATTATTTATGAGGTAGGCCTGCCACTAAACTGACGAGTAGAAGCCGGCGATTCAAGTGGTTTTTCTGAAGATGGCTTCCATGCCGTGTGTTACCTACATTAATTGATTTTTGGAAAAATTATAATAAGTTCCCAAACAAATGAAAATATAAAGAAATGGTCCTAAATGGTTATTAATGACGATCCTCATATTGTTAATGGAGGATCCTCATATTGTCATTAACAACCATTTAAGACTATTTTTTCATATTTTCATTTACTTAGGACCTTATTATAACTTTCCCTTAATTTTTTTTACAGTTAGGTTGTCTTTCTTCCAGAAGAAAAAACATTCAATGCCTTCAAAATATAGCTCTTTCAATACATTTCAGTCTTAATAAAAGCATTTTTCTCTTTTTTTTTAACTCCTCTCTCCTTTTTGTTAAAAAAATTATACGTGTGTGTGAGATGTTAATTAACAAGAATTCATGTAATGTTAACTAATAATAAAAAAATATTCAGAAACCTTCAATCTTCAAATGATTTATTAACTCTTCAAGTTATATGTGATTTAGCAGAGTTGATTTTGGAGGATTAGTTGAGTATATATTTTTTAAAAGAATTAATATAATTTTCTATAGTTGCATTGATCTTCCCCATACGTTTGTTTGGTTTGAATCGGATTTATGCATAAGCCCGATTTATATAAATCGAAATAAACCTCATTCACATATTTACTTCGTAGATCGTAAAGTTACCTCGTAGACCGTAAAAACTACTTCGTATTCCATAAATTATGATTGAAAAGCACTTATGGAAGCTATCCAAACATGCATATAGTTGTTATTGCAGTCATCTGTTTTTTTTTATTTTTGAAATTTGCAAAATATCAATAAAGTAAATTAGGGTTTTAGTATTGTAAAAGTAAATTGAAAAAAAAAATATTTTAAAATATTATTAATGAAGTTAACCATTTAAACTTAAGTTTATGTTTTTACGATAAGTATGTATAATTAAAAACAAATAAATAGGGTGTTAGTATTGACATTATTAATATCATAAAATGATGGCATGAACACTGTTTGTATAATTGTATTATATGTTAATAACTATGATTTTTTTTAATTATTAACAAATGAATATTTTTGTCAAAAGTAGTCTAATTAAATTGCATTAAAATATTTTCTATTTTTCTTCAGTACTCTGTTGCTGATTGCCATTTCCACCTCGCTTGAATCTGAATTGCATATAAATGAGCACTGGCCTTCATTGTTCATTTCTGGTTCTGATGAAAAGACCTTTTAAACAGTGCAACATCAAATTTGGCTTTCTCGCTTATGATGGAGCCTGTAAAACAGTGCAAGATGATACAACAACACTGTTCATATTTTTTCCTCAGAGAAATGAAAGTACTTGAAATAATGCAAATAGATATAAGAATAATGATCTTGCAGCTCAATTCTATAATACTGTTCAAAGTCATGAGATAGGTCATTCAGGTGTTAAGAGAGAGAGAGAGAGAGAGAGAGAGAGCTGGGTCCATCTCCATCACATTATATATATATATATATGAAAATAGAAAACAAGAAATGAGAGAACTAAAGTGGGGGACTAATAAAAACAGGAAAGAGACAAAGGAGAGGAAGATGAAAGAAGAATAATAATGGAATGGGCTTCATCATCATTCATCATGAACTGTTATAGTAATTAGTTGAAGAAGCCAGAAGGTTGAATAATGAGTGAGTTTGGGTTCGTCAAGTCAACCTCAGGTGCTAAACGGAAAGTCTGAAACCCCATAGATTTATAAGCTTAAACAAACCTTTTTCTCTCTTAAATCTAAACCCCACTTATGTTAATTTACTCCTCATGAATAATAGTAATAATCCAGCACAGTGATGTGAGTGATGTGGGTTGATGGTGATAGAGAGACAGAGACAGAGAAAGAGAGAGCGATTAATGGTGAGAGAGAGAGAGAGAGAGAGAGAGAGAGAGAGGGTATAGCTTCTAGGTAGGGTTAATGGGGTAGCTATGCCTGCTATAGAGAAGGAAGAACAAAGAGAGGGCCATATATGCATGTTTGGTGTAGGTGAAAATGACAAGGGAAATTGAAGAAGGTGGTTTTTAACATATTTGACATGAAAGCTGTCTCATCGTTTTCCTCCACAAACCCTAACTAAGAGCCAACACAATTACACAAACATCATCGACACCATTAAGATTGCTGATCACTCCCACATGACGCTGCTCTTGTCATTTTGAGAGAGACAGCCTATTCCCCCTACAACCCCATCAATGGGGAGAGAGAGAGAGAGAGAGAGAGAGAGAGAGAGAGAGAAACCCTTCCTTCTTCTCATACTCACTTTCTCTCACTCTCACACGTGTGACTGACTCGTAATCATTTCCTATAAGTAGCCATACTGTAAAATTGTAAATATGCCCCTCCTGTGTTTAAACTTCAAAACCCACCTTTTTTCACTTGTTCTCACTAGTGTCATTATGACAAAATATGTCATTGCCAGTTCAGCATCACTCACCTCTCACCTCAATTTTTTTTATGTGATATTTTTATTACAATTTTATAATCTAATTTTTTACTCCATTCCATTTTAAATATAAGATGTGTTTGGAGATTAAAAAAATTAAATAAATTTATTAATAATATTATATATTGTATATTTTTAGATTATATATTGATTTATAAGTTTGATAAAACAATTTAGAAAAAAATAAAAAATATAAATATTTTAAAATAATTTAATTAACTTTTTTAATATCTCTAAAAAAATCAACTATATCTTATATTTATGTTTAATAAATATTTTTCAAATAGAATTCATTAGAATAGTGTTTGATCGTCCCTCCTACAACTAAACTAAACTAAACAAGAGTAGAATTCAATGCGAACTAATCTGATGATAGTGATATGGTCTAGAATGGTACATTTTGGATAACCCAAAAATCTTTTCAATTCATTAGCAAGGACAATTAAAAAAATCAGAAGGAGTTAAATTATTTATAATATATATAATATGATTTTGGATTTTATTTTATTATAATTTAAATATATGGAGAAGTTACACAAGATGTAAAATACTTTTATGGTTGGAATAGCGGTTGAAACTTCCAATCGTACTTTTCAATCGTAATTTACGGTATACGAAGTAGTTTTTACGGTCTATGAGTAAAATATGTAGAGGAGTTTTATCTTGATTTACGTGAATCAGGCTTATGCATAAATATAAGCCTAACCAAACATGATGAAGTTTTCATTAAATAGTTTTTGATTCATTAGATTATTTTACACTTTCAAAAATCTAGAGAATATTAGTAAATATTTTGAAATTCAAAAAATGTATTTATTTTCTTACCGAATCACTTTAATTGACTTCTAGGAAAAATAGCTATATCAAACAGAATCCAATCAATTCAATTAAAAAAAATTCATTTTTTGCCCGAAACAATTACAAAAAATCGTGTGTAATGTATGAATGCATTTATGCCGAAACATTATAATATTATAACATGCAGAAAATTTGTAAGTTTAAATATTTTTATAATTAAACTTGTATTGTGTTTGTTTGGAATAACGATTGAGATTTTAAAAAACAGTTTTTTAATCAGGATTTACAGTATACGAGGTAAGTATGTAAGAAGAATTTTGTTTTGATTTATGTAAAAACACTTATAAATGATGTTTGGATGAGCGGTGAATTATTTTATAAATATTTTAAAATAAAATTTCTCTCACATATTTACCTCGTATACCGTAAATCATGATTAAAAAATACTAAGTGCTATGTTTGGATAGCCTCTACAAGTGCTTTTCAATCGTGGTTTATGGAATACGAGGTAGCTTTTACGGTTTACGAAGTAAATGTATGGATGAGTTTTATCTCGATTTATGTGAATTAGGCTTATACATAAGCATAAACCCAACCAAATAAAGTGTGTTTGGATGAGCGGTGAGAAAAGTGACTCATTTGAAAAGTGACTTATGGAGGCTGTTTGGATTAGATTATGGAAGCTCCATAAGTGCTTATGAATTGTAATTCACAGGATACGAAGTAACTTTTACGGTCTACGAGGTTGTTTTTACGGTATACGAGGTGCTTTTACGATTTACGAGATAAATATGTGGAGGAGATTTGTCTCGATTGATGTGAATCGGGCTTATATAATAAGCCTGATCCAGATAATTTAGCTCGTTTGGATTAGCTTATGGAAGCTCCATAAGTGCTTATAAATCGTGATTTACGGAATACGAAGTTGCTTTTACGTTCTACGAGGTACTTTTACGGTCTACGAGGTAAATATGTGGAGGAGATTTATCTCGATTTACGTAAATCGGGCTTATATAATAAGCCCAATGTAAATAAGCTCAGGCAAACAAGCTATTCTGTCCCAAACAGCCTATTTGATTGTTAGATTGTGTAAAAGTTAAATTGTGTTAGTTATTTATATTTGAATTGGTGATTGGATAAGTACTTTTATAAAAGTGAAATGTGTTTGATTTAGCTTTTACATAAGTGAATTTTATGACATTTAAAATAAAAAATTGTAAAATATATGAAAAGTGAGAAAAATATATTTAATCATATTTGACAATGGTAAAATAGATAATTAAATTGCAATGAAAATGAAAAATCAATTAGAAATGATACAAAATTAAAGTTTTTGATACAGTCAAATATAACATAACTAATCATATCAAATGTCCCTTATAATTAGGTTCCTGATGGTGTTACGAATATGATTTATTTGGGTTGAAGATGTCCAATGATCATTTGTTGACGATGGCTCTTGATCTTGATTATTATCTACATTAACTGTATTCTCATTTTCTGCATCCCTAAAGTCTACATCAGTTTGAGAATTTCTTATAAGCTCTTAATTTAAGCCAAAAACTACTTATTCCAGCTTAAATGAAAAGTGACTTTTTTCCTTATAAGCTTTTAATTTAAAATCCCACCCAAACACCTAATAATTCGTCTCTCCAATTGAATTGAGCTTATGCCTTATTATAAGCCCTTAAAGTGAAAAATAAGTTTTGCTTGTTTGGTTGGGCTTATATTTATATATTAGCCCGATTTACGTAAATTGAAATAAAACTCCTCCATATATTTACTTCGTAGATCATAAAAGCTACCTCGTATTCCGTAAATCACAATTAAAAAACACTTATAGAGACTATCCAAATATCACTCATCCAAACACACCCAAAACTTTTTAAAAGTTCCGATGGTTATTCTGAACCCCAAATCAATTTTCCAAAAGCTTATCAAACCAACTTATTGTTGTTAACAAATTTAATTATTAATGATAGAATATGTATGGGACTCTTGTTCCTTGCAATTTTCAAGCTGATCACCTCTATAAGTTAGGACTCCTACTCCGGTAATCAGAAATTTTTGGCTGTGCACTGCAGCGTAAATGAGGAAGCCAGGTTTGTTGTGTCATTCTGAGTGGGCCACCCCCCCTCTTTCTCTCTCTCTAACCCTCTCCTTCCCCATAAAAAGTTAAGAAGCAGTGGACGAGTGAGAGGGGTTTGTGTAGGACTCTTGTGAGGAGAGAATCCGTGTAGGTTTCTGTTTCCAACTCCTTTAAGCTGTTTTTTCTGTTTCAAGTCTTCCACTCTCCCCTCACTCTCACAATCAAACTTCGCTTCGTCATACTCTCCCTCGAGCATTTATTTATATATATAACTTCTGTTCTTGTTTTATGACTTCATTTTAAGTCCCTTGTTCTTCCATCACAAAAGGCTTCTGAGATATTAAGGAAGGAAAAAAAAAATGAAGGCAGCTTGGAGGAACTGTCTGGTATATTCTTCAAAAGAACACTCCAATAGTGCTCTTACCTCTTGTGATCTCTCGTCTTCTTCGATGGGGATGGTTTATGCAGACATGGGTTCTCTTTCTCTTTCTTCTTCTTCTTCGGAAAGGGGAAATAACAACAACAATATTGGGGGAACCAGCTGGCCTACTTTTCCCTTTATTACTAGGGATCATCATCATCTTCTTCCCAACAACAACACCGATAATGACAACGATATTGCTTTGGAGTGTAAAGCTTCTGATCAATCTAGTACTGATCAGGACAATCTTATCATAGATCACACCCAAGAAAACCCTAATGAGAATTCTTCTGGTGTTAGTACTGGAAAAGTAGAAGCTGATTCTGGGCAGTCCAAGCTTTGTGCACGAGGCCATTGGAGACCTGCTGAAGACGCCAAGCTTAAAGAGCTTGTCGCTCTCTATGGCCCTCAGAACTGGAACCTCATTGCGGAAAAATTAGAAGGAAGATCAGGTTAGTGATAAGAAGCTTTTATGTATTTTACCTAAATTAAAACTCTCGTGACATTTAGAACATGTTTAATTAATTAATTTCTCATGTTGTCTGTTTGAATTGTTGAAGGTAAGAGCTGTAGGCTGAGGTGGTTCAACCAGTTAGATCCGAGGATAAACCGGAGGGCGTTTACTGAGGAAGAAGAGGATAGGCTAATGCAGGCACATAGGATATATGGGAACAAATGGGCCATGATTGCTAGATTATTCCCAGGAAGAACTGATAATGCAGTGAAGAATCACTGGCATGTTATAATGGCCAGGAAGTACAGAGAACAATCTAGTGCTTACAGAAGGAGAAGGTTAAGTCAGCCTACAAGTTACACAAGATCGTCAATGGAGGACCAAAATGCAAGCTCAGTCACTGAACAACCACCACCGCCTCCTCCACCTTATTGTCTTGTCCCCAACAATAACAACAACATAATGGCTAGTTTCCCATATGGTCACTTACATGGAGCTAATGGTGGAGTTGACTACGGCTTCTGTAATATTGCTTCACCCCACATGGCTGGTGCATTACAAGCATTATCTAGCAGCAGCAGCAAGCAGGCCCCTCATACTCATCACACAACTTTTTATGCTCATCATCCTCATCCTTCATCTTTTGATGTCATCTCTGGTTTGTCCTTTTCACTTTTTATTCATTTCTGTTACATCTCTTGGTATGACCTGATCAACACCACACACACACACACACAACTTGCTGATATGGCACTTACACTTTTAGTCTAGCTAACATACACCACCTAGATTTCTCTCATAGGTTTTCTTAACAAGTTTAAAGGTCTTGACTTCTTCAATTGTTTTTTATTTTTTTTGTGGGGATGTGATCTGATGTATATAGCTTTATGGGTCGAGTTTTGCAGGTGTTAGAGGCAATGACATGATATATCGGGAAAACAGGCCAAGTGATTATGAACTTCATAATTCTCTTAATGGCTTCTTCTACCCTCATCAAGAAGATAATTTCAACCCATATTTGATGCCAATAATGAAGCAGCAGCAGCAACCACCACAGTCAAACTCAAACATTATGAATCACGGTTTTCACAGCTTCTCATCATCAAGTTCCATGGCTCCAAATGTTTCCTCCGGCGAACCATCGTCGTCAGAGAACAGAGATAAAGTACTGACTCATCCTTCTCCTCCATTTATCGACTTTCTCGGAGTTGGAGCCACATAACATGGTATCGGAATCAAGTTCAAGCTAATTACAGATAAAGATGGTGGAGGAGAACCAACCAGCCATTAAGCCAAACGTAGCTGAAAGAGAATTAAAAGAAGCAAAAAGCTGCGAACTTTCCCCAGAAGCTCCTCAATATAAGACGTGGCCCAACAATTTAAAGAAGCCATTAGAGGTAAGCAGAAAGGATAGTTTAGCCCAGTTTGGTCACTGTGTAGCTTTCGTCACTTCTGGTTTAGATCCTCCAAGCTGTTGTGATTTCTTTTCTCGCATGGGGGACCCCAAGGGGGAAAGAGAGCTATAATAATAATAATAATTTAATTATTATTTTTTTGTACTTTATCAACTTTTCTCTCTTCATTTCCGAGTTTATTAATGATTTTGTCCGAGACATTCATTCTTTTACCCAGAGAATACACATACTTTGGGTACTTGAGTTAGATGAGGAAGGTACAGATTAAGAACAAGTTAGGACAAAAAAAGGGGATCGTTAGTGTCGTTTATATGTTTTAAGGGTTTCAAACAAGGGGTTGTCTGTTTGGCTTGTTGTGTCAAGAGAGAGAAATAAGAGATTATATTTTATAATAATGATTCATGAAAAAGAGTGGACGATGAGAGAAAAGAGAAAGAAAAGAAAAGGCAAGTTAGAGATGGGAAGTGTGGGGGAGAACATCGTTTTGTGATGGGCCTGTAAAATGGAATAAGTAAAGGCATAAATTTAGCAAACTGTAACTTAAAATGTGGCATTCATAATTGGGTAACTGCTCCATATCCTTCTTTCTTTCTCTATCATCAGCAGAATCTTTCAGAGAATTCATTCATGCGACCCACATGGCTGCTCTATTATATTATGTGTGGTTTTGTTTAATTTTTTTTAATTCTTTTAAACTCTGTTACTTAGCACAGTCTCTGTGAGAGACGACTTCTTTCTGTTACTGTCTTACGGATGGGGGTTCAATTTTTTTTTTCTTTTTGGGATTCTAATTTTTTGATGGCATTTTTATCAGAAAAAATGAACGACTTAATGGTTTAAAAAAGGAGAGAAAAAGGATCATCTTTTTTTTTTGGTATAGGTTAAGGCCTAAATTTATTCCGTAAGTTTTCATTAAAGAGTAACGTTGTTCTGAATGTCTTTATGTTTTTTTCAGGGGCACGATACGTTTTGAAGGTGATATGATCCTAAAAGTTTTAAAACAAAATCGTTTAAAAACCGTTGTCTGTTAAATCATCATGCAACATTGCTATCTTTTAATGAAGAAATGCAACATTGCATTATTTTAATATTTTCTGAGATAATATTAAACTAAAAGAATCATATTTAGATCATAGTACTTCATGGCGCTGGACATGCATAAAACAAAGCTAATGCAACCTCGTACGGTTCATGGTTGGGCCGAGAAACTCGTATGTATTTTGCAAGAAAATCTGATTACGACTGTTAAATTTATGTCGTGTATGTTGCTGTCTTTGTAACTGAATCTGTGTTGGAGAAACAAACTCATAATTTCCTTTAGGGCTAAAAAATAAAAGAATTTTTTAAGATACTGAAAATTAGATCAGATAGAGACATTGAGTTAAGAGTCAGTGGTTTAGACTAAGGTCAACCCGGGGGTTAGACCATGATTAATTAAAAAATATATATATATAATTTAACTATTCTTACATATCATTTAAAATACTATGTGAGAGTTGTATTTCAATAAATAGTTCAATATAACCTTCTAAACTTAATATCGTCAAAAATATTATCAAATACACAAGTATTCCACAATCTTTTTAAAGTTTCTTGTAAATCAAAAAATTTTAGGAAAACGATTTTAAAAAAAACAAAAATGATGTCGTTTAAAATATAAAAAAGTTAAATGAAATAGGATAACCTGTGATTAGGCCGGTTCACACCAGGTCGATTGGTTTAGTTGATCTCGATTTTCTACATTCAACTGGAATGGAATGCCACCAGTTCACCGGTTTTCACTCTGAACCAGCTGGTCGGTCTGATTTTCAATACATTGACTTTTTTATAGGTTTCACTATACATTTTTTAAAGTGATTAGTGGTATAAAAAAATAAAGTTAAAGTGTGCGTCTCCTCATGAAGCATTCCCTTATGCGCATTTCACAAAGTTTCATGGTGGTTATATCAATTATTTAGCAAACATGAATGTCTGTCAGGAAAATGATATATAAAAATTTTAAAATGGTGTAAAAACGTTATACCATTAAGTGATCCAACATTGACATTTTAGCAAATAGTCCCCACACATATTGCACAGCATTTTTGGTATTTATATGAATCAACATAAAAATTTTCTTATATGCTTATATTATATATCGTAAATCACAAGGTCCAATTAATATTCCAAACAAGTACAAAATAACTTCAACAGAATTTTCATGTGACTTGATTCCAAATGACATCAGCGGATATGGGTTTTCTAGTTTCAAACTATAATATTGTCACCCTGGAAAATAACATCAACATTTCAAAACATGGGCCTCAAAGGAGCCCAAATGTCCTTTTTATCAGAAGAATAAAATGCTTATGAGACCGACAAAAGGCCTTGTATGATCCAAGTTTTCTAGGATTAACCAAACTTTATCCAAGTCTTTTCTTAAAAAGAGAAATTTTAATTATAATTAAGTGATAATTTAGTTAGCATTTCTTAAATAAAGTATTGAGCTTAAATTGTATGAATGAAAAATTAATACTACCTCCGAGTAATTAAGATTTAAATTTTAATTATAAGTTGCTTTTTATAAATAAGCTCAGAGGAAGTGTTATTTAAAGTGTTTATATGCTTTTTGACAAACAATGGAATAAATTATTAAAGCATGTCATTTAGCATTTGTGATTTACAAGATGTGTGGCATGTTTGTTTTAATATTTAGATTTCTAAAAGCGTGTTTGAAGTTATAAGGCGTGATTGTTTTTTAAAAAGAATATTGTTTTGTTTTATTATTGTAGTTTGTTCAAATTCATGTTTTCCCCCAGAACACTTGCTAAATTAAAAGTAAGTTTGTCTTGTTTTGCCGATGAAGAAATCTCATTACAGGTTCACTAAATCAAGTTTAAAAAAAATATTTCAAAACTCATAAAAGTCAAGCCTTTGCAACAATATCATATTCAAAAGCGATTTCAATAAATAATATAATATCTAATAAAGTCAATTATCTGGAAATGACATTTTTTGGTAGATCTTAACATTACATTTTAAAATAATATAAATTTTTTTTTATCGAAATAAAAGACAATAGTTTATAGGCAAGTATTATGGTCAATCAATCTTACCTTTGACCATAATTACTAAAAATTTCATTTGACCTATTCTAATTCAAACGGTGAAAGATGCTCTACATAAATTTATTTTATGATTAATTGAACTTATGATTTTTTTTAATGTCACCGAGATATTTAAAGAACTGAAAAAATATTTTATAAAATTAAGGGATAAAAATAAAATCTTATATAAAATTATAAGAGTAAATATGCAATTTTGCCTAATTTTTTTTAAAGGTGGCTTGTATAATTTCTTTGGCTTTATTCCTTGAAGAATCCATTGTGCATATTGATGTTAAGCTTGATTTAGTGTTTTTTCTGTGATCAGAAATATGATTTTTGGATACAAATGAATAAAATTATTCTATTGCTTGCTCCACTATGAGATAATGAAAGGGCTCCAATTAAGCAAAGGTGCATAGACTTTTTGGTTGTCTTCTTTCTTTTAGGTGGGAATTAAAGTTGCGCTTCCCCACACTTTTTTCCCAAGAAAATTGTTCATCACTTTTTTCTTCTCAAGACTTTTCCTCCCACTTATTATTCCCCATTACAGAAGCAACCTAACATTGTTTCCCCCAATATCTTAAATATTTCTTTTGGTCTCTATGGTGTCTTTTAAAATAATTTTTTAGTCTATAATATAAAATATTTAGAGAGTTATTAATTTATGTGTCAATTTTATCTATATAATTAATATTTAAACATGATTTATCGTATTTTTAACTTTCATTCAAAATCTCATTAACAAAGATAAAGTTTAAAAAATTTATCAATTTTAAACAAATTTAATGAATTTAATGAATTGACTGTTATTTATTTAATTTGTGTGAATTAGTTAAAGATGCCATATAATAAAAATTGGAATGAGTATTATACATAACATCTATATCTCTCACACTCATATGAATTCAATTGAATAGTTTTCATGTGAATATTTTCAAAATGACGAGTAATGTTCTCTAGGGGAGTCGATAAAAATTGTTTTATTATTTTCTCCTCATTTTCAATTGTCAATAATATAACAAGTTATATGAGACAATCCCTTTTAAATTTTTGTAAGTAATATGAACTAATATTAAAAGCAGCCTCTCACATTATGTTGGAGGGGCTACATCTATGAGGAATATAAGAATAAGATATGAAAAAGAAAGTAATATACAGTGTCTTCAAGACGTAGGCGGTACTTTCCTTTAGATTTAATTCGCCCCGACTTATACCTATTTTATAGGGTATAAATTGGATTGACGGGTGAATTGCTTGTAGAATACAATGAAGATCTTTGAACATGGATTACACTCCCAACACTCAAGTCAAGACAACAATAGCTTTTATAAAATGATAATTTGACTTTATCTTTATGTGTATTCAAGGATAAAGGCAATGAGTTTGATCTTTTGTTGTTGTGTGATTTCTTGATGTTGTATTGTCTATCATAAATGAAGTGATGGTGCATGGTATTTATAGATCATTAAGTGATTATTTGAAGTGATGCCTCTTGAATAAGTGTCTCTTCAATTAAAAATCATAACCACATGTTAGATTTATGAACCAACATAATTTCAATAACCAATGGTTATGTAAAATAACTCTTATATGAAGAGTTACATCTTTATAGTATATATGATTTTCTTAAAAACCATCGTAACCTTCCACCAAGTAGTAGTTATCACACATTTTCATAGATGTCTTTAGAAATTAAAAGGACATAACCTTAATGACCTTTAGGTTGTGTTTGGTTTGAGAGGATGAGAGGAGAGGGGAGGGGAAATAAGGGGGATATGTTACCTTATTTGGTTTGTTAGAGAGGTGGAAAGGGGATCTTTTATAATGAGAGCCAAAAATAAAGGGAGGGAAAGAAATGACAGTCAAAACTTTAACTTCCCTCTTACTCAAAAATTCAATCCAAATCCCTTTCTTCAAATCAAACACACCCTTAATGTTATAACTCCCTACACAATCCTTAATTTATAAGAACATTAATTTTTAACAAACACATCTCTTCATTTTAAAATATTCCAACACATTAAATATTATTTTTGAAAAAGGTGTGCATACATTTAAAAATACCCACTATTTTAATGCCTTATAATGTTGAGCCACATAGTGACGCCAAATCTTAGGATGTTTGGAATAGCGGTTGAAACTTCCAATCGTATTTTTCAATCGTGATTTACGGTATACGAGGTAGCTTTTACGGTCTACAAGGTAAATATGTGGAGAAATTTTATTTTGATTTAAGTGAATTAAGTTTATACATAAGTATAAGCCCAACCAAACATCCTCAATTGTCTTGCTAAAGTCCAAAAAACACGAAACACTCAAAAAGACTTTTGTGCCAAGTAAGGCTCTCAGACTCAACTTTTGAATGTTTTTTAAGAAAAATAAATTCTTGTCCATCTAACAATTAATTTAATTTTTAAAATTAAGTACATCTTGTTAAACATCCTTTAACATGGATTTAGACCATGGTTCTCAGACCTGGACTGAACCGGGAACCGGCGAACTGGTCCGGGTCACTTTTTTAATTTTTTTTAAAAAATTGATTTTTTTTATTTTTTCTTTAAAATTTCATATTAATAAGTGTAAAATATTCAACTTATCACCGGTTTAGCCCTGGGTTAGCTTCAGTCTGACCCACTGATCATTGACCCAATACCTCAATCAATTCAGTGACCGATCCGGATTTAATAAATTTGATTTAGACTAACCAGAGGGTTTTTCGGCATTATTAAAAGTGAAAGGCCAAACACGCAAAGGGAAGGCAAAAGAGGGTGGGACAGAAAGTCCACTAATAAGTAATGGCTTCACCTTAAAGTGGGACCCTCAGACAACATTTGCATATAAAAAAACGAAATTGTGGCCACCTTGGTCTGATACCAACCATGAAAAATATCTCCTTGTTCCTTCCCTCCCTCACCCTTGCACATCATCAGATGTCGCCCAATGGTGATTTTCATCGTTAAATCTCATTTACTTATCAGAGAAGTTCATAAAATAACGTAGTAATTGAGCTTGCACAGAAATATGTCTCCTCCTGTAGAATTAATGGAAAGTAGCAAGTGCTAGCTTAGAAATAAGGAAAAAGAAGAAAAAGGACAAAAAAAAAAGTTTATAACTTTATTTTATATCCTCAGTTTTTGAATTATTTTGTAATTTTGTGTTCTTTATTCTAGTTTATCCACTCAAGTGGAGACCTTGTTATAAAGAAGTAAATTCCTTCTCCTTTTACTATTTAAGTTTTCCACTCCTAGTCCTGGTTTTATAGCTTTCTCTAACACTTAATCAACTCTTTGTACTATGAAGAGTTCTGCTTGATGTCTCAATTTCACCATAAAGGGTTTGTGAACATACTTTAGACCCAAAAAAAGATTAATTAAAGCAAAGATGGAAATCTCATGAGAAAGACTTAACTTATTATGAAAGGAAGGCAGAGTTAGCTTTCTGTTAGTCTTTGTAAAAAGATTGAAGATGGTTTATCTACACGGAAGTTCACATACTTGAAGTCTGTACTTTATCAGGATTGGAAGGTGTATTTAGGAATGGGAGATACTTATATTGCTGTGTTTAAATGGAAAGTTACCAAGTTTTCTTTGGATTTCTTTGATCTGAGGAAAAAGTGAGTCAAGAATAACAAAAAAGAAAGTATCTCCAGTTATTAGGCGAGCAAGTTGTTTAAAGTCTATTCCTTCCTTGGGTATTTGTACTATAATTTTTTAAGGGATCAGTTATTTTTGGAGGGAACAAATTAAACAATATCACAATACTAATGAGGGACTAAGATTATTATATATGAATGGAGAAAATCTCCCAAAGGAAACAACAGGCTTTGGAAGGATCATTACAAGTTATTTTTAAGACATGGATTTCAGTTCAAGAATCTCCCTTCCTTTTCTTTTCGTCTCTCTTGATCCCTAATTATTCTTCCTCGTCTCACATGTGTATGTACATCAAGATATTTACTAACAGATCATCTAAATCTGCAGCAAAACTATACCTGTTCACTATGACAGGCTCAACATTGCGGCTACAGAAGATAAAAACTATGGTTCTGTTCCTAAGAATGCAGTAAAAGAGGTAGGTCAATAAAACTTGCTGGGGAGGAAAAAGCAACTTCTTGTTAGCAGCATGAACTTGCACTGGAATAATCTTCACTTTTGTTTCATAGAGTCGTCATTGAGAATCTGATATGTAGCCTCGCCGTTAAATCTGCTCATGGAAAGTAAGAGATCGCGATAAAGCTGCCGGGTTGGCTTGCAACACCAGTGATGGTTCAACCACATGGTTCTTGTCATCCCTCTTTGCAGGAAATGCCTTGAAAAGGCCTCCTCCATTCAGAGAACTCGTCTTCCCATTCTTCATCCCTAATGCTGACCATATTGAACTCTTTGCAGCTTCATTGGGATCATCAACTCGTAGAGTCTTGGGAATCAAGACACCACTTTCTGAACTGCCACTCTCCATATTAGGCTTTTCTTGAGGCGAGTTGACTTTATTTATAATGTTGCCTTCCCTCGAGTGTTTTCCTAGGGAAGGTGAATTAGGGCCAGAGCTAGGGGCTGATTGTGCAGATATGGAAGGTATGTTCCATGAAGGTGGTAAAGTACAGCCCCAATATATAGGATTGGGATAGAACGATGCAGGATAGCCTTGAGGACAGAATCCGGGAGGAGGGACCGGAGAATTCCACTGCGCTGAGTTCCATTGATAAGGCCATGAGGAACCTGGAAAGCATGGCAATTGAGGAGGGAAACCATGATTGATGTTATTTACAGGTTCTTGTGAAGCATTGTTGATTTTCCTGTCTGAAGTACCAGAAGCTGCAATGGAGTGATGATCATTCCCATTATCTTCTCTACCATGAGAGACAAAATTATTTTGCTCGGGTAAATGAAACTCGTTTAGAACAGTACCATTCTGTGTTTTCTCTGCAAGGTTTAACACAGAAACCATGGAATCACAAAGAGGAGAATCTGATCCAAAGGTCAAAACAGCTGCTCTATTTCCTAGAACAGCATTGTGCAATCCATTGGCAGAGTTTTCCTTGGCAATCTGAAGGGTATTTGGAATCATTATTTGACGATACTGTGAGGCTGAAGAGTTTTTGTTCTTGCGACGACCTGCACCTACAGGCACATTTCTCATGGTTCCTCCAGCGGTCCAGTATCTCTGACAGTTCTTACAGAAATGACGCGGCTGGTTGACGTTGTAATTGTTAAAATAACAGAATTTGGTGTCCATGCTATTGCATCTTGGGCATGCAAGTATCTTGTCAGGTTTTTTCGGAGTTTTTTCTTCTGAATTGCTTGTCTCACTTTGTTCTCCAGGTTTAGTAGATTTGAGTAGAGAAGTCTCTCTTTCTGCTGAGGGAGTTTTAGGATTCTCAAGAATTCCTGAAGATGCTGAGGGAGATTTTAAATCCTCTGTGCTTTGATAGGAGGCATCATCATCTTGTGCTGAGGTGAGTTCATTCCTTGACAATTCCTAAAATCATAAACGAATCATGAATATTAAATATGACTTAAAACATTAATTAAATCAAAGGCAGGGATTTTACAGCTTCAATACAATAACAAAATATGAACCAAGCAGAAGCAAAAGATTTTCCTGGTGTTTTTCTCTTTAACAGACAATTCTGCTGTTGATGAATTGCCAAAATAGAATACTGATATGTTATTTGCATAAAAGAATAAAAAAAAAAATTAGATACTCAATTTTCTTTAGATAAATTTCTTTCCAGTTATGGAATGAATGACAAAGCTTCAATAAAACCAATAAGTATCTTCATTTTACTTAGTGACCCTGCTTCAACAGATGGAATACCAAGGAAACTTTAAAGCCAATATAAAGGCTTTTTAAAATCTTACAAGAGGAGCAGGGAATTATTGGAGTTGTATTTTTCTAAATAATCAAGTTGAAGTTTGTCCTTTGATGGTGAATAAAGATTTTCATGTAATATATTATGACGGAATTAATAAAATACTTCACCCCCTTTTCTTAGAAATAAAAGGATTACAGAGAGCCCAATCTACCGAGTACAGAAACATACAAATCTTATAGGAAAAATAACTAAAGAAAGCTGTAGAATCTGGTCATTGAACAAGAATCCAAAACTTAATCTTGGTATTTTAGAATTAACCAATTATAGTGAGTATGAAAACTGATTAAAGTTCTGGAAGGTAAGTCACACACAAGTACACGTATTTGAATATATATTATTAACCTTTAAATGGAATATAAACAATCCAACCCCAACATATGAAGTAATATACACAGAGAAAAATATAGGAGTATAAAATAGTTTGTCAATAAAAATAAAAGCATAAATATTGTAGAATAAAAAATTTGTGAAAGGACACAGCGTTACAGATCATTTGGAAAAGTGTTATGATATTCCAAAACGGAATAAACAATAGAATATAGAAAAAATTGTCACACGCAATTGAAATAAGCTCCAATGAAATTCATGGCGTGAAAAGCAACATGATAAGAGTTCAGCAAAACAAGAAACCCAATAACAAATCTAGAAACCATTGAAATGGTCATATATGAGACGCTGCAAGAAATCCAATATCAAATCAACCAAAAAAAAAGGAAAAAAAAAACATGTTTTCTATTGGAAGGTGCATATATATAAACCAGTTGAGAATCAAATTCACCACAGATAACTCAGTACAGGACTTCTGAAAGGAAGAACCATTATGAAAAACTTGCAAAACACAACTTTGATGTACAGATCAATGATTCAAAACAAGTTGGTTTATATAAAATTGAATGGAAAAACCAAAGCGAACCCAACCCTGAACACGCCTGAATGATGAAACTAATAAAACCATCCATCCACAACCATCGGAGGCAACCTCATATAATTGGAGACAGAATCGAATAACAAGAAAACAAATTTGGAGGAACCCATTAACAATCAGAAGATTGCGAGAAATGGGTAGAAGCTAGATTTGGGAAACAATTATATATATGTGTGTGAGTGTGTGTGTGTATACCAGAGGGTGGTGATGGTGTGTTGAAGAGCTGAGTTCGCGGGGGGAAGAGGAAGAGGAAGGAGGAGTGTGATCATCAGAGGAATCATTGAAGGACGGAGCATGGCGGTTGAGGGGGAGAGAAATCGTCCGTCCAAAAAGCTTAATCGCCGGATCTTTAAGCTCCGACATTTTTGTGTGATATATTTGCTGCTACTACCCTTTTTTTTGTTTCTGGCTCAGGAATATCTGTGACCCTCCTCTTTTGGGGGAAAAAAATAGGGGGGAAATTTAGGGAGAGTATTTATAGAGGGAAGAGAAGAGAGTTATTTTGTTTAGGTGCGTCTTGGGGGGAAGTGGATAATGGGGAGGTAAAGGGGGAGAGTGTGAAAATGGAGGGAGAGACACATCAGCAAAAGGAGAAGGAAGGAGAGCCACAAGTTCTTGTGGCGTATAAGATCTTTGGGTGATGCTGGATTCCCTTACTCCATGTTGCTTATAAAGATAGATGGATTGGTAGATGGATAGTGCTCTTCTTTCTTATACATCTCCCCCCGCACTTTTCTTCATTCCTCTTCTTTTCCCTTTTTCCTCTCTTTCTCTCTCCACATTTGTCATTTTCCTTTCTTGCCTTCCATTCTATTCTTATGTTATTCCATTTACATGTAACTTGTTTTATTTCTGCCGAAATTAATCTTTTTTTATATTTATATTTTTAATTTAAATATAACTTAATCTTTATACTTATGGCTCGATTGTAATTGAGTTTTTATATTTTGACTCATTGCAATTCAATCTATATAATTGTATCTCGATTATAATTCAGTCCTTAATTTTAACTCATTACAGTCTAATCATATGGTTTAAATAATTTTAATTTTTTTTTACATTTATTATATATACGATTTTATTTTTTAAAATATAGAGAGGTTAACTTACAAAATGTTAAAAACTACTGGGACTAACCGGAGGATGAGAGAATGGGTGGTATCCAGGCATCATGATAGGGATAGCCTTGCTTAGCCAAGTGATCAGCCACTGAGTTGGCTTCTCGAGGGATGAGTGAGATCTCCACTTGCCAGTCTCTAGTCATCAAAGCTCGAGCTTCTAGTACTTAACGTTTGTCAGGTTTTATATAAGCTTGATTTATGTAAATTGAGATAAATATTTTCCACATATTTACCTCGTAGACCGTAAAAATAACCTTATAAATTGTAAAAGTTAGTTCGTATTCTGTGAATCACGATTTATAAGCACTTATGAAACTTCCATAGGCTAATCCAAACGAGCCTATATATAAAGTCTTAGTTGAAATAACGATGGGATTGGAGTACTCAAATATAATTTTTTAATCATGGTTTATGGTATATGAGGTAAGTATGTGAGATGAGTTTTATCTCGATTTATATAAAAAACATTTATAAATTAAAAATAAACTAATCCAAACATGGTTTAGTTAAATTATAACATGTTTGTAACTAGTAATTTACCTTTAACAATTAAAACAGTTAAAATCATTTACTTTATCATAAAATTTAAATGATTTCTAATAATATTCTTATTAATCATAAAAAATTCCACCATCATATTAATTTTTACTCTCTCATTATCCTAATTAAACATGGGTATATACCCTGACCAAGAAAAACCTTTATTTTAATTTTTACTCTTTCTCGATATTTCCTCCGATCAGTAATAGAGGACATTTTAACTAATTCAAGAGAAATAAGAAATGACAATTATCTCATTAAATATGTTCTAAATTAACAACTTTCCCCCCTTTTACCCTTATTGAAAAATGTGTTTGAAAAGTTAATGGGTGAGTAAATTGGAAATGAATATTTATTATAGGAATAAAACTAAAACAATGAGTATTATTTATCTTACAAGTGACTTGTATTTTAAACTAAGTTATTCTTTAAAAGTGTCATATATTGTGGATAAGAGGAAATACAATGTGCCCCATAAAAATAAAGTTAATATAATAATACATAAATGGTAAAATTGTATATTCATATAAAAAATTAATGATGTGACTTAAAAATAATACTACAATTCACAATAACTCTTTTCTCTTTGCTTTATAAATAAAACCAGGGTTAATATAACTTTTGGTTCATGAAGTTTGACCTGATTTTAATTTTGGTCCCTCAAGTTTACTCTGCTTATAACAGTTAGTCCCTCAAGTTTGAAAATGACTTAATAACTTGAGGAACCAATAGTTATAAATGGAGTAAACTTGAATGACCAACAGTTATAAACGAAATAAACTTGAGAAACCAAAACTACCTAAACCAAAATCTGACCAAACTTGAAGAATAAAAAGTTATATTAACCCATAAAACCAAAAGATCATATATTCAGCACCCGAGGAAATATCTTCCACTATACCTAAGCACCATTAATTTTACCTAAGCACCATTAATTTTATTTTGTTGATTTCTTTATGGAGAAAATAGTACTATTTTTGGTCCTAAATATAATATTTAATTAATTTTTTTATAAAAAAGTTAAAGAAACAAACTAAATTATTTAGACATATTATATGTTGTATACGATTAAATTATATATGAGTTTATAAATCAAACAAATTAGTTTAGAAAAAAATGATAAATATAAATATTTTAAAATAATATAATTATTTTTTTTAATTTATTTAAAAAAAGTCAACAGGAGGTAGTATATACACACATATCATGCATATGTTTTTTATGTATATATACTGCCTTATAACATTGAGTAGCTAATATGAAAGGCTCATGCTGTGATTAATATTTTCTGTATTAGAATAGCTAGTTTTATAATTTTCATGTGCTGGTGAAAAAAAAAAAGGTTTTGTAATTGTCAGGTAAGTAATTAATTAAATACTGGTCCCTTCTTTTCGAGCATGTCTGGTGAGCGAAAATGACGACTTTATTGTTGGTTCCATTCCATGAAAGTATCCATATGAATATACCATAGCTGTCTGCTAGACCTAGCTCTCCCCCACAGACTACAAACTATATGATCCGCTAATTTCTCTTAAGAATTTTGGCAAATCATCAATGATGACCTAGGATGATTAATTTTTTTTCTCTAATCACAATTACAAGTTTACTTTTTTAAAATGTAAGATCGATCTAAATTAAGTTAATGTATAATTCTTTCCTCAACTATTCTTATTTATTACATATATTAAGAGATTTTCATTAAATTGTATTTTCTGATGAAAAAAAATTAAAAGATTATGTTAGGTAAACCAATACACATTTTTTATAAACAACTAAAACTGATCTTATTTAATTATCTAATTAATATATTTAAAACTAGAAAAAATATGAAATTTATGGGGGAAACATTATTTAATATTTTGACTAAACAATCTCATAATTTGAAATCTTATAGTGCTAAATGGGAGAACAGGACAAAGTACGCCGAATTTATTGATTCTTTCATTCACACTACCATTTTATAGAGTACGGGGATAAGATTGATGAGCACGTTAAATACAATATATATATATATATATAAAGCTCCCTCGCAAAAATTTTCTTTCAAGTTCAATTCATTTAATTTCCTAACTGCAAAAAAATAAATAAAAATAAGAAGAACAAATTGTTCAAAAACCTGAATAGTAAAATTTACTCTCCAAATGTACCTAATAATTATTTATAGACCTAAGAGTAAATTATTTTCTGCTGGTGTAATTTTTTTTACATACGTACAATATATTTTCAACTAAGAGCAAATGTTTTCAGTTGAATTATTATCACTGAAAAAAAAAGTTGTAGCTGTTGAGAATGAGTGATACCCAGTTAATGAGTCCTTACATATTTTTGGATAATAAATTCCGTAACAAGAGATTTATAAATAATTCTATTTATCTTTCACACACACACACAAAGAATTACTTTTTATCTTAAATATAAGATATTTATTTTATATTTATCAATTTTTTTAAGTTACTACTTTTAATACTTCAACAATAATAAAAATAGAGAAGATGAAGAAATTAATAAAGGTAACAATAGTATTTTAAATTAGGGTTAAGTTGTAAAATTTAGTAAAGAACTATTTTTCAAAGTGCACCCAATGCAACTAACTATTTTAGGGTGTAAAGTAGATATTATGAATTTTTTTTGAAGTAAAAATAGTAATTTCGTTATCTATTTTGGGGTGTAAAAATTGTTATTTTTGCTCCTAAAAAATCATAATATCTCCTTTTACACTCTAAAAATTTATAATATCTATTTTTATACCCTAAAATAATTAATTATATTAAGTACACTTTAAAAAATAATTCATTATTATTTTTATACGTTAATCTTTTAAATTATATCAAGAACTTGGGGAGTAATTTTTCTTATTAGGAAATATTAAATTCCATCAAAATATTAGTTGTCACGCGAATTAATAGAAAGTGGGCCCATGACACGGGGTAGGTTAGTAGGACCAACACAGTATAGACTGCACAGCTCAGCAAGCATATGCACGTGCCTCCTGCCACATCAACATGGGGGTCCAGCTCTAAAAAGTGAAGTGAAAAAGGTCATCACAGGCACAGCCGGCCAAGGAATACTTATTACTTCCATACTTAGAGCGCTATCCATGTATATTTTTTATTAATTAAAATATAATAACTCATTTTATATAACTATAGGTCATTTAAAAATATTTAAATTTATAATTTTAAAAAATAACAATTCAATAGAGAGAATTATATTTTTTGCTTTTTTCTAAATTATGAAGTTTATATTTTTAAAATTATAAAATTTAAATTTTTTCAGATGACTCATTAGCCATGTGAGATTAAAATGAGATGATTTGTTGTATTTTACTCCCTCCGATCCTATTTATAAAAAATTTTCTCCTTGATTGTGTAAAACAAACTGGTAGTTAAAAACAATAAATGTGTCAAAAATATCATTTTTTTCATATATGCCCCTATTTATGAAATCAGAGAGAAGATGTATAAAATTATGAGAAATAGTAAAATACGTTTTCCGACCACTTTGTTGACTCCATTTATCTATTAGTTTTTCTTTCTCTTTCTTTTGAACAAGATTATTAAACCGGGACCGGTCATGGTACTGGGTTAAGGGTTAGTGGGTCAGACCGGAGTTAAACCGGAGCTAACCCGGGACCAAATCGGTGAGAAAATGAAAATTTCAGGTTTATTAATATGAAATTATAAAAAAATTAAAAAAATCGATTTTATATATATAAAAAAAAGACCGGTTCACTACCCCGGACCGGACCAGTTTCCTGCCCGGGTCGCCGGTTTCCGGGCCGGTCCGGTCCGGGTTTAATAACATTGCTTTTAAATATAATTTTTGGTGTATGTGATAATTAATTATAAATAATATGTATTTAATAAAAATAAAATAAAAAAAATTATATTTTCAGACACAAAATAAAAATTATTTATAAAAACGACTAACCTTATAAAAAAATTATTTATAAATAGTACCGAACAAAATAATTAGTTAGAGTACACTGCCTTGGTGGTTATGGAGTTGGTAAGTATTTCTCAAACCATCTTTTGAAAATCAGCCAATGATGGTGCGACAAGCGTCAACGCGGGGGAAGCATATTGGTAATTAGGAGAAGTTAGAGGGGCAATTTAGGAGGAGGGAAGAATCTTGGGTAGTGGTTCTCGTTTGCCGAAGAAGCAAGTGACAGCCTTCAGTGGGCGACACGTGTCGAAACACTGGGTGGCGATATTAGTTTTAAAATACGGTATGTTTTTCTCTTATCCAATTAGGTAGCCTGTGATTTTTTGAACAAATATTTGGCACTACCTTGTTATTTTAATCAAAGCCTCATTTCTTATCCTAATTTCATTCTGGGACCCCTCGAAAATGACAAATTATTTTTTTGAAAATAAAATAATAAAATAAAATAAAATAACTATTATTAAGGGACACAACACAAGTCCATCTTCATCTTTTGTTCTGTCGTTTTGCTTTCCTTTTGAAAAAGACGAAACTAAATTTTCTTTCAACATAAAGAGAGTCGTATTTTTATTATCACAAATTGTCATGCGTCATTTTATTAAAGAAAATTTGATTTATGTTCTTATGATTTCTTATTATAAAATTTCTGCTTATAGTTTGAATATCAATATTTATAATTTATTAGTATGTTAGTTTTCCTGTTTTCCAGCGAGAATGTAAGGAGGTTTTATTTTTTTAAAAAAATGAGATATTACAGTAGAAAACGATTTTATTGTTGGTTTTTAGGCCTAGAAAAAGGCAACTTAATGACAAAGTTGCAAAAAAAAAGTAAGACTTTCCAATATATCCAAAAAAATAAAAAATAAAATTATACGTACTTTTTATACACTTTGAAGACAAAGCTGCAAAGCATACTCTTCTTTTTTAAGAAAATAACGGAATAATAACTATATGTATAAGATTTCATCCATTTTTAATGCCAGAAAAATTAGCCTAATTTAAAATGTAAAACTATTCTGTATAATTAAACTATTTTTTAATTAAAATTTGCAATAGGATGTTAATAATATTTCACTTTTTAATTGTCATATACCATACTCCCTCTATTCTTAATATAAGATTTTGATAGCTAATTAGTGGTTAATAAGAAAATTATTTTAGATATTTGAAACAAATTTGATTTTTCCAAAATATCATTTCAAAAATCATGTGCATTGTAACTATATATTAATGAAACCTCTTACTATGTGTAATTAATATGAATATTTTGAGACAAAAATATAAATTTATGAAGTAAAATGGATTAAAGACTTATATTTAAGGCAAAAGTAAACCCCTTATTTAGTTATAGGAGGTACTATTATATAAGTGTATCAGGTTACATTTTTATTAGATCAAGGGGTTTTTTTTTTTAAATTTAGAGCGTAAAGGATGTTTGGCTCTTCAAACAAATACATCTCCCGATATTTAAATTTGTGTTTTTCTTTTTATAAAGTTAAGACCGCTTAGTAATCAACATAGTTCGTTGTGTGTCTTGTTATTTAAAGCAACAGAATGACCCTTTTTAGACCAAAATAATTAGTTATATGTCTTTAACAGTTGCTTAAAATTGATAGAAACATATGCAGACTCCTTTTACGAACACACCCACACAGAGCAATTTATATATGGCAACGTATACCTCGCTTATTTTTCCCCCCTTATGCTTTGTTTCTTTATATCTTTCTATTTTGAACACATCTCGATCAATAACAACGTATATCTATCTCTTGGACGGGTATCATTGTGGTATTTGGGAAAATATATGTTTCCTGTAAAAAACATTTTAGTTATATAGCTTTTAAACATCGAAAACTCTCTCTCTCTCTCTCTCTCTCTCTCTCTCTCTCTATATATATATATATATATATATATATATATATATATATATATGAACCTATATGTTATTATGTGGTGGGTAAAGAATTGTGGTTACGTGGAAAGGACTTTATTGAAAGAGGTAAAACTTACCTTAATAATCTTTACCTTAATAATCTCTATATATTTTGAGGATTACTCTCTAACTCTGGCTGAATATATAAAAAAAATTATTAAATCACTACACACACAAACTACTGAAAGCTGCAGGATCTATATGATGTGATCCATAACAAAACAGCTTCTGGTCTTAAACTTCATACAATATATACATGACACGTTTGAGTTGTGGTTTAAACACCCATGCATATATAAACAGGATCGAAGAGGAGACAGTGAGGCATGTAAATATAAATATGTATGCTGCTGGTTAATTAATTAAGGAACTTATTGCAGTGCTCATTGTCACCCTCTCTAATTATTTTCAACCCCACCCACAAAACCACAACTCTTCACCCACCAAGAATTAAAACATAGCTATGTTCATATATATATATATATAGTGCTTAGTGGGGGCTTGAAAGTTGAATTTGTATGTATGAAGGTTTGAAAATAAAATGAGCAATGGAGAAAGAAGGGAGGCAAGAAGAACACGATTCCTGGGATTTTAATTAAGAGATATTGGTGGGTATGAGGTTCTGTGTTTGCCACTTTACCTCTCGCATGCTCTCGAACTTGTACCTCTAATGGACTTGGGTGTCTCACTCCTTTAATCTTGTCCCTATGCACCTCTAACACAATATCCATATATATATATTGGACATGGAAGTCATATATATATATATATATATATATATATATATATATATATATATATATGACTTCCATGTCCAACTTGCTCACTTAAGAATCACGCAACCACAAGTACTACTAATTAATGAAATTAGTTATTACTATTTGGTTAGATCGAGTGGAAGTAGAACAGGGACTTGGAGTTCTGTAAGCTGATATATTTTGATTGATAATGTTGGATTGACAATATTGAATTTTTTTGAGTTTCAACCAAACTTGTCCTTCAAGATTATAGTGTTTTTCTTATATCTTATATTCGTACTAAACTGTTACAATGTCTTAGAATTAAATATATAGCTCTGATCTTTTTTAACAGTTTACTTTGCAGAAAGAACCCAACATACTCCCTGCCATCCTTTATAATAAGAAGGTTTTTGGGTTTATAATATAAGTATTTCGGAGAGCTATTTATGTTGTCAATTTTACCTCCATAATTAATGTTTAAATGTAATTTTTTATATTTTTCTCTCTCTTTCAAAATCTTATTATTAGGACTAAAGTTGAAAATTTTTGTCAAAATTTAAAACAGATTTCATGAGTTACCTTATTCTGTGTCTTGGTTAGTATGAAATAGTTGACAGTGCCTAGAGAGAGAGAGAGCACTACCTTCCATCTCCTTTCTCACATAGAGAGAGAGTACTACCTTCCATCTCCTTTCTCTGTGTCTCTCCCTCCTCTTTGATCTCTCTATTTTAATTTGTTCTGCATCAGTTACAGGGTCCTACATTTAAATAGCTCATTTTTTTTATTCGCTTATTTTGCAGAAAGAACCCTAGATATACTATCTTCTTCTAGGTTTTACAGCAGAAAGAAACCTAGAATTGTTGTTAGTGGAGGGTAAAAGCAAAGTACTACTACTGCGTTGGTCCAACCAGATGTTAATTATTATTAGAAATTACTTAGGTTTGACTCTCCATAACTTTGAAGCGTAAAAAGTTAAAACTGTGTAATTGACTTGAAACGTGGGAATTAATAATAATGGCCTCACTATGTCCGCCACTATAAAGTGAATTCTTGAATCTGTGACAGGACCCCAATATATATAAATTAATTTCAAAGGGAAAAAAAAAAAGACAAGAAACTGATGATGAGGATGAGCTATAGAACTAAAATCCACAATTTGATTGGCCACTTCAAAAAGAATCCCACTACTAATTAAGAAGCAAGCACGTTGGCCAAACTTTTCTAAAGCAGCAATCATGTAGCTTTTTAAGATGGGGTATGGTTAATCCCAAGTTAGAAACTTTAGTATGCCTTTTCTCTTCCTCTTTTGACTTTTTTTTAAAGATCATAATTAATTAACTAATCAGTAAACTTGTCTGTGCATGAACGGAGTCCATGTATTATGTTTCTTGTTGAGGCAGTAAAAGTTATAGCTTGCAAATTGTGACAAGAAAAAGTTTGAAATGACAAATAAAAATGAAGGCTTTTATCAGTTTGGCATTGATTATTCCATTAATCTCCTTATCTCTTTTATAATGCCTCCCCATTATGAAGTGAACTTCACTAGTGGAGTGCCTCGCACTTTCAATTATTTCCCTTCTACTGTATAATCAACATGATATAATTTTGAAACTAAAGATATCTTATCTCCGGAAGTAATTAATATATATATATATATATATTGAAGACATCCCAACTATACGCATGCACACAATTGAATAATTAAGTAGGTCAATGAATAGTTGTTGTAGTGACAGCTTTTCTCACTTCACTTAGCTTGAGGTTTTGAATTCGAATCCAACATTAACATGCTTATGTTTAGATTAATTGTCATAAAAATGAAGTAGGAGATATCTCTATTAATAACTTAAAATGTCAGATGATTAAAGCATTTAATTAAAATAAGGACGGCTTGGAAAAAGGTGTTAATGTAGGTTAAAATTTTAAATCATTAATGTAAAAAAGTTAAATTTATATAAATTTATCCTATTCATAAATTATAAAAAAGAGGTTTTTGCCTCATATTTCCTACAACCTTCTTTTACTTTATTAATTTTTCTTCACGTATTTTTTTGCCAACTCTTCACATATTTTATTAGGCTCTATATTGCTTTCGCATATATCATGGGAAAAAATCTTAATTAAATTTAATGAGATATTTATAATTTTAATTGCGTGTGGCGACATTTAAATTGTAAATGGTGTAAACAAACCAGCCAGTAATATTTGATAGATATTAGTAAGTGCGTGTGAGGTGTTGCTCACTGCCTTTCCATCCAATCCACTAGGCATGTTGCAATTTTTTGGGCAAAATAATGATTTTTTTTACTTTTTTTTTTTTTAAAAAAAAATTGGTCCTTATCAATAGAAAGTGAACGCTTCTTCATACTAGAGAGTAGAGAGTGATATTGCCATGGTTTTAAAACATTGACTGGTAATTGATTAATGATTGCAAATACTTTCCTAGAACTGTCAAGACTTGAATCACTCGTTTAAGGAAGGGGGATTTTTACCATTCACGTTGTCATAATTAATTCACATAAATTAATGAAATTAAATAAGTTAATATTTATAAAAAAATGTGTGTTAATCTTTATAAAACAACTCCTTTATTTTCAACCATTTATATTAGAAACTATATATAGTTTGGGAAAAATAATGATTGAGGGAGACATCGGAGACTGTGATCTTGATCTTTCGTTGATAACTAAAGTAAATTTTTCAACTAATTCTTACATTAAGTGGAATATAGTATATTACTCTTTTTAATTTTTAATATACGATATATTTGAGAAGTTGATTTTTGGTTCTAAATATAAAATACTATTTTTATATTTATTAATCTTTTTCTAATTTACCCATATTGATGGAGAGGAAATAAGAGAATTAATGAAGATGACTAGAATATTTTAAAAAATACATGTCATATGAACTAACTTAACAAACTTCTTTAATCTAATTAAATTAGGTAAATATGTCTTTTATTAAGAATCATGGGGAATATACTTTCTTTTAGCCTTTAATATAGGAAGAATTGCTTAAAAATACATTGGGGGCAAATTAATTGCTGAATGCTACAATGGGTGATCTGTTGCACACGATGAGAAATTGTTTGCACTTTCGTATGGAAGCTTTTTGTACATACGGAAGATGGTTGCACACAACGGAAGCTCTATTGCATATGATGGATGTTTGTTTTATGTATGGTACCATTTAGCAATTAATTTACTTCCAAGCTATTTTAAGCTATTTATAAGATACACTTTAATAAAAAAATTCAGTTACAAAATGGATCTTATATCAAAATCTGGAGTTAGAAAATAAAAATATAAAGCGGGCTGATTTCTTTTCAAGTTGGACTGGCATCTCAAACTCAAAATTGGGCTCTGCCATCGCATTCTCTGTAGTTTGATAATGGGCTACGGCCCATTATTAAATGTGCTCCGCATTCCTTAATTTATAAGATCGCTTGAATTGATTCTTGACGAGAAGAATCCAAATTTCTTAAACGACAGCGTCTTACCTTTTCAAATGTCCTTTGAACTCTCGTCATGGGGATTTTGTTTTTATCTACATCTATTGCAGACTTTTTTCCATCATTGACCAGAAGAATCTCAAATTCCAGAGAACAAGTTGTTAAATATTAGAAATTATAATATCCCATGTATATATCAAAGACATTTTCAGCTCATGAAAAAAATTGAGAAAAAATGACTCAATTAAAATTAGTGTTAAGGTGCAAATCTATACATGAAATATTCTCCCATGTGCATCTGACCCTATAAAATTTCCTTGAGTGCAACAATACACATAAACTTTCTCAGATAGAGTAAAAATGCTATGTTCGTTGCTTATACCTAACGCTCATTACTTTAGTGTGGTATGACCTACTTGATATTCAGACATCATAAAGTAACATGCATTATCCAACTTGACGGACATGATATTTTTTATCCATTCGGGGGCGTTCATGTGTATTGCTGCGCTTAAAAAAACCTTATAGTGCTAAAACAGGCTTAAAAGACTGACTAAGAAATCAATATATTATTATCTGATGAAAACAACACTGAACGAATCCTTTTGTATCACAACCCACATATATATATAGGCTTAGTTTATCCCTAATTGGGACATTCTTGTAATTTTACACACTGTACAAAACTAACTAATACACATATATTGTAACTTTATTTATTCTACACTCCCCCTCAAGTTGGGCACTTTGTATTCATAGGTTCTCATCTTATCTAGTATGTAATTATTTTGTGAACTTCCAAGTGCTTTCGTTAGAATATCAGCAAGCTGCTCTTCTAAACGGAGATGTCCAAACTCTATCATGCCTTCTACTAACTTCTGCCTTACAAAGTGACAATCTATTTCGATATGTTTGGTTCACTCATGGAAAACGGGGTTCGTTGCAATGTGAATAGCCAATCAACTGTCACAATACACTTTCACAAGTTCTACTCTCTGAATATCCAACTCTTTTAATAATCCCACAATCCAAGTAAGGTTAGCCACCGCTATTCTTAATGCCCTATATTCTGCTTCAGTAGATGATATAGATATCATGGTTTGTTTCTTGGATTTCCAGTAAATTAATGATCCTCCCAGCTTTACCAAGAACCTAGTAACAGATTTTCTTGAATACGGACATGCTCCATGATCAGAATCGCAAAAGCACTCAACATTTAGTGAATGTTCTGCTGAAATGCATACACCTCTCCCTAGACTATCCTTGAGGTACCTTATTAGCTTCAATGCAGCCTTCATATGTGACTCCTTGGGCTCTTGCATAAACTGGGACATCGATCACCTGTATAGTAAAGGAAATGTTAGGTCTGGTTAAAGTCACGTAGAGTAACTTACTAACCAATCTTCGGTAGATTCCAGGATGTTGTATGTAGTGATCTGACTTTGTTTCAGCAGCGGAAAGCTTTAAGTTTTGTTCCATGGGAGTCACTACAACTTCATCTTCCTCAAAATCTGTCTCATCAATCAACTCACTAGCATTTTTTCTTTGATTAAGAAGAATTCCATACTTTGATCTCAAAATTTCTAAATCGAGGAAATAATTTAATACTCGAAGGTCTTTTATTCTAAATTCAGTATGGAGAAACTTCTTTATAGCATTTATTTCTTCTAAATTATTTCCAGTGATCATCAAATCATCAACGTAAGCCAACACAAAAACTACATTATCATTATTTTGTTTTTGGAAAAGAGCATAGTCATGGTTATTTTGTATAAAACGACCCCTAATTAAGGACTGAGTTAGTTTCTCATTCCATTGTCTTGAAGCTTGCTTCAAGCCATACAATGATTTCTTAAGCTTACATACCTTATGGTGGTCTCCCTTAGATTCAAAACCTTGAGGTATAGTCATATAGATTTCCTCATATAGCTCTCCCTGCAAGAAGGCATTTTCCACATCTATTTGGTGTATAGGCCAATTGTAAACAACAACTAATTTTAAAATAGTTTTAATAGTTACAATTTTCATAACCGGAGAAAATGTTTCATAAAAATTAATCCCTTTCTTTTGATTGTATCCTTTTGCAACTAATCTAGCTTTAAATTTGTCTAATGTACCATTAGATTTATACTTAGTTTTAAACACCCATTTACAACCAATTGGTTTCTTACCTTTGAGAAGATGAAATATCCTCCATGTCTTATTAGCCTCCAAGGCTTTAATTTTAGTTTGTATTGCCTTGACCCATCTAGGGTCTTTGGAGGCTTGCTCATAAGTATTGGGTTCAATTTCCTTGTCAATAGCAGATAAGTATACTTTGTAAGAAGAAGACAAATCATCATAATTAATAGAATGAAGTAGAGCAGTATGGTTTTGTAAATCATCATATTCAGAAATCATATTCCTAAGTGGTCTAACATATTGTGTAGGAGTTAAAATCTCCATAAAATCTATAACATTATTATGGTTATGTTCTGTTTCAGGTTTAGTCAGTGGCTGATTCCCTTCATGCACATGTTGCTTATCATTATATCTTTCTTTAGATTTCTGAACATCATATTCATAGATAAAAGGATCATTTATATTGCTCACTCCCCCTTGATGCTTAGCTTCTAGGTCTCTAAAAGGGAATTTATGTTCTATAAATGTTGCATGCCTAGTAATAATAAGTATTTTGGTCTTGATATTATATAGGATATACCCCTTTTGTGTAGTTGGATAGCCTAAAAACACACATGGTTCAGCCCTTAGCTGACATTTATCAGTTCAAATTAACAGCAAATACAAGGCATCCAAACACTTTTAAATGATGCAAAGAAGGGTGCTTATGATGCAGAATTTCATATGGAGTGAGATTATGCAGTCTTTTAGAAGGGTTTCTATTAATTAGATATACCGCCGCTCTAATTCCCTTACCCCAGAATTTAATAGGCATATGAGAGTAGAGTATGATGCTCCTAGTAACATTCAAAAGGTGTCTATGCTTTCGCTCTACTATACTATTTTGTTGAGGGGTAAAAGGACAAGACCTCTGATGAATAATCCCTTTATTAGCTAAGAAATCACCAAGCTCTCGGTTTACAAACTCAGACCCATTATTAGTTCTCAAACACTTAATTTTATGAGTGAACTGATTTTCAGCATAGGAAATAAACGTTTTCAAATGGTGTGCAGATTCAGATTTATGATGCATCAAGAAAATCCATGTTCATTTAGAGAAATCATCAACTAGTGTTAAGAAATATTTATGCCCTTGATGTATGGGGGTTCTATAGGGGCCCCACTCATCAGCATGTAGCAATTGGAAACAATATTCAGATTTACTAGAACTAGCATTAAATGGTAATCGAGTCATTTTAGCTTGGATACAAATCTCACACTCATCAGGAAAACCAGTACATTTAGCTGTCTTTATATCATTCAAATATGTTAAGACATCAATAGGGGCATGCCCTAATCGACAATGCCATAGAAAACCATTTTTAGAACCTACAGTGTCATGCTTATTAGTGACATTGATACTTTCAGTATTACATTCTTTTCACAGAAAATATAAGCCTCTAGTAAGGCTACCAGTCCCTCTGGTCATTGTACATGTCCTGCAGGACACAAAAATGAGGGAAAAAGGAAACAACAAGTTTGCTATCGAGTGCAAATTTAGTAATAGAAATCATATTGTTGCAAAATTCTTTCACATATAAGACATTCTTTAAGAACATTTTTTTTATTAATTCTTACTTCTCCTATATGAGTTATGAGAATTCTTTGTCCACTAGGTATTCTAACCCATTTTGGCATACCAAGATATGACATACTTGTATCTAAGAATGTTAGGTTACTTACTATATGACAACTCGCACCAGAATCTAAAATCCAATCATTACTAGAGTGAGTAGACAAACATAGAGTTGCAGCTTGAATGCTCCCAGCTGCCTCAGATGGATCCAAATCCTTTTTCAACATCTCCAAAATTTGCTTGTACTGAGTAGGAGTGAACAAGGAAGATGACACTGAGTTCTGGACAGTAGAGGAGTTTTCATTTACATTAGTTCCCTTGGTAACGGAATCACCTACGGCAGGGTTGGCCATATCATCTGAAGGCTCGTTGAATTTAGGTATAGGGAAACCAGGTGGGAATCCAATCAGGTGATAGCAAGTTTCCCTCTTGTGTCCTCTTCTATTACAGTAAGTGCACACGTCCTGTGAACATCCTCACCCATGTCCTCTCACTCGACCTCTGCCTCCTCTATTAGCATTAGTTGTCAGGATGGTCCCTTCAGAAGGATTGAGTGGGGTTTGATAGGTCATATTTCTTTATGTTTCCTCTTGAATGATCATCGAACATGCCTGATTGGAAGATGGCAGCGGGTTCATAAGGCTTCGTACATGGTAGAATCCTTCATTAAGTCCCATTAGAAACTGAAAGAGCCGCTGCTCCCAAATTATTTTAGAATAATCTTGGGAAGACTTGCACCAGTAGCTTGGAATTGGTACAAGAGTGGCATGTTCGTCCCATAATTCCTTCAATTCCGTGTAGTAGGAAGAGACTAAGAGATTACCTTAGACAAGGGAGTTAATGGAGTGATGAAGAGAGAAAGTTTTCGCACTATCCACTATATCAAACCATTCCTTTAAATCCACCCACACTAGGAGTGCATTATGTGAGAATACCATCCCACTTGCGATTTCCTTATCGACACAGTTAATTAGCCATGATAACACAACTGAGTTGCAACGATCCCACTGGCTACGATGCATGGTTCCTGATCTTCACAGAGGCAAGTTCCATCAACGAAGCCTAACTTGTTCTTCCCATGGAGAGCAAGGTTCATTGACTTGCTCCACACAGCATAATTCTGTGATCCAGTTAAAATTTGGGACGCCAGGGTGACAACAAGAGTATCTGTAGGTAGCAGATACAATGGGTGTTGGAAATCAACACTGGTGGATTTAGTCTCTGTAGACTCTACCATTAGGAGTTAAACCAAGAAAAGAGAAGAAGGGCGCAACGAATTTTACGTACTAATAGGAAAGTTGACTGGTAGAAACTTAGGTAAATTGTTTCTTCTGATCCAGATAGGCACTGATGTCTTAATGACAAAGCAAAGACTCATCGACGGGGAACAATGACTATCTTTGGATGTAGTGTTGGACTCACCGGTGGAATCTTCAGGGACGAGCTATGTTTCTGATCTATTTGAATCTCATGGCATTCCGGTTGTATATGCCGATGTTGTTGTCCATGAACTTGAGATTTTCTGAATTTCTCTTCTTGGTTCAAATCGTTGGCCACAATCTCCTTCTCATTTTCCAGATATGCTTCTATGCCCTTCCGAATCGGAATTCTCCAGAAATGTAGTTGGTTCTTACTTGAGGTCTTGGAACTTCCAAGAATCTCGATCAACAATGTAAGAAACCGCAAGATCGCTTCGATTAGATCATGATTCTTTGATCTTGAAACTTTGCAAGAATCGACATGAACAAAATCGGATTCGCAAGAAACACGCCTCTTCAAGAACCTTTAAGCGTTTCTTCTACTTGAAATCCATCAGCGTCGTGGTAGTGATGGAGATTGGCGGTGGTCAAGAATCGGCGTTGTAGCAGGGATGGAGATTGACACTCTGCCCTAATTTCCCTTGATGAAGATAGAGTCGTATATCCGACTGGAATTTTACAGAAAGAAAGAGGAAGTCAGTGAGATTGGATCGGGTTAGGTTGCAGACTCTGCTTACCCGTTTCGTCACCTGATACCCGTGGGCTCTGATGCCATGTTAAAACAAGCCCAAAAGACTGACTGAAAAATCAATATATTATTATCTGATGAAAATAACATTGAACGAATCCTTTTGTATCACATCCCACACATATATATAGACTTAGTTTATCCCTAGTTGGGACATTCTTGTAATTTTACACACTGTACAAAACTAACTAATACACATATATTGTAACTTTATTTATTCTACATATGATGTCACATGAGAAAATTCTTCATGTATAAATTTGCACCCTAACCTTACATATTATGATACTCACGATCATATTTGTTTTTAGTTAATTACTTTTGATAGTGGATTAGCACTTGCATGAATCATTCTTGTATGATCACTAGTGATTATTGAACTTGAGTTACTATATTTTTAACCATCGGTTGGTTTAATCATATTTGAGAGTAAATATGACCCCTTTTCATCAATCAGATTCAATTAACTAATATCTCTATTTGCTTCATATCCTCCCTATTCTTATAAGTTGGTGACATATTGCTCACGTCATTAGTGTGTAAGCAAGCAACTAATGTTTGACATAGTAATTTGATCTCTCTTTAATCTCAATCAATTTCATGCATAGAGTTGTGTTGTTGGATGTGGACAAGCTCTTTTTGTGATTCCTGAGGCCACATCCTTCTCCTCTCCTCTCTTTGCTTTTCTTTTCCCTGCTTTTGGATTATTGAGATATCCATCAAAAGAATCATAATTGATGACAACCCAACTTTGCTCAAGTGACTTTTGATTCATACAACCTCTCTCTCTCTCTCTCTCTCTCTCTAGCAGTAATAATATTCCTTTCTTCACATATGAAACAAAGCATGCCATTCTTCAGTACATATAATCAGCATATGCTTTTCCGTGAAACAACCTCTTCTTTCTGGACCCACCTAGTCCAACCACATAAAAACACACACACACACATGTTGTCCTATTTTGTATCATATCTTTTTTCAGTTCAGATCAGTTTAGTGGGAGAAATTATGCTGCAGAGAACAGTTATTTTTAGCAGATACACGCTTGGGAAATTTATGGTGGGATTGTGGTGGTGATCAGTGATGGCCAATGATCAAATTTTTATTCTAGTGATCCAAACTCTGGAGAGAAACCAAAACAAAACCCTAGATAGAAAATCTCAAAGTGTGATTTAACCGTATTATGTTTAAGATTTGTTGTTGGCCATTATTATTAGCCATCCTTTTCCTTTTCTTCTCTGCTTTTCTTTCTTAATTTTTTCTGGGGGCGGAAAATTTCTTTTTTCTTCTGCTGGAATACACATCGCAGCACTGTCAAAGCAAAAAACATTCCCTTTGGAATCATTCCTTTATGAGAGAGACCTTTGTTCATTTGCTTTCATTTTACACACACACACACACAACAGATAAAAGAGATCTCACAGCACGTTTTTGCAGTTGTCATAAAAGAAAAATCTTTACTTTATAGAGTAACATCTTTTGAATCATACGTGACATGCATACTTGGTGTATAATCATCAGATCAGTCTTTGATGAGGTTGTAGGGTGAAGATTCTTGATGTGTTTGGATTGTCTTAGAAATCAATGACGTGTTTGGTGGTAAGTGTTAAAACGTGTTGAGCAAACAAGAATTATTGCTGTTTTGATAAGAGGTTTTGTGATTTTATGAGACATGGCCGATCGGTTCTCTTTTTAATGGTATGCTTTGATGGCTTTCTTTATAGAAAAACATGGGGTCCGAAAATCCATTCCTAGATTCTTTGATTCCTTCATCTCTACGTGGAACAAAGAAGAATCTGCCAATCGCATCACACAAATAAAACCTTCTGATAAAGAAAAAATCGAAGTGTGGAAGAGAGGAGAAGAAGAAGAATAAAAATTCCAACAGAAGCATGGCATGGCCATCATCAAGTTAACATTTCTTTTCTTTTTTCTTTCCTAGAAAGCTTCCCGTAGAATTAAGAAAGTTGCATCGATTATTCATTATGGTGGGCCTACCGGTTTCAGAAGGGAATCATAGAGAAAACAGCGAGATAAAAACAAACCATATACTTTACCTTTTCTTTTTTTAAAATTTTTCTCTTCTTTTAAGACTCAAAATTGAATTGGGTTATCTTTCTTTGTTTTTGTTGCATCAGAGAGATTCTAACTCTATCCCACTTCTTTCAAGTCAAAGAAGAAAGACTAAGGGAGGGAGACAATATTTTACTATATTGGTCTTTAATATAAGTGTCATTTAACTTTTTTTAGATTAAAAAAATTAAATAAATTATATTAAAGTATTTATATTTATCATTTTTCTTTAAACTTATTTGTCTGACTTATAAACTGATATATAATCTAATGATACACTACATACATTATGATTTATTAACTTATTTAATTTTTTTAATCTCTATTAAAAAAATTAACTGACTCTTATATTAAAGCCAAAAAATGAGTATAAAAGAGAGAGTTTTATAATGAAATGGGATAAGAGAGAAGAAACAATAGCCATAATAGGTAATGGCATATATTCCCCCAACAAAACCCCACTTATGTTTCCTGATATGAGGGGAAGAGAGAGAGAGAGAGAGAAGGGGGGGGGGAGGGAAGGACATTCCAAAATCTCAAGTCTATAAAGAGAAGAATAGCCTCCATAAACTGACTCATACGTAAAAAGGATAAGAAAATAAAAGCAAATGGATATGCAAAACTTGCAAAACCAAAGTATGCATTTGGTTCTGTCCACTGATGCAAAGCCTAGGCTGAAATGGACTCCTGAGCTTCACCAAAGATTTCTTGACGCCATTAAACAGCTTGGAGGGCCAGATAGTGAGTATAGAGTGTGTGTGTGTGTGTTTTTTCGAGTTTATCTACCTCTTCTGTTTGTTTACTTTTATTTTTTCTCTTTTGGCACTAAACTTTATAGTTCAATACTATATGTGAGCAGAGGCAACACCCAAGAGTCTTTTGAGAGTGATGGGCATTCCAGGGCTTACTCTGTACCACCTGAAGAGCCACTTACAGGCATTTCCCTTTTTTTTGTGCAATGATTGTATCCTGTCATTATTTGCTCTTTTTGATGGATCTGCAATTCAGGCAGCTAAATCTTTATCAGTTTTCTGTTCCTGGTTACAGAAATTCAGGCTTGGAAAAAGCCAGCGACTAGAAACCTGTTCTGACAGTAAACAAGGTTATTTATTGCAATAATTACAGTTTAAAAGTAATAACATGATGATTGATGATTCTATCAAATGGTATAGATGGCCTGTCCTCTAATGCCCTATTTCTTGCAGACCACAGAGAAATCCAGAGCAGTGTCAGCCATTGCAAAAGGGAAATCTGTATTAGGACCCAGAATCAGATGACTGAGTAATAGCCAGAAACTGATCTATTTTGCCTGTTCTTTCTTATCTTTTTAATGATTTGGAGGAAACTGATATTGCCTAGAGCATATCATTGATCAAATTCTGTGTTTATCAAAAGCTTGCAGATAGCTCAGGCTCTTCAAATGCAAATGGAAGCACAGGGAAAACTTTATGAACAACTTGAGGTAGCAGCACATATGATCTGAACTTTGCTTCTATTTGAACTCTTGCTCAAGCAAAAGTACATGTCAATAATCAATAAAGATTGAAACTTTCAGGTGCAGAGGCATTTGCAGCTTCGAATTGAAGCTCAAGGGAAGTATTTACAATCAGTGCTCAAGAAAGCACAGGAAACACTTGCTGCTTATAGTTCTTCTTCCACTTCTGGTACACAACTTGCAAAAGCCGAGCTTTCTCGGTTAGTGTCCACGATCAACAATGCTGTTCCTAGTTCTCCGATCTCAGAACTGACAGAAACAAGAGGGTTGAGTTCTAAAGATGGGAAGAGGAAGCAAAGCAGAGGGATTATGTGTTCACTGGAAAGTTCCTTGACATCTTCTGAGAGCTCAGGAATAAAAGAAGACAAGCAGCAGCCCAAAGATGAAACAGGAGACCTTCAAAAATCTAATAGTACCACTTCAGTTGAACTTCCATTAATGGCTTTTCGTTCAGTGGATGAAGCATTAAATGGGGATGCAAGTGATGAATCTAGTGGGAGAAGGAGAAGTGGAGGAGCCAATTATGATGGGGAAACATGTGTTAACAAGCAGAGAAAAATTGAATTGTCAGAAATGCTTGACTTGAACAGGCAATACCAGAGTGATATTGATTTGAATCACTGTTAAATGATCAGTTATATGGCTTTCAGGAATCATGAAACCAGATGAGTTCCTTTCATTATATATAACATGTGCCCCAGAAAAACCTTTTAGAAGAAATATTATGTTCATAAACTATGTATTTAATATACTGGAAGGTTTTGGCCAAAAAAAAAAAAAATATATATATATATATATATACTGGAAGGAAAGAAATTTGATCTCGTGTACTGTCATGATAAGCATAGTACAAATACTGGCTAGTTTCCTGTATGCCAATACGCCAAGTAATAACGGCCGGGCAGATATTTGTTAAAATCATGAAGGTTTTAGCTAAGGGTAGCTTAGTTTATATATCATACATATGCTTATAATAAAAAATTTAAGGCAGAAGAGAACATCAAGAAAAAATCATTGGTAAAATCATGGCACTCCAAAACACATGGTGCTGTAAAACTTGAACAGATGGGGGTCACGGATCAAGGGAGTTAAGTATATACAGTTAAAATCTGTTATTAAATCTGATACGGACTGGCCGATTCAGCCCAGAAACCGGTGAACTGATCTGGAAACTGGTCTGATGTAGGGTAGTGACTCGGTAATTAAAAAAAAATCAATTTTTTTATAAAATTTTTCTTTATAATTTCATATTAATAAGTCTGAAATCTTCATTTTCTCACTAGTTTAGTCTCAGGTTAGCTCCAACCTGACTCCGGTCTGACCTATTGACCTTTGACCCAATACCCCGACCTATCATTTCTAGGTCCAATGGAATTCATAGGTATAGGAAGAAGTCCTGTCAAATAGAGATTTTTTTTTTGACTATCTTTCGATTGTTAATACGATATATAAGGACCGCTACTATAAAAAGTACTACACCCTTGATCGTGAAATATCGATTGCTTGTTGAACCCTGTGAATTGCGTGAAAGTAGAATACTCCAAATTCGGGAGTCCAAGAGTTTTATAAAACACTCTTGATGGAAAAAAATGTGAATGATAATAAATTTAGTTAAAATTGAGAATCAAAGACTTGTTTTCAATGGCGATTAAAAATCATGATTTTTTATGGTATGGAAAGTAAGTATAAGAAAACTTGTGTCTTATGGTGAGTAGCTCCAAGCAGCGAGCACTAAATCATCATGTTCCTCTCGTTACAAATCATGTAACTCATCCAATAAAAGTTCCGTCAGGATCATAATTAAGCTTCTGTATTTTGATACTTCATCTGATTGCTCTTGCGAATTTGGAGTTCCTCTTCCCTAAAAAAAAAAAGAAAAAAAAAACTCAAATGGTTGTTAATTTACTTTAGCAGCACAAGATGCTTCTTTAGTGTACAAGCTTGAAGAAGAGTTTTTGATTGATTTTATTAGGGTAAGTAAACTCTAGTTATTAGAATAACAACATCACGTCAACATTAAGAAAGGAAAAAAAAAAAAACTTTTTAGCTCAAACCCTAGCACAAATAATACAAGCATTGAACAAGAATTTGGAGAACAGAAAACACCATTTATTTATTTATTTCCAGAAGATATGACTAACACTACTTTGTAAATGTGCCTATACAGATTCTATCTCCAAATGGAACCCAAAAAAAAAAAAAAACTTCCCTAATTCTCTACCTCAGAATCACCTCTTGGACTTGATGAAGCATCACTAGAATTATCAGAAGGAGCTTGGTTTGAATTCTCACTTCTAAAGTTGAAGCTCACCCAAATTTCTCTGCCAACCCTCCTTCTCTCTCCTCCTTCTGCTTCTTCTTGTTCTTCTTCTTCATCTCTCTTGCCTGCTTCTTTCTCAGCCACAGGGATCTGGTATCTACAAACAGGGCAAGACCCATGAATTCCCAACCACTTCTCTATGCAATTCTGATGAAACTTGTGCTTGCAAGGCATCTCTTTCGCCACCCCACCAACCTCCCATTCCTCCAAACAAATCACACACTCGCCGCCGCCTTCTCCTTCTCCGATTTCCACACTCGGCATCGCCTCTATAGACTCCTTCGACGCCGGCGGATGCCCACTTTTCATGCCAATTTCTTGGAACAGAGTCTCGAGGCTCGAAGTACCGTCAATCACCACCATGCCCTGCGTAAAGGGGTTGATCAAGATCACTCTTTCTCTCTCGCCATGGGTATTATTACTATTTTCTGAATTTGTGGCTTCCTGATTTGGGTCTTGATTGTCTTGTCTTGAAGAAGAATCGGTGGAGAAGCCTAAAATGAAGGGTAAGAAAACAGAGAGTTCTCTGAATCTGAACAAGCTTTCAAAGAGGGACGAATTCTCAGAAACATTGGATTCAGAAGCCATTTTTTTATCACTCGGAAAATCTAGGCGAGAGAGGAAGAAGGTAGTGATCAATACTAGATTTTGAATTGCACAGTGAGGAAGAAACTAAGGAGGGTAGTGGGCAAGAATGAAGAGAGATATATGTGAAACAGAGAGACGATGAGCGACCACTGATGAGCGAAGGTGTAAGTGTCGGAATTGTTACGGGATAATTTCTTCATGTTTATCTTCTTTCCAGGTTCTTCTTTCGACTTTCTTCTCACTGATTTAAGTCAGAATTGCGTCAAATCTTAACTATGTGCTTGTGATTAGGAATTTAATTAATAATTATACATCAAACCCTATCTAATTCAACCCTAATATTTTTATTTCTCTCACAAACCAATGTGCATTTAACTGGTGGGTACTTGTTCAGCTATTGAAGATTCTTAAACATTTCAAATAAAGCAAGTAGCACGTGGCTTATGTTTTTATTTTCTTAAGCAGAATGACCCCAAAAAAGAAGACAAAACGACTGACAGGTCCCAATGACCCAAAAAACGGAAAAAATATTAATTCAAATTTCTCTAACAAAATGGTTCCTAAGAATTGAAATGTGATTAAACGAGAATTTGAAATGATTGTGTTACCTTTAATTATTTATAAGTGTTTATCATAATTTTAATAATTATTTATGTCTATTTTTACAAGTGTATTAGTCATTTTGATAACTGTATTTTTATACTCGAAGGATTTTAGAAATTTTATAAGTCCCAATTTTCACAACTGCTTATCAGAATTTTAAAAACTTATTGTGCCAATTTTGACAAGTGCATAAATTATTTTAACAACTGCATTTTTATTCTCAGAGGACTTTAAAAATTTCACAAGTCCCAACTTTCACAATTGCTTGTCAAGAATTTAGCAACTTATTGTGGCAATTTTAACAAGTGCATGAATCATTTTGATAACTACATTTTTATACCCAGGGGATTTTAGAAATTTCACAAGTCCCAACTTTTTAAATTTGACAAGTGTACATTCCTTTTTTTTTTTTACAAGTGATTATGCCTACTTTGACAAGTGGATAGGTTATCTTGACAACTCAATTTTCGTTCCTACAGGAGTTTTGAAATTTTACATGTGCTAATTTTGACAAGATATTACGCCTATTTTCACAAGTCCTAATGCATATTTTCACAATTGCATGAGTTATTTTGATAAGCTGATTTCCTCCCTTGAGGAGTTTAGAAATTTCACATCCCGCCTATCACAACTGCATATCATAAATTTTAACAACCACTTGTGTCTATTTTGACAACTTTATGAGCGTACTTTCACAACTGAATATTATATCATATCCAAATATCATATAACATCTAAATATTAAGTTGTTTGAGTAAGTGACTATTTCCATCTTTATGCATCTTGTTCTTATCAAATCACCAATATATTGCATCTCATCTTCTCTACCATTTAAAAACTTCCCCCATGAAAGAAACAAAATAGATTCTTCCCTAAAGTACTTGCCATCTTTCATGACAATTTATAACATACACTTTGTATTAACAATTGCAACAACAATATTAACAACTAATATTGTACGTGTTAACAACAATTTTTTTGTATCATATTAGCGTTTTGTAAGCAAACAAACCTTCATATTATTCAATCATTCCCACTTAAAACATAGCAATCCCTCTATTACCATGCCGAAAAATTGAGCAAAAATTTACTAACCCTACCTAAACATACAATTCGTATTAACAATTGCAACATACAAATTAACAACTACAAATGCACGTATTCACAACACTTTTTTATTTTATTTTATATCAACATTTTTAAGCAAATACACATTCATCTATTCCCACTTAAAACAGAGCATAAATTTACTAACCCTACCCAAACATACACTTCGTATTAATAACTGCAAAATTCATATTAACAACTATAAATGCAAGCATTCACAACACTTTTTTTTAATCTTATATCGGCATTTTTAAGCAAACAAAGATTCATCACATTCATCCATTCCTACTTAAAACAGAGCAGAAATATATTGACCCTACCCAAACATAATGAAATCTGAACTTTAATGGTCAAGATAATATTTTTAGAAAAATCTTAGCACTACTTACCTAGAACAGAGTATATAGTCTACTAATGACCCCAAGCTCCAACCTAAACAACCCTTGAATATGAATTAAGCGGACATACACCAAAACAAAAAAAACAAAATCAATGTTTAGCCTCTAAGACAATAGATAAAAGCTGCAAACTCTCAGCTTTGCCTAGAAACAACACTTACTTTCCTTCCATGTTGGACCTACAAAGTTGATCACACCACCATAGCTTTCTTCGATTTTTTCTTTCTTGTGAATCATAATAAATGCGCACCAACTCCTCTACCTCTCCTTTCCATTTTTATTCATTAGGGGCCATCATATAATTTCACATTCTCAATTAAGCACATTTCAATCTCTAGGGACCTTTTTGGTAGAGGAATTTGGATTGAGACTTTTTTATAGTTTTTTTAGGTCATTGGGACCTGTCATTGATTTTTCCCAAAAAACAAATGTCACATGGCTCATTGGTATGTATTAATGAAGGAAATTAGTAGGAGTAAAATTGGCACCTTGGACATTTTTTACATAGGTTAAAAAAACCTTAAACCCCATCTTTTATAAAATTTAATAATTTTTTAACTTTATTCATACTTAATATACATAATATTATATGAAAACAAAGTCCATGCAATATAATAAGTGAATTTTTAAATTGTAAATGCACCTCAAAAATTTATTGAGGTATTCTATTAATAGGACCAAAAAAAAAAAAAAGCTTCTCTCTACCCTATAAATAGGACTAGAGAAGCAACATTTATTAGAAACATACTCCCTCTGACTCACAATATAAGTTACTTCTAGAAGAACGCCTTAATCCATAATATAAATTAATTAAAGAGTAATTAATTTTTATTCGTCAATTTTGCCCATGTATTTAATGTTTTAATGTGACTTTTTGCATGTTTTCTCTCATTTGAAACCTAATTTAATATGGGTAAAGTTGAAAAAAAATTCAATTTAAAATATATTTAATGAGTAAACTATAATTTCTTGGTTTTAAAGAATTAATTGAAGTGCTTTATATTATGGACCGGATAAAGTAGTAAAAATACACAATTAAATATCATCCCTTTCAGAATCCTAAATAGGTGTTAATATTTGTGACAGGTTTTGACTGTTTAAGTATAATGACTTGAGTTTAAATGTGTGGAAATGAAAAAAAACATTTCAAGGCTATTCTTAATTAAATCCGATAACATTCAAACATGAACCAATCAGATAGTGATATAAAGAAAAACCATCGATTACCTCATTTTCTCACCTATTTATTAAGCATCCCTGATATCTAGAGGTATTCAAAGTTTTCGCATCCCAATCTTTTTGTTCTAATCCCGAATTTTTTGATCCTGAAAATTTTCGGCACACAAAAATTAGGATCGAGAAAAATTATATTTGGGATTGAGAATGAGACTTCCCAATCTCGTCCCATCCTGAACACACATACTAAAAATTTCCTATATTTATATGTCCATAATATTATGTGCTTGTTTGGTAGAGCGATCTTGAATCTGGCTTATTATATAAGCCCGATTCACGTAAATCGAGACAAATCTTCTCCACATATTTATCTCGTAGACCGTGAAAGCACTTCGTAGACCGTAAAAGCACCTCGTAGACCGTAAAAGCTACCTCGTAGACCGTAAAAGTTATTTTGTATTCCGTGAATTACAATTCATAAACACTTATGAAATTTTCAACCGCTATTTCAAACAAGCTCATATATGTGTTCAAAGTGTGAGGTTGATTTTTTTTCCAGTTTTGACTATTCAATCTTATAATTTTTCCACATTAAGTCTTTATTGATATTGTTTTACTGTGCAGTATGTATGTTGTGTCTCTGATTTTAGTATTTTCCCCCTTTTTTTGTGTGTTTGAAAAATTACTAAATGGGTCATTTAACCTAAAAATGTTCTTTTTTCCTCAGTAAAATAATATATTGAATAAAAGATATACACTTATTAGAATTTTATCTTTTTTGATAATTTTTTTTTCAAAATTTTCGGGAAATCCTAATCCTGTTATAAGAAATCTGAATTTCAATTAGTATGAGAAATTTTTGGGATTGAAATCGAGACTGATTTCCTTATCCAGACTTTTTTGGGGATCGTCGCTGTAGAACACACCTACTCATATCATCCATTATATTCTTTTCATTATGACGTGGCATAATCACAAAAAAAATTTGTGTATTGTCCCAACCCCTAACTTCAAAATTCAAATCATTGTATAATGTCCCTTTTCGCGACACGTAGCCTCATCTAGTTTCTTCTTCTCTCAAGTCTCAACACATCAAGTGTTTGTTTGGGATAATTTTTGAGATTTTTAAAATTGTTTATTCATATAAATAGAGATAAAACTCCTCTCATATATTTACCTCGTATATCGTAAACTATGATTAAAAAACTGCTTTCACTACTACAAAAAACACGACAAGCGGTGTTTTTTTAAAAAAATATTATGGCGTTTTGCAAACGACATAGCATTCAATGTCATAAGAAGAACCTACGACGCTAGTTGAATTAAAAAAACGACATAACATTATATTTAATTATTTTTTTTTTAAAAAAGACTGACTTCTTACGACATTTCCAATTAGAAATGACGTAGGAGGTGAAGAATCTCTTACGACGCTTCCTGTGGAAGCGCCGTAGGAGGTTATTGCACCTCTTAGGATGCTTCCACATGAAACGTCATAAAAGGTCCATTTTTTAAAATTAGAAGGACCATAAACATTATGCCCCTCCAATTTTATTTATAAAATTTTGATAACTAAATTACAGGTTTAAGAAAATGGTTAAAATTAGTTAAAAATAATAATTATGTTTGAAATAAATTTTTTCTTTCAAGTATATCCTTATTTATAGGAGGTAAATAAGAGAAAGAAATAAAATAAATATAGGTATCACCAACATTTTAATTAATGCAATGCATATAATTAATCGGGGCAAATATGTGAGAAACTCGTTAAATATTTATACAAATTTTATTAAATTCTTATAAAAAGGACTAAAACAATTCAAATTTTGAGTTTTTATTAAAAAAAAGGGCAATGTGGCAAAAATGCTCATATGTTTTTCAGAAAAGGGCATCCAGCACCAAATTCTTTTACTGGGAGCATAAATGCCCATCAACATTTAAAAAGAGAGCTAAAATGCCTATCCATCTGCCACGTCATCATTTTTTTTGGGAAAATAACCATTTTGCCTTACAATTTTGTGAAATTTTACAATTTTACCCTTAGCAATTGTGTGACACTTTTAAATTAGTAAATAACCTCCAAAAATTCTGAAATTTTTCAGAATAAAAGTAGACATGATAAACTTTAAATTGATATGTCAAATGGAATTTTATTTGGTCAAAATGACCATTTTGCTCTTACAATTTTGACAATACTTGAAAAATTAGCAGATTTGTCACCAAACCTTAAAAATTCATATCTAATTGTATATATATTCAATTGGGGTGGTTTCAAAGCCTATGTGACCCTTATTAAATCTAGTTTTATGGAAAATATAAATTTTAGCCAATAGGAACCTCAAAATTCTCAGAATTTTTATTTTTGAAGTTTGCTCCAGAAAAATGTTAAATTTGTTGGTCAAAATTCAAAAATTCATTTCTCCTTATTAAATTTGCTGGGCACAAGTTAAAGTTGTTGTCAATGTGATTTCCTGTTGAGGCAGTCAGATTGTGTGACACTTTTAAATTAGTAAATGACCTCTAAAAAAATGGAAGTTTTCCAGAATAAAATTAGACATGATAAGCTTTAATTTAATAGGTCATATGAAATTTTTGGAGTTGTATACAAGGAGAAATGAATTTTTGAATTTTTCCCAGTGAATTTAACATTTTTCTGGAGCAGACTTCAAAAATAAAAATTCTGGAAATTTTGAGGTTCCTATTGGCTAAAATTTATATTTTTTCATAAAACTGGACTTAATAAGGGTCATATAGGCTTTGGAACCACCCCAATTGGATATCTATACAATTAGATATGAATTTTAAAGTTTGGTGACAAATCTACCAATTTTTCAAGTATTGCCAAAATTGTAAGGGCAAAATGGTCATTTTGACCAAATAAAATTCTATTTGACCTATCAATTTAAAGCTTATCATGTCTACTTTTATTCTAAAAAATTTCAGAATTTTTGGAGGTCATTTACTAATTTAAAAGTGTCACAAATTGCTAAGGGTAAAATTGTAAAATTTCACAAAATTGTAGAGCAAAATGGTTATTTTCTAAAAAAAATGATGACGTGGCAGATGGATAGGCATTTTAGCTCTCTTTTTAAATGTTGATGGACATTTATGCACCCAGTAAAAGAATTTGGTGCTGGGTGCCATTTTCTGAAAAACATATGGGCATTTTTGCCCCATTGCCCTTAAAAAAGAAAGACCGGGAGTAGTAAAGAAAACACTTAAGTGGAATTGCTTATATCCATCATGTTAAGTACTTTAATTACACATGGTCATATATGGTTGAACGGTCATATATGATTGAAAAATAATGGATTAATAAACTAACCATTCTCTCTTAAACTAGTGACATATCATTCATTCCCACCCAAAGAAGGTTCGTTCTTGAAGCCGTGCTCTGATATCAAACCTTAGAATTACAACTATCATGTCATAAGTTTAAATCAGTATTAGATTAGAGATGCATCTAAATTCTTTTAACCTGTATTAGAAACGAGGCCACAAATCTCCTTATAGAAGTGAAGCTCTAATATTAAAAATATATTTGGGATAAATTTTTATTTACACTAACTTGTTTTAATATGACCAAAAATATCACATTTTTTTTCAAATTTTGGATCAAATGCTCTAATTTCATCCTGAAATATCCATGTTGCTTTGTCAAGACGATCCTAATCTTCTTCTTCTAAGAATCTAGTTATTTCAGGCCATTTTAGATTGCACGTAAATGTAATAAAGAGTTGAGGATATCCAGCCCCATTACAAAATTACTAATAAATCCTGATAATTTTCTTCTATTTAACGTGGTCCTCCAGTGAATGATGATGAAGGAAGTATGATTGTTTTTTTTTTCTCGTGTAGCATCTGTTTCTCCTAATAGCAGGGCATCTATTAATTCCTTGTATATTTCTGTGCACAATTGTTTTTGATTATTCCATAGGAAACTTAGTATGCACGCTTCTATCACTATACATGCATCAACAGAAAACTATTCCCCGTTCAGTATAGCGGAAAATTCATTATCCCTGTCTTGTATGATATAAGTAAAATATTCGCGCATTGTAACATATATAGGAAAATCTTGTTTAATTTTCTTGTACTTCTCTTGATAACATATAAGGTATTTCTTCATTATAGCCCCTTTTGCTGTAGGGAAATAGCAATGGATATTGTAGAGGCAGAAAATGGGAGTGATTTTCAGATATTCTCTATAGAGATTCTATCTTGTATTGAATTATTAAATCTCGCCCATGTTCAGTGAATCCAATATCTCCTACAATAATTATCCATCGGACGCCGACAGTAGTTGCCTATTTTTCATACCAATTTCGTGGAACAGAGTCAGTACCATCAATCACCATCATGCCTTGCGTAAAGGGGTTGATCAAGATGACTCTGATCTCGTCACGGGTATTACTATTTTCTGAACTTGTGTTTTCCTGATCTGGTTCTTGACTGTCTTGTCTTGAAGAATCGGTGGAGAAGCCCAAGATGAAGGGTAGTGAACAATGATAGATTATGCACAATTACAACCCCTAACTTCATATCTTTCTATTCCTGACATCTCAGTGTCCCATTTCGCGACACGTTTCTTCTTCTCTCAACACATCAAATGTTTTTAATAACAGAAAATATCTTATAAAGCCAGGATATGAAACTTCTTTTTTGATACCCATGCATTCAAAATTGACAGTATGATTCATAATGGTCCACATTCAGTATGGTACTGGTAGAGGATCCTCACGTCATTTCATTTTGATGTTAAGTCGAGTTTTATAAATCCATTATATCAGGTTTTTTAATGACAAATGGCCTTGTGTGGTTAAATAACTTGAAATAATGGATATATAAAACTTGAGGTAAATAACATTCTTAATGCAGTCAATTTTCGTCCTTATTATTTTAACAACCTTCTCATTTTTGTTTATTGTTAAATTAATATTAATAAAAAACACAAAGTACAGGCTTGATTCTAATATCGGACCATCATGTTATTGCAATCAGGTAAAAATAAAGAAGGGTTATTGCAACGAAAAAAAAAATGAAAGTGTACTCTTTTTTGTCCATTCGATTTTATATATCAACGGCAAGGATTGCTTGGACATGAGGCCTTAAAAGTTGGTTAATGACCGTTTAGATGAGAATTAAGAAAAGGTCGCGACTTGAGAGTGTCAGTTATTCAACGCTCTCCCTTTCTCTTTAAAACCCATCTTCTTTTCACTCTCATTCCCCATATCCCCTCAAATATATATCAAACCAGACTCTCTTCTTCTTTTTCCTGATTCTTCTTCAAGGCAATAATGGCCAATCCCCAACAACAAGATGTGGGCATCAAAATCTATACGACGACCACTCCTCCAAGAAACGACGTCGAGGAAGACCCATCCCCTTCTTCTTCTTCTTCTTCTTGTCGCCAGAAAGGACGCAAGAGACAAGCAATGGCCAAGGGTATGCAGAAAACCATATCCAAAACCTCAATGCTTGTCAACTTCCTCCCAACTGGTACCCTCCTAACCTTCGAGATGCTTCTGCCGTCGGCTTCACGAAACGGCGACTGCTCCGCTCCGGCGACCACACTCATGATCCTCCTACTCCTGGGACTCTGTTGTCTCTCCTGCTTCTTCTTCCACTTCAGTGACAGTTTCAGGGGCCCTGATGGGAAGGTGTACTACGGGCTCGTGACGCCGAGAGGGCTCGCCGTGTTCAGACATGGTTTGGAAGTGGAGGTTCCAAAAGAGGAGAGATTCAAACTTGGGTTAACTGATTTGGTACATGCGGTTATGTCTGTGATGGTGTTCTTGGCGATTGCAATGTCGGATCACAGGATTTTGGATTGTGTGTTCCCAGGGCATGTTAAGGACATGGAACTGGTTATGGAGAGTTTTCCTCTCATGGTTGGAATTGTTTGCAGTAGTTTGTTTTTGGTTTTTCCCACTTCTAGGTATGGTGTTGGCTGCATGACATCTTAATTTGATTTTATATTATATTATTCTATGTTGTACTGTGTTGCCTTCCTAAGATGTTGGGGGGAATAGATAGTATAATGACGGTTAGGTTTGCAGCTACATCGCCGAAAAAAACTGTTGTTGCAGTTTTAGATTCATCAATGTTTCTTTGTCGTAAATCCATAATACTTGATTGATTTTCTCGCTCTCTCATATTCCAACCCAAAAATAGTTAACTACATTATCCCATCCCTTTTGCTATCTGTTTTGTTCCGTCAATAAATTTGGGATTGGCTACGCTTGTTTCCTCTTACTGTTCTTTTTTCATTCTCTCCCCCTCCATTACTTATATGAGCTTTTAGATTAAAATATGATCGGTTCTTTTATAATAATATTATTTTTAAATATTTTTTTATTACATATTTAAATTATCATAACTAAAATTTAACATTTTTAAATTTATTTAATTATTTTTTTAATAATATGATATTTTTAAAATATTTTTATAAATATTGAATCTGAATCACTTATATTTCAATATAAATGTTGAGATGAATAATAAAGAGAAGAGGATGAGAAGAGACTGTATCCGATCCCAATAAACTTAATCAATCTTCATTTTTATAGACTACTAGTAATAGTTAAGTCAAAATATCACCATTTATACCTTCATTTTGTGCAAAATATTAATTTTTTCACATTATATTACTAATTAATTAATCAATATCTATTTAATAATTATTATTTTACTCACTCTCCCTAATTTTACGGTCAACTGCAATCTATTAAGATGTTTAACGGAAGGTGTACAATTCTTTTTTTTTTTTTTTTTGTCCCCACAAAAGGAGTATATCTTTTATAGCATATATATTAAGCTAATCCCATGAGATGATAATAGAGGACAACGGGCTATGAAGTTAAAAGTTTATAGTAAAGAGAAGAATACCTGTGATTCACGAAAGAATTAAAATATAAAAACTATCTAACCAAAAAATTGTGGTAGTTTCACACATCTTACGAAACCTATATCCTATTGGGTTGGGTGAGGCTCTATACAAGAATCTCTCTCACTCTATCTACATGGGACAAATAAATCTAATCTTCACTAGAAACTTGAAAGAATTTCTGACTAGAAAACATGCCCTAATACTATTCCTGAATTCTAATGATGTCTTAACAGGCTAACTATTTCAGGGTCCTTTCGGTCAAATTGAAATCATCTTCTATTATCACCACAGCACTGTGCACCTTTTCCTTGTTGAAGCTTCTGCCACAGACACAGCATCTCCCTCGGACCTTGATAATGTGCAACCACATAACCATCCTTGCAACCCACGTTATTCACTCTGCCTTCATTCTCATACCGAATTTCTGCACCTTCCTTCCTCATTTCTGATATCCAAATACCCATCGCCACGTCTTCTAACTTGAACATCTGCACCCACAGTGTTTAAATTGTTTAGGTACAAAGATATTAGTGTATCTAGTACAAAACAAGATCCTTTTTACTTCTAGTGAGGAATTTGTTAGCGCAAACAATGTAACATTTGGCCATGAAAGGAGCTGATGAAAACTCATCAATGTGTGTTTCGAATGATAGGTCCATGTCACACACATTAAAGTTAAGTTTTTAGCCGTCCTTGGCGCCAGTTAGTTTTACAAATAGTGTATGCTAAAATTTCTCTTTAACTAGGAGTAATAAATCTTACATACCTTCAAATGGCCCTCCCTGTATTTCCGGTGCACTGTCCTAGCTATGTCATGTGAGACGACATAGCCTGGACCATGAGCCCATGGAGGATAAGATTCTTCAGGCCATTCCTTTGACAAAGCAAACATCAAAATTACGATGAAGTCAGATTAAAAACAGAAAAATCTTGTAGGTAGCATTCGAAGGGGGAAAAGAGACAAAAGAAAAGACTACCTGCCCAAAATCCAGCAGTTCCAATCAAAACAAACAGAACTAGAAGTTTTGAGTTGAGAAGAAAGTAGTAATTTAAACCTATATTTTAGTTTGATCCAAGAAATCTAACCTTATGGATACAAGCTTACAAAAGTTTGCGCCCATTAAAACACGTTACAAAGTTAGAATTCTGTTATGCTCAGAATCTACTTATATTAGACAACAGAAAGAGAACAGGTAACTTCGGTATCAAATGAATATCAGAGGATATATTTACCTCAGAACTGATGTACCATTTGCTATCTGAATGACGGTGAGGATGAGAATCTGAATTGATGAGTCCATAGAGCAACCCAGTAGTCACATGGATTCTATTTAATGAAGCTAGCACTTCATCCACACGAACAAATGCATCATCATCTGTCTTCATGACAAACTTTGCGGAAACAACCTCTGTCTGTCATAGAAGTGAGATCAATGAGATGAAGGACGCAATCTCTTAGGCAAAAGTAGATGACGAGACATTACCCCATATATGCAAATTGCTAATGTTTTCCAGGTGATGAGACCGTAGTAGTCAACAAATGGCATTAGTTGTATGTCATGGTAGGTCTCTGCTTCTTTCCACAGTTCTTCATTAACTATTTGGTTTTTATGCTGCATCATATCCAACAGAAGACATAACTCAGCAACATGCTAATAAGCACAAAAATCTAAATGCTATCTGATCAGAAGAGGGACCCACCAAACCAACAAAGAAGCGCACAGCAGTTTTGGTTGATCGAACTGCATCATACTGCATCCAGGTTCTCCTAACAGCCATCCGACGCTTAAAATTATTAGCTGTAGAGAAAACTCCTATAAGGAGATCCAATGGGCTATGCAAAGATAAAGGTCTTGATTTCAATGATTCTAGATCAATGATGTGCTCTGAATCCTCAGATGTGGGCAAACCACTGGCAAGAACAGAAACAAGCTTGAGGTCTCCAGAAATACTCATCTCACTGACAAGCCATGGCTCCAAAGTCTACATAATAACCAGTTCAGTCAGTAAATAAATCAAAAGCAACAAATATTTAATCCACAAAATCCAAAGAAGAAAATAAAAGAAGCAAAAGAGGAAATACTTCACGAAAAGCAAATGACGTAATGTGCTTTCCATCAACTGTCATCTGGATTCCCTCTGATCCCACTCTAAGAGTTGCAACAAATGGATAACCTTGCTTAAATGGAAAGTATGTTCTATTTTTTGATTGTTCATCAGTTGCCGAAAATCTCCTAGAAGTCTTAGGGATGGAAAATTGGTTCATGTTCTTCCCAACAATCCTATTGCACTGCTCCAACTCATCAACTGGATAAATAAACAGCGATGTCAAGAACAAAATAAGAGAATGAAATTAAAAATATCTTTCACTTGGATAAACTGGAGTAATATCTTTCACCTTTTGTAATCTTTTCTGGAGTAGGGGATGGACAACGCTCCTCTTCTCCCCAGTCATGAGCTACTGTCCAGGTGTTTTGAACAATAACAGGATCTTCAGTAATTTTATCACCATGAAGCCTGACATTATAGTGCAAAATAACAGGGGGATCGGGCTCCCCAGGAAGTGGCTCTCCAGTAAAGTCAATTCGAAAGTTTCCAAGAAGACCATTAGGAATGCCAATGACAGTGATGGAAGAACCCTGTGTCAGGCCACAAGGAACTCGCAATTTGTAACTAGTATCATTAAGTTCTGTGGAATTCATGTTATTTAGAAAATGGGGACATTGTTTCCCTTCCCTTCTCTCATTTAGACTGTCATTTGCTACACGTTTTCTTTCTTCTTCAATGGAGGATGCAAGACTATTCCATACACTCACGGCCTCCTTGATAGCTTCAGCTGCATTAGGTAAACCCTTAGTATGATCAAGCAAATGATTTAATTGGTTCCATGTCTGAAGAGCTCGTAGCTCTTCGTTGGTGAAGTTGCTGTTAGAAAAGAGGCTAGATACTACAATATCAGCAGAAATCACTTGAGTAGCAGGCTCTGGATTTTGAGTGACTGGAGAAAATGCTGAATTTATCCATTCAAGAGGATTAGAACCATTAACAGGGACAGTAGTCTGATAACTTTCCCAAATAGGGTTTTTCATATATCCATATCTAAGGATCATTAGCATGAACAACATACACAAAGAGGCAATGAGAACTCCACCATACCATTTCTTCATTTTGATCATCACACGGGCAAACCAATAGCCCTAAACCTCAATTTGTCACTTGAACAGGACATAGGGCTAGCAAGAAACCAACCATTAAGCTTGGCTAATTTTTTATTTCTTGTTGAGTAAACAAAGTCAGGAGCCACAATAACTGATGGTGTCCGAAGTAACAGGTAAACTCCTTTATCAGGCTCTAGGAAAAATCCTCAGGAAAATTTTCACTTTGTAATAGAGTGAGATTTGTTTCTATCTTCTACCCTGCTGTATCAATTATACCAAGTACCAACAACCAGGGATTGTAAGCCTGTTCTGGGATGAGATATCCACTTTCAGAGTTACTTGGAGAACATTTTGGATGCAGTTATCATGTTAGACCTGTCTTCAGATCAATAAAGTGGTTAAAGATCAGCTTTTTAAATATTGCAACTTCTGTGCATGCAGCAGCTCAAACACATCGCTTGTCAACATTCAGCAAAGCAAGAGGGGTATATGCATCATTTGACAGTCATAAAGCAACTGTAATAAAAGGCAAAAATATAAACAGGAACTATACTAATTGTTCAAAAGGTTGAAAGAAAAGGTTTTCAGGAGAAAGAACTCCAGTGCAAATTATATATCTAATATCAAGGACATAAATAATAATTAAATTCCTTACAAAGTGAAACACGCCCCAGTCTTCCTTAGCATAATTTAGATTTGCTAGCATCATGTGAGAAAATATTGCATAAAAAGCGATTACTATTGCTCTTCTTCAACCAATTATTTGCTATTTAATTCCAATTTATCCCTTCTTTCTAATTCAAGGTCAAATCTGCTAAATCACTACATATTGAAGACTTTGATAGGGAAAACTGCTGTTTTGTGAGGGGGCGGAGGCTATGGGAAACCGGACTTCCAATGGGTGCTTGTTTCCTCAAATCTCGCGTTTGCTTTGGTTATTCCGGTTTACATGCCGATAAGATAGAAGGAAACCGAAATCAGTCGAAATCTTCAGACACTATGTGAGTTACCAAATTCTTCTAAAATTAAATATGAAAACGAATTATTCTGTCCAGCAATGCTAGCATCTAACTTCGCCTCACTATCTGGAAGACATATATCTATCCATATATCCTTTGGTTTTCCCCGAAAAGAAAGAAAGAAGAGTTAAATCCAAAGTCAAGCAAATCAGGGGAAGGACATCAACACTCACATCGAACGCTAATAACGAAAGAACACTACTAAGAAACAACTGACAGTCAGTAAAGAGCACAGAAACAGCAAAACTAGGAAGAATCGAGGCAGGATTATCATGTATAATTCGAAAATGCAAAGCAACAAAAACGAGAAGCAACAAAACACAGATAATTGAAGCAGAAACAACAATATGATGAAGAGCAAAGAGCAGCAATAAGTAGTAGAAGATCGAAATCTGGCATACCGGGTGGAAATTGCTGGGGGGGAAATGCAGGAAAGTGAAAGGGAGAGAAATCGAGAGAAGGAAGTCGTCAAGTTTCAGGTCTTCTTCCCCATCAAACGAGGGACACATTGGTGTGCTGGTTCCCTTTCAAGTTTCAACGCCAAGAAAAGACATGCCCGAGATATATCGCGCTCATTCAACTTCGCCGCGTTCTACTCTCATTTGATTTTATTTTCATTCATTCGTTGATAATTAGAGTATAATGTTAATTTTGATTTAATTTGATTAAGTTTCTTTTTTTCCTTGCCGGCATGATTAAGTTTTCAACTGCGGATAGTAAATTTACTCGGGACGGATTCTTAAATAAAAATCTTTAAAGGCAAATCTCTGTACTATTTCTGAAATGGTCCCAAGGGAATAAAAAGGCTTTCTATACCACCAAGCCTGTTTGGAAACTTTTTCAGGAGTTAAAAAAGTTTATTTAACTCTATACATTTTTTTACTGTAGTAAATAAGTGTTTGGAAAATCATTAGCTAACAATGAGCTTTTAATAAAAAAGAGATTTTTTTCTTTAAACTCATTTTTTTAACTTTTGAGCTTCTATCAATGGGCTTTTGAACTTTTTCATTGAATTTTTTATTTTAAAAAAATTTATTTATATTTTTTAACATCAATTATAACAATATATATGTAGTATCCAACAAGATTTATACATTTTTCAGCCATTTCCTATTTAAACGGGTTTTTCAAACCTTAATCCAAACAGGTTCAAGGTTAAAAAAAAGTCACTTCTCCCACCGTCAATCAAAACACAAATCACATTTCCAATCTGACTTTTTTCCAATTGGGCTTCTGTAAAAACCCCATTAAAAAAAGTCACTTCTCCACCGAATTCCCAAACAAGCCCTATATCCCCAGTTTATGAATCATTGTTGAACAAGATAAGAAAATCATTTTTCTCAAATTAATTTATTTAACTTATAAATTGATTTCTACAACCATCTATATTCCTCCCCCTCCTTTATGAATCATTTTTGAGCAATATAAGGAAATCATTTTTTTCCCAGATTAGTTTATTTAAGTTATAAATTGATTTATAAAACCATCTATATTCCTCCCCCAGTTTATGAATCATTGTTGAGCAAGATAATAAAATCATTTTCCCCAAATTTATTTATTTAACTCATAAATTGATATATTCATGTAAAAAAATTTATAAATTAATATATAATTTAATCTTATATAAGTATATTTTAAGGAGATTATATTATATTTGTTTAAATTAATCAATTTATTTTATTTTTTAATATACTAAAATTAATTAATTAACTCTTATATTAATAGTCAAATGAAGTAATAATACTAATGAATGAAGAATTAGGTCAGTTAAAAAGTTTCCATTTGAAAATTTATGGGTCAAATCAGAACGACCTAAATTTAAGTATTGATATTTTTAATATATGAAATCCTATAAAATATTAGTATTTTTTGTATATAAAAATATATCATATCTTTTTCCTTCACAAAATTTCTAAACACACCCTTTTTACCCATTTTTCTAAAAAATTTTGTATAAATTTAAGGAGAAATTTTTTTAAAAAAACGTGTTGGCGGTTGTACGTGGAAGATAAGATGGTGGGGCAAACTTGGTGTGCGTGAGCACAGATGTACGCAAAGTCTAATGCTAATGCTGCTATTAGAATTGGAATTTCTAATGCTTTTTTTATACATAGAATTTCTAACGTTTAAAATAATATTATTGGCCGGCGGGGCCGGACCTGGTTCTTGTCGTTTTGGCTTAACGACGAAGCAAAAGTGTCGTTCGGATCACAACGGATGCAGAGTAACTTTCGAGTTGGGGGGAGATCAGTGACAGATAGGCATTGTTACAAACGACATTGCGTGATTTTTAATTGTTTAGTTTTATAGTGAGTTACGCCGTACCTTGTTTTTTTTTTTAAAGTTCAAAAGAATATCCTATATTTGTATAATTTTTATAAATAAATGTGTGTAATGCATTTATTAGTATTCTTTTAATTTTTAATATAAGATATATTTATCTAATTTAATCAGATTAAAAAATTAATTAATATGATATATATTTTGTAAAATATCTTATTCACATTCTTTAATAGCTAATTTCATGTTTTGATTATTATTGATGAAGCATTATTAATAAGATAAATTAAAATAATATTAATAAATATAAAAAAATATATATTATATTTAAGATTAAAATCACATATTTAAATATATGGATATAATAGTTTCACGAATCACGATAAGCGAAGCATTGACATTTGGGGGAGACACCTAAACATCGATGGAGCAACGAAAAGGATTGATCCACAGGGAAAAGTCGTGAGTGGTTTTGAAGGAAATTAGAGGTGTAAAATATTGTTTTTTTATATATTTTATATTATTAGTCCAGTCTCTCGGTAATAAGTCACTATCAATACCTTCTATTAGAATCAAACGGAAAACCTTAAAAATTATTAATTATTTAAAATTTAATGACACTTTATTTTTATTTTTATTAAAATTAAATTTAATGAGGGCTAAAAAGAAAAACTAATGATAAAAATTTAATGCCATGTCTAATGTGGACCAAAAAATTTCTTCCATCTGATCTGCCTAATAATGGGAACCGGTTTGACGAGAAGATGGGAATTTTACTCCTAATTGGGAGACAGGTAATCATGCATTAGTTGTTTTTTTTTTCTTTTTTGGCTAAATAAAACTATCCTTTTATTGAAAATTTTTTTGTTTAAGATACTATCGGACGCTAAATGTAAATAATTTTCTCAACTTAATTTAAATATTGATTCACTCTATTGTGAGTAACTAACTCTTTGACTAAATCCAAACTCAGTTGGTAGTATGTATTAATTTTAATTATACGAAAAAGTTATTTTTTTTTCCTACATCCAAAGGCTTTATAGGGTATTTCGGAGAACTTTCATTGCATTCAACGCTAATTTTTCGCCCCCCCCCCCACTTATTTTTTGTGAGTGGTTGAAGGTTATATGTGTGTAATTTATTTTATTTGTTGGTCAACATGTGGACTCTATATATATATATATATATATATATATAGATGTTTGATAATTTTTTATTGAAAAAACAGAGAGAGAAAGGCTTGATCCGGTGGAGGTAGAAAAATGAAGAAGACTTCATTTGTTCAAATTGAGATGAATATGAAATGTTCCATCTCCATGTGGACATAACTTTATTTGTTGGGCTTGACGTTTTTAATTAAGTTGGTCAATTTTTATGGTTCATTGGATTTACGTGTTTCTTTTAATTTTTCTTATTAAATTTTTAGATAAAATAATATATTCACAAAACAAAATTATTCATTATGGATATATTTTAATCCAAAGAGTTGATAAAATATCAGAGAACTTTAGTACTGTAATTTTTGTTTTTGCGAGGCACGTCGATAATAAATATTATTTCTTCCCTCAAGAGTCCCCAATGCAAGTGGTCTATCTTTTTAAATCATGGGAAACAATAGATAAAGAATTTTAAAATTGTAAAATCTTAAATAAGTCATTTTTTATAAAATATCGAGTCTCATCATTATCTTATCAATTGATCTTAGTAATTAATAAATCTAATTTAGGATTTTGTAATATATAAATTCTTTTTTTTTTCATTTTCTCTTAAATCAAATGTTTTCAATTCAAATCTTCAACAACTTACTTAAATTCAGGGGGGAAAATCACTTACTTAAATAATAACAGATTTTTCCTTAAAAAATAATGACAGCTTTTATTAATTAATAAATTTAAGTAATGGAATGCAAACAATTCTAGAAGAAGAAAAAAAGTTTCTTTGTGAGGGGTCAAAGTCTAGAAGTTGTATTATGATTTATGAATGTGAAAACCTTGGCATGACAAAATGGGCCGAGATGGAATTTTGTCTAGGCTTAAAAGTTTTTAAAAAATCGGATCATATGCGCATTTTTATTTATTGGAACGGTTAGGTGAGATATCAATGGTTTATATTTTTTTTCAAGTTTTTATTAAAATATAAAACGAGTTATATAAAATAATTTGTGTTACAGATATAAAATTTTTTTATATATTAATTAGGAGTTAATGATTCCTATAAATAAATAGAGTCGGTAAAAACACTCAGCCCCGCCCTACAAAGCTAGCCCTTTACCGGCTAGGGCTTTTAGGCTTGGATAAAGAAAAACAATCAATTCTCGGGGTTCAGCCCTACGGGGCTGAAGCCTTTTTAATAAGTTTTTACTATTTTTTTAAAGAAATAAAATTAGTAAATTACAACAATGAAAATTCTAATTTAATACAAAATTATTAATAATACTTATAAAATAAGAAATATCTTTTCTAAATTTTTCATTTTAAGGATTTTTATTACAAAATGTTCTTATAAAATTTATAAAGTATAAAAAATTAATAATATTAGCATCATATAAATAAGTTTAATAAAAAAAAATAAATGGGTTTAAATGGGCCATTCTTTTTAGACCCTTGGCTCTATAAGAGTAGCTCTTTTAGGCCCGTTATTTTCACTTTTATGGCAAAAATTTCAAAAATTTTACTAATTTTTTTAATATAATTAAATTATATAAATATATCTTATATTAACTATCGGAGGGTGTAAAAATCAAAAACAATTAAAAAAAGAGTTTTACAACCTGTTTTGGAATTGGTGTTGAATCTAATTACAAAATGATCTCAATTCCAATTCCAACTCTCTATTCTCATACTTAATTATCATAGTAATATATTGCACGTCCTTATTCCAAGTTTATAATAACCTAAAATATGCATAGTTACAAATTAACAATTAAAATTTGAACTCACAAGTATTTTATGAGATCTAAAAAGTATGATGTCCAAGGCATGCAAGCTGTCATCAAGATCATGTCTGCATATATAATTTCACTATCCATTTTTTGAACTTCTAACCTTCATATTAATTAATAGTCATAATTTTTTTCTTGAATTTGAAACAGATGAATAAATTTGATAAAGGAGGTCAACTATATAATATTCAACTCAAGCTTTGGTCAATCCATAAAAAAAATTCATAATATACATTTTACTGCTCATCAATTGCAAAATATGTATGTATGTATGCATGCATGTTGTATTAAAAAAGAGTTGGGATCAAAGATAATTTATCGCGTTAACATATATTCAGTAATTCACCTCATTTTTTATGGAATTAGTTTATATTTAGTATATTATCAAGTCATATTTGAATATCAGCCATTCTTGGGGTTGAACGGCTTTAGAGTTTGTCTTCATTAGATCACAAAATGTCGTCTTTTTAGTGCTGCCACTGAAGAATTCTTACCTTATCTCATGGTTTATTGTGTTAAAAAAAATACTTGATCGGTATTCTTACTCAACCATCTTACCCATTAACTATCATTTAGCTGGAGATACTAGTATTGCTTTTTTGACTTTTCCTTTATTGGTGTCAAGACCATTTATTTGCTTTCTTTTCTTAAGGGTTTTAGTTTTTATGTTGGTGTTTTAACTATATATAACTTGTAAAACTTGTTTTTACTTGATATCTCATTTTGTCTTGAATCAAAATAAATAAAATAAAAGAAGAAAACCTCCAAGTCATTTGCTCTAAAAAGCGATTTCTGCCTCAAGAAGAAACTAAAGACAGCTCCACTAACATGATTTAGAAGGACATATCCTTTTATCTTACGCACTTTAACTTCAGTCATGTTTTATTTGTCCATGGTATCAGTTCTTGCTAAAATCATGTCCTTTTATGGTTGTAGACTTCTAATGTACATCATTTTGCTATATTAATGCATTTGACTATTATACAAAAAGTGATAGATATTTGAATTTTATTAGCATTTTTTATGGAATTAGTTGATATTTAGTATGTTATCAAGTCGTATTTGAATATTATTAGGCACAATATTATATTAGCTTAACCGACTCTTTCAGATCTCAACTTGGAGAATAAAATTCAGTCCACATCACTGAAAACCACAATTTGGTCAATAACTCAATTCATTTATCTAATAATCGCAAAGACTAATCCGTTAGCGGGTCATTTTTTAATTATGTCATAAATGTGGAATTCAAACAAAATACTTGCTAAATCGGCAAGCCTACTGATTTATTATAATCAAGAAACTAGAAAAGGTTGGTTCAGTTAATTAAAGAGTTGGCTCATAACCCATAAAATTGTAAGATAAAAAATCTTGCTACCAATGTGAGGGTTTTATTGATGAGCGTTTTGTAAATACATTTGTAAACTTTTTTAAGCACAGAGGCATACACTCTAGTAGCCCTAGAACCTAACTCACCCAGTGTAACATCCCAAAATTTATTAAAAGGTTAAATTCCTAAAAAGAAAATTAAATGATAGTAGAGATTAATCTTGAAAATTAAAGGCCCTAGTGTGTATAATTAATAGGATAAAAAAATACCTATATATATATAATATTAAAATACACACATTTCCCTTGCTTCACATACTCCTCACGCATCACTCATGACACTTGCCAAACTCCTTGATCTCATCACTTTCATTAATTTAATGATAAAATATTAATTACTACACCATGTGGTTCACACGCAACCTAACACCCAAACACAATAATAATTAATATAACACACACTTTCTCATCTTACCCAATCGGCCAGCAGCTAAGAATGAAAGAAAAGAGAGAGTGAGTGGAAGAGAGAGAGAGGGAGAGAGAGAGAGAGCAAGAGACACATATTAAAGAAAAAGAGAGACATAAGAGTTATAGGTGCTATTGGAAGAAGGAAGAAGTGACTATAAATCCCATATACAATTCCATATCATAATATAGGTGAGTTTTCTTTCCATATTCTTAACTCTTTCTAGTTGATTTGAGGCTATTTTTGGGTAATTTGGGAAGCATAAGAACCTAGTATAATGAATCGTTGTCTTGTGAGGTTTTATTTTGACCAAAATAGTGCATGAGGAAGGAATGAGAATTTGAAAATTTTGAGGTTTCCAATGAATTCTATACGAAAAATTATTTAGGAATACATGTGATTATGGTTTTTGGATGATTATATATAAGTCTGGAATTTTTAGAAAATAAGAGGAGTTGCTGTTTGGTTAGTTTCTCTAGAATCAGATTGGTTTTAAAATAAATTTCGGTGGCCAAACCTATTCCGAAAATTATGAAATTTTTCATAATGAAAGTAGAAATATTAAGCTTTAATATCTATCATTTGGGTTTATAAATAGTGAGATATAAATTTTTAAAGTTAGATGATGAATATGGAATATTTTCTGGTACAGATGGGATTTGACGAAATTATGGAAATTTTGTGGCTATAATTTCTAAATGGTAATATTTTTTTCCTGAAAATAGACTTAAATAGGATCATATAGGATTTTAAACCATCCCATTTGAAGTTCTAGATATTTAGTTATGAATTTTAGAAGTTAAGCTATTGAAATTGGAAAGATTTTCTGGCAGTGTGAGAAAACTTTAAAACTGGGAATTATTCATGGATAGGTGGTAGTGAATTTTTTCTATTAAAATATACTTCATAAGTGACACATAGAATTTGGAACCACTTTAATTGGATATTTCTAGGCAAAGATATGAATTTTCAAAGATTATTGAAAATTCTGACATAATTGAGTAATAGTGCAAAAATAAAAAGTAAGGGTATTTTTGAAATAATTGGGACTCTAAGGGTCAAGTTAAATACTTAGAGTTGGTATGAGTCCATTAAATACCTATTGGATTTAAGGTATTAGCTATAATGATAACCTACCAAAGTGTCTTAAATTATTTTGGAACAAGTAATAACTCGTCCGTCCGTGAATAATAAATTATAGGATTTGACATTTGTCCGGGACGCCTAAGGAACTGAGAACATGAACCAAAAATTTGGAAAGACTGTCAGGTAGTACCTTATCTCTTATATCATATGTGATGTCATGTATGTGTACCATATCATCTGTATATGTGTGGGACAGATAGTCCATAGGCGGTAAGACTCGTAAGTACAAGTTGCAACGGGAGTTACCCGGGGGCGTTTTGAGCCAGGTAGGCTTAAGACAGAAAGCCCGTGACTGTACCTTATATGGGGCAGAGGCCCTGGGCAGCCAGATTGTGAATCTCAAGCGCTATGAGTCTGTGATAAGGGACCGGTTAGGCCCTTTTATGTGCTGCATTTTTTTAAGTTATACTGTTTGATGATTTGTTTTACATACTTAGTATTTGCATATTATATGAGTGATCTGTATACTACTGAGATTCTTTTGAATCTCACCCATTTTTCAACAAATGATATACATCAAAGGCGTTCAACTCTAAAGGCAAGAAGGTAATATAGACGGACGAAGAAGAGGCAAATAAATTATGGACTGTTTGATTATCATTTTTTTTGGATGACTGTAAAATATTTATTAATAGTAGAAGTAGTGGTAGTAGTACTCGTAACCGTGAAGTAGGCTGTATAAGTTGTAATCCGTACGCTAGACTTTCAGTAACGTACTGGTATCCAGAAACCCATAAATTAACCATCACTACGCGAGCTATGGATAGAAAATGCTCTGTATTTTAAATAAATGATTTTGAAACTGATAAAGATAATGAATTTACAAACTAAAATTTAGACCATACATATTTATTTTAAAAAGTTTTTTAAAATCCTAAATATTAGATTAAACTCTGTCTTAAATTAGGATTTTAAATTGTTTTGGTCTCAGGTTTGAAATTATTATATATTTAAGCTAATCTAAAAGCTTTAGAAATTAAGGTATTACACCCATACTATTTTGTATTAAGAAAATCATAATGAAAAGGAGAACTTTACTTGTATATGAAACTCACAATACATCTTATTTGAGATTAAAACATAAACAAACCAGTTCAAACTCAACGAATCGACCACCATTGGCAGTTTGAACGACACACTCAGACTCTATTGTACAGTGAAGGTACATTATTATTAATAATGGAGCTCATGGCAGCGTTTAGGAATGGTGAGGGCAATTCTTTGGTTGATGCCTGAATACTTCCAAGCGTCAGAATTGATGATAGCATAGAAGCATTCCTCTGAGATTTTTGAGAGAGGCTCACAGCATTTTGGAGTCACAGGAGCTTTCAAGTCTCTTGCTGGTTTAGCACAGTGTCGAAGAACATGTGTGAGCATTCTATCTGGGCTGTACTTCCCACACACTCCATGGCCATCAGCTTCAACCCTAGCAATGGCCACTATCCCCAAAAGCAGCACCAACCAAATCAACTTCTTCATCGTCATGATTATTAGTTTCCTCTGAGTAGTTTCTTCAATATATAGATGCGTGTGTTTTGTATCTCACAGCTTTTGCTATGTCTTGGACCGTGTATTTATAGGCAGTAGATAAAACACTTTGGAATGAGCAAGCCTCGTTTTCTAAAGTCTTAAACCATTTGCTTTACAAGTTAGAATTAATTGTGCATCTTTCGTCATTGATCATTTCAAAATTATATATATGGAGGTTTACGTAAGCACATGAATAGGTATAAGCTGGGATTTTTAAATTGTGTTCCCTGCAACTAGTTTTTGTGAAAACTACATGAATTGATTATTTAATTCATTCTTTCACCTAATCCTTCATAAGTCAATGGGTAAATCATTATTAAACAAATTATACTTGAGTCTATTTTTACGAAGTCAAAGTTTTGGGGGTGGTAATATATATTCTCTCCAAGTTCATGCATATCCAGAACATGCAAATTGCCGTACGTATAGCAATCTTTATACGACAACCAATTCTAATTAAGTGTCGTTGAATTGATTTTTTTTAAAAAATATTTAAGTATGAAACCGTGTAGCAAATAGGACTTCATCAACAGAAATATAGATTAAAATTTGATAAAAATTCAACACATAGATCTAAGAAATGATGTACGTATGAACATGTTTATTGATAACTAAAGCGCCTGGACAAGCTTGTGGGATACGTGCTTGTGTTTGAGTAGCCTAATTATCCATAACTCATTCAAATTATTGGACTAAATGATAAGAATAGGAATAATGAAACAATCTATAAACAACAAACTAAAGGAGAGCACAAAGGAATTAAAACTTAATTCTTGAGTCATCTATATATTGAGTTTCAATGTAATTGAAATTGAAACGGTCTTATAAAAATTGGGGAACTAGACTTGGGAATCACATATGTTTGTAGGAAAATAGGGCACTCAATAAAACCTGACTGATTTGATACAACCTTAGCCGCCTCAGGATCAAATCACTAATTTATCATGAATTAAATATAAAACATGTTTGGAAACTCAATGCATAATTGGGCTTATAGGGCTTATTTTATAAGCCCGATTTACGTAAATCGAGATAAATTTCCTCCACATATTTACCTCGTAGACCGTAAAAGAAACTTCGTAAATCATAAAAGTTACTTCATATTCCGTGAATCACGATTTATAAGCACTTATGGAGTTTCCATAAGCTAATCCAAACGAGCTAATTATATAGTACACATAACTCGGTATCATTCTCTTATTAAGGAGTCTTTTATTTTGATTTCTCAGGTTAGACTAAATGCTAAAAATATGGTTAGAAATTGGGTTTTGAGATTGGTTTTCTCTAAATCAAAATTCATGAAAATAAGAGTATTTCTAATCTGTTTGGTATTTTTGGAAAATAATGAACAAATGTTTAAATTGAAAGTGAAGATATGAATGATGGATGCTCTTGGCAATGAAGAGAGTGACTATCCTTGGTTAAGAAGATTATAGGAGTTAAAATTCATTAAGTCATAAGAAAAACCTTAAGATAACACTTGAATTTAATATTCCTAATTAACAGTAGCTCATACAAATATAGCTAACTACCACCTCTCAAGATATTGCTTAAAACCACTTAATGTGCAATTGAAATGGATAAATATAACTTGCTTTCTCTTAATATGAATCCATAACACGACATTCAATCAATCCAAGTCAATCATATTATCTACCAATAACATGTAGATAGCCCAATATTCTTGGATCAATAAGGAAAGTACATGTATATAAATCCAACAAGCAACAAAAATCCAATCCAATCACAGATGTTCAATCCAAAAGACTATCCAAATGGTAATCAAGTCTCAACAGTAGATAAAGATAATCCAAAAACTTAGATAATCAAAATAGAAAAATGAGAAAAGGAATTGAACTAGAAACTCCATTGTGGAGTTCATTGAGCTCAAGCACAAGTCTCCATTAAGCAAAGAAATTAGCCACACATAGAATTAATCTTAGCTGTTGTTAACTCTTAGAAATTGATAATATTCAGCACAATTTCTTCTCTTTTTACCTATTTTTTGATTGAAAATGTGTATAGAAAGAAGTGAATATAAGAAAATGTGCATATCAAAGTATCAAGAAAAAATCAAAGAAATCCTTGTTGTATATCCTATATGATTTGTGATTCAATTCGGAATTGATAAATCCTCCCTCTTTTGTAGGATGATGGAGACAAGTTTTGAAGCCCTATAAGAACTAAAAAACAAGAAAAAAACAAAGGAAGTGAAGCATTGCAAAATTGAAATGAACTTATACAACTTGCCTCAGCAAGTTGACCAGCTGGCCGTGGCAAGTAAACAATCTCAAGAAGTTTTCTCTCTATATAATTGGCTTCAGTAAGTTGACAAACTTGCTATGACAAATAATCTATGTCTACTCTCTTTGTAACTGGTTGTGGCAAGTTGACAAACTTGCCATAGCAAGTAAAGAATCTAAAGGAAATTGACTTTTTGTGTAACTGGTCGCGACAAGTTGATAGACTTGTTGTAGTAAATTCTAAAAAGTACAGTTGTGCATTTTGATTTTAGAAGCTGAAAAACACTCTTTAACCTAGGAAAAACACAGAAAACACACTCTCTACCCTCTGGGAAGCCGAGGCATGCAAGGAGACACCTTGGAAAGGATATTTTAGAAAGTTTTGGAGCTTGAGTGGTGGTTTTAAGAGGGATTTTGTAACTTCTATCTTAGTTTCATTCATTTTCTTTTTTTTTTCTTTTTCTATGGTGTATTCAGTTGTTACGCTTAGTTTTTCTGTACATTTGGACATGAGTAGCTAAGTATCTGATCTCTTCTTGTAGGATTATTTTGACCTTTTGTATGAATTAAAACTTTGTTATTCCTCTCTTTTAGTAGTTATCAATATATATGTATTGATTTTATTATTGGTTTAATGCTTCTAAATGTTTGGCCACCATTTAGATTGATTTGTTCATTTATGTTTGACTTGAGAGAGCTAATTTAAGTGTAACATTTTGTTAAAATCATGCTTAATTTGAAGTTTACTTAATAAATGAATTTTGTTAGTAAAATAGAGATATATTGACTAACCTTACATTGTCACATTAAGGTTATTGCTTAAAGTTAATTTTCATTAATTATAACAAGAGACTGTTTATTTTACTGAAAAGATAATCTTGATTTTGACTTAAGATAGCTTTGTTAAATGCTTTTGAACCTTACACTAATATATATATTCATTAAAATACTCTTAGAGAGGAAATTGATATATTTTTATGAAATATAAAAGAGAGAAATAATTATAGGCTTCATCTAATCCTTAAAGTCAAAGAATCATTTGTGTTTATTACTTTATAGTTTTAAAAGTAATTTTTTCAAAATTCTCTTTACATATCAAATTTTTTTATAGATTAACTTAATTGAATTCACTCACCCTTTTACTTGATTATTTTTTTATCAAATCATCATAAAAACCATCTCTACTTCTCACTTTATTACTTTAAAAGCCGTGCACTTGCGGTGCAAACAGCTGCCACCTGTTCGAAACACTTGAAATTCATCATGAGGAAATTGGTGTTGGCCGTACTGTGAGTAGAAGAGGAAGAGAGTGTGTTGACTCTGTCAAGTTTGGTGAGGAAATGAGAACTGAGGGAGGTCGATGACCTCTGGCATTGTCTCACAGGAAATGGAAGAATTTCGCCGGAATCTGGAAATGTCACCGGAAATTGCATAAACATCGCCAGAAAATTCAGACTCTTGCCGGAATCTGCAAATTTTGCTGGAAAGTTCTCCGGCGCTGCTTCTGGTTCATTTCCGATGCTGGTGGTGTAGAGAGGGTGGAAGAAAAGTCGCCGGCAGAAGAAAGAACAAAGGTCACTGGGAGCGTCTTGTCGGAAATGAAGTTCGCTAACTCTTGTTGTCAAGCTCACGGCATTCAAGCTCTCTCACTCATCTCAGTTCAGGTCGAGCCAGCGAGAAGAAGAATTTCGCCACGCTCACTCCTGCAATCTTGGGATCTCTCGTTTCGCACAGACTCTCGAACCTTTGCAACTCTCTCTTCCCGGTTCTCTCTCTCCCCGGCGAAACTCTCACAGCATGTCTCGCCGGCGGTGGTGGTCTTCTTCTCTCACTCTCCCAGCTCCTCTCTTTTCGTTCCAGTCCCAGAAGAAGCAGGTCCGCCGCGCCACTCTAAAAAAACTCCCTACTTCAGGTCTCCTCTCTCCTCTGAATGTCGTGCTCCCAGAAGACCTAATCGGTAGGGATCAATTTGAAAATTTTAAAAACTTGTATAGGGATTATAATGAAAATTGTTTAAATATTTGAGATAGAAATTTAATTTCTTGAAAACATAGGTTTTTTTATAGGTCCTTTTCTAACCCAGTTTTGTAATTTTCAGAAATTTTGGGGTTTTTTCTGTAGTTTTCGCTAGTCCTCAAAATACTAACTCTGAACCTCCAAAATCTCTAATTTTATTTCAAAATACTTATAATGTAAGATTAAGCACAACGTAATCAAAAGTCCAAGAAATCATTTGTATAAATAATTAATAAATTATGACTATTTTACCTTTAATTAGACTTAATTCAATACAAATGTTTCGAACTCAAATTAATTCTTAATCATACAATGTTGTTCCAGAAAATGCATTAAAATCTCAATTTAATCATGAAAAGTTATAAAAAATTACTCTCTCGGGTTCTATTTATAAACAATTTACTCTCTGAAGGGGCTGATCCTTTTTATAAACAACTTTCACTTTGTGTTTGAAAATGTAATCTCATTTTTTATATTTTACCCTTATTAAATAATATTATTTATAATTAATTATCACATATACCAAGAGTTATATTCAAGAGAGATATATATCTCACTAGGTGAATGAAGTCAACAAAGCATTTGGAAAATGTATTTTACCATCTCTCATATTTTTTATACATTCTCTCTCTATTTTCATAAATAGGGTATATATAAAAAAATATGATATTCTTAACACATTTATTATTTTTAACTATCATATTAAATTTACGCAATAAAAAAAATTCCTTATAAATAAAAATAAAATGAGTATGGTTCAATCACTGACCCAACAACAGAAGTGTCCACACATAGATAAACTTGATAAATTAAAGCTGACTGTTGGGTCTGAAACCACATTGCACTCAATTCCAGGAGTAACCCAAGGCCCTTCTTTATAGCCTCTTTAATTCTCTCTAAACTGTACAATCCATCATCTGCTTTAATCCCTTAAAACACAAAATTCCAATTCCTCTCAGTTCTCACAACCAGATTTTGCTGTATTAATTCGTCATCTTTCAGCTTATTATTAATATTATCATTAGAGATAAGATGTGTCTATATTGAATGTTAATTAGTGAATTAGTATTATCATTAGAGATAAGATGTGACTATAGAATGTTTGTGAATTAAGAGTGTGTCTGTATATATAGACACATGAGCCTTGTCTTTCCATCAAAATAACTAAAGCTAATTGATAGGACTTGTTTCAAGGTTGTATATTCATCTTTTAAGTAGTCAATGTGGGACATATATTCTAATATCCTTCTTATTATGCCTTTTTATTTCTCTTTATGTTTTCATTTAATTTTTTCCTTTTTAAATGAGTTTGTACTTCTTTTGAGTCTTATAAGTGTGTGTTTGGATTAGTTTTTGAGAATAGCTTTTACGATTTACGAGGTAAGTATGTGAGAAGAGTTTTGTCTCGATTTACGCAAATCGTGGTTTAAAACCACGGTTTGGTGGTTTTCCAAACACACCATAAGCCTCAAGTCCACAATTTTCAATATTCGTTTCTTTTTCTTCAATCTTCATTCCCCCCCCCCCAATTAAATGGCTTTGAATACAATATTAGATTTTAATGACTTACCTATATATTAGTTAGGCTTGTCTTTCTATTATTAAAACATTTTAAAACAAAGAGACGTGCTTTTGATAAAGCCATACCCTTATAAATTAAGAAATTTATGTGAATGGTAGTGTTGGAAGTTATAATACTAAAAATCATCAAGATCATGTCTCTTTAATACCTAAAGACACATATGAGCGGTTATAACCAAGGTACTGAAAACCGGACCGGTCGGGGTATTGGGTTAAGGATCAGTGGGTCAGATCGGAGTTAAACCGGAACTAAACCGAAGCTAAACCAGTGAGAAATTGAATATTTTAGACTTATTAACATGAAATTCTAAAGAAAAATTTAAAAAAATGATTTAAAAAAAATAAAAAAAAAATTGAACCGGACCGGTTTGGTGGCCGGTTCCCGGGCCGGACCGGCCGGTCTGGTCCGGTTTTCGATACATGGGTTATAAGCCATCCATTTAGATTAAACGGCACCGTTTTCTGTATCTAAGCCATCCACCTCTTGTTTTCCCTGGAGTGATGTCGTTTTGTTGCAAGGCAGAGGGAGGATGTTATATATTAAAAAAGCATTGCAAACAAATTTTCCTCAGCATTCACCGTCGCCCATTGTGTAAGTTTAAGTTAAAAGATCAACCATCAAGACCTCACTCTGATAGCTAAGAACTAAGAAGGACGATTTCATTTGAACTCTACAAAATTAAACATCTAATGCAAATGCACCTTCAGGAAAAGAAGCTCCTTTTTAATGGCCATGAAAGAAGCACAGCAGCAGGTACTGAGGCTGCATCAAATTTCATTTTAGACAATGAGGCTGAAAACGCAAATCCTTTGAACCAGGAGAGAGTGAATTTAATTTGTGATAAGTAAAAGGGGACATTTAAACCATTTCAAGGAATAAGAAATCAGTGGGTATGGAAGAATCCAACTTTAACTCTCTTCTCCAGATGATAATGAAAATAGGCAGCGGCGAAGATGGCACAGGGACCGACGGCAAGGAAGACTTGAACTTTCAAATCGGCGGTGGTGAATGCTGAGCAGAATTTGTTTGAGTTTATTTTATAAATATATAACATCATCCCTCTGAGGTCTGAGTAAAACGGCATCACTGCAAGGGAAAACGTATGCCTGGGAGGGCTAAATGGAGACACTCCTTGCCCTTGCTATGTGAGTGTTTGGAAACCATGGAAACCATTGTTTCAGAAGTAATTTTATATAAATTGAAATAAAATTCTTCGTACATACTTACCTCTAAATACTTATAATGAAATATTGTATTGGTTTTTAAGAAACACCTATATATTATTATGGTGTAAATCTTTATAGAAAAGTTATTTTAAATAACTATTGGTTATTTAAATTATTAGCTCATTTGGAATAACGATTGTAATCTTTAAAAACAGCTTTTCAATCGTGATTTATGAAATATGAGGTAAGTATGTGAGAGGAGGGTTATCTCGACGTGCATAAACACTTATAAGCTAAGCAAACGCTCAATCAAACGTACTATACTTCATAAATTAACATATGATGTTTATGAATATGATATATGATTATGACTTTTAATTGAAGATGTATTGTTTCTAGAAGCATCAATTTAAGATATCACTTCAAAACCTATAAATATGTATTCATTAGTCATTACTATCCATTCATTCATACATGTTACTCAGTGTCACACCACACGACAAAAAGAGATCAAATTCATTACTTTTAATTTGTTTGAGTGCACACAAAAAACAGTTAAATTATCACTTTGTAAAAGTTATTGTTGTCTTGATTTTGAATGTTAGTTGTGAAATATTATTGAACTCATAAAATATTTATATACAATTTAACTACACAATTTTTCAAATCAAGGAAATATGTCACAAAAAATTAATATACAATAGTGATGTTATTAGATTTTAAGTAGGCACTGCAAGTGTACCGGCCGTAAAATAGTAAACTGAAAAATCAAGGTCGTCCGACAGAGACTCAAAAATAATTACTAATTAGGCATTAAATTTCCTTAGGTTCATTTAAGTTGAGTAAATAAAAAATAGTGAGATTAATGAGAAGTTTAAATCTAAGAAAAGAAAAATAGTAAACTAGTGTTTCAAAGATTTCAATCGAGAAAAACAACCTAGAGCGGCTAATTCTTTTTTCAAGTTTTAGAGCATATAATTACCCAAATAAATTCACTTAATGTTAACTATTAATCTAGAGTCTTAATAGATATAATTATCTCTTGATTACTTACATCCCTATCTCAAATTAAAATTATTATTCCTAACAATCTATTCAAGATGCCATAAATATCTAAATTCACTCTAACATGACTATATGGGTCCAATATGTATATTCATATCTTATTAATAAATTAGAATAAATTTTAATCCCATACTACTTAATCCTATGGTCTAATTAAGATTCTTTCCGCATATAATTAAAATTCTCCAATTTCATAATTAATAGTTATCAAGCATTAACTAGACAAGACATAACAAGATTAAATAAATAAGATAACAATAGGTATAATTTAATTGTTCAAACAAACTCTAATCTAAGAATCAATTCATGACTACTCTAAGTTCAAGAAGAGAATTAGCCACACATTGCTATAATAAAATCCATAAAGAAATAAAGATAAAATATTTTACCCAAAACTGTGGAGCTTCTCCTCTTTATTGCTTCTCACTGTCGCTCACTGAAACAATTCGCGAGTTAATGCCGCTGCCTCCAAGAGAAAGAGCCCGCTGCTGTCACAGACAGATCTCTTACCCAAAGGCGTCAGTGCTGCTCAAGTTGTTACCCCTAAGATTGTGCTTTCGATTTCTTCCTCCTTGATCGTTCTTTACTCTCCGTCCCGACTCTGTTTCTCCGCTCTCTCATCATTTCCACCCATCTCTACTTTTGCTTCCTTTTAATAGATATAATTTAGGGCTGTCTTTTGCTGCGTGCTCCATGGGTCTCTATCCAAATTTCTTAAAGATATGATATAGCATATATTTTGGCTAAATCTGCGTCTGTCTTTTCCTCACGTGGGTTCCACGTTTTTTTCCTTTTTGACTTTTGACCAATTGATATATTACTTCTAGCTCCTTCTTTGCTTTTTCTTTGTCTTTGTCTTTTTATTTTTTATTTTTTTATTTGATGCTTCTGGAGTTCTGGTCTTTCATCATATGTTATATCCCGCACAATAAAATAGAATATGGGGAGATTTTATGTTAAAATTCCTTTTTTTCTCTATAACTAGTTAAAATTAAAGGAAGACAATATATAAAAGATAATTAAATAGATATAAAATATCAATAAATCTAATCAATTATGTCTCAAGCTCTATATCTATTTCATTATAAAATAAATATTTATCAAATTCCCCCACACTTGTTGAACATTTGCTTGTTATCAAGTAAAAGAAAGAGAAATTTATTATTCAAATAAGAAGAACATTGCTTATGAAGTTCTTAAACAAAGCAACATACTACCACACTTAGATCATGCTATCAAATTTTATTCAATTTAATATCTTATAAGAATGGGGAACTAAGCCAACGGCCTTAAACAATTTTAATGATCTCCTAACGTCTCTTGATCAAAGGATTAGCAAGTAATAAGTGTAACACTAAGAGTGAAAAGCTAAGAGTGATTATAGATCTTAAACGGTGACTTGGATTATTATAGCCTTGATTACTTCTTAGTGTCTAATTTCTCCATTAATTTCATTTAAAGTTAAATTTGCTAGTTTAGGACTCTTAGTTACTTAAGAGTATCTTCCGATCCACCAAAAGACATTTCAATTATGTTAATTCCTATTCCTTAGGTGATTAGTGCTTAATTAGATTAATTTAAGTGCAAGCCTAATGAGACTATATAGGATTGGTAGGTATATGTTTATCCTACAAGCAAATTAAGTCCAAAAAACTTAATCCTACACGATTCAATTGAAGGTCTATTCTAAATTTTTCTATGTCTAGGTTTCTTTAAAATACTCAAAATAATCCCAATCAGATGTCTCTTGTTTCAAGATAATCAAGTAAAGAATTAAATTAACAAAAATAATATTACATTAATTAATGACAAAGATTATCATTCACTAATCCATAATTAAACTAAATATAATCCAAAATCTAGGTTTAGCTACATAAACTGAACATTTCCATGACCAAAATAATATCTAACCAAAGAAAAGATAAAAAGACAAAGAAAGAAGAGAAGATAAAGGAGAAACAAAAACTCAATGCTGAATTTTCATCCGTACCTTCGCTCTTCTGCATCTCCCAACTTTAATCGCCCTCCATTAAAGCTCTTGCTTTGTCATCATCAACCAATAAAATAGAACACACTGTCCTCTTGATATGCCTAGCATATATATAGGTATATATTGTCTCGCTGCGTGGGTCTCTATCACAATATCTTGGTTTTATCTCTTTTTTTTATTGAATGTCCTATAATATAGATATATTATATTGATATTTTGTTATCACTTGAATCTTCTAATATCTCTTACAAAATAAATTAGGATATGAGAAGATTTTATATTAAAATATCCTTTTATCTTATAATTAATTAAATGATAGAAAAAATATATAAAATATTAACAAATTTAATCAAATATATTTCAAAATCTATATTTATTTAATTATAAAATATATACTCATCAAATAGTAGCTTAGGAAATAAGCAATTTATATATAACAACAGCTACTACCTTCCCTCAAGTGACTAGTCGCATTTCAACTAATCTTACACAGAACTCACCATTCACCTTTAACATCTCGGCCAAAGGAAGCGTAAAGCCGTGCTTGAGTAATAGCCTATACCATGAAAATACACGAAAGCAATGGAATGCTTTGCTAAGTTAGTTATTGTTGGAATATAATAGTTCAATTTTAGTGGATTAGGGCTAACCGGATTTAAGAGGGGTTATTATAAAGAGACATACATGGGTTTATGTAGAAGAATATTCTTTTATGGTTTAATAGTTATGTCTATTTTCATGTATAGCAACTGTACTCTTAAAAGTTGCATTTATTTCTATGTGACCATTGGAGATTAAGGAATAAATAATTTGAATAATAACATACCGAATAATACTCTCCTCACTCTAAAAAGGTTTTCTCATATAAATATTCTTTTCTCTTCCTCTCTTTTGTGTATTTGATTCCATATCAATTCTTCAATTTTGTGTCAGTATTTTAACGAGTCAATCAGGATTTGCCCAAAATTCTTAGTTATTAAATTATTATATTCACGTGGTAATGGACTCCAAATCAACGCGTTTAACAAACATATAAACTGCTGAAATGAGCTCTTATATCTTATCAAGGGCACACGTACGTACGCAGACTCACACTTTAACATGAATGAGCTACTATATTAAGCTCTTATTAAGGATACAGTTACAGTTTTATTAGAGCAGGCAGCCAGGTGACTAGTTCATAAGGTAGGTGTGTACTAATAGTGAATAAGATGGCAACGCCTGGGAATGGTGAAGGCAATTCTAAGGTCGATGCCTGAGTACTTCCAAGTGTCAGAATTGATGATGGCATAGAAGCATTCCTCTGACACTTGGGAGAGAGGCTCGCAGCAATTTGGAGTCACCGGAGCCGTTAAGTCTCTTGCTGGTTTAGCACAGTGACGAAGAACATGTGTGAGCATCCTATCTGGACTGAACTTCCCACACACTCCGTAGCCATCAGCTTCAACCCTAGCAATGACCGCTATTGCCAAAACCAGCACCAAGCATATCAACTTCTTCATCATCCTGCTTACTAGCTTTTTCCTCTGATTTCGTCAACTTAATTGAACAAGGAAGCTATATATATATATATGTGTGTGTGTGTGTATATATGTCTGTGTGATTGATTGTATTTCTAAGTTCTGCTGTGTCTTGGACTACTGTCTTTGCGCGCGCATATATATAGGCAATAGGCTGCACTTTGGAATGAACAAACCTTGTTCCCAAGAGTCATAATCCTTTGGCTTTATATATAATTAGTTGGAATCTACTTTTTATTGACTTCCATGGAGAACGTAACCAAGTTGTTGCTGAGCCCACGGATTGTCTTAAAAAAACTCAGGACAACTAATATAGTTAAAAATAAGAACATGGACACACACACATATGTATGTATGCTTGCGTGCGTGCGTGTCTACATATATATATATATATATATATATATATATATATATATATATATCTGTGTGTGTGTGTAGACACACACACTCATATATATCTATGTGTGTGTGTACACACATATATGGCCAGAAAGCTTGAATTTAAATTAATGTAATTTATGTCGAACTGATTATTCTTAATTTGCTATTATTATGAAAACTACGACTTCATTGATTATTATCACCTACTCCTTCGTCAATGGATTCATCTACACACACACATGTATATGTGTGTACGCGCACGCACACATATGGCCAGAAAGCTTGAATTTAAATTATTGTAATTTATGTCGAACTGATTATTCTTAATTTGCTATTGTTATGAAAACTACGAGTTCATTGATTATTATCACCTACTCCTTCGTCAATGGATTCAGCATTATTAAACAAATCGCTTCTGATGAATTTGCTTTTGGGTAAAGTCAAAGTTTTGGGCGCATGCAAATTAAAAGACTTACAATATTAAACCTTTAATTATACAATTAAATCCAGAAGAACATGCAGGCATGCAGCTACTATATATATATATATATATATATATATATATATATATATATATATCAAATTTTATATTAAAACTAGGTATTGTTGCTTTTGTGAATATTCAACTCAACTATCGAACCGTATGCACGCTAGCACAAATATAGGATGGCTTTTATATATGGTACAATAGATAGATTTAAAATTGATAAAATTCAACACAACAAATGTGTGACTAAGCTATTAGATAGATGATGGCATAAATCTCGTATCATATAATTAATTAGAAGATCAATGACAACTATACAGGTGAGTGATAAGCCATGCATCCAAAGTAGCTTAAGCTATTTTAGTGTCGGTGACAAGCCTTCGAATGTGATTAAAATAGCAAGAGAAATATTAGATGAATAATGAAATCTCACACGGAGTGATTAGTAAATATAATGAAATCAATGAATCAATCAATTTATTTTTATTAAAAGCTGAAAACTATATAAATTTGAATCTTCAAATTCTCTATTTAAATTTTTTAATTGTAATTTTAAAATAAGAATTAAATTATGGAATTTAGACTAAGCTAAAGTAAATGTTTGGTCAAATTCAAGTTTACACCAAATTTCAGTTTATTTTCTTAAGTTTATAAAATGTATTATCAGTTCCTTAATATTCACACCATTAGTCTCATTAGTAGGAAATGCTCTTTCATCATATAAATATTATATTAAAGTATTAAATTTTAAACATGTTTTTTAGTATTTAATCGTATAGTCACCATATAAATTCGTTAAGTCAATATTTTTTCTTGTTAATGAGACCAACCATGTTAATATTAATAGACTAAAAATACACTTTAAAAACCTTAAAGAACTAATATGAAACTTGATATAAACTTAGATAACCAGAAGTATATTGGCCAAAAGATATGATATATATATATATGTTTTCTACACAGAAAGCATCAATATTCTGTAAGATTTCAGATTTCATACACAAAAAATATTAGTACTTGAATTCATATCCTTCTTGGAAATAAAATTTTGGGAAGACTAATTTGGAGGTCTTTATAGTTTTCATTTGTTTTGAATAAAGTCCTTAGGATTTTATTTTTTTATCTAGTCCTTTAACTTTTTGTGGTTAGATTAGTTTGTCCCTGAGCTTAAAAACTGTTAAATAAATGAAAATGGGCTTAAAACTTTCCGTTAGAGAGAGCTGATGAGGCAGTAGGTGGATTATTCTGATAACTTGTAACTGATTAAGCAACCACCTGGATAATGAAAACCAAGTCTGAAATTATGTGGAGAAGGGAACATGGGTGTTTCATCAGCTTACAATTAACCTAGTGATCTCCCTAGGGTTTCTTGTTTGGAATAACAATTGAAACTTTCAAAAGCAGCTTTTCAATTATGATTTACAGTATACGAGATAAGTATGTCAGAGGAGTTTTATCTCAATTTACGTGAAAATCACTTATAAGCTACTTTTAAGCCATTCCAAACAAACTACTATAGTGTGTTTGGAATAATAAGTGTGTGAAGGCAAAGGCATAATAAGGGTTACAACTTAAACCCGACAATGTTCAACTTTGATCCAATTTGAAAAAAATAATAAAAAATATTATGTTAGAAAAAATAGTTAAGAAAAATATTCCTATTGGATGCTGGCTAATTTATCAAGTTGACGACGTAGTCAAACTCAACGCATTTTTAATACAATTATTTGATATGCGTACGAAATCGTGTTTAACCATCATCAGACTTAATTAGAGGTAATTATCTCAACATGATTTTTTATGTATAAGGTTTGAACTCTCGAACTTATTTTAATATGAATTCTTTTTATCTGACCAAACCTCTCTTTGGTTAATAATTCAACTTATAATCCATTTTCAAACATAATAGCAGGCTATGCTTTGAAACAAGCAAAGCTTGCCAATTCATTCGGTGACCCTACTGATTTATCACATGTGAGATTAGTATCTGAATCATTCATCTTCTATTACCATGAGATACAATATATATACAATTAGTAATAAGGAGCCAACGAATTAATTGCTCATAAATGAGGGAATCGTAATCCTGCTAATTAGTTAGTCAATCCTACTAATTTAGTTGATTGGTCTAATATTAATTACAAAATATTTCCTTAACACTCTTCCTCAAGTTGGGGTATATATGTTAATCATGCCCAACTTGTTACAAAGATATTCAACTCGTATCCCAGTTAGTGCTTTTGTCAGAAGATATGCTAACTGGTCATCCGATCGCACGTGTCCTGTAGATACAACATCTTCTTTGATCTTGTCTCGAATGAAGTGACATTCAATCTCAATATGCTTCATACGCTCATGGAACACAGAATTTGATGCTATATGAAGCGCTGCTTTATTGTCACACCAAAGCTTCGTAGGTAATGTTGTAACAATTCCAATTTCCTTCATGAGCTGAAGGACCCATACGACTTCTTGTACATATTGTGACATAGCTCTGTATTTTGCCTCTACACTTGATTTAGATACAACCCCTTGTTTCTTAATCCTTCAAGATATAAGGTTACCACTAACAAATACACAGTAACCCGCAGTGGATCGTCTCGTGGCTTTAGACCCTGCATGATCTGCATCACAGAAGCACTCAACTTTAGTGTGTCTTTAATCCAAATAGAGGATGCCCCGACCTGGGGAGCTCTTCAGATAATGCAAAATATGTTCTAAGGCTTTTCATTGTGCCATTGTAGGAGATGCCATGAATTGATTGAGTACACTGACTAAGAAAGTTATATCGGGACAAGTCACTATCAGATAATTCAGTTTCCCAACCAGTCCCCTATCTCTCTCAGGAAATGCAGATAACTACAGTTTCTTTGGATCAATCTTCCCTCTTAGGTCATCAGGAAGTTCATCAAACATACTCAGAAATCATGGGAAGGCTACTTGGTGCAGCTCTAAGTTTCCCAGTTTCCTTCAGGAGGTCTAGAACATACTTCATTTGAGTTAACATAATGCCTTTCTTGTTTCTCATAACTTTAATACTCAGAAAGCACTTTAATGGTCTTAAGTCTTTCGTCTAGAAGTGGGAGTTAAGAAAGACTTTAAGCTTTGAAATGCCAGAAGTGTTACTCCCACTAATCATAATGTCATCAACATATACAACCAAAAGAATCATGCCTACATCAGACTTCTAATAGAACACTGAATGATCACTTTTACTTTGGCTCAATTTGAACTTCTGAACCACATTACAAGATCTGTCAAACCAGACACATGGACTTTGTTTCAGATAATATAATGACTTTCTAAGATAGCATACTTTCCCATACTCCCCCTGAGCAACAAAACCTGGAGGTTGCTCCATATAAACTTTCTCAAGGAGGTCACCATTCAAAAAGGCATTCTTAACATCTAATTGATGCAAGAAAGAGAGATATGTAAGAGTAATTGGTGCCAGTAGAGGAAGGAAGAAGAGACAATAAATTTCACATACAACTCCATATCCTAATATAGGTAAGTTTCCTTCACATATTTTCAACTCTTTCTAGTTGATTTGAGGCTATTTTTGGGTAATTTGGGAAGCATAAAAACCCAGTATAATGAATTGTTGTCTTGTGAGGTTTTATTTTGACCAAAGTAGTGCATAAGAAAGGAATGAGAATTTGATAAATTTGAGGTTTCCAATGAATTCTATACGAAAAATTATGTGGGAATACATGTGATTGTAATTTTTGGATGATTATATATAAGTTTGGAATTTTTAGAAAATAAAAGGAGTTGTTGTTTGATTAGTTTCTCTGGAATCATATTGGTTGTAAAATACATTTCTGTGGACAAACCTGGTCCGAAAATTATGAAAGTTTTAAGAATGAAAGTAGACATCCTAAGCTTTAATTTTATATGTAATATGTATCATTTGGGTTTATAAATAGTGAGATATGAATTTTTAAATTTAGATGATGAATCCGGAATGTTTTATGGTACAGACGAGGTTTGACGAAATTATGAAAATTTTGTGGCTATAATTTATAAATGGTAATATTTTTCCCGGAAAATAGACTTAAATAGGATCATATAGGATTTTTAACTATCCCATTTAGAGTTCTAGATATTTAGTTATAAATTTTAGAATTTAAGCTATTCAAACTGGAAAGATTTTCTGGCAGTGTGAGAAAACTGGGAATTATTCATGGATATGTGGTAGTGGAAAGTATTGTTCTCTTAAAATAGACTTAATAATTGACACATATAATTTGGAACCACCTTAATTGGATATTCCTAGGTCAATATATGAATTTTCAAAGATTATTGAAAATTCTGACAGAATTGAATAATAGTGCAAAAATAAAAAGTAAGGGTATTTTTGAAATAATTGGGACTCTAAGGGTCAAGTTAAATACTTAGAGTTGGTATGAGTCCATTAAATACCTATTGAATTTAAGGTATTAGCTATAATGATAACATACCAAAGTGTGTAATACCTTATTTTCTAAAGCCTTTAGATTAGTTTAAATATATAATGGTTTTGAACCTGAGACCAAAATAATTTAAAGTCCCAATTTAAGACATAGTTTAATCTTATATTTGTATAGGATTTTCAAAAAAACTTTTTAAAATAAATATGTATGGTCTAAATTTTAATTTGTAAATTCATTATCTTTATTAGTTTCAAAATCATTTATTTAAAATACAGAGCATTTTCTGTCTATAGCTCACGTCATGATGGTTAACTTATTGGTTTCTGGATACCAATACGTTATCGAAAGTCTAGCGTACGGATTACAACGTATATAGTCTGCGTCGCGAGTACTAGTACTACTATCGCTACTACTACTACTTATAAATATTTTACAGTCATCCAAAATAAAATGATAACCAACAGTCCATAATTTATTTGCCTCTTCTTCGTCCGTCTATATTATCTTCTTGCCCTTAGAGCTAGACGCCTTTGCTGTATATCATTTGTTGAAAAATGGGTGAGATTCAAAAGAATCTCAGTAGTACACAGATCACTCATATAATATGCAAATACTAAGCATGTAAAACAAATCATCAAACAGCACAACTTACAGAAATGCAGCACATAAAAGGGCCTAACCGGTCCCTTATCACAGACTCACAGCGCTTGAGATTCACAATCTGGCTGCCCAGGGCCTCTGCCCCATACAAGGTACAGTCACGGGCTTTCTGCCTCAAGCCTACCTGACTCAAGACGCCCCCGGGTAACTCCCGGTGTAACTTGTACTTACGGGTCTTACCGCCTATGGACTATCTGTCCCACACATATACAGATGATATGGTACACATACATGGCATCACATATGATATAAGAGATAAAGTACTACCTGACAGTCTTTCCAAATTTGGTTCCTGTTCTCAGTCTCTTAGGCGTCCCGGGCAAATGTCAAATCCTATAATTTATAATTTACGGACGGACGAATTATTACTTATTCCAAAATAATTTAAGACACTTTGGTAGGTTATCATTATAGCTAATACCTTAAATCTAATAGGTATTTAATGGACTCATACCAATCTAAGTATTTAATTTGACCCTTAGAGTCCCAATTATTTCAAAAATACCCTTATTTTTTATTTTTTCACTATTACTCAATTCTGTCAAAATTTTCAATAATCTTTGAAAATTCATATCTTGGCCTAGAAATATCCAATTAAGGTGGTTCCAAATTCTATGTGTCACTTATGAAGTCTATTTTAATAGAAAAATACGTTTAACTACCACCTATCCATGAATAATTCCTAGTTTTAAATTTTTCTCGCACTGCCAGAAAATCTTTCCAGTTTCAATAGCTTAACTTCTAAAATTCATAACTAAATATATAAAACTCCAAATGGTATGGTTAAAAATTCTATATGATCATATTTAAATATATTATCAGGAAAAAATATAAAAATTTATAAATTATAGGTAAAATATTTCCAGAATTTCTTCAAACCTCGTCTGTACCATAAAATGTTCCAGATTCATCATCTAACTTTAAAAATTCATATCTCACTATTTATAAACCCAAATGATACATATTATATATCAAATTAAATTTTAAGATATCTACTTTCCTTCTGGAAACTTTCATAATTTTCGGACTAGGTTTGGTTACCGAAATTTATTTTATAACCAATATGATTTCAGAGAAACTAACCGAATAGCAACTCCTCTTATTTTCTAAAAATTCTAGACTTATATATAATCATCCAAAAATCAAAACCACATGTATTCCCACATAATTTTTTGTGTAGTATTGATTGGAAACCTCAAATTTGACAAATTCTCATTCCTTCTTCATGCACTATTTTTCCCAAAACAAAACCTCACAAGTCAACAATTCATTATACTAGGTTCTTATGCTTCCCAAATTACCCAAAAATAGTCTTAAATCAACTAAAAAGAGTTAAGAATATAGAAAGGAAACTCACCTATATTAGGATATGGAGTTGTATGTAGAATTTGTAATCACTTCTTCCTTCCTCTGGTAGCATTGATCCTCTTACTTATCTCTCTTTCTCTATTATGTGTCTCTTACTCTCTCTCTTTTTCACTCACTCTCTCTTTTCTTTCCTTTTTGGATAATGGCTGAAGAGAATGGAAAAATTTGTGAAGTGTGTGTTGTGTGTTACGTATAATTAAGAGAGTGAGAGAGAGTGTTATTTTTTTTTAATTATTAAAAATGTGTATGTGTGTGCCATGTGGGTAGTGTGTTGTGTTTTTTAATTATATGATTGTGTGTGTGTATTGCGTGTGATGTGTGGGAAGAGGGTGTGTGTGTTTTAATTATTATTATTATATATATAGGTATATTTTTATCCTATTAATTACACACACTAGGTCTTTATTTTTTCCTTTGTCTAATTTAAGATTCCTTATATTTCATAGGTTTCATAATTTAGCTTACTATCTAACTCCCATAAATTAATCCTTAGCCTTTGAATAAATTTTGGGATGTTACAAAGTGTCTTAAATTATTTTGGAACAAGTAATAATTCGCCCGTCTGTAAATTATAAATTATAAGATTTGACATTTGCCCGGGACGCCTAAGGGACTGAGAACAGGAACCAAAATTTGGAAAGATTGTCAGGTAGTATTTTATCTCTTATATCATATGTGATGCCATGTATGTGTACCATATCATCTGTATATGTGTGGGATAGATAATCCATAGGCGGTAAGACCCGTAAGTACAAGTTACACCGGGAGTTACCCGGGGGCGTCTTGAGTCAGGTAGGCTTGAGGCAGAAAGCCCGTGACTGTACCTTGTATGGGGCAGAGGCCCTGGGCAGCCAGATTGTGAATCTCAAGCGCTGTGAGTCTGTGATAAGGGACCGGTTAGGCCCTTTTATGTGCTGCATTTCTGTAAGTTGTGTTGTTTGATGATTTATTTTACATGCTTAGTATTTGCATATTATATGAGTGATCTGTGTACTACTGAGATTCTTTTGAATCTCACCCCTTTTTCAACAAATGATATACAGCAAAGGCGTCCAGCTCTAAGGGAAAGAAGGTAATATAGACGGACGAAGAAGGGGCAAATAAATTATGGACTGTTTGATTATCATTTTATTTTGGATGACTGTAAAATATTTATTAATAGTAGAAGTAGTGGTAGTAGTACTCGTAACCGTGAAGCAGACTGTATAAGTTGTAATCCATACACTAGACTTTCGTAACATAATAGTATCCAGAAACCTATAAGTTAACCATCACTATGCGAGCTATGGATAGAAAATGCTCTGTATTTTAAATAAATGATTTTGAAAACTGATGAAGATAATAAATTTACAAACTAAAATTTAGACCATACATATTTATTTTAAAAAGTTTTTGAAAATCCTATACAAATATAAGATTAAACTCTGTCTTAAATTGAGACTTTAAATTATTTTAGTCTCAGGTTTGAAATCATTATATATTTAAACTAATCTAAATGCTTTAGAAATTAAGGTGTTACAAAGCATCTACTAACAGAGGTGTTGAATTGGTAACATTAGTCTCAATGATAGTATCAGGATCCGGAACAACAGCTTGAACTGGTGGGACACGATAAACCAAGAAATTATCCGACGTATCAACGATCGAAGGAGACTCAGGTAACACTAAAGACTTGAAGAAAGAAGACTCATGGAAGGTGACATCAGTGGACACAAGATAACGACGGAGATCAAGAGAGTAATTGTAACGGCACAACGTCTCCCGTCTCCCACTCGGGGTCCCTATGGTCCCTAGCGGTGCCAGACTGAGTCACACCACCTCACTGAGGTCTTTTCCCAGCCAGGAACTGTCCCCTTCCCGCGGGGATTTAATACGCCTCCTCAAGGCTCGAAGGCTCGACCTGGGGGTAAGTATGAGCCTTAAGAGACACCTGGTAACCACTTGCACTGGGTTACTAGGTGTCTCTTAAGGCATGTACTTACCCTCAGGTTGAGCCTTCGAGCCTTGAGGAGGCGTATTAAATCCCCGCGGGAAGGGGACAGTTCCTGGCTGGGAAAAGACCTCAGTGAGGTGGTGTGACTCAGTCCGGCACCGCGAGGGACCCTAGGGACCCCGAGTAGGAGACGGGAGAGCTGTGCTGTTACATTAACACTAATAACATTTATGGACATGAGAATAACCAAGGAAGACACATTTTAATGACTTGAGATCAAGTTTACTGATACTCGGACGGACATCCCGAACAAAACAAACACAACTAAGGATTTTTGGATCAATAGGGAATAACTTAGTAGAGGGGAACAAAACAAAATATGGAATATCACCACTAAGAACCGCAGGCATGCGATTGATGAGAAAACAGGCCGTAGACACAATATCAGCCCAAAAGGGTGTAGGAACACTGGAATGAAACATGAGACCTTGAGTAGTTTCTAAAAGGTGACTATTCTTTCTTTCAGAAAAACCATTTTAAGCAGGGTATCGACACATGAGGATTGGTGAAGAATCCAATGGTGATGCATGTAATCAGTGAAAGGGGAGGAAAAATATTCTTTTGCATTATCGCTTTGAAGGATTTTCACAGGAGTATTGAATTGAGTTTGAATTTCAGAACAAAATTTTTAAAAATGAGTAAACAATTCAGAGCGTTGTTTCATTAATTAAAGCTAAGTTGTCTGGAAAAATCATCAACAGAAGTGACAAAATAACGATAACCAGTTTGAGATAAAACTGAACAAGGACTGCAAACATCATAATGAACTAACTCAAAGGGGGACGCAGTTTGTTTATTGACTTGAGGTGCCAAATGAACACGATGGTGTTTGGTAAATTGACAAACTCATAATCCAAAGAAAACATAGACGAAAACTGAGGATATAACATCTTTAGAGATGAAATTGACACATGACAGAGACGAAAATGAACTTCAAAGGGAGACGATCTACCAGAACATGCAACGGAATGTGGTACATGTTCATCCAAAATGTAATGTCTACTAGATTCATAGCCTCTACCAATAATACGCTTCGTCAACAGATCTTGGATCAAACAGTGGCCAGGAAATAGTGAGATGAAACAGTTCAAATGATGAGTCAGTTTACTGGGAGATAAAAGATTAAATGTGAGATCGAGAATATTAAGAACATAAGATAACAAAATGGAGGGGGTGGGGTTAACAATGCCTGACCCAATGACACGGACGGGGGAACCATTTACAACGAAGATGGAAGATGGGTTAATATAGGCGGCATATGATGAAAACAAACGATGGTTACCTGTCATGTAGTCGATAGCACTAGAATCAATGACCCACTTCGAGGAAGTGGTAGCAAGACCAAAAGGCAGAGTACCTGTAGATAAGACTGAGGCAAATGGCGAACCAAGGGTCGATGGTTCAGAAGTCTGGGCTACATGAGCAGAACTACGCTGCTGATCACACTGCTGTTTATTCTGCACCTTGCGGCAATATTTCTTGATATGGCCAAGTTCCTTGCAATAATTACAAATAATACCAGCAGAAGTCGTGGTCGGGGCATTGGATCCCTATTTAGAGCCATGATTCTTACTGTCAAAAGGACCCTGACCAGCCAAAGCACTCACATGGGGATCTACAGACGGACGGGTCACATTATCAGCGTGAAGGACTCGTGCGAGCACATCGTCAAGAGAAGGAAGTTCCTGACTAGACAGGATTTGAGAGCGAATGGTCTCATAGGATGGATCAAGAGCTTCGAGGAAACCAATATTGGCATGTAGTTCTATATTCTTAATGCAAGTTTCAAGGCCGGTCTGTGGAGATATGATGACTTTCATTTCCTTATACAACCACTTGTAGTCTAAAAAGAATTCCTTCAACAGACGGCCATGCTGCAGAGAGAGATAAAAATCTTTACAGACTTCATGAACTCGAGTGAGGCTCTCTTTACCAGAGAACATAAATTCCAGATAATTCATTATTTCCTTAATAGTAGTACAATGACTGATGGAAGACAAGATCCAGGGTTCAATAGAATTTCTAATTTGAAACAAGATCCTAGTATCACCCCGTTTTCAAGCAACAAATTTGTCTTTGTCACTAGGGGGATCATCAGTTAAATGTCCCTCTTTCTTAATACCCATAATATATATCTTAATATGATGCTCCAATCATTGTAATTTGTCCAGTTCAATTAGGAGAAAGTAATCTTAGCAGACATTGGCAACAGTTCAGGAGTCTTAGAGTCAGCCATTTAGTTTTGAAGTGAATAGTAATACCATATAAGGCCAATAGAGTCCCAAATTACCACAGTGACTACAGAACCACAAGTAGAGCAAACCAAAAAAACAATCGCCAGATAAGCCAACAAGAGCTAAACGAGCCAACCAAGGGAAGCAACAAAACAAATGAACCAAGAAGCACCCCCACAAGCACAATACTAAATAGCCCCTAAAAAACAAGCAGACCAAATAGAACCTGAAGCAATAACACAAATCTCCAAGGCTACAGGAAACAAAAGGACTAACCAGAGTGAGCAAACCATGGACCCATAGCGCGAAACCACAAGGGGGTAGGCTAAAAATGAAAGACGACGCATACCAATGAAGCATGACCAGGAAAGGAGCAGTCACGCGTCGGGAATGTGAGACTGCCTCCGTCGCGCGTGCAATCCACACGCCGTCAGAAGGAGATCGGACCGCCGGGGTTCTATTGAACAGAGGGAGGAGAGCACAACCAGGGGGCGCATGTGACCAAAATCCTAAGATCCACTAGGAAAAAAAAATGGCCAACCACTCTCAGGTCTCCTCTCTCACTATGAAGAACTGATGGAGAGAGAAAAAAATTTATACACAGCAACCGGCTCTGGTACCATGTGAGATTAGTATCTGAATCATTCATCTTCTATTACCATGAGATGCAATATACATACAATTAGTAAGGAGCCTACAAATTAATTGCTCCTAAAAAAGGGAATTGCAATCCCGCTAATTAGACAGTCAATCCCACTAATTTAGTTGATTGGTCTAATATTAATTACAAAATATTTCTTTAACATCACACAATAATTAAGAGAAGAACAATTTATTTATATGAAACTAGATATATATCTTTGGGATTATAATATAAACAAACCAATTCAAACCCAACAAATCCATCATTATTTGAAGTTTGAACGACACATATGTACTGATGATGAGCTCTACTACATCAACACAGAAATATGTTTACCAAACTTATTAATTATGAACTCCTATATTGAGCGCTCTTGTTGAGGACATAGTCACGCTTTATTAGAATATAGCTTTATTAGAATAACCAATTCAAACAAGTTGGAATCTTTTTGTTCATTGATTTCCAAGTTGAAAACAAAGTTGTTAGGCCTTCTTTTGTCATCGAAAGACCATTTTTGGAAATATCAGGAATTACAGATAATAATCACATGGATAACCAAAAGCTGGAGTTCTATATTGTGGACTGTTCCTGGTTATTATTATGAAAACTATATATAAGTTCATTAATTTATTCCATCACCTTACTCCTTATCCCTTCTTGTCAATGGGCTCAACATTACTAAAGCTAAGAAATCACTTTTGAATCTGTTTTTATATTAGGATTCTTGCTTGTGTAATTTGGATTGGGGTGAGATAAATATATGAGATGAGTCCTATCTCATAAAGCACAAAAACACTTATTTTAATCAAGTTTTTGGATTCATGCATGTAACTTACAATAATTTCTCTTATGTATATTGATACTGGATATGCAGTGTACAATTTCAAAATCAAATTTTATATTAGAACTGATTAAGTACAATCCAAGGTTTGAATTCCACCTTAGAGAGGTGCTCATGTATAATATTTGATCGTGTTTCAAATATGATTGCTTTTAATGGAGAGTTTACCAGTGATCATTTTTTTTGGGAAAAAAACTGATCAAGTACTGTTCATTTTTAGTTATTTAATTATTAAACCTCGTGCTGGCCCAGCTAAACATAATTCAATCAAATTAATGATAATAATGGGATTGAAATAATCCGCACAATTAGAGAAGGAGAAAGCCAACAAATGAAGTGGATAAGTCTAGTATAGTGATCTCTTCTCTTGGGGAAATATTTAAGTGTAGATTTGTAAGTACTTATATAATATAACGTAATAAAAATCTATTGTGTGTTTTAATTTTCTTAAGTTATCATCATATCTTCATAAACTAACTAAAAATTCATACATTTTTCCTTCAATTTTGAAATAGAAGGTTTAAAGTTAATAAAGAAGGCTAGTACTTAATTAACTTGATATGTTACCTTGCAACTTTGTTTAATTAAAATTGAGTCTCTTTCCTTAATTAATTCACATACCATTAGCTAGTTTAATCAAATAGATTAACATTATTCTATGAAGATATTTACTACTGAGTGGTTAAATCCTATTTATAAGTCACTTCTGATACATGTTTCATTGGAAGTCAGGAACCAAAAATTTTTTAAAACTAGAGTCTAAAAGTTTAATAAGTTTTTCCCCCTATTTACTGTACATGCCTTGAAAATCAAATAACATACTCTAAAATTTTATGATATAAAAGGAGAAACTACTAGTAATAAAAAAAATAATGACATGCCTTAAAATTACTTCAAATTTTTTTTTTTTATCGGATCAAATTTTACGCACACAATATACATAGGCTCGAGCCTGTGATCTTTCCCACAAAGGGAGAGGTGGCGTTAGTTGAGCTAAAGCTCATTGGCCAAAATTTTGTTCTATGTACCTTATAAATGAGACCAGAGTGTGATATTATCATTCTATTATCATCAACATTAATTAGAAGTAATTGCCTCAATGTGATTTTTTAATGCATAAGGTTCTAATTCTCAACCTTATTAAATAAAAAAAATAAGTTCCTTCCCTTTAAAGAACCAATATTTAGCTAGTAAATCAACTTAATTAATTATCTATAATCACAAAGGCTGATTTATGTTGGAAGATATGCCAGGCTAGTAGGCCAATTATGTCAAAGATATGTAATGGAATTCAAACAGGCAAAGCTTTCTAATTTGTTATATAAACCTACTAGTTTATCAATTACCATGAATATATAAGAGAAGAACATATTATTTAAATGAAGCTTGATACATGTTTAAGATTAAAACATAAACACAAACCAATTCAAACTCACAAACATTATTATTGAAACATGTTTAATATGAGCTACTATAATCAGCTCTTATTGAAGACACAGTCACACTTTATTATTAGAGTTGGTAGGTAGGTGACTTGTTCATAAGGTAAGTGTGTCTAATAGTGAATGAGATGGCAGCGTCTGGGAATGGTGAAGGCAATGCGAGGGTCGATGCCTGAGTACTTCCAAGTGTCAGAATTGATGATGGCATAGAAGCATTCCTCTGACACTTGGGAGAGCGGCTCGCAGCAATTTGGAGTCACCGGAGTCGTCAAGTCTCTTGCCGGTTTAGCACAGTGACGAAGAACATGTGTTAGCATCCTATCTGGGGTGAACTTCCCACATACTCCATAGCCATGAGCTTCAGCCCCGGCAATGGCCTCAATCGCCAAAAGCAGCACGAAGCAAATCAACTTCTTCATCCTCCTGCTTAATTGGTTTTCTCTGATTTGTTCAACTTAATTGAACATGAAAGCTGTGTTTGTATTTCACTGCCTGGGCAACGTCTTGATCTGTGTATATACAGGCAGTAGAAGCACTTCGGAATGAACAAACCCTTGTTCCCACTAGTGTTAAACCATTGGCTTTACAACGAGTTGGACTTAATTGTGGATCTTTTCATCATCCATCTTTTTTAAGAATCTCAGGACTTACAGAATATAACTGAGCACATGGAGAGCCAGAAGCTGCAGCTTTGATTTAGTTGTTAACAGCTCCTAGTTATTGTGAAAACTATATCTCTGAGTTTATTATTTTATTCTTTAACCTCTGTACTTGGTCAAAGGTTTCATCATTACCCAACATTCACTTTTGAGTCAGCTTCTGTGAAGTCAAATATTTGGGCTCATGCACATAACGTAAGTCAAATATTTTTGCCCATCCAATACAACGTCCTATAAATTTGATAAGAATTAAACACACAGGAAAGATGGATAAAATATTATATATGTATAACCATATTTGTTGCTAATTAAATTAACTTAAAAACATGGACACTCTTATTTCAATAACTCAATCAAATTATTGAACTAATGTACGGTTAAAAATACGACTGAAGTAATTCAGAAAATTAAAGAAGGAGAACGCCTAGAATTGAAAGTCTATTAATTAATTAGCTAGTCATATATTCACTTGAGTATTTAAGTATACAATATACTCTTTAACAAAAAAAAAAAAATAATAATGTGTGCTTTTCTTAAATTATAACATTAACAAAAAAAATTCATAGATGTTAACTTCAATTTGATTAAATGTTAATAAAGAAAATTAAACAAGGTATTACTGTACTTGTATATGTTTACTTTAAGATTTTATTTCAGAAAAATTGTGTCTTTTTCTCTTATTAATTCAATGAAATTATTAGTTGAATATAATTTTATTATTATATTAAGATATATATTAATCTTGCAATTACTAATAAATAAATTGTTAAATCATGAAGAATATTAAGGTGTAGATTTTAAAGAATAGTTTAATATTCATAATTTTTTCTTGAATTTTGAAAAAAAGATTAGTAAACTTGATAAAGGAGGCCAATATTATTTAACTTGAGATTGATTTTCTCCTCAAAATATACTCCTCCATCTCTCCTTTTATAAAAGCTATTAATTCACAGCTTTACATGGCTTAACAATTTAACATAATTTATTTATTTATTTAAAATTATTGTATGCTTTTAAAATTTGAGAATTAACCTTAATTAAATTAATTAATTAGATAATGTTGCTTAGTTAATTAGGAAATTTTTTGAACTAATTAGGTAGGAAATATCATAGCAAAGGATATTTAGAAAAAAATCGATACTAATATAAAGCATCTGTATCAAAACAATCATAGCAAAATGCCTAATAATATAAGGAGTGACATAAGTTTTGCTCAAAAAAAAAAAAAAGGAATGACAGAAGTAAAATGTCATATAGAGTTTATTTAGTACTCCATTTCTACATCTTTAAAAATTATGTTAGAAAAAATAATTGAAATGTATAAAAAATTTCTATTGGATGCGAGCTAGTTGAAATATATAAAAATGTTATAGGGCTGTTTGGGTTAGTGTTGGGGAAACTTATTTACATAAATTGAGAAAAAACTAATCTCATATACTTATCTCGTATACTCTAAATCACGTCAGAAAAACAACTTTTACTGCTTATCTAAAAAAACACATGCAGGGTTTAATACTCAATTGCTACACTCGCCTTTTGAGTCAGCTCATGTGCAGTCAAATATTTGTCCTCATGCATATAACGTCTAATACTTTTCCCTTATAGTCATAAATGTACATCCAATACAACGTACTAATGTCAAATTTAATATTAGAAATAATTAAAATTAAATATATCATTCCTTTTTTAAATTTGATAAGAATGAAACACAAGTAAAGATGGATAAGAAAATATGAATAATCAAATTTATTGCTAAGTTAAAAAAAATGACATACGGATTTCAATAACTCAATCAAATGTATTTTTAAGAATACGACTGAAGTTATTCAGACAATTAAAAAGGGAGAAAGTATGCCTACAAATGAAAGTCTATTAATTAGCTAGTCATCTCTTTTAATTTGATATTATCATCTGATATTTAGTTCAGAGTTCGTGGCTGCTCCTCTCAATATAAGTGTCTTCTCTCTTGCGCATTAAAAATATATAAGACAGATTTTGAAGTTCTTGTATAATATACTCTTCAATAAAAATATAATGTGTGCTTTTCTTAAATTATTTCATTAACCAAATAATTCATAGGTGTTTCCTTCAACTTGGTTGAACGTAATAAAAAAAACTAGGCAACACTTGACTCGTATGTGAAATTAATTACTTTAAGACTTTATTTAAGAAAAATTGGGTCTATCTCTCTGATTAATTGATTGTGTTAGAGATATCAAGGTGACTTTAAATGAATAATTAGTTGATTGAGATCCTAATCTATATAAAAAGTTATGATTAATGTATTCAGTGTATAGGATAGTGAGATCTACAACATGTTAAGGGAGAGATTAATATAAGTCTCTTTAAGTCTCCTCCTAAATTATAGTTAGAGTTAGTTGTTAATCAATCTCAAATAAAAGATGATCATTGTTAAACTTAAATGAATTATAATTTATATGAGTATAGTACTCTTCTGCAGTTAATACATGATTTTTCATCTCCATGATGTTTTCTCTAATTGATGTTGTTTTTACGGTGACAAATCAGGTTATTCAGATGAAGAGAGCCCCAATATTCAAGAACCACGTCGCATGGCTGTTTATCAAGATTCAATCTTGATTCTCCACCACAAGATTGATCCAACGTCTAGCTTTTAATTTCTTCTTCCAATTTCAACCGAGATTCGAAGTTTGCTCTCAGTGTAGAAGAATCCTCCGCTAATAGCGATGTCTACGGCCTGAGAAATCTTAGGAAACATGATTGTATCGTGCGCTATCAAAGTAATCGTTCCGCTGCTGCAATTTCATCGTTTGTAGCGTCTTTTGCCGGATTTCTTGGATCATCGCTGACTCTTTTGCCGTCCAAGACCAAAGATCACCAAATCAACCGTTGCCTAAGCCCTAGATTCTTGATTCTCCGATCCTTCTCCACCTGTATTCTGCTACAGGCGGCTCTGATTTCAAGATCGAAGACAGGGTTTAAGCTAGCATTGCGTCGTAATTTTTCATTCACCGCCGTCAAAATCTGGTTGAGGTTTGCGGTGGAGCATGGTGTTCGTTTACGTCTCCCTGCTATGCGAATTCATCTTCCGTCGAGGGTTCAATGATTCCCCCTCAAAATCACTGCTCCTTGGTTTCTCTTCTTTGGATCAGTGATAAGAAAAGTGCCAGAAGAATTGGAACATCGTGTGGGTCATATTCTTGTTCCAAGCGTCGTCTTCTGTTCAAACCTTTCTAGTGGATTTGGGGGAGACATCGGTCTGTGACAAATCTCTGGTATATTCGCTTATTTGACTTCATTATCCTAGTCTGGATTGCCTCTATAACCATCTTTTTGAAGACATTTTGCGGAACTGTAGAGCACACACATGTTGTCTTGCTTTTGCCCTGTATCTTGTGGTCGAAATTAATTTCTAATAGTTATGAGGCCCTGATATACTTCGGTTTGGCGTTTTAAGATTCATCACTTTGGGTCATTGGATTGTTAGTCCTTTCCCAGCTTATTGATTCATTAGAGTAACTCATTTGCATTAAGGAATAATTTCTCCAAGTCAGCGAGACTCATTTTTTGACAGGCACACTTTTTGAATTGAGTTGTTATTGTAATCTAAACCTCTTTAAGGAGAACCACATGGCCATACTTCAATGATTATAGCCTTCAATTTAAATTCATGTGCCACTACTGGTGTTAATGCGGGCTGGTTTTGAAGGTTGCAAAGAAGGTTTCATTATTGAAGGTTCTGGTTAGCAATTTAACAGATTTATGAAAGGCTAGCTTGCTGTTTTTTTTTTTTTTTTTTTTTCTGGTTTTCATAGCTTTCTTCTTCTTTAGCGCCACTCTCAATAGATATATGGATGGTGTTTAAGACTGTTGCTTGATATTTCACCGCGAGATGAAATTTCCATACACTAATGATCAGTTTCGATGCTCTTGAATATGTTTTGGTGGTTTAATTGGAACACATTTTGGGTGATGTTGTGCATTCTGGGTGGAGTCTGCATTGATGATTCCATGTATTATTATGGGATTCTATATGAAGCCTTTGCATATGAAAGGTTCTGTTCCTCCTAAATCACAAAAGGCAGTGGCGCTTGAGATAGTTGTCTTACAAGCTCAAGATACAAAGGCTTCAAATGCCGAAGATGACTCACTGCCCTTGTTGAAGTCAAAGTTTGAAGACAAAAGCTTATATGAACCATTCAAGTGGTCGACATTAGCAAGCAGTATATGGGATTAGATCTCACAATTTATGAAAGATGTGAAAGTTCTTTTGCTTAATAAGGGTCAACAATCTTGGAAGGCGAGAAGGATTATGACAGGGAATTTAATCATATATGGTTCAGGATCATATATTTTAAGGAGTGAAGAAGATTGCAAATAGAAGAGCTTGTAGATTGTTTTTGGTCAAAGAAGTACGAGAGAGGTAAAGAATATTAATGGTGTTATCTACAAGAGAAGTATGTCAATAGATATAGAGAATAGTTTTTTAAAGAAATCTTTGTTTTGTGAATTGAAATTGTTTGGCTTGATTCACCTTAATGATGACTTCCTATTTTTAATAAATTTGAGATATATTTTAATATATTTGGGAAGTCATCAATGCTAAATTAAAAAACAAATTCTTGAAAGTTTAAGAGAAATGTATTTAAATGCATCATTTGTGGGATTTCAACTTAGAATATAAGTTTTCAAATTTAGGAAAGAAAAAATAAAAAGAAAATAATAATTGAAAGTTTTTAAAAGTATTAGTATTATAAAAAGAAATATATTTAAATGCATCATTTGTTTTATTATTATTAGCAGCAGCAGCAAAAGTATTAGTATTATAATAATAATATTGATTCCCTTTTCTATTGATTGAAAGGACGTTGCATTTGAAATAAAAGGAAAGGGAGGAAACCTAAACCACAAGTCACAATTGAAATAAAATGAGGGGAAGATAGCCGTATATTATGACTGATCACCGTCTTGAATCATAAGAAAAGAGAAAGAAAGGAGTTCAAGTTTCATTCTTCTTCTTTTACACAAGAAGACGAGAGGACTGTGGAGAGGAGAAGAGATAAGAGTAGCCTCTTGGACAGAAGAGCAGTTGGAGCTTAAAGATGAGACTTTGAATTAATGCTCTGTCCTTTTTCTTTTTTCTTTTTCTTGATATTTGTGATTATGAACTTGTTGCTGTTTTTTTTCTTTAGTTATGTTTAGTTAGTTCGTTATGTAACCTAGATGAGCTATGAATTTATGGGTGATTAGACCTTATTTTCATTGCTTAGTTATAATTAATTTTAATTTTGGTTACTTAATTTTGTTTAGCTTTATCTACTTAATGACTGGCCATCATTGAATATGAATTTCAGCATTAGAATTTACCTTGATGAAGGGAATTTTAATTAGGCTCTAAGATTAAGTAATATGAGATTAGATTACGATTTAATTTATGATTAGGATAGACATATATCTAATGACCCCATATAATTGTTAAAGAGTGTGTTCAAATTGTCTTACCTTTTGAGCAATTATGTTAAACATTACAATTTATACTTAAGAGAGGGTTGTGAGTGGACTGACAGATACTTATAGCTATTTATACTCGAGATTAACAAAATTGACATTAAGGCTAATTAAATTAGTAAAATCAAGATTTATGAAGTTAATAAGGGATTAATAACTCTGGGTTACTCGTTCGATAATTTTGGTAATTAGTTTGTTTTATTTTGATTTTAATTTCTTTTCACTTATTTGAATTCAATTTGAGTTGTTCAATTTAAACAAAAGTGAAAAATCACTGCTCAACCATTCTGTTGGTACCAAGTCGTCGTGGGAACGATACTTTACTTGCTTTTTATTACTTGATACAGGCTATGCACTTACAGAGTTATAAGCTAAATTTTTTCCCTATCACTTAACCCTCTTGTTTTTGTGTTGAAAGTTGACACTTGTACGAGTTTAAGAGCTGTCAACTTGAGTAGGCGTGTTAGAAATATTAAGGTGAAATTAAATGAATAGTTAGTTAGTTGCGACCCTTGTCTATATAAAGGGTCGTGATTAATGTATTCAGTACATATGATAGTGAGATCAACACTATGTTAAGAGAGAGGTTAATGTGAGTCTCTTTCTAAAGTGGGAAGTCCCCTCCTAGATCCCTAGAGTTAGTGTTAGTTGTTAATCACCCTCAAGTGAGGGGTGATCATTATTAAACCCAAACGGATTATAATTTATATGAGCATGTTGTTCTTATGTTGTTAATACATAATTTTTCATCTTCTCCATAATATTTTCTCCAATTGCTTTCATATTGAAACTATTCTTGGATTAAGATATATTAATTATGAAAGTAACAATTTGATAATAAGTTGTTGAATAAGGGAATATATTAATGTGTAGATTTTAAATTTTTGTTTGGAAAATCCCTATTTTCATGATATATTTTCAAATTTTATTTAGGGATTTTTCCATAGTTATTAAACTCAAAATGTCTTTCTTGTAATAAATTGAGATTAAGAGCAACTGCATTAAATTATGACTAAAAAGGGAAAAATTATCAAAATAATTACAATTACTCTTAATCATTGACTTTTAAGAATATTTAATGTTGGTTTAATTGTAGGTGTTTGGAAAATTGGATTAAAACTGAAAATGGCAGTTTGGGGCTTGAATTTCAGAAGTTACAGTTTAGTCTCACAAACTTGAACAATGACAGTTTGGTCCAAGACACAACTGACCGCAGCGTTTCGAGCTTAATTAGGGCGGCAATTGGGGACGGTTTCGCACATCAGAAGCAGAGACACAGAACGCCGCGGCAGAACAGGGGAAGGACCTAGACCTTCGAAATCTCCATTGTAATCATCACCAAGCACCATCATCGTCGACGGCGACCTCCACCTCCACCTCCACCACCATTGTCGCCGGTGACATTCACAATCTATCGTCACCAACCACCATTTCATTATCAACCTGTTATTTAATTGGTGATTTCATGGCTGGGTGTTTGAATCATAGGGAGGTTTTGCTTCTTGAAATTATTTCAGTGAATTGCAGCAGCTTGAGTTTCTTCAATCCTAGAGCAATTGTTTGAGTCTTGACGCTTGGAGCATGCGAGTATTGTTAATCTAATTTCTTACTCCTTTCATTTTAATAATTAAAACATAGGTTTAGGTTTAATTATTAGGATGGTATGATGTTTTATACTGAGGTTTCATTGAATTTGGGGGATTGGATGGATTTATTTGGATTTTAACGCTATGTGTAAGATCCTCTCCTTATTTCCATATATTAACTATTATTTCTCAAAAACTAATCACAATATAGATAATGTCTCACAAATTATTAAATAATATAATATTCAATCCATGATACAGTAATCCAAAGTATGCAGACAAATCAGAGTTTATAGGATGTAGGCCCTATGAGTGGCAATATATATCAATTCAACACATAATAAACCACAAGAGGCCATAGAGATATATCTATGCCTCAGGAGCTCCTCCCGACATTCCAGCACGGAAACTATCACCTGAAAAATGTTAAATCAACGGGGTGAGACAAAAGCCTCAGTAACCAGCTTTCCAACTCATTACACATGCTGACATGTATTCATGAGGTGCCAAGTGGAACAGTTTATATAATAAAATATTAAAAATCTAATATCATTGTTTTGTACACAAATCTCATGTCAGAAATTATAATATTATATCTCAAATCTCATATCACAATTCCCAAATGCCTCCCATCAATCCATCCGAACCGCCTTATTTCCGCCGACTAGACCCATGGGCTAAGTTAATATCCATGTTACTGGCCACTCAAAGAGCTCTCCGGTCACATGATGAGGATTGGCCAAAATCCACAGAGCATGTTTCCAGACCATGGGTCTTTCCCCTCATTGAACTGGTGGGGTGTCGCAGTCCCTCATTGAACTAGTGGGACAGTCCCTCTTGAACTGGTGGGACAATAAAAAGCCAACCATCGTGCACCAATGGAGGCTATACCACGTGGTAAAAATAACTTTCTCCATCTCAACCCAAACCAAACAACCCAATATGTATCAATAAATAGCTCAATAGGAATTTTCTCAAGATTTCCATACACATATGATGATATTCAAAATATATAAATACATCTTATAATTTAAATCACATGGTTCCACAAAGCAAGTGTATAACAAAATACTCCTCAATATTACTCATTGAAATAATCTATGATATCCATATATAATTTTCAATCCCATAATCATTTTACAAATACTCACAAACACACACCAACACACATAATAAGTGGAAAGTGGTTACCTCTCGCTAAAGCTAATTATTATCACACTGTTCCAAATCCAAGAGCTCAAACACACGCCAAAATCAATCTATCACAATCAATTTACTACCCGTTAATAATTTTCTAAAAAGTCAAAATTATAACTTATTTACAAATTCTAATAATAATATCCTATAAAAACTGAAAAATAATAATTTAGGGTTTAAATTATAAAATGACAGTTTAGTCCTTCGAATTTCATAAATGACAGTTTAGTCCTCCGAATTTCATAAATGACAATTTAGTCCTCCGAATTTCCTAAATGACAGTTTAGTCCTCAGAATTTTAAACTATACCAACTAAAATTTCAATAATATCTCCATTAACCCAAATAAATTATTTAATCTAAATTTAATCGGTTTAAAAGTCCAAAATAACATTTTTTATAAGTTGATATATATAGAAAATTCATTATAAAATCTTATATCAACTAAATAACAAAAATAAACCGATTAAAATTAACTATTAATTATCATCTATATTCTTATAGTCATATACTGACAAAACTCAAACTTGCCCAAAATTCTAATCTTAAAATATTCTCTAATCAATATAAAATTAATATCATAAGAAAGAGAAAATTATTTAGAAAATATTTCATAAAAGAAGTTTTATAATTAGAAGAGATTTTGAGTACCTTATTGATCCCCGAAGAATGAAAATACTCCTATCATAGTCTTGCCTGTCACCTTTCTGCACACACTTCACGCAGATTTCATGCGTGAAGTGTGTTGAGGCGAGGAGGTATTTATATACCTCCTCCTGCCTAACCTAACATTTTTTTATTATTATTTTTTATTTTTTTAATATTTAAATGGGTGGCACCACTTTAGTCAATTGTGGGGGCGCCGCCCCCCACGTTTATATATATATATATATATATATATATATATATATATATATATATATATATATTATTTTAATAATATATTATATTATATTATATAATAATATTATATTATATATTTTAATAATATTATATTATAAAATAATATTTTTTTAAAAAAACTTTATTTATTTATTTTTCCTAAAAAAATTACTTACTAAAAATGATAATTTTCTCTAAATTATAATTATATCCTAAAAATAAAAATTAGGATGTTACACTATGTATTTGTGTGTTTTTTTTTTTGCCATCTTAACGCTATGTATTTGACACCTTGTACTTCAATAATGGTAATTTCATGTAATTTACTTGGTATAGTTTTTGTTTGAAGTTTAAACATTTAATTGTGATTTTAATACAAGAATTTTTGGTTACTTGTGTGTTGTATTTCATTAATTGAAATTGTTAGAGTTTAAATTGAGTTTCGGTTAGAGGGATTAATTTTTACTTGATGTGGAAGAATTAATTCACCTAACTTAAACTAGTTTAAAAGGTTTTTTGAATAAATTTGTAGAACCAGCCATTCTTAAAAATATTTTGAAGCAAAGGATAGATGAAATCCATTCATATAAGAGGCTTTTATGCATATACTTTCAAAACCAATTTCCATTCCACCCATTTTCATTCCAAAAATTCAAAAATATTTGTTTTAGAAGCATTTTAGTTTAATTGCAACTTAGTTAATAGATAAAAAGTTCAAATCATTGTTTAAAAAGTTCAAATCATTGTTTTTAGGGAGAATTGCTAAAAACTACCTTGCAAGCAAATTAATTGTTAATTGCTACCATTGCACATGATAGGTGATAAGTTGCACACGGGTGGATGATATTTTGCACACGAGGGATGGTGTTTGCACATTTACATGGATGAATTTTGCACATGTGGATGATGCTTGCACATAAAGGGTGCTTGTTTGCACCCGTGGTACCAATCAGCAAATAATTTCCTTACAATATATTTTTGAGTCATTTACCCTTGTTTTTATGCCAAGCTAGGCAATTAAGAAAATGCTCTTTAAGAGACGATACAGAATTACACCTTATATTATAATTCTTAGTTAAATTTTAAAGAAGTTATCAAAGTATAAACCAACACATTATCTTCAAGTGGCAAATCCAATAACTTCAATTTATAAGCTCAAATAACCCTAATTTACCGACGTTCACTAAATTATCCATCATATATGCTATATGATATCTGTAGCACAAATGGGGTTGAAATCAATAAGCTCCGCAAATCCAGTCTTGGCCATTACAGAGATTGCCTGATCCATTTCGCCAGATTGTGTTCCCAAATGCCTTTCACATTCACATGTAACTTGTGCAATTTCTTTCTTTGGGAAATTCATTCCAAAAGCCGCCATGATCGCAATTGTAGAAGAACAGACAATTGCTACAGAGCTTGATAGTCCCGAACCTTGAGGAACTATTCCATCAAGTCCAACATCAAGTCCAACTATTCCATTCAAACATGAATTTCAAGACTAGTATGACTTTATCTAAGTTCTTTAAACAAGATAATCTCTCTCAAGCATAATCTCATTCAACAAATCAACTAAGTGGTAATTAAACACTTAGAGGCATTAAGCAAAGAATAAAATCAACACAAAATACTTCATTAAATGCTAGAAAAGAGAGAATTACAAAGTCTCAATCCATATAGAGGTTTAAAGTACTCCTAGAAGAAAAATGCTTAGCTACTCACAATCTTAGATATAGAAAATCCATACAATAAAATTGAATCCATAGAAAGCTAACAAGAAAAAGGGAAGAAAAGTGACAAAACCCAAATAGAAACCCAAAATCTCTCTTGAAGTGACCACCCAAGCTTCAAAAGCTATTCTCCAAGGTGTCTCTTTGCTCCCAATTCGTCCAAGAAGTGTAGACTCAATTATTTTCGGCTCAACCCTTATATAAAAAACCCTAGGAATCATTTTCAACAAGTAAAACACATAATTATACTTTTGTCATTAGCTTCAGCACACTGTCATGTGCTAAAGCACATGACACAATAAGTTTAGATCTTGTTTGCTTCAGCACATCAGCCAACAACACATCAGCTTTCTTCGTAACATCATGAGCCTTCTTTGATCTTTGCTGTTGCATGCTTTGTTCCTTAGCCCTAAAAGAGCTCCCAAATTTGTCTTCATCCCCCAATAAGAGAGAGGATGCATAAGTTCCAATTTAATCACAAACACATAGGATAAAGCAAGAAATTCTTTGACTTTTTGCTTGATACCTTGACATGAACATTTTCTTCTATAAACTTCTATTTTTATGCACATTTTGATTTCAAAAATAGGCAAAAAGAGATGAAAATGTATTGGAATATTATCAATTTCTAAGAGTTAACAGCTTGCTTAATCTGTCAAAAAAAGTCAACTGACTTTTATATTAAATACCGGAGGTAGTATATGATTTTATTAATTTATTATTTCACCTAACAGTACTTTCACACACACACACACATATCTCCAACACTCAGTTTTTAATTCCAGTTTTTACGGTCTCGCTCACAGCATGCTGATGCTTAACATTCAACTCTTGAAAGCAAGAGGTCTAGAATATGCTACTATCTAATATCTGATTAAGTAATGTAGAATAAAGCTTCTGGTTGTCTACTCACGGTTTCTCTATGTAGTATGAAATACATTTAAAAAAAAAGTATGGGGAAAACCGAAAAATTATCCAAAAAACATTATATTCTTAGTGTTTTCTAAGCTTCCAACTAAGGAAAGACTATGAGGTAGTTTTAGATTTTGATTGTAAGACTATTTTATGCCCATTTGGTTGATATTCTCTCACTTTCAAATCTATATTTTTGCATATCTATATGAATCAATAAATGATAAATAAAAAGAGGCAGAGATATTAGTGCAAAAAAAAAAGCTTTTAATTAAAAACAATTAAACAAGACTTTTAAAACCGGTTTTGGAATCTGTGTTGAATCTGATGGTGTAACTAGTCTTGGACTTTTTATAACAATATACGTAGAAAGTGTATGATTTTCTTTTGAATAATTCATTATGTTTATTGTAACATCCTAAAATTTATTCAAATGTTAAGGATTAATTTATGGGAGTTAGATAGTAAGTCAAATTATGAAACCTATGAAATATAAGGAATCTTAAATTAGACAAAGGAAAAAAATAAAGACCTAGTGTGTGTAATTAATAGGATAAAAATATACATATATATATATATATTATTAAAACACACACACTCTTTTTTTTCCCTTGCTTCACATGAGACACACGCACACACATTAAATAAACACACTCCCTCATGTTTCATTCATTTCTCACACACAATCACTTATTAATTAATTAATCACCCATGTGTCACACACACACACCCTTTCATTTTTTTTAAAAAAAACCCTTTCACCTCTTCATCACTTCACTTTCGGAAGATAAGGAAAAGAAAAGAGAGAGTGAGTGAGAGAGAGAGAGAGAGAGAGAGAGATAAGTAAGATGATCAGTGCTACCAGAGGAAGGAAGAAGTGATTACAAATTCTACATACAACTCCATATCCTAATATAGGTGAGTTTCCTTCCCATATTCTTAACTCTTTCTAGTTGATTTAAGACTATTTTTGGGTAATTTGGGAAGCATAAGAACCTAGTATAATGAATTGTTGACTTGTGAGGTTTTGTTTTGGGAAAAATAGTGCATGAAGAAGGAATGAGAATTTGTCAAATTTGAGGTTTCCAATCAATTCTACACGAAAAATTATGTGGGAATACATGTGGTTTTGATTTTTGGATGATTATATATAAGTCTAGAATTTTTAGAAAATAAGAGGAGTTGCTGTTCGGTTAGTTTCTCTGAAATCATATTGGTTGTAAAATAAATTTCGGTAACCAAACCTAGTCCGAAAATTATGAAAGTTTCCAGAAGGAAAGTATACATATTAAGCTTTAATTTGATATATAATATGTATCATTTGGGTTTATAAATAGTGAGATATGAATTTTTAAAGTTAGATGATGAATCTGGAACGTTTTCTGGTACAGATGGGGTTTGACGAAATTATGGAAATTTTGTGACTATAATATCTAAATGGTAATATTTTTCCTAAAACTATACTTAAATAGAAACATATAGGATTTTGAACCATTCCATTTTGAGTTCTAGATATTTAGTTATGAATTTTAGAAGTTAAGCTATTGAAACTGGAAAGATTTTCTGGCAGTGCGAGAAAAATTTAAAACTGGGAATTATTCATGGATAGGTGGTAATTCAAAGTATTTTTCTATTAAAATAGACTTCATAAGTGACACATAGAATTTGGAACCACCTTAATTGAATATTTCTAGGCCAAGATATGAATTTTCAAATATTATTGAAAATTCTGACAGAATTGAGTAATAGTGAAAAAAAAAGTAAGGGTATTTTTGAAATAATTAGGACTCTAAGGGTCAAGTTAAATACTAGAGTTGGTATGAGTCCATTAAATACCTATTGGGTTTAAGGTATTAGCTATAATGATAACCTACCAAAGTGTCTTAAATTATTTTGGAATAAGTAATAATTCGCTCGTCCGTAAATTATAAATTATAGGATTTGACATTTGCCCGAGACGCCTAAGAGACTGAGAACATGAACTAAATTTGGAAAGACTTTCAGGTAGTACCTTATCTCTTATATCATATGTGATGCCATGTATGTGTACCATATCATCTGTATATGTGTGGGACAGATAGTCCATAGGCGGTAAGACCCGTAAGTACAAGTTACACCGAGAGTTACCCGGGGACGTCTTAAGCCAGGTAGGTTTGAGACAGAAAGCCCGTGACTGTACCTTGTATGGGGCGGTGGCCCTGGGCAGCCAGATTGTGAATCTCAAGCGCTGTGAGTATGAGATAAGGGACCGGTTAGGCCCTTTTATGTGCTGCATTTCTATAAGTTGTGCTGTTTGATGATTTGTTTTACATGCTTAGTATTTGCATATTATATGAGTGATCTGTGTACTACTGAGATTCTTTTGAATCTCACCCCTTTTTCAACAAATGACATACAGCAAAGGCGTCCAGCTCTAAGGGCAAGAAGGTAATATAAACGGACGAAGAAGAGGCAAATAAATTATGAACTGTTGGTTATCATTTTATTTTGGATGACTGTAAAATATTTATAAGTAGTAGTAGTAGTAGTAGCGATGGTAGTACTAGTACTCGCGATGCAGACTGTATATGTTGTAATCCGTACGCTAGACTTTCGATAACGTATTGGTATCCAGAAACCCATAAGTTAACCATCACGACGCGAACTATAGATAGAAAATTCCCGTTCTTTTAAATAAAAGATTTTTTTTAAACTGATAAAGATAATGAATTTACAAACTAAAATTTAGACCATACATATTTATTTTAAAAAGTTTTTGAAAATCCTATACAAATATAAGATTAAACTTTGTCTTAAATTTGGAATTTAAATTGTTTTGGTCTCAGGTTTGAAACCATTACATATTTAAATTATTCTAAAGGCTTTAGAATTTAAGGTGTTACATTTTTGGTATCAGAGCAGAGATTCTGGCATTAGGCTAGTATGCTCTACTGCTATAAATAAGTATGCAAATACCTTAATTGTGATCTCATAACTAAAATTGTGGGTTAGAGATGAACCCAGAAAAATAGAATTTTTCTCGACCACTAACTGGGCATGCTTGTTTGGAGGATGGGGTATGTATACCCAGTAGAGAAGGATATGACTTTTAAAGAATTTGATGCGGAGCTAGTTTGATTCCAATGGAACTTTGTTGTTAAGCATGCTTAGGTGAGGAAAATTTCAGAGTGAAATATGGTGATCATTTAGGATGCCATGAGAATGTTAGATTGAATATATAGAATATTTATAATAGGTTTGAATCCGATCTAAGCTGAAATAGTATTTAGGTCAAGATATGACTCAAGCTACACTATGGTTCCAATAGATGAAAGTATGACCCTGTGAACTTCGTGAACCTGGTAAGTAATACTGAACTATCAACAATACTTTGGGGAATATTTGAGGATATTACTTGAATGTTATAAGAATAGAATAGATGGAATGAATCATGATGATCTTAACATGTTATTGTAAATGGCTGAGTTTCTAGGATTAGGTTTATGAACCTAAAAGTTAGGTAGACATACAGAGGATGACTACTAATTAAATTGTAGCCTAAGAATCAAGTAATAGTTGAATTGATTCTTTAGACATTTGAATTATGGAATTAAGGTATTAAAATATGGTAAATATAAAAATAAGGTTTTTGAAGGTTGCTAGTTGCTAATCTAGCATAGGAAAAGATCTTGATCAAAGAATATTTCCTTTGAAAGAATGAATGAGAATTTGTTCTATAATGAAATAGAGTAATAGAAAGAATGAGAATAACCATAAATTATGGTCTCATAATTAAGACAGAGAATATAATATGCTTATAACTAACGAATTTACTGAAAGACTTGGATAGATTTAATTTGTTTACCACTCTATAAACTGGAAGTTATTCTAGGCATTGACTGGTTAACGGCGAACAACGTTTTGCTGGACTGTGGTAACAAGAGAATTGAATATCTTGAACCACATAAAGGCAATGATGCTAGCATTAACCTGAATTTTCTCTCCGTAGTTGAAGCTGAGAAGTGTTTAAGAAAAGGGTGTCAGGGGTATCTGATATTATTCTCAGTTCAGGCAGAATCAGATGTAATGATTGAGAGTATATCTGTAGTGAATGAATTTCCTGAGGTATTTCCAGAAGACATTAGTGGATTACCTCCAGAAAGGGAAGTTGAGTTCGCCATTGAGATTATGCCAGGTACCGGATCTATTTCCAAAGCTCCTTACCGAATGGCACCAAATGAAATGGCAGAACTGAAGAAGCAAATTGAAGAATTACTAGAGAAAGGGTTTATACGACCTAGTGTTTCACTATAGGGAGCTCCAGTATTGTTTGTTAAGAAGAAGGATGGGAGCCTACGTTTATATATTGATTATCGAGAGCTGAATAAGGTGATCTTCAAGAACAAATATCTACTCCCCAGGATTGATGATCTTCTTGATCAACTATTTGGTTCTAGCGTATTCTCAAAGATTGATCTGAGATCGGGCTACCATCAGCTGTGAGTAAGAGCTGAGGATGTGCCGAAGACAGCTTTTAGAACCAGATATGGACACTATGAGTTCTTGGTGATGCCCTTTGGACTAACTAATGCACCTGCCGTGTTTATGGACTACATGAACCGAATTTTTCGTCAATATTTGGATCAGTTCGTGGTAGAATTCATTGACGACATCCTAATATACTCTAAGAGTAAAGAGGAACATGAAGAGCATTTGAGAATAGTGCTGAGAATTATGAGAGAAAAGCAACTCTTTGCCAAACTGAGTAAATGTGAATTCTGGCTTTCAGAAGTTAAATTTCTAGGCCATGTAATTTCACAAGAAGGATTCTCTGTGGATCCTAGTAAGGTGGAGACAGTACTAAATTGGAAGAGGCCAGAAACTGTAACAGAGATACGCAATTTTCTGGGTCTTGCTGGTTATTACCGGAGATTTATTCAAAATTTCTCCAGGATCGCCATGCCGTTGACAAAGCTCACGAGAAAGAATCAAACATATGTGTGGGATACCAAATGTGAAAGGAGCTTCACGGAGCTGAAGGAGAGGTTGACATCCGCACCAGTACTGATTATTCCAGATCCCAGTGAGCCCTATGTGGTTTACAGTTATGCTAGTAAGCAGGGATTGAGATGTGTCCTTATGCAGCAGGGCAAAGTGGTGGCGTATGCCTCTCGACAGCTGAAGCCTCACGAGAAGAACTATCCCACTCATGATTTGGAGCTTGCGGCAATCGTGTTTGCATTGAAAATATGGCGACACTACCTGTATGGTAGTACTGTAGAGTTGTACTATGACCACAAGATCCTCAAGTATCTACATGATCAAAAAGAATTGAATATGAGACAACGTCGCTGGATGGAGTTGTTAAAAGATTATAATCTAGAGATTAAATATCATCCAGGAAAGGCAAATGTTGTTGCTGATGCCTTAAGTAGAAAAGCGGTGCAAGTAGCAGTCATGATGGTCCGAGAACAAAAATTGTTAGAGGAATTCAGAGATCTAAACTTGACAAATCAAGTATTCCTAAATGCATACAAACCGAATGAAGTACTCCTAGCTAATTTTAGTGTTAGCCAGGAAGAAAGCAATCTGAGAGAAGAAATTAAAGAAGCTCAAATGCAAGATGAACGAGCCCAGTTGATCCGAGGGATGATTGAAAAAGGTGAAACCCAGGATCATGATCTTTCACCAAGTGGATTGGTCAGATACAAACAGCGAATATATGTACCACCGAAAGCTGATCTGAGGCAGAAAATCCTAGATGAGGCACACAAGAGTCGTTACACCCTTCACCCAGGAGTGATTAAGATGTATTACAATTTGAAATCCATGTACTGGTGGCCAGGGCTAAAAAGCGATTGACCAAGTATGTGTCCCGATGTCTCACTTGTCAGAAGGTGAAGATTGAACATCAGAGACCACCAGGACTTCTACAGAGTCTAGCAATTCCAGAATGGAAGTGGGAAAGTGTCACCATGGATCTAGTGATGGGTTTACCCAAAATTAGAAACTATGATGCCATTTGGGTAATTGTCGACCGTTTCACCAAGACGACACATTTCATACCCATTAATGCCAGATATTCCCCAGAGAAGTTAGCATAAATATATATACGGGAGATAATCAGACTCCATGGTACACCGAAGAGCATTATCTCCGATCGAGATCCCAGATTCACATCAAGATTCTAGAAAGCTCTACATGAAACTCTAGGTACGAAGCTGAAATTCAGTATGGCCTATCATCCACAAACGGATGGACAGTCAGAGAGAACCATACAGACGCTGGAAGATATATTAAGAGCATGTGTATTAGATTTCAAGGGAAGTTGGGATCATTTCCTTCCACTCGCTGAATTCGCTTACAATAATAGCTATCATGCGAGTATTCAAATGGCTACTTATGAAGCATTGTATGGTAGGAAGTGCCAATCACCCCTATGCTAGACAAAATTGAATGAACGAAGACTATATGGGCCGGATCTGGTAGATTAAACCACAGAGCAAATTAAGACTATCAAAAAGAGGCTCCTAACATCGCAAAGTAGACAGAAAAACTATGCTGATAAAAGGAGAAGAGCTCTAGAGTTTGAAGTGGGAGATCATGTATTTTTGAAGGTATCTCCTGTTACCGGAATCAGTAGGGCAATCAAAAGGAAAAAGCTTAGCCCACGTTACATTGGTCCATTTGAAATATTGGCAAGAATTGGGCCAGTAGCATATCGAATAGCCTTATCCCCAAACTTGAGTAGACTGCACGATGTGTTTCATGTCTCACAATTGAAGAAGTACCAACCAGACCCTGAACATATTATGGAATATGAAGATGTGGATATGCGAGATGATCTCACATATGAGGCTGAGCCAGAACAAATCATTGAAAGACAAGAAAAACAACTCAGACATCGAATCATACCATTCGTGAAGGTGGTGTGGAAGGGACTGTCTCCAAGGGAAGCAACTTAGGAAGTTGAAGAGGACCTGAAAAAATGTTACCCGGAGTTTATATCTCAAGAAGTGTAACAAATTTCGGGGACGAAATTTATTTTACGGGGGGAGAATTGTAACATCCTAAAATTTATTCAAATGCTAAGGATTAATTTATGGTAGTTAGATAGTAAGCCAAATTATGAAACCTATGAAATATAAGGAATCTTAAATTAGACAAAGGAAAAAAAATAAAGACCTAGTGTGTGTAATTAATAGGATAAAAATATACATATATATATATTATTAAAACACACACACCCTTTTTTCCCTTGCTTCACATGAGACACACGCACACATATTAAATAAACACACTCCCTCATGTTTCATTCATTTATCACACACAATCACTTATTAATTAATTAATCACCCATGTGTCACACACACACACCCTTTCATTTTTTTTAAAAAAACCCTTTCACCTCTTCATCACTTCACTTTCGGAAGATAAGGAAAAGAAAAGAGAGAGTGAGTGAGAGAGAGAGAGAGAGAGAGATAAGTAAGATGATCAGTGCTACCAGAGGAAGGAAGAAGTGATTACAAATTCTACATACAACTCCATATCCTAATATAGGTGAGTTTCCTTCCCATATTCTTAACTCTTTCTAGTTGATTTAAGACTATTTTTGGGTAATTTGGGAAGCATAAGAACCTAGTATAATGAATTGTTGACTTGTGAGGTTTTGTTTTGGGAAAAATAGTGCATGAAGAAGGAATGAGAATTTGTCAAATTTGAGGTTTCCAATCAATTCTACACGAAAAATTATGTGGGAATACATGTGGTTTTGATTTTTGGATGATTATATATAAGTCTAGAATTTTTAGAAAATAAGAGGAGTTGCTGTTCGGTTAGTTTCTCTGAAATCATATTGGTTGTAAAATAAATTTCGGTAACCAAACCTAGTCCGAAAATTATGAAAGTTTCCAGAAGGAAAGTATACATATTAAGCTTTAATTTGATATATAATATGTATCATTTGGGTTTATAAATAGTGAGATATGAATTTTTAAAGTTAGATGATGAATCTGGAACGTTTTCTGGTACAGATGGGGTTTGACGAAATTATGGAAATTTTGTGACTATAATATCTAAATGGTAATATTTTTCCTAAAACTATACTTAAATAGAAACATATAGGATTTTGAACCATTCCATTTTGAGTTCTAGATATTTAGTTATGAATTTTAGAAGTTAAGCTATTGAAACTGGAAAGATTTTCTGGCAGTGCGAGAAAAATTTAAAACTGGGAATTATTCATGGATAGGTGGTAATTCAAAGTATTTTTCTATTAAAATAGACTTCATAAGTGACACATAGAATTTGGAACCACCTTAATTGAATATTTCTAGGCCAAGATATGAATTTTCAAATATTATTGAAAATTCTGACAGAATTGAGTAATAGTGAAAAAAAAAGTAAGGGTATTTTTGAAATAATTAGGACTCTAAGGGTCAAGTTAAATACTAGAGTTGGTATGAGTCCATTAAATACCTATTGGGTTTAAGGTATTAGCTATAATGATAACCTACCAAAGTGTCTTAAATTATTTTGGAATAAGTAATAATTCGCTCGTCCGTAAATTATAAATTATAGGATTTGACATTTGCCCGAGACGCCTAAGAGACTGAGAACATGAACTAAATTTGGAAAGACTTTCAGGTAGTACCTTATCTCTTATATCATATGTGATGCCATGTATGTGTACCATATCATCTGTATATGTGTGGGACAGATAGTCCATAGGCGGTAAGACCCGTAAGTACAAGTTACACCGAGAGTTACCCGGGGACGTCTTAAGCCAGGTAGGTTTGAGACAGAAAGCCCGTGACTGTACCTTGTATGGGGCGGTGGCCCTGGGCAGCCAGATTGTGAATCTCAAGCGCTGTGAGTATGAGATAAGGGACCGGTTAGGCCCTTTTATGTGCTGCATTTCTATAAGTTGTGCTGTTTGATGATTTGTTTTACATGCTTAGTATTTGCATATTATATGAGTGATCTGTGTACTACTGAGATTCTTTTGAATCTCACCCCTTTTTCAACAAATGACATACAGCAAAGGCGTCCAGCTCTAAGGGCAAGAAGGTAATATAAACGGACGAAGAAGAGGCAAATAAATTATGAACTGTTGGTTATCATTTTATTTTGGATGACTGTAAAATATTTATAAGTAGTAGTAGTAGTAGTAGCGATGGTAGTACTAGTACTCGCGATGCAGACTGTATATGTTGTAATCCGTACGCTAGACTTTCGATAACGTATTGGTATCCAGAAACCCATAAGTTAACCATCACGACGCGAACTATAGATAGAAAATTCCCGTTCTTTTAAATAAAAGATTTTTTTTAAACTGATAAAGATAATGAATTTACAAACTAAAATTTAGACCATACATATTTATTTTAAAAAGTTTTTGAAAATCCTATACAAATATAAGATTAAACTTTGTCTTAAATTTAGAATTTAAATTGTTTTGGTCTCAGGTTTGAAACCATTACATATTTAAATTATTCTAAAAGCTTTAGAATTTAAGGTGTTACATTTATCCCCTAACCACCTTGTTGACAATATAATTAACTGCAAATACAATCCAATTCCAACTCAGCCAACAAGCAATTATAGTGATAGAAAACAATTCCGATATTCTCATTACAATGACCTCAATTCCAATTCCAACTCTTTAGCTATATTCTCATAGTTAATCGTAATATATATATATATATATATATATATATATATATATATATATATATATATATTACCCGTCCTTATTCCAAGTTTCCAATTACCTAAACTATGCATCGTTACAGATTAACAAAAGCTATCAAAATTTTAATTCACAACTTTACGAGTTAATTAGGATGTCTAATGGCATGCAATCTGTCATCAAAATCATGTCATATAGAATTTTATCATCCATGTTTGAACTACTAACCTTCATATTAATATTCATAATTTTCTTCTTGAATTTTAAACATGAGTAAATTTGATAAAGGAAGCCAATATTTAACTCAAGATTGGTTGATCCATAAAAAAAAGTCATAATGTATATTTTAGAGTTCAATTGCAACATAGATTTATTTTTAATCATGGGAGAAGTTTACTTAATTGGCTTGCTTCTTTTGTATGAGTTTCACATAATGTGTCACTTCATTGTTCCCCCCCCCCCTAAAAATAATCATCAAAAGCCCAGGCTGTCTCAAATAGTTAGCCATTTAAGGCTTGTTTTGTATGAGGGGAGGGGAGGGAAAGTGAGCCGAGCAAAACATTTTTAGAGTTGGATTTAATAAAATGAGAGAAGTGGAGTAAATAGTTTTTAATTATTTTTTCTTACTCTATTATCTGACATTTTCTCTTTATTAAAATTTTGTAACTCCACTTCTCTAATTTTTAAAATTCTAACTCATAAAAAATTTTCCTCCCTTTCCTGCCTCTACTCAAAAGACCCCCAACCAAACAGGGCCTTAGTATGTCGAAGATGTGGACACTAGGGCAAAATAGTATATTGGGCGTTGGTTAAAAATGCATTTTCATGACCGCATACGGAGTGTAATAAAAATAGTAGTACCAGAAAATAGTAAATTCCGCATCCAAGATGAAGAAATGGACATTGTAGGTGATCAATAACTACTTTTGTTTCTCATGTAACATACTCAAATTAAAATGAATGCACTAGTGAAAATATGAAAATGAAGTTGTCAAATTTTTATTTTGAACTAGTGAAAATATGAAGAAGCTAAGCATTGCAAAGTTAGCTTTATCATTGGTTTATGATAATGAATGTGACAAAACTTAAGCTATTTTTTAGATTAAAATGATGATAACATATTACGTAGTTTGATCCACCACCACTCGCAGTTTGATCCACGTCTTACGTAGTGGACTCCAAATCAACGCGTTTAACAAACATATAAACTGCTGAAATGATCGAGCTCTTCTATCATATTAAGGGCACACGTAGGTACGCAGAGTCACGCTTTATTACATCACATGAATGAGCTAGTATATTGAGCTCTTATTAAGGACACAGTCACAGTTTTATTAGAGTAGGTAGGTAGATGACTTGTTCATAAGGGACACTAACTACTAATAGTGAATTAGATGGCAACGTCTGGGAATGGTGAAGGCGATGCGGGGGTCGATGCCGAAATACTTCCAAGTGTCAGAATTGATGATGGCATAGAAGCATTCCTCTGACACTTGGGAGAGAGGCTCGCAGCAATTTGGAGTCACCGGAGCCGTCAAGTCTCTTGCGGGTTTAGCACAGTGACGAAGAACATGTGTGAGCATCCTTTCTGGAGTGAACTTCCCACACACTCCATAGCCATCAGCTTCAACCCTAGCAATGGCCACTATTGCCAAAACCAGCACCAAGCATATCAACTTCTTCATCATCCTGCTTACTAGCTTTTTCAACTGATTTCTTCAACTTAATTATTGAACAAGGAAGCTGTGTGTGTGTGTGTGTGTGTGTGTGTGTGTCTTTGTGATTGTATTTCTCAGTTCTGCTGTGTCCTGGACTACTGTCTGTGCGTGCGCATATATATAGGCAATAGGCTGCACTTTGGAATGAACAAACCTTGTTCCCAAGAGTCTTAATCTTTTGGCTTTATATATAATTAGTTGGAATCTACTTTATATTGATTTTCATGGAGAACGTAACCATGTTGTTTGTGAGCCCGCGGATTGTCTTAAAAAAACTCTCAGGACAACTTGCAGAATATAATTAATAACAAGCACATGGAAATATATATATGGCCAGAAAGCTTGAATTTAAATTATTGTAATTTATGTCGAACTGATTATTCTTATAATTTGCTATTATTATGAAAACTACGAGTTCATTGATTATTATCACCTACTCCTTCGTCAATGAATTCAGCATTATTAAACAAATCGCTTCTGATGAATCTGCTTTTGGTGAAGTCAAAGTTTTGGGCGCATGCAAATTAAAAGCCTTACAATATTAAACCTTTAATTATACAATTAAATCCAGAAGAACATGCAGGCATGCAGAGAGATATATATATATATATATATACATACATACACACACATATATATATATATATATATATATATATATATATATATATATATATATATATAACTAGGTATTGTTGCTTTTGTAAATATTCAACTCAACTATCAAATATGTACGCTAGCACAAATATAGGATGGCTTTTATATATGGTACAATAGATAGATTAACAATTGAGTAAATAGCACGAGAAATATTAGATGAATAATGAAATCTCACACGGAGTGATTAGTAAATATAATGAAATTAATGAATCAATCAATTAATTTTAATTAAAAGCTGCAAACTATATAAATTTGAATCTTCAAATTTGCTATTTAAAATTTTTAATTGTAATTTTAAAATAATAATTAAATTATCGAATTTAGACTAGGCTAAAGTAAATGTTTAGTCAAGTTCAAGTTTACATCAAATTTCAGTTTATTTTCTTAAGTATATAAAATGTATTATCACTCCCTTAATATTTACACCATTAGTCTCATTGATAGGAAATGCTCACTCATCATATAAATATTATATTAAAGTATTAAATTTTAAACATGTTTTTTTAGTATTTAATTACATAGTCACCATATAAATTCGTTAAGTCAATATTTTTTCTTGTTAATGAGACTAACCGTATTAATATTAATAGACTAAAAATGCACTTTACAAACTTTAAGAACTAATATAAAACTTAATGTAAATTTAGATGACTAGAAGTATATTGGCCAAAAAACATTATATATATAGGTTTTATACACAGAAATCACCAATATTCTGCAAGATTTCATACACAAAAAATATTAGTACTTAATTGAACAAGGAAGCTGTGATATATATGTGTGTGTGTGTGTGGGCGCGCTTGCTTGTGTGATTGTATTTCTCAGTTCTGCTGTGTCTTGGACTACTGTCTGTGTGCGCGCATATAGGCAATAGGCTGCACTTTGGAATGAACAAACCTTGTTCCCAAGAGTCTTAATCCTTTGGCTTTATATATAATGAGTTGGAATCTACTTTTTATTGATTTCCATGGAGAACGTAACCAAGTTGTTGGTGAGCCCACGGATTGTCTTAAAAAAACTCAGGACAACTTGCAGAATATAATTAATAATACGCACATGGATATTATATATATATATATATATATATATATATATATATATATGGCCAGAAAGCTTGAATTTAAATAATTGTATTTTATGTCGAACTGATTATTCTTAATTTGCTATTATTATGAAAACTACGAGTTCATTGATTATTATCACCTACTCCTTCGTCAATGGATTCAGCATTATTAAACAAATCGCTTCTGAAGAATATGCTTTTGATGACGTCAAAGTTTTCGGCGCTGCAAATTAAAAGCCTTACAATGTTAAACCTTTAATTATATATACAATTTGTAACATCCCAAAATTTATTAAAAGGTTAAATTCTCAAAAAGAAAATTAAATGGTGCTAGAGATTAATCTTGGGAATTGAAAGCCAAATTATGAAATCTATGAAATATATGAGATCTTAAATTAGGCAAAGCGAAAAATTATAGCATTGTGTGTGTAATTAATAGGATATATATATATATATATATATATATATATATATATATATATATATATATATATATATATATATAATATTAAAACACACACTCTTTCCTTTGATTCACATGAGACACACGCACACACATTCAATTAATTAAATAAATATACTCCCTCTCCATGTTTCTTTCACTTCTCACGTAATCACACACACACTTATTAATTTAATACCCACATGGCGCGCGCGCACACATTTTTAATTATTAAAAATAATACTCTCTCTCACTCTCTTAATCATACGAAACACACAACACACACTTCACATATTTCTCAATTCTCATCAGCCAGCATCCAAATAAAGAAAAGAGAGAGTGAGTGAAAAAGAGAGAGAGAGAGAGCAAGAGACACATAATAGAGAAAGAGATATATGTAAGAGTAATTGCTGCCAGTAGAGGAAGGAATAAGATATTACAAATTCCACATACAACTCCATATCCTAATATAGATGAGTTCCCTTTCCATATTCTTAACTATTTCTAGTTGATTTGAGGCTATTTTTGGGTAATTTGAGAAGCATAAGAACCTAGTATAATGAATTGTTGTCTTGTGAGGCTTTATTTTGACCAAAATAGTGCATGAGGAAGGAATGAGAATTTGAAAATTTTGAGGTTTCCAATGAATTCTATATGAAAAATTATATGTGAATACATGTAATTGTGATTTTTGGATGATTATATATAAGTTTGAAATTTTTAGAAAATAAGAGGAGTTGTTGTTTGGTTAGTTTCTCTAGAATCATATTGGTTTTAAAATAAATTTCGGTGTTCAAACATATTCCGAAAATTATGAAATTTTTCATAACGAAATTTGACATTCTAATCTTTAATTTTATATATAATATGTATCATTTGAGTTTATAAATAGTGAGATATGAATTTTTAAATTTAGATGATGAATCTGGAACGTTTTATGGTACAGACGAGGTTTGACGAAATTTGAGAAATGTTGTGGCTATAATTTATAAATGGTAATATTTTTCCATGCAAATAGACTTAGATAGGATCATATAGGATTTTAAACCATCTCATTTTGAGTTCTAGATATTTAGTTATGAATTTTAGAAGTTAAGCTATTGAAATTGGAAAGATTTTCTGGAAGTGCGAGAAAACCTTAAAAATGGGAATTATTCATGGATAGGTGGTAGTGAAACGTATTTTTTTTCTTAAAATAGACTTAATAAGTGACACATAAAATTTAGAACCACCTTAATTGGATATTCCTAGGTCAAGATATGAATTTTCAAAAATTATTGAAAATTCTGACAGAATTGATTAATAGTGCAAAAATAAAAAGTAAGGGTATTTTTGAAATAATTGGGACTCTAAGGGTCAAGTTAAATACATAGAGTTGGTATGAGTCCATTAAATACCTATTAGACCTAAGGTATTAGCTATAATGATAACCTACCAAAGTGTCTTATTTTGGAACAAGTAATAATTCGTCCATCCGTGAATTATAAATTATAGAATTTGACATTTGCCCGGGACGCCCAAGAGACTGAGAACAGGAACCAAATTTGGAAAGACTATCATGTAGTACCTTATCTCTTATATCATATGTGATACCATGTATGTGTACCATATCATCTGTATATGTGTGGGACGGATAGTCTATAGGTGGTAAGACCCGTAAGTACAAGTTACACCGGGAGTTACCTGGGGGAGTCTTAAGCCATGTAGGTTTGAGACAAAAAGCCCGTGACTGTACCTTGTATGGGGCAGAGGCCCTGGGCAGCCAGATTGTGAATCTCAAGCGCTGTGAGTCTGTGATAAGGGACCGGTTAGGCCCTTTTATGTGCTGCATTTCTGTAAGTTGTGCTGTTTGATGATTTGTTTTACATGCTTAGTATTTGCATATTACATGAGTGATCTGTGTACTACTGAGATTCTTTTGAATCTCACCCCTTTTTCAACAAATGATATACAGCAAAGGCGTCCAGCTCTAAGGGCAAGAAGGTAATATAGACAGACGAAGAAGAGGCAAATAAATTAAGGACTGTTTGGTTATCATTTTATTTTGGATGACTGTAAAATATTTATAAGTAGTAGTAGTAGCGATAGTAGTACTAGTACCTACGACGCAAACTGTATAAGTTATAATTAGTATGCTAGACTTTCGATAACCCGCTGATATCCAAAAGCCCATAAGTTAACTACCACTATGCGAGCTATTGATAGAAAATGCTCTGTATTTTAAATAAATGATTTTGAAACTGATGAAGATAATGAATTTACAAACTAAAATTTAGACCATATATATTTATTTTAAAGTTTTTGAAAATTTTATACAAATATAAGATTAAACTCTATCTTAAGTTGGGACTTTAAATTATTTTGGTTTCAGGTTTGAAATCATTATATATTTAAACTAATCTAAAGGCTTTAGAAATTAGGGTGTTACACAGTTAAATCCAGAAGAACATGCACGCCTGCAGCTACTATATATATATATATATATATATATATATATATATATATATATAGCAATCAAATTTTATATTAAAACTAGGTATTGTTGCTTTTGTGAATACTCATCTCAACCACCAAACCGTATGTACGCTAGCACAAACATAGGATGGCTTTTATATATGGTACAATAGATAGATTAAAAATTGATAAAAATCCAACACAACAAATATGTGAGTAAGTTTTTAGATAGATGATGAAATAAGTCTCGTATCTTGTAATTAATTAGAAGGTCAGTCACAACTATACAAGTGAGTGATGAGCCATGCATCCAAAGTAGCCTAAGCTATTTTAGTGTGGGTGACAAGCCTTCGCGTGTGATTAAAATAGCAAGAGAAATATTAGATGAATAATGAAATCTCACACGAATTAGTAAATATAATGAAATTAATGAATCAATCAATTAATTTTTATTAAAAGCTGCAAACTATATAAATCTGAATGTTCAAATTTTCTATTTAATTTTTTTAATTGTAATTTTAAAATAGGAATTAAATTATAGAATTTAGACTAGGCTAAAGTAAATGTTTGGTCAACTTCAAGTTTACATCAAATTTCAATTTATTTTCTTAAATTTATAAAATGTATTATCAGTCCCTTAATAATCACATCATCAGTCTCATTAATAGGAAATTCTCACTCGTCATATAAATATTATATTTAAATTATTAAATTTTAAATATGTTTTTTAGTATTTAATTGCATAGTCACCATATAAATTCGTTAGGTCAATAATTTTTCTTGTTAATGAGACTAACCGTGTTAATATTAAAAGACTAAAAATACACTTTAAAAACCTTCAAAAATTTATATGAAACTTGATATAAACTTAGATGACTAGAAGTATATTGACCAAAACACATTATATATATATATACACACACCCAGAAAGCACCAATATTCTGTAAAATTTCATACACAAAAAATATTAATACTTGAATTCATATCCTTCTTACCAATAAAATTTTGGGAAGACTAATTTGGAGGTCTTTATAGTTTTCATTTGTTTTGAATAAGGTCCTTAGGATTTTATTTTTTTTATCTAGTCCTTTAACTTTTTATGGTTAGATTAGTTTGTCCCTGAGCTTTAAAACTGTTAAATAAATGAAAATGGGCTTAAAACTTTCCGTTAGAGACAGCTGATGAGGCAGTTGGTGGATTATGCTGATAACTTGTAACTGACTAAGCAACCACCTGGATAATGAAAACCAAGTCTGAAATTATGTGGAGAAGGGAACATGGGTGTTTCATCAGCTTACAATTAACCTGGTGATCTCCCTAGGGTTAGTGCTTGGGAAGGCAAAGGCATAAGGATTACAACTTAAACCCGATCATGTTTGACTTTGATCCAATTTGAAAAAATTAATAAAAATATTATGTTAGGAAAAATAGTTACAAAAATATTCCTATTGGATCCTGGCTAATTTATCAAGTTGACCACGTAGTCAAACGCAACACATTTTTAATACAATTATTTCATATGGGTACGAAATCGTGTTTAACCATCATCAGACTTAATTAGAGGTAATTATCTCAACATGATTTTTTATGTATAAGGTTTGAACTCTCGAACTTATTTTAATATGAATTCTTTTTATCTAACCAAACCTCGCTTTGGTTAATAATTCAACTTATAATTCATTTTCGAACATAATAGCAGGCTATGCATTGAAACAAGCAAAGCTTGCTAATTGATTCCGTGACCCTACTGATTTATCACACAATAGTTAAGAGAAGAACAATTTATTTATATGAAAAGTAGAGATATATCTTTGAGATTATAATATAGACAAACCAATTCAAACCCAACAAATCCATCATTATTTGAAGTTTGAACGACACATGTACTGATGATGAGCTCTACTTCATCAACACAGAAACATGTTTACCAAACTTATTAATCATGAACTCCTATATTGAGCTCTTATTGAGGACAAAATCACGCTTTATTAGAATAACCAAGGAATCTTTTTGTTCATTGATTTCCAAGGTGAAAGAAAGTTGTTAGGTCTTCTTTTGTCATCAGAAAGGTTTTAGTGTGAATAGGCCGAATGACTTATACTGGGCCTTTAGCTTTATTATATAGCTCTTGAGATTACAACCCTAAACGAATATTCCACAGGATATTACAATATTACAGCTGTGATATTTACACGTATACAAATAAGGACCAGCTGCTGTCATCTATTCACTAATACATGATTATGAAGAGTATTATGTTCTAACATTCCCCCTCAAACGAGAGGGTGTTATAGACAACCTGAGTTTGCTTCTGAAGTATGAACATTTGTTGTGTGTGAGAGCCTTGGTGAGATAGTCTGCAACCTAATATAAGGAAGGAATAAATTGAGCATCAATAAATCCAGATGTCACCATATCACGAACAAAATGTATATCAATTTCTATATGTTTGCTTCGAGCATGTTGGACCAAATTGGCTGCAAGTGCCTTTGCACTGATGTTTCCACACCAGATAATTGAAGGTTGTCTTAATTTGAATCCAAGTTCAAATAACAACGAATACAACCATTTAAGTTCTGATGCACCATCTGATAATGAGCGATATTCTAATTCAGCACTGGATTTGGAGACAACTTTTTGTTTCCTTGAAGCCCATGAAATCAGAGTGTTTCCAAGATATACACAACAACCAGGAGTTGATTTTCTATCATCTATGTCAGCAGCCCAGTCTGCATCTGTAAATGCAGTCAATGTAAGGGTGTTGAAAGGTTTGATGCAAAGACCATAATTACAGGTCCCTTTGAGATAACTTAAGATCCTTTTAACTCCTTGAAAATGAATATCAGTGGGACTAGACAAAAGCTGACTGAGTTTATTCACTGAGTAAGCAATATCCGGTCTTGCTGTTATGAGATATTGTAAGGACCCTATGGCTCGTCGATACAAGGAAGGATCAGACATCAATTTTCCTTCAGTAGCTGAGAGCTGTTGATTAGCGACCATATGGGTTGGTACAGGTGCACAATCTAGCATATTAAACTTTCGTAACAAGTCCAAGGTGTATTTCCCTTGGCTGAGGTAGAAACCAATTGAATCCCGATGTATCTCAAGACCAAGGAAATAGTGGACAGGACCAAGATCTTTTAAAGAAAAGAGGGCGTTTAATTTTTAAATAAATTTGTGCATATAGGTAGAACTATTTTCTGTTACCAAAATATCATCTACATAAACCATTATAAACATAGTCAAGCCCTAAGCTCTAGATAGAATAAGGAGATATCACTTCTAGCATTTTGAAAACCCCATTGAAGCAGGGTCAGTCTCAATCGTTCAAACCAAGAATGGGGGGCTTGCTTCAAGCTATATATTGCTTTCACCAATTTGCATATAAAATGAGGTCCTTTTGGATCTTGAAAACCATCAGGTTGGTTTACAAAGACATTTTCTTCAAGATACCCATTCAAAAATGTATTATTAACATCAAGTTGTCTTACCTCCCATCTAAATGTGGTTGCAAGTGATAGAACAATTCTGATTGTCATTGGTTTGACAACCGGGCTGAATGTCTCATTGTAGTCAAGCCCTAGTGATTGCTGGAATCCTTTAGCGATGAGACGAGCTTTTGGTTTGAGAAGCGAGCCATCTACTTTGAACTTATTTTTAAATACCCACTTGCAATCAACTAAGGTTTGAACTTGATTCGGCAGTACAAGAACCCAGGTACAATTGCGTAAGAGTGCTACAAATTCTTCCTGCATCGCATTTCTCCAAGATGAAGAGACGAGGGCTTCATTGATATTTATGGGTTCAACAATTGCTTTTAGTGTTACTGGGTCTTCTGATTTCATAAGTCCAACGAATGGGTATTTTGGTTTAAACACACCTACCTTCGATCTTATCACCATTTGATGTGTGTTGTTTACTAGAGAGGTATTAGGCTTATTTAAGCTGGACTCTATTTCTTCACCAACCAGATTATGAGATGGACTTGGGCTAGAATGCAAGGACTCACTTGTACCCATATTGGAGTTTTTAGTCCTATAGTCTTCTGAGCTGTTTATTTCTCTTCTATTAATATTGGTATCACGACTTGGACATTTTTGTATCAATGTTAGAGCTCTGAATAAACATAGGAATCAAGCATTCATTATCATTTGTAGGTAATGACCTATGATTGAGAAAACCTATGACAAAAGGAAAATTACAAGCATCAAACACAACATGTCGAGATATATAGATTCTTCCTGTTACACTCAAACATTTGTATCCTTTGTGTTGAGGAGCTGGTCCTAAATACACACATTTTTTACTATGAAATTGAAACTTGTGCTCATTATAAGGTTTGAGACAAGGATAACAAGCACACCTAAATGGTTGAAGTTCCTTGAAGTAAGGTGCTGTCCTGAATAAAAGTAAAATAGGAGAAGAACCTTTTAAAATAGGTGTAGGACGTATGTTTATAAGGTGCACTGCAGTTTGGAAAGCATCTACCCAGTAAGTTAAAGGTATTTTTGCTTGAGCTAGAAGGGTTAGACCCATCTCAATAATATGTCTTTGTTTTCTTTCAGATCTTCCATTTTGGTAGGAAGTGTAAGGACAAGTGAACCTCATATTTATGCCTTTGGTTTGAGCTAGGAAGGCAAGAGGTTTATATTTTGCGCCATTATCACATTGGATCATTTTAATCTTGGTGTTGAATTGATTCTCAACCTACTGCTTAAATACTTTGAAGTCATGTACAACTTCACCTTTATGTTTCAAGGGAAAAAGCCAAGTGAATTGACTAAAATCATCTATAAAATGCACATAATAACGATGGCCACCAACTAACTGTATTGGAGAGGACCCCCAAACATCAGTGTGAATCAGTTCAAGAGGAGTACCAGAATGAGAATTAGACAAAGGAAAGGGCAAGAACTTGGACTTCCCAGATTGACAAGCTTCACATATAAAATTCTCATTAAACTCAACTTTTTAATTACAACTAGCCAAAACTTGTTTCAAAACATGATTATTTGGATGTCCCAACTTGTAGTGTCATTTAAGAAAATTATCTCTACTGGACGAAATAAAAGAGGCAGATACTTCATGAGATTGGGCTTGTGAAATTCCTTGATCACTTTCCATCGGATACATCCCTTGGTTTGACTTCCCTGCCATCATTGTTTGTCCAGTTACCTTGTCCTTCACTAGACACTTATCATTAGTAAATTGAATCTCAACTGAATTATCCTTAACAAGTTTGTTGACACTAAGCAAACTCTTTGTAGCAGATGGTACTAAAAGCACATCACTAAGACAGAGTTGAGAATTAGGAAAATGTTTAGTGCCTATGCCTTGTATCTTTACTTTTTCTCCTGTACAGGTAGATAAATAGGACTTACCTACTGGAGTAACCTGATCAAGTTGTTCAGTGCTGGGGGTAACATGATAGTTTGCCCCACTATCCATGTACCAAGAGGAGTCATTCGCTGGCTGAGAATTCATATACCAGGCTTAAGCATTGTAATTTCCTGAATCAGTTGGAGGCTTGAAATTTCAATCATACCGATGGTAACAGTAAGCCACATCATGTCCAGGTTTCTCGCATAAATGACAGTACAGTTTACTTCCTGTGTTGATGCCATTGCTGTTGGAAATTGTGCCTTAAGGGCCAATTATTGTACTTTTAACATTATTATTTAAATGAATTTCTCCATTTTATTGTCATATTATTTGCATGTTTATTATGATAACTATATCATTGGATGAATCATAAAGATTGTCTTAAATGTCCCTCGTCGGTCATCTATAGCAAAGATGAAATAAGACTAATATGACTTTGATAAGGATGGATATATGAATCAAAGTCTTAGGCACTTGTAAGAGTACAAGGTATTGGACCGACCCGCTTTGAGAAAGCTGCATGGATTAAGTCATAAGCTTATCTCATGTATAACCACGTCACAATGCCCTTTGACCTAAGATCATCATGGATTCCTATATGAGAGTCACTAAGGTTTGATCTAATCAAAAGTCACCTTTGATAGAGTGATAATAAAGGCTACAATCGGGTTTAGTGGTTTTCATGTAAAGGAATGTGAATGGTCAAGATAGAATTTGTCTCTCACATTAGTAGAGATATATTATTGGGCCCCTCGATGAGTAAGTCTGAGAAATGTATGGCCATACTACGATGGAAATGAGTTTCCATTTATATTGTCTGACTACTCATAAATCAAGAAAATAATAGTCAGGAATAGAAGGATGACACTATTCATGCCTTATCCTTTGCCGAAATATCGTGTGACAAAAGGGATGTGACATGGTTGTTTGACAGGTTGCATCATGTTAACGATCCTCATATGAATTGGGTAGTCACAATGTCTTGCTAGAGGCAGCTTGCGACTTATGGGCTAGTACAGTTATTGGCTCAGGGAAGGCAAAATACGAAGAAATGGTCCTAGGAAATGTCCAAATTACTGTCAAATTCTATTGAACTATTTTGTAATAAATTACAATTGGAAAAAGTCTAAAATACCTCTGTCAAATAGACAGAGAGAAGGATGGGAAAATGTTGCCAAATTCAGAAGGGAACATCTTTGGTATTAACGAAAAGAATAGAATAAAGATCATCAGCCAAGGTTGAAGAGTAAGGTATGGAATTGATATTAACACCTCTCATATCTTCATTATTCCATTTGATTCATGTTTTTTGTTAGGTGGGTAAATAAATTTTTAGGTTTTTTTGGTTCATCTTCGTTTTGGGCGAAAATAGATTTTTAGGTTTTCTTAGTTCATCTTCATTTGATTCATGCAATGAATATGCTTTAGATGTGGGTTCAATGTGTTTGAGTATGGTTTAGTATGCTCTATTTTTGTTGTCAGTATGCTTTGTTTTCGGGTTCATTGTACTGTGTTTCTGCAATAGAAGGGGTAAGGAATAAATATGAGGGTGAAAGGTTAATGGTTACATAACCTGGTGTGCGAAGGAAAAAATGTGTTGTTAATAGGGGCAGCGATAGTTGTCAATGTGTGTGCTAAACTTGTTAATGACAACTATAAGTAATAGTTAAACGTTTTATCTTCATTTTGGTAAAAAAAAAGGGAAAAACGTTGTCATCTTTTGTGAGTATTGTCCTCTATTAGACTTATAAACTATAAAGGTAAACATAGGTAAATGCAATGGATATGCTTTAGTTATGATTTCAATGTGTTAAGGTATGGTTTAGTATACTCTGTTTTTGCTATGAGTGTGCTCTGTTTTTGGGTGTATTGTGTTCTATTTTTGCAAAAGAAGGGGTAAAGAATGAAGATGAGGGTGAAATGTTTGTAGTTATATAACATGGTGTGCGAAGAAAAAAAGGTGGTTCAATAGGGGCAGTGATAATTGTCAATGTGTGTGCTGAACTTGTTAATGACAACTATAGATAATAGTTAAATATTTTACTTGTGGTGTAATGATGTTTGGCAAGGGTTTGAAAAGGTTGCTATGTTTTTTGGTATTTTGAGTTGTTTTTACTCATTAAAAGTGAGAGGTAATGAACATGGTGTGAAAGTTGTGTGGCTAAGAAGTCCTAATGTATGATGTCAAAATATCTTGTTAATAGGTGTAGCAATAGTTGTTAATGTAGGTGATAACCTTGTTAATGACAACTATATTGTGTAGGTGGACAGCTGTGATGGCTAGCACATGTGGTAAGAATCTACCATGTTTCCTTCATATAAGGGGAAGGTTTATAGTTAGTGGGGACGGTGATATAACAAATGTTGGGGCAAGGGTAAGATCAAAAACCATTAAAGAAGGGACAAGTTATGAAGAGTTAAGACAATGATATCCTCTATTTTCAAAAAAGAGAGTGGCGGACTTGTTATGAAGTTCACATTGACGTTTGATAGAACAACATTTTTTGACATACTAGATGATGAAGCAATCAAATATTTAATTAATTATGCTGGCTTGGGTTCTTTTATTTTTGGAAAGTGCATGTCATAATATTTTTTGTAAATCTCATTAGATAGAAATCCAGACCACTTGTTTTTTGGAGACGGTCTGTGAATTTGTTATTAGTACCTTGTACATGCATTTTCAAATGTAAATGAACGTTGGATATACTATGGTTTTGTATCCCACTTTCATTTATGGAAATTTGTAATTTGATGTAAATTCAGTTGTCAATGTATGGACATGAAATTGTTAATGGACGCCCATTGACTTATTAATAGAGGCTCCATGACTTGTTGGTAGAAGCTCATTGACATGTCAATGCAATGACAGTGACTTGTCAATGGAGGCTCTATGACTAGAGACTTGTCAATCAATGCTCATTGAATTGTCAATGCAGGGACAATGACTTGTCAATGGAGGCTGCATGACTTGTCAATAGAGGCTCCAGAACTTATCAATAGAGGCTCCTGGACTTATCAATCGAGGCTCATTGAATTGTCAATGCAGGGACAACGACTTGTCAATGGAAGCTCTTTGACTTGTCAACGGAGGGGCCTATAGTTGTCAATGGAAACCTAATAACTTGTCAACAGATGGTCCTCAACTTGTCAATGGACACCCATTGACTTGTCATCACAGTCTGATGCAATTATCACTAGAGTAAAACAATGTAGAAGAAAGAGCATGATATATGCATTATATAACTTTAGCACTAATATTAAGTCATGACAATGACTCTACACTTCATAATTATAACAAACATTTCAAGTACAAGAAGTTTGAACTTCATCATAACTAAAAGAATCATTATCAAAAAGTTAGTACAAATACAATGTGTACGTGATCATTACAATCTTATAAAATTCTACAACTTATTCTCCTTCCCCTTCCCCTTCTGTTTCTCCTTCTGGAAAATATCATTGTTTTAAACTCTTCATAATTTATCCCTTCCTTAATGGTTCTTGATCTGACCATTTTCCCAACATATGTTATATCACCATCTCTACTAACTACAAGCATTATATTCCCCCTATTTGAAGGAAACATAATAGATTTTTGCCACATGTGCTAGCCATCACAGCTGTCCACATGCACAATACAGTTGTCATTAATAAGTTTACTACCTACATTAACAACTATCGTTATGCCTCTTAACAAGACATTCTGAATTTATACATCAGGACTTCCCAACCACACAACTTTCACACCATGTTCATTACCTCACTTTTAATGAGTAAAAACAACTCAAAATACCAAAAAACATAGCAAACTTTTCAAACCCTTGCCAAACATCATTGCACCACAAGTAAAACATTTAACTATTGCCTATAGTTGTCATTAACAAGTTCAGCACACACATTGACAACTATCGTTGCCCCTATTAACAACACCTTTTTTCCTTCGCATACCATGTTATATAACCATAAACCTTTCACCCTTATCTTCATTCCTTACCCCTTTTTTTTGTAGAAACACAGCACAATACACCCAAAAACAGAGCATACTCATAGCGAAAATAGAGCATATTAAACCATACACAAACACATTGAAACCACAACCAAAGAATATCCATTGTATTTACATAGGTTTGCCTTTATAGTTTACAATTATAATAGAAGATAATACCCATAAAAGATTATAGCTTTTTCTCTTTTTTGACCAAAACGAAGATAAACATTTAACTATTACCTATAGTTGTCATTAACAAGTTCAACATACACATTGACAACTATGGATGTCCTTATTAACAACACATTTTTCTTTCACACACCAGGTTAGATAACCACAAACATTTCACCCCCATCTTCATTCTTTACCCCTTCTATTGCAGAAACACAACACAACGAACCCAAAAACAGAGCATACTGACAACAAAAACAAATCATACTAAATCGTATCCAAACACATTAAAACCAAAGCCAAAGCATATTTATTACATGAATCAAATGAAAATGAACAAAGAAAACCTAAAAATTTGTTTTCACCCAAGATGAAGATGAATCAAGAAAACCTAAAAATCCGTTTACCTACTTAACAGAAAACATGAATCAAATGGAATAATGAAGATAAGAGAGGTGTTAGCATCAATTTCATACCTTACTCTTCAACCTTGGCTAATGATGATCTTCATTCTGTTTTTTTCGCTAATACCAGAGCTATTCCCTTCTAAATTTGACAACATTTTTCCATCCCTCTCTCTGTTTATCTGACAAGGGTATTTCAGATCTTTGCCAACTACAATTTATTACAAAATAGTCCTATGGGACTTGACAGTAATTTGGACATTTCCTGTGACCATTTCTTCATATTTTTCCTTCCTTGGGACTTAAGTGTAATTTTTCCTATTTTTTAGGTGATAGACGCACCTAAAAAATACTTTAGGCACCAAAAGGATCAAATATCTTGGAAGGATCCAACACCCTAAATTATCAAAATTGTTAAAACTAGACCAGTCAAAACCGGTCGAGACAATGGTTTAAGGGTTAGTGGGTAAGACCGTGGTCAACTCGGGTTAAACTGATGATAATTAAAAGATGTATTTAAAATAAAATGTGTAAAAGTATCTACTAACAACTCATATATAGTATATTTTATAATATTATATTTACATATAATCAATATAAAACATATTAAACCAATTTAAAATTTTGAATGTTATAAAAAGTATCCAAGAAAAGGCATATTTTTTATATTATCAATATTTTTTTTTTCGCATTTCCGCTTCTATTTTCCTCCTCTTTTTCCTCTCATTTCTTTTTTTCTTCAGTAAACATCTTTCTTCTTGAAGTTCTTGCATTTCATACATTTTTTGAGCATTTTTTTAATAAAAAAAGTGACCCCGGTTCCACCCTCAACCCAGCTAGTTTACTCCAGGTTAGGCAGGTTTGCCCTGAGTTGGGCCTGGTTGTACCAGGTCACTTTTCCCTTGGTTTCTCTACTCACCCGGTCCAAACAAGTGATCGAGTCAACTTGCATGCCGGTCTGGGTTTTAATATTGTGATTGATATTCCCTCAACAATTATTAAGTAGGAGAGGGGTGAAAGAATTAAGGAAGATGATTAGAATGTTTAAGGAAAACGATATATATCATATCAATTAACTTTTCTTAATCTATTTAAATTAATTAATCAAGTCTTATATTAAAATCTGAGTATATAGCTTTGTTTTCCAGTTTTTTACTGTTGCGCTGTCTGTGATTGAGAAAAAGTTTAGAGAACAATTGTTACAAGACACCCAATTCCACCCGCTAACAAAGATCTTCCTTTGATTTTTGGGAAACACACTGCAAAGACATGGTAATTTCAAAATACTCATTACTAATATATCATTGAGATTTGCTAGAATATATGCCGGAATGCTTCCAAGTGTCATAATTGATGATCATATTTATAGAAGCATTCGGAAAGAGGCTCGCAGCAATTTGGAGTTACAGGCCCGTTAAGTCTGTCGCTAGTTTAGCACAACGACGAAGAACACATGTGAGCATCCTACCTGGACTGAACTTCCCACACACTCCATAGCCATGAGCTTTAAACCCCGGCACTAGCCGCTATCACCAAAAGCAACACCAAGCAAATCAACAACTTCATTTTCCTGCTTTTAATTACTTTCCTCTGATATCTTGAACAAGGAAGCTATATAGATATATGTGTGTGTGTCTGTGTGATTGTATCCCACAGTTCTGCTATGTGTCTTGAGGTGTGTGTGTGTGTATATATAGAGGTAGTAGCATCACTTTGGAATGAAAAAACCTTGTTCTTCCTAAAGACTTGAACTATTGGCTTTACAGGTTGGAATCTGCAAATCTTTTTCGTGGTCAATCACTTAAAAAAATTTTAGGACTCACAGAATAAAGCACATGGATAGCCAGAAGAAGCTGAAGCCTTAAATTGTGTTTAGCGTTCCTTGTTATATTGTGAACACTATACTACTTCGTCAATAGGTTCATCATTATTCAACCAAATCAATTTTGAATTTCAGTAATTACTTTCGCGACATGCCAATGCTCTTGATATTCAACTTTTGGAAGAAAGATTAATATATAAAAGGTAAAATTATACATTTATATAAAAAAAATTAATGATATGATTTATAAATATGATAAAAATAAATATTTTCTCTCTAGCTTATAAATAAGACCAAAAGAGTAGTTATCTAATATTAAGCAGTGCTGCTGAGTTATATTAGAGCATTATATGATGTATTATAAAGTTTCAATACACAAAATATATAAGAAAAAAATATAAAGAAAATTAATTAAATATTTTCAACTTCATTTTTTTAATTTTTTGGATTGAACTATTTTCCCCTTCTCCATCTATTTTCCATACGGTTAAAGAAAGAATTATATAGAATCATCACGATTCATGAGTTGATTATCGAAGCAAAGCAAAAAGGGCCAAGAGAGGAGAAAAAGGCCACCTATATTATAATTCTATGAAGAGTATCAAGGATAACTATTTATGGAATCATTTTGTCAAATAAATAAAGAAAAAAAATATATTCAAGTAAAAATGAAAAAATGATCATATTGATAACTCCAGAAAGTATGAATCGATAAGTCCAGGGACGTGATTGATAACTCTATAAAATCAATTTTTTATTTTTTTTTTCTTAAATGAGACCTAAATGTAATCCCCTCATAAATAAAACCGTCATAACATCATTTTCATACAATAAAGGTAAATAGTTATGAAGGTTGAAACTTTCACATACTTCCATAACAAAAAGGTGAGGGTAAACTCACTTTGAAGCATCTTGTCAATATTCCATATAAAAAGACGCCGTCCTAAATATCTTGTCTTTTAGTACTCCTGATGAAGAAGAGCGAGATCGCATCAAGTGATGGAGGATTCCTCTGTTATATGTAGATATAGACATTATGGCCTTGTTTGGTATGAGATACTGGATTTTGATGGATTGAGATTGGGGTTGGTATTGGGACTGGGACTAGTACTGGGACTGGGACTGATGAATTAAAATTACGTTTGGTATGCGGTGATATTTAGATGGAATACTTGAATTAATTTTATTTTATAATCCTCCATAAATTATGAAAATGTTAAAATATCTTTATTATTAAAAAATAATAAAAAACAAAGTCTCATGATTCAGGTTAAAATTAATAGAGGGCATTTATGTCCAACAAATATTATAAATAAGGATATTTTTGTCTTTGATATTTGCAATCCCGGGATTGAAAATGCAATACCAGGGGAGAGGTGGCTTTGCAGCAATCCCTCTTTCGTGGTACTCCCAATCCCTAGTTATCCATAGTCCCTCATACCAAACGATATATTCTAGCATAATCCCTGGTCCAATCCCTGTCCCTACCCCTAGTGCTCCATACCAAACAGGGCCTATACGTCTCAGGTTCTCCCCACCTAAGAAGCCAGCACTATGCAAAGAGAGGGGTAAGTATTTTGCTAATGTCTAAATAATTTATATCATGCGTCAATATAGCATACAAAATTTATTGAAAGCTGCTTTATTCTTAAGTTATAAACAGCATGTTTCAAACTTGATCTATACAAAAATAAGTGACCTACAATCTAGTTAGTATAAATGTGTGATGTTTTGCAATAACCTTATTGATTAATTAGTTAATTAAGTCTTAGGTTAATGCCTAATTTTGTTTTGCCTTTTTTTACTGTTGTGCATCTCTTTTTGAGAAAAAATTTAGAAAAATTGTTATATTACACCCAATTCCAAGGAACAAAAAATCGGACCGAGCAATGAACCGATCACAGCACAGGTTCAAGGGTCAATGGTTCAACCGGGGTTGGACCAGTGGTCGGACCAGTCATATTAAAATATTACAATTTATTAGTGGCAATATATATATTAATATATTTTAAAAATTTTATAGATAAAAATAAAGATCTTTAGACAAAAAATGCTTAAAATCTATTAGTATTAGTTATGGTGCCTATATTTATGTAATGATATCTCATTTCCTATAATTAATTGATTATTATATCCCTCAAAATCTTCTTTTTTTCAGATTTGTTATTTCTTCACCTACTTTTTTTTCATCTTGGTCTTCAAACTTTCATTTTTCTCTCAAAAATAGCATGACATAGTAGTTAGAGGAATAAAAAATGTAATTCTAAAAAAAAAAGTAAAAACCGGTTGACCGGTCGAACCAACGGTTTTGACCGGTTCACCGGTTTTACTCACCAACCAGACCGGACCACCGACCGGTCACCGGTTGAACTGACTGGTCCAGTCCGGTTTTTCATTCCATGCCCAATTCTGACCTCTAACAAAAAGTTACTGCTTTTTGTTTAGTTTATTATCAATGTTTTATTATTTGGCTACTACTGCAGAATCTTCCCCTTTTTTTATAAAAAGGACTGCAACATCTTTCTTTGTTATCGATTAAAACTTGACATATTAACTTTAGTCCCATTATTTTTAATTTTTTTATGCTTTGTTGTAGAATAAGGTTTAACCTTTATCACTTGTGTGTTGGTTTATTGGACCTCTTGAAGAGATATTGCGGTGTTATTTTGTTAAGGTAATTTCAAAATAACCATTACTAATATATCATTGAGATTTGCTAGAATATATGCTGGAATACTACCAATTTAATGATATCACTAGTACAAAATATAGATTTTACATCCATTTTTTACACTTGACAAAACATGACACATGTAGAAAATGTGACCGGCATTTTCATAAATATATATATGGAGATAAAAGAACATTCTACACGTATTGGAAAAACAGCATGTGTATAAAGTAAATTTAAAATATTTTTTTAATATTAATGCATTTAATTTTATTTTAAAATTTTTGAAAAAAATAAAAACCGAAAAATGGACTTTCTATACTGGTTGGATATCCAATCGGTGTAGAAATGTTTGTTAAAAAAAATTAAACTCTCGCCAGCTTATATTATCAGATCCGCCAAAACATTACATGGTCCACACACCCTAAACACTCCCTCACTTTCTCCATTTCATTTCTCATACTTGGCCAGCGAGAGAGAAGAGAGAGCGAGAATGAAAGTCGGAGAGGAATTTGTTGGAAAGAAGGAAGAGGGTGAGCTCTAATCCATATACAAGCTTAGATCTAGACTAAGGTAAGTATCAAGAACTCTATTATTCCAACTCGTCTTTCTCTTTTCATTTTTTTTTCATTACAGCGGGTGACCTTTGCCCCAGTTCTTGGCTTTCTTGCTTCCCAAAAGCCATGAACAGAGTGCCGCCGAGAGGAATTTATCATACTCGAAATCGAAATAGGAATCGGAGTTTCTTCTTATTCATTTTTTTATTATACTAGATTGCTAGTAGCTTAGTTCCATTCGTTCGCTTTAGAAGGGGCCCCTAGTCTTTCTCACATTGGGCTGACTCTGCCCGTCTGCCAACACCTACATATGAGATTTCAACACCAATTGATTCACATCCCCATCCCTTATATTCTCTATTCCCGGGCTAATCTAACCTGGTGAATCCATTTCTATGCCCTATCAGTTTGTTGATGAATGGTGTGGTTTGTTACTTTCGAATTGATTCTAACATTATCAATGAAATCTATTATTCAAATAATCTATAGCACTTTGCATGTGTTTGAAAGAGCCTAAAAAAGGGAATATGTGTATGCGTATGTATGTAAATATATAATTTTTTTTGTTGAGCTTACATAGGTAACTAAGTGGATGATAACTCTAATGCATGAGTAAGTCAAGGTTGAATAATTCACATTGCTTTGGTCCTATGCCTATCGTCATTTTTTTTAATGCTATGAGAAATTTCTTATCTGAGCACAATTTTTTTTAAAAAAAAGATGGTCTTAGAATAATGAAATTTGTAATGGAAAATTGAATAGGGAACTTCTGAATTATAGTTGATAGTTTGTTCTTTTGGATTTAGGTTGTAATAACGGAAAATTTCTCCAAGTTTACTTGAGATGACATATTGAATCACTTGCTTGGATCACAATTTTTTTTTAAAAAAGATGGTCTTAGAATAATGAAATTTGCAATGGAAAATTGAATAAGGAACTTCTGAATTATAGTTGATAGTTCTTTCTTTTGGATTTAGGTAGGAATAAGGGAAAATTTCTCCAAGTTTACTGTGCATGACATATTGAATCACTTGGAGTCATCAGGTGAGTGAATAACATCCCATTGATATCTTTACTACTAGATATTTTTATTTAGTTACCACAAGTCTTGAGTACGATTTCATTAAGAAGTATTTGTCAGATTTATCTTAGTTCTCCATTGATATTGAAATGAGTAAACACTAAGAGTTTTCATTAAGGTTATTTGTTTCTCTGCATAGTTTATAAAGGACTTTTAATATTACATCATTAAAGTAAGCTTGTTGGAATTAAATATTTTGCTTATTGATACTTAAGGGTTTAATAAGATAAGGATTTTATTTAATGTTATATATATTATTTTTCCTCTCTATTTGTAATGAACATTTATGCATGGACATGATAAAGAAAATTTCGAGTTATCTTTCTTAAATTTTCATGTTAAGATAGTCTTGCATTTTGAAATATTTATACGAATTTTTTATCATTTACTTGTTAAGATAGTGTTTCTTAAAGTTTTGAGTTATGTTTCTTAATATTTATCAATGGCAGAAACAGAACAGATTCTTGTAACCTGTTGGTTTCATCACTTGCATTACCTATTGGTTTCGTTGAGAGCCTAGCAGCCATAAATTAAATCCACAAGGTACACTCTAGATTAAATCATTTTGACTTCTGCAATTATCCAGACTTCTACTTTCCTAATTGAAAACATTTGTGCTCACATATGCGTATTGGGAATGACAAAAGCTCATGATAACTATAGTTAAAATAGCTTGGGTGTGAGGAGAGGTTGGATTTGGTTCAGTTTGATGACTTGCTTAGTGGTAGGACACAAACACACAAGTGGTTTCACTGTGCATGTGCTTTGCTTCCTCTTTGACTATATTATGTTTCTTACTCCAATGCCACTTATGAATCAATGTACTTGTAGCATGTCTCCTTTGCTTTTCCATTGCCACATATCTTGTAGCTAATAGACACGAACCTCTGGATTTTGGTTTAGTTTGATGACTTGCTTGCTGGTTGGACACAAACACACAAGTGATTTTACTATGCATGTGCTTTGCTTCCTCTTTTTTCTCCCAACTGGAGAGACCATTTTGTTATTATCGTTGCAATTTCATTCCTTCTTCATTCCATATCCTTCAAGACACTTAAATTTGAACACCTAAAATTTTAAACAATTTCATTTGCTTTTTAAGCATGTTTGCACATATGGATCGTAGCTGGATCTATGCTAGACGAACTAGTGATAAGTACAATAATGGGGTGAAGAATTTTATGGAATTTGCTATAAGAAATGCTGGTGGTGATAAATCTGGGAAGTGTTATTGTCTTTGTGTAAATTGTTTAAATTTAAGGCAACTATGTGTCACGGAAATAAGAGAACATTTGATTTGTGATGGGTTCTTGAAGAGTTATACACGATGGGTATGGCATGGTGAATTAGTAGAAGAGCTGAATGTATCCAAAGAGGTGGAAGTTGATGTGGATATGGATAATTGACTAGAGGACATGATCCGTGATATTGGCGAAGAGGCTTTTGAGCAATCACATGTATATGATAACTTGTCTAGTGATACAGAAAGGCCTTTATACTCGGGATGTACAAAATTCAAACTATTGTCAGTTGTGGTGAGATTGGTGCACTTAAAAGCAAGGAATGGTTGGAGTGACAAGAGTTTTATAGAATTGCTTGAGTTGCTAAAAGACATGCTTCCAGAAGGTAACGAATTACCAAAGCGTAACTATGAGGCAAAGAAAATGTTGTGTCCCTTAGGTCTGCAGTATAAAAAGATACATGCATACCCTAACGATTGTACATTATATAGAAAAGAGTTCAAAGGGGAGCATAAGTGTCCAAAATGTGGGGCTTCACGTTACAAATTGAAAGGGAATTGCGATACAGAGTTTGACGAGACTACTAAGGGCCCTCCTGTGAAGGTGTTATGGTATCATCCAGTGAAACCAAGATTCAAGTGATTATTTGCTAATATGAATGATGCAAAGAACTTAAGATGGCATGCAGATGAGAGAATATCCGATGGGAAACTTCGTCATCCAGCCGATTCTCCTTAATAGAAGAAAATTGATGTGATATTTCCTGAGTTTGGAAACGAGCCAAGAAACCTCATGCTTGGGTTGTTGTTAACATCATGAAATTCCTGTCAAAGTGGCACATTTACCTTTAGTTTTGCATACATTTTGGGTACATTCATAGATAATAGATGATAAATGTGCAAAATTAATGTGCCCAGGGGTATTGATGATAAAAAGGTGTAATTTCTCTGTTTAAGCCCCATAATTGTATTAAAATCACATCAACACTGTTTTTATAGATTTCATTGTGTTGATAGGTTAATATTGAAGCCACAAAGGAGTTATTGGAGGCGTCAAAGGATGATCAAGAAGTGTGAGAAGAGCTAAAGAAGTCAAAGCACCATGGAAGAGCAAGAAAATAATGAAGGAAGACCAAAAAAACTTCATTGGAAGCTTGGCCGCAAGACTACATCAAAATTTTGGCATTGGCTTGGCCGGGGCCAACCCAAGGCCAACACCTCCAGAAATATTTTGGCCGCGGCCAAACAACTTCCAGTGATATTTTGGCCGCGGCTAATGCCCAAAAATAGCAGAAACGCATTTTGATGACAGCACGGATTCTATGGCCTATAAATACAAAATTAACACATCAGAGCCTCATGCTAGACTGGGGAGGCACCGTGGAGGCAATGCTCTGCTAGGGTTTAGAGCTTGGAGGTGGAGATTGGGCTAGATGTTGAAGATTTGAAGAGATTTGAGTTTCTCCACTTGGTTTTTCCTCTCCTTCTACTGTCTTTCCCTCTTGTTCTGTTTTGTAACTGATTTATGCCCTATTTCTTCTAGGTTTTATGAACATGTATAGCTAGAGTTTTATTGTTTGGATTTTTTTGAACCCTTGTATGGATTAAGTACTCATTTCCCATTTATATTTATGATGAATTGTTGGTTTATGTTGATTTCACTCTATTCTTAATGCTCCTTGTTGATTGATCACCAATGAGGTTTTTGAGTTCACTTGGTTGATGCCTGAGAGGGCTAAATCGAGTATAGAACTTGAGTTTAATCGTGTGGAAACTTGAAATCCGGGGGTTGGATGGATGGTTTTGTTGATGAGGTAGAGATACACTCATTGACCCCACATAGCCACATAGGTTCTGCAATATAGGCTGGGTTTAATTCTTTAATTAAGAGATTAATAAACTAATTAAGCTAAACACCTGTTTGGAGACTTGAGAAAGAACTTTTGGGTAAATTAGTTACCTTGGTTAGCATAATCCATCCTTGAGAACTCATATCATGGGGATTTGAATGAGTACCTATGAAATGCAAGGGGGATAAACAATCCTAACTTCCACTGCATTATCCTTTCTAGTCCATGAATCACTTGTTTATATTTTACTTTTAGTTTATAATCCTGTCTTTCCTCCATCGTGATAATTGTCTAACTCGAATTAGGCGAAAGTGCGATAATCTCTACTTAACCGGGTTTTGGAACCAAATCCTCGTGGCAATGATACTTTACTCATCACTTTATTACTTGACGTGACCCGTGCACTTACGGATTTACGAACAGTTGTGTACTGATGGCATGAATCCTTATGGAAGCCTTAGCAGTACTCATAGTTCATGTCATGTTCTCTTAGTCATTTACAACTTGTCTCCTCGGTTGTGTATGAAACGTAAGTATATTATGTTGTCTATGTTGATTTTGGGTCCAAAACAGCCAGGAAATGACATTGATGTTTATCTAGCCCCTTTAATTGAAGACTTGAAAAAGTTGTGGGAGGTAGGAATAGATGTGTTTGACACAAATTGAAAAGAGGTGTTCAAGATGCGTGCGATGATCTTCTGTACCATAAACGACTTCCCTGCATATGGGAACCTGTCTGGGTTTAGTGTCAAGAGACACAAAGCATATCCAATTTGTGAAGTAGACACAAGCCATCATCAACTTAAACATGGAAAGAAGACAGTCTATCTTAGCCACATAAGATTTCTTAGCCGAAATCACTCTTATCGTAGATTAAAGAAGGCTTTCTATGGTCATCAATAGTATGGAGATTCTCCAGTGCCATTGACAGGAGAGAAAGTTCATCAATGGGTGAAAGGCATCAATGTTATCTTAGGAAAGACGCTGAAGAGTACAACTGATAAAAATATATGGAAAAAGACGTCTATATTCTTTGATCTTCCATATTGGCAAAGTCTTGATGTGAGGCATTGTATTGATGTCATGCATATAGAGAAAAATGTGTGTGATAGTATTATTGGGACACTTCTCAATATAAAGGGCAAGACCAAGGATGGTGTAAATGCAAGATTAGACTTTATTGAAATGAGAATATGAGATAACTTACATTTAAAGCCATAAGGTGAGTAGACTTATCTACCCCCAGCATCTCATACCTTGTCCAAGCTTAAGAGAAGAAGCTTTTGTGATTGTTTACATGGTGTCAAAGTACCTCAATGGTATTTTTCAAATGTTAAAAAGCTTGTGTCGATGAAAGATTTGAAATTAGTGGGCTTAAAGTCTCATGGTTGCCACGTCTTGATGCAACAACTACTTCCGGTGGCTATTCGAGGTATATGGCCAGATGATTTGAGACACACTATAACTAGACTGTGCTTCTTCTTCCATGCCATATGCAACAAAATGATTGACCCCGACAAGTTAGATGAACTAGAAAATGATGCTACTATTATCTTGTGTCAACTTGAGATGCTCTTTCTTCCTTCATTTTTTGATATCATGATACATTTGATTGTTCATTTAGTGGGGGAGATAAGGTTGTGTGGCCCTGCTTATCTACGATGGATGTACCCAGTTAAGAGATACATGAAAATCCTTAAAGGGTATGTGAAGAATCCATACAGACCTGAAGCTTCTATGGTTAAAAGATATATTACTGAAGAAGCTATTGAGTTTTGTTCTGACTACTTGTCTAACGAAGAAGCTATTGGGCTTCCTAGATCTCGTTATGAGGAGAGATTATTAGGTAAAGGTACACATGGGGTAACAGTGAAAACTAATATGGATCGTGATGCAATGTTACAGGCACATTTATACATTTTGAATAACACTGATGAAGTTCAAGATTATATATCTACTCACAAAGGAATTATAAGGGCACAAAATGTTCAAATGACTGAGCAAAGGTTATTGCTTGAGCATAACAAGATTTTCCTATAATGGTTCAAAAAACAAGCTGCGAATGATAATAGTGTTTCTCAAACTATAAAATGGTTGGCACTTGGTCCTAACTTTAATGTCATATGTTGGAGTGGATACGATGTCAATGGGTATTCCTTTTATAAGAAATCACTGGATGACAAAAGTACGATGCAAAACAATGGAGTTATGGTGGTGGCAGAATCCATGCATTTTTCCAGTTTAAAAGACAAAAAGCCAAAGTTAGCAGCTATGCCTTATTTTAGGGTTATTGAAGAGATTTGGGAGGTTGACTATACTAAATTTAGAGTTCCAGTTTTCAAATGCAAGTGGATTGATAATAATAGTGTTCAAGTAGATAAGTATGGATTTACATTGGTTGATCTTAATAAATTAAAGTACAATGAGGAGCCCTTTATTTTAGCAGCTCACGCAAAACAAGTGTTCTATATAACTGATCAAGAAAATAAAAGTTGCTCTGTGGTTCTGTAAGAAAAAATGGTGGTTGACAGTGATGATAATAAGGAATTAAACTCTGATGTTTTTTAGGCTCCATGTTTCTCATCAGGGTTGCCTGAATTAAATGAAGATGAAGTAGATGACATACATGCTACAAGAACTGACCACCATGAAGGGATATGGGAGAATATATTTACTTCTATTTGATGAACTTTAATTAAAAGTTAGTAATCTTATTTCGTTGATTATCTATCTTGGATTTTCATTATTTTATTATAATATTTCATTTTCATTTACTTACCTTATTTCATTGTTAAATAAGAACATGGAGAAGGATCCTCCAATAATGATGATACTCATTTCGGGCATAGCAGTCAGTCTACTCAGCGACAAAGAAAGGGTCGTGTCAAGATACTAAAAGAGTTAACCATGAGTCGAGTGAATGACCAGAGGATGCCGATTGAATTTGATAGGCAATGGAGACCAATCGGGCCTAACAAGAGAAAGTTTATTAGCTTTGTTGCCCTCCAAGCACGTAGCAAGCCTAGCATAACAATCAAGGAGTGGTATGAAGTAGATGACTCTGTGAAGGAACAAATTTGGAACACTATAGCGGTACAACACTATGAACCTATTAACTTTTGTAACTATTAACATTTACTCATGTTGCTAACTATTATAATGACTTCACAGCTTACTGACGATGTTCCTCCCAGTCAAGCCTTGAAGGATAAATTGTTATCATATTGCGCGGAGCGTTGGACGGCCTTCAAGACCTCTTTAACTAAAAGATTTATGCGTGTCAAGGTAGAAGAGGGTAAGAATCCTCCTAATCCTTGTACGGAGTATACATTTATTGATGAAGCTACGTAGAAAGAATTTTACAGGATGAATATTACACCAGAAGCCTTGGTTATTTTCTATTCACTTAGTTAGTTACTTTATTCTCATTTGATTTTATTGATTATTGATTTGTTGGTTTATTATTGAAAGATAATAAGGGAAAAAGCTATAGCGAGTGGTAGAAAGAATGATTGCTCCCACAGATTGTCTCGTGAGGGTTATGAAAAGCTTGAAGAAGAAATGATGAAAGAGAAGTAGAAGAGGCGACAAGAAGAGGCTTGGTCTAATCCATCTACTATTATATATCCACCATCTCCAATATCTCGTGAAGAAAAATGGAGGGCCGCACGTCGAAGGAAGACAGGAGAGTATACGAGCGAGAAGGCACGCGTGGTCGCTGAAAGGATTGTAAGTAACTTAGCATCAATGTTTATTATTTTTTCTGTTGTATAGTAACATGTTAATCATGTTTGTTATTATTTATCACAGGATCAACTTCAACTAGAATGTGCCCAGGGAACCTTCATTCCATAGGGAAGGAATGATATCTTGATGGTTGCTACGGGGACACCAGACCATGGTGGTCGTGTTAGGGGTGTTGGACGAGGAGTAAGCATAAGAGACTACTTTGGATCACATACACGTTATGCCTCTACGGGAATGTTGACTAAGGAATAGATGGAACTGATACTAGATAATAAACAAAAGCATATGCAACTGATATTGGAGAATGAAAGGAAGCAGAAGGCCGCCCAGATGTTACAACTGAAGGAAGAAATGATGAGCATCCTAAGCTCATGACAGGACACAACTATCCATGGGACAAGTTCTCCTGCAGTTCAAAGCACAAATGGGAGTTGTGTTCTTGGGCGTAAATCAAAGGATTGTAGAGTCCAAAAAAATAGTGAACCTTGTAAGTTATATTTAGAGGACCCTGATAGATGCTTAGTAGCACTTGGCGCAATACAAAACTTGGGGCCAATCGTCCATCAAGAGCAAATGCAAGATGACAAAGTGAGAGTGGTGGTTGGAGAGGTAAAAATTCCAAATGCGCCTGTTCCATTTCCTAATGATGAGGTGAAGATTGTGGGTAAAGCCCTCAAAACTTTCCTTAGGTGGCCAAAGAGACTTGTCTGGGTAGTTCCAGCTGCGGTTCATGCTGAAGTATGAAAATATTTGTCTTCTTGATGTGTTTTAATTTTTTTCATATTAGAAATTTATAACTTGCAATTGTTACTAACTCTTTCTTATTAATTTTTTTTATTTAGAAAATTTCCCCATCCAATGAAGTGGTTCCACAACACCAGCCTCAATCGCAGACCCAAACCCAGGTGAAGCCGCTTCAACGTCTGTGTATGCTGGCGTTTGACGGATCCTTCCCAACTAAAGTATTGATGATGGATCCAGACGTTGTAGGTAAGAGGGACATGTTCGTGCATATTGAGCAGGAGGATGTGGTGCGGATGTTAATGAAGGATCAAATTACCATACTGCATGTCCACTTGTTTATGATGTAGGTATATTTTTAACAATATTACTAAGTATTCAATTTTTGAATCTAACATGGTTTAACTATTGTAAGTACCTCCATCACCTTTATACTTTATCAGGAAACGGTGACAAGTTTGGATTCCTTTGCCCGATTTACATCCTGAAAAAAGGGAACACTTCCACGATAAGAGAGTCATACCTTCGGCAAAGGCTCTGTGAAGATGGAAAAGAGTGCTACCTAGCGCTATATGTTCACGAGTAAGAAACAATTTGTAATTGATACCTTGTTTTTGTGGACATACATAATTCATACCTCTTTTTGCAGTACTCATTGGCAGTTAGTGCTTATATGTCCAAAGCAGAACGTCATCGTTCTTTTATGTTCATTACATTATAATTCGGGAAAGGATTTGAAGAAAATGATGGACACGTAAGTATACTTTGACAATGATATTTTATTTGCAATATGTAAGTTTTTTTATATAATCTACCCTCTTGTATATATTTTTCCACAGGGCAATGGAAACATACCAAGAGTGGTTGAGAAAAAGCATACACACGAGCTTAAAGAGACTATCTGGATACAACCAAAGGTAAATGGTTTCAATCCTTCTATGAACATAGTTATCTTGTTCAGATAATTCATATAATGCATGTTCTTCTATAGTGTCGTTGTCAAAAGGGGAATAAGGCTTATGGATATTATGTGATGAGGCACATGTTAAACATCATCCTCTTGGGCACTACAAAATTTACTGCAGAGGTAATTGTATTTAATTATATTTGTTTTATTAAGTTCATTTTGTAGTTATTAAATTGATGTGACTTTTTATTTTAAAATCTGTAGATGTTTGACATTACGGATGCATTTTCTGAAGAGGACATTGATGACGTTCGCACACGTTAGACAACTTATTTTTTAGAGACCACAAACTTGTGAGTGTAATGTTAATAACTATTTGGTATTAGACATGTTGAATTTCATTGTCACTGTTTAGTATTGGATTTGACTTTAATTGTACAAATTTTATTGTAAAAGTGAGGCCAAGTTTGTGTACCTACATTCATATGGCTTTGTTAATATTTTGGATTGGAATTTGATATTTCAGATTATTTTTGTTGTAATTATTTTTTTATCAGGTGTTTTGTTGTTTATTATTATGTAAACGAGTTTATAGCAACATAAAAAAGTAATTTTTTTTTTCTGAAAATTGAGTTTCTACACCTGACATGAGAGGTCGGGTGTAGAAAGTCCTACTTTTGACACTTTCTATACTTGATGTGAGAGGTTAGGTGTAGAAAGTGAGACTTTCTACACATGACATCTCACGTTAGGTGTAGAAAGTCCCACTTTCCACACTTTCTACACCTGACGTGAGAGATCACGTGTAGAAAGTGTGGACTTTATACACGTGTTTTAGAACACATGTAGAAAGTTCGGATTTTCTACACATGTTGTTTCTACACATGTTTTATGTCAAGTGTAAAAAGTCATTTCTTTCACATGTAAAAAGTCTTTTCTGCACTAGTGTATGATTTATACATTTATATAAAAAATTTAATCATATGGTTTATAAATATGATAAAAATAAATATATTTTCTCTGTTATGTAATATCCAGTAATATTGCTGACCAATGTTTTAAAAGTTGGACCGGACGTCGAGCTGGAAAGGTCAGTGAGTCATTGTTCAACCGGTTGGAACGATTGAACCGTTCGATAGGACCGGTGACGTAATAATTAAATTTAAAAATATTTATATATACATATTATATATATATATATATTAATATATATATATTACAATTAACCTTTAGTGGTCTAATTTGATAGGAAGTTAACTAGGTTACAAAATATGGTTGAATGAAGAACACTAAGTCAACAATCAACCCAACAAAATGCATTAGACTATAATGATTTCATGACTTGTCAAATATTAGTGGGTCTTGATTGATCCAAGCATGAGTTTCTTGAAAGGCATTTAGACCATAAATATCATCATTTTCTTGAGGAAAAGATCCAAAATCAAGACCACTAACTCCAATCCCAGAGCTTCCAATTCCATCCCTAGCTTGAGGAAGAACCTCATTACCTTGTTCTTGAAAAACATCTTTTATAAAAGAGTGTGCAATAAACCAAATTATTAAATTAGTAACATGATTTTTTTAAAAAAATTAACATGTCCAAAATTTAAAATATCCAACCTTCATCATTGATGGTAGTTTTTGGCATTAGTAGTGTGGCCTCATCATAAATGATGTCTTCTTCTATCTCTTCAACAGAAAGTGTTGAAAGTGGAGGAGAATCAACTTCTTTCATTATTCAATGTTCAATGTTGTCAATACTTTCATAATCAATGGAATCAAAATCTTTTTTCTTGTCAACGACTCTAAAAAAACACATGAACATAAAATATTAGTATTATTATTAGTAGTCATTGAATTAATTTTTTATCAATACAAATTTAAGTAAAGTGTAAAGTGAAAAGCTTATAAAATATACATATTCCTCAAACAAAAGTTGTAATGAATAAAGACAAGATCATTTAGTCGTTGATGTTCCAATCTATTTCTTCTTTTGGAGTGTATTCTTTCAAAGACACTCCAATTCCTTTCGCAACCAGAAGAAGAAGCAGTTTGGCTCAACAATTGAATAGCCAATCTTTTAACATTAGGATAACTACCTCCAAAATACCGCCACCATTCATCTATCATATTAAATTAAAGATAATATAAAAAAACAAAGTAAGAGGCTTATAGTATAAGAATTAAGAAGTATGAAATTTTACTAGGTCGCATTGATTTTGCTGATTCAAGAGCTAAAGGATTACTAAAGGAGTCACTTCTTTTGTTGGTATAATGTGCCTTCTTGCAAGAACTTTGTCTTATTAGCTGTTATTTTCCTATTTATGACGGACAGATATCCTTGCATTACCTCTAGCTTTTGAGAGAAGTTAGACTTATCATAAAGGAAAGCAGGATTTAAGATATAAGTTGCTGCATGAAGATCTTGGCGAAGTTGAGAATCCCACCTATTCTTGATAATACTCGTGAATGGCTTGTAATTCTTTTTTATGTGATTAAAAGTATGTTTGATAGCTTTCCTTGCCTAATACATCCCTTCATATATGTATCCAAGTGAAAGCCTATCATCAGAATCTACAATTCTTATAAGTCTTATAAGAGGTTTGACAACTTCAACAATGCCCTGACAATCATTCCAAAATCCACTATCCAAAACAACCGCAACTACATCTCTTGCCTTATAGTCTCTTGAGTATCTAGAGTCAATAAATATATTGCTAGTAACCAATGCTTGTAAATCATGCTTCTACTCAAAAATACTTTTCAATGCAATAAAACTAGTAGCAAATTGTGTTGCTCCTGGTCTGATGATTTTTGTCCAACCTTCTCTTTTTCTCAGCCAAGCTAGCAAAAATCCATGGTTGTAAATGAATTTTGAAATCAAAGATGCATGTCTAGATAAACGTGTGACAATCTCCATTTTGCCAATGTCAGACAAAATCATATTTAAGCAATGTGCAGCATATGGAGACTAATAAATAGACGGATACTTTTTAGTCAATAATTTCCCGGTAGCTTTATAATTAGTTGCATTATCAGTAACAAGGTGGACGACATTGTTCACACCAGCAAACATAATCATGTCCATAGATAAGTTACATAGTTTAGGACAATAAACCAGAAAATTAATCAACTTCCTATTTCATTGGTCTTGCCAATCATCCGCCATTATTGTGCAACCAGTTTCTACCCAAAAATTCTTACACTCATCAACTAACAAATGAACTTTCTTTTTCATGTCTTGTAATAATTTCGTTCTAAAGGCATGGTAAGATAGCGCTTTATAACCAGGGCCAATAGCTGCAATATCATCTATCATAGGCTGGAAGTAAATTAAATTCACAGCACTAATAGGAATGCAACAATCATACAACCACCTAGCCACTGACATATCTACTCTATGCATAGCTTCTTTACCTGCAAATGCCTTTCTTATTCCTGGCTGTGCACCTGGAGTTGTCCTTGGAGAAAAGAAGTTATTTGTTGCTGCAAGTGCCTTTCTTTTCAAACCTTCAGATTATCTTAAAGAAGGATTTTGAACACTTTGTTTAGATGGATTAGAAGTTTGGGTATGTGAAGGAGGAACTTCTTGCAAATTTGGAGCATCCCCTTCAAATGTAGGGCCATATGGATTGTCCTATTCAAATTGATCTTGTTTCTTTTCCTTTTTCTCTTCGATTTCTTTCAAATTTTCTTCTAATCGAAAGCAAACATCTCCCGGAACCTTTTTACAACTTATTATGTCCCTTTTTTTCCTGGCAAGATGTTGTTTCATTCTGTGTATTCCTTCTCCAGAAAATTCCTTTCCACAATACATACATTTCAAGAGAGGTTTGCCACCTAGGTTTTTGTTTGGCACTTGAACACAATGCTCCTATGCTGGATCGGTGATCTAATAGATTAGGTGGATGGAGCAGCAATACATATTTGTTCTGCTTGGGATGACATTTTTTAGTTTCTACAATATAAAAATACCAATTATTATAATTATACCGAAGTAGGAAGATAGAAAAGAATCAATCATGGGAGTAGCTATTTGCACTGCATAAAGTTCAACAGACAATATATATGCACTCAATTATTGTAGTTTAAATGCCTAAATGCCAATGAGAAGAGAAAATTGGAATGCCTACTACATGTATATTTCTACTTTTGATTTCTTCTCAAATTCTATTTTGATTTCATGAGCATTTTTGTTTACTTTATTAGATTCTTAATTAATTTTATTATTGGTGAGGAAGCAAATTAAATTGATTCAGATGAAATAAAGGTGGGATCATTAGGATCGCTCTTATATAAGATAAAAAAGGATACATGAATTAGACGAAGTATTGCTTTTGTGATCTAGTGATTAGTCAAATGTGTGCAAATCTAATTAATCATTATTAACATATATAGACAAATGGATATAACATATTTTGTGTGTGTGTAAGATATCAATGTTTATATATATATATATATATATATATATATATATATATATATAACATATCAATGTGTATCCTAGAATACTTTTTGAGGAGTATCTTATTCAATATACAGTTCTCCCATATCTCTGATATCACAATTAAAATATGAAATGGATGAAGTCAAATCAATTCAAAGTGTGCATTCTAATTTATATTCTATAATGCAATAATTTTTACAGCATTAAGGCTTGTTTGTTTAAGTTTCAAAACAGTGATTTTAATTAAGTATTCCTCATTGAAATATAACCAACAAATTCTGAACCATGTTAAACACAACAAATTATATCTATGAAAGACATGTAGGATACACTACCGATGAGTAAAGAATGGAAGAAAATGTTAAATATATAAGTGATGAAATTACAAATGTTACAAATTTTATGTTGGAAATATAAATGAAGGCCGTGATAAATGTTTAAATTAAAATCTGCACCACATGAAGATGAGGGCTGTGACAAACCATGTTCATTTTTAATTCAGAAGAACTGTGAGCCTAAATGCCTAATTATCAAAGCACTATAACACCAAGAGAAATGACCAAATCTAGTGTATCAAAGCATAACTATTAGTCAGTTCACAACGCCACAGACAGGGGAATACAAACAAAGACTCATCAGACTATCAAAGATTCAGAGCACAGGCCACACTGCCACATGGGAATATTTGACAGAGTATCTCAGTTCAAAAAGCAATCAACATCGACTTTGGCTGAATGAGGAGACACCGACACGAACTGAACAAGAGGAGGAGCTGACTGCCAAATGAATCACCGAGATAGAGGAGAACTGAGACTGACGAGATGCCTGATGCCGAGACTGAGAAAGTGAGAAGAAGCCAACTTGGAGGTTGGAGCTGGAGGCAGGGAAAGGACCTCCGAAGGGTTAGGAAAATAAAATGAATCACAACATCACATACAATAGAAGACGACAACAAAAACAATAGAGGATGACGCCGCATAAGGCGGAAGACGATGGCCACAGACGGCAGCCGGCATCGCTACAAACAACGAAAGAAGCTTCAAGCTCTGTTGGAACTTGGACAAGGGTTAGGGCGGCAAATTTAGGACTCCCAACGGATCACTTTGGGCATATAACATTATACTACTATACGTATATGCCTTAATTTTTTTATATAAAAAAATTGCCCAATTTTTTATTTCAAAAAATTCAGATTAGATGACCTGGCCGGTTTTTAGAAACTCATTCCAGGTTCTGACCCAACAACAGTTGGCAGCCCAAAAGCGAATTAACAGCGGTCTCAAATAGTTTCACAAAAAAATGGCTAATTCAACCTAACCGGCCCTCTGCTGAGAACGAGCGATGGTCTGACCAATCTGGCTCTTAAATCCATATTGATGAGTTATATATTTGAGCAATATCGAACAGATTCTGAAGTTTCAGTAGATAGAATATATAAGAAAAAAATTTTAAAAAATTAATTAAATATTTTCAACCTCTTTTTTTTTAATTTATAGATTGAACTTTTTTTTTTTGGTTCTCCATGTATTTCCCCTCCAACTAAGTAAAGAATTATATAGAATTTATTACAAATGTTAAGGTGAAATTAAATTAATTAATTAGTTTGTTAAAGCCCTAGTCTATATAAAGGGTCTTGGTTAATATTGTTTAGTGTGTAGGATAGTTAAATCCTTACCATATTTAGAGAAAGGTTAATTTGAGTCTATCTCTATAGAGAGAAATCCCTCTTAACCTCCAAGTATGGTTGGTTATCTTCATCAATTAAGGGTGTATTAGAGATATTCTAAGTAGGTTATAGTTTGTATGAGCATATTGCTCATATATTATTAATACAAGATTCTTCATTTTCTTCAATATATTTCTCTAATTACTATTGTTAACAGAATCATCATCTCGCAACCACCAAAAAAATATATATATATATAGAATCATCATGATAAATTCATTATAAAAACAAAGCAAAGCAAAATGGCCAAGAGGGAAAAAAGGCCACCTACACAATAATTCTATGAAGAAGTCTTAGAGCTTGTTTGGAATAGCGGTTGAAAATTTCATAAGTGCTTATGAATTGTAATTCACGGAATACGAAGTAACTTTTACGGTCTACGAGGTAGCTTTTACGGTCTACAAGGTGCTTTTACAGTCTACGAGGTGCTTTCACGGTTTACGAGATAAATATGTGGAGGAAATTTGTCTCAATTTACGTAAATCGGGCTTATTTATATAATAAGCCCGATTCAAATAAATGATAACAAACAAGCAATTGATGACTAGATGTTGGCGTTCGATGAACATATGAGAAATTATTTATGGAACCTTCACATACTTATATGACAACGTTGTTTCTCTTATGTCATATTGAGATCTTGGTGAAGACGATGGTGCATCAAGTGATCGAAGAGAAAGAAATTCAAGGGTTGAATTATAATAAAAATCATGATATCACCAGGAATTTTCAATATACACAAAGAAGCTAGAATCTGTATATATACAAGTGAAGGGGGTTTAGGAGAAAGCAGAAAGCGGTGGCTTTTGTTTTGTTAGGGTCTGTGAGGCAGTCCCGATTCTTCCGGATGCTTCAATGACCGTTTTTTCCGGTCACCCGATCGTGTTTTGCCCAGGCCCTACAATGCTATATGTAAGCTCGCACCTATATTATTCTTCTCTCTTTTCCTACGAATCTGTCTTTGTCCGAACAATCTGTTATTCCCGCGTACTACCCGTTTGGATTTGTATTCCTTTTAGTTACATTCTCGACTTTGTCTTTTGAAGGTCCCTTTTTACCATTCTTTTTGTTCTCCCTCTGTTCTTATTAAATTAAAGCCTCTACGTGCTCTTCCTTTCTCAATGTCGACACTCAAACGTTGATTTTTCTTTCCTTTTTTGAGATAGACACTAGACGTTGATAAAGGGTATGTATCTTAGGACTTGTGGTCGATGAATTTGTTAGCTTTATGACAGTTGCAGTTTCAGTTTCTCATTTAAAGAAATAATCATTGGCCTCTTTCCCTCTTCAATTCTTATTGGGCCTTTACATGCTAGATATTATATCTATTTCAAGCTCTGTGCTTCGCATTTGCTTGGTTAATTCTGGTTCTGGGAGGTCGGGTTGTGTGTTCTTTTGTTGCATGTTTATGCTCACCAGGTGTTTGTTTTTATTTCTAAACGAAGGCTGAGGTTTGGTTTGAAATTGCTATGAGCTTGGAAACTTTGTGAAAGTGGGGAGCTGATCGAAGGTGTTTCTGTGGGTTATAATTTGCAGTATGGGCAGGGTGAAGCTGAAGATAAAGAGGCTGGAGAACACTAATGGTCGTCAGGCGACCTATGCTAAAAGGAGGAATGGAATTATAAAAAAAGCTTCGGAATTATCTATACTGTGCGATATAGATATTATACTTCTCATGTTCTCACCAACTGGGAAGCCAGCACTATGCAGAGGGAGGCGTAGGTATTTTGCTAATGTCTGAATCATCTATATCATCAGTCAATATACCATACAAAATCTATAGAAGGCTGTATTATTCACAAGTCATAAACAGTAGTACAGCTTGCTTTAAACTCCATGCAAAAATAAAAGGCCTCCAATCTAGTTAGTATAAATAGGAGATGTATTATCAATAAACGTATTGATTAATTAATTAGTTCATAAAGTATGGTGAATAAGTATAAAAGTTAGCTGTTATTCTAAAACCCACAAGTCTTTATGGTCAAATGCCGTGATGCCTTTTCACTCCAAGATCAAGAAAGCAATTTTGAGATTTACAACATCTGTTCCACCTATTTTGACATCATTACCTTTATAACAGTTATGTTTATTTGCGTTCAGTATCAGATACATTTTCTTTTTCTGAGGTTTGCCAGAAATATTTGTCTTCAAACTAATCTCTCTCATCCTACTTATCTTTTCCTTCTCCTTAAGCAGCTGTCTGACGTTTGAAACATCCATCTAAGAAATCAGTCACTACATTATTGCATTCCCAGCTTATTCCTTTATATTTCCTTTATAGTTTGGTGTTGATGAATATGATGATAGGAATTTTTTCACAAGGTATTGTAGACTTCTGAATGAATACTCTATTGGTCAAAAGTTTTTTTTTTAAGAAAAAAAAATCTCTAAATACTCTTACATCTTTGCTTAAACTTTTAGTTATATCTTGTCCTTGATATTTTTCAAGCTATTAGTAGACTTGGACTATGACGTTTTCCTTTATAAAAGACCATTATGATTCTTTGCAATGATAATGCTGCTGCTGATTACAAAGCTTGCTAACTGTAGTAACATAGAGGAGGTTATTACAAAGTTTGCACAACTAACTCCACAGGAAAGGGCAAAGAGGTATAATTAAAATCCTTTCTTATGTAACAAATTCTTATGCCTTTTTATCCAAGTAGCACAAGATCATGATTAATGTTTTTTTTTTTATGATTAATGTTTTCAATTGGATTGGAACAGGAAGTTGGAGAGTCTTGAAGTAAGTTGCTTCTTACAACATATTCTACATTAAAAAAAATTGCATATTTATCCCTTTGTTTTCTAACAGTACAAGATTGTGATTGACGCCTTATTGTATTACTCTTTAGCAATCTGCTTTTTTATTTTAGGCACTGAAGAAAACATTTAAGAAGTTAGACCACGATGTAAATGTACAAGAATTTCTGGGTACAAGGTATTCCATGCTGACACCAATTTATTGATTTCCTGTGGATTGATTTAACTTTTCTGCCAGTTAGTTGAGATGCTGAAATACTCTTTTTGTTCATTCACACAGCACTCAAATTGTTGAGGTACTCAAGTCGAACAATCTCAATTTTTTTCCCCTTCCCCTTTCCCTTTATGTTAGACCTATCACTCAAGTGCATCGTGCAGGACCTAAAGAATAACGCCACTTTTTTACGAACTCGTATATCTGAAATACTTACAAGATTAAGGTAGGTTTATATGTTTGGTTCAACCATTAAGTTCCTGGGCTATATTTTAATATACTTGCATTATGGCCGCATTCCATTTTAAATTATAAATATTGCTGCATTCTGCAGCCATTGGGCTGAACTTGATAAAATCAACAATGCGGAACAATTGGAACAGATGGAAAAATCTCTCAGGGAGTCAATTAATCACCTTCAATTGCGCAAGGTATGCCTCTAATTATTTTGTTCCTGCTCTTTGCAAGGAATATTTTCATGGTTCACTTGAGCATCAAGGTTTTGGAGGTAGTTGCTAATTCATCCATAATCAGCAAGTCCACTCATTTTTCTCTCCTCGTTTATTATATTCTTGATACTTTCCTGGGAAATGTGTGCCTTCTTGGGTTGCAGAAAGATTTGATATCCCAACTATATATTTTCCCTGTTAAGAAAATAAGAGAAGGGATACAATTTCCCTCCTGGTAGTGATAATGAGGAATTTTTAACAATTATAAGGACAAGTATAAGAAAAGGCAATAACCAAATTGAGTAGGAACATAGAGCTGGGGGAAATAGCAACATAAATTTAGCTATGCCTCAACTGGAAACCGTCAAAAGTTCATAACCAATGTTAGATATATTCGATGCACATTGATGCTTTGAGATCTTGAATCATTTCTCAGACATTTATCTGATTTGGCAGGAAAATATACAAAAGCAACAACTTGAATCATTGCAATGCAGCAACCAGGTAAAAAGTTCAACTGGTATTTAAAATGGTTTTAAATACAAGTTTCTTTTTTTTCCTTTGATAGATTTAAGTACAGGTTTCTATGGTGTAGAAAAGCAAGAGATGACTAAAAAAGCTTTATCTTCCAGTTCAATGAGATTCCCTTCAGGATGAGTGCTGATCAATATCTCCAAAATCTATCATGGATTGCCAACAATGACAGCCAACATATGGTTTTACCGGATGATTCAAACTTGTTTCTCCTCAAGTAAGCAGTTTTCCTTGAATAAATCTGTGCTTGAAAATTGCTTCAACAATCTTCATTAAGCAGCATCTATGGCCAGGATAATAAGCAAATATTATTGTGGCATTGAAGGTCTTGTTGATTAACAAAATTCAAAATCATAAACAATCTAAACACGCATACCCCCACACAAAAGTGCAGGTTAGAACATGTGATCTCCCTCTCAAAGAGGGAGGGTTTGGTGCCCCTAGACCTAAAGGTATTTGGCCAAAATCATAAACAATGATTTGATTAAATAGAATTTGTAAACATGTTCACTTGGTATATGAATTATTATTAATTGACCCACAATAGGTAAATGTCTCCTGTAGATTCTACAGTAAAAAAAATCTAATCATCCAAATGCCATGGGGCCGAAATATTGTGTTCATATGTTATATTTTTGTTTGAATTCGGTGTCATTGCCATTGAGTTCTTATTAACAGATAAGAGAATCTTGCTAAAAGAAAAATTATGGTTTGGGAAATATTCAATGTCTAAGGCTTTGTTTGGTTTGAGGGTGAGGGAGGGGAGGGGGAATTTTGTACTGTATTTCCCTCCCCTCCCTTTATTTTACACTATGGATCCCTCCTCTCCCCTCATTCTAACAAACCAAACAAGGAATGTATCCTCCCTTTCCCTCCCCTCCCCTCAAATCAAAGACACCCTAAAGGTTCCAGCCCGAAAGTTTTTGTTTGACTCTATATCTGAATGTATCTCTAGATACCCTTCTGTGAAGCAGGGGGGCCCCAAGATATTTGGCCAGATTATTTGTGGGCTGAAAACCCAGAAACTGGGTTGATTTACTGCTTGAACCATTATGGGAAGAAGATATTAGACTTGCTATGGCTAATTGTGTGGCTCTAGATGTCAGTGACTTGTCATTTGGATATTGTTCTAGGTCCCAATAAAATGGCATTACTTTATTTTATCAACAATCTGACATGAAAAAGTAAGATAATCTTATGAGCCAAAAGCAAAAATCAAGAAAAAGAAACCAGTCTTAGTGACCTTATCATCGAGCTCAAACAAAAGTATAGCATAGACATGAAATACTTCTTCATTGTAGCATTTTATTTTTATTTGTTTTAGCTAATTGCTTGATTTTTAATGATGTTCTATGTGATGGAAAAATAAATATATGCTCAATAATATTCTGTAAGTTTTAATTCTTGATTTGGCTGTTTCTCAGAGACACAGAGTGCTCTGCAAGCTCCTCCTTTTTTGGGAGTTTTGCTAGTTATCTTGGCTCATGTCAAAAACCAGATCTTTCTAATCCTGGGCAAGAAAATGGTGTCCTTAGTGACATGACTAGTGCCCCTTCTCTGAGACTACAATTAGGCGGGCAGTTTCCGTTGCCATATAATTTCAATCTACAGAATGTCACCAGGTTCCAGCCAACGGCAGAGATCAACCCACATGAAAACCCCATAGATTATCATCCTAATCAAAGCTTTGAAGCTCCTAGACTTGCCTTCGACTCTAACAACCATGGATGGGCTTCTACATCAGAGTCTTGTGCTGTTACCGCCATGCTCCATGAGTATTTGTATGCCCAGGCAAGTTTCTTTCAAGTGAACTTTGGCTTCTCATGACAGCATTCCCTTGCCTTTTTTTTTCCTTTTTTTTTCTGGTGTTCCTGTTGCATGACTTTCTTGTGAGCTGAAGGTCAACTGCAAATGAGTGAATCACCAGAGAGGAATAGAAATTGTAATAATGTCCATCATGAAAAGTGATTTTTTTTTTTATTGTTTTTAGCCAAGAACCTTAATTTTTTTAGTTACCCTCATGTCAAGGTATGGCGCTTCTGTTTTAGCTCATCCGATTGGGCACAATTGGTTACCTTTTGTTAGCTAGTGCTAACTTCATGGATCAGTCATGAATAATGATTTTCTATAAATCAAGCCTTTTCTTATTACAAAATCGTGTCTGATGCCTGTTGGCCCCAAAAAAAAATTTTTTTAAAAAGAACAAATAGAAATGTCTTATGCTTTGTTTGGTGGGGGAAATTGCGGAGGAAAGGAAACGAAGGAAGGGTGGGTTTTATATTTCTTCCTGTCAGTATGTCGAACAATCTTATGGGATCCATGTCATAGTTCTAAATAATTTTATCATACATATACAGAATACAATGTATATCTTATGTTTTATTTTATTAAAAATATATTAAAAAATTAGAGGATAATATAGCAATTTGACATCCCATGTTTTTGTTTGTCTTTTTTTCATAAATATTATCTCTTGCTTCCCCTTCTATTCTATCATACCAAATAATGCATTAGGTTTTACATCCTTACAAGAATACAAACATTTCATAGAAAATCTAAGGTTCTAAGAAGAGATTTTATTGGATTGGAGAATCAATCAGTTAGCTCAAACTCTCGAGGTTTTGTAATACTAAGTGTCTATTCTATATGTAGTTTCCTTCTAGCTTATCTGCTACTTAAAACTTTCTAATTCTTGTTGTTTTATTTGTTTTCTAGGGGCCACAATGACACTGATTCACAACTTTTCTTATTTTTGCTCTACATCTACCAAGGAGGCTGACAGAGAACTTAAGTCACGCTTCGTCAGATCTCAACAATAAGTAAAAATAGGCTATAAGGATTCTGCTTCCACCCTGTCTTCTGCTGTGAACTTTTTATGGATCAGAAAGCATATGGCGTTTCTTCTTCCCCACATGGATGATGAGAGATGTTTATAGCATCACATTATAGCGAAGTAACTGATTCAGAATAAGGTGGATTTCATTTTTGTTGGTATCTATATCGGCTTCTTCTGTAAATAAAGAGTGTCAAAGTTTGTTCTTCCTCACATGGACCATCCTTGTATATTGAAAAAAAGACATGATTGCTATTTCAGACAAACATAACTTGGGGGAAAACATGATGCAGAATGCCATTTGAACTGATGAATAAAAAGAAAACATGATACAGAATGCCCTGGGTTTTAAGTATTTATGTAAGAAGTCTTGTTGAAAATTATATCTGATACGTTTATATTTCTATTTTTGGTTTTTTGTTGGAGTAAGAATGTAAGGGGAACTATGTTTTTCCTGTAGACCTTAATTCTCCAATCGTAATACATTATCAGTCTCTCAGAAGTCAGAAACTTAATTTACAAGTAAATACATGAAATGATGGTGAGAATTCAGCAAGAGCGTCCTGTGGGATGAGCCAGCATGCCTAATCCACCATAAACTCAGCAATTTATCTGGTGTTTTAAACTACTTGTTGGACCCAGTCACTCATAATTCACGGATAAAAATGACAACAATAAACTTTATCCTATTAGGTAGAGTCAGCTACATGAATCTTATAACAGTATTGTACTATATCAATAACTAAATCTTTAGTTAGATTGTTAACCAAGAGATTTCTCTTAATAACTTCATTGAACATTCGTTTCGGTCTATTTCTACTCTTTTTTACAAAACTCTATACTATTTGATTTACTCTCTTTATTGTCGTATCCAATAGTTTTTTATGTGTCCAAACTATTTCAAACAATTTTCTACTATTTTTTTTTTCAATAAATGCGACCCCAACTCTTCCTTATTTATTATGAATCTTATCTTTTCAATAAAATTGGCAAAAGGCAAGAAAAATACAGCCAATAAGCAGATATTCCGGACTAAAATAGATTTTCTGCAAGTAGGTGGAGGAGGTTGAAACTTTCAACTGTGATTCAAGGCTTGATCTTTAGTTAGGTAAAAGAATAAAGATAGTCCTCCTTGAAACTGTTAAGCTTCGTGAGGATTCTGACCTGTGTAAGAACTAAGAAGCGTTTTGCTGTTTTTACAATCATTTATTCCTTTCATGCTCGCAGTGATTTGATATTTTTTAACGAGATGAGTATGAATTTTATGAGAAGCAAATAAGGAGACAACCTCAGAATTTCCATATGAGGTAAATGGAGTGAAATATATAATTAAAACTTGACGACAGAAGAGAGGAAACAGAAACAGGGAAGTAAATTACTGCATCTTTTCATTGCAGAAGCAAGAAAATTTTACACTAAAAATATCTCTAATACAACCAAAGACACACTAAGTCAAAGCTGACATAAACAAATAGTACCAAACAACTTTACTTCTAACACCACCCCCAACCAAAAAAGTACAAATGTAAAAAGTAAGAAATTATTCCAATACTAATTGGCGGGTGGTATCAATATTCCACCACTTCCACTTTACTCACTATTTTTTGTTTTACCTTTTTAACCCACATAACCTAAAAAATCCATTGTCTCAAAACTTCCAATAAGAATAGGGTAGAAGAAGGCACCCAGATTTAGGTACCCCAACATTACACAATGAAGATGATGAAGAGCCCTTATAAAATAAGCCCTTCTCATAGCAGCATACTATTTTAATACCCTAGTATACTATTGAGTCATACTAACACTTGAACATGAATATGGAATATGTAATATATATATATATATATATATATATATATATATATATATTATGTTTCTAGCGGAATTGGGCACCAGTGAAGGTTTGGCCAAAGGACCAGTTAGGAGGGGCAACATTGAAGGACACTACAGAGCGGCCATCACTGGTGGTGACCTTGAAGGAGAGGGCTTGGCCATTGAGATAGTTGTTGCTTTGCCAGTTCTGGCCCCAGTTTCTTGACATTTGCATCCACCTGGTTCTTGAACCTTTGATGGCCACACTCTGTGCATCACCGGCACCACCGACGTTTGTGATGAGGACCAGGTTGAAATAGGAGTGGCCATTGATTGTAAACCTTATGCCTCCCCTTCTCCTGCAGGATACCCTACAGTACACAAAAACCCACCCCATTGGAAAAGGGTCAGCTACCATTTCCAACCACTTGGTTCAAGTAATAAATTTCTGAGACTTTTCACAGACAAAAAAGAAAGTTTTTTTTTTTTTAATATTATCATTCCTCATGTTCATGGCTGCCTCTTAATAGAGGTATCTCTTTTGGGACTCAAACTCAAAACTCAAAGAGATCTAGTGAAGCCTGTTAGAACAGAGTCAACTCTGCGTTGGTGACAAAAAAAAAGTTAATTTGTAGAGTTTGTCTCACTTAGTTGATCAATTTGACAAAGAGAGTTTGGGGACCAGCCAATGTGATAACATTTGACATGTCAGATTGTAAGTTTTCCTTAAGTTTTCCGATTTAGCATTATTATCTGTCATTCTGAAAGAAACTTAATATCTTGTTTGATAAGGGATCTAATAAATTGGAGAAACAAGGTAACTTTACCTTCTGTAAGCCACAGGAACTATGCCAGCTCTGTACTGAGCAATGTGGAGGAAGACAGGCTGAGAGAGATCAAAATGGTGAAGAGGAGGGTTACACCATCCTCCTGCATTATTAGGCAAGGCATTGTTTGGTGGGCAGAAATTTGTAGCTGTGACCACTATGGAACCTGGTAAGCACCACCTTCTGTCATTTACACACCTGATCTCATAGCATGACCCACAGCTCAGTCCATTGTTGAACAGAGCCGTGCTCAGAGCAGCCGTGCTCGTTCCATAGCCTTGGCTGTATAGATTCCCATACCCACAAGCACCACCTGCAAGGTTAGCCAAATGGGTTTGCTCTTTGCTTCAACATACTTCAAACAAAATCTCACATTTTTTGAAGTAAATGTATGTTGTGTTATGTAAATAGTGGGTTTAGGACAAATGTTAAACACGTATCAGACACTAAATTGATGCATAAAAATGCATACCCATTGTGCCTGAAGCATCACCACCTCCATAGAAGGTGGCATGAGCATCAACCCACCCTCCACCATAGCCATGAGCAGAGGAGAGCATGGAGAGAAACCCCATCAAGAGCAACCCAATGAGAGCCATTTTTTTCACCTGAACATGTACACAGAGGAAGGATCATTAGTCTGAGACTTTCTACTTAAACATAAGCAAACTCTAATCTGCTAAACATGTGATCTTTGGACTTCAAAAGGGAATTACTTTGTTGTTGAAGCCTCAGAGAAGGAAGTTGTAGCTAGGAGAGAAATGAGAAAGAGAGATGAGTGTAGAAAAGTGAAGGAGGATGCGACTGAATTTATAGAGGGAAAGGAGGGCCCACAGTTACTCCAACTATAACTAACGCTTTTAATAACTGTTGGGACCAAACGCCATTATGGGGTTATAACTTATGAGGCTACAAACTGTTCGTTAACAGTGAAAATTGGGAGAAGTGCCCTTTCTTAAGGTTCAAAAATGTGTTCTTGGGGCGAGAAAGCGCGTAGTTTTTGTAGCTTTCAGTGGGAAAATCTGCAAAATCTAAGTGGGGCATCCCTGTTTTTCACTGCTGATGGTAAACATAATAACAAACTGCCAAGTCCACATGCAAATATGCACCATCGACTATTTTCTTCCACCCCTTTTTCCAGCTTCAAACGCTTTTCCTTTTCATTCTTTTTTTTCTTTTTTTTTCCCACTGATAATTTGGGATCATTCCATATTGTTGTTTATATTATGTACTATTATTGTATTAACCAGATTAATAAAATGTCTGGCAAAAAAATTAGATTAATAAAATGTATCAAAAAACTAGATTAATAGATTTGTCAGAGCAGTTTGGCTCAACCAACACTTGACACTTCTTTAAATCCAAGCCTCCGTACATGCATTGGGTGCATGAGTTCTTTCGCCTGAGTGAAGAATGACTAAAAAAATTTTAATCTATTTTTTACTTTAAAGTTTAAACATTTAGCTTTATTTTTCCTTTTACAGTAATAGTATTATAAGTGTTACTCTCTCAGGTACTAAGGTAAAAGTTACTAATGAGTTTATTTTGATTTTAAATATAAGATCTCAAATTATTTTTTTTCTCTCAAATTTATAATTTTTTTTTCTTAAACTCTTCCTATTAACAGCACATGTTAAAGGGGTTTTCTATCAATGTATTATTTCTAATACAAATTATTAAAATGGATACTTTATAAAAACCAACACAAATTCTTATCAATAAACAATTTAACTAATTTTCTTAATGTTTATAAATTAGTTATCTAATATCCATTTTCAATATAGAATAAGAAATCATAAAATATGGTTCTAAATTATAATTTTATGGTATGTCCTGGAATGAGGGGCTTAATCATGAAATACAAGTACCTAGGTGGTGAGGTTCTGGGAGCTTTCCTTTGTGTTCATTATTTATTATATTTACTTATTTTATTTGCAGCCTACTCATCCTGATAGCAGCCCATATCCATCCAATATGTTGTTTTATATTTGATACTTAATATAACATACTGCATTTTCAAAAATTATTAATGAAACATTCGCGATTCATTTTCAAAAATCTCCACTCCTTCACTTCTTTTATCATGTATTTCATCATCAGGCTCAATTTAATAAAGGATAATTTTTAAAAAATATATTTTTAAAATTAACTTTTTTAACTAAATTTTGTTAATGTAGGTGACGAGGATAACAAACTTTATCTTATTAAATAGGGTCAACTATATTGATCGCACAATACTATTATATTCTATCAACCACCGTACATTTATATAAATTGTTGAACAATAGGTCTTATTTATCAATAACTTTGTCAAGTAGTTTTTTCAATCTTCTTCTACTCCTTTATTACATATTGATGAATCTATCCTTCTTCTTGCCGAAGTATTCAAAAGCCTTTTTTATACATGTTGAAACTTGAAACTACCTCATACATTTTTTTAGTATATGTTCAACAACTTAGAGCTTGTTTGGATTAGTAGTGTAAAAGTTTCTTTATGTAAGTCAAGATAAAGCTCCTCTTAAAAACTTATTTAGTATACAATAAATCACACTGAAAAAATAGTTTTTACCGTTAATTCAAACAATCCTATAAATAGAAAAATAGCTGATACGGGTGAGAGGGATAAAAGAAACATATAAGGTCAAGATGAAAGTGGTGGGGTGTGGTACAAGTGAAACATGAAGTATAGTACTGTGTGTTACTGTAGATGACACTATTATTACCCAAAGTACACTGCAATGGGACCTTCAACCCCACACCTTCACATGCCATTTCCTTGAACCTTCCTCTGCTTTTCATTTTCATTCATTTCCTTCTTACACTTGTTTACCATTCAAATGTCACACTTATATTTACCAAAAAAAAATGTCACACTTATTAAGGTCTCTTCTTCATATTTACAATATAATAATAATAATAATCATGTTCTTAAACAAATTATTTTTTCAGCAACGATTATTAGCTTTGTGTTATTCTTTTAGAGTATGAAAATCTGTACGAGAGCCCATACCACAACTCATGCTAGCTAGGATGAGTTGGTAAACATGTATATATGTTTAAATAATGACATCATGAAAAAAAAATATTTAGTGTAGTAGTGAATAAAAGTGGATTTGGCCTTACCTTAATTAAGGATCAAATTACAAATTGTCCTAAAAAACTTCTATATTTTGGATCGAAAGTAATTTTGGGATAAAGGCTTCTCTCAGTATTGATGAAATGAATCCACGTACTCTCTCCAGCTCTTAATATAAATGACTTTTAATTATTTTAATGGAACCAATAAAATTTAGTTATATCATTAAAATTGTTTAAAAATTGCTTTGCTTTCTATTTTACGCAATAATAAATATCATGAATACAAAATATTATACACACACATACGTATCTCCTCACTAGAATTTGACGCAAAGGATTTTTTTTAAAATAAATTAATTAATGCTTTAAAAACTTTTGCAAAAGGACTTGTATAAAGAATTCGAGGGAGAATTGATTATTCCTTCCAATCTTAAATAGTGTAAGGTATTGAAAACTAATTCGTAGATACTAAAATAAATTAGGTAAATTGATTATTTATAATTAAAATTTAATGAGTATAGATAAAAATGCCTCAATAAATTAGATATATCATGGGAAAATAATATTTTAATATTTAGACAAGAAGAAGTGAGAACTTATAGTTAAAACCAAATCAAAATTATCAAAATTTAGGATGGAAGAGAACTACTACCTCCTATCCTTATTCTTAATATAAAACTCGATTAATTAATTTAGAAAGATTAAATAAGTTAAATAGATTATTTAATTATAATATATGTTACTTATCTCTTTAAAATACTTATGTATATTATCGAATTTATATATTAATTTATAAGTTAGATAAATTAGTATGGAGAAAAATAATCAATAAAAATATTTTAAAGTAATTTATTTATTTATCTTAATCTTTCCATATAATCAATTAGTTTTTATATTAAGAATATGAGTTAATAGCATTTTGGGTTTAGCTAAAAAAATGGATAATAAAAAGTTTGATTGGGAAGGAAAATGGTAAGGACATACTAAACCCAACCAAGAGCAAGAGGCCATGTGTGTGTGCATTAATTGATTTTCTGTCTGGGAAGCGCAATATCTTTCAAACCCCAGCTGGAACAACTTCATTATCTGTCTACCATATCCTCTTAATTAAATTAAAAGGGTTATATATTTATAAGCAAATAAAATCATTAATCTTATTTATGGATACGATCTTCATGCAAAACGATAAAATCTATTTTATAAACCGCGATTCTCGCCATTAGTGTTTTTTTTTTCAATCATTTTAAATCTATACATGACTCGTGAACTACTACTTTCCTTATTATGTGATACACCCTTTTGCACTTGGAGCCTCCATTTTATATGTGCCCTGTTTGATCAGCAGAAAGTGACACAATTAATTAATAAATCTAATTCTATTTGACTTATTGTTTAATTCTTGGTTTGGATCATCACTTCATTTCAACATATATAATTTTAATTATTTTTAATTGAGAGTTTAAAATTTTTACTTTTATTTTACATTATGCATATTTCTGAAATAAAAACAAACTGAAGGTAAAGAAAATCAATGAAATGGCAATCAAAAAATTAAGAAATAAATAAGCCAATTAATTTTACACATGATGCTTTCTTTTATTTCTCATTTCAAACAATATTAAGGATACATGATATATTTTTTAAAAAATAATAAATTCATTTACAAGCTTAATTAATAAGAAGAGGATAGCCATATGTTGATTTAATGGAAAAATAAGAAGAGGTTGGAGCTTTTTTTTTTTTTTTTTGGGGGGGGGGGGTTGAAAGCGATTTGAGAGAGTCATTTAACGGCGCCAGGGCAGCAATTGCACATGGAGCAAATTCGGCTGTTTGCATGAGATGGTGTTCAAAATCAACTTGGATTCCAGCATTCATAATTGTCCTTTTGAATTTTTCTCTTAGAGACAGATCTTCTCAATGGAGCCACAGTAATAACTAATAAGTTAAACTCCCCATCAAAGGACATGATTTTTTTTTTTGTTATAAAAATCTCACAACGAATTATTCCTTTGCATGATGAATACAGAAGTTAGTGGAGAGTTTATTTTGATTCTGAATTGTAAAACCTCAGATTTCCTTTGTCTTTTATATTTATTGGTTTTTTTTTTCAAATGACAAAACTTAGATTAACTTATATATCCATTAGGTCAAGTTCAAAAATTTATAAGTGCAGATATACATTTTAACAACTAATAATAGTAAAATAACAAATGTTCATATCCTGTAGATAAATTTATTAGTATTTATACACATTTTAACAATTAATAACAGCATAATAACAAGTTTCTATATAAAAAATTATAAATCATTGACATTATAGAAGCAGATAAAAAAATTTATAAGTATTTATAGATTAATTTCATTTCAATAACTAATAATTATAAAATAAGAAGTGTGATTGAAAAATTTGATCTAATACATACAAACAACTTAACCTGAATTTTGTTATTTGTCAAACTTGCCACCTTCTTGATTTTATCTATTAAGAAATAGTTTTCAATGTAAATTATTGAAAGAAATTAAATTCTTGAGAAATTAAAAAACATTTTTATAAAAAAAACTAATTTGATTAATTTTTTATTATATACATTTAGACAATGTATTTAGTTTCCCAACAACTTATAATAATTTATGATATGTCAATTACTGTCTCACATTTTGTACTAAACCAAATAATCATATTTTATTTGAGGAAAAAATGTACTGCAAATGCAATTAGCTAGCCACCTGAGGCTCACTCCGGGTAAGGGCGTGAGTTGTGTGTAGAGATATTTAATAAATCCTTCTAAATGTAAGTCTCATTTGTTTGGGATGATGGGTTAGTTTTAAAAACTAAAATACAAAAAATGGTATTTATTTATTATATTTGATTAGGTTTCGATAGGATAGTTAACTAACTTTAGTATTGGGTATGCTTCGCTTTCTCATGATGAATTTGTATTTATTGGCTTTGTATGGGGCTACATATATTTGTGGTATATTACTCATTGCTTCATGGAAACGAACTTCCAATTGCAGTTTAATTTGATTAATTTAATTTCTGCCTTGCCAGTTGCTAGTTTTTTTTTAGGGTGAAGGTACTAAAATAATTTTCAATTTTTATTAAAATTGTAAAAATAATCATAAACTATATTTTAAAGTAAAAGTAACCATGAATTTTTAAAATTGGGGTAAAATCGTAAAATCTAACTAACTTTTATATATTACAATGGGAAAAATCAATATTTTGGCCCGTAGAGTTATGACAGACTTATATCTAAATCCCTAAATTTTTTATTTGCTTACACATCAGTCCCTGATGTTTCTAAATCATCCTATTGGTAAAAAAAATGATAAAATACTGGTAAAAATGGCTTAGGTGAATTTTACATACATTAAAAAAAATAAAAATTAGCGTCCCCTTCCCCCTCCATCTCTATTTTCCAGAAACGTTACTTGGCATCTGCGGTGTCCATGATAGATCTTTCAAAGGCTAATTTCAAATATAAGGTGAGATTAATTTTCTTATATTAACGAGCATTCAAAATTATGAACATCATGTAAAGGATCTATAGCTCCATTTGTTATTAAAAAGAGAGATTGTGCACGAAGTATGTTATGAAGTGGGTATGTTTTGACTTTTTCTAATTTCATCCTCTTTCAAGCGCTATTCATCATTTATTATTCAAAAGTTAAAAAATCTCTTTTTTACAATGGTTTTTTCTTATATACTTAGGTGCTTTATTAGAGTTAAAAGTATCATAAGTGCTTCAACCTATTATCCAACACCCAGTGCTTCAGAAGGATTTGTCATAGACGCCTCGGGTGCCTAGTGAGGTTTCTGAAAAACAGAGGTAGAGGGGTATGCGAGTTGGTGGGGAAGGGACGTTATTTATTTATTTTTATTTTTTTTAATTTATGTACAATCTACCTAAGGAATTTTTAATAGTATTTTGACTTTTTTGTCACATAAAATGACTCAAAAACACCATGGACTAAATTGCAAGCGAATTAAAAGTTCAGTGACTGACTTACAAATGAATCATAACTTTAAGGGCCAAAAGATTAATTTTTCTCATTGTAATAGATAGAAGTTGGTTGGGTTTAACGGTTTGGCCCCAATTTTAAAATTTCATAGTTGTTTTTCCTTTAAAAAATATTTTATAATTTTGTTTATACTTTTGATAAAAATTTAAGGTTACTTTAGTACCTTCACTTTTTTTTTTATAATTTATATATGAAAAGATAATGAAACTGTTGACGCTATGATGGAATTAAAGTTGTTTCCATTTCTTATGTGCTTATATGCTTACAAGATACTCCCTTTGGTCTTATTTATAAGTAACTTTCTCTTTGATTACGTAAAACGAACTGATAGTTAAAGGCAATAAGTATGTCAAAAATGTCATATTTTTTCTCATATATGCCCCTATTTATGAAAACAGAGAGAGAATATATAAAAAGTATGAGATATAGTAAAATACGTTTTTCCAATACTTTGTTGACTTCGTTCACCTAATAAGTTCTCTTTCTATCTCATGAATATAACTCTTGGTATATGTAATAATTAATTATAAATAATATATATTTAATAAAGGTAAAATAGGAAAAATGAGTTTGAAATTTTTAGACACAAAATGAAAATTTCTTATAAATAGGACCAGAGGAAATACTTAAGTTGTTTCGATATTTCCTATATATACTTTAACTTTTTTTTCTTTTCTCTCTTTTTTCATTCTTTATACACATCATATTCTGAGTAGCAGGGCTTTGTTTGGTAGGAGGGATTTGGAGAAAAAAGGGAGGGGAAGAAAAAAAAATTGAGCTGAATTTAAAAAAAAATGGAGAAATGAGGTTATAAATTTTTAATAGATGGGAGATGTAAGATAAAATATTAAAAAATTAATTAAAAAAATTTAACCCCACTTCTCTATTTTTTAGGGTTAAGGTGCAAATTTAGCAATCAACTATTTTCCTACGAGTACCCAACACAACTAACTATTTTTATATGCAAAATTAGACATAATCAATTTATTTTGTAGCACTTATACCAATGTCATTAATCCGAGTTAACTTTTGTCACTTTTTGCTCAGTGAGCCCCACTAGTTTTCTCACTCATTATTATTTTAATATATTTTTAGAAGGGTTAAAGTACAAATTTAGTAATGAATTATTTCCCTATACACTCAACACAATTATTTTTATGAGAGCATTTACATAAGAGTATTTTCATTAATGCCCTTACTTTATTTTGTTCATAAAAACATTTACAAGACAAATATGGACATTTACAAAATAAATAAAGGGATTTAAAATAATCCAGGGAGTTAAAAAAAATTTGTCATTCACATATTTGCCTTGTAAAAAAATGTTTATTGCATCCATTTGGGTTAAAATAAAATTAAGTTTTGTTAGTGGAAAAACAAATATGGGCTAACTCAATAGAGAGTGAGAAGACTAGTGGGACTCAACGCAAAGAGTAACGGAAGTTAACTCAAGTTAATAGCGTTGCTATAAGTGCTACTAAATATATTGATTATGTTTATTTTTGCATTCGAAAATAGTTAGTTGTATTGCGTGCTTATAGAAAAATAGGTGGTTGGTAAATTTGTATCTTAACCCCTTTTTTTAAAATCTAACTCAAAAGAATTTTGCCTTCGCTCACTTTCCCTCCGGTCTTAGTAGCATAAGATATATTTATTTAATTTGATTATATTAAGAAAGTTAATTAAGTTAGTTAATATGTCATGTATTTTCTAAAACATCTGAGTCATCTTCCTTAATTTCCTCTTTTCCTCTCCTCATCATTGATTATTGTTGAGAAAGTAGAAATATGGTAAATTAAAACAATGATGACAAATATAGAAAATATATCTTATATTCATGACCAAAATCAACTTTATTCCAAAATATGTTTTATATTAAGAATCGATTAGGGTATTATTTTTTATTTCTTTTATATATTTCCACTTAAAAATTCTTAACAAAAATAGAAAAATAAGCAAGCTATATCTGCCAACATTAATTCCCAAATATTCATTTTATGCACATTTTTAAAAGTTTTTTTTTATTTGTTTGGTGATGAACTAATTCAAGAAGAAATTGGCTTCAAGATTTAGTATGACAAATTAATGATTGAGTGGTACACATTCTATAGAACATTATTAATTGATAGTCATAATGCAAATAATAATAATATTAGGGTTAAACGGTATTTTTGCCCTGAAAGTTTTCACCAAAGGGTAACTTTTTTTTCAGGAAGTTTAAAAAATGGAGCAATTTTGCCCTAGCTATTATTTCAGTTAATTTTGATTGTTAATTAACCAATTATGCTGAGCTGGTAATCTACATGCCATCCACGTCATTTTTATTAATGTGCAAAATTGCCCCCAAAGTTTTACATCTAACTTTGAAAAAAGATGAAGTAGATGATACTTGAGCTTTTGGCGCGAATTTACACCTTAACAAAAATGATGTAGATGCCATGTGGACTGTCAGCTTGGTATATTTGGTCAACTAACAGGGATGACAGTCAAAACAAAATTATTCTATTTTTTAAACTTCCCAAGTAAAATTACCCCTTATTTCTAATATCTATATAAAGAAGAGTTAGCCTATATACAATATACAAAAAGGAAAAATAAACACCTTTAATAACTTTTCATTTTTTTTTCATGTGGATCACTCCTAAGCCACAATGATTTATCATCACTTCAGGAAAAAAAAAATGATATTATCATTGATTTCATATATATTTATGAAAGCACTAGCTAGTTGCAGGGAAAAAAAAATTTGCTAGCTGAAACACAAGTTGTAAGAAAACTTTTAGTGTCCGCAGTTAAATTTTGACGAATGATATTGTATATATTAATTATCATATCTTATTATAAAATCATAAAGTTTGAGAAAACATTATTCAAAGCTAGCTTAGCTAGTCCAGTATTTTGGGAGGTGGAATATTTTATATGATGATATGATTTCTAGGAAAATGATTTCATTATTTTTCTTATAACCCTTTGATCCACCTAGTATCTAGCATTTTTTTCTATCTTGTTACCAAGCTTCTAAACAATTAACTAATGTGATTGAAAATTTGCAATCAAGATAGTTCTCATCAAATATTTTTAATAAAGTGGAATTTAAACTCAGTTTACTGACTTTATGATATAACCAGTCTACTACTAGACCAATTACTGTTTGGTATGATATCACTTATTATGTTACATAAAGTTTAAAATAATAATTTAGCAGTAAGAAAATTGGGGTTGTGAAGGCATTGACAACAAAATCATTGATAATAAGAGAGTTTGCATACAGGGAGTAGTTTTAATACAAATTATTTAATATGATATTTTAAGAAAATTAACACATATTTTTAATTAATAAATAACTAATTTAACCAATTTTTTATTTATTTAAATTTATTAAGTAAATTTTATATTAAGAAGGTGGAGAATTATCTAATGTCCATGAATCCGGACCGGCCGGCTCAAAAACCGGCGAACTAGCACGTAGACCGGTCCGATCTGGCATCCGGTCAGGTTCACTTTTTATTTATTTATTTTTTTAAGATTTAATATTAATAATTCTGATATCTTCAATTTCTCATCAATTTGACTCTGTGTTAGTTCCAATTTAATCTCAATCTAATCCATTAACTCTTAACTTAATATCTCAATCCATTCAGTGCCCAATCAGTTTCATGAACCTTGCAATTATCATAAGTTTGATATGTTGGTTAACACATAAATGATGACGTAGTAATGGCCACCGACGGCTTTACCGTTTAATGGCATCACTCTGAAACTTTCTTCAATACTTGAAACGGCTTCAGGTCAAAAAAGAATACTTGAAACTGCTCATTTTCTAACGAACGCAATCAATCTGAACCGTCCTTCTACCACATCCATTTATAATTTTGCATCAACGTACTTGATTTCACATACTTATCTAGTAAGAAAGGCACACGTGTACACACACATGTTGCACCTTGATTTGTAATTTAATAAAAATGAAAAGAAAAAAAAAACTTCACCTCAAAAACTAATCGTTAAAGAAAGGGTTAAAGATCATTTTTATCTTAAAAGTATTTACTGAGGGTCAGTTTTATCTCAAAAATTTTTTAGATACCAATTTTATCCTGTAAGTATCAAATTTAGAATAATTTTACTCTTACCGTTATTTCAGTTAAGTTTGACCGTTAGTTGACCAAATTTTAAGCAACTTTGCTCCGAATTTAAAACTTTTAAAGTAATTTTGTCGTTTATATCATTTTTGTTAAAGTGTAAATTTATCTTGTAAATTTTTACTTAAAAGTAAATTTACTATAAATTTAGTCAAATTTAACTGAGATAACGGTAAAGATAAAATTACTTCAAATTTAAGAATTTTGAGACAATATTGATACTTTAAAAAATTTGAGGCTTGCAAAATTAGCCTAAATTAATTCTTTTGAGTTAAAAATAATCTTTAATTTTTAAAAAAATTAGGCAAATTCATCGTTAATTGTGCAAATTGATTTGACACACTTGTCAAATCATGTGATAAGAAAAGCACATTCAAACACAAATACAGCCAGTCAATCACGATCATAATGTATAAAATAAAAATAGTAAAAATAATATAAGGGAAAATTGCTACAAAATTCCTCGTTATAAAATCTGGCTTAAAGGTGTCTCGAGACCCGGGTCCTTGAATAGATAACTCTAAAATTATGTGTGACATATCTTTAAGTATATGTAAATATTTTTTATTTTACACATAACTAAACATATACCATTCATAGTCGAATAAAGGTGCTTAAAGGTGTCTCGAGACCCGGGTCCTTGAATAGATAACTCTAATTATGTGTGACATATCTTTTAAGTATAAATATTTTTTATTTTACACATAATTAAAAATATACCATTCATAATTGAATAAATGTGTGTTTGGTTAGATGAGAGGGATGATAAATTTTAAATTCAATTCCATTTTCTCCTTTTATTTTATACTAACGGGGTCCTTCTCCTTTTCTGACAAATTAAATAAGATAACATACCCTCTCATTCTCTCCCTTCAAACTAAACACATCATAAGAGTTATACTGCTAAATAAAATTTGCACTTAGATCCTTAAATAAATTTGACATATTTTAGGATAATAAATTTTACAATGTAAAATTTTTTAGCAATTTTTTTTAAATGCAGTTGGGTTTAAATCACAGATTTAGTATGTGTTTGGATTAACTTTTGGATAATAGTTTTTACGATTGATGAGGTAAGTATGTGAGAGGAGTTTTGTCTCGATTTGTGAAAAATAACTTCTAAAACCGCGGTTTGAAGTGTAAACAAACACTCATCTAGTGCCACAAAGAGTATATTTTACACTACTAGACTTGAGTAGCACTAGGAATTCGGGCCAACTAATGGGTTGCGGGCCTGACGAGATGGGGTGTAGCTACCCCAAGCCCCCCAAGGTAGGTCCCACCTATGTTTTATTTTAAAAAAATTATTTCACTTCTTTTTTTTAATTATCATTCTCTTTCTATTTCACCCACTCACATCACACCTCTTTTTTTTTATATACATTTGTGTTAAGAAGCCAATTTTATTTTTACTTTTCTTTTTTTATCTACTCACATCACAAAAATATATAAATACATCTCTTTTAAATTTAATAATAGTATAATAAATAAATATAATATGAAAATAAAAGTGTCAAATAAAAAGTATAAGTAAGTAGTTAAATGCAGTATCAAACGAAAGGCGATCAAGATATTTTGATTTATTTTATAAAAATTATTTCACTTCTTTTTTTTTTTAATTATCATTCTCTTTCTATTTCACCCACTCACATCACACCTCTTTTTTTATATACATTTGTGTTAAGAAGCCAATTTTATTTTTACTTTTCTTTTTTTATCTACTCACATCACAAAAATATATAAACACATCTCTTTTAAATTTAGTAATAGTACAATAAATAAATAAAATATGAAAATAAAAGTTTCAAATAAAAAGTATAAGTAAATAGTTAAACGCAGTATCAAACGAAAGGCGATCAAGATATTTTAATTTATTTTATAAAAAAAACTAAAAAAAATTAAAGAAAAGGGGCCAGCCCACTGTAGCCCACGAGCCCATCCATTGACAGGCTAGAATTTAGCCAGCCTAAACCTGTTAATTTTGACTGGCGGGCCCAACTCATTTTACCATCAACAGTATTGAGTAATTTTTCAGCAATTTTTAAAAAATTGTAATATAATAGGGAAGAATATAAGTGTAGATTTGATTTTGAAAGAAGGAGGCTTACAGCTCAAAATGAGATTTGGGGGATGAGGAAGATTTCGTCTGGTGCAACCCTACATCAATAGAACTTGACGACTTTCCATTTCATTAAATTCTTGTTGACAAAATTGTTTTAATAATAATATATATGATGTCACCAAAATAATAATAATATATGGTTTTTTGCCGGAATAATAATAATATATGAACAAAAAAATTGATTAATTAAAAAAATGAGTGATTCTAAAGATACTTAAATACTGTGAGGTTGTTTCCTTAGGACCCCCCACGTGCAAGTGTCGTTAAAAGGTACAATCACATAAACATGTGGTTGATATGACGCATAAGGCCCATAATAAGGACCTAATGCAATAATTATATAATTAATCCATACGTCAAGTAACATATTTTATATATCATGTAAATTTTAATGTGATTAAAATTAGACTGGATAGGTCGTTTCCATTATGAGAACCGTCAAATCGGTTATTTAACTGGTTTGGTTCGATCGGTTTAATATTTATTAAAATTTTTTAATTTTAAAAATTTATATATAATTTTATGTATTTTTAAAAAATTATAAATTAAGACTCTTTGTAAAGTTTGAGATGTCTACTTTTTAATACAAAAAGAATCACACAAAAATATTATCATTTGATCCTAAGAAATTATTAAATTCCAAAACTATTCCAAAAAATGTTATTGTTCAAGTTCACTTCTTCACCTATTTGGCTCCGGTTTAACTCCAATTTAATTCATTGACCCTTGATCCAGTACCTCGGAAGGTTCAGTGGCCGGTCCGGGTTTAATTACCTAGGTAAATTTACATTATTTTCCATACTTTATATCATGTTTAATTTGGAAAAAAATTGCTAATATGATGTAAAATCCACATTAACTTGTATTGTTTACAAGTTGTAAATCATAATAGTAGTAATAATTCTTTTAAACTGCATGTAATGCAAAAGGAAAAAAAAATGTATGGCTTATAGTTAAAAATTTCTAGCATTGTTTGTCTAACTAGCAGTCTACAGATTTAAGTTTAGGTGATTTTTTTATTAATTTTTATTTTTCCTAGCATTTTTTTCCTTTTTTAATTAACATATAATGAAACTGATTTCATGCTAGGCCCTCACACTACCACACCCCAAAGGGGGGAAAACTGAAAATACACTTTAGTTAGTTGGTGTGTTTGGTACCAACGAAACGGAGGGATGGGGAAAAACAATTTTAATGAGTTTAATTTAGAAGAAATGGACAAGTGGGATTATAAAATCATAATAAAGAGAAGATGGAAAATGAAAAATAAAAGGATAAGAAAATTAAAATTAATTAAAATCTTTTAACCATACTTCTTTAATTTTAATTTTTTAAATTAAACTCGTTAAAATTTACCATCCCTTTCATTTCACTCCTATCAAACTGGTTCAGATGTAATGGAATATTTATAAACTTACTAATAAACTATAATTTTATTTACAGGATACTAGTGAAACTTGGTTCTGATGGTAAAAATACGATTCATAATCCTTAAAGGTGTATGTTTGAATTATACTACTAATGTAAACATCTCATTCATGAATGATTTATTAGTAGTTCCATAAACACACTTTATTTATTCAGATGATATATATATATATATATATATATATATATATATATATATATATATATATATATATATATAAGTATTTAGCTTGTTGACTTGAAGTCTACTCTATTCTACACAAAATTTGAAGTAATACAATAAAATACTCCATTGGTTTAAAAAAAAATATTGGTTAAATTTTATAAAAATTTCAATGGTCATTTTTCCATAAAAATCAGTATTATATAATACTTTTTTTTTACCAGCGTATTATATACTACTAATATATGTGTAGATATGACTCTATGATTATTAATTAAAATTCCAGTTATTTACTAAGGCTCTTTTTCTTTCTTTAATAGCTTGCATATATTCTCCCATCAGAATTAGTCTTTTCAAAGGTATGGTTGCGTACTAAACGTCAGCACCTCTGTTAATATAAATTTAAACCTTAATTTATTAAGATTAACTTTTTAATAGATCTAAACTTTGGTTTTGCAAACTCTTTTCTTAGGACAATAACTTAACATATTTGCCGACAGTTAGTAATCATAAACTCATAATTAATAAATCATGGGCACCACTGATCATTTGGATTCGATCCTCTGCTCACTTGTGTCCCTTTTCGATTTGAAAAATCAAAGTCTCGCGTTAATCGATCGTGCATTGGATCTTGCTTTTCTTCAAATTATAAATTGGTTTTGCCATAAATAATGGATCAATGCCAAATCTCACTTACTCCCAATAAAGGAAAAAGTTCTTTTTTAATATATGATTATCTAATATATAATATAATCATATCATCTTTCAACATTGTTAGACTTAACTAGAAAATTAAGGCTACAATGTAGTAATATTTTTTGTTTATGATGTTTATATTTTTTAAGAAAAAAGATAGAAAAAAAAACTTTGAAATTATAAAATTCTAAATCAGGTTTGTTACCAAAAGTTGATAATTATAAAAGAATGACGAATTTTGATAAGTAATTCATAACTTATTTTTTAAGAAATACTTAGAACTTTATAATCTTAAAGTTCTTTTTCTGTCTTTTTCCCTATTTTCTATCTTATTTATGAAAGTTAAGTCATTTTATTATTTGTTGCAATGACAAATGATAAAAAATACTTTCTCCGATCCTGATTAAGAAAGTATATCAATAACCGAGTTACGCAGTTTAAAAAAGTAGCTAAAATTAGTTAAAAATAATAATTATGTTCTTAAATAAACTTTTGTTTCTAAGCATGTCCTCATTTAGTCATTTATAGGGGGCAAGTAAGAAAGAGAAAAAGTAAATATAAGTATAAATAACCTTTTAATTAACATAATATCTATAATTAATGAAGGGTGAAAATGAAAAAAAAAATCATTAAATGCTTAGTCAACTCTTGTCGAGCTCTTATAAAAAAAATCAAGATAATTCAAATTTTGGGTTCTTATAAAAAGAACCGCAGGAAGTAATACTTCTGGTCATAAATATAAGATTCATTTGAGGCTTTTTGCTTGATAAAAAAATAAGCTCAAGTCCTCCTTGTCCAAAAAAAATATATTAATTTCCCCCCCTATAATACCCCTATTTATGGGATATTTTTATCTTTGTGTATTAAAATATGCATGTTTTCCTGAAAAAACTAAGTTAGTAAATCATGGCATCAGGTTAATGTATTTATTCCTTAAAAAATTTAATTCTATTCTGAAAATTCATGCAAGGAAATTTTGAAATAGACAGAATACCAAAAAAAAAAAAGACAGCTCTTGATCTTTTTTTCTTTGTCAAAGAAAGTATATCATTCCCATATCAAAGAGTTTAAAAGTTTCAAACAGACTCAGCCAACGCTTAGACCTATCCTGTGGTAAAACAATACTCACCCTATCACTTTCCAAAATCCTAACAAGAGGGGTTGGTGGAGTAGAAAGTCAGCCTCCACTATACAGCCCCCTTTACAGGTTCTTTGGCTAACCAATCAGTTGCCAAATTACAAGATCGAGGAACAAAGGATAATAATATATTACTATTTTGCTTGAAAGTATCAGCTAGTTCCTTTGCCAAAATTTGTGCCTTCCATTCTGGGCAAGGGGACCGCTTTTGTATAGCATCTACAATTGATTTACAATCAATCTCTACAAAAACCATGCCTAGCTCCTTGTCAGCAACACTATCTACAGCTGCAGAAAGAGCTACTCCTTCACTATGAAAAGGAGATTCAACATCACATCTCTTTGAGCATAGGTTAACATTCCCTGCATCATTACGAACCACAAAACCAATCCTACCAAAGCCATTAGTTGCATGAATAGAACTATCAACATTCAATTTCAAACTACCTTTAGGTGGTAGGACCCATTTAGAAGATATCAAATCAACTCCTGATTTTTCACTCTTAGCTTCAAACTAACTATTTGCTGTCCAAACTTCATGCACGGCTTTGTTGGATGAGTTAAGAACCCATAAAATATCAGGAGCTTTATGTTCATATAAAGCACAACAACAACTCTTCCATATAAACCAAAGCAGATAAGCTACCAATGCTAGAGCAAAATCAACATCTATAAGCTGGTTAAACATCCACATAAGCCAATCTACAAAAGAAATAACATTGTTTGCATAAATAGTAAGGCCTAAAGAGCTGGTATACCATACTCTTTTGGCCCAATCACATAGCAGAAACATATGTTCATAAGATTCAGCAGCCACATAACATTGAAAACAAGCAAGGGAAGGGGCGCATTTTCTTTAAAACAAAGCCTCCATTGAGGGTTAAGCATTACTACAAGCCCTCCAAAGAAAATGTTTGACCTTTGGTTGGACCTTCAGTGACTAAACAACCTTCCAAACATTCTAAGATAGTTGCCTAGAAGTTTTTGGCCTAGAAGAGAAAGCAGATTGCTCCTTATCTTTCAGCTACTTATATCCCAATTTTACTAAATAGATGACATTCTTACTTCCAAACCAGCTCACTCTATCCTTAATCTCTTCCCTAGGAATTCTAATGCTATAAATAGCTTGCTTAATATAGGTTGGAATCTCAATGGAATCTAAATCCCATCTGCCATTACTTATCATAAAGCTAAATTTCCTATTAACTATTAGCTCAGGAAGGAACTCACTTGGGATTCTATTTTCAGTAAGATTGGGGATCCATGGATCTCTCCAGAAAAAATTACTTGAACCATCCCCCCTTGTCATAAAATACTAGATTCCAACAAGCACCTTCCAACCAACAAACTACTCTAAGCCCATGATGCACGACTTCCTTTTTTAGCTGTCATAAATGAACCATGAGGGAAATAAATCCCTTTAAGGATCGGGACCAATAAAGAATTAGGTTCTGTCAATATTCTCCAACATTGTTTTCCTAATAAAGCAAGATTGAACTTTTAAAAGTCTTTAAACCCTAAACCTCATTCCCCTTTATGTTTAGTCATTGTAGACTATGCTTTCCAATGAATATTATTCCCACTTTCAGTTTGTCCCCACAAAAAATCAAAAATTATTCTATCCAACTCTTGGCATGTTTTCTTTGGATACTGAAAACATGCCATTGAGTAAGTAGGAACAACATTTGCTACTGCCTTAATAAGAGTCTTTTCCCCTGCCTAAGACAAAAACTGGTTATTCTATCCCCTTACCTTTTTTATTACTTTGTCTCTCACAAAGGCTAAAGCTTCTACCTTAGAATATCCCCATAAAATAGGTAATCCCAAGTAATTCACCGGAGAATCAGCTCTAGTAATCCCTAAGTTATCACTCACTGCATTCTTAACCTCCTCAGAGGCTTTAGTAGACATAAAAACACATGATTTGTCTATATTAATTTGCTGACTTAAGGCTTGACAATATTCCTCCTATAAACTTTTCAAAACCAAACAATTATGCCTAGTAGCATTAAGGAAGAAAAGAGAGTCATCCGCAAAAAAAAAAAAACAATGAGTTAAGATAGGGCAGTTATGAGTAATCTTTATTCCTTACAGATCCCCCTTTCCACGTGTGTACTAACCATTCTAGAGAGAAGATCAACAACTAAAATAAACAAATAAGGGGAAAGCGAATCACCATTTCTAAAACCTCTTTGGGGCATAAAGTTATCCACTGTTCTTCCTTCCATTTTCACAGAAAAACTCACAAAGGATACACAATTCATAATTCTAGAAACCTATTTGACATCAAAGTTTAGTTTTAACATTAAGGCTTTAAGAAAATCTCATTCCACCCTATCATAGGCTTTATTCATGTCTATTTTAATAGCAGTATCAAACTCATCCCCCCTTCCCATTTTTCAAATATGGAAAACTTCATGGACAATAAAAATATTGTCCTTAATTAACCTTTTAGGCACAAAGGCTCTTTATAGTTCAGAAACTATTTTGGGCATGATCTTTTTCATCCTATTCACAATAACTTTAGAAACAACTTCATAACATAAATTACACAAGCTTATAGGATGAAAATGACCTACAACTTCTGGAGCCTCAACCTTAGGGATTAACACAAGGTTAGTATGATTTAATGGCTTTACATTCACATCTTCCAGAAAAAAAATTGCTTCACCATATCACATAAAGAAGGGCCAACAATATCCTAAGAATGTTGATATAATAAACTAGAAAAACCATATGGACCAGGGGATTTAAGACTTCCCAACTCAAGCGCAACCATTTTAATTTCCTCATTAGAAAAAGGTAAAAACAGGTTCATATTATCTTCTGCAGTAACTAAAGGCTCAATATAACTCAACATATAATTAAATTTCCTAGCTCTCGAACTAGTAAAAAGATCCTTATAAAATTGGGAAAACAATTCCCAATTTCATATGGATCATCAACCCATTCCTAATTATTTTTTTTGAGTCTCACTATTTTATTCTGAGCCCTATGTTGTAGTGTGGTATTATGAAAGAAACGAGAATTAGCATCCCCCACTTCAGCCAATTGACTATAGCCCTTTGAAACCAAAATTGTTCCTCCTTAGCCCAATTCTCCTCATTCTACTCCCTATCATAACAATTTTTCATCTCACTCAATAAATTTACAATTTCTTTTTTATTGTTAGGGAATTCTTGCATACTCCACTTAATTAAAAAGTTCCTAACCTTATCCAAACTAGATAGAAAAGTTTCCACTACCCCCTGACCCATAAACCTTCCTCTTTCCTAATTATTTAAAATCACATCCCTATACCTTGTATGATCAACCTAATACATTTCAAACTTGAATTCCCTTTTCCCTTTAGCACCATTATACATAGGATAAATCAATGAAGGAGAATGATCAGAGCTAAAAGGTTCTAGATTACAAACTTGAGTTGATGGACACAATTCATGCCAAGTTCCATTGTAGATTGCCTGATCCAAATGTTCTTTTATGTTAGTATCATTAAGCCATTTGTTTGACCAAGTGAACTGCATTCCTTTAAACCCCAAATATAGCATATTACAATCAACAAGGAACTCTTGAAACTCCACATAAGAAGCCATTCGTCTAACTCTTCCCCCTTCTTTCTCAAAATCAAATAGTAATTCATTAAAATCCCCAAAACAAAGCCAAGGTATATTCTATCCAGGATCAAGCTGACGTAACTATCTCCACCATTCCTTCTTATCTTGATCTCTGGGTGGTTCGTAAACACAAGTAATATAACCCAAAACTGGGTCTAACTCTCCTTCCACTCTAACATGTACAAAATTCTTCTCAGCTAGAAGAACATCTAGAGTCACCCCCTCTTTCCACCACATTGCCAATCCTCCACTCAAACCTACCGGAGGTACATAATAAGAATGCTGAAATTTAAGTCTTCTCCTCAATCCTTCTATTTTTTTTTTCAGATTTGCCCTAGTTTCTGATAAGAACACCAAGGTTGGTCAATACTTGTGACACATAAATTGAAGGTTTCTGCTAATCAGGGCCACCCAATTCCCTGACAGTTCCACCCTATGAACGTCATGGCTCCTGGATGGTCGTTGCCGGACGACCACTAGACCTTCCATTAACAGAGAAAACAAAATCTTTAGGTAAATCTGCAAGTATATCAAATATGGACCCAGATTTGGTCTCAAGAACTGGCACCTCCACTAGTTTTGATAGATTCAATATTGTTTTACCCAATTGTTTCTTTAGTCTCCCCACTTCCGTCTTTCTTTCTACCTCAACCTTACTGACCTGGTTCTCCTTCATATTCTTCAAACGCTTAGCACTTGACAACTCCCACTCCTCTTCCATCTTCCTCTTCAAAGAAACTTTCTCTAATTCCTAAATCAGTAACCCCTCATATTTATTAACTTTCACTACTGAAAATGTGCTCAGTTCTCTACTATCCTCATCCGAAGGAAGTTCCACAAAGTAAGGCTTATTCTAAAATCTCTCTTTCCACTTCAGGTCGTCTCTAAAGAGTATCCTCTTCACAGCCAGTTGACTGACCTTACCACCATCCACCAAGAGATTGTTGTTAGAGGACTTAGCATAAACTAAACTAAGAGGGTTACGAGCAAGCACCACTTCCTTACCTTTACAATGGATAAATCCCTACTTCTCCCTCTTTATTCTATCAACAAGCACTTCCTTCTCATTAACATTATGGTTATTTACAGGCTGGTTTTTCTATCCACCAGCCTCCTTCACCTTAATAACCAGTCTCTCCTTTACCGGACTCTCTACTTCTTCTTCCATATTGTTTTCCAAGCCAGTCTCTCCCACTTCTTTATTAGAAGCAGAGATATCTATATTATCCTCTTTTCTACTAGCTGTGAGTCCTTCCTAATCCCCTCGAGAGCCTCCTACACTACTCATCAAACTATTACCCACACTTTTCTTTGAGGAAGAGCTTTCTCTCACAACCTCCATCTCAACATGTCCTCCTAGTCCACCCTCAATACGAATTATGGCTACCACTACTCTCATTGGTCTAACCCCCAACCTAACTTGATATATAGGTTGTATTGGATCATGTTCAGCCATCACCTACTCTAAGCCACAATCATTCATATCATGCCCAACAATTCCACAAGTATAACAGAAGGATTGCAGTTTTTCATATCTAACAATTGCTCAAACCTTCTCCAACCCTGGTCTAGGAACCCAAAATCCAGTTGCTAACGGTTTTGACACATCAATACTAACACGAATTCAAACAAAGCTTTGAAAGATAGACTCATTCAATTTTGTATCCTCAAAACAAATTACCTCTCCAAGCTTTTCTCCCATTTTGAGGATACTTTTCTTCGTCATTGCCGCTCGAGGAAGATGATGAATCTGCACCCAAAACAGACATCTCTTCATATCGACTTCATCAATAGTCAGCAAAGGAGACCACCGCTGTGAATTCAACAGGTTCCCTAAAATAGTCCATGGGCTATCCCTCATAAACTACTCGTAATCCTTCTGTTGTGCAAACAAGAAGAAATAGAGATTGTTCCCTGCAGCGTTGATCTCTACATTTCCTTTCAGTGACTAGGCTCGATGAATCAAAACTTCAAACGCTTCGCGATTCATTGTCTTTGGGGTAAATAGCTTGCCGATCAAGAGCCAATCACCTCCTAGCTTCGCTTCCTCATCATCCCAGTCCTATTTCAGATCTGTTTCCTCCGTCATAACAGCATCCATTTCTGCTCAAATTACTCCCAGATCTCGAAATCAACCACTCTCTTGAAGTAAACACACACCTAAATTCTGACAAAAATAAAGTAAAAATCACCACGATCCACTATCGCTCAAGATGAGTAAAGTGGGTTTGCTTTCTCACTTAGAGAGGTTTTTCCTCACCGCCTCGGGAGAGGGTTTTTCACCAAAGCTTAGCCAACTCTTGATCTAACAATGTGAGATTGTAAGCTTTCATCAACATCCCTATTCAACATCTTCAATTTAAAAGAAGAGGTGGTGGGCATAGAACCCAATTCAAAGGGCATACCTCCTTAAGGGCAACCTTAACTAGCCAATCAGCAATTAAGTTTGCCTTTGTTTGCCTTTTTCTTCGTTCCTTTATTTCTTTTTTTTTTTTCCAATTTGAACTGATTACTAAAAGGGCATTTCATCCAATCGCTTGTTCAATTAATTTCCCTCCAAGACGACCATGTTTCATTTCACTTTTTTATTTGGGACCTTGGCCCTTATGTATGCCCAAATATTTAAACCACATGGTCCTTTTGACCAATCTTTTTCCAAAATATAATGCACACACATAAAGTTAACAATATTTGGATTAATTAATTGACGAAATTGACAGGCAACTTATAATTTTATGAAGAGATAGATGACATTATATATTGTCATGTTCGGGACAGTTACGCTTGGGCACGTGGTCGTATATTTCCTTATAAATGTCACACTTTTGTAAGTGGCGCATCACATTTTTCCACATCAACGAAGCCAAAAAGTCCAATTCTTTAATGTTTAATTGAATTTGTATCATTATAAAGATACGCATCTTTGATTTTCCAAATCATCATCTATCTTTTTTTTTTCCAATACCAAATCACCATCTCATGTCATTTAATTAATTCATTCCCGTGCGTTTCTATTTTCCTCCATCCACCTATTATATTAATTTTTTATATTATTATTTGGAATTAGAAGCTGCCTTTCCTAATGTATCACCACAGCCCCGCCTATTACATTATTAATAAATTATTATTATTATTATTAATGTACGACAATTTCAAATTGAAATCATGTTTAATTTTTGGCTAATAGCCTAATAGGTCGTGTTTTCCCAATCTTAGGGTCTTTAATTTGACAATTTTTTAAAATAATTTATTTTTACTTACGATTTGAAAGAATATCCACTTATATGATAATTTGATAATTTTGCATCAATATTATAATAATGATAACTTAAATATATCTGCTTCAATTTTGTAGAAACGACACAAAGATTTTTATACTTTTGGTGATTTAATTTAATTATTTTCTTAAACCACATGAAAGTTGTTTTCAATTTTGATGTCTGTGGCACGGAGCAGACGATGACACCTGCCGTCAATGATGAAATAAGAATTTATTCAAACTTTTAATAATATAGGAGTATTTACCTAGTTGATAAAATAAATTTATTCATAATATATGTGCCACTCAGTCCTTATTATAAGTTTTGTCCTAAAATATAAATCTACTTAGTGGCTGATAAAAAAAATATGGACTGAAGTGAGAGTATTTATTTGCACGTAATGGAACTTGGCTTGCATCTTTTGCAAGCCCGTCTGTTGCACATGCTTTGTTTAAAACTGTACTGTTTTGGTGCAGTTTTGACTAGAGGATGAGGTTAAAAAAATTTTTATATCTAAAAAAATGATATCCGGTATTTTAAAATATTTTTTTGAACATATCTAGTATCTTAAAATATTTTTTAAGTAGTATATAATAATCTAAAATAATTTTTTATTACTTTTAACCCCTTAAAATATTTTTCTATTGCATCCAGTGTCTTAATAGTGTATTAACAGACTTATTGCAATTTTATCCTTAATGTATTTTTTAGCTCCAAAAATTATTTTAAAATATTAGGTGCTACTGAAAAAATATTTTAAAGTGGATGAAAATTATAAAAAATTATTTTAGACTATTGTATACTACTTAAAAAATATTTTAAAATACTGAATATCATTTTTTTTTAAATATAAAAAAAATTTTCAACTTCATCCTTTACTCAAAATTGCATCAAAACAATGCAGTTTTAAGCAAAGCATTTACAGCGGACGGGCTTGCAGCGGATGCAAGCCAAGTCCCACGTAATGTGGGTGTTTGCTTAATTTTCTTAAAAAGCTTAATTTTTTCAAAAAGAAATTTAAAAAGGTAGTAGAGGGAAAAAATTAAAGGGGGATGTTAAATTAAATAGGTGTAGTAATTATGGTCTGCCATAATTATCTAATGATAATGCTTGGCGAGCATCTCATCCTCTAATTAGCTTTTTCATTATTCCAAAATCTAAAGAATCACTCACCATTATTATTGCCCTTACCCGTGCCTCTGACTCCATCCCCATTCACTTTCTTTTGTACTGACTCAATAGTCATGGCTACTCATAATACTCCTCAGGTCATTGGATTTTTTATTAGTATATAATTCTACAATTATTACTCCGATTTTTTTATAAATAATTTTTTTAGAGTTGATATTTTTTATAAGCAATTTTTTCTTATATCTCAAAATTTAAAATAATTTTAAATTTTATACCCTTATTAAATATATATCTTTATATTAATTATCCCCACTCACTACTAATTATTCTCTTTCATTTAATTATTTATTACACATTCTCTCTCATATTTTACACTCATACTCTCTCATATTTATTACTCATTTTCTCTCTTATGCTCATTTCATAAATAGGGGCCTATATTTAGAAGATAATGATATTTTTGACATATTTATTTTTTTTAATTAATCTTAACCGCTAGTTTATTTTGTATAATAAGGATAAAAGTTACTTATAAAAAGGACTAAAGGAAGTATTATTATTATTATTATTATTATTATTATTATTATTATTATGTTGACTTTGATTTCATGAGATATATTATATACATCTAGTCCTTAATATAAGACATATTTACCTAACTTGAATAGATTAAAGAAATTAGTTAAATTAGTTAATATGACATATATTTTTTAAAATACCCTATTCATCTTCCTTAATTTCCTCATTCACTCTTCTCCTTGATTGTTGTTAAGAGAACATCAATAAAGATAAATTTAAAAAAGATTAACGAATATAAAAAATATATCTTATATTTAAACTAAAATTAAATCTATGTCATATACATTGTAGTTGAGGATTATGGTATAATGTTTTAAAATATATTTTAAAAATACTGAGTTTTCCCAATTCATTAATATATGATCTCTTAAAAAATATTCAAGTTTGTCAAACTCATAATGGAGACATAAACTCAAATCATAAAGTTATAAGAGTTTGATTTTATTAGAAATATATAATTAAATAGTTAAAACATAAAAATAATAATTATGTTGGTTAAATATATTTCAAATCTAAATAATTAGAATTAAATTAATCAAAACTCATTGTTTATCATGTTCAAAAAAAATTATAAGAAATTCATTTACAAAGTCATTAAACATAATAAATTAATCAAAACATAGCTCTTTAATCACATATAAATAGCCATATGTCCTATTTTAAAAATATTTTCATTAAACTATAAAATCAAAGAAAAAAAAAATAAGACACATAACTTTGTGTGATTGGAGAACTTGATATAATGGGTATAACGAACTTAATGTACTTCTATAATTAAACTGGTCTTATATTTTGGATCAAACTAATAAGTTAAGAGAAAATTACTTATATTGGGCATTTGTCTCAAGTAAATATTATGACATCAACCTACAATTTATAATAAATGGATTTTTATTAATTAAATTGGAATATTATGTATGATTTATATCTTAAACTTCATACAATATATATCTAAAAACCCATTAGTTTAAAGTAATGTGTAATTCTAACAATTAGAAAATAAAATAAATATATTTAAGTTTATGATGGTTTATATTTCAAACTTCATATAATATATATCTAAAAACGAGTTAGTTTAGAGTAGTATGTAATTCTAACACTAAAAAATAAAATAAATATATCTCAGTTTATGAAATGTATAGGTATTCTGAGAGAAATTAACATGCATCAAATATTTTATTTTAAAAAAACTTTTAGACACCTAATTATCTATAATTTGCTCTTTTGAGATCTAAATGTCATTTTCCCATAAAAATGTCAAGATAAATTTATTATTAATCAATAAATAATTTGATTTTTTTATCAACATTAACTACTCAAATAAAATTTGGTCCAAAAAAACTATTCAAATAAAGTTAATAAAATATAAAATACAATATTGTGGAAGAGTATTTTTCTAATCTATAAGAGAATATATATATATATACATATACATACATATACATATACATACATACATACATACATACATACATATACATATATATATATATATATATATATATATATATATATATATATATATATATATATATATTAGTTAAATTGAATTTCCAAGCTTTGTCTGATCTTGATATTTAATCATTTACTATTTTTTATGCATTGGTCATACTAGCACAATTTACGAAATATTATATAATAGAGACTATTTAATAATTGAATTTCTTAATTTTTCTGTATGACTTCTGATTATTTAAAAATGTAGGATTTTTTTTTTAAATTTGATTATGCAGGTAACTTTTTTCAAGATCAGAAAATTTTTTTTTCTATCCTTTTCAACGAGAAACATCAAAACGTTCAAGACTGTTTTTTTCTCCATTTTACTCAAACATGTGACAATGTTGGGGGTTACGTATCCACATGCTGTTTTGTCAATTTCGCTCAATTTTTGACTATTTGTCGATAGTTTCTTTTATATAATTTCTTTTACATGTATATATAATTATAAGAGCAACTTAACTTTAATAATATAAATCATATGAACTTAAAATATCAAGGAACAAAAAATTAGATCGGGTAATGAACCGGTCACAGTACAGGTTTAAGGGTCAATGAGTCAACCAGGGTCGACCCTGTCATATTAAAATATTACAATTTATTAGTGAAAAAATATATATTAATATATTTTTAAACTTCTGTAGATAAAAATGACAATCTTTAGAAAAAAAAAAGCTTAAAATCTATTAATATTAGTTATGATGTCTATACTTATGCAATGATATATCTTTCCCTATAATATTTAATTTATTATTATATCCACCCAAAATATTTTTTTTTATAATTTTTTTCTTTCTTTATCTATTTTTCTCTTCATCTTGGGCTTTAAATTTTTATTTTCCCCTAAAAAATAGTATGAGATAGTAGTTAGAAGAATAAAAAAAATATATTTTAGAAAAAAAAGATTAAAATATTTGATCGGTCTAACCACCGGTTTTGACTGGTTCAACCTAGTTCAAATCGATTCGCAGGATGATACATCAACCGGACCGGACCACTGACCGGTCATTGGTTGAACTGGTCGGTCCGGTCAGATTTTTTATTCATTGTAGAATATCTCTCATTATGAAGGATAGAGTGACATAAGAAAACAAAAATGAAGGTGTTTATACAACATACTTCTTCTCATTTAATTCTCTTATTTATTTATTTTTCCCCTTACCCCACAAGTACTTCACAGCAATCTTTTAATTTTAATTATTATTTTTTATCTAAATCTAAAATTTTAATAAAAAATATATATTCTTCTGATTTTAAATATAAGAGTTAGTGGAATGGTTTGTTTTGGACCTAAATGTAAGATTCCAATCCATTTTGTTTACTAAACTTATAATTATTTTCTCCAACTATCCCTATTAATTATATAAATTAAGGAGATTTTCATTAGGGGTAATTTTCAATACAAATATTTAAATTTGGTATTTGAAAAACCAATGCACATATATATTTTACAAATAACTATCATATCTAACTTCTTTAATTTATGAAAATTAGTTATTTAGAGCTCTTATATTTAAAATGGGAAGAGTATTCTTTAGATCTGAAGCAATTAGTTAGAATTAGTTCTTTCATTATTCTTTGGCACATAATAATACTTTGGATCAATTAACACATGCAAATGTTCTAAAACAAGTGGGAAAACATATAAAGAAAAGCAGTTCACCAAAAAGAAAAAAAAAGAAAAGAAAAGAAAAGAAAAGCAAGACAAGCGACTTCAATTGTAAGAACAAAAAATTACCTAGTTTTCTATTTTAATAAATTTCATACACATTTGCTATTATAACCATTAAAACATCACAAGATGCGACATATATATGAGAAATAATATATACATACTCCATTTAATCATAAATATAAGAGCTAAGCTAAAGGTACATTTTTACCATAAATATAATATCTCAATTCATTTTATCTCTTAAATTTGTAACTTTTCCCCAAACATCCCAATTTATTGCACGTATGAAGAGAGTTTCTATTTAAGATAGTTTTAATATAATGCAAATAATTAATTAGGTTATTTTAGGAAAATCAATACATATTTATTATAAATAACTAATTTAATAACTAATTTTTTTAATATTCACAAAATAATTATTTAATTTTTATATTAAAAACTTGAGGTAGCGTGTGTGTATATATATAGAGAGATGTGATGAAAAAGGTCAGAAAAGAAAAACTTTGCGTATGGATATCTCTTTTAGTGAATGTTTGTGTTTTCTTTGCTAAACAAACCCAAATATATCTAACTTATTATTGATATTCATATCACTAGTAATAAGTTCATATACACAAAAAAAAGCCAAAAGTGTTCATCCACAGGGAAATAGGAAAACATCCTTTTCATTTGCTATTAGATTGTATACAGCTTTGAAGCACAAACACACAGGATCAATCAATCAACAACCACATTATCTCTATATAATCATAACAAAAACCCAAAAAGGAGGATAACATTTACGATACAAGCGTGCTCAATTTATAAGGAACTATATATAATTCAACTCAAACAATTCAAATGAACACAAGATTTATGAATAATTTCAGATTACACTATAAGTTTAGCAGTGTGTGATTCGACAGAATAGAGACTTATTAATAAAAGATTATTAAATGAAGGCATGTGAAGAGCAAAAGAGTGAGTGAGCATTAAGCAAGTTAGGTTGCTATACAGCTAACGAGAAAAAAGGGCTTATAAGCAATAAGTGTATATATGTTTTGAACAATAGCACGTGTAGAGGAAGAAAACATGTTTATGGCTTAGTGGGTTTTTGATTTAGACGTCCTCTTCTTTTTTTACAAGTGAGGAAGCAATTGAGGGGACTTTCCCACTGTCACATGGAGGGTCAGATGGCCTCCATTTAATGCTTATATAGTGCATATGAGTAGACCCAGGACGAGTGATCTTTCAATATTGTGCATTTACGTATGCAAATTTCAATGTGACAGCTCAATGAACAAGAAGAAGAAAGAAGAAAGCCACAAAGTTGATATAGTGGTGTAAAACTTTGCTAGATCCATCTAGATCTTAATTTTGAGTCTCAAAGGAGATATCTGTGTTTGAGTTTGGATTCTCTCATAATCCTTTGTCTCCTTTTCTTTTCATAATCCTATTTTCACCTTTAGATTAAAAAGGGAGAAATCCAAAAAAATACCATTTAAACTTCAAAATCCCAAATAGGTGATTTAACAATAAAATGATTTGTTAATTGCATTATCATTTTTGTTAATCCCATTATCGAACTTGTTAACAGGATTTTGAAGTTTAAATGGTATTTTTTTGGCATTCTCCCTTAAAAAAAATAGATGGTTTAGATTTCATATTTTATAAAATTATTATTTTAAACAAATAAATTTAAAATGTTAAAATTTGATCTACACAATTCATATTTGCAGCAGAAAAAAATTTAAAAAAATTAAATTATAAAATACTATAATAATAGTTTTAGAAAATATTAAATCTAAATCATTCATTTTTTATGTAAGGTGGATATGAAATTCTGAGAAGAAAAAGAGAAAAAAGGTTTATGAGAGTATCCTCTTCCATCTGAGTGTTGGAAGTTGCAGCCACAAACCCCGAATCAGATTAGCTGGTTGCTCGAATACCAGATAATAGGATCTAAAAAAAGTATCGATACCAGATAATAATATCAAGAAGAGGAAGAAGATCCCTCTCCTTTCATTTATTTTGCTTTTGTAGCACACTAACTAACACTACCAATGAATTGAAGTTAAGAACTACCCACCTGTGGCAGATCATTGGAATTGTGAAATTATCCAGTCAATTTAACAGACAACTTGCATGCACTACAAATTGTAGTGAAGCGTGAACATAATGATGGATACTTACGTCACCCACGTTTTGTAGCTAGATGATAGATACTTAACAGATGATATAAGGATAACTATTTGAAGATATAATTATTAGTATTATCATTATAATTAACTACACTAAACTTTATCATCATATTAATTTTACCATTTTTTTTACTCTCTAACATCATAGTAAGGGGGGGGGGAGTTAATTATCCAACAAACCTATAATACGGTGACTAATAAAAGGAAGTAAACTCACCTAGGAGGTGTCCTACATAACATATTGGAATGTTAGGTATATGTGAGTGGACTTGATTAGGAGTAGGAGAGTAGAGAAATCCTACATCATGTAGAATTGGGCTAAAGAAGGGGTGTTTAAGTGGAAGGATCCATAAACTTGATGCCTTGAGATTTTGAGTTAAGATGTGGTGTCGAGTCTATACTTACATGCATAACTGACCAGGGGAATACATAAAACAAAATTAGTATACCAACCATGCTCAATCCATCACAGTCCTTTTCATTTTAATGTTTCATATACTTGATATATGTAAAAATAAGTTGCTTTCTTAAAATTGAATGGCAGCAAACCAGAAACAAAGAGACAAGGATAGAACATGGGGGTAGCTAATGGGTAGAAGGGAACCCTAACTAAATGGATAAAGAAGGAATTGAATGAGCACACAAAGGCAATTAAAAAACCAAACTTTTTGTATAATGTTTAGGGGGTATAGTAGTATTAAATACAGTGTCTGGAGCAATGGAAGCAGAGCACATGGAAAGGTAGAAGAAATGGCCCTTTCAAGTAGGTTGTTGGGTGATACATTGGGTCCTTTTATTAATATGGTGATCGTGAAATTAAGGTACAATGGCTGGTCCAGATATGGACTTAGGTCGGTTTGCTTTGGCCTCACCATCCACTTTTACTGCACCTACACCATTCAGATTTTTTTGGTGTTGCTGTTAGATTTAACAGTACTGTAGGACAAATTGCTGCTATAGTAGCCACACAGATTGGGAAAGACCCTTGCTATTAATGTTTCTAGGCTTGTTCCTAAATGGAGGCCTACAAAATCAAACCCAAAGTTGATTTAGGCCTCATTCAGTATGGACCATGCCTTATGATCATACGAACACTTTTTGAAGACCTCAATATCATTAAAAGGGAGCGTAACAGAGGACCTCCTTTACTCAACCTCTTAAAGAATGAGTGATTGGTTGGTCTCTTATGATCTGTAGAGTTAGAGAAGCTAATAGATGTGTTGATTGTTTTACAAAACAAGCTAGGGGTAGGAGGTTGACATTCATGGTGGGTGCATGGTGGAGGAAGAGATAGTGATGGGTGAGGGGTAATTTGGTCAAAAAATGTTATATCTCACGACTGATTTCCAATACCAGGGTGATGGTCGTATTGAGTAATCTTATGAAATGTGACATAGTGAAGTTCTAGGATTGCTATAGTCCTCCTAGCAAACATCATAAAATGAACAATCTCTGTCAATATCAGTACCAACCCCTCGAGCACCACACACCAGGCAGGACCTAAAGTTCTTATGTACGATGATAAGTTGTTCTTTCACAAGGGTGCATGATGGAGGGAGAAGAAGATGGGAGATTGAGAGGACGGTAGAGGGAGATACATTGATGGGTGAGGGGTAATTTGGTCAAAAAATGCTTAATCCCAAGATTGATTTTTCAATACCAGGGTGGTGGTTGTATTGAGTAATCTTATGAAAGGTGACATAGTAAAGTTCTGGGATTGCTAAAGTCCTCCTACCAAATATCACAAAATGAGCAATCTCAGTATTAATATCAGTACTAACCCCTCGAGCACTACATACCAGATGGGGCCTAAAGTTCTTAAGTATGATAATAAGTTGTTCTTTCACAAGGGTGCATGGTGCAAGGAGAAGAAGATGGGAGATTGAGAAGACGGTAGAGGGAGAGACAAGGGGTAATTTGGTCAAAAAATGTTTTATCCCAAGACTGATTTTCCAATACCAAGGGTGGTATTGCTAAAAAACATACCAAGGGTGGTAGTAGTACTGAGTAGGGTTGTCCATGGACCGGACCAGACCGGGTTGGGCCTCAACGCGAGGTCTGGTCCTTATAGGACCTCGGGCTGGACAAGTCAGCCCGAGGTCCGGTCTGGTCCAGCACCAGCCCGAGCTCGGGCTGGACCAGACCGGTCCAGTGGACTGCCTGGACCAGTCCAGGCAGTCCAGGACCTATTTTAATTTTGTTCTCCCTCTTGTTTGGATTGATGCAAGGAGCTAGGGACAGTGGAAAAATGCATAATAATACTTATAATTGAGAAAAATATATCACAAAATATTAAAACTCATTCATAAATCCATAATAATCTCCAACAACATTGAACATGAATAAAAAATAACAACATTTAAGTTACTTTAATACAATCCATAACAATCAATTAAACACATTAAATCTAGTAAGTATAAAAAAATTATTTGAGTTTTGAGGATTAAAAAAAATTATACAAGATATTTTTTTAAAAAAAAATCGGGTCGGACCGGACTAGACTGAAGGGTCTGGACCCTTGACCCGATGTCCGGTCTGACCCGATCAGTCTGGTCCGGTCCGGTCTGTTTAAAGTGTCTTGGACTGATTTTTTGTCTTCTGGACCGGGTCGGGTCGGACCGGGTTGGACCGGACCAACCTGACCACCGGGTTTTTTGGACATCCCTAGTACTGAGTAATTATGAGTATGTGTTCTGAAGTTTTGGGATTGCTAAAATCCTCCTATCAAACATCACAAATGGGCAATCCCAATACTAAGGTTTTGTTTGGTTGGGGGTTTTTGGAGGGGAGGTTAGATGAGGGGAGAGTTAGAGGTAGAAAAAATGTGTTTGGTTGGAGAGGGGGAGGGGAGTGGAGGTTAAAAATTTTGTCCTTTTTTGCTCCCCTCCCCTCCCCTCTCAACCCTCCAAAATTGGGGGTTTTTGGAGGGGAGATAAACATTGCTCCCATTTTGACCAAAATACCCCTATCTATTTTTAAATATTCTAATCTTACCCCTCTTGTCTAAAACCATCATGTCCCACTTTGACCAAAATACATATGCCTATTTTTGTTAAGAAACCTCCTAAATCATGAACCAAATTTATTATTTTATTGTTTACTTAGATTTAATATATCTAATTTAATTTAAAACTAACATATTTGCAATGAAAACCCCCAAGTCATAGACCAAATTTATATATTATCAAAATCTCTTACAAATTCTTTTATTTTAGCATTGATGACACCTTGACTATGTCAAAACATATATCAAATTTACTAAAAATGAGAAGTTATCAAAAGCATATTAAAATATTTTATCATAATAAAATTAATGAGATAATATGTAAAAGTCAATAAAATATCCTTTAAAATGTATGCAATTTTGCTATCATATATACTTGAGGTAATATGTTTTTTGAGATTTATAAATTAAAAAATAAAAGAAGAACGAAAATATATGAATAAAGAAAAAAGGGTAGTTTTGTCCACTCATAATTAACTCCTCTCACCTCCCATTCTGAACCAAACCTCCCCTCCCCTCTTCTTGAACCAAACAAAATTATAACCTCCCCTAACCTAACTTAAATAAATCTCACCTAACCTAACATCTCTTGAACAAAACACACCCTAACCCTCAAGAACAACGTATGAAATCGGGCCTAAGGTTTTTATGTGCGATGACTTGAACAAGTTATTCTGTCACAAGGGTATTTTACATATACGATACTTTCTTATCCTTTGACATCTCAGAACCAGGGAGTCGGTAGTCGTCAACTCTAGAGCGCTAGGGCTGCTCTATATGGCAAGTTGATTATATATTTGTGCTTAATATGACAATGTGTAATGTAATAATTGCTCAATTCAAATTTGTCAAAGTTAAATTTCATTAATAAGAAGTAAGAACAAACTTGTTTGAAATCTTAACTGAATCTCAATCTGAAAGCAAAAGTACAAAAACAAAAGCAGCAGAAGATTACACACCCTTTTAACTTTCCAAGATACATTCACCAAATCAATATGGTATATACAAAACCATTACAGGGTTACACACTCCCTCTAATATAATTTCGCTTTTGAGCTAAAGTACCACCACAGTTAGCTTGGGCCTGCTTTTGCATTTGAGCAACCAACTTCTTCCTGATCAGCTGAGCTTCCACTTCCACTGAACAACTGTGAAGAATATGGTCCGCTTTTCTTCACCTTACCTGGAAATTCCTTGCTTGAATTACCCTTCAAAGAAAGATTCTTTTTTAATCGACTCCGATTCAGTAAGAACATTGTGTTGCGTGGTGGTGCATGCAAGGCCCCTTCAACACAATCACCCACCTGCGTGCAGCCCCAGGGTCTCGAGGGTCCATCCTCATAAAATGGTCTAATCCTTGGAAAACCATTCTTCAAACTCAGAGGACCCCGTTGACCAGGGGAACTTTCCACCACTCGGGAGCAGAGAGGGCAAGGAGGATCATTTCTCCGCAAATTCGGAGTTGTCTGCTCCAAACATTCTGCATGGAAAACATGAGAACAAGGAAGAACCCCAGTTGTAGGCATGTCTCTGCTTCTCACGATTCGTCGGGAACTCCAAGGTGATCTCTGTGACAGAAACCTTTCACACAAGCTGCATCTGAATCCATCATTATGAGGGCGAGCCGGTGTTTCAGATTCAAAAGACGCGGCAGCATCTGCAAAATCAAGACTGCCGCTGGTACTACTACATTGTTGAGAATCTTTCAGAGGAGTGGAAGCACCAACACCAGATAAACCTGTAACTGCAGGGTCAAAGGCTTCCCTTGTAGAATTAATGTCAGGAAAGGACAAAGGATGAATGGGTTTAGAGATAAAAGACTGGTGGCAAGAGAAATTCTGCTGGGCCACTAAGTGTGATTTTGCAAATAACTCAGATTCACTACTCTCAGACTGGGATGAGGTAGAGCCCCAACTATCTGGATTTTCTGGTGTCCCCTGCACGAATGTTAATTCAGAGGCATGTGTTAATTAAATGCCAAGAGAACATTCTTTTTGTTATATATAACAGTCTTTATGTGAAAACATTACCTCCTTGGTTGAAGTAAAAAACATGCGTCGTGAATCTGTTCAGCAAAAATGAGAAAGAAATAGTTCAGTAAGAAAAGGTATCAGTGATAGCAGCACTATAGAAATACTGGATAGCACAAGAAATTAAAGTCCAAAAGATACTGTCCCAAGGTACAGGGGACGCTAAAATGCAATCAGCAATTTTTTTCATTATGATATGAAGCAACAATATTGTAAACCCATTTACAATGGCTATTCAGGCAAATAAAGAAACCCAAGGGGAAAAAGAGCTCTCTCAAAACTGCAAATAAAGCAGCACTATCAGAAATCATCTTTGATAACTAACTTTACAATCCGAATGACTTTTGCTCTACCCCGACTTACAATGCCCAGTTTCTAATCCCCTATCCTCCATAACCCAGAATTTTCCCATTTCAACCCTAAATCGTTAGTCAGAATCTGCAATCTCAAATCCTCTTTCCTTCTTTCTTTTTTCAAGTGCTTTCAATCATCAGTATGTGGTTGGTTGTTTTACATGATACACCTTTTAAAGGGGTTTTATCATTAAAATGTGATTGGATGAAGGTTATACTATGAAGGGAAAAAATTATAATTTACAAACATCACTCTCCACAATACACCCCGCCTCTCTTCTGTCTGAACCTTAATTTTCAATACAAAAAAAAAAAAAAATGCAAACAAAAATGCAAGAACTTCTCATTTACATTTATGGTCACACTTTGTGCAAAAAAGGTGATGACTCATTCAACTTATCAATAATAAATAAATGCAAAAACAAGTCTAATGCTCTAATGAACATTTTTAATGAGATTCAAACTCATACCCCATCCATTAAAGCCTGAAAAGTGGTTACACATATTTATGACATACATGTGTGTTTTGATTTTAGGATTACCTTTCCTAGTTGCAGTTTCATAATCATCAATACTTATTTCCTGTATCACCGGAGGTGTTCGCTGAGGACCCTGAGAGAAGTCAGATGGACTATTAAGGAAAGGTTCAGCGCCATCTGATGCAGAATAGTGAAGCTCATACAGGCGGTTGTCTCTGACCAAGCCCCTATGGTCTTTCTCATTGTATAAAGTAGAAGGACCACGGTGTTGAATACCATCATACGGCAGCCCTTCAGATTGGAATCTGAAATCCCATCTTGATGGAAGTGGTGAAAAGCTTGTATTTGTATGCCAGTAGGGCTCATGGGGGCCCATTGACCAGTCCCTACTGTCTGCATTTGACCCATGTGGCCTTGAAGCCACACAACAAAGTGACCCCGTTTTAGCTATCTCTTATCAGAATATCACACTAAACCCAACTCTGAATTCTTCTGGCTATGTCAAGCCAAAGTGACTATGTCAACTCTGAATATCACAAACAAGAGATTCCACTTTCAACCCACAAGTACAGTGGAGACAGTGAGAATAAACTTTGCTGAAATATCAAAAGCTCCAAATTAATCATCCTACTAATAGAATAAGAGAGAAATTAATGGCAATATAAATTTGAGGTAAACTGAAGTTTTACATTCAAAAGACAACTACACAGTGAGGCAATATAATCAAAAGCATGCCGTTTTATTTTACAGATTTTTTTTAAAAGAAAATAACAGTCAGATATGATCAAAGTTCAAAAAACAAGCCACGGATGCAAGAAAATACAAAGTAATCATGTGTAATTACAGTGTTCATTGACCATCGAAACGGGAGTTCATATTTCAACGCTCATAGTTCACACAACCACAGGACCAAGTTTTAAAAGTTAAATCCATAGGAAAACTTATAAAAGACTATCCAAAGATTACTTTACCAAGCCGAGCACAACAAGCAGTTAAAATTTTCTGCAAAAAAAGAGACAGAAACTAAAAGGTAATCTAGCATACACCCAAAGATGAACAGAAAAAAGAAAGTAATATCTTCAAAGTACATTATCTCTAGCATCGTCGTCCCCGAAGCTCAATATGAACACAAGAACTGACAACTTTGATGCCAGAACTTCGAACACCCCACTTCCCAAACGCAGCTGAAGTAAGAGAGTGAGTAACGGAAAAGAAATTTAAACCCAAAATGAGCGAGATCTGGGTACGGCTACTTTGCAGCGTGCGAGCACAATTTGAAAAAAAAAAAAGGAAACTCGAGAGTAAGGAGGTTCCAGAGTTGGACGAAGAAGATTCCCCAGAAGAAGCGATCGAATAAAATTTGGGAAAAGAAGAGAGAGCCAAGGGACAAAAAGAGAGGGCTGGATTCAGCGAGAAAGGTGGTTTTGGTGAGGAATGTGGGCAGAAGTCAGACGAGTCCGAAGGATACAAGACATGGGTTGACCCGTCTAGCTGGCCCGACCTAATATGTTCTTTGTCTGGTTTCAAATTTTAATGATTGACTTTCCCAAATTTTAAGCATCTCATGAAAAATAATAATCCCTTTAGTCTTATTAAAAAAAATACAACAATAATTAAATTAAGTACGTTTGTTCAATTAGAAGGCCATCATTCTAAGCAATCGAGCATGAATGGTGTGTTGCCGACGTTTTAGGTAATCCATTATCAATACTAATTGGTCGTTCAGGTATTATAAGGTTATCATTAATGTTTTTATAGAATATACAATTTATAATAAATTAAGCTCTTCCATACACATAAATAGGATTTTCATTTTTTTTTCAAGTTCTCTTCAAATGTTTGACTAATATATTAACATTGGTGGAAATAATAGTATATAATTCATTTAATACCGGTGGTTGAGTCGAATAAAACGAATGCTATTAAAAAAAAATAGAAGAAGAAGAAGCTAATTTCTATTAATTCAGGTTTTTAATTTATTGTCAAAAAATTGTGAATTAAAAAAATTACAATAATAAAATTAATATTTACGACAAACTTACCTTATAATAATATAATGTCAAACACAAGAAAAATCTAAAAAGAACATTATGTGTAATGTAATTAATTATTTAATGTACATTATGAAATTCACTTACCTAAAATAGGCACCCTTTTTGGTAGGAGGGGCCTCTCCATTTTTGTTAATGTCCACTTCCCTCAATTTTTTTATTTAGATTGTTAGATCAATTTTGATGGTTGAAATTTAATATCCTATAAAAATATTGTTATAATATTAAATAACAAAAAGTGTAAATAAAAAAAAATTAAATGATTAAAATTTAATCTAAATACTTCATATCATTATACTTTTATTAAAATATTCTATATATTTTTTTTTACTTTTTATAAGATGTTAAATCTTAACTATCAAAGTTGATCTAACGGTGTAAATAAAGAAATTGAGGGAAGTGGAAGGTAAGGGAAATGAAAAGACCACTTCTTTCGGGTACTTAAATGTAGCAGCTAGCTAAGAATTGATTTTAATCTTAAATTTAAAACCTTAATCTAATATGTCTTTCAAATTTACTCTATAATTTTTTTTTACAAATGATCCCTCTTAATTGCACATATTAATAAGATTTTTTAAGAAAAATAGTTCCTATACAAATGATTAAAAAAATTAATATTTTTAAAAAATTAATAATTATTAGGAACTTTTACATTAAGACATGATGAAGTAATACTTTTTGCTCATAATTTGGAAAAATCACGTCAACTTGAAACATTTTTTTAATAATGCCCTTCATTAATATATCTTCGCATCTGTCATTTTCTGACAAATGGAATTAGTTGTTCACTTGTTCTATATTAAAAATAACAAGAAGTTGATTGTATAACGTCGGAACTTCAGGATTGCATAATTGCATATGTCCCAAAAAAATAAGATTGGAAATAGGTCATTTGCACGTCAGACAAATTTTTTAATATATTAAGAACATAAGAACATTTTAAAAGGAATTGGCAATTGCGGCACCTGATATGTTATGCAAATAAATTGACAATGCCAATTATGTTATTTTGCCATATTTTGTATTAACTTCAGGCAAGTTATTTATTCAATGCTTATTAAGTTGAATATCACCCAACCAACATTATTTTTTTAAAACTTTTTAATTAAAGACAACACATTATCAAAAACCAACCTTCACCTACCTTCCCACTGCATACCCACCCAGCATTAGCTGGTTCCAAATCAAAGCTTGCATCATATAGTACACGACTACACGTCTTATAGTTATACAATTAAATTAATATTTTCATCAGACCCATTTACCTACCTGCTCATTTTTATTATTAGATTATTGGGGAAGTCAGTAAAAAGTCCCTATTAAAAAATTTTAGTGGCCTAAAAAACCTGAATTCAAATATTAAAACTTTCTAATTATGAAATCCTACAGAACATCAGTACTTTCTTAATATAAAAATATATCATGTCCTTTTGACAAATAAAATCCTTAAATAAGGACTTCTCACCAATTTTTTCTAGATTTTTTTTTCCAATAAAATTATAGTAAATGAATTCTTGATTAAAACATCCAATCATGTCTTGAATTATTACAACACGCATAAACGCCCACACAAACATGTTCCATAATTTTCTATATGATAATAAAACATCATAAACCAACCTCCATAATTAATTCTGGTTTTCCTTTCAAACCTGCCAGAGATCATGAACCACGCCCTGTACAAATCTATCATGTTATGCAGGACGAAAAAGGGGAAAGGGAGAGAGGAGAGGGGCGCAGGACAACAAGAAGGAGAAGGAAAATGAGACGAATAGGAGGAGGAAACTCGATAATTAATTTTATTTTTATTCAATTCACAAGACATACAAAGCGAATCTGTCCAAGTGTTATTTATAGGCCTTAACCTAATCTTAGGAATTGATGAGAGAACATTCTAGAATCCTAAAATTAATACAAATAACAATTAATGACAGAAGATAACAACCAAATCAATGTTAAAACCAAATATTTCTTAATAATGGTAAATATACGAAATATTAACAATACAGATCAATCATTATTCTATATCTCATCATCTGAACTACAACAGGTTCAAAGTCAGCCAGCCAGCAGGCTGAGTTTCAGTAAGAGAAGCATTCGATATGCTTACTTGTAAGCTACTCCATAGATCTGGGGGTTTATAAATGCAGCTTTTTTCAGAGATACAGTGTTGAGGTCAACTCTTGAAAATCCAGCTTCTGATATATAGCTTCCTGTGTCCCTACACAGATGACACCCATCTGCCAGCGTCTGTTGAAGAGGATCTAGAATTTTCTGGATGAATCTGAGGGCTCCCTCTGTACCTCCATTCAAACACAAGTAAGAATACAAACCAAATTAAGCTATACAAACCAAATTAAGCTATTCCCTCCGATCCTTAATGTAATGGCTAGATAACTAATTTGTGTCTATTAAGAAAATTAGTTAATTTAGTTATTCATAACAAATGTGTGTTAATTTCCCTAGAATACCCTCTAATCATGCACTCCGGGACTACTCCTATATGGAAATCCTCTAATCAATAAGAATATTTTGGGAGAAACGATAATAAATTTGGAAGATAGTGCATCATAATCTTATATTTAGAATAAAAAATAAACCCCTCGTCTAACTCCTATATCTCAGGACCGGAGGTAGTATTTCCCAAAATTATAGCATTCCATTTCAAAAGTGAACTGGATAGTTCTGTGTATACCTTTTGCTCCAACATGTTCCACAAATACAAACATCCCACCTGGCCGCAGCACTCTCTTCATTTCTGCAGAGAGTTGAAATTGCTTAGATGATGGACTTGGATTATAAAGTGGTGCATAATAAATGGGGGGAAAACAAGAATCTATGATGTGTGGGATAAAAATTAAGGTCCCATTCTGATGTACATCTGGAGAATTAGAATTATCACACAAATTATTTGAGAACTATCAAGCACAAGTGTTGATAAGGGCCTATGCAGTTCAAATTCTAAGAGAAGAAAACGAAATAACAAGGACCTAACAAATTTCACTACCTTGAAGTGTCAAGGAAACATCTTTAACAGAACACAAGACAAGTGTTCCAACCACTGCATCTACAGAAGCATCATCTAATGGTATAACTTCCCCCACCTGAACATAGCCAATAACTTGAAAGCTTAAAAGATAATAACACAGGTGCTAGGAACCACCAGATATTAAGCTGAACAAAACTATATTATATGGAAGGACAACTAGAAAAGGAACAAGTCCAAGGCTTTATCATTTCCAAATTCAGAACTGTGACAATACAATACAGCAGTCAACCACAAACATTCAATTCTTATATCATCCATTTTCTTTTACTCCAATCAAAAAGCAATCTTCAACATTCAAATTCGGGTTAATATCGTTTCCCCAAGTTTGCTTTCATTTTAGTTTTAATCACTCAAAAAGCAACATCGTCCAGATTTTTATTAAATTATACAGTAAAGACTAATGTTATAAACGGAATGACACTTAAGGAACCAAAACCATGGTTTGAAACTTGAGAGACAAGTCTAGGCAAACTTGAGTACCAAAGATTGTATTGAACCTTCAAATTCATTGCTACCATCATCTCTTTAAAATGGTAATAAAGTGGTAGTAAAGTGGGAAGAACATTCTACTTACAGCATGTATGAACTCAAAATTGGAAGGTGGCAAGCCAGCAGATACTGCTGATGACCGAGCATACTTTTCCATCTTTTGGTTTGGATCAATGCCAACAACCTGAACATCAGAACTACTAGCATAGTATCTGAGATTAGGTCCTGTACCAATTCCAATCTCCAAAATTTTTTGCGCCTTTTCCTTCAAATTGCTGAAGATTTCTGACTTGAAAGGTGCAACCTAAGCAAACAAAAAGAAAACATCTCAAATTTGGAGCCCAATGCAAATAATAACTCAACATTAAGGTAAATCACAAATATCTATGACATCCAGAAAAATGAAAGATGAACCTCAGCTTCATATGATTTAGTGGTACTCTTCAGTAATTTTGCATATAACTCTTCGTACCAACCAGGCTTGGGTGGATGAAACTTATTAACAACATCCTGCAAAAATATCCATTCATCTACATCAGTATTAGTATGAACTCAAGCTTCAAGATTGATCCTTTCAATTATCATATCTGTCTAGTAACATTCGGACACTTGCAGTTACCGTGTAATTAGAACGCGGCGGAGCGGCGGCGGTTGAGGGGGCAGTTGGGAAGAGAGTAGGTGCCATTGATGCAGATTCAAGGAAAAGCCGTCTTCCGCAGCAGAAATAAGATTTTGCGTGCTCCGACGAGTCGTCCGAGTCCGAGTCGACCCGTTTAGAAAGCGAACAGGATAAGGAAGTAACTTTGCCAAAGGGTTTAAATGGGGGACATGAAAGTCCAACGAAGGGGATGGAATTTGACCGAATCATTCTGAGCATTAGCAAAAGTTTGCTTCTTTCGTAAGAATTGGGATCTGCCTTAATTTGACTGCGTCGGAAGAAATCCAAAAAGAAATCTGCTCCCTACTATTTATCTACCTGTTACATGATTACACGTGTATCCCCCTCCTTCTTTTTGACTTGATTATTCTTATTTATAAACAATTTTCTGAAACTAACATCTGCTTCACACTGTAATGCAAGTGTTGGTAATGTAAGGCATATAGTCTTGGAAAGACGGCAGAGACACATTATTCCTTAAGAGAGAAGAAAATTCGGAAAAGTATTAACAATTAACTTTGACAATTAAACTTTGACTTGCTGTTGATCGGTATATCTTTCTTTTTCCTTTCTTTTCGGCATGTGCATATTAAAATTGGGAGAATCAGTACAGCATATGATTATAAGTGTTGATGAAGAAAATAGCTACATGTTCATAATACTCACTTGTTATTAGCATTTTTAGGGATTATATTCCTTTCTTAATATGTTATAGTTATTCTCCTATTAAAATTAAATATCAGGTACTAAATTTACCTAAGGTCTTAAAAGTTAATTAAAAAATATATGACTCCACCATCTTTATTCAATTTCTTTTATCATAGGTTTTTGTTACAGCTCCCTTTTGAATGAAGGGGATTAAGGGGCTGTTTGTTATAGCTTTTTTGAATCGGGTTTATTATATAAGCCCGATTCACGTAAATCGAGATAAATCTCCTCCACATATTTATCTCGTAGACCGTGAAAGCACCTCGTAGACTGTAAAAGCTATCTCGTAGACCGTAAAAGTTACCTCGTAGACCGTAAATTACAATTCATAAGCACTTATAAAATTTTCATAAGCTATTCCAAACAGCCTCTAAATAAGCTAATTCACAATAGTAAAATCAGATTTGACACTTAGAATATTGGGACTCTTGACAGGAAAATCTTAGGAGGTGGTGAGCGTAATGAGAGATCGTAAGATTACATCTCGTGCTTCTACGAAACTAAATGGTCAGGAGAAGGCATCGGGAAATTAATGGTTTCAAACTCCAGTACACAAGAAAAGTATATGGAAGGAATGGTACTGATATTATCGTTGATAATGAATGAAGGAAGAGTGTGGTGAAAGTTAAGAGGATTGATGCTACAATCATTTCTTTAAGAATGATTGTTGAGAATGACACTACCAACATTATCAGTGTATATGCACCTCAAGTAAAGTAAAAGCACATCTTAAGGAAAAGTTTTAAGAAGATATGAAAGGGCTAATTTAGAGCATTCCGCTAACCAAAAAGATTTTTTGGTGGGGATCTTAATGGACATATTAGTAGGGAAACAGAATCTCATGCAAGGGCTTATGATGGTTTTAAATTTATGGAGCTTAATAATGAAAGTCAGCCTATTATTGATTTATCCCTTATATATAAGGGAAAATGACTCTTAGATTCCAAAAGACCTAATTAATAATAAAAATGTCCCAAGACAAATTACTCTTGCACAAAAGTCATTGGGACTTTTCTGATATGAATTCCCAAAACAAAAAATCATTGTACCCCATTGTTTAAACTTTAAACGAAAAGTAGCAGTGTGTTTGAAGTTTAAAATTGGAAAAAGCTTCAAGTTGTCCACATCTCTCATCAGTTGCTCTTCCGAAGGCTACAGTGACTAGTTTGGCCGTCGCTAGTCAGAAAGTGCTGCCACCGTCGCTGATCTGAAAGTGCATCCGCCGTCGTTCATCCGAAATTGCAGAAGTCGTCACTCCTGTGAAGCCCGAGAGTGCCCCTTTTGACCATTGATCATCCGTCGCGTGTCTGCAAGTCCAGCCGCTGTCAGTCGTCGTCTTTGGTCGGTAATTTTTTAGGAATTTGTCTTCGGAACTGATGCATGATAGTAAATTTTGTTTTTGCTTCCTTCTGATGGTGTTGGTGTGAAATTAGGTTTTTTCGCTTTGTTTAATCAATTTGAAATGTAGTTGTTATTCAGATTTTGTTTGGGTAGTAATGGGTACTCCTAAGAACTCTTAATCAGTTTAAAGTGTAGTTGTTATTCAGATTTTCTCATGGCATTGTTTGGGTAGTTGTTATTCAGGTTTTTTTTTTCATGTTTATCTTTGTATTGAAACAACTCCTTCATGCGTAAGAGTAGAATGAAATAGATCATGGGAGGAGGATTGTCACCTATAACTAAACTACAACACTTAGTAACATGATTACCCTATAGCAACATCAATGGCCTTGTTACACGAATAAGTTGAATAATTCATCTAAAGATTGTAATAATAAGCATATTGTTAGGCAAACTAAACAAGGAATGGATCATCACTGTCAGAGCACAACATGAATAAGTTTGTAGGAGAGGATAAAGAGTATACCTTCCAAAAAAAATGATTGCCCTCCTAAACCATAGAGGTTTTCCCTTTGTTACATTAAAGTAGGAAGTAGCTGAAATGTTATCACAGCAGTTTTAGCCTTTTCCTTTGGATTGTTAGTTTCTCGCAAGTTTCAATCCTCAATAGCAGAATAAATGGATTTACTCGACTGCATTCAAGAATGTATATTCTTCCCTCATATGTGTGTATGAACAAATAAGAAATTTAAATATATCGCCCGTTGCTATGCTTTCCTCATGATATTATAGTTATGCAGAAAAAAGTTTCATCTAATTCTGCAAACATGACTATCTGTTCCTTATCCTTCCTTCTTTAATTCCCCCCCCATAAATTTAATACCTTCAAGCATGGTGTGGTTTTTGACTATAACATATGCTTTAAAATATTGATAAATGATAACTAAGAGGCCTAAAAACATCAAACTTTCAGACTCTAAGATACTTTGATGTAATTTGATGCCAACTTCCATATGGTTAATGGTTGGTTGGTCCAAATATTTCCTTGACTTACATGTAGCCGAGTTGTCATTTTTCTAGTTTGATTTATATGTCATACATAGAAACTTATGTTGCATCTACTTCCGTTAATGATTTTCCAGGTTGGTACAGAACAAAAGCTGCCGTCTTTTTATCTTTTACAAAGTATTTTTAAGAATATTGGGTGGGACTATGTAAAAAATGTTGCTGCTAGAGTACCCGAGGTCATATATTTATTCTTTGGTGATTCTGACATATATGCCTTTGTGTGTAATGCATTTGTTAATGTCTATAATGTGTTTTAAATGTAATTCTTCAAATTATTAAGGTAAAAAAATTTGGACTCTAAACGGTTGAAATTTGGATTTTTTGGACTCTGGATTGGAAAAAAAATGAAGTAGTAACTAAGTTACAGGTTAAAAACCAAATGGTGGAGAGTACAAAAAGGATAGAGAAGGAGGGAGAGAGGCAGCCAAAGATGTCCGTGTATACATTATTCACTCAAGAGTATTATGAGAAGAAGAATAATAATAATGAGGAGATAAAGCCATTCACAGAGGAGAGTAAGTTGTTGAAACAAGGTTGAAATGCTTTAAAAGATGATGAGAAGGAGAAATATAGGGAGAAGGCGAAGGAATTAAGAAGTAATGCGAAAGGGACAAAATATGTGCTTCCATTCTTGACTCGGTATGCCCCTAAGCAGTTCATGGAAGTTTGCAAAAGTTTGAAGAATAGACACTATAGGATGGACCGACTTAAAAAAATAGGATTTGATAAGCTGGTTAATATATGCTGCTCTCAAATTCCCCAAGACTTATGTGGTAAATTTAGGGTTGCATTTGACCCTCCGATAAACAATGTTTCGATTTGAGGGAGGTTGCTTCACATACGGCGATAAGATGTAAAAGATTTTATGGGCTTACTTTGTGAGGGGGGGGACATTGACAAGAAGGTTAAGAAGGAAAATGGAGCATTTCGGGTAATGAAGTCATTGTATGGGACAGTGTCATACAAGACAATAGCAAAATGGCTAATTGAGAGAGACGATGATCCAGATTTTGAATTCCTCTTTGTTATGTATGCATTGGGAACCCTCTTGTGTCCCGGAGCGGGTATTAAAGTAAGTGACGAAGTGTTGAAGGTGATGGTGGCAACAAAGGAAGCTTTTAATGAGTATGATTGGTCCACCCTTATGTTGAACGAGCTATCCAATTCAATTGCACAGTACAAGAACAAACTCAGGAAAGGGAAAGCTTATGGAAGAATCAATATAGGAGGTTGTATATATTTTCTGATGGTAAGTGCATGTGTTATTCATGTAATCTAAGTTGGTATTGTGTACTGAGTTGTGAATTGCTGCACTGCAAGTTGTAATTTCCTGCTAATAAGTTGTTATTTATTTATTTATTTATTTTTTGTGCAGATTTATTGCTTACAACATTTTCCCCTCGGCCCACTACAAGTCTCTACAGTAGAGGATGCGATTGCATATTGGAATGATAATAATGTGAAGAGTAGAGTGCAAATAAAGAAAGAAAGTAATCAAGGGATGCTTCATTATGTTGTTATTGTAGCTAGGCCTCCCTCTTCGAATGTGGATTTAGAAGCAGTGTTAACTCACCCGGTAAGTGTTAAATTTAGTCGCAAGCCTCACATTGTGTCTAATATATTCAGTGATCAATTTTTGCTTCATAATTTGCAAGAAATAAGGAGGACATATGACATATTGATGTCAAGGGTCGCGTGTATGATTCAAGAGGAAGTCGTGTCCCTTCAGGCAAGGCTATTTGGGGGGTGAAAACTGATGAAGGGGAAGATAAACAACCTTCATCATCAAGTGAAGATAAGGGGTCAGACTCAGAAAAAGGAAAAGATCACGAAGTTGGGTCAACAAATGAAGATGAAGGACCAGACGAAGATAATGAAACAGTGGGTGGGATGAAGGTTAAAGGTGGACCTGATAGGGAAGGTAAGGACAAAGATGAGTCTGCTCAATTTGAATCGAAAGGAGAGGAAGAATTACAAGTGAGGAAATCTACAAGGGTTAAAAAACCAACAATTGTCTCCCCCTGGGTGACAACCATGGGTAAGAAGAGACCAAAAGATGACAAAGACAAGGAAGCTTTATATAAGTTGTGCACGTCAAGATGTAGTAAAGAGGAGGCCGAGGAGTAAGTCATTAAACTTGTTCTTCATATATGCAAAATCTTGCATCAAAACTGGCTTGCTATACTTGTTCTGTTGTTAGGGAGTTTGTAGACATGTATGATTATTTTGTCACCCGAGGTTAACTATATTGTCTACGTCAAAGGGGATGGATAAATAACAGGGTAAGACATATGTATATTAGAACTCATACTTTGTTATGCTATTTTTGTTAGTTTCTGACATTAACATCATTATGCACAGTTCATATCAATAGTAGGCAAGACGTTGGTGGGGGATCAATTACACAAGTCTAGCCGTGTAGGGAGACATATATTTTCTTAAGAGTTGATGGAAAAAATGTTTACTGATATGAAGAAGTGGTCTTGGGAAGCACACGAAGTAGAGATCATGCCCCAACATATTGGATATAATATTGGTGATTGTGATTTCATTTTTGCCCCTACCTTGTGGCTCGATCACTGGTTTTGTTATGTCTTAGAGGTGAAGACAATGCGTTTCTATGTGTTGGACTCATTGGTAGATCACCTGACATATGAAAGGTTGCAGAACAAGGAAGAAGATGTACTGAAAGGGGTTGAGCAGCCAAGTACAGGCAATAAGAGGTTGAGTCGAAAGCAACAAGAAGAGTTTCGCGCTAAGGAAACATTGGCAAGCTAGTGTGTAAGCACTACTACTTGACTATATGATTTCTGTTATGATTTGTATTGTGAATTGCAGATGTGTAGTTATAAAAGGCTGCTGTCAAGTTGTCATTGAATTTTTATTTTTTCTTCATGCAGAGATAATGCATCCTTGACATGCTTTGAATAGTTAAACCCGAACTATTTGCCGAACGAACAGAAATACTTAAGCAAGTGTCGTGGGCAAAAGTGCATGTCCAATGTGATACATGAGTATTTGTTCAGTCTTTGTGTGTTATGACTTTGATGTTTGTTTAGGTGCTTTGTATTGGTTGTGTTTTACAAGTTTTGTACTGTGCATGTTAAATTTTGTTTGCAGGGATTCTTGTGGTGTCCACGTTCTATCTTGGTTATACGGATAGGATGGGTCTGTACATGAAAAACAGGGGTACACCATGCCTAAGTTATCCCACGATGAAATCCGGCAGACGAAGGTAGACTGCTTATGGTGGCTTTTGACACATGAGAGGAATAAACATGCGCATAAGGTTCTGTCAATTGTAGTTGGCAACCAACAAACCAAGAGGAAAAAAGAGACATAGGAGTTGTTTTGTAAAGTTATTTTGGTTCCCCAGCCTTCCTGTTATGTCACAATGTATTTTGACTACTGTAGGTTATTTTGAAGGAAAGGCTTTTTATGACGATGTGTCGATACTGTGTATATGGTTTTTTCACAACATACTATGCCAAGTTTGACAAGTGAGTTAGTCATATTGTCAACAACATGGGTTATATTTATCACTGCATTGCAATTCCCACATTTGAAATTCAATGACTGCCTAGTTAACAATCTCTTTAGCCTTTTCGTCATGTGGGTATTAATGCTAAAGTTGCATTTTAAATGTTGCAAGTCCTAACGATCGACACAGCTTATTAGATGTTTTACAACTTGTGAGAAATGTCATTTTGGTTGCTTACAACTTATTGAAAAATGTCAGTTAGTCAAATTTACAACATGATAAGTATATATGGGCCGCTACCTCAGATGACATAAACCATGTCAGACTTTTTGCGTATTTACAACTGCTTAAGTACATTTTAACAACTTCGTGAGCTAAATTTACAACATGATCAGTTTCTATTTGCTACTACCTCATATGACATTCACTAAGTGAGGAAGTTGGCTTTTCACGTATTTACAACTTCTTAAGTATGTTTTAACAACTTTATGAGCTAAATTTACAACTTTATCATTCTCTATTTGCTACTGCCTCAGATGACATTTACCAAGTGAGGAAGTTGGCTTTTCACGTATTTACAACTTCTTAAGTACGTTTTAACAACTTCATGAGCTAAATTTACAACATTATCAGTCTCTATTTGCTACTGCCTTAGATTACATTCACCAAGTGAGGAAGTTAGCTTTTCGCGTATTTACAATTTCTTCAGTACGTTTTAACAACTTTATCATCCATATTTACAACATGATCAGTCTCTATTTGCTACTGCCTCAGATGACATTCACCAAGTGAGGAAGTTGGCTTTTCGCATATTTACAACTTCTTCAGTACGTTTTAACAACTTTATCTTCCATATTTACAACATGATCAGTCTCTATTTGCTACTGCCTCAGATGACATTCACCAAGTGAGGAAGTTGGCTTTTCGCATATTTACAACTTCTTCAGTACGTTTTACCAACTTTATCATCCATATTTATAACATGATCAGTCTCTATTTGCTACTACCTCAGATGATATTCACCAAGTGAGGAAGTTGGTTTTTCGCATATTTACAACTTCTTCAGTACTTTTTAACAACATTATGAGTTTGCTTGTTTACAACTTGTTCAATAGGTTTTATCAACATTGTTAGTTATATTCACAACATCACGAGTCTTCTTGGCCCAGGGGATAAGATGAGATGAAGCAAATTAGAAATGTCATTGTTATTTTTTACAACTTGTTCAGTTTGTTTTAATAACATTTTTAGTCACATTCACAACATCATGCGTCTTCTTGGCCTAGGGGATAAGATGAAGAAGCAAATCAGAAATGTCATTTTTAATGCTTACAACTTGTTCAGTTTGTTTTAACAACGTTGTTAGTCATATTCACAACCATATCAGTATTGTTGACCCTTTGCCTAAGCTCATATGAACTAGGTTTTGTACAACCTGATTAGGTTTCTTTTCCCACCGCCCAAGCTGACATGAACAAGTCATAAATGTTTACTAGGTTTTTCATAACTTGTTCAGTAGGTTTTATCAACTTTGTTAGTCATATTCACAACCATATCAGTGTTCTTGGCCCATGGCATCAATTTACATGACATCAACCATATTAGAATATATGGTTTTGTTCTTTACAACAACTTGTGCATATTTTCACCAGTTGTTCAGGTACATTAACAACTTAAGTGTCAGTTCTAATGGAGATTATAATGTTCATAAATGGCAACTAGCACAAAACCGTATCACCATTTTAAGACCTCATTCTGCTAACTTATTGAACAACTCATTTTGCCTATTTTGACAGAAACTGACGCATAATTTGACAAATCCTAGTGCATATTTTCAAAAATAGTTTAGTCTTATTAACAACAAAATTTGGGACATTCTCAGCTTGGTTTCACAACTGAATGCATCAATTATAACAAGTGTACCAATTATAACAGTATTGTCAGTACAACATATCAGTGGATAAAAATATTAAATTGTATGACTAAGTGGCATTATTTCCCACCTACTCATTTAACTTAATATCATATCATTTGTAACTAAGGACACCAACTTTTGGACCCATCCAAAAACCAAAAGGGGTCACAATAAGTCACTAATTCCTGGTCTATATACACAATCACTAAAAAGTGACTATCAAATTCATGTACAGGTATGTACACCTGGTCTTTATCTTGGATTTGGGTTTTTGTAAGTCTTCACTGTGTGTCGAGCCTCATTACATCTCCCACAATGATAAAGTTTCTTGTTTTGAAACTGAGACTCCCTTCTTTTCCTTTTAGGTCCCCCTGCTTGCCTTATAGTAATTGGAGGGTCCAAGAATGTCTGTGTCAACATATATATGATTGTGGGATTGTCAGCGCGTGGGCAATCATGTGTTGCGACAGGCCTCATGGTGTTTGCATATATTTTCTCCTATGAAGGCTATTTCAGGTAGTCATCAACAAACGTGTACACATTACCATTAAGCAGCTTAATAGCTAAACATGCATGTGCACAAGGTACTCCACTCATCTGCCATGCTAAACACGTGCATTCTTTGGCACCAATATCTACATTGACATAAATTATGGCATCACCACATCTAGTTTACACCGAAAACTGGTAGTCTCCATAATATTGTGCTTCCATATTTTCAGTAAATTTAACTTGCTGCCTCAGTTTCTCTTCGATATTAGATCCCACACCATTTTTCCAATTGGCCATTGCCATCTTGCTTGCAACCAATTTTCGTGCCAATTTATCTCTATGCTCATGGATTAAAACAGAAACGGTGTGCTTCCTCTCTTTCAACATCCACACATTGAATGACTCTACAATATTAGTGGTTATGTTATCCCACCTCTTGAAAGGAAACTTGCTAAGAGCCCAGCAGTCAACATCCCTATTACTCTCCACCCATTGTGCCAATTGTGGATTAAACAATATTAACTTCCCCATTGCATTAGTAAAGTCTTCATCCATCCATGCATATGCAATTACATCAAGGAGATTAAGTGCAGTCTCCTTACTATTCTCCAAAGTTTTTTGTCCGACCTCTATTGATCTTAAGGAACTCTACACTATAATTTTCCTTTACATGCGGTAGCAAAAAGCGTGTCTGTCACTGCCAAATATTTCTTTTACAGCACCAATGATGACATTATTCCTATCTGAGACAATTGTAATCATCCTTGATCTTGTTATCTCTTTCACATTGAATAGAAACCAAGCCCAGTCATCATACGTCTCACCGCTAACAATGTCATATGTAAAGGGAAGCATTTCATTGTTGCATCATATGCACAAGCTGACAACATTGTCCCCTTATAAGGCCTGCTAAGATGACATCCATCTATATATAGTATAGGCCGATAACCATCCCTAAAACCTTTAACCGAGCAACTGTAAGCAATAAATACCCTCTCAAATCTATTGTTAGATGACCCTTCCCATTTTACCACAGTGTCTGGATCACTTTCTACGAGTCTTTCACATATCCAAGGAATTACCATGTAAGAGTCCTCTACTCGCCCATGTATTTGCCTCAATGCTCTTTCTTTCGCCCTGTACGCTTGAGTGTAGTCCAGTCGTACCCCATACTCTTTGTAAAAATCCGCTCAAATTTCATTAGCACTTTTGTCAACATTGCTCCTCAAACCATCCACTACAATTGATGATGTCAAGGTGGCCCTGGGTGGATGACAAACAATTAAGGTGTCTTATGCATGGTGGATGTGTTCACTTGTACGTTCTGATGGTTAGAAACTCCGTATCTTGATATTCTCTCGATGAATATGCTCCCATGTACCACGAACAACCATCAACCTTACACTTTACAATTATCTTCTGTTGATTGTTCTTCACAAATTGATATGAAAACTTGTGCGAAATGCTGTATTTATATAACGTTTGCCGAAGGGTCACAACATTCACAAAAATTTGTCCTTCTCCAATAATCAAATCCTTCTATTTCCCATGATTCATTTTTGGTCTATGTGTTGGCACCAGTTGAGTGCAGCATGCCAATGATGGCACCTCTTCACTTTCATTTAACTAAGGAGGTGAAGACATAGACAACCGACCTGTACCTTCAAACAATTGATCAATACTGCAAAAAATAACAAGTTAGAGAGCTATAAATGACAATGTATGCGCTATCATTCACAACTTATATACCAATAAGTTACTTTCTTAAGACTACTCACACTTCTTCCTCTTCCCTTTCATCATTTGTTGTTCCTTCTATATTGGCATTGTAGCCATCCTCTTCCACGTACACATGACCATAATCTTCATTAAACTTTATTAAATATTTCACCCCTTCATTGTCTACAAGCTCCACATAAGTTGATGTATCAAGGGCAACTGTAAACTTAAAAAAAAACTCATTACTTTCTGTTCCAATTATAGATGAAACGATTTTATGAAACTTCTCATACGTTGTGCCTTCCTTTATGCATCTTGTTCTTACCACACCCCCAACATATTATATTTCATCTTCTCTACCATTTAAAAACTTCCCTCCTATATAAAAGAAACATAATAGATTCTTCCCCGAACAACTTCCCATCTTTAATGACAATCTGAAACACAACACGCGTATTAACAATTGCATCACCAATAATAACAACTACGAAAGCTAATATTAACAACAGTAATTTTATATCAACTCACAATTTTTTTATCACACAAACCACCATCATATTCATTCAATCCCACTTAAAATTGATCAATTCCTCTATTACATATCCCAAAACCAGATCAATCCCTCAGTTATCTTTCTAAAACACATCACAGGTTCTGTAGTAGCAACAACAACAGCTAAATTTACAACTTCAACAGCACTTATTAACAACAATATTTTTATTATCATTTCAACGTTTTCTGATAAATCAACCCCACCACATTCAACTATTTCAATTACAAACAACTCAAACCCAACTTAAAAAATAAAGCACATTAACATCCTCATTACCCAACCATGTTAAAAACCGCAACTTCAATGATTAAGATCATATTTTTAGCAAAATCTTAGCATTACTAATATATCTCCTACCACATAGTTTACTATTGACCTAAAGCTCAAACCTTTGATTAACCAATACAAAATGAAAAAACAAAATTTCTTTCTTTCATTGTTCAATGGCTATAAAATTCGATAACCATAACAGCAGCTCTAACCTTTTTAATTTGATGTCATCACCACACTTAAACTCTTCAACATTGCTGCTCAACCAACGTCGACTTCCTCTTGTGCTTTCTCTTTCTTGTGGATTTTTCAAACGTGGAGTTTTTCTCTGTCATTAATCACCTGACAGAAACGTGGAGTAACTCCTTCTATGGGGTTTTCTTTCTTTTTTTTAATCAGGGGCATGATAGTCTTTTTGCTTTAGGAATTCATATCAAAAAAGTCCCTAGGGACTTTTTTGACTTCACAAATTTCATTGGGACTTTTTTGCTATTAATTGAGTCCCTTAAGACCTAGGAGCCATTTTCCCTATATATATAACCTTAAGATTGTCAGTACTTACTTTAAGAAGCGGGAGGAACATTTACTCACATACAATAGTGAAGCCTCTAGGATATATATTGACTTTGTTTTGGGTAAAGAACCTTGATAGAAGATTTTGTACTAACTGCAAAGTAATTCATGGAGGTGGCGTGATAGCACAACATAAGGTTTTGGTAATTGACATGCGTATTAAATGTATAACACAAAAACACTGGTAAGTTTTAAACCCAAAGGTTATGTGGCGGTAATTAAAGGGGAAGAGGCGGTAGATTTTTAAGAGAACTATTTTGGAGGAGGGGTGTGGGAGCTATAAGAAAATGTTAATATCATGTGAGAGAACATATCTAAAAAGGTTCAAAAAATTGCTAAAGCAATTTTGGGAGAATCAAAAGGTTTTGGTAGATAAGATAAGAAGACTTGGTGGTGAGATGAGACTGTTCGAGAGAAAGTAAAACATAAGAAAGATTGTTTTAAAATCATACACTTGTATAATAATGGTAAAAATTGGGAAATGTATCGTTTGCTAAAAAGGAGATAAAGAAGGCACTGAGTGAAGCTCATTATAAGGCGTATAAGGAGTTAGGGACAAATGTAGGAAAGCGTAAGATTTATAAGATTGTAAAAAAATAAGGAGAGAAAATCCAAAGACTTAGGATGTGTTTGAATTAGCTTTTGGAGAATAGCTTCTAGAGAAAAGGTGAAAAAAGTAATTTGAGCGAGTTTATATTTAGTTTCACTTTTGAAACCATGGTTTTGTCATGAACTATGTTTTAAAAGTGAGGTTGTCAAACACCACATTAAGTGCTTGTTTGGAATAGCGATTGGAGCCTTTAAAAGAAGCTTTTCAATCGTAATTTACGGTATATGAGATAAGTATGTAAGATGCGTTTTATCTCAACTTACGTAAATAAGTACTTTTGGGGATCCCAAAAGTGATCCCAAAAAACTCAAAATAGATCTCAACCCTCAAAACCATAGTTTGGCAAGAAAACTATAGTTTGGGGTTAAAAACCATGGTTTTCCAGAAGCTATTCTCTAAAATCACTTTTTTTTATAAAAACTATTCTCCAAAAATTAATCCAAAAGAAAATATTTTGGAGAACATCTTTTGAAAAAGTAAACAAATATAGTTTATGAGAAAACTATGGTTTCCTCCCCAAAAACATGGTTTCATTGCCAAAAATATAGATTTTAGAGAAAAAGATAGTGTTTGGATCGTTCTTTTTAAAATCATGGTTTTGATGGAAAAATTTATTTTGAGAAAAATGAGTATTTGGCTTGTTCCCCCCTAAAATCATGACAATGAGCATAATCATGGTTGTGAAAACCGGACCGGAAACCGGCGGACCGGATGGAAAACCGGTCCGATTTGGCATATGAATCGGGTTGGCGGGTTGACACCGGGTCAACCCGCCCGACTCGGTTTGACTCGGCCGAGTTGACCAAGTCAGACCAGTCACAATTTTTTTTTTAAATTCTCACAGTTCAATACTTCAGTTTAAACGGGCACGGGCGCAGGTCTGCAACGGCGAAATGACAAGCTGCACAGTGACACTTCACACTTGAGTACCTACTACCTTCACAGTTCGCCTACTCTCCTCCTTTGATCAGAACCATCACTCAACTCTCAGTCTCTCAACGTCACAGTGTCACACAATCGCTTCACCTTTCTCAGCGTGCACTCCACTCCAGCGCTCCTCCTCCGTCTCTGCTTCCGATGCTTCTCATCCGTCTCAAACATTCCGAATTCATCGAAGGTCGTCCTCCATCTCAAACATTCCGACTTCATCGAAGGTCGTCCTCTGTCCTCGTTTTGCCCAAAGCCATCGCCGCTATTTGTCGTCCTCGTTTCGCCCAAAGCCATCACCGCTATCTGTCGTCCTCGTTTCACCTCCAAAGCCATCGTCCTCCATCGTCGTTTCACCTCTAAAGCCATCGCCAGAATTCCATCCTTATTTCACCACCGTCGCAGCATGAAGGTTGCCGTCCTAGTTCCAGAATGGGTCGTCGGTTACAGAGGTTAATTTCCCTTTGGCTTCACTGTGAAAGGGCTCGGTTAGTTTGATAGTTATCCATTTCCTTGATCACATGATCTTTGACTCTTTGTAGCTTCTGGTTATAGGATTTTTGCTATGCGGTTTCTGATTTTCTGTCTTTATTTTTGTGATTGCTGGAATGCTGGTGCTCTGTCTTTGTTTTAAATGGTTTATGATTTTCTGTCTTCATTTTTGTGATTGCTGGTGGTGCTCTGTCTTTTTGAATTTTCTGGGGAAATGGTCGTATGTATCAAAGTGTGAGTAGGGGCAAATTGCTGGTTATTGGAAATCAAGATGAGGGAGAAAAACAATAAAGCAAGATGATTGGTGATGTGGAAAAAGAAAAAGAAAATGTCATTTTTAGATTAGGTAATAGCATGATATGGATATAAGGCTATAAGCAACTGTATATTTCATATGGTTCAACAATTTGCCCCAACTGAGAATTATTGTAATACTGGTGCTCTATCTTTGTTTTCAAGTTTTTTATATTCTTATTTCTTAATAAAATTGGATTGATTTATTAATGTCCCTTGTTATTAACAGAGCTTGGCTGATTGAAAGGGTGACCTGGGTTTGCTTTTGGTTTGTTAATGGAAGGAAATATAAATGTTAATAATAAAGGTGCTCATAATACTGAGAATACTACTACCCCTAATCTTGAGTCCACCAATCCTCCTAACAATAGCTCAAATCCACCACAATCAAGTTTTAAAAAAACAGACCCTGCTTGGGAGTATGTCTCTGTTAAGAAAGAGGGGAAAGTAAATGTGTTTACATGTCTTTTATGTGGTTCAAGTTATAGGGGAGGTGGGATAAATAGGTTGAAACAACATTTAGCTGGTGTGAGTGGTCAAGTAAGTTCTTGTAAAAAAGTTTCCCATGATGTACGTGCTAGAATGAAAACATCTTTGTTAGAAGGTTCAAAGAAAAATCTTGTTCATAATGATAATGTACATGAACATGAAGTCAATGCAGCTAGAGAAAGTGAAGAACCACTTGTTTCAAAGAGGAAAGTTATGAGGGTTGAAAATTACTTTGCACCTAGGATAACTCCTGGTGCTCAACCAAGCATCAAGAGTACATGGGCAAGTCAAGAAGCCCAGTATAATGCAAAAATAATTTTTGGTCAATGGGCTTATGTGAATTGTATTCTATTTAATGCATTGACTTGTCCCTTATTTCAAAAAGCTATTGAGGCTGCTATTGCAATTGAACCTGGGTTTAAGGTTCCTACTTATCATGAGTACAGAGTTAACATATTGAGAGATTGCAAAAAAGAATGTCAACTTGTAATTGATAGCCATCGAGCTAAATGGAAAGAAAATGGTTGCACACTTATGGCTGATGGTTGGACAAATGTTAGATAGGCAACTTTAATTAATTTCTTAGTTTATTCAGTATATGGCATGGTTTTTGTGAAATCTGTTGATGCTTCAGATTTGGTTAAAGATGCTAATACATTATTCTCATTGTTCAGAGAAGTGATTGAATGGGTTGGTCCTGAAAATATAGTCCATGTTGTGACTCACAATGCTGCTAACTATGTAGCATGTGGTAGGTTGATAAAAGAGAAATATAAAACCATTTACTGGTCACCTTGTGCAGCTCACTGTTTGAATCTGATTTTGAAAGACATTGCATCTATGCCTTATGTGTCAGATCTTGCAAAGAAGGCATCCAAGATCACTGTATTTGCATATAATCATTTGGTTTTCTTGTCATGGTTAAGAAAAAGACCTAATTGGAAGGAAATTGTGCGTCCTGGTGCAACAAGATTTGCTACCACTTTCATCACCCTTCATAGCATATATTCACACAAACATGACTTACAGGCTTTGGTTATTGATGGCCATTTTTTGCAGCACAAGTTAGCAACCACTGAAGCCGGGAAAACTTTCAATGCAATCATCCTAGATAATCGGTTTTGGAACAATTACTTTCAAGTTGTAAGACTTGTGTCTCCGTTGATAAGACTGTTAAGGTTGTTGATTCGGATGACAATCCTTCAATGCCTTATGTTTATGAAGGCATGCAAAGGGCTAAAAATATAATCAAGGACATGTTTCAGAGGAAAAAGGAACAATACACGCCTTACATAAATATTATTCAAAGCCGTTGGGATAAGCATTTGAAAAATGAACTTCATGCAGCGGCATATTTGTTGAATCTCACATTCTTGTATAGTCCTGATTTTGTGAGAAAGCATCGATGCGTGGAAGCTGTGATCGATTTGTTTGAGGCAAACTCACCTGGAATACTGATTATTATGTCATAATGATGAAGCAACTTGGTGTGTATCGTGAACGTAAAGAATCATTTGCTAAAGTTTCCTATGAAAAAACAGCCCATAAACTAGTCCCTCGTAAGTATATTAAATTTCATATTAGAAAGCACATAATGAGATATGCATGTTTTATACTAAATGTCCTTTATTTTATTTTGTAGATGATTGGTGGTTGTACTATAGGGGTTCAGTACCATAATTGCAAAAACTTGCTATACATGTTCTGAGTCAAACTTCTTCTTCTTCTGGTTGTGAAAGAAATTGGAGCTTGTTTGAGCGTATTCACACTAAAAGAAGAAATAGATTGGAGCATCAAAGACTTGACGACTTGGTTTTCACTAACTACAATCTTAGGTTAAAGTTTAGGTAAACTTCTTTATGGCTTTTGAGTTTTGATTGCTTGTTTTATAATTTATAGTTTCATTACATATATCACTATACATTTCATTAATGTTGGTCTTCTATTATGTTGGCATTATACTTAGAGGAATCAATTGAAGAAGAAGAAAGATAATTATGATCCTACTGATTATGAATCAATTGATAAAGTAGACTTTTGGGTGGTTGAAGAAGACCCAACTCCTGAATTTGATGATGTAGAAGCAACAAATCATTAACTTGAACAAATGGCGAGGGATTTTGGAGGTTTCTAAATTCTAACTATCTCTTCTATTATTTATGATGATGCTCTTACACAAAAGAATATAACTATATTTTTTACTGTTTTTACATAAGTATTAACAATTCTATTCATTTCATATATAGGTGATGATGATGTTAGTATTGGGGCTCCATTTTTAATGGATGATCATGTTGCTTCTAGTGCCTTTACTTTATCTCCTACAGCTCTACCTTCTGATGTCTCAATACCTAGAGAGTTGAATGATGTTAATGATGATTTCAATGATGATGATTAAAGGTGGAATTATTTTGTTATCATGTAAGGGAGAATATTTTGCCATCATATACTTGTTTTTGATATTTTGTGATTACTTGATAGACATTTAGCCATTTAGGTGTCATTGGATGGAGTATATGATTATTTTGCTACTAATTCAAAGTATGGAAATCATATATAATATTTGAAATTTTGGCTGGTGTGATAAAAAATTATATTATTTTTCAATTTTTTATACCTCACCGGTTTAGCCCCAGGTTGACTTTGGGCTGACTCCGATCTAACCCACTGACCCTTGACTCAATACATCGACCGGTTCAACGGCCGGTCCGAGTTTCAAAACCTTGAGCATAATCCAAACACACGAACCAAGTGATATGTATAAAGGACGAAGAAGACAAATTTTTGATTACTGATAGAGATATTAAGAATATGTGGGTAACCTACTTTTATAAGTTGTTCAATGATAGAGGGAGAGCAGAAGGTCGAGCTATGACTTAGAAGATTTGACAACTAGAGAATGTGAGCTCATTTGCCATTTTAACGAAGAATTCGAGTTAGTCAGATTAAAGTAGCTTTTAAAAAGATGAAAAATGGTAAAATTAATTGAAACTGATGATATTCCTATTAAACTTTAGAAATGTTTGGATAAAGAGAATATGTTTTGTCTTACTAAGTTATTTAATGAGATTTTAATAATGCACTTCATTAATATATCTTCGCATCTGTCATTTTCTGACAAATGGAATTGGTTATTCACTTGTTCTATATTAAAAATAACTTGACTGTATAACGTCGGAACTTCAGCAATGCATAATCGCATATGTCCCAAAAAATATAAGATTGGAAATAGGTCATTTGCACGTCAGACAATTTTTTTAATATATTAAGAAAATAAGAACATTTTAAAAGGAATTGGCAATTGTGTCGCCTGATATGTTTTGGATTAGTAATTAGTTTGTTTGGAATAACGATTGGAGTATTTAAAAACAGCTTTTCAATCGTAATTTACAATATACGAAGTAAGTATATGAGATGAGTTTTATCTCAATTTATATAAAAAACACTTATAAACTATTTATAAACCATCCCAAACGGGCAGATTTATCTATACAAATAAATTGACAATGCCAATTATGTTATTTTGACATATTTTGTATTAACTTCAAGCAAGTTATTTATTCAATGCTTATTAAGTTGAATATCACCCAACCAACATTATTTTTTTAAAACTTTTTAATTAAAGACAACACATTATCAAAAACCAACCTTCACCTACCTTCCCACTGCATACCCAGTCAGCATTAGCTGGTTCCAAATCAAAGCTTGCATCATATAGTACACGACTACACGTCTTATAGTTATACAATTAAATTAATATTTTCATCAGACCCATTTACCTACCTGCTCATTAGAGTCTGAAAATCGGACCGAGCCCGTCGGACCGGTCCTTTTAAACCTTTTTAAATTATGGGCTGGGCTTGAAAAATAGAGCTTCAAAAGGAAGTTGGGCCTAAAAGGGCCAGCCCTGGAGGGCCGGTCCGTTAGGCCCTTTAACTTTATTTTTTGTTTTAATTTTACTACCTTTCATACTCATGCCATTACTGACTCATTCTTAAGAACCTTAAAAATTACTAAATTTACATATGATAGTAATTTACTAATTCTTGATATTTTTACCCCTTAAACAGAGTCTACTACTTAAAGTGAAGTACAATCAAAATTCCTTGAAATTGATGATAGTACCGAAGAAGATGAAAACGATAGTTTTCATAATCATGTTGCTTAGAGTGTTTAATTTTTTGCCTTCTTATGCTTTGTATGAGACTATGAATTACTTGAACACAATATTTTTTACCTTTGATTATGAATTAATAATTGTATTTATTTTATTGCATGATGCGTGTAGACATATAGTTAAATTTTGTAAAAATGACTTCTGGCCCTGGGGGCCGGCCCTGACCCTGATGCTTTCAGGCCAGGCTTTGAAAAACAGCAATTTTTCTTTCACCGGGCCCTGTAAGACCGGCCCTTTTAAACCCTGACCCGTCAAGGGCCGGCCCAGCTCTACTGCTCATTATTATTATTAGATTATTGGAGAAGTCAGTAAAAAGTCCCTATTAAAAAATTTTAGTGGCCTGAAAAACCTGGATTCAAACATTAAAACTTTCTAATTATGAAATCCTACAAAACATCAAACATCAGTACTTTCTTAATATAAAAATATATCATGTCCTTTTGATAAATAAAATCCTTAAATAAGGACTTCTCACCAATTTTTTTTTCAATAAAATTATAGTAAATGTATTCTTGATTAAAACATCCAATCATGTCTTGAATTATAAAAACTAATACCATCATCATATTATTACAACACGCATAAACGCCCACACAAACATGTTCCATAATTTTCTATATGATAATAAAACATCATAAACCAACCTCCATAATTAATTCTGGTTTTCCTTTCAAACCTGCCAGAGATCATGAACCACGCCCTGTACAAATCTATCATGTTCATTTAAGACGATAATGTTATGTATTATTATCGGTGGTTAAACCATAACAGTGTGTGTACCCGATGATGCAGGACGAAAAAGAGGAAAGGGAGAGGAGAGAGGGGCGCAGGACAACAAGAAGGAGAAGGAAAATGAGACGAAAAGGAGGAGGAAACTCAATAATTAATTTTATTTTTATTCAATTCATCAGACATACAGTGCGAATCTGTTGAAGTGTTATTTATAGGCCTTAACTTAATCTTAGGAATTGATGAGAGAACATTCTAGAATCCTAAAATTAATACAAATAACAATTAATGGCAGAAGATAACAACCAAATCAACGTTAAAACCAAATATTTCTTAATAATGGTAAATATATGAAATATTAACAATACAGATCAATCATTATTCTATATCTCATCATCTGAACTACAACAGGTTCAAAGCCAGCAAGCCAGCAGGCTGAGTTTCAGTAAAAGAAGCATTCGATATGCTTACTTGTAAGCTACTCCATAGATCTGGGGGTTCATAAATGCAGCTTTTTTCAGAGATACAGTGTTGAGGTCAACTCTTGAAAATCCAGCTTCTGATATATAGCTTCCTGTGTCCCTACACAGATGACACCCATCTGCCAGCGTCTGTTGAAGAGGATCTAGAATTTTCTGGATGAATCTGAGGGCTCCCTCTGTACCTCCATTCAAACACAAGTAAGAATACAGACCAAATTAAGCTATTCCCTCCTATCTTTAATATAACGGCTAGATAACTAATTTGTACATAATAAAAAAGTTAGTTATTTATAACAAATGTGTGTTGATTCTCCAGAATACCCTCTAATCATGCATTCCAGGACTATTCCTTTATGGAAATCCTCTTAATAAGTGCAATCAATAAGAATATGTTGGGGGAAACGATTATAAATTTGGAAGACTACATCATAGTCTTATATTTAGGACCAAAATAAACCCCTTGTCTAACTCTTATATATAAGACCGGAGGTATTACTTCCCAAAATTATAGCATTCCATTTCAAAAGTGAACTGGATAGCTCTGTTTATACCTTTTGCTCCAACATGTTCCACAAATACAAACATCCCACCTGGCCGCAGCACTCTCTTCATTTCTGCAGAGAGTTGAAATTGCTTAGATGATGGACTTGGATTATAAAGTGGTGCATAATAAATGGGGGGAAAACAAGAATCTATGATGTGTGGGATAAAAATTAAGGTCCCATTCTGATGTACATCAGGAGAATTAGAATTATCACACAAATTATTTGAGAACTATCAAGCACAAGTGTTGATAAGGGCCTATGCAGTTCAAATTCTAAGAGAAGAAAGCGAAAAAATAACAAGGACCTAACAAATTTCACTACCTTGAAGTGTCAAGGAAACATCTTTAACAGAACACAAGACAAGTGTTCCAACCACTGCATCTACAGAAGCATCATCTAATGGTATAACTTCCCCCACCTGAACATAGCCAATAACTTGAAAGCTTAAAAGATAATAACACAGGTGCTAGGAACCACCAGATATTAAGCTGAACAAAACTATATTATATGGAAGGACAACTAGAAAAGGAACAAGTCCAAGGCTTTATCATTTCCAAATTCAGAACTGTGACAATACAATACAGCAGTCAACCACAAAACATTCAATTCTTATATCATACAGTTGCTTTTACTCCAATCAAAAAGCAATCTTCAACATTCAAATTCGGGTTAATACCGTTTCCTCAAGTTTGCCTTCATTTTAGTTTTAATCACTCAAGAAATAAAATAGTCCAGGTTTTTCTTTAAATTATATGGTAAAGACTAATGTTATAAATGGAATGAAACTTAAGGAAGCAAAACCATAGTTTGAAACTTGAGAGACTAAGTCCAAAATGTGGGCAAACTTGAGGACTAAAGATTGTATTGAACCTCCAAATTCATTGCTATCATCATCCTCTTTAAAATGGCAATAAAGTGGTAGTAACGTGGGAAGAACATTCTACTTACAGCATGTATGAACTCAAAATTTGAAGGTGGCAAGCCAGCAGATACTGCTGATGACCGAGCATACTTTTCCATCTTTTGGTTTGGATCAATGCCAACAACCTGAACATCAGAATTACTAGAATAGTATCCGAGATTAGGTCCTGTACCAATTCCAATCTCCAAAATTTTTTGCGCCTTTTCCTTCAAATTGCTGAAGATTTCTGACTTGTAAGGTGCAACCTAAGCAAACAAAAAGAAAACATCTCAAAATTGGAGCCCAATGCAAATAATAACTCAACATTAAGGTAAATCACAAATATCTATGACATCCAGAAAAATGAAAGATGAACCTCAGCTTCATATGATTTAGTGGTACTCTTCAGTAATTTTGCATATAACTCTTCGTACCAACCAGGCTTGGGTGGATGAAACTTATTAACAACATCCTGCAAAAATATCCATTCATCTACATCAGTATTAGTATGAAAATTAACAACATCCTGCAAAAATATCCATTCATCTACATCAGTATTAGTATGAACTCAAGCTTCAAGATTGATCCTTTCAATTATCATATCTGTCTAGTAACATTCGGACACTTGCAGTTACCGTGTAATTAGAACGCGGCGGAGCGGCGGCGGTTGAGGGGGCAGTTGGGAAGAGAGTAGGTGCCATTGATGCAGATTCAAGGAAAAGCCGTCTTCCGCAGCAGAAGCAAGATTTGCGTGCTCCGACGAGTCGTCCGAGTCCGAGTCGATCCGTTTAGAAAGCGAACAGGATAAGGAATTAACTTTGCGAAAGGGTTTAAATGGGGGACATGAAAGTCCAACGAAGGGGAGGGAATTTGACCGAATCAGCATTGGCAAAAGTTTGCTGCTTTCGTAAGAATTGGGATCTGCCTTAATTTGACTGCTTCGGAAGAAATCCAAAAAGCAATCTGCTCCCTACTATTTATCTACCTGTTACATGATTACACGTGTATCCCCTCCTGCTTTTTGACTTCGTTATTCTTATTTATCTACCAGTAACATGATGTATAAGCCCGATTTATGTAAATTGAGATAAAATTTCTCTATATATTTACTTTGTAGACTGTAAAAACTACCTCATAGACTATAAAAGTTACTTTATAGACTGTAAAAGCTGCCTTACATACCATAAATCACGATTAAAAAATATTTTTAAATATTTTAATTGTTATTTCAAAGAGTACATCTGCTTCACACTGTAATGCAAGTGTTGGTAATGTAAGTACAGTGCCTGCTTAAGAATACGGTGGAGAAATGATTTTTTTTAATGTGGTTTTTATAAAAATTATATTAAAAAAAAGTTAGATTGTAAATGTGATTTATGTTTGGATTGACAGTGGAAGGAGTTGATTTTTTTAATCTTAAACTTATTTAGATTAGCGTTTGAAAAGCCCATGTAGATAAAAAATGACTGAAAAATGATATAAACCTTATTAAATACTATATATATATATATATATATATATATATATATATATTATTTGTATATTTTGTGATAATTAAAGAGAAAAATGTAAATAAAATTTGATAAAATAAAAAATATTAATTATTATTGAAAAAAAAGAAAAATGCATTAAATATATATGGTGGGAAGCTTCTTTACTATGTATCTCTTCTCTGCTGCATAGCAAGAAATGAATATTATGAATTAAATATTTTATTTTTAATAAATGGGGCCCTTCTATTTTAGAAATGTCAATAAGAAGCAGAATGGCAAGGATAAAAACTCAGAAGCTTAAAAAAAAGAGCTTCTCTCAAAAGCTCTTTTTTTTTTAAAAAAAAAAACCAATGATGCTTATAGTGGTCAAAACACTCTCTTAGCATGTCAAATGAACTTCTGAGTTCAAATAACTTTTTTACCCCCAACAATAAATTTCTCAACAAACCCCTCTTAAAAAGTAAGATGGCAAAGACACATTGTTCCTTAAGAGAGAAGAAAATTCGGAAAAGTATTAACAATTAACTTTGACTTGCTGTTGATCGGTATATCTTTCTTCTTCCTTTCTTTTCGGCATGTGCATATTAAAATTGGGAGAATCACTACAGTATATGATGACAAGTTTCGATGAAGAAAATAGCTACATGTTCATAATATTCACTTGTTATTAGAAATTTTAGGGATTATATTATTTTCTTAATATGTTATAGTTATTCTCCTATTAAAATTAGATATCAGGTATTAAATTTACCTAAGGTCTTAAAAGTTAATTAAAAAATATATGACCCCACCATATGTTAGAACTTACTGACACCCAAGAGGAGGGGTGAATTGGGTGTACGATAGTAAAGTCTGATTGTTTAAAAAACTTTCTGTTGCTTATCAAATCAATACATATGGAACTATAAATTTATAGATATATAGATCATATATACTGGAAATGTAAAAGCTAAGGGAAGAGAAGACGCAAATTGTAATTTATCCTGGTTCGGTCCAATCCACGATAACCTACGTCCAGTCCCTAGACTCCTCCTGAGATTTCCAATCCAATATCTTCTTGTTTAACTAGGCACAAGATAAACCTCTACAAACTCACAAGAGTTACTCCCCCTTACATACTGTAAGGTTTACTCCCTCTTACGGCAAGTCGAACAAAGCAATCCCGAAGATCTTTCTCTCCTGCTTAACCGTGCAAGTCTTACGAGCAGCAACGTTCTCTCTTGCTTACACCACTGTAAGTCTTATGAGCAGCAACGTTCTTTACTGCTTGCACCTTGTAAGTCTTACGAGCAGAAAGTCTTATTGGCGATTCTCTCTACAGCTTCCCCGTAAGGTAATCAACCCTCTCAAGGTCCCTCTACCTTGAGAACACTTCTGAAATACAGATGAAGTGTTTACAAGCTCTCTTACAGAGTGGGTAAAATGCTCATTGAAGTACAATACAAAATATTCTCACTCTCAAGTATACATGATATATAAACAGATAAGAACAGAGAGTATATGAGGCGGACGACTTATAATATCAGCATATTGGCAGCTGGGTTCTCATTGCTCGGGTATTTGATCGCTGTCGCATCATCTCATATTCTTCTTTGAATGCTTCAGTTTATATAGGAGATGCGTTGATAACCGTTGGAGTAAACATTTGCCCATTGTAATCTGATCGTGCTTCTGACAGATAATTCATACAATTGCTTTCTTTTTGCACATTCATTGAGTTGTTTGTTGAATATTGTTTCTGCCCATGATTTATTGTCGCTGAATATTGATCCGTGTATGCCATGTGATCGGTAGTGCATAACACCTGTAAAAGCACTCAGAGAAATAGCCATTAGAAAACATCACTCGGGTGATTACATACTTCACTGGTAGTGATTTTCACAAAACAACATTTCACTCGGGTGAATTACAACTTTACTGGCATTGATATATGAAAACTGGAGAATTACTGGAAGTAAACTTGATTTCGTTGGAGGTGATTTTCAGAAGATAGTATTCCACTGGCAGTGATCTTGATTAAACAATATTCCACTAGTAATGATGATCCCTTGAGTGATTTCCATGATTTTGTGAAGTTTCTGAAGGTGATTATGATAAGAGCAATGAATCACTCGAGCTATCAATAAATTCTCTGGCAGTGATATCAATTTACTTGAGTGCAACATTACTTCACTGGATGTGATTTTGATAAAACAATAAATCACTCGACTGTAGAAGCATTTTCTTAGTAGTGATCTTAATTTCCGGATGTGATTCTAATTTCTGCCACTGGAACTGATTCTGTCACAGTGGAGAGTACACTGAGTGATCACTAGAAGGTATTTGATTCACTGGAAATGCATTGGGAGTGATATACCAAAATAAACATATCACTTGAAGTATATTGGCTTTCACTGGAGGTGCATTTAGGTTCACTGGGAGTGATCTCATATTCACGAGAAGTGATTCTGATTCATACTGATATACTAGCAGTGATTTGATGTCAACCGGAAGTGATACTGAGAAAATAGCTAATCACTCGAGTGAATTTGGCTGCACTGGGAGTGATTTTCAAAATAGTGAAATTTTCTTCCGATGATTTCAGAGCCACTGGAAGTGATATTGAAAATTTCACATATCACTTGAGTGATTTGGAGATCACTGGAAGTGAATTTTGAAACAGTGAATTTTTCTTGCAGTGATTTGGCTTGCATTGGAAGTGATTCTGAAAAATCTCATATCACTCGAGTGATTTCGGTATCACTGGAAGTGAAATTGCAAATAGTGAATTTTTCTTGCAGTGATTTGGCTTGCACTGGAAGTGATTCTGAAAAATCTCATATCACTAGAGTGATTTCGGTATCACTGGAAGTAAAATTGCAAACAGTGAATTTTTCTTGCAATGATTTGGCTTGCACTAGAAGTGATTTGCAAAATCAACAGAATCACTCGAGTGATTTTGAGAATAGTGAAAAAATTCTTCTAGCGATTTTTGTGCCACTCGAGTGATCTGCCATCTGACGCATTTCACTAGAGTGATTATTAATGATCACTCGAGTGATCTTCCTGATCACTCGAGTGATCTTCCTGATCACTCGAGTGATTATAAAAATCACTCGGGTGCTCCCTGTTTAGATAACTTGAACTCGTAGCTCCACTTCCAATTCGATAGCAAACAGGGGTCAACTTCCAGATGACATAACTCTTCGAATATAACTCCAAAATTGCAATATTATATATCCATGGAAATATTTTTATGTCTAGTTTCATATGGCACCAGTTTCAGCTCAATTGGATCGGTGGTTTGAGAGTTATGTCCAAAATACCAAACTTGTTATGGAAGGTGATGCTGATTTGAGTTTCAACTTGAAACATTTATATCTCCTTCATTTGAGCTCCTTTGATGTTGCTTCTGGTGTCCAAATGACGTATTAGGAGTCTATTTTCATATGCAACTGATTTCGTCTCAATCGGAGTTGTAGTTTGAGAGATATGATCGAATAACCAGACCTTGCTCAGCTGGACAAAAACAGAGCATGAAAATTCAAAGATCACTCGAGTGAATAGTGACTCACTCCAAGAAATTTTCCTTGTTTCCAGAATCACTCGAGTGATTCTGGACATCACTCAAGTGATGTTCAAAATCACTCGGTTGTTACAGCGCTACAGTATGCTACAGTTCCAAAATACGCTACAGTACCATATGCTACAATACCACTGCTACAGTACCCAAAGAACTTGAATCTTCATATTCTTCATTAATTCTTACAAGTTCTTCATTTCTCAATCTCTTTCTTTCATTTCTTGACTAATCTACAAGATATGCAATATTAAATATAGTAGTTAGTCAATGTAAGAGATAAGTATATTATGCAAATTTTTACTCTTTTAATATTTGACATCTATATTTGTCATCATCAATACTAATCATGTCTAACACCATCTTTATTCAATTTCTTTTATCATAGGTTTTTGTTACAACTCTCTTTTGAATGGAGGGGACTAAATAAGCTAATTATCAATAGTAAAATCAGATTTGGCACTTAGAATATTGGAACTCTTGACTGGAAAATCTTGGGAGGTGGTGAGCGTAATGAGAGATCGTAAGATTAACATCTCGTGCCTTTAGAAAACTAAATGGCTAGGAGAAGACATTGGGAAATTAATGGTTTCAAACTCTAGTACACAAAAAAAGTAAATGGAAGTAGGGGTGTTCAAAGTATCCTGGTCCCGGAGATTTTAATCCCGGGAATTTCCCGTCCCGGCCGGGATCAGGACTGGGATAACCGGGACGGGGATTTACCTGATCCGGGATCGGGATCACCCTTGGTGATCCCGTTCCCGGTCCCATTTTTTTTAAAATTTGTTTACCTTATAAATTAAGTTATCTTTTTATTTTTTTATTTTTTACTCCATAAATTAAGTTATCATTTGATAAGATGTGTATTAAATTTTTAGTTGGAGCTAAACCGTATATATCATAATACTAATCCTAACTATATAATGTATAAAGTTAATAAATAAGATGATGAAGGTGATCATAATAATAATAAAAAAATATTATTCTTCAATTCTAAATCAATTTGTGTGATTATTATGGCATTGTTAGCCGTTAAATGATTATTTTAAATACTAGATTATAAAAAAAATTAACTAATATAATAATATATTTTAAATTTTTTTTAAAACAGGGAATTCCCGGTCTCGTCCCGGTCCCGGGATCAAACCGGGATCGGGATCAGAACTGGGATGCATATGTGCATCCCGGCTAAAAATCGAGACCGGGACCGGGACCAGGATCCCCTAATCCTGGTCCCGAATTTGAACACCCCTAAATGGAAGGAATGATACTGGTATTATCCCTGATAATGAATGGAGGAAGAGTGTGGTGAAAGTTAAGAGGATTGATGATAGAATCATTTCTTTAAGAATGATTGTTGGGAATGATACTACCAACATTATCAGTGCATATGCACCTCAAGCAGAATAAAAACACATCTTAAGGAAAAGTTTTAAGAAGATATGGACGGCTAATTTAGAGCATTCCACTAACCAAAAAGATTTTTTTGGTGGGGATCTTAATGGACATGTTGGTAGGGAAACAAAATCTCATGCAAGGGCTCATGGTGATTTTGGATTTGGGGAGCTTAATAATGAAAGTCAGCTTATTATTGATTTCTCCCTTATATATAACCTTAAGATTGTCAGCACTTGTTTTAAGAAGCGGGAGGAACATTTAATCACATACAATAATGGAGTCTCTAGGATATATATTGACTTTGTTTAGGGGAAAGAACCCTGATAGAAGATTTTGTACTAACTGCAAAGTAATTCATGGAGGTGGAGTGATAGCACAACATAAGGTTTTTGTCATTGACATGCGTATTAAATGTATAAAATAAAAGCACTGGTAAGTTTTAAACCCAAAGGTTATGTGGCGGCATTTAAAGGGGAAGAAGCGGTAGATTTTTAAGAGAACTATTTTAGAGGAGGGGGTGTGGGAGCTATAAGAAAATGCTAATATCATATGGGAGAACATGTCTAAAAAGGTTCAAAAATTACTAAAGCAATTTTGGGAGAATAAAAAGGTTTTGGTACATAAGATAAGAAGACTTGGTGGTGGGATGAGACTGTTCGAGAAAAAGTCAAAAATAAGAAAGATTGTTTTAAAATCATACACTTGTTTAATAATGGTAAAAATTGGGAAATGCATCGTTTGCTAAAAAGGAGATAAAGAAGGCACTGAGTGAAGCTCATTATAAAGCGTATAAGAAGTTAGGGACAAATGCAGGAAAGTGTATGATTTATAAGATTGTAAAAAAATAAGGAGAGAAAATCCAAAGACTTGGGATGTGTTTGAATTAGTTTTTGGAGAATAGCTTCTAAAGAAAATGTTAAAAAAGTGATTTAAGCGAGTTTATATTTAGTGTGTTTGGATATAACTTTTGAAAATAACTTATGAAGAAAAAGTGAAAAAATGATTTTTTTAATAAATTATGAGAAGAATAGATTATGGAAAAAATGATTTTGATAAAATGAGAGTGTTTGGATATTGGGTTGGGAGTCATTTTTTTAGTGGTCAAATTACCAAAAAATATATTAGCTTTTATGATAATTACATATAAAGGATAAGATTATATTTTATGTATTATTTAACATAAAATTGAACAATAAAATATTTTATCATAAAATTTTTTTAATGAACCTTACCTAACCTAATCTCCGTTGAACTAAACATACCTATAGGCTTGGAGCTAGGTTTATGTTAATTGAGCTTTAGAATTTTTATTTTGCTGGCTTTTTTTTGAAGTATTGTGTTGTCCATTAATTTATTTATATTAATATAAAATATTTTTGTTAGAAAAAAGAGAGAGTGAATTCTACACACTTGAAAAACCTGCACCAAACAAAAAAGTGAAGGAAATGGAAGACAAGCAGAGAGAGTAGAAATTGGACAGCCTGGATGATGGGACTCACACTTGAAAGTGAAAGTGACGAGAAGCTATCAAAAAGCACCGAAAAAGAAGCTTGTGATGAAAACCATGGTTTTGGCCACCAAAACCATGGTTTCACAATAAAAAGGGATTATGGAAAAAATTGGGGTATTTGACAAATTTTGGACATAGAAAAAACACTTTTTTTTTCAGATTGCCAAACACAAACTTTTGAAACCATGGTTTTGTCCTAAACTATAGTTTTAAAAGTGAGGTTGCCAAACACCACATTAAGTGCTTGTTTGAAATAGTGATTGGAGCCTTTAAAAGTAGTTTTTCAATTATGATTTACAGTATACGAGGTAAGTATGTGAGAGAAGTCTTGTCTCGACTTACGTAAATAAGCACTTTTGGGGATCCCAAAAGTGATTCCAAAAAACTCGAAATAGTTCTCAATCCTCAAAACCATGGTTTGGCAAGAAAACTATAATTTGGGGTTGAAAAACATAGTTTTCCAAAAGCTATTTTTTTTTACCTTTTCTAAAGCTATTCTCTAAAATCACCTTTTTCTACTTTTTTTTAACAAAAACTATTCTCCAAAAGTTAATCCAAAAGAAAAGATTTTGGAGAACAACTTCTGAAAAAGTAAACAAATATTATGAGAAAACTATGGTTTCCTATCCTAAAACGTGGTTTCATTGCCACAAATATAGATTTTAGAGAAAAAGATAAAGTTTGGATCGTTCTTCTTAAAACCATGGATTTTATGGAAAATTTTATTATGAGAAAAAGTGTTTGGCTCCCCCCCCCCCCCAAAAAAAACATGGTATTGTCTTCAAAACCATGGCAATGAGTATCATCCAAACACAAGAACCAAGTGATGTGTATAAAGGATGAAGAAGACAAAGTTTTGATTACTGATAGAAATATTAAAAATATGTGGGCAACCTACTTTTATAAGTTGTTCAATGATAGAGGGGGATTGGGGGGTTGAGCTGTGACTTGGAAGATTTGACAACTAGAGAATGTGAGCTCATTCGTCATTTTACTGTAAAATTCGAGTTGGTGAGATTCAGGAAGCTCTTAAGAAGATGGAAAATGGTAAAGCTAATTGGAACTGATGATATTCCTATTAAAGTTTGGAAATGTTTGAATGAAGATGGCGTTCTTCCTTATTAAGTTATTTAATGAGATTTTACGATCTAAGAAAATACTTGACGAATGGAGAAAAATTACTTTGATCCCTATTTATAAAAATAAAGGTGATATTTATAATTGTGCAAACCATACATGAATTAAGCTCATGAATCATACAATAAAATTGTGGGAAAAAGTGATTGAACACATGTTGAGGTTGGAGACTGGTGTTTCTGAGAACCAATTTAGATTCATGTCATGAAGGTCCACAATATAAGCAATTTGTTTATTAAGGGGGCTAATGGAAAGATATCAAAGCAAAGGAAGGGATTTGCATATGGTTTTCATTAATTTGAAAAAAAAGCATATAACCGTGTGCCAATGGATATACTTTAGAAAACATTGAAAAAGAAGGGGGTATGAGTTGTATATATCAAAATTATTCTGGATATGTATAAGGGTGTAACAACCAATATTAGATGCCTGGAGGTCAGACAAATGACTTTTTTATAAGGGTTGACATACATCAGGATCAGCTTTGAGCCTTTATTTGTTTAAACTAGTAGTAGATGTTGTAACTAGGCCTATCAAAGAGGAGATCCCTAAATGTATGCTTTTTGTAGAAGATATAATTCTGTTGGCTTAATCTAGAGAAAAATTAATTTTAAACTTGAGATATGGAGAAAGACTTTGAAGTTAAGGGGCTTTTGCATGAGTAGAAGCAAAACTGAATATATGCATTGGAATTTTGATAAGAAATAAGTTAGAAGTGAAGTGGAAGTTAAATGGAGGGGGGTAAATCATTCCGCAAGTGATAAAGTTTAGCTATTTGGAATTAATTGTACAACAAGATAGTGAAATTGATAGAGATATTAATCATAGAATTCAAACTTGATGATATAAATAAAGAAAAACTACTGGAGCTATTTATGATCGTAAACTATCTAATAATATAAAAGGGAAGTTTTATCGCACTGTTATAATACCAACAATGCTATATCATAATGAATGTTGGGTTTTAAAGGGATAACATGAATATAAAGTGGGGGTGGCCAAGATGAGGATATTGAGGTGTATTTGTGGTCATACAAAAAAAGATAATATTCTAATTATCATACATACGAATGAGTTGGAGTGGCCTCTATTAAAGAGAAAATGATAAAAAATCGTTTGAGATGACTTTGACATGTTTAAAGAAGGTCATTGAGTGGGCCGGTGAGGTGTATTGATCAAGTAGTATAGAGTCCTCTAAAAAGAGGTCGAAGAAGATCGAAACGAACATTCAATGAGGTTATAGAGTGTGACCTTTTAGTTAATAATTTATTTAAAGATTTTGTTTTCGACAGAGCACACCTAGTAGACTTTGTTGTTGTTGTTGTTGGTCATAGACTATTCAACTACATGTTTACAAAGGTACAAGAGGTGGCGAGAAAGCAAGAATTTAAAATCAACCAATCAACTTTATTTTTAAAAACTTATAATACTTGGTTTATAAGAAAATATGTCAGTTTGGATCCATTAATCAATAAATATAATTTATTATTGATTATTTCATAATTTCCTTTTTTTTTAGCATTTCTTCATAATTTATGGATTGAGTAATTATAATTCACTGATTAAATAATCATATTTTCTTCCAACACTATATCCCCTCAATTTTATGAGATGTAATTTATTTATTTCTTTAACTACATTACTTTCTCTATGTCATTTTTCTTTAGTTAGGGGGAATGTTACAAAATATTCTTCTAATTTTACTATCATTGAATTATATTTATCTTGCGCAATGTGTGGAGAGTACACACTTATTAAGTAAAAAATTAATAAATTTCCATCAACTTAATTGAGGTTAGACATTTTTTCCTTACTATTTTAATGTGAGTGCAATATTTTGCATCACATACCTAATTTGTAGTCCAATTTAAAAGTGGAGAATCACATAAATTAAGTTTTACATTTAAGATTAGAAGTAGCAACTCAGTGATTGGGCCCTTTATTCCTTTCTTTTTTTTAATGGTGACATCAGCCCTTTATTCTCAGCAATGAAGGTTTCTTTCATGTATTAGCAACTTCATCCATTATTAGAATGGGTATCCCAAAAAACACATCTTTCCCCATTATGCTCCTACTCTGCTAATCACTCTATCCAGTGAGCACGAACAACTCAAGATATATCTTCAAAGATATATGATTGCATCATTGGTGCAATCTTATCAAGTCATGCAATCTCACAGTAAGGAAGCATACATTATGATCCATGGTCACAGCTGCTTCAACATTCCCTATTCCAGTTATGAGCACATGAAAACCCTATACTCAAGTGTTCTTATACTCACATGAAAAGGCCCAATTTTGTCAAAATGTAATAATCTATCTCCAATGCACCCACAGCTCTAGTTCTGGGCAGTAGTATTGTTGTCATTGCCAACTTCTTCAGTGGCACTTTGGTCCTCTAGAGAAGCTTCATTATTGCCACCATCACCTGTCAGAAAAACAAAGGCATTCCATTTTCAACATGGTATTTAGTATTTTGTTTCTTTGTTAAAAGTGCAAAATACATGGACTCATTGCTAGGACATGTATACCTTCTTCATTGTCGTCAGCTGGAGCATAAGCGGACCGTCTTGAACGAACTTGCTGGTTTGGGGTGGGCTGATGACCACAATGAAAATGAAAGGGGAAAGAAACAGACCAAAGGAACGTCAAGACACATATAAATTATTTATGGAGACTACTATATTGCACTTGATCACAAATTCGTTCGAAGTTAAGAGTATAATGTTGCAGACATTTAAAAATCCTTGCTCATTACCTACATCCCTAACTAACCTTCAGCACCATATTAGACCTATTGCGCCTTTTTGACGCTCTCTTTGAAAGGTGAAAAGTTGTCATGGAAGATCATTCAAAAGTTGCTTCATAAAATGTGATAATAAGTTGATTGGTAAAGCATCTGAATATCTGTGTCATCTGTAAAATCTAGATTAAGTCGCACTATTTACAAGCCATGAACAGTGTGTCTCATCACAAACTGCATGCAACGTACAAGAAAACATATCTAATTTGATAAATATTATCATAAAACTATAAAGTATAAAAGATACATAAAAGAACTCATATAGATTGATGGATACTGGTTTAAGTAATGATGTGGATTAGAACCTTTTGAGGCTGTTTGGTATGAGGGGAGGGGAGCAAAAGTGAGCGGAAGGAAAAAAATTTTAAGTTGGATTTACAAAAATTAGAGAAGTGGGGTTATAACTTTTTAATTAATTTTTCTTACTCTTTTATCTTACATCTTTTTATCAAAATTTAATAACCCCATTTCTCCCATTTCTCTAAATTCAACTTATAAAAATTCCCCTCCACCCCGCCTCCAAATCCCTCATACCGAACAGACCCTTCGAAGTTGTGGAATAAGATTTGAGTAAATGGATAAGATTGAATTACATCAAAAGGGTGTTTGGTTCAATTCTTGCTGGTGATCCTTTGTCAGTTGATGATATTAAAAAAGGAAACTGGGAAGTAAAAAGAAAGAAAGGAAAAGGGCTGCAAAAATACCTGCAATTTTGGACGCAGTGCTTCAAGTGGTCCTTTAGGCTTTTGTGCTCCTTGCTGTTCAAGGAATCAGAGAGGAAGACAAAGAGGCAAAGATATCAAGCACTGGGAAAAATAAATAAATAAAACAACATGCAGAACCTTTGCGATGATATGATGATATAGATGAGCTATCCTGAAATACCTTTCCCAGAGCCCAATCGGCAGAATCAAAAAAAGCACGTTCATGGTCCTGCCAGAAATTTAAAATATGAAAAAACTTCAGTTTCCAAAGGACACTTTTACTCAAATTAGTAGATAAAGGAGGGTAGCAGGATAACGGCATATGTGAACCAAGATTAGAGGAAAATAAGTAACCTTGGATATTAGGGGAGGCTTCTTTGGTAATATCCCTCCATACTTTTTCTTGACAACTTCTTCCTGCAGAAAGAACCTAATAATAAAAGATGCTGCGCCATAATTAATTTATATCTATATTATGAGATCCAACTAATAACACAATTGCTAATACCATTTACAGTTATTACTACACGCTGGTTTCTAGAGCTTTGAAGTGGTTTCACCAATTTAAACCCACCTGGGAAGTATAGATTTTAACATATTTATAAGTAGTCATTTCTTAAACTGAGTATTGCTCCAAAGAAAGGGGTGTAAAAGAGATTTATGAGGGGATGAGCAGCAAAAGGCTCCATAAATTTTAAAGGAAATTAATCTGTTCTTTTGTAAATTTCCATTATGTGTATAAATATTATAATGTAGCAGAAACCAAGCCACAGAGTTCAATCTCATATCACTTACATCCAACTAGATAAAGAAGCAGCCCAAGATATTACCTCCTGCTGGAGCGAGGGCATGGACTTCTCATCATTTTTATCAGAAGCTTTCAGATCATCAATAGGATTGTCGTCGTCAATTTGATCTGTAGTTGTAACATCGGCAATCTCCTGTTTCTTGACATCCTCAGCATTGGTTTCTGACATTGCTTGCTCTCTGTACAAACAGCAATAGCATAAGGGTTTGATGACAGTGGCCAACAATGAACAAAGCATGAGTAGTCATCTTCAAAAATGATGCACAAGTTCACATTAAGTATACAAAGGCGAGACATCCTTATACTTTGAATTTAACAAATACTGAATGCACATGATTACAAATACTTATAAATCCAGTAATTCCAACAAATTATAACAAACAAATCCTTTAATCAACAATGTCTATGGTTATTTGAAGAATGCAACTCATATTGGCATTGTCGTTAGCATTTCTTTCTTTCAGGCTACAGTATTAGCATACAAGTTTAGTTGATTAGGCCTATGGCCCCAGGCCCATAGGTCAGTTCAGAAATAATCAAGATACACAATCATCTTGTCTATACATGACCTTGTACCCAGTTCAGATGGTTCAGGTCAATGGAACAATCATTTAGACTCAGGATAATGGCATACTGATAGGAACCAACCACTATTTGTGTTTTATGTTTTATTATGTGTCTTGTGTTAATAGTGACAAGTGTCCATTGTTGGTTATTGCAAGTTACTGGCAGTTCTATGTATTTAGGGGTTGGTAGTTACTTTTAGTTATGCTGTCAAAACTATAAATATCATGTTATGCACTTTGTCAAGGATATGGATGAATGAATGAAGTTATTGTAGAGATAATTTTCTCCTCTTTTTCCCTAGAACTAGATTCTGTTTCTAGTCTCTTCCTTCTCTTCTTCTCTCCTCCCTCTTCTTTTCTCTTCTAACTCCCTATTCATCCAGAATTACATAGAATTACAGATTCTGGTTCTAGAGTTCTTCTTCTTCTCCTCTACCCTCTTTCTTCCCTTTTCTCCTATTTCTATTTCTATTCTCCAGGTTCTAACACATACGATACGATTTCACAAGGCATGGGCGTTTCATGGTGTATGTGAAACAAAGATTGCTAAGTTGCAAAAACCGGAAGGCAGTAATAGCAAGCATAAACTTGGGTAACCTTTATAACTTAGCAACCCTTGAAAAATTTTAGTTATGATCTCTTCCGAAAAGATATCTAGTTTTCATCGATAGGGGTAGAGTCCCAAAATGATCTGATGCTGAAAAAGCTGAACTTACGGGGAGTTAGAACTTTTCAAAGCAAAACCTGAATCATAAAAATTTGAATAAAAAACAAAAAGCAATCAACTTAGAAATCCTTATTTAATTCAGTGATAACAAACCTGTACTAGAGGCCAAAAAAAAAAAAAAATCAAACAGTATATCACCGTACAAAGGCTTCCTCTGTTTCTGCAATACCATAAACACTACTACTATAATACTCGACGTACAGCCAGGTAGCAATTACATGACATGATCACATCAAACAAATTGCATGGATAACAGCATAAATAAATACTCAAAGCATGATAAACGAAGCAAACCCTCGTTTTATTAATAAATAAATTAATCAGTGAAGCTAAAGATAATTTGAATTTCCACTATACCATTGCCAAACCACAACATACTCAATCGATTAGTAACGTATTGCTTATGAAGAGGCCTCGAGCATAATTGAAACTTGAAAGTAGTCAACAAAGAAAAGTTAATCACAGCCCTCATCTGAGATGCATAAAAAAAATTGAACAGACAAGCATGAGGCTGCTCAAGAACGAAAAAATAAAGAAGAAACAGGAGCAAGCAGAAAGGTCAAGTTTGGTTGCTACCTGATACAGAGGAGATAGCTAACGGAGAAATGAAGAATCAAACGGCGGAAAAGAGGATACACCTCTGAGAAACGAAACAGCTTAGACGGCCAGACAATCGTCGGGTAAGAACGATGCCTAAGATGTACGCAGCACGCTGTTTTATTATACACGCGCGCGCGCGAATTTATATATGTACATATACGTGAGTGTCCTCTTGTGGGTCCAGGTTGTTCGAAGGACAACTTGGGCTGATTCTTCATTACGACTTGGACTTTCCAAAGTCATGGTGGGACCACATTGAAAAAAGAAAAAACAGAGTGAAGATGATGTGCTTAGGCCTTAGGAGAACTACCCATTTGAGGCCCATTATATTCCGGCTCGGATTCTGATTAGTTGGCGTCTTGAAGCTATCGGTTATTAACTTTATTTTTTACCTGAAAAGCTCTCGGTTATGAATAATAAAAAAAAAAGTTTGTCCGGTCTTAAATATAGAAAATAGGTTATTTTGTTTATAATGATTAAAAAATTAGTTAAAATAGTTATTTGTAAAAGTGATATATAGATTTCTTTATAAAACACACATTTAATTATTTGTAGTGGAAACTATGCACGGAAATCCTTTTTTATAATATGTGTAACCAATAGTAATAATTTGAGAAAAAAATATAAATTCCAGAGACAAAATAATATATTGGGTTAATGTGCAATTTTACCAAAAAAGATTTTCTTGAGAAGCGTCTTGCAGAAATAAGTTTTGGAAGAGACAAAAGTACTAATAAACAATTTAAAATGGTGCAGATTCACCAATGCCGTTAAATTTCATCAAACATTCGTTAAGTTTTACTTTAGTCTTGGTGAATTTAATGGAAGTTTGATAAAATTTAACGGCCTTAGCGAATATGCACCATTTTAAATTATTTATTGACATTTTTGCTCATTCCAAAACTTATTTGTATCAGATGTTTATAGGGAAAAATTTTATTGGAAAAATTGCATCAATATTCCAGCTTGACCATTTCCCATGTTTCTATTTGGGGAATTACTATGAGGTCTAAAGGAAAAGAATTAATCATCAATAAGTCCAAATGACAAATAAGTTATTGTTATTTCTTATATAAGAACTTGTCATTTCATGCTTCTTAAAGATTTTTTAATAATTAATTCCTTTTATTGGAATTTCATAGTAATTCTCCCACCACTTTCAAATGATCCAAATGTAAGTTTCTGTATGTTTGAAGTCAGAAGCATGTGCGCAGAATTCAGCATCGTTATCTTCCAGTTGTTGCAGGTTTGGATGTTTTCCTACAAAGTGATAAGTGAAAAATTGCGTGCACATGATCTTGCTTTCTGCATGTGAACCCAAAGACAGGGCAAGTTTATTGTCCCATGATTGTCATCATTTTCTAATTACAACAAACTTATCCTAAAAGTTGTGGGCTATATATGTCTGTCTTCTCATATCTTAATTTTTTTTTTGACAAACCGTGTCTTATTGTATCTTATTCTTATTACTTTCTCCATTTATTTGTACAATTTTAACTGAATCATATCTCAAAAACTAGCTAGTTGTCCCCTCTCTAGTTAGATGTCCCTCAATGTGTCTCAAGAGGGCTGTCTCCCAATGAAACTAAAACACCATTATATGGGTATAAGCCCATGGGAGAACAAACCTCAAACATTAGTTGTTGGAGTTGGTGAATCCAAAACTTTATAAGACCTATCTCACTACAAAAAAAAAATGACAATCAGTAGCGGTTAATTTCAAGCTGTTGAAAAAAACTGTTACTAATATTTAGATTTGTCGTGGTTAAAGGTAAAATCGCTACAAATTTGCAATAGTAACCACTGAATGAACTTTGTAGCTGTTTAATGTACACCTTGTAGCGGTTATATTTGCAGTAACTACTACAAAATATGGCGCGAACCTGGTGCCAAAAGGCGCGAACACAACACGTCTGTAGTCGCAGTTACTTTGTAGTGGTTATTGTAGAAATAACTGCTACCAATATGGCGCTAGCTTGGCACCAAATGGCGCGAAGTTGGGGCAGTTATTTTGTAGTGGTTATTATAGATATAACCGCTACTAATAAGGCGCCAGCGTGGCGCCAAAGGGCGTGAAGCTACCGCATGTATTGTGGCCGCTATATAGTAGCGGTTGTACTTAGATTAACTGCTACAGAATTCAAAAAGACATTTTTCTGTTGCAGTTTAATAGCATAGCCGCTACTAATTTTGAAGCTTTGTCACGGTTATATGTAGAACCGCTACTTATTTGATGCCTATAAATAGTTGCGTACGGAATCAGACACGTCAAGAAAAGAATTTACAGCACGAAGCCAACAATTGGTTTCAAAGGAGCTGCCAACCCCTGAAAGAAAGGAAATGGTGTATGATTGGTATCATCTTACGTAACATGATACCAAGTATCATGTTACGTAACATGATACCAAGCATAGGCCATTTGTATTTTTTCAGGTGGGTGCCAACTACTTTCAAACCAATTGTTTGCTTCGTGCTGCATTTTTTTCTCTTTCTGAAACATAGTAGTGGTTTTTGAGGCTAACAGCTACAAAGCGTTAAGTACCATTTTGTAGCGGTTATTTCTTAGAAACCGCAACAAGTGTTGTTATCAGCATAGGAACAGTCAGCATCTTGGTAGCGGTTTCTTTTCATGACCGCTACAATCTACCAATAGGCACTAATTTGTAGCGGTTATTGTAATAAACCGCTACAAATATTTTACTGCATTTATTAACAACAATTCACAAGGCAAGGTTTAACGATTATTGTAGCGGTTACGATAGTAAACCACTATAAATATTTGACTGCATTTATTAACCACAATTCACGAGGTGAGGTTTACCGGTTATTGTAGCGGTTTATTCAGATAAAATTGCTACAAATTTCACATCTATAAATACCCCGCTCCCTCATTTTCTCATTTTTCCATTTTGATTTATGATGATGTTTCCTCAAAATTTTACATTTCTACATATGACTTCAGGAGGTAGGGGAAAGGGGAAGGAGGTTATACTACCCACAGATCAGTTCTTCGTGGTAGCGGAAGTAGGGGAGGAGGGGGTCGTGTGAGGGGTTATCGCAGAGGGAGTGGGGCCGTAAGACTATAGATAGGCCCAGAGCAGCGACAGGATGAAGCCCCAGCATAACCATAGCAAGTGGCCTCACAGGAGAGGGCCCCACCAGCAGACGGCCCTATCGAAAGGGATCGTACCACAGGGCCATTATGAGGGAGAGGGAGGTGGGATTAGCGTTAGTGATTATGAGGACGAGGATCAGGAGATGTTCAACTTCGAAGGCTTTCCTCTCAACGATTTAAAGCGGTTCCTAGATGAGGAGGTCGTGTTAGCCCAGGACCACACACGACGATTATCTTCCTGGTCTACTGGGTTAGAGGTGCAAGTGAGAGGTAAATTTAATTTTTTTATTTAACTTTTCTTTAAATAGAGTTCAATAAAATATGAATTTAAATTTACGTAAAGTATATGATAATTGTGCAGATGAGCAGGGGAACATTTTCACGAGGAGGCTGGACGTGACCGGTATGAAAAGCATGGACCAGAGCTTACGAGTTGTGGTTCTATGGAATGAACCCACGAACCAGCTTGTTGAGAATGGGGGTCACCTATTCAACCGCTACATGAATGACCTGGGCTCGGATTGGATGCAGTTCCCCATTCATTTCAGGACATGGAAGCAAGTTCTGAAGGGGTTGAAGGATAAAAAGTAGGAAGAAAAGGTTAAGGTAATTAATAATTGCATTGAATTATATTAAATGATTTGTAATTATCTGTTTTAATTAATATTTTTATATTTTATATTTTTTAAATAATCATATTTTAATTTTTTTTATTTATTGTATTTCAGGGTAGGTTTGCCGTCTAGGAGAGCTATAAGAGGTACAAGTTGATGAAGTTGGGAGACGGCTGGAAGAATAGGAGGAATAATCTCTCACATCAAGGATAGGGATGGGAGGATTCCTCTAGAGCATCTGATCGAGGATGTCCTGGATGGCGTCCCACCAAATGACTGGGCAGGTTTTGTCCATTACAGGAGGAGTCAGGAGGGCCATGTAATTTTTTTAATAATTATTATTTGACCATTTTTTGTTATTTTAATGTTTTTTAATAATTCTTATTTGAGCAATATCATTAGGCTCTTTCTTAGAGAAACATAGCGAGCCACTCCTAGCAGTCAATCCACCACACGGCTGGATCGAAGACATTTGTTGTGACCTACAATGAATTGGTATGTTTTTACCATTTCAATTAATTTTACATTAATATTAATAATTTAATTTTGATTAAATATTTATAACAATAATTTTATGTTTCCATTGTTTAAGGAGACGAAGGCACATGAGGAGAACTGCTAGACCGATTACGGAGAGTTATTCATGGTAACACACAAGCACCGGGACGGGACTCCGACGTCTCAGTAGGCAGAGGAGGCCATTGTAAGTACAATAATTAGAATTGTTGTTAATTAATTGTTTAAAGAAATTAATTTATTGTTGATAATAATAATGATCTAATAACTTGTTGCATAAAATTGCATGCGAGGATTCAGCAGTCTCAGGCTAAATTGAGAGAGATACAGACCTAGGAGTCTCAGGGGTTTGTGCACCCCACTGCGCCACTGAAGGCTGGTTTGGGACCTATTGAGTACCCAGGCCGTGTGAGGGGATGGGGTTAGGCGCCTGTTAACACATAGAAATTGATAACATTCTAGCACATTTTTTTCTACTTTCTACTAGCTTTTGTGTAAAAATTGTGCATATAAAAAGAGTCAATAGAAGAAAATGTGCATATTAGAGTAACAAGCTAAAGCTGAAGATATTCTTGTGTAAGAGCTATATATTTGTGTGCTTTAATTCAAGAAAAATATGAGAATGCATCCTCTCTTTTATAGGAGGATAGAGAAAATTGAGAAGCCTTGAAAGACAAAAAGGACAATGCATGTAGCAGCAAAGATCAAGAGAAAGCTCAATGAGAAAGTGTTGTGTTGTTGGCTTCGGTCAACAACACATATGCTTAAGCACATGGAGTTTTAAATTCACTATGTCATATGCTTCAGCCAATGATGTGTGTGCTGAAGCAGACATGGTTAGAACTCACTGTGTTATGTGCTTCAGTACTTGACCCTTAGCTGAAGCCAACAGAGACCAGAACTTACTGTGGCATATGCTTTAGCACACGACAAACAGTACAGCCTTGTGTTTTACTTGCTGAAACGCTTGAGGAGGCTTTTTAAGGAAGGGATAGGCCGAAAATAGAGGATTCTGCAGTTGGAAGGGTTCTTTGGAGCTTAGGTGCTAGGGTTTTGAAGTTCTTGAAGAGTTTGGACATTGGGTTGAAGATTGGATGAGATAAAAAGCACAAGTCCTTGGTTTTTCTCATTCCTCTTCTCTTTCTTTGTTAGATATTGATTATGGCTATGATTATTCCATATAGTTGTAGCTATTTTATGATTATGTATAGCTAAACTCTTCACTCTAGGGTTATTTTGAGACTTTGTATGGATTAAGACTTGATCACTCCTCTCTTTTAGTTGTTAATGATATATATATGTGTTGATTTTATTTTTTACTTAATGCTTCTAAATGTTTGGCCACTATTTAGATTGAATTGTTCATTTAGATTTGACTTGAGGAAGCTAATCTATATGTAGAATTTGGGTAAAATCATGCTAGACTTGAAATTTAGGTATTAAATGGATGGTTTGTTAGTAACATAGATATATAGTTATTAACCTAGCATTCTCAATGAGGTTGTTGCTAAATGAATATTCTCTCTTAATTGTAGCAAGAGATTATGCATATTAAGTGAGGATATAAACTTGGTTTTGACTTGAGAAAGCGTAACCAAATGCCTTTGAACCTTGGACTAACACATATTACCATTGAAAACACTAATAGAGAGGAAATTCATCAAGTTTTATGAAGTATAAAGGGGATAAATAACTCTAGAATTTATCTAATATTTGAAATCAAAGAATTCAGTTTTTCTTAGTAATTGTTAGTTTTAGAAATAGTTTGTTATTTTTCATCAAAATTTTTTATTCAACCTCGTTTAAATTCAAATGATTCCATTCAACATAATTAAGAACATTATTTCATTATTTAGCTTGCTTTAGTCATAGTCCTCGTGGGAACGATCTTTACTTATTACTTTATTACTTAACGCGATTCGTGTACTTGCGGAGGAGAACAACGCCAGACCCAGCATGGTGTATGGGAGGAGCAGCAGCTTTGAGGTGGGATCTTCTCAAGCACAGACGTCTGAGGTAGGAGACTGTTGAGGAGATTCAGTCAGAGGTTATAAGGGCATCTGTCGTGATGGCGCAGCAGATTGTCCGCAAATCCGTAAGTGCATGGGTCACGTTAAGTAATAAAATGATGAGTAAAATATCGTTCCCACGAGGATTTGGTTCTAAAACCCGGTTAAGTAGAGATTATCGCACTTTCGCCTAATTCAAGTTAGACAATTATCACGGTGGAGGAAAGAAAAAATTATAAACTAAAAGTAAAATATAAACAAGTGATTCATGGACTAGAAAGGATAATGCAGTGGAAGTTAGGATTATTTATCCCCCTTGCATTTCCTAGGTACTCATTCAAATCCCCACGATATGAGCTCTTAAGGATGGATTATGCTAACCAAGGTCACTAATTTACCCATAAGTGCTATCTCAAGTCTCCAAACAGGTGTTTAGCTTAATTAGTTCATTAATCTCTTAATTAAAGAATTAAACCCAGCCTACATTGCAGAACCTATGTGGCTATGTGGGGTCAATGGGTGTATCTCTACCTCATCAATAAAACCATCCATCCAACCCCTGGATTTCAAGTTCCCACACGATTAAACTCAAGTTCTACACTCAACTAGCCCTCTCAGGCGTCAACCAAGTGAACCCAACAACCTCATTGGTGATCAATCAACAAGGAGCATTAAGAATAGAGTGAAATCAACATAAACCAACCATTCATCATAAATATAAAGGGGAAATGAGTACTTAATCCATACAAGGGTTCTAAACAATCCAAACAATAAAACTCTAGCTATACATGTTCATAAAACCCAAAAGAAACAGAGCATAAATTAGTTACACAACAGAATAAAAGGGAAAGACAGCAGAAGGAGAGGAAAAACCAAGAGAAGAAGCTCAAATCTCTTCAAATCTTCAACATCTAGCCCAATCTCCACCTCCAAGCTCCAAACCCTAGCAGAACATTGCCTCCATGGCGCCTCCCAAGTTCATAATCCGTCTCTACTTCAGGGTTTTGGTATTTATATGCCATAAAATTCCGTTCTGAATCAAAACGCGTAACTGCTATTTTCGGGCGTTGGCCGCGGCCAAAGATTTTTTGAAAATACTCCACCTTCATGGATGATGCATATCGTCCTCTGTATCAAGGTTGTTAAAAATACTCCAAATTATCTTTCTTGATCAAATTGTATCATATCAAGTGCTTGTGTGGAATCACAGATAAGGAAATGTCGATGTTGTTGGAATTATTACAAGATGCATTCCTCGATGAAGAGATCCCAACATCGTTCTACGAGGCCAAGAAGATTATTAACAGATTGGGATTGAACTACCAAAAAATTGATGCATGTCCCAACGATTGTATGCTAATTGGGGAGAAGAAGCCAGTAGTGAGGATTGCAAGCGATGTCACACATTAAGGTACAAGACAATTCAGAAGGGGAAAAGGCGGAAGAAGAAACTTGTAAAGATTCTAAGGTACTTTCCTTTAAAGCCTAGGTTACAAAGATTGTTTATGTTGTCAAAAACAGCTGAGCACATGAGGTGGCATGATGTTGATAAGAATAAAGATGGTAAATCAAGACATCCACGGGATGCAGAAGCTTGGAAAGCGTTTGACGCTGAATTCCCATCTTTCGCGGCTAACCCTAAAAATGTTCGGCTTGCTTTGGCGACTGATGGTTGTAATCCTTTTGGGAATCTTAGTACAACTTACAGTATTTGGCCGATAGTCTTAGTTCCCTACAACTTTCTCCCTGGATATGTATGAAACAAAGCTCCTTCATCTTGTCTATGATAATCCTAGGCAAAAAAACATCAGGTAATGACATCGATGTCTATCTCCAATCGCTTATTACGGAATTGCTGGACCTGTGGCAGGTCGGAATCGAGACATATAACGCATACGATAAGTCACTGTTCAACTTGCATGTAGCTTTGATGTGGACCATAAGAAACTTTCCTGGGTTAGGAATGTTATCCGGGTGGAATGTGCATACTGGGACGGCATGTCCAGTTTGTAATTTTGACTCCGAAGCAGTACGCCTTCCCCACAGTTGAAAATGGTGCTTCATGGGTCATCGGAGATTTATTAATGGTAAGCACATGTTTAGATTGCAAAGGAATCATTTTAATGGGAAAATGGAAAAAAGAGGACCTCCTTAGACTTTAACTGGTGTAAACATCTTACAACAACTTTAGGATGTTGAATTCGAGTTTGGAAAAAGCGACAATTTAGAAATAGCGGGCCGAAAGAGTAGGAGGACTACTTCAACTTCTACACCTCAGCAATGACGTAAGATAAGTATTTTCTTCACTCTTCCATATTGAAAAATGAATTTACTTCACCACAGTCTTGATGTCATGCACATTGAGAAAAATGTTTGCAACAATGTGCTTTACACGCCGTTTAATGAACTCGGCAAGTCAAAAGATCATCTTCAAGCAAGGAAAGATTTATGGGCCATGGGAGTTCGTGAAGATGCGTGGCCTGATGAGCATGACAAATTTCAACCAGCAAAGTTCACCCTCACAAAACCAAACAAGGAAGTCTTCCTTGCTAAGTTGAAGAAAAAAAAAGTTCCTAATGTCTATTCAAGGAACATTTCATGATGTATTGACATACAGGAACGAAAGGTTGCTGACCTAAAGAGTCATGACTCACACGTTCTTATGCAACAGTTACTTCCGTTGGCTATAAAGAATGCACTTCCTCCCGATGTGTCTATCGTTTCGGTGGAGCTGTGCTCCTTCTTTTGGAAGTTGTGTTCTAAGGTTTTGATCGTTAAGGAGCTTGATCAGCTGCTGTCTAAAATCATTCTCATGCTTTGTCATTTAGAGATGCTCTTTCCTCCCTCTTTTTTTACTGTGATGGTTCACCTGACAGGACCTTTTTATGAAACAAAGCTCGCTGGCCCAGTTTAATATTGATGGTTGTATCCTATTGAGAGGTACTGTATTTATATATGGGCATCATTATTACTTTCTAAATTGGCTACTTGCCTATTTCAGCATTTAGTATCATATTTCCCTCTTTACTTTACAGGTTTCTTGTCAAATTGAAATCTTATGTAAGGAATAAGATGTGGCTAGAATGTTCTATATCTGAAAGTTATATAGGGGATGAAGTCCTGTATTTCTGCTCAAGGTACTTTGATGACATTGAGACGTCTTTCAACCGACTGCCTAATGTCGACGATTGTCCTGAACCTGAGCCAACAACATCAACAAAGTTGTTAATCCCGGCCTTGTGTTGGTAAAGCAGTTGGAGGAAGTGAGAACTTCAAACTAACAGCAACTAAGAAGTTGCAAGCATATATACATATCTTGATTAATTGCACTCAAGTTGAACCCTTCCTTCAGTAAGAATCATACACTTATATATTATTCTACAACCATCCTTATATTTTTAATTTACATTTCACGATCGTCTTCTCATGATTAATTGTAGGGCATTCAGAAGTCATGTGAAGCGTCAACTAAGGATTCGAACACAAATATCCTCCGAAGTTGGCAAAAAGGTCCACAGAGAATTCCCGGCCTGGTTTGCATGCAGAATTTTAAATGACCATAACCCGCACTCACTAGAGTTCACAGCCCTTGCAATCGGCCCGCTTGACCATGCAAAAAGGTTTATAGCATATAATGTCAATGCTTTTAAGTTTTGCACGGTATCACGAGATCAAGGATTACAAACTCAAAATTTGGGTGTTTTTGGCACCTTTGGGACAAGGAGTTACGTGAGCAGTAGTGATGGTAACATGTAGTTTGGAAGTGTCCTTTATTATGAAAAGCTTGTGGATGTCGTTGAACTAAATTACTAAGGTCATTTCACTATTACACTTTTCAAGTGTTTATGGGCAAATACGACCACTTCCAAGGGACTCACAACAGACGATTTAGATATCACATCAGTAAATTTCTCTCTTTGAATTCATACCGGTTAATCTAAAGATGATTAGCCCTATATTCTTTCCTCAGAGGCAAACCAAGTTTATTATGTCGAGGACAAGAGGTATAAGGATTGGAACATAGTCGTTCACTTAAAGCCTCGAGACCTTTACAATATGGGTGATGGTGACAACATGATCTACGAGAGTGATCCACTCCATCCCGCCAATTTCGAAAACTTCTTCCCTGAAGGCGATCATAATTTACCTATAGTGAGGTGAGTTTTTATAAGTTCACATCATTTAAATTTAATATTTTATATACAACAATATACCATATTAATATTTCTTTCACAAAATTTTTGTAGGGATGCCAAAGAAGATTGATTAAGTGGAACCATGATTTTGTTTTCCTAAATTTGATATGTAATATTTTTTTTAAAAAAATTGAATCAACTTAGTAGCGGTTATATAACCGCTACAAAGTAAAAAACCGCTACCAATCGATACACTAACTGCTACCAATGTTAAACTGCTACAACACATGACATGTTAACCGCTACAAATATTGTCATATTAACCGCTACAAATATTGTCATATTTACTGCTACAATAATCACGCAGATCCCTATAAATACCTCCACACTAACTCTTTTCATACACTTCTCCATTTTTCTCTCTCTTCTTCTCTCTCATTTTTACATATCCAGAAATATTTTTTCCAAGAGCTCAAGATCTAAGTAAGGTGATCATCAAACATGGTAATGTTTTTATCAATTATTTCATCTTTTTTTTCCTTCTTATAATATTCATACTAATTTTGTTTTAGATATTAACGGACTATTCCTAAAAAATGTTGTTTCCAAAACGATCCACATCTAAGAGACAACAAAATAACTACATATTACCTACAAATTAATAACATTACCTACCCTTTCTCATTATTATGCATATAAATTTTATAATTATGTAACTAAATTTAATCTTTTTCTTTACCCAACGTAATTCAATTTAATTAATTTTCTTAAATAATAACTACTTTTAATTCAGTTATATAATTAATCAACATGTTAAAATGATACTATAAAAATTAAATTAAATTATTGGATATTTTTTTATATTTTTCACGACAATTTGTAGCGGTTATTTTAACCACTACAAAGTTAACAATAAATTGAAAAATTGTTTCATCTGTTTGGCGCCACTTTTTGAATTTTTGTTAGTAGCGGTTACATTAGTAGCAGTTAAATAACCGCTACCAAACATATTCAAAAATATTCATTTCCCGCCAGAACTAAATATTAGCAGTGGTGTTATGACCGCTACAAAGTTTTGGCGTCATTCTTACATATTTTCATTTTGAAATTGATAACGGTTATCTAACTGCTACCAATAGGCACCTAAAAATTGTAGCGGTCATTTATCCGCTACTAAATTGTCAGAAAATGTGTTACCTATCAGCCGACAATTGTAGCGGTTACTAGTAACCGCTATTGAATTAGTAGTGGTTTGTCTCTCATGAGTAACGATTATTTTTAACTTCTACAAAATTGTTTGCAACACTGTTTTTTGTAGCGGTTTACTTAACCGCTACCAATATTGATTGCAGCGGTTAAAACCGCTACAAATACACAGTTTTAACTGCTACTAAATCACAGTTTTTTTGTAGTGTCTTTTATAAAGAAACCCACTTCAATGTGAGACTTAGATCATTTTGCAATATATAAGACAATTTGGTTTTGGTGGTGTTATATATATGTATAAGATGATTTGCAAAATCTAAACGGTAATTATTGGTTTTTTTAATCAAAATGCATCTGAAAATATAATAGTAATATTTTGATTAATTAAAAGAGAGAGTGAAAGAGAGAAATAGAATATTTAATGAAAGTTATTTGTGAATAAATGAGATAGTTTTAAAGACATCAACTAGTTTTCTTAACCTGTGTAAAATATAGATAATTTTGTCTCATAACAAGAAACGAATAGTGTATATAATATTATGTAAATAACAAGCAAGCACGTAACTTCTTTCCGTTGCCAAAATGAAGTTAACTTTTTTCCACCTTAAATCTAAATTCCCTCTTTAAACAAGCTTTAAAGGTAATAAACAATGTACTTCTTCTTGTTCTATATTTACTATTTTTTTCTAAATTAATTTATCTAACTTATAAATTAATATATAATCTAATTATACAAATAAATATTTTAGAGAGATTATGAAACATATGTTATAATTAAGTAATTTAATAATTTCATCAATCTCTCCAAATTATTCAATTAAATCTTATATTAATGACTGGATCAGTATTACCAAAATAAAATGCCCAAAGCGATGTGCTTTGGGAGTATGATGATGATTGTTTTCTAATGTTTATCAAGTTTCTGCGTGTGAATACAGAAAGTTTGTTCTGGCATAGCAGCTTTCTTTCTGTTTTGAAACCACATTAATTAGCTGTTACTAGAATAAAACAAATAATAAATCTTTTGTTATTGTTCTTCTTCTTCTTCGAGATAATCGCCAAGCTGTCTCGTGCTCAAATGCATGATCCATAGTTAGATCAAAGTTTTCTTATTTCTAAGTTTTAGCTACAAAACTAACACACACAACCATTTTGAAATGGAGTTGTAAAAAAGACCGCTATTTCTTTAAACTTAGCTTTCTAACAAGTGAATGTTTAATTATATATGGATAGTCTGTTAATAATTAATTAAGCTAGGGAGGCATCGCTTAACAATTAACATACTCGGATGAATAAAGAGGAAGCAACTTGTGTAGTTTAATTTTTTATTACTGAAATATAATATTCTTTTAATGACATAACAACACACACCAAAACCACCAAAAACATTGCTTTTTAATTTCCTCAATTAATATCCACATTAGTGCTCTTTGGTGTACCGCACTATCTCTTTTATATAACCTAGATTTGGGCCACGGGCCGATGATCCGTGTTGCTTTCAAACCCCTTTTTTTTCATTCTAGAAATAAATAATTAGCTTATAGAGATAATATTGATAATTATAACAACAATAATGGTGTTTGCTGGTCCTTTTCCACCCCAATCATAGTGTACTGTTCATGAACCCTATCCAACCACACGTCTTGTACACGCATGTTGCCACAACGTAACGGTCCTAACTGCTAAGGCTGTACAACTTGGTACCAACTAATCAAAATATACTAATCTCTCTTATAAGACTCTTGTAATAAAAAAAATATAAGTTCTACAAGCATATAATGAGTAATTGTTGTCAAAACTCTTATAATAGTTCCTATTTTTTACATTATACTATCTTTAGTGTTTAATATAAAACTGAGGTGACTAATTTAGAGAAATTAAAAAAGTTAAATAAATTATTTTAAGTATTTATATTTATTTTTTTTCTAAATTAATTTATCTGACTTATAAATTGATACATAATCTAATTATTTATATAAGTATTTCAAAAATATCATATATATAACATATATTATAATTAAGTAATTTATCTATTTTCCTTAATTTTCTCAAATCAGTGAACTATATATTACCAACAGGAGGTAGTATAATTGTATATTTTACCCGATATCATAAGACACTAGAAGGAGGGTTTCTTTGATTCATCATATGCAAATTGGAAGGATTTGTGTTGTGCATTACTTATTTTGTTTTTCAATTTTAACGCTAGTTTTAGACCTAAAACCAAACAAAACACAAACTAAAACAAATTTCCATTAACTAAATAACTTAAACCCTCAATCAGTCAATCCTATAGCTTCTAGATGAAACCCTTTTTCATATTTCAATTCCATCTCCATCATTATTTCTCAAGCTATATTTTTATACTATTTGAAAAATATTCAATGTGTCTTTGAAGTTGAGAGAGTGACTTAGCTACGGTAGGAGAAGACTTATTTCATCTCTTTCTCACACATGATTTTTTCTATAATTTCTCGTTTATTTTGAAAATATTCTATAAAATTCGCATTTCAAAATTAATTATAAGCTCATAATTTTTTTCCATAAGAAATAGTAACTAGTTAATTATGAGTATAAGCCTGATAACAAAAACCAGATTTATGAGTGTAAGAGACTCTCCTATATCTAACAAATCAGTCTTTCATGCGTGATTGACTCTTCTTTTAGGCCAGCTTATGATTATAACATAATTCAGGAAAAAAAGTCATTGAGCTACGTGTGATGTGATGTGGGTGTGTGTAAATATGGGGTTTGCATTACATTCTTCAAAATTGGCTAATAAAACATGTATTATGAAACAAAATTAGGAAAGAATAACGTGTGGTCCTTTGTTTTTGGGTCAACAATAACGTTTGGTCTTGCTATACATAAATACATACATCAGTCCCACCCTCCACATGTCACCAAATTAAATATTTAACAAAAAATTAAGCATCGGATAGAATGCGACTAGCTATTGGAGCAGGAAGGACCATGATCTTGATCACTTTTGTTCCTTTTACATATATGCACAATACGAGGTGTGTTATGTGTTTCCTATTATATATAATCCTTCTACGACATGAAAACCCACCAATTACCAAGTTACGCGTGGCCTGCTGAAAACAAGAGAAAATTACACTTGAGGACCTTGCAAAACTCTTAAAATTACACTTAAGAATCATCAACACTAAAAATTTTAATGAAGGGTTATGGCTTGGACTTGCGGGTTAATTTTTTTGTGTTAAAAAAAAAATGTCCTCTTACATTCTTTTAAGCATATTCATCTTTAATTTTTTTTTTCCAATTTTTTCAATACAAAGTATTTTTTTGGGGTCTGATTTTCAACACAAATTGTATTGGAAAAGAATAGAAGTAATGCATGTTGGTGAAAAGAAAATTCTTAAATCTGTCTTTATTTGAAATATGAAGAATCCATAGCCCCAGGAGTAAAATAATGTTGTTTTAAATGTCTTCAAGTGTTTTCTTACCCAAAAAAAAAAAAAATGTCTTCAAGTGTTATGTTCGTCAGAAAACAAACCACTCTGATCTTAGCTACCTAATCCATCACCTTCAATTGATTGTTTGTTCTCTCTCTCTCTCTCTCTCTCTATATATATATATATATATATATATATATATATATATATATATATATGCTCTATCTTCTTATGAATCCAAATGTGCAATGCTATTATTGCTGATCATCTTGAGCTCTCTATATATAAATAGTTGCATAGTTTCCGATCGTAGAAAATAGTGGGAATAATAATGAAGGGAGTTGAAGGTGGGGAAGTTTCAAAATCAAGAAAAGTGATGAGGAGAGGGCTCTCTATAATGGATTTGATTCTCAGAATCATAGCCATTGCAGCAACATTTGGTAGCGCTGTGGCTATGGCTACTTCTCACGAGAGGCTTCCTTTTCTCACTCAGTTCGTTCACTTCAGAGCTGAGTTCGATGACCTTCCCACCTTTGAGTACGTCTCTCTCTCTCTCTCTCTCTCTCTCTCTCTCTCTCTCTCTACATACATACATACATACATACATACATATATGTATATGTATGTATGTATCATATAATTCTTACCTTAAACTTGGTTCATTTGCGTTTTCAAAGTTATATTGGTTTTGGTATGCGTTTATATATATATATATATGCATGTGGTGATGATGATAATGCAGGTTCTTTGTGCTGGGAAACAGTATTGTGTCTGGATATCTGGTTCTTTCAATTGTACTTTCTATCTTCCACATAGCCAGAAAAACTACTGTCAAGAGTAGGATTCTCTTGATCTTTCTCGACGCGGTAAACATTCTGATTCTCCAATTTTATATATATTCCCTCTTTAATTATTTGCATGGGATGAACTCCTCCTTCTCTTCTTCCCGTCTTTAATATAAAACATAATTAATTTTTTTAGAGAGATTAAGAAAACTAAATAAATTACTTTTAAGTATTAATATTTATCCTTTTTATTTTAAATTAATTTTTTTAACTTATAAATTAATATATAATTAAATGATATATGATATATGTTATGATTAGCTAACTTATTTAGCTTTTTTAATTTATCTAAAATTTTTTTAACTATGTCTTATATTAAGGACTGGATGAGTACTTCTTAATGAAAACTCTCTTAATACGTACAATAAATGAGAATAGTTTAGGAAAAAATTATAAATTTAGGGATAAATAAACGTGAGATGTTACATTTAAGATCAAAGTAAATCTCATAACTAAGCTCCTATATATTTTAGAACAGGATGAGTATTTGATATATTGACATACAGTAAACGTAAAATATTACTCTACTAAATCCACTAAGATCTAATGTATTCAAAAGTAATCTATGAGGTTTCCGCTTGGAATAGTTGAAAATGACAAAGACAAAGGCAAAGTGAAGGTATTCAAAACTCCAAATCTCATGATATATACCAATAAAAAAAATCCAGATATCTACAGGTCGAATTAATATCAACAACAACAACAAGCCAAGTGAAGGTCGAATATATGATAGTTTTAAATCCTGTCGGGTTGTGAAAATGGTGAGAAAATTATGTGAAAAGAATATTACGAAGAAAAACTCTCAAAATAGTAATTTTTTTAAACTTTTATTTAGAAAGTTTTCCTTCTTATTATATTATTCCTCCTATTTCCCCCTAACTTTTCTCTCCATCCAAACAAAGATTAATTTGTCCCTTGTGCAAATTTGATAAGTGCTGCATACAGTTGAGATTCATATTTAGTATTACCACTCTCAAATTTGCATGTCCATTTCATATATATTTGGGTAACTGAAAGTCCACCCGTGAATTTTACTCATGAAAATGTGAGTGATAATTATAAATCACTTACATATATATAACAGTTGTATTGATTTTCACTCTCAACCTTAAAATTGACTTATGAATATGATAGTGACAATTAATTATATACGAGTCTCTTCTGTGAAGTATGTTAAGTTAAGGACCGTGCAGGTAGCCATGGGGCTTCTGGTATCGGCGGCAGCCGCGGCTGCGGCCATCGTGGACATAGCGCACCACGGGAACCCGAATGCGAATTGGTTCCCAATCTGCCAGCAATACAACGGCTTCTGCGAGCGAACTTCAGGGACCCTTATTGGTTCTTTCATCGCTGTGGTTGTGCTCATCATTCTCATAATCATATCTGCTGTTTCAATCTCCAGAATTCAAGCTAGATGAGACAGTTTTAATTAAACCTGTTTTTCACTTTGTGTTCTCTTGTTTCTTCATGTTCATGACGAGCTTGTGTGAAAATTAAAGTAATTAAATCATTTCCCTTTGTGTGTATTGTTTGTGTGTGCGTTGGTTGGACTTTGAGGCGCTTCAGTGTATTGATATTATAGTATATTATATGGATATTTCTATATATTTAAAGCCTCTTTGGATGACGGCGCATATTTAATTCACAGACCACGCAAAGACCACTATATATGGTAAGATTTAATAAGTCCGAAGTGTTTTAAGTTTACATTATCTTCATGTTTCATGATCATATTTTGTTAACTCCAGATATAAATTTAAATTTTTGTGTGACAACTTCATGCCCTGACTTTCGATATTTTTAAGTGCTATGAAATTTTTTAAATATCAAAATCAATGAAAAATTAAAAATGCATGGGAATATATATATAACTTGCTAGTTATGTTTTTTATTTTTAATAATTAAAATACAGTAACTTAACTTCTTTTTAGTATTTTGAAAAATATTGTGGTGCAATTCAACCAATCCATTTACCAGCCCATACATCATTTTGCTATTATCATATATTTTATATAGTATATATTATTAAGAAAGACGTAACGGATGTTAAACCTTCCTATCACTTATAATAGTTTATGAAAAAATAAATGTATGACAAAAATTAAATGACACAAGAGACACCCGAATTATTAATGTAAACAACCCTCAACTCAAGGGTAACAAATTATGGGTTGTTCAGATAAATGAAAATATGATCTACGATGATCAAAACAAAGTAAAAGAGAGTCTCAACTACATGCATAAACACATGTAACTATCTAACCAAACACTCAAAGCTACAAGTTTACAATAGAGAACAAATTAGCTGAAAATATTAGAAAAATGTCCTTGACCACACACATTTTCTCTTACACTAGGACTTCAAATGATGGTCCTACTGTTAAAAAGGATGAACCATATGTTATGAACCTACTGAGCAAATTTCAGCTCGATCTAATATTTAACGAGTGCGCAAATTTATTAATACTAACTTGTAAATCCACATTTTTTGCTCTTTCTTCTTTTCTCTCACATGGTTGCAACATTAGACTTCTTTGACCTCTCCAGCCTTGGCCTATCTAGCCTTGACTGGACCTCTCTGCCTAAAAATCTAATATGCACTCTCTCCACTTAAATAAATGAGATACAACATCAACTTAAAAAATTTTGAGAGAATATTCCTTCCCACAGAGAACAATGAGGGAAATTTCGTCCTTTCTTTTTTTTTTCATAGCTCTACTCTTTTCCTTCTTTCTTTCTTTTTTTTTCCTTTCTTTTCTTTTCATAACATAGGAAATATATAAAATTTGGACTTTTCTCCACATAAGAAGAGAGCCCAAAACTCAACATATACACCACTACACTTCATATATTTAAATGAAAAATATAAAAAAAATTTATAATAATCAATATCTTTATTAATATCATTAATATTAATGTAAAATATTAAATTTATAACAAATCATATTATTTATTGTCATATCTCATATAAAATATACATAGATACTTACCCCATTTTTCTATGAAATTCCCAATTTAATAATCCTCTAGATTTCCATTGTAAGAATAGAGAAAACTATATATCCCAAAAAGTAGAAATTAAAAATAAAAATGAAAGTTGCAAAAAATATGGAATAAACAATCTAGCCCATCCCTTAGTCTTGGATTATGATTTTGCAACACTACTACATATTTCCGTATTATAACGTCATATATGTTAAGGTGGAGGTCGCACAAGGATATATAATGCTTAAAAGTAACGATTAATTATGTGTACTGTCATGTATTGCGATGTGAAATTCATGAAAACAAAAAAATAATGGTTGTAATTAATAACCATCATTTATTTAATAACAAAACTGACAGTTCTTTTGAAACAATTATCATGTAACACTTACAAATGATTCAACTTCCAACCTTACATTAGCGAAAACACAAAAATAATGGTTATATTAAATGACCTTAAAGTATGAACAACGAAAAATACTTTTAATGAGAAACAACCATCATTTAAAGAATAACTCTTAAAAGCACTACCGCCTCCTTCTTTAACTATGTACTCTTTCTCCACTTGCTAACTACTCTTATTTTAATTACCTTTTCGTAAATCTCTAATTAATTCTCACATATTTAAACCCCAGGGATCAGAGCTCTTCCTTCATAAGCTCTTCCTCCTCCATAATCATGATATTATCGCTAGTTGTGAATGGAATTCATAATGATTGGATATATGAAACTTGTGATTACAAATTTCGCATATCCAATCATCAAGGATTCCATGGACAAATAATTAAAGGGACACACATGTTCAGATAAAAAACATACCTCTTTCGTTCTTTCTCTGAACGAGAATGTTAACAAATTAATTGGAGAATGAAGAATCTGATGATGCTTCAATTCCTTAATCTCCATAACTTTTTATTTTTTGTTTTTTTACATTGTCTTTTTTCTTTTTTAATATTTTCTTGTAATATTGTGGTTGATTATGCAATTAACAGTAGATACAAACAAACTAAAAAATTGTCAAATACATAACAGTTAACATATAAAATTGTCACTTATTAAAATACCATTTCAAATTCCTAACGGTTATTAAGAATTAACCGTCATCATTTATACAATATAACAATCTTTAATACTAAAAGACTTGACGGCTCGATAATCCACAAAACCCTCTCTATATAAACATCCAAAAATTGAAATCCAGTACTTCTCTACTTCCATTTCGACTTCTCAAAGCCAACTTTTGATTCACCAAAAAATCATGCGCAAACGCAATTTATCTTCTAATTCATCATCTAGTAAAAATCTGAAAGATAAACTCCCTCCAACATCAAGCACTGAAAGTCTCATCCACGCAACCTATGAGATCCATCATATGGTCCAGGTTTACCCATGAGAATAAGGATGCATAAGTCAGTGCTTGAAGGAACCCACCTATCTCGTTTACTCTTTAAACAAGAAGGTAGACAAGTCACTGAAGAAAGAAGAATCTGATGATGTATAAGATTTTAAAGACATATCCATAACTTTTTTATTTTAAGTTTGTTTATTTACTTTTTTTTATTGTAAAATGGTGGTTTTATAATCAACCACCAAAATTTAAAAAGAAAGTAATACACATTATGGTTATTAAGTAACAATCGTCACTTATTAGAATAACATGCAAATACATAACGATTGTAATTTGCAATCGTCATATATTGTCTTAGAAGAATGAAGGTTCTTACTGTAAAACCATCATAAAATGTTAGATGAATAAACAAATGATTTATCTTCCAACTTTATATCAGCAACAAAAACATAATGATCTCTTTTAAATAATCGTCAGTTCAATAGTCAAAACCTTTCCCTTTCCCAACACTCATGATGAGAATACTATGTGCATCTTCGTTCTTTGATGATCGGTATGAGAACCAAGTACCCTTTCATTACCCACCACTATGTGCGATTGGTCCTCTTCAACTTCCAACATGTGCAATGAATGTTCGAACCAATCACTTCCTATCTATATAAACTCCTCATTTCATCTGTTTATCATACTATTTCTTTATCGTCCTCCTTTGTTCTTTCAATCGCCAACATGAAACACCATGCTGAAGACTTGCTAGAAAATCCATGATGTCATCCTCCTCCTCGACGACCTCCACCATATCCTTCTCTCCCTTCTCCTCCTTCGCAACCTCCTTCTCCTACTCTTGCTTCTGCTCCCCAACCTCCACCTCCACCTTAATCTCCGGCTCAATTGGAGGAAATAATGCAACATGTAGAACACATTGACCATGCTGTGAAGAGGCTGGCTAGATATTTGTTGAGTATGAACATGAGGGCCAATCTCATTCTTAATGTGTATGAGATTGGTGACCATGATCCTAACATACTCTCGGATGATTCAGATCGCTCCTTTGGTAATAAGTAGTGTGATGATGTGAGGTTTGCTGTAAATTTACGAAACTTTTGATTCATTCAACTTGAAGGAAATAAAAGTTCCTAAATTCGTAGCAGACCTCAGATCATCTATCAGGCAACTAATCGCTAGAGGGTGATATTTTTTTGTTTTATTTTTATAAAATATAAAAATGTAATGATCTTGGCACTAGTTGCCCAAACAAGTTTTTAAAAAAATACCTTACGGTTATTAACTAAAAACCATAATTAATGAATATATTAAAAATAGTAACATACCTCACGGTTATTAATAACAAACCATAATATATAATCAAATAAATAACAATTTTATCAATACAACCGTTATTTAAAATCTTCGGTACAACAACCCAAAAAGCCGTACCCTTCTTCTTCTATTTAAGCGTATGAAACAGAACATACTTGACACTTAGTTTGTTCTAACGAAACTCACCAGCATCATAACCATACTACTCCTATTGTCTTTTTCGGCCATCGAGGGTCATTTTTAGTCGAATCCTACTGTAAAAATCCTTTGTCTGACTTCTTAGCGGTAGCTGCTCTAGTGAATACCTTGGCACTTGTCTCAATGATTGCTGCACAAGTGGCTTTTGCTTGCCCTAACTCACGTTTTCATCGTTCATGAGCCCTAGCTAGGTTGCATTCCTTTAGTGCTTTGTTCTCCTTATTCGATTAAGGCGTCTTTGTGAAGTCATGATGCGATAAAGCATTCAAGGTGATATTAACTTGCCTTTGTGAAGTTATGTTTTTTTGGAAAACCTATCATTTCTATGATCGAAGGTTGGTTTCTTGTTACAGGAAGTTGTCAACCCATTGCTTTGACTAAATGTTTGTACTTTATTGATCTCTTTTTATGTGATTGATGGAGATATGGGTCCCTAAGCAAATATATCTCCTTTTTTGGAGGTTTCCATCCATATCTCCAGAAATTACTTCAAAAAGATCAATAGAGATGTGATGAATGAACTAGTTTAGTTGTACCAACGAAAGGCATATATGAACAAGCTATGTGAATAAATTAGTTTAGGTGATATTGAATTGCTTTTGTGAAGTTATTTATTTTTGGAAATCCCATGTTGCTCTGACTAAAGGTTCCTCTCCTGTTTTTCTATTGAGCAGGTGGCACCAATTTAAAAGTTATGAAATTCAACATTGTGATAAGTCATATACTCTTCAATGTGAGAGATTTTGAGCTACTAGGTCTCATCTCTATATATAATAGAGTAGTACTTCCCACATCGAGTAACGATGCAATTTAGATGGATCAATATTTTCTAGGCTTTATGGCTAGAATTAATCGTACTCCTGATCTATATATATAATAATGTAAGTGTTCACCTATACCTTGTATCTCTTCCACAATTAAGCCTGGAAAGGAAAGGAAGATGGGGTAAAAAACAAATAACCCTATCAGAAAAAGCACAGAGGTTATGCAAACCCTTGAGTTCAAGGGTTTCCATACCCCCTCCACCTTTTTTGATAGGGATATATGTTGTCTCCAGAGTCTTTTGCTTTTCAAGGGTTAATTCCTATGAAAAGACACAATTATATATAGGTCACCAGTTACATTATCACTTATATGTGTTAACAATTGCCATTGATTCTCCCCACAAAACCTAGAACGTCTTGATCCATGCCAAATTTAATAGCCACTTGATGTGGAAGGTATTGTTGTTCAATTATATATATATATATGTATATATATATAAACTAGCTCAAAAAACCCTTACTTGAAGAGTCATATATCCATACATTATGGTTATTAAATAAAAACCATCACGTATTGTAAAAGTTCATGGTTCTTATTTATAAACCATTATTTACGTACTAAATATGTAACGTTTGTCTACGTGAGACCGTTATTTATTCTATTAAAAGTTACGGTTCGTACATAAAATTGTTATTTATGTTACTACATAAATAGTGGTTGTAGAATGAGACCATTATACATTAATATATATTATGATGGTTGTTTACGTATACTCGTTAATTTTTATTATAGCAATTGGTATATCATAGCCTTACCAAGCCTCAATACATAACTGATGTTATATTATAACCGTTATAATAGCTCCAGAATAAATAACGATTCAGAACCGTAATGTATTTGTACCGAGCTTTTATAGCACTTGCATATATGATGATTAAGAACCATGATGTATAATAGTTAATAACTATTATATATGATGATTTCTGTAGTAGTGTAAATAAAAAGAAATATGTTACAATTGAGAGTAATCTCTATCTAAATTAAACATAACGATAATTATTAAATTTGACCCAAGATACAAATAATCATATATTTTATGAAAAAAATTAGTCATTATATATAAACAATTTAGTTACTAAAAAGTCTCTTGAGTTATCAATATGTTATGACCTATTGTCATTTCTATTATCGGATTTTATCATTGTGCCATGCTCCTCACTTATTGCAAGGCTTTTGAGTGATTAATTGTTTGTGTGGAACTGCAAAGTAATTTTCTCTTATTATATTATGAAATTAAAGGTCATCCTTAGAATATTCTCTCACCCACCATTTAGCCATGGACAACACACGCAAACACCTAAACGTCTTATACACGGCACTTCCTTTATAATCTTTTGTATTATTTTATGTGTGTCGATGTGTATTTGTCTCTTTAATAGATAAACTGTTCAGACTAAGAAAATTAATTATATTTAATGAAAAAAATAATTACATTAAACTAGATTTTATATTTAAATCACTGGAGGACCATTTCTTTTAACGCGGTTATGAGGTTGCTTTCATAAGCGCTTTCGTCATCCTTTTGAATAAGCCACGCGTGCTAACTTTTCAGAGCCTATTAGCAATAATTACGTATTAACCAATTTAGAAAGCTCCTTTGTTTTCAATTATTGACTTCTCGTACAGAATTTGCCAATTGTATTGAAAATCATCGTTGCAATATGAACACGAATAAAATTCATATTTTTAAAACAAAGTTTTTCCTTGTTTGCTTTCAATACATGACGACACAAGCATCTTACTAATTTGAACTTTTGAAAATGTCGAGTAGTGTAGATTAAGCAAACCTTGGAGAACCATGTTTTTTTTTTATAATATGTGATAATTGATTAATGTACTATCTCCATTCTTTAATATAAGATCCAGTAGATTATTTTAGAGAAATTAAGAAAATTAAATAAATTACTTTAAGATACTTATATTTATCATTTTTTTTCTAAAATAATTTGCCTCTAGTAATACATATAAGAATTTAAGTAATTTATTTAGATTATTTAATATTTTTAAATTATTTAATTAACTTTTATATTTAGAAGTGAAGGGAGTATTCGTTAGTTAAAGAAGTAACTTTAGAATTACACTCTTTGGATTAGAGTGCGTTCAGTTTTAGGTTGAAAACTAGAGAAAACTGGAGAAAAATTTTTGTTTGAAAACTTTATTGTTCTGAAGGAACTTATACATTTTTATAGACAGAAAATATCAGTAGTTTCCATGATTTCATATACAGAAAGTGATAGTACTTGAATTTAAGACTTTTTGTCCATTATAGTTTTAGCAAAAACAATTAAAGCAAATAACTAACTACATGTTTTTCACCATAACTGTGGATCAAATTTAGCATTTTGTAACATCAAGCCAAACATATTTAGCTTGTTTTTGCATGATACACACACACTACTACCTCCAGTCCTTAAAATATAATATTCCCTTCTTAAGGTAATTTACACTATAAACAAGATTTTATATTAAGAACTAAATAGGTAATATATATCATGAGCCTTCCTGATCGGATATGATCGACTGAAGGTCGATTCCTGTGGTGACATAATAGATATGTCCAGAAAGAATCTTACGTTGAACCAAATTTTGATTTATGTCTAAATTAATAATCCAATCAAATCATATGCTTCATTAGTCATATACATCCCCACAGATCATACACTTGGCTCATAAACATTGGCTGGGGGTTGCTGTTCATGCTGCTACTTTGTTTCATCACTTGAAACTTCCCTGCATAATAATTATGGTCTTGAAATATCTGAGGTTTGACAAAGGAGTAGTCTACTATTTCAGAATTGGTCATCGAAGCTTGATTTTGAAGATCAAAGGTTGAATAATTATAAAGTCCATCGGAAAATATCTGTGAAACTGATGATCCCGGACAATTATCAAAAGTCCTTGGAAGAAGAAGCTTCATCCTTTCTTTCTCATTCTGATGATAATTATTTCCTCTAATTGTTTCATTACCATTCTCAGTACTACTACTGGGAAATTCCTGTTTCTCCTCCATTATTGTCTTCCCCATATTCTTCTTCTTGTAGATCCTGCACAGAACCCAGTCATCCAACTGATGACATCATCACACCCAAACACAGATAAGTTCTTCAACTCAACGACAGCAAAAAAGAAAAAGCAAAAATGAAACTGAACCAGAAGATTCAAGGACCTGGTTTACTGCTAAACACTTTGCTTTGTAGGGAGAGTTAAGTAGATCTTAGGCTGTCCACGATCAGATCTGGGTGCCTAGATCTGAGTTTTTTTAAAAATAATTTTTTGAATATAAAAAATTATTTTTATTTTAATTCTATTCCTATTAAAATATTTTTTTAAAAAAATATAAACTTTTAAAATATTAGATCTAAACCATCCAAATCAGATCTTCTAACCCAAATTTGCCTAGCTGCTAAGGAAACCAATTCCAAGATTTTAAAGGGTCTTGATTAATTATTACATACTCTCATGGTCCCAACATGTTTGTTGGCCTGTGATGTTCTGGATTCAACGAGTCTATACTCATGCATGATCCAACCAGTCTTGATTCCTTTTGGTGGTTTCCCTTTGTAGAAAACCAGAGCTTTCTTCAACCCAATAAGCTTGGACCCCCTACTATGTATGGCCTTATCTGTACCAGTCGCCTTCCAGTACCCAGACACAGTGGCTCTGTTAGGTCTCACTCCATTAGGGTACTTTCTATCTCGAGGGCTAAAGAAATACCTTTCCTTCTCTCCAAACTCTGCTTTCTCTGCAATATGTAACACCTTCAGAAACAAGTTTCAGGCCACAAACAAGAATCATTATAGATACATCAACTTAATTATGAGTTAAGCTGCAAATTTACTCCGGAAGTTTTTGTTGAGGAGCAATTGCTCTGAAATTTTTTTTAACTTCAATATCACTCCCCAAAAGTTTTAAAATATAATAATATTGGAAAAATTAATGTTGGTTATTAACTTTTTAACAGTAAAGAGTAACATTACTCTATTTTAATGTTTCTAAAATAACATTGAGTCTAAAAAAAAATATTAGGGAAACATTACTTGACAGAAAACAATTACAAAGTAAATTTGCACCTTTTCCTTTTATATATATACCAGGCAAGTCCCAAGGATCGGATTTATAGATATCAACTTCTGGGATGATAGAAGCAGGACATGGCTTTGATCTGTACTGGTTAAGAAGGTAGAAGACGATGAGTTCTTCATCAGTGGGATGAAACCTGAAGCCAGGAGGGAGATCTTGTTCCATTGTTAATGGTGGGTGAAGAAGAAGGAGGGCGTTTGAAATGTTTGAAAGGAGAGGAATGGGGCTTTTAAGCTTGAGGGCGTGCTTGTCGTTTGGTGGAGCTGCAAGCATATGATTGGGTGGTAGTACGACTTTTAATTTTTTATTTTATTTTATTTTCTTGATGATCCTTAGTGTCTACGTCACTTAATTAGCATGCATTGCATGCTCCGATGGGGGACCCACTTCAATTTTAATTCTTATCCATATTTGATTTTTTTTGTCCATTACCATTACATTCTTTGAGCTCATCACGTCTTTTTCTAAACAGCATTATGCTCAATTCTCTGTAGAATATTATTCTCATATTTCAATGTTTTGCTATGAAATTTATTTATGTTTATTGTTTAATTTGGTGGCCTTAAGTGAGCATTTATTTACATTTATTTCATAATAGCAGAAAATCACGCGTAGTGAGAAATATTGCAATTCAGATTCCATGGTGTATATATAGATTGGTTGATGGCACTTGAAAACAGTTATTTGTATCAAAAAATTAGAGAAAAAAAAAATAAAAAAATATCATTTGAATTTCAAAATTTTAAATTTGTTGCCTATAAGAATATATGTATTAACTATAAGAGTAAAAAATTGACAACTTATTTTAGTAAAAAATCACTAATTTAATATTTTAAAATTTAAGTGGTATTTTCTTATCTTTTTCTTAAAAAGCACTCCCTCCATCCCGTTTTATAAGATACTATCTTTGACTATACCGGGTTCCTTTTTATAAGATAATGTTAGGGATTTCTGAAAAGTTTATTGTAAACTCTCCATTTTACACTCACTTAATTACAAAAATTACTCATGTCACTATTATATTTAATTCTCATATTTGACTAAAGAACTCAATATAACATATTCTCTCTCTTCCACATAAATTAAATGAGGGCATGTTGGAAAACAAATTTCATTTTATATATATTTATTACACCTAACTACTTTAAACTACCTCATTGAACAACTTAATTCAGTTATCAGTATCTTATAAAAAAAACTGAATGAGTATTCATTTGAGATACTTCAAAATTTTAAATTCTATTAATTTTGCATATTTCATGTTTTCAGCTCTTGGGTATAAATTTAAAGGTGTGATTTTTATATCATCCAGTTAAATTTAAAATTTTTAATTACTATTAAATAAAATCAAATCTACTCATTTTCCTTACGTATGCAGTAAAAGAAGTTCGTAGAAATGTCCGTTTGGCTATCCAAACAGTTGCCCAAACAAATAGATAATAATGTGGGACTAGCATAATATGTTGGTTTGCTTAAAATGCTTAATTTAGTCACGATTCCCCATCGATGTAAAAGTAACCCCTTTAACAAACGCGACTCATAGATATAGCATGGAAAAATTTTAGAAATTCAGGAGGTAAAGTGAATTGAAAAATCTCATATTTAGGTTAAAAAAAAATTCTCGATTAACTCTTATATTTATAAATAAAGTACTGACTCCAAGATTGTCAAACTCGTGAATTTAAATAAACTCGTAACAAGAGTATAAATTACTAGGATTGTGATACTCGAATAGTAAATTTGTCAGAGTTTATTTTTAATAGTGGTTAAAAGTGTATAATAAAATAATAAAAATATAAAAATGAAAATAATTTAATTTAAATATATTTGAAATACGAATAATTAAAATTAAATCTATCAATATTTATAATTTACAATATCCAAAAATAGAAATTTCTATGAAGTTTATATATAGAGCTATTGAACATGATCAAAACAAACAAACTAATATGAGTTTAAGAGTGAGTTGACACAATTTTGTAAGGTAATAACGTAAAAAAGGTTAACTCAGTGTGTAAACTCTCGAATTTAACCGAGTTTAGGGCTAGCATGAGTTTAAATACAAATGAACACGATTTTGTAAGTAAGAAACGTAAAACTGGTAAACTCGAAAAGTCAACTCGCGAGTTTGATAACAATGCTCACTCCAGTTCTTATTATAAGGCACTTTCAATTAATTCACATGAAATAAAAAATCACAATTAACTAATTAAATATATCTTCAATTGATAAAAATGATCAATTTTACCCCTATTAATGAAGTTTAGGGAGGAATTACTCTCAAGTCTTGAGGAAGACATATTATTATTTGTAGGTCCCTTGAAATAATCAAATATCCAATAAGTCCTAAGAGACTTGTGGGTAATATATTCCAATTGTGAAAAGACGTAATTGACCCTAGAAATCACTACATGTCAAACTTTGTTATTTGTGTGACTTTATCATGGGTAAGGGTATCATTTCCCAGTTGGAATATGTTACCTACAGGTCCCTTCAGACTTGTAGGATATTTGATAATTTCAAAGGATTTGCTAGTAATAATTTGTTTTCCTTGGGAATTGAATGTAATTTAACCTATAAAACATGAGAGGAAAAAAGTAGGGGAAATGACAAATAGGTCCCAAATAATAGAAAAAATTATAACTAGATCCCTTAAAATCTTCAAATTACAGTAAAGTCTCATGAGACTTAACAAATGACATGATCTGGTAGTTGCAGCTATGTACGATAGCAGTAGGGATCAAGATGTTAACAATGTATTGATGAAATCCAACAATTTTACAATTTTAGATACATTTCTGCATGCGAAGCTGTGTGGTGTATATTTACATTTGAAATACACCATAGGAATATAATCCACATGTTGAGAGACCAAGTTTTCATTTGCTGAACCAACAATTTGTCATATATTCGAGCAAGGACGATGTGGGTCAATTGATGGACTAGCCTAGAGTGTGTGAGTCAATGTTTCTTGCATGGATGGACATAAATGATGGTGATGACTTTGCAAAGACACTACTACTCTATTCAAAATTCTCACAGCATTTGTATCACCGTATGTTGAGGAACTATATTATCTTAGGATTTTACTCACAAAAGTAAGGGGTCCGAGGTCCTTTAAGGAGATAAGAATAGTTGATTGGGTGATACATTCTTCCTTTAGAGTTGCATACTTTACATGAGGTTTGGTTGATGATGATAATGAATATATTTTTGCTATTAAGGAGGCTTCAGTATGGGCTGCAAGTTCGTCACTCAGGAGGATGCTTGTAAGCATGTTGTTGTGTACATGTTTGAATCATCTAGAACATCTATAGAAAGAGACTTCGTCATTTATTTCAGAAGACATGTTGTGTGTATTGTGCTCTGATAAATTATTATTGTCAGGTATGGTTGATTCTATTAAAATTTTAAGTGAGCATCACAAGTGTACGAGTCATGAAAATAGTATAATAGTAAATCAAGATCGTCCCATTGAGATTCGAATGAACTAGTGATTAGACAATAAAATTCTTATTTTCATTTAAATTGAGTAAATAAAAAAAGTCAATTGAAGAACAATTTAAATAACAGTAAAAGTAGAAATATAATGTTTTCAGGATTCCAATTTATAAAAATAACCTAGAGAAGTTAGTCCATTTTTCAAGTCTTAGAGCATGTAATTACTCAATTAAAAGAACTTAATTTTAATATGTTAATTTAGAGTTTAAATGGATATAAGTATCTTCCAATTATTTATACCACTCTCTCAAGTTTAAATTATTATTCCTAACTAATTTACTAAAAAGGTAATAAATGTCCAAATTCACTCTATGACAAATCTATATTTTTATTATATATTTTTATATTTTAATTGGGGATTGTTTTCATAAATATTGAGCTTAAAATGTATTTCTTGTGATAAATTAAAATTAAGAGTAAATACATTAAATTAGGACTAAAAGGGCAAAATTGTCAAGATAATTGCAATTAATCTTAATTATTTATTTTTAAGAATATTTTATGTTGGTTTAATTGTAGGTGCTTGAAAAATTGGATTAAAATTGAAAATGACAATTTAAGGCTCAAAGTTTATAAATAACAATTTAATCCAATGAATTTACAAAATGACAGTTTGGTCTTCAAAAAGCTACAGCATTTTGGAACATTGGAGTAGGTCATAAAGCTGGACTATTTCAGAAAACAGAGACCCAACAGCCAGAATCTCTCGGAACCTCTAGACCTCACTATCCACTTCCTTCCCCTTCGCCTCTCTTCTTCCTCACCGGCAACATTGTTAACCTTCATCGTCATCGGCGAGATTCTTCCATCACCACACTACCACCATGCTGGAAACTTGTAGAGATAAGAGGGAAGCTCGGACACATGCAGAAGCTCGCGAGAGGGCCGTGCAACAGGGGCGAAGCTCGGACTACCATCGCCTTCACCTTCACATCACCGGAATCACCTTCCTCCTTGGTGAATGTTTGCACCACCACCACTTTCGGTTATCTTCCATTGACACCGTCAAAATTCCATTTTTTTTTCCGGCGAGCTGCTTCCTCTTCGTCCGGCCATGGTGGTTATGCTTCTTGATGCTGTTTCTATGAGTGGCAGTGGTTGAATCCATTAATCCTTTTTTACTTTTTCATTTCTCTATTTCTATATTCTAACATTGATTCTTAAGTCTTAAAATGAATTTTATAAAGTTTGATTGATTTATTTTGATGTATTTAGAGAATTTGATTAGGCTTAAACTTTTATAAGATACTTGACATTGTGTTTAATTAGTTTAATTGTTATTTCTTTATGCTGGTTAGTCATTAAATTAACGATTTTGTATACATTTTGTGCTAATTTCAAGGTGGTTTAGTTAGTAGATTAATAATGTCTTGTGTTTGTATTGATTTATTGAATATAAATTTATTAATTATGTTTAGTATTGGATTTTAGCATCATTAATAATTAATCATGATTTTTTTTATATAGATAACCATTTTTAAATTAAGATTAATAAAAAAATCAAGTAATAATGCGAGACAGCTCGGTTATTGAATTAAAAGCTAAATACAATTTTAACTCCATCATTTTCAAGAAAAATCTCAAAAAAAAGTAACTTAAGACCATTTTAATTCAATTTGTAAAAGTAATTTTTCATAGATAAAAGATCAAACCATTTTCTCCATTTTTACAAGTCAATTGTTATACTTACTTTACTTATGAATCATTTTCATTTTAGGCTTCATAAAGTGAATACGACCCAGTTCGTGCTACTATATATTACAGTATTATTCGGTATTTGTACCCTCAAGGCGTCTAAAGGAGTCATCACTTTAATAGGATTATATAGGTCCATATATGTATATTCCTATTCTATTAATAAATTAGAATAAATTCTAATATCACATTACTTAATTATATGGTTCAATTAAGATCCCTATTCTAAGGCTAATTTAAGTTTTCTAATTTCATACTTAACAGTGATTAAGCACTAAATAGATAAAATAATATAAGATTAAGTAAATAAAATAAAATAAAATATAAATAAAATAAAGGCTTTAAAACCATCATCACATAGCACAGTAGCAGTAAGATTCAGTTCTAAATCCATAAATGCAGATAATAAAATTGGAGAGGCAAACAAAATTGCAGTTGGAACAGTTAAGACTCAGCCTCTCACAATCTGGAACAAAAGTAGAGAGAAGAAGAAAAGAGCTCCAGTTCGCCGATGGGTTAAAGCCAAAGGTTGCCGGTGGTCTCTCTCGCTCTCAAACCCAGCTGCCTCCAAAGATCGCCGGCGTTCCCTTCCTCTCTCTCACTCTGGTCTCCGATGGTCCCAAGCTCACAATGGTGAAGACTCTCCTGAGCAATCCGCAGTTGCCTCCTCTTCTTTTTTGCTCGATGATGATGGTAGCTGCTCCGCGCCGAAACCTGGCATGATCTCTTTCTTGTTTTTAGAAGATGAACCACAGTGGCTCACCTCCAGAGAACTCCCAGTCCAGCTGTTCCTCTGCTCTCTCTCTGGTTTTGGGATGATGAAAGGAGCCCCAGGAACAGTGATCGCCGCCTTCCGCCACTCTCCAACTCCGGTTCTCTCTTGTGGCTCCTGGGTCAGCAATTGAGACGAGAAGACAATCTCCAATGCTCAGTAAATCCATCGCCACATTCCCTCCAATCTCGTCCTCTTTGGTTCTTGCACTATGGAAAACGATGGTCAGGAGAGCGAACCACTGTGTAATCTCGTCTCCTTCTCTTTTCAGCTGTATCCATGAATCCTTGGTCTTCATCCCCCCCCCTAAAAAACCAACTGCTGCTTTTTTTTTTTTCCTGGTCCATCTCGTGTCCTTTTTCAATTAGCTTGTTTGTTTTGGCTTCTGTTTATGCATAAACTCGATTTATGTAAATTGAGATAAAATTCATCTATACATTTACCTCGTAGACTGTAAAATCTACCTCATAAATCTTTAAACTACCTTATATATCATAAATCATGATTAAAAAGTACGATTGGAAATTTTAATCGCTATTCTAAATGGTGTCGCCCAAGACTTATCTCATGGTCAATTGGTTCTCGCTTTCCCCACGTGCTTATCTGATTAATATAAGAAAAGAAATAAAGCTGAAATAAAAGAAAAGAAAATATAATAATAATAATAATAACCAAAACTATTTTTCTTTTCTCTTTTTTTTTAAAGTAAACTTTCAATTATTATTTCTTTCCTAAATTTTAAAACTTCTGTTTTACTTTAAAACCCACAGACAATGCACCAATTGCTTAGATAACTCTCCAAATTGCTTCAAAAATTTATAAAATATGGAGAGTTATCAATGATGATTAAAACTTTACATTTATCGGTTAGTTCAGTTTTTTTGATATAATAATGTTTATATTAACATTTATCAATCTGACTAGGTGTAAGTTTTTCTCAAGAGGAGAAGGAGCACGCTACTCTAAGAGAGATTGAATCTTTGCTACACAAGAATGGTAGGAGTCTTCGTGAATTTCCAACTCAACCATATCCTTCAAACCAAACTTCATTTAAGGTTAATAATCAACTTATATTGCAAGAGTTAAATTATGATAGGCCGTTGTTGAGAGAAAAGTCTGCGGATATGATTAGTTCACTAAACATGGAGTAGAAGGCATTTTTGATGCTGTGATGAATGTTTTGAATGATTCTAAGGGTGCATTTTTATTTGTCTATGGTTACGGTGGTACTAAAAAGGCATTTTTGTGGAATTCCTTGACTTCAACTTTGAGGGGCCAAGGTCATATTGTGCTTAATGTGGCGTCTAGTGGGATCGTGGCAACACTATTACTAGGAGGTAGCTAGGACAGCTCACTCTAGGTTTGTAATCCCTATTCAAGTAAATGAGGATTATGTTTGTAACATTAAACAGACACTACAAAAAGATTGTTATTTAGTATCAGTTAAAAAGGTGTATTTGTAGCAGTTTTATCCATTACAAATGCCACTAGTAGTGATTCCAAAAACCGTTATAAAATTCACTGTTGCAAACGGATTTGTAGCGGTTATAATAAACTGCTACTCACATATTCAAACCGCTACTTGTAACACCCCAAATTTTAAGACAAGAGGATTGAAAATAAGCCTGATTCAAGTGGACTGCTAAGCCCCGGTTTAGTAAGTGTTCCAATAAAGCACGATTTTATTCCCTAAAATTTTTTTATACCCTTGGGGGTGTTACAGAGTATAGGGAATGAAAAAATAAGGTAATTAGGGGTCACATACAACATAATTATATTTGGAACACAAAAGAGATTTGCTGCTAGTGAGTTTTCTAGCAAGGCAACCATGTTTTGTGACATTTTTCTATGGCCAAATGCTGTCCAAAAATCATGAAAATTTTCAGAATGAAAGTATACTTATCAAGATTTAATTTTATGGGTCATATAAGCTATTTGGATCTGTACACAAAGAGATATGTATTTTTGAATTTAACCCAGTGAAACTGGCGATTTTCAGTGGCAGCGTCCAAAAACAATAATTCTGGGAATGTTGAGCTTCCAATTGGCTAAATGATATTTTTTTTAAAACTATACTTAATAAGGGTCACATAGCCTTTGGAACCACGCCAATTGGATATCTATACAATTAGATATGAATTCTTAAAGTTTGATGAAAATTCTGCTTAGTTTTTCAACTAATGCGAAAATGGAAAAAAATGTAAGGGCAAAATGGTCATTTGACCAATAAAGCAAAAAGTCATTTATTTTTGCCTTTAATTGGGATGAATATTGGCTGAATTAGGGAGAAAAAAAAGGGAAATAGAATTAGTTTGTAATATTAAACAAAAACTATATATTTTGGACCAATGAGAACATACCACATGTAAGCCACTTTTGACCAATTAATTAAATCACCATTTCCTTCATCTTCCTATGCCCATTTTCGTGCATAATCAGACCAAACAGAGAGAAGTAGTGTTCAGCCATTCTCAAGAGCAAGGAGCACACACAAGAGCTAGGGTTCCTCAAATCTAAGGTAAAAGTTTGCAAAATCTTATGATTTTTGTCTCCTAATCACACTATAGCCTCTTCTAATCACTTCTACTCCTTTGGAACCATGATTTTTAAGACAAAATCAAGAGAGATGAGAGAGTGAACAGTGAAGTTTTAGAGAGAGAAAGCCAAGGAATCCAAGGTAAACTCAAGAACCTAGCTTCTTTTATTGATTCTTGATGGTTCTTGGTAGTTGTTGATGTTGTTTTGGCTTCATTTGTAATTTTGGAAAGCTCAAACCCTAAGGTGTTATGCTTCCCAATCTTCTAATAATCATGGGGGGAAAGTGTTTAAGTGATTAAACAAGTGATTAGAGGTGAAAAGAAGGAGGTTTATGTATTTAAAATTAAGAAACAACATTTTTCCTTAATTTTTCAGATCTGGTCTAGGGGCATTTTTATCCTGTTTGGTCTGGAATTTCATCGATTTGATGTTTCTATTGAGTTTAGAAGGAAAAATTGTGTAGGGTTCATGTAGACCGCGAAGTGAGAAAAGCCCTAGAATGCGAAATGACCAAACTACCCTTAAAACCCTAAGTTAGGGGCTGTCAAAGGTAATTTCATAATTTGGGCCTGATTTTGACTAATTTGAGGTCAAAAATGGATTTTACACACAAAATTATGTAGGATTAGCCCGGATCATGATTTTTGAAATAGTACAATTTGACCAGGTACGAAAGGGCGTGGACCGGGTTCCTAGGGGTATTTTTGTAATTTTATAGTTTTGAGTCAAGATAACCAATATAATGAGTTTAGCATGAGTTATGAATAAATAATAACTCATTTATCCTAAATTTAATATTTTAGGATATACCGATAGCCCGAGTCGGATACGGAGCTGGACCGATTAACAAGCAAGGAAAGGACATTCCAGGTAGTAACTTCTTCCTACGTATACTATGTGATTACTAAATGTTTTATATGTCATTCACTGTAACATGAGCTAGTGTCTTTGACACACCAATTCGTCATGTTGTGGTCAGGGACCCAACAAGGGCGCCAAGTATACCAAGGTGCAGACATATAGTTTGGCCTTAGGCAAGTGTACACATAGTTTCGATCATCTTACATGACATGACATAACATATCTATTTTCGTATTCTATATGTTTGAAAGCATGTTACTACTGAGATTCCCCCGAATCTCGCCCTTTCCATAAACATTTAAAGTTTCCAGCAGCAGATAGCGGCTCAAAGAGCATAATCGTAATTACTGGTGACGGAAGGTTCCGGGCCAATACGAGAGGAGGCGTTGGTTATCTGAAGACCTTTATATTTGTTAAGGTCTGTATTATTCTATACACCCTTATGGGGAATTATGTATGTAATCAAGCAATATTGTTTCAATATATCAGTATATTTATGATATTTCTATATGCCCACTGAGCTACGCAATTGCTACTCTGAGCAATATCAATAATAAGACAGGGTCTTACACTTTTGACTTTTTAGCAGTTAACAAAAAACGCTAGAAGGGGTTCATGTTGATAACACATTATCTGTATACATTATAGAGGTTAAAACACTGCTACAAATGTTGGTGGCAAAGCAGGAAATGAAAAATAAAACTTTGGCTCCAATTTTGTAGCTGTTTCAAAACCGCTACTAAGTGAAATTTTGAATTTCCAAAAAATTGGCACCCAAAATGTGTAGTGGTTTATAAAATTACTACTAAGTGAGATTTTGAATTTCTAAAAAATTGGCGCCTAAAATTTGTAATGGTTACAAAACTACTACAAAATTATGAAATTTCTAAATTAGAATTAAAAAAATTGAATCCAATTTGTGTTTTAAATTTTTAATTGTTGAGAAAATTTTAAAAAAATTATACAATAATATGAGTGCATTATATTGTGTTAAATAGTTTATTATTGCATCAAGTTAAATAAAAATAATTATTATTTTGAGAAGAATGATTCAATTGAGTTAGATAAGTATAAAGTTTATATATGTAATATTAAAAATGTGTAGGTAATAAGGACTTATTATGTTGTTTACTAGAAGCTTATCATTGTAGAAGGAATATTGAATATGTTGAGAAAAAGTGGTTAAATTCTTGGTGAAAAAGGAAAAATAATTAAAATCAGTATTATAAGAAGGGAAAAAATTTTAAAATAAGAGAATTAAAATAAATTTTACTTTTTTCAATGACCTTCCACAGCTCTTAAAAGAAATTCTCAAATGAGAGAGAAGTGGGGTGGAAAGAATTAGAGGAGTGTTTTAAATAAGGTGTCGTGGGGGTATTTATAAGGACATGCGTAATGCTTGTAGCAGTTGATATGACATTTTTTGTAGCAGTTTGTTTCTTTGTAGCGGTTTATCACTTTGTAGCGGTTTTATGGTTTGAGTTTTTTTTAATATAAATTAAGATTTACAAGAACAAAATAAAAAAAAAGTAATCATTCTTCATCTCCATCCTTATAAAAAATTTGTTGAGAAAATGTTAATGTGGTATTACTTTATAGAAAAATTTGATTTAAATGATGTGAACTTATAAAAACGTATCGAACTATAAGTAAATTGTCATCGCAGTCAGGGAAGAAATTTTCAAAATTGGCGGGCTAGAATGGCTTACTCTTGTAGGCGATGTTATCTCTATCACCCATGTTGTAAAGGTCTAGAGGCTTTAAGTAAACCACTATGTTCCAATCCCTGTGCCTCTCATCCTCGACATAATAAATATAGTATGCCTCTGAGGCAAGAATATACGACTCATCATCTTCAGATTGACCAATATGAATTGGCCGGGAGAAATTTATCGATGTGATGCCTAAGTCGTCAGTTGTGAGTCCCCGGGAAGTAGTGGTATTTTCCCATAAACACTTGAACAACATCACGGTGAAACAACCTTAGTAATTTAGTTTGACGATATCAAGAAGCTTTCCATAGTAAATGATGTCTCTGAACTGCATGTTGGCGTCACTACTTGCATAACTCCATATCCTAAAGGTGCCATAAACACTTAAATTTTGAATTTGTAATCCTTGATCTTGTGAAACTGTGTAAAACTTGAAACCATTGACATTGTATGCTGTAAACCTTTTTGCATGGTCAAGAGGGTCAATTGTGAGAGGTCTGAAATCTAGTAAGTATGAGTAATGGTCATTTAGTATTCTATGTGCAAACCAGCTTAGGAATTCTCTATAGACCTTTTGGTCAATTTCAGAGGATGTTTGTGTTCGAATCCTGAGTTGATGCTTCACATAACTTCGTAATTCCCTACAATTAATCATAGGAAGACGATCATGAAATGTACGGATATATAGAGAATAACATATGGGTATACAATTCTTATTGAAGGAAGGGTTCAACTTGAGTGCAATTAATCAAGACATATCTATGTGCTTGCAACTTATTAGTTGTCGTTAGTTTGAAGTTCTCAGTTCGTCCAACTGGTTTTCCAACACGAAAGATTAACAACTCTTTTGATGTTGGCGTAAGTTCAAGATAATCGTCTTTACGAGGTGGTTGGTTGAAAGCTGTCCCAATGTCATCAAAGTACCTTGAACAGAAGTACAAGAGCTTATTCCCTATATAACATTTAGCTATAGAACCTTCAGACCATGCCTTATTCCATATGTAAGATTTTAATTTCCTAAGAAACCTACAAAATAAAGAAGGAAAAATGATACTAAATGCTGAAATGGGTGACTAGCAAACATATGAACTAATAATAACACACATATGTAAAATGAGTACCTCTCAATAGGATACATCTATCGATATTGAACTGGGCCAATGAGCTTTCTTTCATGAATAAGGTAGACTGTAAGGTAAACCATCACAGTGAAAAATGATGGAAGAAAGATCATCTCCAAATGACAAAACGTAAGAATGATTTTGAATAGCAGCTGATCAAAACCTTGAAACACAACTTTCAAAAGAAAGAACAAAGCTCCACCAAAAAAATGAACACATCAGGAGGAAGTGCATTCTTTGTAGGCAGCGGAAGTAACTGTTGCATAAGAACATGTAAGTCATGACTCTTAAGGCTAGCAACCTTTCGAGCCTGCATGTCAATACATCGTAAAGTATTGCTTGAATACTAATCATGAACTTTTATTTTCTTCAACGTCGCGAGGAAGACTTCATTGTTCAGTTTTGTGAGAGTAAACTTGTCCAGTTGAAATTCTGTCATGCTCATCTGACCACGTGTCTTCACGAACTCCTATGGCTCGTAAATCTTTTATCGCTTGAAGATGATCTTTTAACTTGCCAGGTTTGTTAAGCATTGTATATAACATATTATCGCATACATTTTTTTCAATGTGCATGACATCAAGACAGTGGTGAAATAAATTAGATTTCTAATATGGAAGAGTAAAGAAAATGCTTATCTTCCTCCATTGCTAAGGCACAGAAGCAAAAGTCTTGACCGTCTTTCGCCTTGCTTTTATTGCATTATCACTTTTTCTGAACCCGAATTCAACATTCTCAAGCTGCTATAAGATAGTTGCGCCGAATAAAGTTTGAGGTGGTTTTCTTTTTTCTTGTTTCCAATTGAAATGATTATGTTTCAATCTAAACTTGTGCTTTCCATCGAGAAACCTCACATACCCCATGAAGCACCACTTTCGAATGTGGGAAAGGCACATTGCATCAAAGTCAAAATTGCAAGATGGACACGCCGACCCAGTATGTACATTACACCCGGATAATGTTCCCAGGCCAAGAAAGTCACTAATCATCCATATCAAGGCTGCTCACAAGTTGAACAATGTCTTCTCATACATATCATATGTCACGATGCTGACATTCCAAAGGTCAAGCAATTCCTTAATAAGCAGTTAGAGATACACATCGATGTCATTACCCGGTGCTTTTTTTCTTAGAATGATCATAGACAAAATTAAGAGCTTTGTTTCATACACATCCAGGGGGTAAGTTATAAATAACTAAGACTACCGGCCAAATACTGTAACTTATGCTAAGGTTCCTAAATGGATTAAAACCATTAGTCGCCAAAAGCAAGCCAAACATTTATAGGGTCAGCCGCTAAAGATGAAAAGTCTTTATCAAACATTTTTCAAGCATATGCATCCCGAGGATGTCTTAATTTACCATCTTCATTCTTATCAACCTTATGCCACCTTATGTGCTCTGTTGTTTTGGACGACATAAACAATCTTTGTAACGTGACTTCAAAGGAAAGTACTTGAGAATCTTTGCAGGTTTGTTCTTTTGCTTTTTACCTTTATGAATTGTCTTATACCTCGATGTGTGATATCGCTTACAAGTCTCCCAGCTAGCATCATCTCCCTAAAACAAGATACAATCTTTGGGGCATGTATCGATTTTTTGGTAGTTCAAGCCCAGTCTGTTAATAATCTTCTTAGCCTCGTATAACATAGTGGGTATCTCTGCTTCAAGAAACGCATCTTGTAATAATTCCAGCAATATCGACATTCCCTTATCTGTGATTCCATACATGTACTTGATATGATATAACTTGATCAGGAAAGATTATTTAGAGTATTTTTGACAACCTGGTGATAAAGGTCAATCTGCTTCATCCATTAAGTTGAAAAATTCCTGAGCTACTTCATTGCTCAAGAACACAGGGTCTGAACCCTGTACTTCTTCATTGAAGTTGTTGTCTTGAAAACTAAATGAATCACACACAGCGTTATTAACAGGATCATCTTCATCTACTTGAACTCCTATTTGTGAACTTTAAGAAAGAGGATCATCATATCTCATACTGGCCTTTTCACCATAAACTCCCCAGAAGGTATAGTCTTCTGGGAAAGGCTTCATAAGTAAATGCTCCTTAACAACTTGTCGCGTATGCCACTTCTTAAACTTGCATTTCTGACACGAACATACAATCTTGCCATTACAGCTGGCTTGAGAGTATGCAAAATCCAAGTTGTTTAATCCATATAAATAAGCTGGAGAATTGTTTGGCAATTTGATCCATGACTTATCCATTTCTAGTGAAAAAATTTGACACAGACGATGAGTGAAAGAAGAATAATGAGTGCCTGGAAGCTTAAATTCAAATTCTCCAACGTTCAAACTTTTGTAGCGGTTAACCAAACAAAAATGCTACAAATAGTAAATATTTTGAAATTTGAATTTCAAATGGCGCCAACCATCATGCACATTTGTAGCGGTTCTTCTGACACAAACTGCTACAAAAGTACATGACCGTTGGCACCATTATGACATTCAAATTTCAAAAGGTTAACTATTTGTAGCGGTTAAGTGGACTAAACCGCTACAAATAGTGTGTGCTTTGTAGCGATTCTTTGTAGAAACCGTTACACATTTCATGGAAAGTTGTAGCAGTTTGTGTTAGTAAACTGCTATAAATAAGGTTCCCTCTTAAATTTAAATTTCAACGTGTTCACAATTTGTAGCGATTACTTTGAGAAACCGCTACTGCTACAAAGTGCAATTTTTTTTGCAAGTTGTTTGTTTATTTTGTTCTTCCAATTTTGTTTATTCATGTCTAATCAGAGGATTTTATCTCTTTATTTATTTAAACATTTACGGTGGTTTTTATTTTAATTCTTTTAAATTTTAACCATTTGAAAATTAATGATTTCAAATATGCAAACTATAATATTTAATTAAAATATAACTAACTAACTAAAATCAAATAATAATTAAAATAGTGCTGACATAAAAGAGTAAAACTTTCTCTATAATGCAAAAACTGTAACTAACTAAACTAACAGTTAGGAGCCTAATCATCAGGTCATCTCTCAGGGGTAAGAGGAGGAAGAGGAGGACAAGGCTGACTGGAGTCAAAAGCATCATCTTCGGTAGAAGGAAGAGGAGGTGGCTGGACGACGAACCTGGGGATGGGGGGACTTGTGGATACTTCTTGTTGGGAAACAATCGTGATGTCTAGCCACTGGGTCTACTGGGTGTAGTAGTAATCGGCCTGCACCTGAAAATGCCTGGCAACCTCCTCATGGATGTCCTGAATAGTCTCCTCCTTTGGCCTTCTAGAGCCTGAGGTCCATGCTCTAGAGGTGCCATCCTCAGAGGCGTTGCTTTTACCGTAGACCATGCTAGCTCTAACACCTAACCTCATACCCCTAACGCGTCCAAGGTGCTCAACTGGTCCGAGACTAGCTTTAAACGGGCGTAATGGGATCCACAGACCCCTGTGACTCCTGGGTTTAGGTTTCCCGCAACTTAGCTTGAGATTGTTGAATATGCTCCTGCAATTTTATGAAACAAGTTGTTGTTGTTGTTATTGTTATTGTTATTATTATTAACAATAAATAAAACAATAAATTTTCTTACAATAGCCTCCTTTTCCTACTGAGACGTCGAAGTCCTGTCCTAGTGCCTATGTGTGACTTTGAATAACTCTGTAGTCCGTCTAGCGATTCTCCTGCTGAGCCTTCCTCTCTTGAAACGATAAAAACATTAAAATAGTATTATAAACATTTAATTGAAATTAAATTAGTAATATTAACTGAAATTGTAAAAAATTACCAATTCACTGTAAGTCATAGTAAATGTCTTCGATCCAGCTATGTAGTAGATACTCTGCTGCCCTCAGCTCCTCGTGTTTTTCTGAGAAAGAGCCTACAAAAAAACACTTTGAAATTACAGGAAAAATTAAACAAGTAATAATTATTAAAAAACATTAAAACAACAAAAATTACTTAAATCATAGTTATTTAAAAAAATATATGTCCTTTTGAGCTCCTCCTGTACTGGACAAACTCGCCTAGACATTAGGTGGGACGTCGTCTGAGACGTTCTCGATAAGTTACTACAGAGGAATTGTCCCATCCTTATTCATGATGTGGAAGAGATGATTCCTCTTTTTCTTCCAATCGTTGCCCATCTTCATCAACGTGTACCTCTTCCTGTTGCCCCGGACGGTAAACCTATCCTGTAATACAATTAAATAAAAAATTATTAAATACAATTATTTAAAATTTATAAAATTAATAAATAATATTTAAATACAATTAATTAAAAATTAAATCATTTAATATAATTAAATGCAATTAATTACCTTCACCACCTCGTTCCACGCCAGATCCTTCGGCCCCTCTGGAACATTCTTCCACGTCCTAAAGTGAATAGGGAACCGCATCTAATTCGAGCCCAGCTCATTCAGGTAGCGGTTGAACAAGTGACCCTATTGTCGATGGGCTAGTTCGTTGCCTCATTCCACAAAACAACAACTCATAGTGTCCGATCCAGGTTATTCATATCGGCCACGTCCATCCTCCTCATGGAAATGTTCCCCTGATCATCTGCATAATTTACCACATATGTCAGTTAAATTTAAATTCACATTTAATAGGTCATATTTAAATATTTAATTTATAAAATAAAAAAAATTACATTTACCTTGGACCTGCACCTCAAACCCAGTCGACCGGGAAGATGACCGTCATAGGTTGTTCTGGTCCCGCACCTCCTCCTCATCCGAGAACCACTCCAGGTCACTAATCAGAATCTGGATGTTGAAATCCTTGTTCTCATTGTAGTCGCTCAGACTCATATTAGCTCCCTCTCCCTAAACAGCAAGAGGCGCCTGTGGTGTAGTCGGCTCCTGTGGGGCTGTCTGTTATAGTTGTAGTGAGGCTAGCTCCTGTGGTTGCTGTAGGGCCATCTGTTGTGGCGTGGTCGCCCTCCTTCCACGCTGCCCCCTTCTCTGTTACTATCACCCCGCAGAAGCAGTCTAGGGGAAGCTCAGCCTCCTTCCCCTTCCCCTTTCCCCTTGTCTCTTCCTAAAGCCAATATAAACTGCAAAATATGAAAAATAAAAAAAATTAGTTACATTTATATAAAAAAAATATAATAATAATAATAAAAAATGGAAATAAAATATGTAACTTTAGTACCTATGTGAAATGCTGCAGCACAACTCCCACAGAGATGTTAGAAAACTCAGATCTAAAAGAAAACTCTTAGAGAGACGTCAGAAAATAAAATGGCAAAACAAGACAAGTGAAGGGTCGCTGGGTTTAAATAGCGCTGCATTTTGTTACTGTTATTGACAAAGTCTGAAACCCTACCTCAGGCAACAGAACACTTTGTAGCTGTTACAAATAACAGCTACAAATATATAGACCCTTGACATTCTGTAGCGGTTGTACACAAAAACCGCTACAAATATCTGTTCACATTTGTATCGGTTACACGGAACCGCTACAAGGAGCATTCCGTAGCATTTTATTTCAACATAATCGTTACAAACTAACTGCCACAAATGTGGCGCCTTCCTCACGCCTATTGGCGCTAAGATGGCGACACATTTGTGACGATTTCTAGTAAATAATCGCTACAAATAAGCCGTTGCAAGTTATGGCGGGAAATTGATGTCAAATTTGTAGCAATTTATGTTGGTTAACCACTACAAAAATCGTTGGCTTTCCAATGCGCCACTTGGCAAGAGGCTTACCACTTTAAATTGGTAGCGGTTTATGTCAAAACAGCTGCAAATAATGCTATTGGTAGCAGTTAAATATAACCACTACAAATACACCACTACGAAACATCTTTTTTTTTTATTGAGAATTCGATGTTAGCATAATTAATTCACCAAACTAAGTTGACTATTTGGGATGAAGCGCCAATGGTCCAGAAGTTATGCATTGAAGCCTTTGATAGGATGATGGAGGATATTATGCAATGTAACTTACCGTTTGGTCGAAATTGTTTTGATGGGTGGTGATTTCCATCAGATTCTTCCAGTTATTCCTAAGATTTCCATCAATTATTATAGATGCATGTATAAACTCATCATATCTTTAGGACACTTGCAAAGCATTCACATTGAAAGAGAACATATGTCTCTGATCTTCATCAAATGAAGATTGTGTTGAATTGCAAAAGTTTTCTTAATGGATATGATAAGCAAAATATTTGCATATTTATTTTCCCTTATATGATGATTTTGTGGACTATATTTGAGCTGAATGTAATCAATTTGGGTGTAATTAATAAATAAATAATGATTTTCTTGCAACTATGGATAGTACCACATTAAGAAGAATTAAAGAAGGCATTTAAGGGGGAAGTTACCATTCATGCGGTACTATTAACTGTGCAATGTTCATGTTTGGTACTATTTTTAGAATACTGTAGCGACTGTAGCAGGGGTACTGTAGCGGTCTGTGTGTGTAGACGTGGGGCAGTTCGGTGCGGTTCCTGTAGCAGTCGGTTCACTGTAGCAAAATCACTGTAGCACCCGAATTGTTCCCTATAAATAGAGGTCCTTGGCATCCTAAAATGAAGAGGAAGAGGAGGAAGGAAGAGAGAGAGAGAGCTTCTATTTTAGAGAGAGAGTTGTTATTTTTAGAATTTATTTCTTGCATTTTTTTTACTTCTTGCATGCCTCATACATGGATGATTTTACCTTCTATATGGAAGGTCTAGGTAGTCCTCCTTTATGGATGGTATAGGTTGCCACCTACATGGAAGGTTTTACCTCTTATATGGTAGGCTAGAGTTTCCATTTTCATGCATGTTGTAGTTATATTTTTATGTTTTTGTAATTAATTTTTATGCAATATTTATTATGTTTGTAATTTATTTTGGCTTTGTTTTTAATTTTATCATGAGCTAAAGTTTCCTTTTTCCTAGGGTGATGACGTAGCTTACTAATGAAGAATTGAATCTTAACTTATTAAATCTAGTTTTAATTTTTCCTTCATGATTGAGTTTTAATTATTGTTCTTACTGCTTTCAATTGACTGGCCACCTTTTGAATGATTTTAATATATATGTTGAGACCGGAAAGAGATACATGTGTGTGGATCCTATAATTAAAACCATAATTTGTATATGAAATAGGAATATATTCATATGGGTTGTGTAGTCTTAAATGAGTTCCATAAATCTTAATGCATGATTAATTGCTTAAATTCATATAGGAATATATTGGGTTAGCAATTAATTATAGAATTACTTGACTTTGGAAGAGGCTAGTAATTAAATTAGGGAAACTCGACTATCAATCATGTAGAATAAATTGGACTAGAATAGATAATTGATTCAATCCAGAATTTGTTAAGTGAAATCTAATCCCTAGGGCTTTTTATCATATTTGTCTTCATATCACTTGTATTCATATTTCATCATTTTTATCTTGCAATCTCAATCACAACTAATCGACTGACTAAATAGAATTAAAATTACCAATTTTGGTACTTAGTGATCAATCCTCGTAGGAACGATACTCTACTCACTTCTATATTACTTGATTACGATAGTGTATACTTGCACTTTCTAAATACATCATCCTACACTCGTAACAGGATACTTGACCTTGGTGATGGAAAGCTTGGGATGCCCCATGATGGCATTGTAAAGATTGACATCCCTTTGTCGTTGTTGGTTAAAAGTAAGGGAGATCCAATCAAAGCAATTGTGGGTGCTACTGTTAACATCATGAAATTCCTGTCAAAGTGGCATATTTACCTTTAGTTTTGCATACATTTTAGGTAAATTCATAGATAATAGATGATAAATGTGCAAAAGTAATGTGCCCAGGGGTATTGATGATAAAAAGGTGTAATTTCTCTGTTTAAGCCCCATAATTGTATTAAAATCACATCAACACTGTTTTTATAGATTTCATTGTGTTGATCGGTTAATATTGGAGCCACAAAGGAGTCATTGGAGGCATCAAAGGATGATCAAGAAGTGGGAATGGAGCTAAGGAAGTCAAAGCACCATGGAAGAATCAGAAAAGGATGAAGAAGGCCAAAAAGCTTCATATGGAAGCTTGGCCGCGGCCAAAGTTGTGCCATAAACTTTTTGGCCACGGCCAACATTCCTTGGCCGCAGCCAAACATCTTCCAGAAAGATTTTGGTCGCGGCCAACACCCAAAAATAGCAGCTACGTGTTTTGATTCAGAACGGATTTTTAGGGCATATAAATACCAAAACCTTGAAGCAAAGACTCATTCTGGACTTGGGAGGCGCTGTGGAGGTAATGCTCTGCTAGGGTTTGGAGCTTGGAGGTGGAGATTGGGCTAGATGTTGAAGATTTGAAGAGATTTGAGCTTCTCCACTTGGTTTTTCCTCTCCTTCTGCTGTCTTTCCCTTTTGTTCTGTTTTGTAACTGATTTATGCCATGTTTCTTCTGGGTTTTATAAACATGTATAGCTAGAGTTTTATTGTTTGGATTGTTTAGAACCCTTGTATGGATTAAGTACTTATTTCCCCTTTATATTTATGATGAATGATTGGTTTATGTTGATTTCACTCTATTCTTAATGCTCCTTGTTGATTGATCACCAATGAGGTTGCTGGGTTCACTTGGTTGATGCCTGAGAGAGCTAGATTGAGTGTAGAATGTGAGTTTAATCGTGTGGGAACTTAAAATCTGGGGGATGGATGGATGGTTTTGTTGATGAGGTAGAGATACACTCATTGACCTCACATAGCCACATAGGTTCTGCAATGTAGGCTGGGTTTAATTCTTCAATTAAGAGATTAATGAACTAATTAAGCTAAACACATGTTTGGAGACTTGAGAGAGCACTTATGGGTAAATTAGTTACCTTGGTTAGCATAATCCATCCTTGAGAGCTCATATCGTGGGGATTTGAATGAGTACCTATTAAATGCAAGGGGGATAAAAAATCCTAACTTCCACTGCATTATCCTTTCTAGTCAATGAATCACTTGTTTATATTTTATTTTTAGTTTATAATTCTGTCTTTCCTCCACCGTGATAATTGTCTAACTCGAATTAGGCGAAAGTGCCATAATCTCTACTTAACCGGGTTTTGGAACCAAATCCTCGTAGGAACGATACTTTACTCATCACTTTATTACTTGACGTGACCGGTGCACTTGTGGACCAGCGGACAAGTTTTTGGCGACTTACCCTAATTTGGAAGAGAATCTAATGAAGAGTAGTTATTTCAATGAAAGGACTATTTTGGCTCCAACTATTAAGAGCATTGATAAGATTAATGAGTACACGTGTTCTAAGTTAAAGGGGCAAGTTGTGGACTACCTTAGGTGTGATACAATAATGCATGTCATGCCAAGACAATGACATCCTTAAGGATCTATATACTCTAGAGTTGTTAAATACTATTAAGCGCTCCGGATTGCCACCGCATAGATTAACTCTAAAGGTTATTTATCCTATATTAATCATCAGGAATATTGATCAAGCTGCAGGTTTATGGAATGGTACTCGGTTACATGTTACTAAACTTGGTAGATCTGCTATTAAAGTTGTTACGTTAAATGGTTCGCATGCCCTAATAAAAACGTGTTAATACATAGGATGGATCTCAATCCATCCGATACTAGGTTTCATTTCAAATGAAGCAATTTCATTTGCAATGACCATTAACAAAAGTCAAGAACAATTGTTAGGTTACATTGGATTATTTTTTGGAAAATCCTTTTTTTAGTCATGGTCATCTTTATGTCACTTTTTTAAGAGTGAAGAGTAGGGGAGGTATGAGGATTGTGTTAGATAAAGGTAGTAACTAAGGCAAACCAATGACAACTAATGTTGTATATAAAGAGGTGTTTCATAACCTTAATGGTTGAACGGGTTGAGAGTTGTGTTTCTGTCCTAACATATGGAGTTGTGTTCAGTTTGGAGGAATGGTTTATTGTGTAATGTGTTTCTATAGATGATGCAAATTTATTTAGGTGGATGTGTTTTCAAGATATGGTGTTGTTCTCATTTTTACATCCATGAGATATAATTTTCTCAATCTTTATTCATACTATCCAGTACAATACAAACATGGAATAATCAGGTGACCGGGGTGCACCTATAATAATCATCATGATAATTCAAATTGCATGCTTATGCATTAAGATACGGTCGCATATAGCAATGAAGGGCAAGTGACCTACTTGTTGGAAGAATCTCTTAATTGCTTGCAATATTATATTGTTGGAAGAATCTCTTAATTGTTAAGTCGGATCATGTTTTTTGTTACTTGTATTGGATACAATATATGATCATATAACTCTTTTTGTGGGCTTCATACGTTAAGCTGTCATATTAGGTTGGTTTTCATTGCAAAATCCATATACATTTTTCATCTTATTCAAAAATGTTAAATGATGGTAAAATCTTGGATTTTGAGGGAAGCAATTAGGTAGAGTTTGTTTGTAAATCGAGATAAAACTCATCTCACATAGTTATATCGTATATCATAAATCATGATTGAAAAGCTGTTTTTGAAGACTCCAATCACTATTCCAAATAAGGACTTATGTTATCACTTATGAAAGGCTTATAAGTGCTTATGCATATAAGTCGAGACAACACTCCTCTTACATATTTATCTCGTATACAGTAAATCACGATAGAAAAGTTGTTTTTGAAGACTCCAATCATTGTTCCAAATGAGCAAGTAGCTTTACATTAATTATGCGATAGAACCATTCAGACATTGTCATTTCGGATTTTGAATTGGACTCTATATATTTATGCTTAGTGGTTAGCCATATGTTTTTATTCTTATATTGCTTTGTCCCATAAGGCGTTATTTATTCATTTTACAGTGTTAGAAAGGTTAAAGAAATGGAGGTTAAGGAAGGTCTCGATCTTAGCATGCTTCATGAAGGTCGGTGCCATTAGTTAGTTTTTCTAACAGTTGGTTGTAAATTTAGTAGGTTTAAGGTGTGATATACTCTCCCTATTTAATGAACCCGTCTATAAGCTGACATCAATAGATGTTATCATCTTCGAATTATGATTGTGTAAACAACTTTTTATACCTTACGTGAATATGAACTTATGCCTTTAATTTTCATGGATAGTATAATCAGATATTGCTACAATTAAGTACTACTCAACATATAGACCTTTTCGCCTCAAGGTTGGTTGAAGGTTATGTGTATAAGATTTCCTGTTTCAAGGTCAAGTCTGGAGGGATGGGGATGTGATCAAAGGGGAAGCCCATCCACACTATACTTATGAGACTTCCTAATATGGGACTTATAACATAGTCACTCCCTTTAAGAGCTGACGTCCTCGGCGGCTTCACACCACGGCACTTCACTAGGCCTCTTGCCAATCAGAACCCTCCGTGGGTAGCCCTTTTTGTGAACATCAGGCTATTAATTAAAGCACCAATGTGATGATCACAATCCCTAAAGGGAGAACCTATCCTAAAAGACTAGCATATTAGGAGGAAGAGCCTCTTGATTTATAAACCACAGGGCACAAGTCATTGGGAGAACCACACCCCAAAAGCTAGCTGTTGAAGTTGGGGAATCCAAAGCCTTATAAGGCCTTTCTTTCAAGGAAACCCACCCGATATGTGAATCATTACAATGCACCCCCCTCAAGAGCTAACGTCCCGATGGCTCCACTCTACGGTGCTTCACTTAGCTACTTGTTGGTCACCCTCTCCAGTTAAAACCCTTCGTAGGTAGCCCTCTCCGATCGGTCGATCAAGATGACATCCCAACGACTCCACTCTACGACACTTTACTCGGCGCTTCAATGAACTGTCCATTAGTTAGCCCCTCCAGTCAGAACCTTCTATAGGTAGCCCTTCCGATTGGTCGTCTCTAAATGAAAGCACCAATGTAATGACCACAAGCCCAAAGGGAGAGCCCATTCCAAAAGACTAGCCTATTAGGAGGGAGAGCCCATTGACTTATAAACTACACTACATTTGTGAGGCTTCTCGATATTGGACTCATAATAAGGATTTAAAAGTGAGTATCATATTTCTTTTAAGAATGATACTGAATTGGTAAAAGCTGAGAAAGTTTTTCCCCGTTCATGCACTACTACAGGATATAGATTCTACTACCTCAAAGGATGTTCGTTTTTAAAAAGGAAAAATAAAATAAAGTTGGTGAAATTTTTATAATTCTGGGTGAGAACTAGGTACCTTTAGGCATCCCAAATTCATAAAGGAACGCTTAAAGTGTGATTTTAGACGTCCCAAAAAAAAGGGACACTAAAAGCATAAAACTAATTTACTTTAGGCATCCCAAATTTAAAAAAGTACGTCTAAAGGTAAGACATGTCAGTTAAACTGATATCACTCCTTCCAAAGTCATGCCTACCCCACAAGCTAGCTTCCTCTATTCAAAAATCTCATTCTCTCTTAAAGTTGATCCTTCCACTATCACTCTCTTGAAGCTCCTTCTTCCACCATCACTCTCTCTCACTCCCTCTTACTACCGTCACTCTCTCTTGAAGGTCCTCCTCCTCTCTCTCCACCACCATCCTCTGTTGTCCTCCTCTCTCCTTCTCTACTGTTGAAGCTCGTCGCTATTGTCCCTCCTCGATCTTTGATGCCGTTGGTTCCTCCTCCCTCCCTCTCCCGTCGTTGGCCTCCCTCTCCCACTGTCGCCAAAAGGTATGATTAATTATTTTTATTTTTTATGGACTAAGTTCTAAACTGGGATTATTATAGATACATTTTGTTGGTTTTGGCATTTAGATTTTTTATTCGTTATAGATACATTTTGATTTATCATCCTTCACCAATATTAATCTATTTTGGATTTTGAGTTTCCCTTCTGGCATTTTGTGATAAATTGATGAGAACTGATAAATTTATTTTTATTAGTTAGTAGTTTTGTAGACAACATTTTGACACTTTGTGATAATTATTATATTGTACATTGTATTAGTAGGAGTCAACACTTTAATTAGCTAGTACTAGATATTTCCTTACTATTTGTAAGGACATTTTGGTTTATGAAGAATTGTTTGATCCTGTTTCTGTAAGTTTTAATTGCTGAATTGTGAAAAATATAAACAATTTTTTTTAAAAAAAACAAAACCTTTAGACATCCTTTTTTTTAAAAAAAGGACATCTAAACCCACTTACGGAGTCCCTTTTTCAAAAAAGGACATCGTAAGTGGGTCACCTACAAAGTCCATTTTTTAAAAAAGGGATGTCGTAATTCACTTAAGGCATCCATTTTTATGACATTCCTTTTTTAAAAAAAAAGGACTCCGTAAGAGGGTTTAGACATCCCCTATTTTCAAATGTTAAAAGAGCTAAAAAAAGGACGTTAAAACTGTTTTCTGTAGTAGTAATGCTTTCAGCCTACCCGAGTGGCAACACTTGCAAGGTACATCCCATATGATTTTCAGTTCTATGGTGAGTTATGATGATGTTGGTTAATTTTTTTATATGGCTTTCTAAAATCCTGAACTTTGGTATATCCTCAAAGGGTCGTTGCTGTATATAACAAGCAGTTGACTGTAGTGCTAACTGATGAGTTGGTAGAAGGATGCGGGTATGATTTTTTGCTTCAGTCGGGTCCTAACATTAACTCTATTTATATCACGCTTAAAGGTTTCTGTGTACATTTCAATTTGTGTAGAATCGATAGAGATATTACTGTTCAGCTGTATGACGAATGCGCTGGGACAACTCTTGCTATATATATTGTAGATGTACCTATAAGTGTATGGACCTTTGTTATTGATTTTGCATATGTTGGCTGCCTAGTCCTACGCTCAGATGTTAACGTATGGGATGCTCTGGGCAGTCAAACGTTTTTATAAATGTGATTTGTATGGGCATTCACACGCTCAGATATGAAATAATGGGGTGTTTTGCTTACTTAAATGTCTTTATAAATGTGATTTCCTCGAAATATGTTGTCTTTTCGTATTTGAAGCATATGTTTTTAAAAAAAAAAAATCAAGTGAAATGTTTATTTCGTCATTTTTGCCCGCTGAGCAGAATAAAAAGTAAGATAAATCTTGTGAGTAAATTTTTTAAGGCATTCCATTGCACGAGCAACTCCATGACAATCATTCTGTTTTTTATTTATCTGCTATAGATTTAAACCAGTAGCCCAGTTACAATGTCCATACAAAGAAACGAAGGGAAAATTGATCAAAAAAGGAATTGTCCGACAAATAAGGTCCGATCCTCATCGGAAATAATACTTGTTCCATGGCGTTTCCCCTTCGTAGTTGGTCAATTACAATCTGATGATATTATTATTATTATTATTTTTTGGTGAACTACGATCTGAAGATATTATAGCAACTACAGACAGGCCCGAGCAATAATTACAAGTAGTTCAACAGTTTATCATAATATTCGTGGGCTTTATTCGGTAACTGTTGCCCAGTTTGACTTTATGTTTGTGTCTGGGCTTATAGGAGTTGAAGCTTTGTTTGTTGCAAGGACTTTTGTTTTGTTTTGTTTTTTTTTAATTGTGTGACTATTTTTGCTGACATCGTTTTTGCAATGGTGAGTCTAGATTGATTTAAAATCTTTTGATTCGTTGTTGCTCTAATGTTTTCATGATCTCTCTATGTGGGAATGGAGCTCTTTTGTATTTTTTCTTTAGTGATTAGTTATTTCAATGCATAGATATATGTAATTGGTAAATGTTATATATTTTTGAAAGATATTTATCCTATTTGTAATTAGTCCAGCTAATGATGCGTGGGGTCGTATATGCTTGTTAACTTAAAAGTTAGTAATAGAAGTAGTAGGAATAATAATAATAATAATTTCTCTTTTCCATACAAAAGCAAAAGACTCTATCAGCTCTACTTTGTGGAGTTGTCGCTGTTATTGCATTTAAGATGCGATGACTCTAGAAGATCAAGTACTTTATTGATTTTATGTTCTTGTCCTCCCTTTAGATCCCACTTCTTCACCATTAGCTGGGTAACCCATGGGCAAGTAGTGTCTAATTCTCCTGATCTTGTCATATTTAAAAGTCATGAAAATAAGGATTTTTATAATCTTATTTATAAATCTACATCATTAAATTTTTTATATGAATGTACAATTTTATCATTAATTTATTATCATATAGACTTTATTCTCATAGAATAAAGTTAAAAAGTTGTTGAATTTTAAAACAAAGTACTCAATCTTATCCACAATAGAGGGCATTTCAACTATATCAAGTGAAACAAAAAATTATGGTTAAGTCATTTAATATATCCTAAAATATAATTTTTTTTCCACTTTTACCCTTCTTGAGAAATGTGTTTAATTGCATTGCGAATGTTATTTGAGAGAGGAGGGGATATAATGATTAATAAATAGGCAAAGTTGAAAAGTGAGTATTAATCATAGGACAAAACAAGAAAAAGAGCATTAATTAAATTAGATGTGACTTATATTATGAACTATGCTTTCCTTCTATGAGTGCCCTTTATTGTGGACAGGAGGAATTAAATAAGGTTTAATATTTTTCTTAATTTTAATAAATTATATTAGAAGTGATATATAAATAAAACCACACAAGTATTTATTTCAACTTTTTTTTTTCCAGCCAAATGAAAGAATACTTAAAAAAGTGACAAGAACCACTATTTAACTTACAAATATTAATTTACCACTTAGAAATGTCATAATCATTTTAAAGTTCTAATAGACAACTGTTTATAGAGAAATTATCACAATATTTTTAATTTAAAAAAATAAAATGACAACAACAGGGGCTTAATTTTAACAAGTAACAATTTTAGCTTGTCAAAGCTTATGAAATGACAACAATAACTAAAACAATAACAATTAATTTCGACAAACTTTTCTTTACTGAATATCATCGATCAAGAACAGTTAAACAAATAATGACATTAACTAATTAAATGACATCCAACTAATACAATGATAACTAATTTTATAAAGAGCAGTTAGATCATTAATTTTTTTTTAAAAACCTTCATTCTAGACTACTAGTCTCTAGAGATTGTTTTTTTTTTAAAAGTAAAATAGTCTCTGGAGATTTTATAAGAACTATTTTGAGAGAACACCTAGTGACTGTTTGGATTAGCGGTGGAGAAGTGCTTTTTTTTTCTAATATGACTTTTATAGAAGTCAGATTGAAAAAAAAGTCACATTGTAAATTTGATTTGTATTTGAATTAGTGGTGGAAGAAGTGACTTTGTTTTTTTTAAACCCAGTGAAAAAAAAAAGTCAGAAACTACTTCAATGAACTTTTAGAAAAAACAGCTTTTTTTTAAGCCCAATAAATACTACCGTATTTTCAAATAGGTCTGCAGATATCAGATAAATTTTTACTTTCCAAATAAACTTTTTTTTTCTTCCTAATAGGTTCCCAAAGAAAACACTTGGAGATTCCCGTATTTCTATGGTCCCCTGTGCCTCTTTGCCTCTCAGTGAGCAATTCAAACCATGCATGCCCTCATTGGGCTGGTACCTCTTTCTCCCAAAGTATTAGAAGAATCCCAAAAGAAACATGCATCCCTTTTCTTTTTTTCTTTTTTCTTTTTTTTTTTGAGCTTGTGACCATGAATTCTGTTTACCTTTGGATAGACCGCGTGTTGCAAAAAAAAAAAAAAAATGTTTCTATAAAATTTTTAAAATTTTTTTTATACCTATAAAATATACTCATCTAATTTTATTTATAAGGAAGAAAAAAAAAGTTTATTATGGTCCTATTTATAAGTCATATCATTAAATTTTCATTTGAATGTATATAATTTTATCCTTAACTTATTATTATTGTGTTGACTTTATTTTCATAAAAAAGTTGAAAAGTTATTTTTCTCTCTGTTCTGTTTTATAAGAAACAACAGTCTCATATACCATATTCCAATTTATAAGAAACATTCAAAAAATATCTTAATTTTTGTTTGTTATATTATCATTTTCCCCTATTTAATTATCCATATTTTTTATACTCTCTCTACCACATATTCTCTATATTCTACAACCATATTTATTACTCCTACAATATTAATTTTTTATTTTCTCTCTTCTACAATCCTCTTTATTATAATACTGAAATTTTTTTATTCCCCATATCCTCATAAATAAGGGTATTTTGTTAAAATGGTTAAAACTTTTACATATTTATTGTCCTTAACTATTACTTTGATCTATGTTATTCAGGTAAATGTTCCTTACAAAAAAGAATGGAGGGAATAAATTTTAAGGCAAAGTTATTAAGGCTTGAGGTTTTCTTTTTATCAAGTAAAACATGTTAAAAATAACTTGTAAATAGTACTCCCTCCATCCCTATGTATAAAAGTTTTTTTTAATGGGCTTGTCTTTAAATATAATATTCTTTTTGAGTTTGTCTAAATAATAAATGCAGTTTTTCTCATTTTGCTCTCAATTAATTATTATATTATATACATTCTCTTTCATCCTTTTCTCATTATTACTCTCTCTCACCCATTCATAATTTGGAGACATTTTTGGGGAAAAATTAAATTTTTTACATAATTATTATATTTAACTATTTTTAACTTTTTTTTTAATTTTATGATTCAATTGAAATGCTCTTATATATAAAAATGGAGGAGTATCATACGAGCATCATCATCACCCAATGAAACCATGTCAAAAAAAGAAACGAGTTAGGCTGTACGTGCAATGACATTCACATGAGTATCTACAGAAAAAAAAAAAAAAAACCCTTCACCTGATGATAATGATGCTATCTATTTATATTGTTAATTTTAAAACGTTTCATGAGGTAATTATGTTCATATAAACATTAAACATGATAATGTTTTTATACATTTTTCCTATCGAACATTATGAACATGTGCGGAGTGACTCGAGTACTCCCATTCGATCACATTATATATTTTTTTTTTCTATTTCTCCATTTATTTTCTAATATCAAACATATGTTTGCCAAAATTTAAAACTTAATGAGGGCACCAAACCTACTGAGTACGGTGCCAGGAAAAATGAAAGTGACAAAACCAAGTTATAGTAAATCGTAATAAGTGTTAATGTCGGAGCGTCTTTTACACAAAAAATGAGATGTTGACGAGTCATTGAGTCGTATATGGATTCTCGTCCTTTTTATTTATATTCATTTATTTCTCTCCATCTAAACCCCCATAGGCTTCAGGTATATTGATAAGCTTTTATGTATAGTACTAATAATATAGAAAAATGTTCTGGCAAAAATATAATTTAAAAAAATGATTTGACATATGTACTGCATGCCTCAATTTAATTTGCTTTAATTATAGCCACCTTTTTGCTATCATAAAAACCTATCTTTGGTCCAGCATATTGAAAAGGTTGTACTATTAAAATCTCTTATTAAATCAAGAAAAAATCAAGTTAATATTAATTATATTAACTAATTTATTCCTAACCATATTAAATCATTAAGTATTCTTGTAATTTATGTGTATATATGTGTATTTGAAAGATTCAATTTATTACGCCAACATCTGTGTTTAAAAAAATTAAAAAATTAGTCAATGTTATTATATGATAACAAAAGTATAAAACATATGTATGAAAAATAAATTTTTTCTATATAAACATCCAAATGATTTTAAAATAAAAGTCATGTTAAAAAGATCCAAAATATGTAATTTAGTTGTCAAACAACAGTTGAAAATAGATAAAAATAGAATCTTAAAAAAATAATAGAATAAATTATTAATGGGAGAATTGCTACAAAACACCTTGCAAGCAAATTAATTGCTCATTGCTACTATTGCACATGGTGGGTGGTATGTTCGACGGATGATATTTTGCACACAAGGGATGGTGTTTGCACTTTCGTAGGGATGCTTTTTGCACATGTGGATGCTGATTGCACATTATGTATGCTTGCTTGTACATTGGTACCATTTAGCAATTAATTTGCTTAAAATGTATTTTTTAACCATTTTCCCATTATTAATTTGTGTAACATAATTTTTTTTAAAAAAAATATATTTATATTTTGAAATAAAATAATTTTTATAATGAAACATCATTTTTTTATTAGGAAAATGGGTAAAAATGCCCATATGCTTTTCAGAAAAGGGCACCCAGCACCAAATTCTTTTACTGGGAATATAAATACCCATCAAAATTTAAAAAAAGAGCTAAAATACTTATTCATCTGCCACATCATCATTTTTTTGGGGAAAATAACCATTTTGACTTACAATTTTGTGAAATTTTACAATTTACCCTTAACAATTGTGTGACACTTTTAAATTAGCAAATGATCTCCAAAAATTCTGAAATTTTTTAGAATAAAATTAGACATGATAAAATTTAATTTAATAGGTCAAATGGAATTTTATTTGATCAAAATGACCATTTTGCCCTTACAATTTTCGCAATACTTGAAAAATTGGCTGATTTGACACCAAACTTTAAAAATTCATATCTAATTGTATAGATATTCAATTGGAGTGGTTCTAAAGCCTATGTGACCCTTATTAAGTATATTTTTATGAAAAATATAAATTTTAGCCAATAGGAACCTCAAAATTCCCAGAATTTTTATTTTTGAAGTCTGCTCCAGAAAAATGTTAAATTCGCTGAGCAAAATTCAAAAATTCATTTCTCCTTATTAAATTCGCTGGGCACAAGTTGAAGTTATTATCAATGTAATTTCCTGTTGAGGCAGTCAGATTGTGTTACACTTTTAAATTAGTAAATGACCTCAAAAAAACTGGAAATTTTTCAGAATAAAAGTAGAAATGATAAGCTTTAATTTAATATGACATATAGAATTTTTGGAGTTGTATACAAGAAGAAATGGATTTTTGAATTTTGCCCAGCGAATTTAACATTTTTCTGGAGCAGACTTCAAAAATAAAAATTTTGAGAATTTTGAGGTTCCTATTGGCTAAAATTTATATTTTTCCATAAACCTATACTTAATAAGGGTCACATAGGCTTTGGAACCACCCCAATTAGATATCTATACAATTAGATATGAATTTTTAAAGTTTGGTGATAAATCTGCCAATTTTTCAAGTATTGCGAAAATAGTAAGGGCAAAATGGTCATTTTGACCAAATAAAATTCCATTTGACCTATAAAATTAAAACTTATCATGTCTACTTTTATTCTAAAAAATTTTAGAATTTTTGGAGGTCATTTACTAATTTAAGTGTCACACACAGGGTTATTAAACCCGGACCGGACCGGCCTGGAAACCGACGACCTGGGCAGGAAACCGGTCTGGTCCGGGTAGTGAACCGGTCTTTTTTAAAAAAATTTTCTTTATCATTTCATATTAATAAGCCTAAAATCTTCATTTTCTCATCGGTTTGGTCCCGGGTTAACTCCGGTTTGACTCACTGACCCTTAACCCAGTACCCCGACCGGTTCTGGTTTAATAACCTACTCACACAATTGCTAAGGATCAAATTGTAAAATTTCACAAATTTGTAGGGCAAAATTGTTATTTTCCCCAAAAAAATGATGATGTGGCAGATGGATAGGTATTTTAGCTCTCTTTTTAAATGTTAATGGGCATTTATGCTCCCAGTAAAAAAATTTAGTGCTAAGTGCCTTTTTTCTGAAAAACATATAAGCATTTTTGTCCCTTTGCCCTTTTTTATTTTTAAAATAACTTTTATATTTAAACTGAAAAATATAGAGGGGAAATACTTAATTTTACGCCATTAAGGATGTTATTTTGTATTTTGTTAATAAGAACAAAATTTAAGGAAGTTAGATTTCAATGGTTTACGCGGCTCAGAACATACCCCAAAATTTAAAGAAGTACTCTCAGATCACTTACTATAGTTTACAATATTTAAACAAGGGAGCTAATGAGTTATGAACCCATCTTTTATTATGATGGATGAATCTTTATGAGCAACAACGTTCAATTTTGTGATAACATACAGTACATTTCCTCACCTGCTTCCTGTTTTTTTCGGGGCCAAACTCACTTGCTTCTTTAATTTTAATTAATTTGCTTCATACATATGGATACTCCTGCTTTCACTCTATCTCTTCAGCATTTTACCACCGGAGAATATATTCAATCTCCCCACTTGCTTCCTTTTTCATTAACAGTTTCATAGCTCCCTCGTTCTCGTGTTTCATGGCATTTCCCAGAAATTAAAAATGGTGAAGTCATCGTCGTGGTGCGAGGAACAAGTAGGGTTAAAGAAAGGACCATGGACTCCAGAAGAAGACCAGAAGCTCATGTCTTACATTCAACTACACGGCCATGGAATCTGGTCTTCCTTGCCTGCTAAAGCTGGTAATGATAATTACTCTACTATACCCCTTGTTCCACACATGTATACTGCTCATAAATCTGTTTCAAAAACCACCTCGTAAATTCTTGGGTGTTAAGGAATATACATGAGTAATGCGTTTTATGTTTTGATGAACAAAAGGACTCAGGAGATGTGGGAAGAGCTGTAGATTGAGATGGATTAATTATCTAAGACCTGACATCAAACTAGGCAACTTTAGCTTACACGAAGATCAAACCATTATTCAACTTCATGCTCTCCTTGGAAACAAGTAAGTTCCACATTCATACAGTCCCACTTTTCTCAAAGGTACCCTTCTTGTTTACAAAATCCTATGTTTGACTTATCCGCCAACCTTAACGTTTCCATGTGAATACGTGCTCGTTGACATCATCGTATGAAGTAATGTTTCCGTGTGATCATCACGAGCACTTCTTCGTCAAATGATGATTTTTTTTTTGTAACAGTTCTCATTATTTTGAAAGTCAAACTGATTAACATGTCAAAACAGCACTTTTATTAACGGCATTAGGGTTAAATGACTGAAAAACACATTATTAAGGAACCAAAATGAAGCTTTATATAAAGTTAAAGGTATGAATATCTTATATAATACCTGCAACGTATTATCGTCTTATCATATATACTACATATTGTTAAACCTAATTATATAGTTTCTTGGTGTACTTGTATATGTTATAATGCACGTACAAGATGGTCGGTGATAGCACATCACTTGCCAAAAAGAACAGACAATGAGATCAAGAATCACTGGAACACTCACCTCAAGAAGAGGCTCATCACAATGGGCATCAACCCGACCACCCACAAGCCCTTAAACGACGCAGCCAACCTCAGCCACATGGCTCAGTGGGAGACTGCTCGGCTCGAAGCCGAAGCCAGGCAAGTCAAAGAATATTTAAAGCTGCATCTTCAGAACCAACTCGGCTCCTCCTCCTCCTCCCATCCTTCACTGACTCGGCTCGTCCTCAACAAGATCACACCTCCATGCCTCGACTTCCTTAGGGCACGGCCGAATTCATGGTCATCCCGGTCAGCAAATCATAACACCCCCATAATGTATAGCATGTACACCATGATGCTCGCCACCAACGACCTCGAGTCGCCGGCATCAACTTTGAACTTCCCGGCCACCGTCCCAACTACTACCAACTCCAAAGGGACTAATAGTATTAATACATTTGGACGGATCAATCGAAGTTCACTCCCTTCCTCCTCCTCCACCACCATCAGCACCGTCGGAAAAGACAATGGAATCATGAAAGGAGCCAGCGACAGTCCACCATGTGGAAGCAAAGAGCGAAGCGGTGGAGACGAAGACAATATTATGGCGGCCATGGGAGCATTATTTCCCAGTGTTGGGCAATATTATGAAGGTAATGAGATGTCACCACAACAGAACTTGGGAATGTCAAGTGTTGGGGATGACTGGGAAGACATTCTTGACCTGGTCAATGGTTGGCCCCGATCATCACCCGCTTTCCCTATGGTGTGATACACGTTGATGGAGTTAGAAATATTTGGACTTTAATTAGCTTATTATTGCTGCACCATAATTAAGCATGCACTTAAATTTGATGTGGTTTTGGTTTGGGAAGGTTGTTTTGCTGTCTGAATGAGCTATATGTGATGCGAGTTTAGGTTTTGCTTTGTGATAAATTGGTGTGTCTTATTTTGTTATTGACTTTTACCTGTGTTCACAAGTTATTTTTTCTTATATAATCCCTAATACTTAGGGAGAGGCTGAGAACTAGAACTAGAGTGGTGGGGGCCAATAACCAGTCATACATATTTTAGTATATTGATATTTTAAGTTTTAAAGTTTAATATTTGTTAATATTTTAAATGGCTTTGTAACATGAGAGAATCATTGGACAAATTGGTTATGATATTTTGTTGTGTAGATTTTTTGTGATTACATTCTTTTATTAATATTTTAGAGTGATTTCCCAAAGAAATACCTCAAATTTTGACACATTGAAATTGATCATAGGAAAATATCCAACTTGAAAGAGCGAGCGCTAGCAATACTCAGAAATTCCACCAAAATTATACTTAATCATGATAGTGGTCAGGAATCTAGATACTAGAACCTGAAAAAAACAAAAACATAAAATAGTTATGGGTAATTGTCCAATACTTGGAGCCATCACACTATCACCCCGACTATATATGATGGCCCCTCGTTAGCTAAATTGATCGTCATATCCTAGGCAAGCAGGACTTGGGGGGGAGGTTTTTAAGCGTTGTTATTATTCCGATGCACATTGATCTAATTGTCATCACATGTTCAAATCTGACATATTAAAGCCACGCATTCATGTTCCTTCCTCTCTTAAATATAAGGTTTAAGATAAGGTTTAAGATGTAGATGATTTTTTTTAAGAGTTTAAGAAAGTGAAATAAATTATTTTAAAGTATTTATATTTATTTTTTTAAAATTAATAATATGAGTGATTTATAAACTGATATATAATCTAATTATATACTACATATACTAGGGTTAAGTAATTTATTTAACTTCTTTAATCTCTCCAAAATATAATCAAATAGACCTTATATTTAGAACTGGATGGAGTATTATATATTACTCCCTTCATCCATATTTATAAGCATTTTTTAATAGACTTATCCCTTTTTATAAAGTATTCTTTGAGTTTATCTGAATAATAAATGTATTTTTACTCATTTTATCTTCAATTAATTTCATACATTATATTAATTAAAATTTAAAATATTGACTCATTCCTTTTATTCTTTTATATAATCTTTTTACCATACATTCTCTTTTATCATTCCCCCCCCCCCTCTCTCTTCCATAGATAAGGACATCTTAAAAAAAGTACTATATTTTCTATATATGTATTATTTTTAATTAATTTTAACTATTTTCTTAAACACCACAATTTGATTAAAAAATTATCTTATTTATAGGGACGTAGTTAGTACACTCTACAACTGTCTCTCTTCTTTTATGAAGTTTGGCATTCTTTTATGGGATTTGGCTTCTCTCTTTTTCTTTTCTCATCGATCTTATCATTTACCCCCATCATAACCATTAAATTAAAATCTAATGGTCCACATTTAATATTTCCCTCACATCCTTCTCTTCATTGCAATAATATTTTTATAAAATATTAAATGTGGAACATTAGAGATCTAATGGTCATAAAGGGAGTAAAAAAAAGGAGTGTACGTGGGGGAAAAAAAAAGATAGAAGCCTGTTCTCTTTGGACTTTTATGACCCCAGTGCACAGATCTGCATCTATTGCTATTTGCTACTATTACTATTACTCCGTCTGGTTCTAAAATTAAAACCTTGTTAATTAATATATAGAGATTAAGTGCTGTTTTGTTTAGTCGTAGGAAAAAAATATTAAATGAGTGAGCCAAATAAGAATATCAAGGCTCTATATTTAGAAACGAGACAAATTTTTGAGCTGTGAATCTTATATATTTAAAACCGGAGGCAAAAAGTGTTGTTATTGTGAGCATGGATGCATCAATTAATTGATACTTTCCCACCATAATTGGGAGTCATGGACCCTCTCTGATTACCAGAGAATTGAAGGAGTCTGATCAAAGGAATTTAGATTTTAAAAGATAAAAAAACGAGGGAAAAAAGAAATAGAATGCAATGATCGATGTGACTTGCACTGTCAATGATGCTCTGAATTTTTTTTAATATGGTATGTTATATTTGATATTATTATATTATATTTTATCTGTATTATTAGACCTTAACAAGAAATAGCTCTTTTAAAAGTACTCTCTCTGGTGATTAATAAAATATATATTTACCTAATTTGATTAGATTAGGGACATTAGTTAATATGACATATATTTTTTAAAACTTTGGTCATCTTCCTTAATTCCCTCATTCTCTCTTTCTTGATTATTGTTAAGGAAGTATTAATATAGGTAAATTAGGAAACAATTGACATAAATGATAAATGCGTCTTATATTTAGGACCAAGATTAACTTCTAAATATGCCTTATTCAATTTTACCCTTTGTGGGCAATTTGAACTGCGCCCTTATTGTAATATCCTGAATTTTAGGCCTAGAAACTTGAGGATACACATATATCAGGTATACTACTAAGCCCAATTTGGGAAGGGTCCAAAGAATGATGAGAATTAGAAAGACTCTATGGGACTATGTGACCCAGCCCTACCGGGCAGAGGCCCAGTATGCGTAGGCAGTAGGATCAAAGTGTCGGTGTAGAGGTACATATGACACATATTCGGTGCCATTAGGTTGATAGAAAGATACCACCTAGCTATGTTATGAGGTATGGGACTGGTTGGTCGAGCAAAATATGCCAGTATAGGTGTGCACATGGAATTTTCAAGGCAGACATGTATACCCTGCATTTTTTAAAAAGACACCGGTATGTGGTACCATGTGGGGCCCACACCCACACACTCTAACCTGGCGTCATCTTGTGGGCTCCGATACGCATGACACAATCTCGATGAAGACCGATAAAGTAGCTTTATTAAATTAATTTTATTAAAGTACCTTTAATAAAGCAAATTATGATGACTAATGATGACATTACTTTTTGGTTGGCTTTATAAGAGATTGACAAGTGTCCTTTCATCTTGGTAAAGTACAAGATCACTTTTGTGTTGGCCTTATAAGAAAGTGACATGTGTCCATAATCATGACACTTACTTTTTACCTTTTGAGGTGGCACTCCCTGAAGGCGCCACCTAGCCCCTGAGTCTGGGGAATCTACCGGTCTCTAGCCCGGTCGCATACTTGACTTACCAAACACTGAACCTGGGAGTTATGGGAATTTATTAGTCCTCCCTTCCCCTGACACATGAAAGAACGCCACCTAAGAGAAAGAAATAGAAGAGAAGATACTTTATTGACACTCGGCATCCTGTGCTTTAATCCTTTGACACTTGGTATACAAAGGAGAGCATCCAATTTCAAGATGAAATCAGAACCCTCCATTCCTCTTTTAATATGCATTTTTGCTAGCCCAAAAAGAGAGAGAAAAAGTAAGAAAAAAATCAAGAGAAATTGGAAGAAGAGAGAAGGTGGTTGAATAATGAAAATCCCAGGGTTCCAAAGCCAATTCCGACCCTGTAACGCCGTTATCGTCCAATAAGGCCTTCAGTAATCTTCTTCTACTCAATGAAAGCTTCATTTCTATGGTTTTAGTTTTTTGATTAGAGGTGTTTTATGTTATCTTGTTAGTTGGAGTTGTCAAACCCCTCATTATTTTGACATTTATCAGAGTATTAATATGCAGTTCAATGGATATACATAAATAGTACAATATACTAATACAATATTATAGATTACATTACAAAATAACCCATAGGGTTTGTATATATTCAACTACATAGAAAAATTAATAGATAACTAACAAAAAATATCCGGGTCAGCACCAGTCCTTCTGTTGCCGATATCTGCTACTTTTCCCTCTGAGTCGTTTCTTCTAGCTGAGTAGTAATAGAATATCAATCATATAAAATGTGAAAAGTAAACATGCAATGCAGATTTATCATGATGCAGCAATCAAAATGCCAACACTTATCTGAAAATGCTTAGGAATCAAATGATGATTTTGTCTATATCAAAATGATCATTAGTTCCTTATCTGCACAAATATCATCTCATAATGTGATCACAACAACTTGGAATAGGCCTATACCTATATGTGGAGTAGGCCTATACATGTCTATAATCATCATAACTAGGAGCATGCCTATATCTATCCGTACATATCATAACTTAGAGCACGCTTATATCTGTTCGCACATATCAAGTCACTTAACTAGGTCCACCTGGCCACATGGTACCCCAAAGGTTCCACAGGGTGGTTTAACTCATCATCCACACCCAGAGAATATCAACACCACAAGCAATACATTGTACAGAACATGGCAATAATGCATATTAACAGTCACAAAGAATTTGAAAGAGAGTTACTACCTGGACTCCTTTCCAAGGCCTAGCTATTATAGATCCTTTAGTTTCTGTCCGACTCATGCAATTATCAAATCCTAAAATTCCAAAAGTAAGTACAAATGAGTTATTATTCATTCATACTCCATTTTATAAGTTATCTTAGCTCAAAATCGCATATTTACCAAAATGCCCCAGGAGAATCGGGTCTAATTTCCCTTATTCCTGGTACAACTGTACTTTTTCTAAAATTATGATCCAGACTATTCCTATACAATTTTGTGTGTATAACACATTTTTACCTTATTTTGGACAAATTCATACTCAGATGGCCAGATTACCCTTGACAGCCACCAATTAGGATTTTAGGGGTAAAATTGTCATTTTCCTAGGTTTTTCAGAAATTTCCAGTATTTTCAGTCAACTTTGAAATTTTATAACTAAATCTTAAAAATTCCAAATTAAGTGGTTCCAATTCCTATGTAAAGCTCTTTCAGTCTTATTTTAAGAAAAAATATCACAAGGAACCAAACACATCCAGAAATTTCCAGAAAATTCGTCCAATTTAGTCTGCCACAGAATTTGTTCCAGATTCTCAGTTAAACTTTGAAAAATCATATATTTCAATTCAATTATCCAAATAACTTATAATACCTATAAAATTAAAGCCCAAGATGTATAATTTCATCCCGTAAAATTTCATAAAGTTTGGACTAGGTTAAGCCATTCAAAAATACGTCACAACACATTTGGTACAAATTGGAAAAATGGAAGTTTCATGTGTTATCCCTTAAAACACCTTCCTTTTCACTTGTATTTGCTTGTTTAATCATCCAATCTCAAGTTTAACATTATCAATAGAAATTTGGGTAGCATTTTCCCTTAGAAATTGGACATCTCAAATTTACAAAATTCACCAAAAACAGTCCAATAACTAGCCAGAATACAATTACAACTCAGTTTTCAGTAAGAATTTCAGAGTTTAGGCAATTTACCTCTCTTCTTCTTCTTTCCTCCTTGGCCGAAAATCTATTCCTTTTCCTTTGAATTTTTGATTGTTGAATGACTAATCCAAGAAGATAAAGAGGTTAAGGAGAGGTTTATGGTACTACAATATAAGATTAAGCAGAGATTCCGACATACTTACCTTGTGTCTGAGCCTTGGACTTCAGTTCTTCCTCTTTAGCCCTCTTCCTTCCCTTCTCTTCTTTCCATCTGGCCAACTATGGCCATTAAATAGACAAAATATGATAGCTTTAGAGATTTCTAGTGCTTCATATATGTCACAATCTCATTGGTTCTTAATTTATTTATAGCACATAACATAATATAATTATATATTTAATTATGTAATAATTTTTATGAACCCCATCTGTCATCCCTTCTGTAATTATTCATAAAAAAATTCCAAGTTATATTTATTTGGTCAAAATGATCATTTTGCCCTTACAATTTCTCCCATTTTCGCAATATTCAAGAAAATCTGCAGAATTGTCCCAAACTTTGAAAATTCATAACTAATTGTACATATATTCAATTGGGGTGGTTCCAAAGGCCATGTAACCCTTATTGAGTCTAGTTTTAATAAAAAAAATATAACCTTTAGTCAAATGGAATCACACCATTCCCAAAATTTTTATTTTTGAAGTATGATCCTGAAAAATGCTAGTTTCACTGGGTAAATTTAAAAATTCATTTATCATTATATAAAACTCCAAAAATTTTATATGACCTATAAAATTAAATATTATCATGTCTAATTTTATTCTAGAAATTTTCATAATTTTTGGAGATCATTTACTATTTTAAAAATATTACACAATATAACTGCCTCACAATGAAACTTACCGGCAACATCCATCACTTATGTACCAAATAATTATGTTGTGTATGACCTTTAATTTCCTTTTTGTGTCTCTTAATATACTATTTAATTCACCATTTTATTCCTTTAATACTATTAAGGTATCGAGGAACTTTGGTAACTGAAATTTAGGATATTACAAGAGTGCTGCTAGAATATTGAACCGGTTGTAGAACCACGAAGAGGTAAGCATGTGCTTCGTTTTGAGCCGATTAAGTTGTGATTTTGTTGAGTTTATGTGGATTCTTGGATGGCCTAAAATTGTGGCCAATAGGTGTTTTTGAGGTTTAATGTTGATTTAAGCTTGAATATGATGAAATCATGTGTTTGATGATGATATAAGACTAGTTTGGTGGCTAAAATGCAAACTTTATTTTTGTGGTTTTGGGTGTGATTTTTCCTTCTGAAGCATATCATGGAGAGTGTGTGTGATTTTGGTATTTTTTGAGGTTTTCATTGGATTTAAAATGAAAAACGGTGTGGGAATAGCCCCTAGTAATAATTTTAAATGAATCAGAATGAAAAACCAAAAGTTGGGATTTTGTTTAAGTGCTGCCAAATTTGAGTTTCTGGAAAGTAGTCCACTTGAGGCGTGTTTTTAAATGAACAAATAATATCCAATGGCCATGAAACTTTCCAGATTTCAAGTAGACATAATAAGCTTTAATTTGATATGTCCTTTGTTCCATTTGAATTAGTACATTAGGAGTTATGAATTTTTGAAGTCAGGCGATTAAAACTGGAATGATCTGTGGCAATAAGGGTAAAATGGGAATTCTGAAACTTTGCATTTTTAGGTGGCAATCAGAGCCATTTTCCCCATAAAATAGACTTAATAAGTGACACATATAATTTTGAACCACCTAATTTGAATATTTGTAGAAAAAGATATAAATTTTCAAAGTTTATTGAAAATTCTGCCAACTTTTGGAAATTGTGCGAAAATAAGAAAGTAATGGCATTTAAAGTAATTTGGGACATAGGACATGTCTTAGAGACTAATGTAGCCATATAGGATATTCATTTGTCATGACTTTAATAATGTAATTATATGCCTAGGGTCATGAGTTGACAAGGAACATGGAATTAAAGGGTTCCGAGCAACTTTAATGGTTGGAAGAAAATGTATAAGAGGAGGACACAAAGACCAAAGGTAGTGATGAACTTACCTATCCTGCATGTACTTGATATTTATGCTTGTGTATTGATATATCTAATTGCTTTGCTTGATTATGTAAAGCATGTATGAACGATTGAAGCTTTGTTTCTATATTTGTTATGGCTATATGTATGTATGTGAAATATTGAGCATGCAGGTATGTCATTATGTTAGCATGAGCCTTTATAAGGTAAGCATGTCATGTATTAAACATTTATCTTACATGCATATCTGGTACTCTTTGCTACTGAGATTCCCCCGAATCTTATTCTACCCCAACCAACTATTTAGGCAGGTCAACATAAGAAAGAAATGCAGGACAATGTGCTAGGAGAAGAAGTTGTGGATGAAGAGTTGATGAATTATTACACGCTATTTCATTATGTATTAACATTTTATATGGTTAACTACAAAGAGATTAATTATCCGAGTGTGTTCATTAAACCAGGAATGGGTAATCGCATAATACGAGCCCTTTAACTAAGAAACATTCAACAAGTTTAATAAGCATAGCATAACTCTAATGGAAATGAATAAAAATATAGTAAAAACTCTGATAATAACCCTGTATTAAAAGATAAACAATCTGGTAAATACATTCTTTACCAAACAAATAGTGCCCCAAGAATAATTGTAAAAGTTGTTGGCTGGGAGCTTATTTACTGATTCTCCTGAGTCGTAATAATAATGATATTGCTTCCGATACATAATAAAGAGGCATAAAGAATGGGTGTTACACTTATTGAGCTCCAAATATGTCTTATTATATTAAGGACCGGAGGGAGTATTTCTTTTTACATTTACACATATTTAAGTAAGAAATATTGTGTTTAATTAAGTAGCTAGAGTTCCTTTGCTAAACTCTATTTCTTCAAGGCCTTAATTAAGATAAATACTTCAGATTCTATAGAATTTTAAAAGAATATATTGAAATTGATGCTAGCTAAAATTCTTTTAATTTTGAAATTACTATATATCAAAAGTGTGTTAATTAGCTATTTATTAACAACGGCAACAACAACAATATATAGTTGCAAGACAGTACTGGATCAACGTGTGGGTGGATGAACGTGGGGCTCTAAATTAAACCCTTGAGAGTGGGGACTGCGAATGAGAGACAGAAGGCTTCAGAATTTAATGTAAAAGCAAATGTTTAATAAATGGAAGATGCAAAGTGATAAGTGAACTACGAAGTTTGGTTGCGTCATTTATTATTATTATTTGGCTAAATTATATAAAACTCACCTAAATTTTGGGTGAGTTGCACATGACCCCTTCACATTTTAAAATTTAAATTTAACATTTCTAATCTTTAATTTTTTTACTATGAACCTTCCTACCGTCAATTCACAGTTAGCTTCTTAATGGAAATTGTCATGTTAGATTGATATATAGCACCTGACATCCTATGTGGCATCTTATACAATCTAATAATTTTGTATTAATTATATATCTTTTGCCTAAGGGTTAGTTAGATTGTGATTTTAACAATAAAAACCAATAAAATAAAATAAAACCCTTGTTCTGCATTTTTGCCGAATTGAAAAAAGCTTGTTGCCCCCATTTCGAAACTCTAGTAGAGATGTCAGAGTCTAATTTCGACGGTATTGACCCATTAAGGTCTTGAAGGAAGAAAACTTGAAGTGATTTAAGATTAGCAAGTTGATAAGGAATAATCTTTCCAGTCAATCCATTAGGGTTCAAATAAAAAAAGGAACTATGGCAGCGGAGAGAGTTTGCCGAATTATTTAGGAATTCAACCAGTAAAAAGAATTAGAAGAGATGTCAAGGAGAGAAGATGGAAGAATTGGCTAAAGAGAAGCGGGATGGAACCATATTTATTAGTGGGAGACAGATTGAGAAGATGTAGATATCAAATTCAAAGGGAAGCTTTCTTCACTTTCTACATATGCAGAACAATGGATTTTTTTTATTCTGTAAAAAAAAGAATTTTTTTTTGTTTCTAATGTTAAAATCACAATTTAACCCTCGTGCAAAATATATTTAATTAATTGTACAAGTTTATTATATTGTAACTGATGCCACATAGGATGCCATATGCCATATATTAGTCTGACGTGGCAATTTTTGTTAAGAAGATAACGACGAATTGACAGTAGAGAGATTCATAGTAAGAAAAATTAAAGATTAGGGATGTTAAATTTAAATTTTGAAATGTGAGAAGGGTCATGTGAAACTGACCTAAATTTTATGGAATTTTTGTATAATTTAGCCTTTTTTATTACTTCCTCAGGTCATTAATATAGAATATATTTAGAAAATTGATTTTTTTTTGATCTAATAGAAAGTTGATATTGATCCTACATATTTGTCATATTTGTCAATTTTTTTTCCTAATTTACCTATACTGATACTCCCTCAATAATAATAAAGAAGGAGAGGATTGGAATGAATAAAGGAAAATGACTAAGGTATTTTAAAAAAATACATGACATCTTAACTACTTTAATTAACTTCATTAATTTAATCAAATTATGAAAATATATTTTATATTAAGGACTTAAAGGAGTATTATATGTGTGTGTAAAAGCAAACACCACATTGAGACTCACTTGCAAGCCCAATAAGGAACTTGTATTAGATTCAAACATTGTCGGGTTCAATTGAAGGTAACTCTTCAAAAAACGTTTTTTTTTTTGCATTTACATACAAACTTAAACTCGAAATCTTATGTTTGACTGTTAAAGCCCCTTCCTTTAAAGCCAAGCTTGTTTGATCAAACAAGCCCTTTATTGGTCTTAATTCATCCTTAATCCTCGACCAAGACTCATACTATCCTAAATATGGTTATAAATCTAAATTGCAATCCTTCTTAAATGTTTCCAAATCAATATAGATTATAGGACATAATGATCTTTTAGCAAAGTCTAAGTCATAAGTAGTTTGGTTGAGTACCTTTAACTCCCCTGTATTGAAATTAGGAGGTGGTGTCAACAACTCTTCTTCCTCTGCTAACTGAAAAGGTGAAGGTGCAATTGAAGTTGAGGGACCCGGTGTAGTCTGATTGGCAATGGTTTCATGAGTTTGTGAGGAAGGAGCATATCTTGAATTTTTCAGAATCGAACTCTTAAAAAAAATTCTCTAGATGGTAGCATCGAGTTTGCTCTGAAAACAAGATCTTAAAGATCCACCTCTGAGAGTTCCTTCTCTTTCCCTTTTGCTTAAGGTACTGGCTTCATTGTCTGATAAGTAAAATATTTGCATATTTATTTTCTCTTATGAGAAGATTTTTTAGATGATATTTGACCTTAATGTAATGAATTTGGGTGTAATTGATAAATAAATAATAATTTTGATATAAAATAAAATAAATTGAAAATACTAAATTTTGGCCCTGTTCCAATTTTCAGGCAATATATGGAGCTCTAGATATCGGATTAGGACTTTCTTTATATAGATAGAAAGATAAGAAAATTTCCTACAACTTTCATGTTGAGGCTAAAACTCAGTTCTACACTCAAAAGTTCTGAATTTTGCTTAGAAGTTGAGCACGAGAATTTATCTAAGTCTGACCTTTGTCCACTAATTTGGCCATAACTGGAGCTTCAAATGTTGAAATAAGGAGCTCTTACATGTGTTTTCAAGCTAAGATCCAGATCTACAAATTTCATGAAGAAAAAAAATGTGATATTCTACCATTTGAATTATCAAAAGTTGGCTATTAATCAAGAAGTAAGGTGGTCACAAGGTCAACATTGGTGGCTTATAGTCAATATTCTTACCTAACAAGTTAAAATTTTTTGCACCCCATTCATCTATAAATAGAGAAGTGGAAGACATAGAGACACACCATCTTAAAGTTAATTTCATGCATTGTATTGTTCTTGCATGCCTCCTTCATGAAAGGCTTAGGTAGTCCTCCTTTATGGATGCTATAGGTTTCCATTTACATGAAAGGTTTTACCTCCTATATGAAAGACTAGATTTTTCCATTTTCATGTATCTTGTAGTTGTATCTTTATGTTTTAGAATTTAATAATCAAGTTTTCTACAATGTTTACGAGGTTTTCAATTTATCATGGTTTTGTTTTTAATTTCATCATGAGCTAAATTTTCATGTTCCTAGGGTGATGACGTAGCTTACTAATGACGAATTGAATCTTAACTTATTAAATCTAGTTCTAATTTTTCCTTCATGATTGAGTTTTAATTATTATTCTTAATGCTTTTAATTGACTAACCATCTTATGAATGATTTCAATATGCATGTTGAGACCGGAAGGAGATGCATGTGTGTTAATCCTATAATTAAAACCATAACTTGCATATGAAATAAGAATATATTCATATGGGTTATGTAGTCTTAGTGAGTTCCATAGATATTAATGCATGATTAATTGTTTTAATTCAAAAAGGAAAAAATTGGATCAGTAATTAATTATAGAATTGCTTGACCTTGGAAGAGGCTTGTAATTAAATTAGGGAAGCTTGACTATCAATCATGTGAAATAAATTGGACTAGAATAAATAAGTGATTCAATTCAAAATTTGCTAAGTGAAATCTAATCCCTAGGGATTTTTCTCATATTTGTTTCATATCAATTGCATTCATATTTAATCATTTTATTTTGTAATCTTAATCACCAACTAATCGATCGACTAAATAGAATTAAAATTACCAATTTTGGTACTTAGTGATTAATCCTCGAGAAAACGATACTTTACTCACTTCTATATTACTTGTTTACGAATGTGTATACTAGCACTTTTTAATAAACAATCTACACATCGTAACAAGTTTTTGGCACCGTTGCCAATGATTGTTGTCATTAATATCAATACCAAGTAATTTTGATACTAATTTGGTCTTCATATTATATATTTTTTCCTTTTTGGCGTCTTGTGTTTCTTTTCAGGCTTTTACTTAGTGCATGGCCAGATTGAAGAAGACTGAATTACAGCCTTTTGATTTTGAGATCAAAAGAACTTGTGGGAGAAATCGAAGAGATCGAAAGCAATCTACTTCAATCAATTTGATGGCAAATCCAGCAGGAGAAGTGTTAACATCATGAAATTCCTGTCAAAGTGGCACATTTACCTTTAGTTTTGCATACATTTTAGGTAAATTCATAAATAATATATGATAAATGTACAAAGGTAATGTGTCCAGGGGTATTGATAATAAAAAGGTGTAATTTCTCTGTTTAAGCCCCATAATTGTATTAAAATTACATCAACACTATTTTTATAGATTTCATTGTGTTAGTAGGTTAATATTAGAGCCAAAAAGGAGTCATTGGAGGCACCAAAGGATGATCAATAAGTGAGAATGGAGCTAAGGAAGTAAAGTACCATGAAAGAACAAAAAAAGGATAAAGAAGGCCAAAAAGCTTCATGTGGAATCTTGGCCGCGGCCAACATCATCACAGAAGTTTGGCCGCGGCCAAAGTTGTGCAAGAAACTTTTTGGCCGCGGCCAAAGTTGTGCCAGAAACTTTTTGGCCGCGGCCAAACATCTTCCAGAAATATTTTGGTCACGACCAACGCCCGAAAACAACAGCTACGCGTTTTGATTCAGAACGGATTTTTGGGGCATATAAATACCAAAACCTTGAAGCAGAGATTCATTCTGGACTTGGGAAGCGCCATGGAGGCAATGCTTTGCTAGGGTTTGGAGCTTGGAGGTGGAGATTGGGCTAGAAGTTGAAGATTTGAAGAGATTTGAGCTTCTCCTCTTGGTTTTTCCTCTCCTTCTGCTGTCTTTCCCTTTTGTTCTTTTGTGTAACTGATTTAAGCCCTGTTTCTTCTGGGTTTTATGAACATGTATAGCTAGAGTTTTATTGTTTGGATTATTTAGAACCCCTGTATGGATTAAGTACTCATTCCCCTTTATATTTATGATGAATGGTTGGTTTATGTTGATTTCACTCTATTCTTAATGCTCCTCGTTGATTGATCACCAATGAGGTTATTGTGTTCACTTGGTTGACGCCTGAGAGGGATAGATTGAGTGTAGAACTTGAGTTTAATCGTGTGGGAACTTGAAATTCGGGGGTTGGATGGATGGTTTTGTTGATGAGGTAAAGATACACTCATTGACCCCACATAGCCACATAGGTTCTGCAATGTAGGCTAGGTTTAATTCTTCAATTAAGAGATTAATGAACTAATTAAGCTAAACACCTATTTGGAGACTTGATGGAGCACTTATGGGTAAATTAGTTACCTTGGTTAGCATAATCCATCCTTGAAAGCTCATATTGTGGGAATTTGAATGAGTACCTATGAAATGCAAGGGGGATAAACAATCCTAACTTCCACTGCATTATCCTTTCTAGTCCATGAATCATTTGTTTATATTTTCTTTTAGTTCATAATTCTATCTTTCCTCCAACCGTGATAATTGCCCAACTCTAATTAGGCGAAAGTGCGATAGTCACTACTTAACTGGGTTTTGGAACCAAATTCTCGTGGGAACGATATCTTACTCATCACTTTATTACTTGGCGCGACCCGTGCACTTGCGGATTTGCGGATAAAAAGAAGCAACAGATACCAAAACACTCTGTGACTATGCAATACCTACAGTCATGGAGATAACTTCTGGAATCAAAAAACCGCCAGTAGAGGCCAATAATTTTGAAATCAAGCCTACAATTATCCAGATGGTACAAGCAAATCAGTTTAGTGGTTTACCAACAGAAGATCCTAACACACATATAACTAGCTTCCAAGAAATTTGTGACACATTCAAGTGTAATGGCATTACTGATGATGCCATTAGACTTAGACTTTTCCCTTTTTTCACTCATGAATAAGGCTAAGAGTTGGTTACACTATCTACCAATAGGAAGTATTACTACATGGAATGCTTGGCGCAAAATTTTTTGGCAAAATATTTTCCTTAAAGAAAAAAATGCTAAATTGAGGAATGAAATTACCTCATTTACCCAGCTACTCCTCCCTGAAAGCCTAGTTAAAAAATATTTCATAGAATTAAAGAAGGCAGGGGAAATATTTTGTCCAATTTACGAAGTGTTATAACAACATTCTTCGTTAGTTTTTTTTTATTGCATTTGCTCAACTCGCAAAACAGTTGAGCATAAATCTCTAGAAAAATCAAGGTTATCAAATCCGGACCGGTCACTGAACAGGTCGGGGTACTGGATCAAGGGTTAGTGGGTCAGACCAGAGCTAAACCGGTGAGAAATTAAAAATTTTAGGCTTATTAGTATGAAATTCTAAAGGAAAAATAAATAAAAAATTAATTTTAAAAAATAAAAAAAAATTGACCCGGACCGGTTTACCTGCCGGTTCGGCAGTTTCCAGTCCGGTCCAGGTCTGATAACATTGAGAAAAATACATTTTCTGGAAAAAAAAAATCTCTTAAAAAATGCCAACTTCAGATATGGCAATTAATAAGGTTTTCTTGAACAGTCAAATTCATTTCAAAATAATATTCAGCAATCCATACATACAAAAAAGAAGGAAAGGAATTAGTAAATCATTTTATGGAATGGGTTTCTAGTTATCCATTTTTAAAACCTCAATTATGACAAAAAATCTTTAACAATTACAGAACAATGACAGCGATCCTACACAATAATACATTCTCCGAGAAATTCTATTTATGTTGTCCATTGGAGTTATTCGGATGAGCCGAAAAACCACAAACGCTGAAGTCTGAAAGCCCAAATGATGGAATCTAATTTCTTTGAGTGTATAGAATGCAATGAGGCCCAACCTCAAAGACCGACCCAATAGTCCAGACCCAATGGCCCAATTTTAATCCTAGAGGAAAAAAAGCACTTTTTTGTACTTCCTAAATAAATGATCACTTAATGTTGTAACCAAAAAACAAATACATAAATAAACGGTCATTTAATGTGGGAGTCTACTAGTAACAAAATTACTACCACCACCTTTTTTTTGGGGAAATGTTTGGAAAACTAATTAAAATATTTAAAATATTTATATTCATCATTATTTTAAATTAATTTATCTGATTTATAAACTGATATATAATGTAATGATACATGATATATAATATGATTAAATAACTTATTTAACTTCTTTAAAAAAAGCTAACTGACTCTTATATTTAAAACAATAATCACTACTACAAGTAGAAATAAATTGGGATCCATATGTAAAAACCATAAAAGTGGCCTAATAAACAAAATTAGATTGTATGGCATTAGACATGGGCGGAGGAGACAGAGATATTGAGGGTGTTTGGAATAGCGATTAGAACATCTAAAAGTGTTTTTCAATAGTAATTTATGATATACGATGTAGCATTTACGGTCTACAAGGTAGTTTTTACGGTCTAGGAGGTAAATATGTGGATGAGTTTTGTCTCGATTTACATGTATCGGGCTTATACATATATTGAATCTTCTCTCATCTACATGATCAGGGTGGTTGGGAATTCAGCATGGAGAGAGATGGAGTTGTGGAGTCATGGTGGCGCCAAAGATGGGACGGTGAAGGTCAACGGAGACATGGCGAAGGGGAGGAGAAGCAGTTTGACGGGACTTACAATTTTTGTGTGTGTGGTAATTTCGAAGCAATGTGGTTTATATAACTAAGTGATGACTTATAAATTATGGATTCAGGGATTAAGTTATAAATGAGTCAAAAATATAAAGATTGAATTGCACTGAGTCAATTTTGAGGGATTACGTTATAAGTGAATAAAAAATATAATGATTAACCAATAAGTTATTGGTTGGGATGGTAAGTGGTCTCACCCCATAAGGAGGAAAACACAAAATCAAATTCCAGGAAATGCATTTGTTGGGAGATATAAAAATCCTTTACGCTCTAAGTCTTGAGGGGAAAACCCTTAGTCATATATATATATATATAAGGATTAAAAGATTAACTTTCTTTCTTTCTTTTTTCGTTTTTACTTCTTAACTTTCGGTTTTTTTTTGGAAACTTAAAAATACCTTGGGGACAAATTAATTGTCAAATGCTACCACGCATACAAACAGCCATATGTCATGTGCAACAGATCTTCCATTGTGTACAACCAATCTTCCACATATGCATAAATCTTCCCTACGAATGTACAAACATCTCCCGTTGTATGCAAAACATCTTCCCGTCTTGTATAAAATATCTTCCGTCGTGTGTAACAGATCTTCCATGATAGCATTTAGCAATTAATTTACTTCCAAAGTATTTTAAAACAATTCTCCCTTTTTTTTTATTTACACAGTCTCACTTGAGCAGTTGCCGAATTTCCATGAGGAGGATATCATTTTTATTACCTACACTGCTACACAGGCATCGTGGCATATCCATCGCACCACTCTATTCATTTATATTTTCTCACTTTCAACTTCACTGGAATGTAGATAAATTAAATAATAAGGAAGGAGAGAGAATGATTAGTGGAGATACTATTTCTCTCCTAATAAGGAGGCTTTGAAACTCTCTAACATACACTTGGTTGCCCAATGCAATTTCATTTTTTTAAAAAAAAAATAAATAGTACTATTTCAGTATTGTTTAAAAAATATAGTTACACACATATGTATTATAATTGTTCTTTTAAGTAATTTTAAGGTGCACATTTGTACTATTATTACCCAAGTCGATTCATAGTGACTTAATAATGAATAAGAAATTTATTCGTAGCCTATGGTTGCCAAACTAAATAAAAGTTGCCAAATTCATCTTCTGGAAGACAGTCTCTGTACATTGTACAATTCTGGCCCCTGCTTCACCAATACCAAGATATCTATATTTTATCTCACTTCTTATAATTTCTTTTTTTTTTTTCAATAATATGGTAATCATTACACTTGGAGTTATATCTCAATAAAATACAAAGTTATGAAGGTTCGAAAACCCCAAATCTGCATCTCTTAAATCTTGATTCATTTAGCTCTAACATTAACTAGGTGGTTCATGTAATACAGTAAGTTCTGACTGCGTTTTGTGGGCAGTACGAGCAAGACAATCAGCACTCCTTAACGCTTCACGATTCACATGCATAATCTCTAGATCCCATTCAGAGGAAATAAGGGACCTGATGTTGCCTATATCGCCCACTAATATCATATCTTCATCCTCCATTGTAAATTCCTATACACAATAAAACTATAATACAGTTAACTAATATCATATCTTCATTCAAAATAACATCAAAGCTGAAATTATAATCACATACAATATTATTTTTAAGTGATCAGAGAAAGCAAATTAGAGGATAGACTGAAAATCTGAAGCTAAAATTATAATCTAGAATTTTAGTATTGCTGCTACTGCTTTTTCATTCTTTGAAATCAGAAGCTAAAATTACAATCTAGAATCATAATCTCTTACATCAAAGCTAAAATTCCTATATGAATATATATATATATATATATATATATATATATATATATATATATATATATATATATATATATTAAAGAGGAAGAAACCAGTGTCATTAACATTTAAAAAAAATCGAAACATGACGTGCCACAAACTAGTGGAGTATAAATGTATAATGCTTTACAAAAAATAAAGGTACAAGTGATAAAAAAAAATCTGAACAGGACGTTATAAAGCTACTGGAGTATAAATGTATAATGCTTTGCCAAAAACAAAAAAACAAAAAAGCTACTAGGGATAAGAAAAAATCTAAATAGGATTTTTGCAAGGTGGAAAAAAATACCCCTTTCTTCCTTCTTTAGCTAATCTCAAATTTCCATCTCCTTCTTCTTTCTCCTTTTGTTAAATTCGTTCTAGTCCCTTTCTTCCTTCTTCTTCTTCTTCCCAACCTACTTGCAACAATCATTCTCTTCTTGCTTCAACATTTACTTCGAACCAGTCTCTTCCTTCTTCCTCCTCTATTGTAGCACATTACAGCTTTTGGGTTTTGGCTTTAGCTGGGCGGGAAATCCATTTTGGAATTCTGGAATGCAGATATGTGTGAATTTAGGCACGAGATGATGACTGATGAGCTGAGGGGAGAAAATCAACGGCCATGATTATTTGTCAATCAACGGTTTAGATCTCTCAACTAACTGAAGCGACGTCGTTTTGGGTAATGAGAAATCCTCTTCTCATCAGCCTGATGAGTGCCGAATTCGGACGCAAAAATTTTAATGGGGCACCAAACGTTCTGACTAGGATCCCAGGACTGTGGCAGGCGAAATGAAATGAAAGAGACAAAACATATTAGAAACGTTAACGGGAATGAGAATAAGCGTCTTTCATATACATCAAATTCTTTGGTCTCTCTCTCTCTCTATATATATATTATATAATATATATATATATATATAATGCTAATGAGACAGGTGGATTTTCTTTTCCTATGGTAATTTATTTCGTTCTATTTTTTAGAACCCGTTTGATTCAAAGAAAGCGTTAGAAAGAAAGAAATAAAATAAAAAGAAATGGAATGGAATGGAGCAGAAAATATTTTATCACATAAGTATTTAGTTTACACAAAAAAAAGAAAATAGGTTGATTAGGAAATTTTTATTTGATTTAAATAAAATGAGATAGAAAAATTAGTCAAATGACATTTTTGCCTATGTTTTAAACACTATGTCATATCGATTGTCACATCCAAAAAATTTTGTGTTTTTAGCCCATTTTCCAAGGCATGGGAAAATTGTTCTCACCATTATTTTGTGGGAACCCATTTTCAATTATTCAGCTGAAATTTGGTTATGGTAGGAAACTATTTTCAGCTGGAAAATGTGAACCAAATGCCGCCACTGTTGGCAAGAAAATTTGATTTTCCCTTTACCACCTCAAATTTTCTACGAACCAAACTGTGAAGGAAAAGTTCACTACACCCCCTCTATAGCTATTTAGTGCCTGTTTGGATTAGTAGTGGAGAAGTGGCTTTTTTTCTAATGTGGTTTTTACAAAAGTCAAATTAAAAAAAAAGTCATATTGTAAATGTGATTTGTGTTGGATTGGCGGTGAGATAAGTGATTTTTTTAACCTTGAACCTATTTGGATTAGCGTTTAAAAAGCTTGTTTAGATGAAAAATGACTGAAAATGGCATGAACCTTGTTGAATACTACATATATATTGTTATAATTGATGTGAAAAAATGTAAATAAAATTTTTTAAAATAAAAAAGTTCAATAATTATTTAAAAAGAAAAAAAAAATACACTAAAGCACTTAATTAAAAAAGGATAAATATATATTTCAATTAAAATGTTATCCATAAAGTGGATCATAATTGGATCATCTACCCGTAACAAGTTCGTCTCTGATCATGTCACGAACATGATTCATGTGTGTTGAAGATAATCTACGGATAGTTGATGTGGATGCTACATCAACTGGATCATTATTTCCTAATCTTAAACCTGTTTGGATTAGTGTTTGAAAAACCCTAATTTTTTTTTCATGTTCAGAAGCAGCTTTAAATTATTATTTCATGGTCACGGCTCTGTGCACATAGCTTTAATTTTTTTTTTCAATGGTCAAAGCACAGAAGCAGCTGATATCGCCGAAAAGCAGCTTCTTTAAAGAAGCTTCTTTTTTCAAACAAGCCCATCAATGCTTAACACCTTCCCAGATGCGTGCAAACTAGTCAACTGGGCTTTTGGGTCCCAACTGAGCTTTTTATTGCCCCTAACATGTTCCCAAACAAACCCTTAATATCAAAGAGCCCTCAAAATTTTTTGAAACTTCACTCCACCTCTGATGAACTAAATTGAAATTAAGTTTTTTGACTAAAAAAATATTTATGCCCTTATGTCTTGTACATGGCCAATATGGTATTGTAAATTTTCACATATGTCTTGTAAATACACATATTTGACTTGTATATTTCCACATGTGTCTTGTAAATAACATGTATGCTTGTGAATATACTCATTGTCTTGTTTATAGTAGCCGATATGTTCTTGTAATTTCACTTATTTGTCTTGTACATTTATTGGCCAAGATGGTCTTGTAACTTCTCACATTTGTCTTGTAAATATGCATATTTAACTTGTATATTCCCACATATGTCTTTTAAGTAGTATATGTTCTTGTGAATATGCTCCTTGTCTTTGTTAGTTTCAACTTCATCCAAGAGGGAGGGGGTGAATTGGGTGATAAGAAAAACTTAAGATTAAACAAATTAATTATAACAAAGTGAAAACAGGAATAATATCACTATAAGATGCACAATCGAAATATATTGGTTCTGTCTTAACTCAATGACCTACTTTCAATTCTCAGAGCGTCTATGAGTTTTCACTATTCTTCCAAGATCTTACAAGTTCTTGATAATTTAATACAACGTATGAAGCAGCAGATGATCTTCACCAGGACTCACTCCCCCTTACATGTTATAATCTAACAACCACACTCAAGGTCTCACTACCTTGAGATTTTACAGAGTAAGAGAATTAATCAGATAAAGGACTATCTCTCAGAGCAAATGAATCATTACTGGAGTACTAAAGAATTATCACCGAATGTTACAGAGAACTACGCGTTAAGCAATAAATGATGTTTCGATGTTGGATAGCTTCGTTAGTTCTTCTGTATTGAATGCTTGAATATTTGTAGGTGAGCTTCATTAATGACCGTTGTGATCGACCGTTGTAAGTATTCGAACTATCCGTTAGATTGTCTTTAAAGCCATTGAAGGATTTCAGTGTTTAAGTTGCTTTCGGCTCTGAGCAATAATTCATCAGACGTAATCCTTCTTGTGTGTGTCTAGTGTGTCTGGTAGATGGGCATTTAATGCTTCTGACAACCACCATGCTTTTGAGGATTTTGAATTTGCTTAGTCGTTCAAGCTTCTGAAACTTATACACAAGTATGAATAGTAATATTAAAACAATATATAAGTTAAAATCAATGATTAATAATTCTAATAAAGTGATTCAGAGATAACAAAGATCTTAAAACATAGGTAGGCGATGAGACTCCACTTGAGTGAGTGAAAATTCACTTGAGTAGTGGAACCATATTCACTTGAGTGAATCTGATCCACTTGAGTGAGAACTATAATGCACTCTTGAATTTTCAGAAAGTAACTTGCAGAGCGAGTTGTAGGCTATCACTCGAGTGACATCAGTTCACTTGAGTGATCTCTGGTTTTAACTCCCTTAGCTACCGTGAGTCACCTGCACACACATAGAGAGTGAATGTATGTCACTCGAGTGAATGCTTGTCACTCGAGTGAACTCTTTGTGCAACTTGATCATTTGCCGCAAGTGACTTGGGAAAAGGCCACGAGTGATACACTTCACTCGAGTGACTACTCTTTATAACTTTTAGAGATCCACAAGTGACTTCCTGAATCCTGCAAGTGATGCATTTCCACTCGAGTGGACTAATGTCACTCGAGTGAGATTCTTCATAACTTTAAATACAACAACGAGTGACTTTCAAAAGCTGCAAGTGATCACAATCACTCGAGTGACCACTTGTGCACTCGAGTGACTTCTCAACTTAACTCTCAGGAAATCCGCGAGTGACTTGCAAAACCCTGTAGGTGATCTCTTATCACTCGAGTGGTCACTTATCCACTTGAGTGACCTCTCTTCTCAACTCTCAGTAACTTTGCAAGTGAAGGGGAATCACTCGAGTGAAGACTTAGTCACTCGAGTGATTTTTCCTCACTTCCCAATTTTCAGCGAGTGACTTGCAAAATCACCGAAGGTTAAGGATCATTACTTTAGTGAGTCAACTATCACTCGAGTGATCATCTGAGATCACTAATATCAGTATCTTTTGATTCAAGTTTCTTTTCCAAATCATTTTGTTTTTGCTTAAATACCAAGAAGCTTAAGTAATTGACTTGAATCATAAAATACTTATTGCTTATCAAGATTTGTTATTAACAAAACATATTTGAGAACTAACAGTCTTGTATATAGCCGAGATGGTCATGTAATTTTACTTGTTTATCTTGTAAATAAGCATATTTAATTTATAAATTATCAAATGCGTCTTGTAAATAATCATATTTGATTTGTAAAGTAGGGGCGCAATTATCTTTCCACCCCAAAATTTAATGGGTGTAGTGAAATTTAAAAAGTTTTGGGAGCTTTTTGATGTTAAATGCCCTAGAGAGAGTCTAGTGAAATTTTCCCTTTTAACTAGACGCCATAGATTTGACGGAGCCTGTTTGGGTTGGCAGTAGAAAAGTCTGTTCATGTAAATCGAGACAAAACTCATTTCATAAACTTACCGCATATACTATAAATCACGTTAGAAAAATAGCTTCTACCGCTAATCCAAATAGCAACTTCTACCGCTAATATACGCTTTTATGACTTGACTAGAATTGATGATTTCTCTTGTCTCTTGATTCTGTCCAGTTCTCTCTATCTCTCTCTCATATTTTCCTAAACCCTTTCTCTCTTCTGACAGTCTAATTATTTCTCGCTATTCAGCATTTTCCGGAGACCCTAAGAGGGAATATTCTATATTATATATATATATATAACCTCAATCTCTCCGACCTGCATCTTCCTTTCAACTTACTTATAATATATCTGTTTCATTGCTCTCGCTCTTTTGATCTCGTGTTGTTTAATTATACACAGTTCTTGTTTCTCTTCAAGCGTTTCCTGGAAACTAAAATGGTGAAGTCATGCAGCGAGAAACAAGTAGGGTTAAAGAAAGGACCGTGGACTCCTGCGGAAGACCAGAAGATCATGTCTTACATTCAACAACACGGCCATGGAAGTTGGTCTTCCTTGCCTGCTAAAGCTGGTAATAATCACTCTACTCTACTACCTCTTGTTTCACACATATGGTTCATGAATCTGTTTCAAAAACCACCTCGTACATTCCTGGGTGTTAAGGAATATATATGCGTAATGCGTTTTATGTTTTGATGACCAAAAGGACTCCGGAGATGTGGCAAAAGCTGTAGGCTGAGATGGATTAATTATCTAAGACCTGATATCAAACGAGGCAAGTTCAGTTTGCAGGAAGATCAAACCATTATTCAACTTCATGCTCTTCTTGGAAACAAGTTAAGTTCCACACTTTCTTTTCAAAGGTGCAATTATGTGAATGGTTTCTTCATATACGTTATGATTTCTAAATAAGGAACCAGTTTCAGTGCTCATCGTAATAATGAGCACGGAGAGCTATTCACTGTTGTAAAATCTACACAATAGTTTTTCAACAGTCTAGAATTAAGATTTTCTAACTAATGATTTTTAAATCGAAAAATCATTCTGTTAGTTTCTTGATGTTTGTTTTATACTGCACATACAAGATGGTCGGCCATAGCACATCACTTGCCAAAGAGAACAGACAACGAGATCAAGAACTATTGGAACACCTGCCTTAAGAAGAGGCTCACCAGAATGGGTATAAACCCTAACACCCACAAGCCCATCAACGACGCTGCAACGACCAGTCCAAGGACTCAGCCAACCTCAACCACACGGCGCAGTGGGAGACTGCTCGGCTTGAAGCCGAAGCCCGGCAAGTCAAAGAATATTGCAAGCTTCAGCTCCACCAGAACCAGCTCAGCTCCTCCTCCTCGTCTTCTCAACCTTCATTGACTCGTCTCGTCCACAACAAGGTCACGCCTCGGCCATCGCCACCACCATGCCTCGACATCCTCACGGCTTGGCAGATCAATCAAAGTTTACTCCCTTCAACAAAGAACGCCCCCAAAATGCGTAGTATGTACGCCATGAAGCTCGCAACCGATGACCTCGAGTCCCCAGCGTCAACGTTGAGCTTCCCGGACACTGTCCCTACCAACTCCAAATGTTGTAGTAGTAATAGTAGTAATAATAATACCTTTGGGATGATCAATCAAAGTTTACTTCCTTCCTCCTTCACCTACTCCGACACAAACGACAATGGAATTGCTAAAGGAGTGAGTGACGATGAAGCTTGTGGGAACAAAGTGGGAAGCTTGGGAAACGACGGCGATATTATGGTGGCGGTGGAAGCATTCATATCAAGTGGGTATAGCTGTAATTCTGTGGCAGGTCTCTATCATGACGATATGTTTGCGAATGGATTTAATGACAACTCAGCATCATCTCAGCAAAACTTGGGAGTCTTAAGTGTTGGGAATGGATCAGGAAACGGCAACTTTGAGGGGGAGAGCCAAGATTGGGAAGCCATTCTCGAGTGGGCCAATGGTTTGCCCTCGTTGCCTGTATTTCCTGTGTTGTGATCCACGTTCATGGAGGTTAGAAATTTTTAGGGTTGCTAACTTTTGATTACAAAATAAAGAGGCAAATTAGTATCTTATTTAGTTTATTTTATTTGATCATTTCATTTTTTCCTTGAAGGAGACCAATTAGTTTTATCCCATGCATTTTTTTATGTATTTATAAACATTTTCCCTAATTAGTTTAATTACCTTTTTATTATTTAGCAATTTGGTATCCAGTAATTCAGATATTGTCAAGCTGAATTGGAAATATCTCTATGGTAAAACCAACCAAAAATAGGGTAAGAAACTAAGAATTTGCATTTGATTCTTAGGTTATTAAAATAAGGTTAAGATGAGTCCAGCACCTAAAATATTTTTCTAAGTGCGTCTAGCACTCTAAAGTAATTTGTGGTGTATCCAACACTCTATAATATTTTTCATAAGTGTGTTTAATACCTTAAAGTATTTTATGGTTCATCCAACACCCAAGAGTGTCTTTTCAGGTGCATCCAATACCTTAAAATTGCTACTAAAAAAACAATTTAGGGTGTTTGGTGCATCTTCATTTAGAAGGCTTTTTGGATGTTTATGACGAGATTTGAATTTCTCCTAAAAAGATATTTAACTGGAAAAATTTCTCCTTAAAAAATTAATATTTTAAGAGTAAAATCATGCTAAAGAATACTTTGAGGGTGGTGGACACATCTAAATAATTCTCCAAGGTGATAAATACACCACATATTATTTTAAGATACTGGACGCACCTAGAAAAATGCTTCAAGTTTATGGAAGCACCTTAAACCACTGAAATATTTGTTTTCAATTTCTAGGGTAAGAATTAAGTCTTTATAAATAGAACTAAATACATTTTATTTTACAGTCTTGCTTTTGAAATTTGAGTGCCTCCCCTTTCTTGAGTTTTCTCTCTAATCTCCCTTCTCTATACATACATAAGTGTGTGTTCCTTATCCTACTTCTCTTTTCCTCTTCCCCTTATTTCTCATTCTGCAGAAATACAAATAATTCGTGCTTAGGCCCTTCCTACTAAAATCAATAGCTCTTCAGAGTTTATTTACCTTTCTTTACTACAATTATAATTATAATATAGAACAATAAAAAAACCAAAAAAATGTCAGGACAATAAATTACAATTAATTTGTAATTTTTATAATTGAGACTATTGGTGTTTGAATTAACTCATCTGTACATGTCAGTTTAGCTTTATGATGAAATGATGTGTCATGCTATTTTAGTAGTTTTTATAAATTGTGTTTACGAGTTATTCTTCCTCAAAAATTAACCTTGGGGTGAATCTAGAACCGAGAGTAATGGGATCCAAATTATTTTGAAATAATAAGCATCTACATGATTAGTATTTCATATTTCACATCGAGGACGGTTGTGTAAAGATTTTGTTTATAAAAAATAAAACACATACAAGGTAAAAAGATATACAATAAAGATATTGTTACCTCTAAAAAAAAACCAAAGAACAGACTTTTAAAAGCACAAGAAAAAGTTGGGTCTTGTGTAAGATTTATGTGTCTGAGGGAATGGGATCAGCAACCCTTAACTAAATTGGACCCACCATATCTAAGTGGATGGAACTTTAGGTCATCATAGCAGCCGTGATGAAGTACTTAAAAAACAACTTTTTAATCCTACAAAATAAATAATATATACGTGTGTGTGGATAGGGTAGCTCCCTACAGCTCTTTTATTAATTAATTAATTAAGAAGCAGATGATAAGATCATAAGCTCCTTCTGTCCATGATTTAATTGAGGCGTTAATATTGATTTGAATGTAAGATTTATTTTATATATTTATTATTATTTTTAAATTAGTTCTATTTATATTTTTTCAATAATATTTAAATATATAGAAAAGAGATGAAGGGTATTAAGAAAGATTATTTAGGTGTTTTAGAAAAAATATGTTATATTAACTAATTTAACTAACATATTTAATTTAATTAAATTAGTTAATTAAGTCTTAGATTAAGGATTAAAAAAATATACGGGAAGGAGGGTTGAGATATGAGAATGAAAAGAACAGTAGGAAGGGGTAATATGCTTTTATTAATTTCAAGTTATGAAGTTCGGTGCAGTCTTTTATGGCACTGTATATATACATATGGCTCTTATTAATTTATTATTACTAGCATCAGCATGCACGTATATATGGGTGGGGGTCTAGCTAGAACTGATGCATCATCAGAACACGCGTGATTTAAGTTTTCTCTTCTCTTCTTCTGACACAGCAATAGCTCCTTGTCACGCACGGTAAGGAACGTTAGATGTTTGGTATGTAGGATACTCTGTATGAGTAATGAGTTGTGTAGATATTGGTAGAATTATGTAGATAATTCTAGAACACGACGATGTAAGCGATGACATAAGCGTAGTTGTAAATATCTAGATATCATGGGAGAAGGTTCTGGAGAACCATTTTTGACCGTTGGATGTATTCGATCTTGACCGTCCATTGAGGATGTGTAAGGCTATAAATAGGGGTGCCTCCCTCACTTGTAAATCATCGAAAGCAATTCAAGCATGTGTCATTTAAGAGCTTCTCTCTCTAAAATCATCTTTCCCTCTCTAGAAGTTCTCTTGTAGTCTTTGAGTTCTTTGCCTACTCTTGAGGGTTCGGCTGACTTAGCCAAGATCAGGAGGTGTGATCAAGCTAAGGCTGGCACGGTGCAAGGAAGGGAGTTCCAAGTCCGTGACAACGTGGTATCAGAGCTTTGGTTCAAAGCTTTGGACGTGGTTTGTGGGAGCCATTTTGTAGGCAAGAATGTCGGGCACAACTGAGGACATTGTTGTTTCTGGGGAAGAGAGGGGTAGGGAAACCCAACCTCCACACCAATCAAAGAAGACCCGGGGTACTAGCAAGTCCCGCCAGGCTGAGGACATTATGTCCTTAACTGCAAAGGTTGTAGCTCTTGAGAAAGCCTTGCGAGGGGTGGTCACTAAGGTGGACAAGGTGGAGAGTGACTTTGAAACACTTGAAACCCACACCTTAGACCAATTGGATAATTTGAGGTCGGACCTTGATTCCCACCTCAATGTCGAGGAGGAACGAACTGAGTCTGTGAGACGACTCGAGGAAACGGTGATGGATGCCATTACCGCCATGCAGGGGCAGCTTAACTCTCTTAAGACTTCTTTGGAGAGGCAAGCCAAGACTTCATTGGTAGACGGTACCAGTGGAGTAAGGGAGGTAAGGTTGGACCTCCCTAAGCCGAAGGACTTTAAAGGTGTTCGTGATGCCAAAGAGGTTGAGAACTTCTTATGGCAGATGGAGCGATATGCCGAGAGCTTGAACTTAGACGATGACTCTGTCAAGGTATGCACTGCTTCCTTATTCTTTACTGACAATGCTATGTTATGGTGGCGTAGGAAGCATGCCGACATGGAGAAGGGTCTTTGCACCATTACAACTTGGGAAGATTTCAAATGGGAATTGAAGAAACAATTCTATCCTGAGAACGTGATCTATGAGGCTGAAAGAAGTTGAGAGAGCTCAAGCACAAGACCACGATTACTGACTATGTCAGGGACTTCACTACTCTCATATTACAGATTCCTAATCTCTCCAGCGAGGAAACCTTGTTCTACTTCGTAGACGGTCTTCAGAACTGAGCCAAACAGGAGCTCCAAAGGCGTGGTGTGACAAATGTGGATGAAGCCATTGCCATTGTCGAGAGCCTGACGGAGTATCAAAAAGGAGAGAAAGGTGAGTCTTCCAAACCTAAGTCTTTCAAACCTAATCAAGGAAAAGGTGGGGGAGACAAAGGCAAGGGGACCACCCAGGGAGGAACCAATAAATCCTTCTATAGGAATCAATATGAGGAGAGGAAGAATAAAAATCGTGTGATAAATTGTTACGTGTGCAAAGGGCCGCATCGCATGGTAGATTGTCCCAAGCTCAGTACATTGTCAGCCATCGTGGAAGAACAAGATGGGTCCAGCAAGGAAGGGCCTAGCTCACAAATAAGATCTCTCAGAGTCCTAAACGCTTTAAAGGTGAAACCTGTGGAACCTGCGCCAAGAAGCAAAGGACTCATGTATGTCGAGGCGACATTAAATGGGAAGCCAGTAAAGGTGATGGTGGACACCAGGGCAACCCATAACTTCATCACTCCAAAAGAGGCTCGACGGATAGGCCTTTCGATTACTCAACCACGGGAAGGAATGATGAAGACTATTAATGCTCTTGCGGAATCCCTCAAAGGCGTAGCCAATGGAGTAAAGCTATGCCTTGGCACGTGGAAGGGAACCATAGATCTATCAGTAGGCCCTATGGATGATTTTGATGTGGTATTTGGTATGGACTTTTTACGCAAGGTAAAAGCCTTCCTCATGCCATGTTATGAATCCATGTGTATTCTGGAAAAGGGGATTGCTTGTACGGTTCCTGCTACAAATAATGATCAGGTTACTACTTGTCAGCAATGCAAGTAGAGAAGGGGTTTAAAAAAGGGGAAGTCACCTACCTTGTAGCTTTGAAGGAGGTGGACGTTGATGAAGAGGACAGTTAGGATCTTCCCCTTGCCATCCAAGATGTTCTGAAGGAGAACAAGGATATCATGCCACCCGAGATCCCTAAGAGGTTGCCACCTAGGCGAGAGGTGGATCATAAAATTGAGTTGGAGCCAGGAGCACGTCCGCCTTCTATGGCACCTTATCGTATGGCGCCACTTGAGTTGGAAGAACTCAGGAAACAACTGAAAGAGTTGCTGGATGCTGGGCACATACGACCCTCGAAGGCACCTTATGGGGTACCAGTTTTGTTCCAATGCAAACAAGATGGGTCATTACGACTGTGCATCGACTACTGGACCCTCAATAAGGTAACTATTAAGAATAAATATCATATTCCTTTGATAGAAGATTTGTTCGATCGGCTTGGCAAAGCAAAGTACTTTTCCAAGCTAGACTTGAGGTCGGGATACCATCAAATTTGAATCGCTACAGGAGATGAGCCAAAGACTGCCTGTGTGACGAGGTATGGGCCTTTTGAGTGGTTTGTTATGCCCTTTGGCCTAACCAATGCACTGGCGACATTTTTCACTTTGATGAACCAAATCTTCCATCCTTTCCTGGATCGGTTTGTAGTGGTATACTTGGATGATATAGTTATCTACAATGACACATTAGAGGACCATGTAGAACACTTACAGACCGTGTTCGATATCCTGCAGAAGAATGAGTTATACGTCAAAAAGGAGAAGTGTTCTTTTGACAAGGAGGAGGTTCACTTCCTTGGACATATCATTCGCCAAGGGACCCATATGATAGACGAGAAGAAAGTTCAAGCTATCAAGGATTGGGAACCACCCACCCGAGTGTCTGAGTTGCGGTCTTTCCTTGGGTTGGTGAACTATTATCGGCGGTTTATCAAGGGCTACTCTGCTAGGGCAGCCCCTTTAACAGAATTGTTGAAGAAAAATAAGCCATGGGAGTGGATGAAGGAGTGCAATGATGCCTTTGAAGGCCTGAAGGCTGCGGTAATGGAGGAACCCGTACTGGCTCTCCCGGATTTCTCCAAGACCTTTAAAATTCACACAGATGCTTCTGACTTTACAATTAGAGGAGTACTAATGCAGGAGAGGCATCCGACGTAAGCTCAATGATGCCAAGCGGCGATACACGGTCCAAGAAAAGGAGATGACCGCTGTGGTGTATTGCTTGTGCATTTGGAGACATTATTTGTTGGGATCAAGGTTCGTGATCAAGACAGATAATGTGGCTACCAGCTACTTCCAATCCTAGAAGAAGCTGACGCCTAAACAAGCTCGTTGGCAAGACTTTCTAGCCGAGTTTGACTATGTGATAGAGTACAAACCCGGCACGGCTAATGTAGTGGCTGATGCATTAAGCTGAAAAGAGGAGTTGGCAGCAATGAGTCAAGCCAAGGGCGATTTGATGAAAAAGATCATTGAGGGAATGGACCATGATCCCATAGCACGGCAGCTTATGGAGATGGCCAAGGAAGGGAAAACCAAGAGGTTTTGGTTAGAAGATGGCCTTCTCTATACCATTGGGAGACAAGTCTTTGTTCCAAAATGGGAGAATCGGCGAAGAGAGCTCATTAAGGAATGTCATGACTCCAAGTGGGCTGGTCATCCGGGACAGAGACGCACACTTACTCTATTGGAAGTAGCCTACTACTGGCCATAGATGAGGGATGAGGTAGAGCTCTATGTAAAGACATGTCATGTATGTCAACAAGACAAAATAGTGAATCAACAACCTAGAGGTTTGCTAGAGCCTCTACCTATATCTGAACAACCATATGAGAGTGTTTCCATGGATTTTATCTCTGCTTTGCCAAAATCTGAGGGGCATGGATCTATCATGGTGGTGGTAGATCGATTCTCAAAGTATGCAACATTCATCCCTGCTCCTATAGATTGTACTGCAGAGGAAGCGGCCAGGCTGTTCTTTAATAATGTGGTAAAATACTGGGGGTTACCAAAGACAATCATTAGTGACAGGGACCCCCATTTTACTGGGAAGCTGTGGACTGAGTTATTCAAGCTCATGGGCACAAAACTATACTTCTCTACAAGCTTTCACCCACAAACTGATGGGCAGACAGAAAGGGTGAATGCTTTATTGGAGTGCTATCTACGGCACTTTGTTAGTGCCAACCAGAAGGATTGGGCTAAGCTCCTTGATGTGGCTCAATTCTCTTACAACTTACAAAAGAGTCAGGCCACAGAGAAAAGTCCCTTTGAAGTGGTGATGGGACAACAACCACTAACACCTCATGCCCTTGCAACAACATATAAGGGTAAAAGTCCAGGAGCTTACCACATGGCCAAGTCTTGGCAAGAACAAGCTGAGGTGACAAGATCTTTCCTTGTCAAGGTGGCCAAAAGAATGAAGAAGTTTGCTGATAGGAAGAGGCGACCCTCGGAATACCAAGTAGGAGATATGGTGATGGTGAAGCTTCTTCCTCAACAATTTAAAGTGTTCCGCAAGGTACACAAGGGCCTTATTCGCAAGTACGAAGGCCCATACAAGATCGTGGGAAGGGTAGGAAGAGTTTCTTATAAACTGGACCTAACCCCAAATCTGAAGATTCATCCCGTCTTTCATGTTAGCATGTTAAAGCCATTTCATGAAGATGCGGATGATCCGGTTCGAACCATCTCGACAAGAGCACCTCCCACTATGACGAAGTCCTTTGATCGAGAGGTAGAAGATGTGCTAGCTGATCGAGTAGTGCAAAGACGAGAGGTACCACCAAGTACCCAATATTTGCTCAAATGGAAGGGATTTCCAGAGAGCGACGCTACATGGGAAACTCAAGTGGATCTTTGGCAATTTGAAGACCACCTACATCGGTATAGAGACGAGTCAGTGACGAAGACGTCACCAGATTAGGTGGGGGAGAGTGTCACGCACTGCAAGGAACGCTAGATATTCGGTATGCAGGATACTCTGCATGAGTAATGAATTGTGTAGATATTGGTAGAATTATGTAGATAATTCTAGAACACGAAGATGTAAACGATGACATAAGCGTAGTTGTAAATATCTAGATATCATGGGAGAAGGTTCTGGAGAACCATTCTCGACCGTTGGATGTATTCGATCTTGACCGTCCATTGAGGAGGTGTAAGGCTATAAATAGAGGTGCCTCCCTCACTTGTAAATCATCGAAAGCAATTCAAGCATTTATTATTCAAGAGCTTCTCTCTCTAAAATCCTCTTTCCCTCTCTAGAAGTTCTCTTGTAGTCTTTGAGTTCTTTGCCTACTCTTGAGGGTTCGGCTGACTTAGCCAAGATCAGGAGGTGTGATCAAGCTAAGGCCGGCACGGTACAAGGAAGGGAGTTCCAAGTCTGTGACATCCTGCTCTTATTTATTTTTTGGACAGGTAACGAGGACCCCTCAACTTGGGGAATCTTAATTCTTGGTCCTTTAGGTTTCCAAAATAATTATAATAGACTAGAATGAAATGATATGACATGATGTTGGGGCTGTTTTAGACACACGTGTTGGCTAAGTTTGCGAGTGTTTGGCTAATAAAAAAAGTGTTTATAGGACTCAAACCATGATTTAAAAAAAAATTTGTCAACACTTTATAAAAGGCCAAAACTATTTTTTTAAAAGTTAAAACTATAGTTTTGTGTTCCAAAATCATAGTTTTGGAGAAGCTAGTGTTTGAAAATCTCCCAAATCATAGTTTTATAAGTTATTTTTTCATAAATCGAGATAAAATTTCTCTCACATATTTATCTTGTAATATTTCTCACTTTTTTATGTGTGGGTCCCACCAACTTTTCTCTCTCTCTCCTTTCTTCTCTTTCTTCTTCCTTCTGTCGTCTTGTTCCCTTTTTTTCCAAATCTCTGTCGCTATTTTCTCATGTGTTTATTATTACATCCGGTCTTAAATATAAGATAAAGTTAACTTTTTTTAAGAGATTAAAAAAATAATTAAATTACTTTAGAATAATTATATTTTAATTTTTTCCTCAAACTAATTAGTTTGACTAATAAACTGATATATAATTTATGGATACACAACATATGATATAATTAAGCAACTTATTTAGTTTTCTTAATCTTTCCAAGAAAAGTCAACTTTGTCTTATATTTAAGATCGGAGGGAGTACTTATTTCAATTTAAAATATAGTATTATTTTGGATAATTACTGTTTGTAAATGATTTTAGTTTATACAATTTATTCATACATATATGTTTGAGCTATTTTTTATCATGTTACATAATTGACTAATGTTATAATTTTAATTTTGTGGACAAACTTATTTGATTTTTGGTATTTATTTTGAAATTTATTATTAAAAATATTTAAAATAAAATCTTATCTTTATATGCAATTATCACAAAAGCTATAGTCCTTTTTTATAATTCGAGTATGAAAAAACTATTCTGATAACAATATCCAAACACTATCATTTTATCAAAATTATTTTTTTATAGAATCTATTCTGAAAAAGCACTTTTACCACTTTTTCTCTAGAAGTTATTCCCTAAAAGCTAATCCAAACACTCTCTTAATTATATATAAATTGATTACTAAATAAAATATAAACACTACTACAGAAAGAACTTTTAATAACCATTTTTTTGCCCTTAAGACGTTTTCATGGGGTCGTGTATGTGAGTGTCGTTGAAAGTTTTAAAAAAGATGACCATTTTAAAACTGTCGTTGTAAGAGTCATTTTAAAACTGCTTTTTAAAAAATAGTTGTTGTAACCTTTTTTTTAAAAAAAAATTATTCGTTTTTCTCCCCACAACATTAAAAACCTGTGAATTTCCAGACAATTATATTTTGAATTTGGAAAGCATTCAAAATAATTTGGGTCTTAAAATGTTACTCAAATTGAAAACGTCATATTGATATAAATAAGAATAATCGCGCCATTTAATACTTTATCATAATTTTCTAAAACCTTCTATAACAAATTCATAGTACGTACACAATATATATAAACAAGAAACTAACATGTGGCAAAGTATTCAAGTATGCAAACATAATATACCATTGCATTAAACCACTGCACTATGTAAAAAGAAACCTCTACAAATCATCATCTATGTGCTATAGAAGATATTCTGACAAATGGTCTTGGATCAAATTAATGTCTTCGATTTTGTAGAGGTCCCGATTACAAAAAATCTATATGAAAATTGGAGAATAAGCTAATATAAATCAATCAATTGAATAAAATAACCAATAATTCAATTAGAAGAACAAAAATGAAATTCAATTGAGAATAAAGAAATGATCACCTGTTCAAAATTGGTAGTTAGTCCACTAAAAATGATGTTATCATTGAAAAAAAACGGACCGGACCGGTTGGTTCAACAGGTCGGACCGGTCACCGGCCCGTGACCATTCGGTGATCCGGTCCAGTTGATGAAATAAACCGATGAACCGGTTCAAACCGGTCAAAACCGGTGGTTCGACTAGTCCACCCGGTTTGCCTCTTTTTTTTAAATACATTTTTTATTCTTCTAACTACTATTTTGCATTATTTTTTAGAGAAAAATGAAAGTTTAAAGACCAAGAAGAAGAGAAAAGTAGGTAAATAAATAACAAATCTAAAAAAAATATTTTGAGAGGATATAATAATTAATTAATTATAGGAAAGGAGATGTCATTACATAAATATAGGCACTATAACTAGTACTAATAGATTTTAAGCATTTTTTGTCTAAAGATCTTTATTTTTATCTATGGAAATTTAAAAATATATTAATATATATATTCCACTGATAAATTATAATATTTTAATATAATCGGTCCGACCCCGGTTGAACCATTGATTCTTGAACCAGTGCTGTGACCGGTTTATTGCCCGGTCCAGTTTTTTATTCCTTGGATGTTATACATATATAGTAAAATATAGTAGCCACAATCAATGTTTCCTGATTGTCGAGGGCACTATACATCAAAAGGAAATGGTAAAAAAGAATAAAGGCATATGTGAAGCAATTGTTAATTAAAAAACTTGAATTTAAACAACTTAATTTCTGCCGGAACCACTTCATCGAACTACTTTTACCTTCACGCTTCCCACCCATTATATAATATGTCTTCAGTGTACTATAATTAAAATGAAAAAAAGAAGACATTAAAACAATTTAGTAAAGTCAAAAATCAATTATTTACAAACAAATTAACTTACGTGTTGAAAATGTTTTTTTATCTCTTCGTTTGGCTTGCGGCCTAATGAATCAAACCAAAAGATAATGTTGATGGAGGGACAAGGAATACAAAGACTCCAATTATAACCATAATAACATATATAGATTAAAGTGAGATTAAATAACATGATACTTCTCCGGAAAATCGAATATGTATAAATAGATAAAATTAAGTTACTTGCCTTTCAATAATTGGTGCTAGATAACAAGGCAGCTGAGTCTGTCTGATTGTATAGCCTATACAGCTCATCCTATCTTTCAACCTATTATTATTACGTCTCGATATATAGCCAAGACATAAGAATCCATACAAAGTGTTGAGCTCCATTTTAACACATAATTTGCGGAAGCAACTACTACAGAATTAAAATAAGAAATGGCTTAGTGAATGTAGAAACCTAAAAATCCTAAATATTAGTACATCAATTAAAGTTAAAAATAAAAAATAAACTCACATGATTGCAAATATGACCCATTGTCCGCAAATCCGTAAGTGCATGGGTCGCACTAAGTAATAAAATGATGAGTAAGATATCGTTCCCACGAGGATTTGGTTCCAAAACCTGGTTAAGTAACGATTATCGCACTTTCGCCTAATTCGAGTTGGACAATTATCACGGTGGAGGAAAAACAGAATTATAAACTAAAAGTAAAATATAAACAAATGATTCATGGACTAGAAATGATACAGTGGAAGTTAGGATTGTTTATCCCCCTTACATTTCATAAGTACTCATTCAAATCCCCACAATATGAGCTCTCAATGATGAATTATGCTAACCAAGGTCACTCATTTACCTATAAGTGCTCTCTCAAGTCTCTAAATAGGTATTTAGCTTAATTGGTTCATTAATCTCTTAATTGAAGGATTAAGCACATCCTACATTGCAAGACCTATGTGGCTATGTGAGGTCAATAAGTGTATCTCTACCTCATTAACAAAACCATACATCCCTCTCATGGATTTCAGGTTCCTATACGATTAAATCCAAGTTCTACACTTAATCTAACCCTTTCAAGCATCAACCAAGTAAATCAACATAAATCAACACAATAAAACTCTAGCTATTAAGAACAGAGTGAAATCAACATAAATCAACCATTCAACATAAATATAAAGGGGAAATGTGTACTTAATCCATACAAGGGTTCTAAACAATCCACACCATAAAACTCTAGCTATACATGTTCATAAAACCCAGAAGAAACAGGGGCATAAATCAGTTACACAGCAGAACAAAGGGGAAAGACAGTAGAAGGAGAGGAAAAACCAAGAGGAGAAGCTCAAATCTCTTCAAATCTTCAACTTCTAGCTCAATCTCCACCTCCAAGCTCCAAATCCTAACAGAGCATTGTCTCCACAACGCTTTCCAGGTCCAGAATGCGTCTCTGCTTCAAGGTTTTGGTATTTATATGCCCTAAAAATTCGTTCTGAATCAAAACGCGTAGTTGTAGAATTCAAGCGTTGGCCACGGTCAAAATGTTTCTGGAAGATGTTTGGCCGCGGCCAAAAAGTTTCTGGCACATCTTTGGCTGCGGCTAAACATCCCTAATGATGTTGGTCGCGGCCAAGGAAAATCCTTGACCGTGGTCAAGCTTTCATATGAAGCTTTTTAGCCTTCTTCATCATTTTCTTGCTCTTCCATGGTGCTTTGACTTCCTTAACTCCATTCTCACTTCTTAATCATCATTTGTTGCCTCCAATGACTCCTTTGTGACTCAAATAATAACCTATCAACACAATGAACTCTATAAAAATAGTGTTGATGTAATTTTAATGCAATTATGGGACTTAAACAAAGAAATTATACCTTTTTACCATTAATACCCTTGGGCACATTACTTTTGCACATTTATCATCAATTATCTATGAATTTACCAAAAATGTATGCAAAACTAAAGGTAAATGTGCCACTTTGACAAGAATTTCATGATGTTAACACCCATCCTATGTCTATCTCTAGCAAAGATAGGAAATCTCTAATATCTTTACTATCAATTCTAAAAGAATATGAGATTGTACTACCCACAATCCCACACGGCATTTGCAAGTCGGCCTTGTTTATTTTTGTATGAATATTCTGTAGTTGTGCCAATAAGGGAAATCGTGTTGCTTCTTCTTGATCCTAGCACCACACAAAATAAAGATTGTAAGTACGATGTCAAGGTTCAATTAACAATAGCCAATTTTTCCTACTATTGGAGGTGCTGTGGCCGTTTGAACTAGATGTGTAGGCTAAAGGATGAAGAATCCTATTACCTGACCTAGTTTGGCAACCTCGTTATCGGGGAATGGGACATCTACACATTCCTCCCCCTGTTCAACACTTGTGACATTAACCTTATGTTGATTGTCCCAAATTTGCTTATGATGGTGGGTGGTAACATGCATGTACACAATAGCATCGGCAACAACACACATGGATGAGACATCCAACAAAAGACAGCAAGGTTCTCCAGCCTCTAGTGAAGGACCAGGGTCGCGATGTCCAACTTCTGGCGGATTGTAACTGTCTTTGGTGCTGGGAAAGACCGAGGATTCTTGGGTATGAGAAAAGAAAGAATTAATTAAACTAACTTAAAAAAAAACTCAATGTTATATTAATTAAAATTATTTACAAACCTGAGATCTATGTTTGTTGTCACCCATCCCGCCTTGAATGCTAGACAACACCATCGACCTCATCTCACCACGTAGCTCATCCATCATCTCGTCTCAAAGCTCTTGTCGGAGTGATTGACGCATATCCACCTGAAGTTCTACTTGGATTTCCTCTCAAATCCTGGCCACAAGCTCCTTTCTATGTTTTTTTTTTGTTTTTATTTTGGCATCGAACACGTTTTTTAATTTGCAAAATTCAAAAATTTAATGAGGGACCAAACTTACTGAGTCGGTAATATATATGCTTTCACACCCCTCTGCTTACACTTAATTATTTTCAACTAAACACCATAGATTTTCAATAAATGGATAAGCTTTTGTGTTTAGTAATAATACAAAAAACTATATGCTTTCACACCCCTCTATTTTACGTTAATAATAAAAGAGACCTCTTTTCTGTTTTTAAAATCAATATTTTAGTCCAGCCTATCAACATGGTTGGTACTCGGTAGTACTCCTGAAATATTCTAAAAATAATATTTATCGAGCAAAAATTAAGTTATAATTAATTATATATTTTTTCTAATCTATCCCTTGCCATCATATTAAGTATCTAATTAATTAATTAAGCGTCATTATCTCTCTCTCTCTCTGTTTTTGAAAGATTCAAGTTTATACCAATGAACGAATAACTAGACCGGACCAGCCGATTTAGATCGGAAACCGGTGAACCGGCGTCATGTCCGATCTAGTTTGCTTCTTCAACTGGGGAAAAAGTGAACCGATGTGACTCGGTTCAAACTGCTTCAACTCGTCACAAACTGGTGTGACTCGGTCCAAACGCCATTTTACTTGAGCCATGCTTTTTCACTGTAGAGTTCTGCAGTTTTGTGATGGGGATGGCATATGAGAAAAAATGAAGAGGGAAAGTATAGGCACAAAAAAAATAAGCACTACAACCTACAATTACCATGAGAGAAAGCGAGATTGAGAAGTCCAGAGTAACAGTAAAAGCAATAGCTACTCAGTTAAATCGAAGACCAAGACGAAGAGTGAGAGATGATGCTTGGTGGAGGGAAAACTGAACAACGAAGGTGAGCCGCAGATGGTAAGAAACAATGTCCACAACTCCCACTCTTCTAACTCTTGACTTCTAAATAGGCCAGCAATAAAGTAGGCAAAATAATTAATAAAATAAAATATAGTTTAATTTAATTAAGTTTAACTAATAAGCACAATTCATCACTAAAATGATTAGATTAATATATGTGTGCGTGATTTATCAATATATCTAATAATGTTTTATAACTTCACTTATTATTAATTAATGAATTTAATTTAAATTAGTTTTTTTGTAGCCAAATATGAATATATCATATATTTTTAAACTTGCTATGTTTTGACTATTTTGATGTTAGTTATGGGTTATGTTTGATGAATCATGATTAACATTGTTATGTTTTCACTATTTTGATGTTAATTATGGGTTATGTTTGAACTTTGAAAAACTAACTAGATGTTTTTGACTATTTTAATGTTAGTGATGACTTGATGGTTAATATTATTATTTTTTATTATCAATTAAATTATAATATTTTAATGTCTAGCTCGATCTCCTGTTAGACTCCGATTAATCTATTCACTTTTGAACCTGTGTCGCAACCGGTTCATTGCCTAGTCCAATTTTTCGTTCCTTGATTTATACCCAATATCTATCTATGTTTGAAAATTTTCTAAATTAATGAATTTAAACAAATTCATCTAAAGATTTTAAATTATAAGTCTAATAAATTTTATAATATGATAACCAAATTTTAAAATATAAGCATTAAAATTATTTTTTGGTAACATAAGTATTCATCAAATGACTTTTAAATAACAGTATTCATAAATAAAGAGGGTCTAAAATATGTAATTTAAAGGTTAAGAGAAATCTATATATAAAAATTTTCAAAAATAAAATAAAAATATTTATAATTAAAATGAAATACAGAGGGAGGATATATTTCTAAGCCATAAAGGATCGATGTTCTATTTATGACTTACATTTTTTCACCTGCTTCTTTTAAGTAACATGATATCCGCATTTCCCAGGTAGCTAGCTACCTCCGTACTCGTCTCTTTCTTCACTCTGCAAGCTCCTCCTTTCTCTTTCTTTCTCTTCTGCATTTTCAGAAGAGACCCTAAGAGGAAAATACATTATTTATATGTAATTAACCTCAATCTCCTTGCTTTATATATCTGTTTCATATATAGCTCACTGTTATCTCTTGTATTTACAGTTCTTGTTTCTTCTATATATATCTCCAGCTATATATATCTAGCATTTGCAGCTGATAACTAAAATGGTGAAGTCATCATCGGAACAAGTAGGGTTGAAGAAAGGGCCATGGAATCCTGAGGACGACCAGAAGCTCGTGGCTTATATTCAACAACACGGCGCTCATGGAAGCTGGTCTTCCTTGCCTGCAAAAGCTGGTAAATCCTGCTTTCCCTTGATTCATAAAGACTATTTTTTTAAGGCTTACCTGTTAGGGAAGATGATGAGTAATGCATATTATGTTTTGATGACCAAAAGGGCTTCAAAGATGTGGGAAGAGCTGTAGACTGAGATGGATTAATTATCTGAAACCAGACATCAAAAGAGGCAACTTCAGCTCACAAGAAGATCAAACCATTATTCAACTTCATGCTCTTCTTGGAAACAGGTAAGTCCCAAAATATTTTACCTACACGGCATATATATAAACAAATTGATTCCATGTGATGAAGAATTTCCTAAAAAGGAAACCACATGGCACGATATATATATTTTACCTACATAGTATTTTCTTTTCCATAGGTATTGTTGTACCTAAATATAGTTTCTTGGTGTACTTATGTATGTTACAATATAATGCATGTATGTACAAGATGGTCCGTGATAGCACTTCACTTGCCAAAAAGAACAGATAATGAGATCAAGAATTACTGGAACACCCACCTTAAGAAGAGGCTCATCAGAATGGGTATCAACCCCACCACCCACAAGCCCTTAATCGATGACGGCGCCGTCAAGGACACTGCCAACCTCAGCCATATGGCTCAGTGGGAGACTGCTCGGCTCCAAGCTGAAGCCAGGCAAGTCCAAGAATATTCCAAGCTGCGGCTCCGGGACCGGCTCGGCTCCTCCTCCTCCCAGCCTTCACTGACTCGGCTCGTCCTCAACAAGCTCACACCTCGCCCATCGCCACCACCGTGCCTTGACGTCCTCAAGGTATGGAAGAATTCATGGTCGTCCACGTCGGCAGATCATAACACCCCCAAAATGCATAGCATGTACGCCATGATGCTCGCCACTGATGACCTCGAGTCACCGGCGTCGACGTTGAGCTTCCCGGACACCGGTCCTACCAACTCCAAATGCACTAATAGTAGTAACACCTTTGGGCTGATCAATCAAAGTTCACTTCCTTCCTCCACCCCCACCACCACCATCACAAGTGACATGGCAGCCGCAGAAGCATTCAGATCAACAGGGTATAATAACTGTATTTCCATGAAGGATCTTCATGAAGACTATGTGTTGGTGTCTGGATTTACAGAGAACTCAGCATCACCACAACAAAACTTGGGAGTGTCAAGTGTTGGAGATGATTGGGAATCCATTCTTTACCTCGTCAATGGTTCGCCACCTGTTTTCCCTGAGTTGTGAGAAATATTTAGACTTTGGCTGATTAGTGTTGCACCATAATTAACCATGCATTTATATATGCTGTACTTTTAATTTGAGAAGGTTGTGTTGTCTGAATTAACTCGTCTAAATGAGTGTGTGTGTGTGTGAGAGAGAGAGAGAGAGTCAGTCTAGGTTTAGCTTTATGATAAACTGATGTACGTATCTTATCTTATTATAGCTTTTTAAGTGTTCACAAGTTACTCTTGTATAATCTCTAGCATTTAAGCGAGAGGCAGATCTACAACGAGAGTTGTAACAATAAACATGCATATATACATTCATATTTTGGTATTTTAAGTTTTAAGTTTTAGTATTTTTTGGGTAATAAAACTGTAGTATTTTGTTGTCCATAACATTTTAAATAGTTTTTTTAACATTAAGTTACAAATAGAAATTACAACGTGAGATCAATGAAGATGGCATGATAACCTTTTTTTTTTTTTTTTGACGAATAGAGGGCATGCTATCTGACATGGATTAAAAAATTTAGGCTATAATATCCACACACACATTTCAAACTTTAAATTCCTTTTTATGGAAAATTTGAATTCTTTTTAACTATAGGATGATACACCATCCTCATTAATCTGATGTCTGTTAGTAACTTTACGGCAAGTGGTTTGATGTCAAAAATAAAATGTTAAGGAGGTTAAATTTGAACTTTGAAATATCAATGAGTTATATGCAACTAATAACCCAAAATTTATAGGGTTTTGTAGATTTTAATATGAGGGAATTAGTCCACAAATTATACTATTTATGTTCCTATTTTTTTATAAGTCATATTTAACTAATTCATACAAATAAGATGATTAGTTAGAATTAGTTTACTGATTTAAAGTTGTCTCATCTTTTCACAAATACCCTTAATTAAATGGAAATTATCCTTGGTCATCTTTCTCAATCCCTCCTTCCACCATAACTACTCAACAATAATGTTATAGCAAAGGCACACTTAAAAAATATTAATTCCTTCTTAAATTTTACAAAAATTACTAATAAATATGAATATGAAAAAAGTTTTGAATGTGACTTTTCACAATGCAAATAGGGTTGGTATATAATTAGAGTAGACTCCAAGCATTTACAGAGTCCTCAGTCCAACCTGAGGCTTACTATTTATGGTTTGTATCTATTTAATAGATTATAAAATGAGGTCAACTACTTTTGAAAGAATCATTATATATTTCTTTTTTTAAAAAGATTACATATTATTATTGGAAAGACGTATCGCCAAAATATTGACGACGGGGCAAAAATTTTACATAATACTACATCTGTTTATTAATATAAGATTCAATTAATTTTTTTTAAGAGATTAAGGAAACTAAATAAATTAAATATTTATATTTATTTTTTTATACAAAACTAATTTATCTAACATATGAACTTATATATATAATTATATGATATACGATACATACTATAATTAACTAACTTATTGAGTTTTATTAATATTTCTTAAAAAATCAATCGACTTTATATAAAAGACTAAAGGTGGTACGTATCTACTCCCTCCATTTCATATTTTGTTACAAAAATGTTATATTTCCATTTTTCTTATAATACTTGTCTATTTTAGATTCCAAGAAAGCATTAAATTATGAGTGTTATTTATTTAAAGAAAAACCGTATCTTAGTTTTACTAAATCTTATATTATATAGATATTCAATATTTCCCGCTTGATCTGTATAAAAAAAGTTTTTTTACGATAAGTAATATCAAACGAAAGGTGTAAGGACTAATTAAGTAGTAGTAGTAGTACTGTAGTACTATTTCTCTTGATCAGATACGGCTTGTCTCGTCCAAATCTAGTTGTCATATATATAGGGAAATTTGTTGATAATAAGAGTATAAGCTATAAGCTATCGCGCTGAGGCTACGATGGTTTGTCGGGTTCATCTGATTAATTGTCATATTCTGAAACATAGGGTTCCGAAACTGACGATTATCTTGTAACAACGATGCTATATTGCTTTAAGTAGTACTAAACTGGTCTCTCTTCTTTCACCTTTCTTTCTGTGCCTGTTTGAGTTGAACTTCCGTTGGAGTACATGTCATAGGGTTCCATATAAGTGGATTTGGATCCCATCTTTGACGCTGCTGCATATCCCATGCACGCTATGCGAGGCAAGTCAATTTTGGAAGAACCGCTCAGCGTTTTGCACGCTATAAAGTTTGTTTGGTTTAGCTTATGTTTATGTATAAGTCTGATTCATGTAAATTAAGATAAAACTTCTCCACATATTTATTTTATAGACCGTAAAAGCTACTTCGTAGATCATAAAAACTACCTCATATACTATAAATTACAATTGAAAAACACTTTTAGAGATTCCAATCACTATTCCAAACATCATACTATCATCATTCTTCCAACATGCAAAACCCTGAATAACCTTTCCACAAATAAAGGTTGTTAGATGTTGGAATATACACACACACATACACTAGTTCCGGTCTTATTTACAAGTAACTTTTTTTTTTCTTAGGGTTCGCCCTTAATATATAAACAGCTTTTTTATGTCTCAAAATATAAACTACTTTTTCTTTTCTACCCCTATTAAATACATATATTTATATTAATGAATCATTATTTTTCTTTAATTTAATCTTTTATTATACATTCATTCTCATATTTTTCTACTCATTCTCTCTGAGATACCCCTCTGATCCTCAATATAAGATATATTTAGGGAGTTGATCTTAATTCTAAATATAAGACATAGTTTTTATATTTATCAATATTTTCCTAATTTACCCAGCCTATTCATACTCCTTTAACTATAATCAAGGAAGAGAGGAAATGAGGGAATTAAAAGAGATGACAAGGGTGTTTTAGAAAATATATATCATATTAATTAATTTAACTAACTTCATCAATCTAATCAGATTAGATAAATATGTCTTGTACTAAGGATCTGAGGGAGTATTTTTTTTTACTCATTTTTTTCCTATACTCTTTTAATAAATAGGGACAAATTTTAAAAAGATATTATATTTTTGAGATATTTATTATTTTTAACTAATTTTGACTGTCAGTTTATTTTACACCATCAAAATAGTTGTTGCTTAAAAAAATTATGTGGAGGGAGTATAAAAAAAGTTAGAGAGGATGATAGAACGGACAAGAACTATAATCAAGCAGTAATCTGCACCACAAGACTATTAGTTTGTTTGGATTAGCTTATGCAAGCTCCATAAGTGCTTATAAATTGCGATTCACGAAATATGAAGTAGCTTTTACGATCTACAAAGTAGCTTTTACGATTTACGAAGTAAATATGTGAAGGAGATTTATCTCGATTTATATAAATCGGGCTTATAAAATAAACCCAATTAAAAATGATGTTTCCAAACATGCCAAATAACTGTACACTCTCTGGTACAAATTAAGCATGACATATATAAAAATATCGGAGAAGAGAAAACAATGAGCGGCTATAGATTTTGGAACTTAGGGTTACGTTTACAAAAGCTAAAGATGATATATATGCGCGTGTGCATGTAGGGCAGCCTAAAGGGCTATACAGGGTAGTCTTGTGTATAGGGTGGTGAAATTCAAGCTAACCTACGGAATAGCTGGATTATAGCCTGCAGATTAAGGAAAAGGGAAAATTTCACCGCAGCCTAAGCAGCAATTTAATACCAAACAGTCATCAAAAATTTTTGAAATTTCATTTAATTTATACCCTAAGGACTAAACTAAAATTAAAATTTGATGGTGAAAAGATAATGTACTTTTATTTATAAGTTAAATATGATTATTTACAAAATATATATGAGAATTTACAAATCAAATATACTTATTGATAAGAAAAATAAGTGAAATTACAAAATCATCACAACCACATACACGATAAGGAGCATATTCACAAGAATACATGCTATTTAATTACAAGACACATATAGAAATTTATAAATTAAATATGTGTATTTATAAAACACATCTGAAAATTTACAAAAACTATCTCAACCATATATAAGACAAGGACATAAATATCTTTTTAATCAAAAAATTAATTTCAATTTTATCCTATGGTACAGTAAATTCAGAATATTTTAGGAACTATTTAATATTAAATTACTATAGAGGGGTACAGTGGAATTTTTCCGATGAAAAAACAAGTTTTAATTTCATGGTACGTATTTATAAATAATGGAAGCAGATGAAAGGAGAGGGAGAGGTTGAGGATGAGAACATCGTACATTCTGTATTATTGTGCTAGTTAAGAAGTTTGGTGCAATATTTTATGGCCCTGTCCTAAAGGACGTTATTGTTAGGTGTAACACCCTACTTTTATATCATATAAAGTAATTGAAAATATGACTTGATGCCATATGAGAGATCAAAAGCAGTTCTTAATTCATTTGGGATCCCAACTTTACTACATGGTCTGATCTTATAGTGAAGTGGGTTTTCAAAAGGTATTTCAAAACATTTTAGTTGTTGTCTCATTTTCATTTTTCAAATTGGTTTAATTCATTCGGGTCTATTTCCATTTCTTAATATCAGAGTACTTACTGAAGTTCTTAGCGGATAATCAGAATAAGTTCGCTACTAAAAGGGTCCACCTGGTACTGTCTCCCGGTTCTAGATAATTTACATCGGTTACATACAACATTCCAGGTTTACAGTTGGTGTATTCCTACCACCATGAGTACTAAGTTTACCAAAATACCATTCAATATTATATACATATCCAAAAGTTAGATAACCAACAGAAAATAAATTCTAGGTCTTCACTTCTACCCGTCCGTGGCTATCTTCTTCCCATGAGAACTACTTGCCCGTGCTGCAGGTTAGTTATTGGAAAAATGGTGAGATTCAAAAGAATCCCAGTAGTAACAAATAGCACTCATATAAAATGCATACGAAGAAACATGCCATAACAACCACCACATACCAGACAGTTCAATATTCATTCAACATTCAGAGACATGTTCATTCAATAAATAATTCTATTCAAGGACGTACCGTCCCTTCCCACAGCGCTGGATATTCTATTGGGCCAAAGCCCTTCTCATCTGAATGCTTAAAGGGCAATTCGGCCCGATTCATGTTCACAGTTCAAATATGTATAATGGCAATAGTATGCATAAAGCAGGATACATAGAATATGAGAGAGAAGTTACTACCTTAGATTTTCCAATGTTCCGTGATATGTTACCAGTTCCTTGGTCGTACCGGGCAGATATCGAATCCTATATATGGGATTTCATGAATGGACGGGTTATTACTTAACCCAATACATTTATAAATCACTTTCTAATGTTGGTTATCATTAGGGTTATTATGGTAAATTTACCAAGTCAACCAATGAGTTAAAATGGTCAAATTATCACAAGGGACTAATTTCTACCCTTGGTGTACAAAGAAATTACAATATGCCATTACATTTTGCAATTTTCGCATAAGCACAAATGCTGGCAGATTTGATCCACTAACTTTAAAAATTCATATCTCTTTACAAACATGTCCAATTGGAGTGGTTTCAAAGCCTATGTGACCCTTATTAAGTCTAGTTTCATGAAAAAATACTTCACTTAGCCAATTAGACGCACAGAAATCCAGAATTTCCAGTAATTGGACATTGTACCAGAATTTTCCAGTTTTACATGACCAAACTTAAAAAATGTGTAACTCCCAGCATACACATCCAATTAATCATTATGACATATCAAATTAAAGTTATATGTATCTACTTTCAGACTGGAAAATTTCAGAATTTTCGGACAATATTTACCCCTTGAATTCTCACGTACAACATCTACTGTTACACAGGACAGATTACACAACATGTTCATGCACACTTCCAAAATTTCCAAATTGATATAGGAACATCCAAAATTCATGAACATTTGTATACCTACACAATTTTGCCTTCTAAAGCCAATGAAAACATAAAAATTATCAAATTCCAACTCTTTCACCACATCATGCACAGGGCAGAAATTTGACAAATAAGCCAACAATTACCCAACTTGCAATTTAAGTCTCATACTAGTTTTATAAGCCTTCTAAACATCATAAAACACCATGAACACAACCAAAATACCATTAATATTCATAATCATAACTTGATTAAAAACAGGGTAGATTTCACATGGAAAAATCATCAACCAACCAACACAATCTATAGTTCAAAATGAAGCTAAAACTCACCTCTTACTCCTCCTTAAGTTTTTTCTTTGATTCTCCAACTTTTGTTCTTGCAAGGTTGCTCAAAACACCTCCTCTTAAAATTCTAAAACTATAGAAATGAAGCTCTTAGAGAGGAGAACAACTTTTATGAAGGCTTCAAGAGCCATGGAGGTGGTTTGGAAGGTGAAAATGGAGCTAGAAGCTCTTACCTTGAAGTTGTCTTCCTCTTTCTCTTTCCTTAAGCTTCTTGGACGACTTTGGAGTTGTGTGAGGGAGTGTTTGATGAGTTTAATTCACTCTTCTTCAGCTTCCGAATCACTTGGCCGTATATCACCAAGAGGAGAAAAGAAATATGTTATGTGTCACATTTTTGTAGAGTCTTGAAAAGTTACATGGTTAATTAACCAACCTTAGTTAGCTTCTTTAGTCAAGCTTTCTCTTTCCTCTTCTCTTGTGCAGCTGATCTTAAATGAGGATAAGAAGATGAAGAATGAAGACTTAATGAATTAAAGCCTCTCCCTTTTACTTTCCAAGTGTCCAAGCCATTTTTGTTGACTTTCTTGTATAAAAGATGAAGCCATTAATTGATTCATTTATCCTATTATTCTTGGATGAGATTATAGCATGAAGGGAGAAGATTTAATTTGCTTTTCAAATGTTAATCTTGACCCTTCATCTTGCCTTCCAAATAAGTTTTTGGTCATTCTAGATTTTAGGCGAAAATTAGATAATTTATCGATAACTAATCGGACTAAAATCATCATACAATTTCTTGGGATAATTCTTTCATTAATTTCACTATCCATTGGTACACTTAGTCCTTGAGTACTTTTTGGGATATTACATCAAGTGGGGACATCCCTCTTCCTTCCCACTATATTTAAATTTTTTATGCTTTTGAATATTAGTTAATGTTATTATTATTGTTATTGCCAGCATGCGTGCCAATTAAATGATAGTATTGCTCTTCTTCTTCTTCTTATTGGCAATTTTATTTTTCTATGTTTGTGCATTGGAAGTGATGCATAGAATTTGTCTCCAAGGAGATAGGAGACATCTCTATTTTTCTCTCAAAATACTTAGAATTATCGCTGTTTAGTTTTCAATTTGTCTTTGACCATCAAATGAAATGTGAATAATCCTTTTTGAAACAATGGGCACTTCTAGTTTTATTCGTTCTTGAAACAATTTGAACTTCTCTATATTATTATATCTCTAGAGTCGGGTACAACTGAAACTCAATTGGGTATTATATATACGGATTAATCTTCTGTTATGTGAGTGCAGACACAAAGCCAATCATTGATGAGTTTTTGATCAGGTTATTTATTTTGAGGCAGTTGGGAATCATAGCCTCTTTGATTAAATTACCAGAGAGACAAGAGATCTGATCCATGGAATTCCATTTTCACAAGACCATCGACAATGAGGTGAGTCTGCTGGATATACATATATTATGTTCGTTACTCATGAAAATGACAACTCTGATCTACTTCCTCATGAAATTAATTCCAATTCAACGACGTCACTTTATTTTGTTTTCTCAGCAGATTTGAATGTGAAATCGGTTCTAATACCAAGAGAAATGATGACAAATATCATTACAAGTATCCGGTATGAGAATTTATGAGAATTTACCCCATCAATAATTCTAAATTATGAGAATTTAGAACGTTTCTAGTATCCGGTATCTGATCTGGTACAATTGAATGAAATTCTGGTACTATTAAATTAAATTCAAGCATTGCCATGCCTTAAATAAAAGTAGGCAAGTAGCTTTTCTAGAGGTGCTTTGTATATTCATACAAACTCAAACTGAAGACCTCATATTTAAATAATCACCGTCCTTTCTACTATAACCAAGATCAGTTTTCTATGGTTTGATTTTTTTAACATGTTAATTAATTCATATCCATCTTACATATAAAAAGCTAAAAAAAAAAAATCAAACCCTATTCAAAGAATATGTATGCATGCATGCATGTATGGAAGTATATACGTATGTATGTAGTTTCACATAATTAAATTTATCCTACCTAAAATTATTTAATATTTATATTATATCATTTTCTTACTTATTTAATAATAATCTCTCTGATTCTTAATATAAAAGAGATAATTAATTAATTTTCGTATGAATTAATAAAATTATTTTAATTAATAATTATTTGAAAAAATGTTTTCTAAAATATTTCTCTTGTTAATCAATTGCATTATATATATATATATAGAGGTAATACGAGGAAATAAATAATAAATATAAAAAACAAAATAGATTAAAGGCTTATCATACTTGGAATTAAAATAAAACCCAAAACTAATTCTTACGTCTAGGATCAAAAGAATAACGATGATGATATGTGCGTGGATCGATGTGGAGCAGGGCCCATTAATGGGGACCTCCAAATCCTAGAGCGGTGGGGGACTAGGTACACGACTGAATGAGAGACCCATACAAGGGTTTATTAAATGCAAAAGCAGTTTGATAAATATACGGAGGGAAGCAGAGGGACGTGGGGAAGGCTCTTGGCTCTTGAGGGGGCACGAGAAGTGCGAACAAGCTTCAATAAATTATGGTTTGTTATTTATCCGTTATTAATATAAAATATATTTATTATAATTATATTAAAATAGTTAGTTAAATTAAATAATATAGTATACGATTTTTAAAATATTTTAGTTATTTTTTTAATTTCTTCATTCTCTTTTTTCTTTAAGGGAGTATTAATAAAGATAAATTAAAAAAATATTAATAAATATAAAAATTATATTTTATATTTAAAATTAAAATTAATTTTTTAAATATATATTATATTAAAAATATGCGGAGTAACCTTTTTATTGGCCCCAGTACGTACGTATGGGTCCTGATGGAGACAGCATTATTTATTTAAGGATTCTTCAGTTATGACACATCACAGGCCCCATTCTGTGCTTTTTTTTTTTTTTTTTGGGGACAAATATATAGGTTCCCTTTTAAGTTGATTACTACAACACAAGGCATCTCATCAATGCCCCTATATATGTATGTTTGTAGTAAACATACAAAAATAATAAAATAAAAGCAAAGTAGAATGAAATGATGTGACTCCCCTGGATGAATGCTGGAGAAAGTGACAACTATCCCTAGGACGAAATCAACATGTTTGACCACTTTCTTCTCCATGCATATGCTGTGATAGATTATCTAGAACTCAAAGCATGAAATAGGAAATCAATAGTCCACCAGAAAAATTCTTGGCAAAACCTCCTCACTACTCGTACGTATGTGTTGAGTAATACAAAAAGATAGATGTAGTAGAATTTACTCAGAAAATCCTATTTCAGAAAAAAAAAACATGTAGTCTTCTCAATTACTTAGAGAATTAGTGAGGATACCAGGCTCCAATCTCTTAAAAACATTCTTAACCTATCCTACAATGATTCTCCCAATATATGGAGCCTTCCTTCACTACGTTGAGATCGGACACCGAAAGCTTTGTGATTCAGAATGGTGAAGTTACTTGCGGTCGCCTACTCTAGGACAACAATAGATTTTGGAAACTTGATTTCATGTAAAAGAAAAAAAAGAAAAAGAAAAATTGGGATACACTCGTCTGCTACAGAGATCATGGTATTCCTAAAGGATTTCACTTAAGTTGAAATCATCTTACTACAAATTTGTAGTCTTTACTGTCAAACCCCTTAACATTTCGATATTTACAGAGTCACAAGCATAAAGTTCCACAAGGCATACAAAAACAACAGAAATAATACTGATATTAAGTACAAGTTTACATTACAGGAGAATCCCCGTAGGGTTTGAAAATATACACGAAGGTACAAAGCGTTCATAAGAAGCAAAAAGTGTAAGCATAAATAACTATTGCAGCAACAGAGAGCTCCGGGTCCCTAATCACCAGGAGCCACCGTCTTGCCTTTCGAGCCACTTGCTTCAGCTGTAAGGTTTTGTATTTTGGAAAAAAAATGAGATTCGAGGGAATCTTAGTAGTAACATGCTTACAAACATATAGAATGTGAAAATAAATATGCAATGTCATGTCATGTAAGATGATCAAACGATATGTGTACACTTGCCCAAGGTCAAACTACATGTTTGCCCTTGGTCGACTTAGCGCCCCTGTTGGGTCCCTAACCACAACTTGGCAAATTGGTGTGTCTATGACACTAGCTCATGTTACAGAGAATGACTTTAAACATATAAATAATCATATAAGATATGCAAGAAGGAGTTACTACCTGAATCTTTTCCAAACTCGCACGTTTGTCCTACTTTTGGATTTTAGCTCGGGCTATATCCAATTCCTATCATCATTAAAGTTACAAGTAATTGGTTATTACTTGTAGCATTATCGCCTTCAAATGGCATGCTACTAGTTATTTAATGCAGTTACAACAGGTTCTGCACAATACAACTCTGTACAATGCAATTTCATTGTTTTCTAAAAACTGACAACTTGGTCAGCCAACTTTAGAAATTTATAATTAATTCTAAAAAAATTTGACTGATTCCAAAGCCAAAATTAAGCTCTTTAAATGTAATTTTGATGAAAAATATATAGGTTTTCTCAATGTAACCATATAATTCCCAGTAATTCATCAAACATCACTGATCCAGATAGCATTCCAGAAAAGAGGGCATAACTTCAAAAATTCATATCTCCCAATATACTTGTCCAAAAATTACAAAATACCTATCAAATTAAAGCTCTATCTCTCTAATTTAATTCTGGAAATTTTCAGAAGTTTTAGACAATGTTTGGTTAATGAAACACCACGCACACTGTCACTGCTCCAGACAGGGCAGAACCAACATATGTACATACAAACTTCAAGAATTTCCAAATTGGCATACAACCATCCAAAAATCATGAACACTTGAATACCTACACAATTTTGCCTTCTAAAGCCAATGGAATCATCAACATTATCAAATTCCTACTCAATCTTCACGTCACCCACAGAACAGAAAGTTAGCGTTTTAAGGAGCAACTTGTTGTTTCTTTGTTTTCTCTTGCTTAATCACTTTCTTTCTACTTCTAATCACATGATTAGCTATTTAAACACTAAATGAGCATATTTAGAGGGAATTTGGGCAGCATTTCCCTATGATTATGCTTCAGCCCATAATTGAAAAACAAGAGAAAACATAGCAAATACCACCAACAACAACACCAACAACTTGATACAAGACAAGATGATTAAGTTTTGGTGATTACCTCTTGATTTCTTGTGATTTCTCTCTCCAAAATGTCTCAGCCCTCTCTCTCTAAACCTCTGATTAACCTTTCTAATCATGGTATTTAAAGAGGATAAGAGATTAGTAGAGGTTCCTACATGATTTGGAAGCAAAATCTTCAAGTATTTATGATTCTTACCTTGATTTTTGGATAACCCTAGCTCTTCTCTTGCTTCTTGCTCTTGGACGTTCAGCCTTCTTTCTTTTTTTGTTTTGATCAATTGCACGGGAATGATGGATGAAGAAGATGGAGAATTGATGATTAAATGAATCATCAAATGGCTTTTCTTATGGCAATTCCTTATTGGTCAAGAGCTTGACTTTTATCTAATTTAATCTTGGCCATCCATCTCATCTATCTTCCCTCCATTATCTCTACCGAAATTAGATAAGAATTGAGAGAGAAATATTGATCTTGAATTATCACATAATACCATCTCACAAGTCATTGACTAAAGTCTTAAGTTTTTGCTTTTTAACTTCTTTTTCAAGCTTTGATTTTTCCTTTGGTAATAATATTCTAAAATGGACTTAATAATTACCAAGTATTCATTTTTAAATTTTTAATTCCCATTTAACTAGAATTATTGGGAATATTAGGAAAAAATAATTATTTCTCACTTTATGGAAAAATTACCGCTTTACCCCTACATTTTATGATTTACCGAAATAAATCATTTCTTGCTCATTCCTTTAGTTTAGCCTAATTTTTTACACTTAAAGGAAGCCATTATTTGTGTCATTTTATACTCAAATTTTGGTTACAATATTAGGTCTTTAAGTGGATATTAGTTGCTCCTTTGTGTCTTTGCTTGGCCGCGTTATGTGTAACCGACAATTGGAATTTTCTGTAAATTGTTGCACACCACGATTCACCGTTATTTTCCATTACATGTATTAATTACATAAGAGAAATATTGGTGATTAGAGATGGGGTGTTACATTTACTAACCCTACAAAAGATTTACATCTCATTAACAACGTATAACACAGAGTCGTCCTTTCAATGTCTGAATCAAACAAACATGGAACATCTGAATGCATGATTGAATTGTTACATTCGAACTCATATCAATAGAAGTCAATTGTTGCGCTAATTCTTTGATGATCTCTCAACATTTGGATTAGACAAATACACAACCTTTTAGTACATGACTGAATTTTTACGTTTGAACTCATGTCAAGAGAAGCCAACTATTATGCTGATTCTTTGATCCATTATGGTCATCAAATGGGTGTTGAAGTATCGTCATGGATATTTCTCCTTCGGAGTACAAAGCATTCTCTTTAAAAATTTTATCCTATGCTACCATTAGCTAGAAAGTCTCTTCACGTTTTACTTTCTTTTATTCAAAAAAAATATCAATTTAGTAATTTAGTGACAAATAAGTTTTAAATAAAATGTTTTTAAAATGATTTGTAATTAAGTATCAATTTTGATAATTACAAATGAAAATCTCAATTACATTGAAAGTTACATTTAAAACTTAAATACCTATTTTACAATGATATGAAATCCATATATGCAATTTATTCTCAGAAAAATTTGTGAAAGACTCAACTGTCATTAAATTAATATTTTGAAATCTATCCGTCATTCTCCCGATTAATATTAACTAATGCCCGTGAATTTGTTCACTACAATGAGGTGTCTTGTATCAAGAGATTTACCAATAACTTGTTAGTTGAGATGATAAACGGCCCCACCTCTATAAAGAAAAAAAAATACAAGTTTGAATCCCATAAAATGCATTTATTGGGAAAAGATAAAAACCTTTTATATTTTAAGTGTCAAAAGAAAAAATACTTGATCAAATATAAAAAAGTATCAAGAGATTTAAGTGCCCATTCTGACATTAGAGAAATTATCAAAATATGCTTAGAGTCTATTTAGTATAAGGGATTTGAAGGAAAGGAAGGTAAAATTTTTGTTAGTTGGATTTTAAAAAATTAAAGAAGTGGGATTACAAAATTTTAATAAAAAGAAGATGTAAGATAAAAGAATAAGAGAAATTAATTAAAAACTTTTAACCCCACTTTTTAAATATTTTTAGATCTAACTCCTCCCACTCTCCCTCCCCTCCACTTACAACAAACAAGCCCTTAGTCACATGTGACGATCCCTATTTTGACCACTTTGACCATTAGCCTTATTTGTTGCCGGGGCACCACTGGATGGTGTGTTGCCAATTGGAGCACTATATTCTCATTAGCGAACTATTATAAATAAATAATTTTATTAAAATATTTTTTTTTACAAACAAACACTGTTTTTATTTAAATATTTGGGTTAATATAATCTTTAGTTTCTCAAATGTACAATAATTTTAATTTTGGCCTCTCAAGTTTTATTTAGGTTAAAACATTGGCTCCCTATAACTCAATAAAAACTTGGACCATTTTGTCTTTAGAAGGATCAAAACTAATGGTTTAAAACTTAAAGATCAAAATCAAAATAACGGCAAAGTTAAGGGACCAATAATGCTATTAACCTTAAATATCAATATTTTAACAAATAGGTGTTGATTATAGTGGAAAAGGTTTCAGACACTAAGAGCGCAGCAGATAATAAATCTTCCTAACAAAAAGGATCGTGTGGAGTTAATAAAAATAGAAAATAAAATGAGTAACAAAATAATAAAATGGATACACAAGAATTTAACATGGAAAAATCTCCCCCTCAATGTGAGTGAGAGCAAATGATCACGGTTCAAAGCAAAAGATTCCATTATCTTCAAAAAGGAATACAATGTTCAATGCTCTAATACAAAGTTTAACTATTGGATGACAACAATTCACCTTATCCACAAAAATCACCAAATGATTATATTAATAATTTATAAGAGTAAATAGAGCAATAAAATACATATGTCTTGGACAAATATATAATTTGCGTGTGCCAAAAATTACCAAATGCACAAGCTGCAATCACATAGTGTATACAAGATCTTGAGTTCAAGCCCATGTGAACGCAAACAACCTTATAAAAATATTAATACCTTAAAATTTAATAACTTAAATAAAATTAAGATTTAAAAGATCTCTTGCACAATTTGTACGCGTATGCGACATGCTTCATGATGGTAAGATGTACAAGCTAGCTACAAATTTTACAGATCTAATTTGAAATTGTTCCTCCTATTTTAACAAGTTCTCTTCCTTTCCCACTTTTTATCTAAAAAATGAAGTGTGAACATTTTATGGTTTTGCGATGATTAATCTTCATCCCAAATTTGTGAGCAAAACTATATTAAAACCACAATCAGTGTTTTTTTCCCCATATTTTCTCAAACTTTGTATTTGGAGATTGACTTTTTAAAACAAAAGGTAATCAAGAGAATTAATATTATTAACATTCTGTTATTTATTTTTAAATCATTATCAATAAGCTATATGACACAACTGAGAATCTAAAAACAAATAATACGAATAGATATATTAAGATACCAAAGTAATTTTCTTACAAAATACTCCTCCCTGAAAGGCTAGTTAAAAAATATTTCATAGAATTAAAGAAGGTAGGGGAAATATTTTTTCCAATTTACGAAGTGTTATAAGAACATTCTTCGCTAGTTTTGTTTCTTGCATTTGCTCGACTCGCAAAACAGTTGAGCATAAATCTCTAGAAAAATACATTTTCTGGAAAAAAAAATCTCTTAAAAAATGCCAACTTCAGATATGGCAATTAATAAGGTTTTCTTGAACAGTCAAATTCATTTCAAAATAATATTCAGCAATCCATACATACAAAAGAAGGAAAGGAATTAGTAAATCATTTTATAGAATGGGTTTCTAGTTATCCATTTTTAAAACCTCAATTATGACAAAAAATCTTTAACATTTACAGAACAATGACAGCGATCCTACACAATAATACATTCGCCGAGAAATTCTATTTATGTTGTCCATTGGAGTTATTCGGATGAGCCGAAATACCACAAACGCTTAAGTCTGAAAGCCCAAATGATGGAAGCTAATTTCTTTGAGTGTATAGAATGCAATGAGGCCCAACCTCAAAGACCGACCCAATGGCCCAATTTTAATCCTAGAGGAAAAAAACACTTTTTTTTACTTCCTAAATGATCACTTAATGTTGTAACCAAAAAACAAATAAATAAATAAACGGTCATTTAATGTGGGAGTCTACTAGTAATAAAATTACTACCACCAACTTTTTTTTGGGGAAATGTTTGGAAAACTGATTAAATTATTTAAAAATATTTATATTCATCATTATTTTAAACTAATTTATAAACTGATATATAATGTAATGATACATGACATATAATATGATTAAATAACTTATTTAACTTCTTTAAAAAACAACTGACTCTTATATTTAAAACAATAATCACTACTACAAGTAGAAATAAATTGGGATCCATATGTAAAAACCAAAAAATTTGTGGCCTAATAATCAAAATTAGATTGTATGGCATTAGATGTGGGGGGGGGGGGGAGGAGACATAGATATTGAGGGTATTTGGAATAACGATTGGAACCTCCAAAAGTACTTTTCAATAGTGATTTACGGTATACGATGTAGCATTTGCGGTATACAAGGTAATTTTTACGGTCTACGAGGTAAATATGTGGAGGAGTTTTGTCTCAATTTACATGAATCGGGCTTATACATATATTAAAGCTTCTCTCAGCTACATGATCAGGGTGGTTGGGAATTCAGCATGGAGAGAGATGGAGTTGTGGAGTCATGGTGGCGCCGAAGATGGGACGGTGAAGGTCAACGGAGACACGGCAAAGGGGAGGAGAAGCAGTTTGACAGGACTTACAATTTGTGTGTGTGTGTGTGTGTGGTAATTTCAAAGCAATGTGGTTTATATAACTAAGTGATGACTTATAAATTATGGATTTAGGGACCAAGTTATAAATGAGTAAAAAATATAAGGATTGAGTTGCACGTAGTCAATTTTGAGGGATTACGTTATAAGTGAGTAAAAAATATAAGGATTAACCAACAAGTTGTTGGTTGGGATGGTAAGTGGTCTCACCCCATAAGGAGGAGAACACAAAATCAAATTCCAGGAAATGCATTTATTGGGAGATATGAAAATCCTTTACGCTCTAAATCTCGAGGGGAAAACTCTTAGTTATATATATATATATATATAAGGATTAAAAGATTAACTTTCTTTCTTTCTTTTTTTGTTTTTACTTCTTAACTTTCATTTTTTTTGAAAAAATGGCTTAAAAATACCTTGGGGACAAATTAATTGTCAAATGTTACCACACGTGCAAACAGCCATCCGTCATGTGCAATAGATCTTCTGTTGTGTGCAACCAGTCTTCCGTATGTGCATAAATCTTCTCTACGAATGTGCAAACATCTCTTGTTGTGTGCAAAATATCTTCCCGTCGTGTGTAAAATATCTTCCGTCGTGTGCAACAAATCTTTCATTGTAGCATTTATCAATTAATTTACTTCCATGGTATTTTTAAGCAATTCTCCCATTTTTTTTATTTACACAGTATCAGTTGAGCAGTTGCGGAATTTCCATGAGGAGGATATCATTTTCTCACTTTCAACATCACTGGAATGTAGATAAATTAAATGATAAGGAAGTAGAGAGAATGATTAGTGGAGATACTCTTTCCCTCCTAATAAGGAGGCTTTGAAACTCTCTAACATACACTTGGTTGCCCAATGCAATTTCATTTTTTTTAAAAAAATAAATAGTACTATTTCAGTATTGTTTAAAAAATATAGTTACACACATATGTATTATAATTGTTCTTTTAAGTAATTTTAAGGTGCACATTTGTACTATTATTACCCAAGTCGATTCATAGTGACTTAATAATGAATAAGAAATTTATTCGTAGCCTATGGTTGCTGGTTGGTTGGGGACAAGTCGTCCCCTCCTCCCAAACTAAATAAAAGTTGCCAAATTCATCTTCTGGAAGACAGTCTCTGTACACTGTACAATTCTGGCGCCTGCTTCACCAATACCAAGATATCTATATTTTTAGCTCGTTTGGATTAGCCTATGGAATCTCTATAAGTGCTTATGAATCGTGATTCACGGAATATGAAGTAGCTTTTACGGTCTACGAGGTGCTTTTACGGTCTACGAGGTAAATATGTGGAGAAGATTTATCTCGATTTATGTAAATTGGGCTTATATAATAAGCCCGATTCAACACCGCTCACTTCTTATAATTTCAACTTCGTTTTTTTAATAGAATGGTACAAGTAGAGAAAATTACAAATAGGTGTTAAGTAAAAAAGTTTACTATCTAAGAGACTTCATTGCAACTTATTCGGGGTGTTTATAAGTTCTCGCTTGTATAATTTCTCATAAATAAATTTTTTTAAAAAATCATTGCTATTGAAGAAAATATTATGTAGAAAATCATACAAAAAAATAGTTATCTTAAAGGGCCATTTAATTTAAATTTTGAAAATGTCAATTAATGAGTTAATGTGCATATTTATTTTGAAAGTTTTTACTTAGGAGTGTTGAGTATTCAAAAGTTTTTTTAGATTTAATGTAGCCTTTAAAGTCTTCAAATCATAACAATATCGACCTGACTATTATCCTAGTTAAATTTAACTGTTGATTGACAAAATATACTGAGCTGTTAAATTCACATATCATTCACGTTATTTGGGTTAAGATACACATTGGCTCGAAAATTTTTCACTCATTAGTGATGGGTATTCAGAAGTTTTTATGGATTAAACATTATCTTGAAAGTTTTCAAAGGGTAACAATGTTGCACTATTATCAACGGATGTTAATTTTGACTATTAAATGAGTTTGTATGACTATATGCACTCCCATGTGGAACCAGCCATCACTAACTCATGCCATTAAAGCTATGAATCTGTCACTAAAGCACCTAAGATATCGCAAGTTGATCTGCTTTATTGTTAATAAGGACTCCAATGCTATTTCGATCTCTTGGAAAAAAACAACTTTTCATATGCATTTGTTAGTTTGATCACTTCATTCACTTTTTAATGGAGGGGGAATATAGTCCCTTATTACAAAATTTATAAGCCTTTTTAAGAAGAAGAAGCAACATATGGAAGAGAAGCCACATTCACCATAGATTAACTGAAAAGAAGATTCGATCACTAGATGCAAAATATACTGAGGGATGTATATTTTTAAAAAATTTGTTCCTTATTTAATTATAAATTGATCAAACTAACAAATGTGCAGGAAGAGTTGGCCTTTTGTGAGAGAAATAGCATTGGGGTTTGTATTAATAACAAATCTGACTTAAAAAAGGTTAGGTGCTTTAATGATAGATTAACAGCTTTAATGGTATGAGTTGGCAATGACTTGGTGCCATGTGGGAGTGCATATATTCAAATAAACTTATATCATATTCAAAATTAACACCCTTTTAAGGCAGATAAATATTGCTATAATTCGGAAACTTCTGGATACCTATCACTCTTGAGTGAAAATTTCTAACACAAATTTTCACCTTAAATCCAAAAAATAACGTAAATGACATATGGACCTGTTAACTTAGTATATTTGATTAATGTAATTAATGGTCAAACTTAACCTAGATAACAATTGGGACAATATTGCTATTATTTAAAAACTTTTGGAGTGATATTGAATCCAAAAAGACTTCCAGATATCTAGCACTTCTGAGTGAAAACTTTTGAAGCAAATTTGCATATTAACCCTTGATTAATTGTCTTCATAATTTTTAACATTGCTTAAATAATTCTTTTTTATTTGTTTAAATCATATTTGTACTGATTCATATACGACGTAACTCGTTATACCACTTCTACAATATAGTTCTTCAACTTTTACTAGTAATTCCAAAGGTAAAAGTTCTTCAAAAATTAAGTTAAAAAATTTGAAGAACATGTGGGAAAAACAGAAGACGAGTGGTATAAATGCGAAAAACAGATGAGTGGTATAAGTGCCACAATCTGACTCACAAATTTTGTGTAAGGACTTGTTCATCATAGAACCACGAAAAAGCATCGCACTTTATTTCTATGGTAAACTATGGCAAATAAAAAGTTATTAAATTAAAAAAAGGCTTATAAAAATGGAGAAAAAAACTTTTAAATAGATTTTATGAAATTTTAATAATAACTCACTGGCACCAATATCGTACTTCATCAATCTCACAGAACACTACGGCTAGCTCCTCCACCTTCTTCAGTCCATCCAACTTTCATTGACTCACTCACAAACATACTGATGATGCGGCTGCCGGCCGGAGAGAGCAGTCCTGACGGACTCACTGTCCAAAACCCTAGCTCTCATAACAGGAGAAAAACCCTAGTTCTCCCGAAAGGAGGGAAACCAAACTTATTATCTTAAATTACTCTCAACTAACCAAAGTCAAGGCCAACGACAAGTTCTGCAGCAGCAGCAGCAATAATAATAATAACCTGTTAAATATATGTATAAATATCTATTATTTGAATTTAAAACATATATACAACGGTTCAAATAATAAAATTTTGGTGCATTATTGACAGAAGTCTGATGAACTGAACATTAATTCTGGAACGTATTATTGGCAGTAGAAGCGATGGGAAGGTCCCATGCATGCATGCATTGGTAATTATGAGATAAAACCAATTTTGTAAAGTAGTGTTTGTTTTTCCGAATATAATTTTTTAAACGTGTTTCTCAATTCTTAATAATTTATTCCTCTCTCTGAAAAAAAAAGGATAATTTATTCCTTTCGGAAAAAAAAGTTTGAAGTTAATTATCACATACTATACTTCTGGCATGTTTTATTTATTGCTTGCGTTATACGTACTCATCATGCATTAAACTGAAGTTCCGTAAATTTGATGAGAAAAGCAAACACAGAAGTAAATATTTTTTATTAGAATCACATGTTTGCTATCAGTACATTGATTCTTACTCCCAATTTATGTACGGTTTTATCCTATATGTATAGGGATATTCAGTTGAAATTAAATGAAAAGGTTAATTAAGGGAACAAGGATTAGGACAGTGAGCATATAATAATGCTGTTAAGCTTTCAAAGGGTTATATCTATTTAAGGGAAAAAGGATTAGGACAGTGAGCATATCATATTGCCAATTTTGTGCCATAAAAATCAAATGAAAAGTGTCATACTTCCAAAGCATTGTACAAGTTTCATATTTATCAAGGGAATAACAAGATTATTGTTAAGTTATTATTGTAACTTATTTCTGTTGTAACTAGTATTAATTGTATAGTTGAGATACAATATTAGTTCATTCATTTTGTATATAAACAGATACTTATCAATAATAAGATACATTCATTTTCTCCCAAATTACTTTCGTATCATGGTATCCAGAGCCTTCTAAAAATTTTCTTTCTTTTCTCTCTCTCTCCTTTTCCCATCTCATTCCCGTTTCATTCCCTCAGATTTCCCTCTTTCGTTTTTGTCTTTTCCCTTTCTTTTCACTTCGAACCCTAACCTCATCTTCCATGGCTGCCGATTCAATCACCGATCAAACCAGTTTCTATTACATTCATCCCAACAAGAATCCTGCTTTGGTTCTTGTCGTGCCTCCTCTCAACGGTTCCAATTATCACACCTAGGCTCGTGCTATGAAGATGGCCCTTCTTTCGAAGAACAAGTTGAAGTTCGTTGATGGCTCTCTTTCTCCGCCACCGGTTGATGATCCGTTGTATTCTGCCTGGGAAAGGTGCAACAACCTAGTTCAAGGTTGGATTTTGAAATCTCTTTCTCCTAGTATTGCTCGAAGTATCATCTGGTTTGATCGTGCGTCAGAAACTTGGAGTGATTTGTACTTAAGGTTTTCTCAAACCGATGTATTTCGAATTGCTGACCTTCAGGAGGAGATCTACAACCTTAAGCAAGGCAGCCTCAATGTAAGTGATTACTACACTCAGTTAAAAATTTTATGGGATGAGTTTTCGAACATTAGACCTCTTAAGGCATGTGATTGTGGTTCTACTTCTGTTGCTCTTTGTCATCGTGATAAAGATTATGTCATTCAATTTTTGAAGGGCTTGAATGAACAATATATGTCTGTAAAGTCCCAAATCATGCTTCTGGACCCCTTACCCCCGATTAATAGGGTCTTTTCTTTGATTATGCAACAAGAACGTGAATTACATGTTGCTCCTGATGTTAAGGTTTTATTTGCTGCTAAACCTTCTCGTCCTGTTCATTCTGGTTCTCGTCCAAATAAGATTTGTACTTACTGTGGAAAACCTTGTCATACCAAGGAAACTTGCTATCGCAAGTATGGCTTTCCACCTGGTTTCAGATTTCACTCCTCTGGTAACGCTTCTGTGGTAAATAATATGGATGCTCATAGTTTTGCTCATGTTCAAGCAGTCGCTCCTACTGGATTAGCATCCTCTCCTATCCTTCTTGAGCTTTCTACTGCTCAATATAACAAGCTTCTGTTATTGTTAACTCTACTGATGCATCCCCTACCACTACCTCCGTTGTTTCTCCCTCTATTCCCACTTCTGTTGTCAACCATGTATCCACATCTGCTCCCCTCTCAGGTATTTGTAATTCAGTTTCTTCCAATTCTTCTAATTGGATTATTGATTTCGAGGCCACTGATCATGTTTGTTTTTCTCTTTCTTTATTTTCCTCTTATCATTCCATTACCCCTATATCTGTTAGTCTTCCTACCAGTTCTAATGCTATTGCCATTATTTCAGGCACCGTTATTCTTTCTTCATCTTTAGTATTGCACAATGTTCTTTACCTTCCTTCTTTTAGTTTCAATATTCTCTCAGTCTCTCGTATTACCTCTTCTCTTCATTATTCTCTCATTTTTTCCTCTTGTTCATGTCAGATTCACTCACTCCAACCTTTGCTGATGCTTTGTACAGCTAAGCTAATTGCAGGGCTATACATTTACAATGCAAATATGCAAGGTTTTCCTCCCACTTTCCAACCGCACCTGGCCCTTACTACTACTGATTCAACATTTTCTCTGTAGCATCATCGCTTTAGTCATGTTTCTAATTCTGTTTTTTCCTTATTACAAAAACAAATTCCTGCCATTACATGTACCCCATTCCCTTCCCTGTGATACTTGTCATTTTGCTAGGAAAAAATGCCTTTCATTTCCTGTAAGCACATCTTCTAGTAATAAAATTTTTGATCTCATTTATGCTGATATCTGGGGACCTTTTTCTGTGCCTTCTGTTCAAGGTTTTTGTTACTTTTTAATTGTTGTAGATGATTTTTCTCGTTATACATGGATTTTCTTTCTTAAAACTAAAGCTGATGCACGCATTCACCTCAAGCATTTTATTGCCTTAATTGAAACTCATTTTTCTACTTCATTAAAGGCTTTACGAATAGATAATGGCCCATAATTTCAAATGCCTACATTTTTTTGCTTCAAAAGGGATAATTCATCAAACTTCTTGTGTTGCTACTCCTCAACAAAATGGTTTAGTAGAAAGAAAACATCAACATTTGCTAAATGTTGCTCGAGCATTAATGTTTCAATCACATCTCCCTATTGTTTACTGGTCTTTTGCTGTCATGCATGTAACTTACATCATTAATAGGCTTCCCACTCCATTACTTCACAACTTTACTCCCTTTGAGAAATTGCATTATTTTCCTCCTTCTTATGATAGTCTTAAAGTTTTTGGTTCATTATGCTTTGCATCTACTCTTTCTCATTCTAGATCTAAGTTTGATTCTTGTGCAAAGAAATGTGTTTTCTTAGGCATTCCTTCTGGTTCCAAGGCTTTTACTTTACTAGATTTGACTTCTCATCAAATATTTTTATCTAGAGATGTTGTTTTTTATGAATTGGTTTTTCCTTTCAATATTGACATTATCACTCCACTTTCATCTTCTCCTCTCTTTCCCTCTATACAGACCCTCCCTACTTTCTTAGATGATGACTTTATCTTCCCAGCCTCTTCTTCCACTTCTGCTTCACCACATTACCCACCTATAGATCCTCCTCCCACTTCTCTTACTTTACCCCTTCCTCGTCGTTCCTCCAAACCACATTACCCACCTACATATTTGCAAGATTATCACTATACTCTGTCTTCAGCTTGTGACCAATCATCAGCTCAAGGTACTCTTAAGTATCCTCTATCCTCTGTTTTATCATATTCTTCCCTTTCCTCTAAATATAAACAGTCTGTCTTGTCTGTTTCTTCTATACCTGACCCTACTACTTATAAGCAATCTGTTAAGAATCCAGTTTGGAGAGATGCTATGTCCAAAGAAATTACTACTCTTGAACATAATCAGACTTGGGTACTTACTTCTTTGCCACAAGGAAAGCAAACCATTAGTTGTAAATGGGTTTATCGTACTAAGTTCAAAGCTAATGGTGAGATTGAGCGTCATAAGGCCCATTTGGTTGCAAAGGGTTATACACAAACTGAAGGTGTTGATTATTTTGATACATTTTCTCATGTTGCTAAAATGACCACCCTTCATTTACTTCTTTCTATTGTTGCTGCTAAAGGATGAATTTTACATCAATTAGATGTTAATAATGCATTTTTGCATGGTGATTTGCATGAAGAAGTATATATGGATCTCCCTCCTGGTTTTACTCCATCTGCTCCTAATCTGGTTTGTAAACTTCAGAAGTCAATTTATGGCTTAAAACAGGCCAGTAGGTAATGGTATGCTAAGCTCTCTGCTGCTTTGCTTTCTTATGGTTATTCTCAATCTGTTTCAGACCATTCTTTGTTCTTCAAAGCTTCTTCATCATCATTTACTGTTATTTTGGTCTATGTGGATGATGTTGTTCTTGCTGGCAATGATCTCTCAGAAATTACCCATGTTAAGCAGTAACTAATCATGCTTTTACTATTAAAGACCTTGGTGAGTTACGTTATTTTCTTGGTCTAGAGCTAGCTAGAACTAAAGAAGGCATTTTTCTTTCTCAACAAAAATTTGCTCTTGAACTTCTTGAGGATTCTGGTTATTTGGCTTGTAAACCATCTACTACTCCTATGGATCCACATTTGAAACTTTCACATCATCGTAGTACACCTTTAAGTGATCCTCAGGTTTATCGTCGTCTCATCGGTCGCTTACAGTACCTAACTACTACTAGACCTAATCTGAACTTTGCTACCCAGCAACTCAGCCAATTTATGTATGATCCTAGGGATATACATCTCCAAGCTGCACATAGGGTTCTTCGCTATTTGAAATCTTCTCTTGGTGCTGGTTTATTTCTGTCCTCCTCTTCTGATTTATAATTGCGGTGCTTTAGTGATTCAGACTGGGCTGGATGTGTTGACTCTAGGCAATCTGTCACTGTTTTTACAATCTTTCTCGGCTCTTCTCTTGTCTCATGGAAAGCTAAGAAGTAAGCTACTGTCTCTAAGTCCTCTTCTGAGGTAGAATATAGAGCTTTAAGTGCTACTACCTGTAAAGCTCAATGGCTTCTTTATCTCTTCACTGATTTTCACATTTCTCACCTTGATCCAGCATTAATATATTATGATAATCAGTCTGCTCTCCACATAGCAGCAAATCCTACATTCTATGAGAGGACCAAACACATTGAATTGGATTGTCACTTAGTCCGAGAGAAGCTTCAGGCCAAAATCATTCATCTCCTTCCTGTTCAGTCCAAAGATCAGCTTGCTGATGTTTGTACCAAACCTCTCCATCCTAATCGGTTTTATGATCTCATTTCCAAGCTGGGCATGCACAATATACATGCTCCAGCTTGCGGGGGGTGTCAAGGGAATAACAAGATTATTGTTAAGTTATTATTGTAACTGATTTCTGTTGTAACTAGTATTAATTGTATAGTTGAGATACAATATTAGTTCATTCATTTTGTATATAAACAGATACTTATCAATAATAAGATACATTCATTTTCTCCCAAATTACTTTCGTATCAATATTGCTTCACATGCTACATAAAGACTTGTAAACAAGCACTTGTATGCTTTTTTAGCTAAAATTGATGACTGACAGTGTGTTTGTCCTTCATAACGTTTTATAAGGGAATTGTGACCATATAAATAATAACATTATAAGTTTTTTTATATTATCACTGAACATAATAAAAAAATGATATAAAATATGAAAAATCAATGAAAAGTTACTGTTTTGAGAATTTTATCAGTAAGAAGAACATGAACTCAACTATCGACACTTTATGTGGATAAAATCGTGAGGAATACATATATTTTATGTGTATAAAATAAATTAGGTCATTCTAACTAATAAAATTTCTGAATATAAACTTTTCACCGGTTTTTCTTTTAAAATATTTAGCTTTTACGTTGTATCGCTTGGTTCCTTATTTGAAAACAAAAAAGAAAAGTGTATTTTCTTGCGCACTTCTTCATGCAATATATCTTTTATTGTTCCTATTTTTTTCTTTTCATTTTTTGGTAATCGTACACGTTTTTTTAATAGTCAACATTAAAAATTTTAATGGGGCACCAAACGCTCTGACTAGGATCCCAGGACTGTGGCAGGAGAAATGAAATGAAAGAGACAAAACATATTAGAAATGTTAACGGGAATGAGAATAAGCGTCTTATACATCAAATTCTTTGGTCTCTCTCTCTCTCTCTCTCTCTATATATATATATATATATATATATATATATATATATATAATGCTAATGAACCCGGTAGATTCTCTTTTCCTATGGCAATTTATTTCATTCTATTTTTTAGAACCCGTTTGATTCAAAGAATTAGAAAGGGTTAGAAAGAAATAAAATAAAAAGAAATGGAATGGAATGGAGCATAAAATATTTTATTACATAAGTATTTAGTTTACACAAAAAAAGAAAATAGGTTGATTAGGAAATTTTTGTTTGATTTAAATAAAATGAGATAGGAAAATGAGTCAAATGACACCATTATTTTGTGGGAACCCATTTTCAATTATTCAGCTGAAATTTGGTTATGGTAGGAAACTATTTTCAGCTGAAAAATTTGAACCAAATGCCGCCACTGTTGGCAAGAAAATTTGATTTTCCCTTTACTACCTCAAATTTTCTACGAACCAAACTGTGAAGGAAAAGTTCACTGCACCCCCTCTATAGCTATTTAGTGCATGTTTGGATTAGCAGTGGAGAAGTAACTTTTTTTCTAATGTGGCTTTTACAGAAGTCAAATTGAAAAAAAAGTCAGATTGTAAATGTGATTTGTGTTGGATTGGCGGTGAGAGAAGTGATTTTTTTTAACCTTGAACCTATTTGGATTAGCGTTTGAAAAGCCCGTTTAGATAAAAAATGACTGAAAATGGCATGAACCTTGTTGAATACTACATATATATTGTTATAATTGATGTGAAAAAATGTAAATAAAATTTTTTAAAATAAAAAAGTTCAATAATTATTGAAAAAGAAGAAAAATACACTAAATCACTTAATTAAAAAAGGATAAATATATATTTCAATTAGAATGTTATACATAAAGTGGATCATAATTGGATCATCTACTCGTAACAAGTTCGTCTCTGATCATGTTATGAACATGACTCATGTGTGTTGAAGATAATCTACGGATAGTTGATGTGGATGCTACATTAACTGGATCATTATTTCCTAACCTTAAACATGTTTGGATTAGTATTTGAAAAGCCCTAATTTTTTTCATGTTCAGAAGCACAGAAGCAGCTTTAAATTTTTTTTTCAATGGTCAAAGCACAGAAGCAATGGATATCGCCGAAAAGCAGCTTCTTCAAAGAAGCTGTAACACCCCGTTTCTAATCACCAATATTCCTCCTATGTAATGAATACATGTAATGGAACAACATGGTGAATTTTGGTGTGCAACAATTTATGGAAAATTCCAATTGTCGGTTACACACAACTCGGCTAAGCAAGGACACAAAGAAGCACATAATGTCCACTTAAAGGTCTAATTTTGTAACCAAAATTTGAGTATAAAATGATACAAATAATGACTTCATTCAAGTATCAAAAATTAGGATAAACCAAAGGAATGAGCAAGAAATAATTTATTTCGGTAAATCATAAAATGTAGGGGCAAAACGGTAATTTTGCCACAAAGTGGGAAATAATTATTTTCCCCTAAGATTCCCAATAATTTGAGTTAAATGGGAATTAAAAAGAGAGAAATGGCTACTTGATCATTAATAAGCCTATTTTGGCAAATTATTACCAAGTAAGGTCAAATAGTCAAAAAGTTAAAGACTTTGGTCAACAAATTACAAGATGGTATGATGAGATAATTCAACATCAATATATACTCCCTCATTTTCTATGATTTTCGGTGGAATGAAGAGCATGAAAGGAAATGGAAATCTTGAACAAAAGAATTTACACATGGACCAATCAAAAGCAAGCATGTGTTAAGCATTTGACTTCTTGGCTATATAATCTAATTCTTCATCTTTCCTCTTCATTTCTTGTGCAAAAACTGAACATAAGAGAGAGAGAAAGAGCAGCTGGGATGGAGGGAGCTTAAGAGCAAGGAAAAGCTTAGGGTTTTCCAAAATCTAAGGTAAGGAAGTTGTAATCTTGAAGTTTAAGTCTCCTAATCTCTCTATAACCTCTCCTAACCACTTTTACTCCATTAAATCTATAATTTTCAAGACAAATCATGAGAAAATAGAAGGTGAACAGTGACGTTTTAGAGAGAGAAAGCAAAGAAATCAAAAGGTAATCACCAAAACTTAATCCTCTTGTCTTGTACACCGGTGGAAAAATGGTTTTTTAGACCGGGTAAAAATAACTTTTTAGACCGGTTTTAGATGAGGTCTTGATACAGCCGGTCTAAAAAAGTGTGATACTTTTTAGACCGGTTATGCAACCGGTTTAAAAAGTGTGATTTTTTAAACCGGTTATTTAAATAACTGGTCTAAAAATTATGACTTTTTAGACCGGTTATGTGGATAATCGGTCTAAAAAGTTAAGCATACAAACAATCAATGGATTCAAAAAAAAATTAAGACACTTTTTAGACCGGTTATTTAAATAACCGGTCTAAAAAGTTAAGCATAAAAACATAATTAATGGACTCAAAAAAAAATTAAGACACTTTTTAGACCGGTTATTTAAATAACCAATCTAAAAAAGATTTTTAAGACCGGTTATGTGGATAACCGATCTAAAAAGTGTCTTAATTTTTTTTAAGTCCATTAATTATGTTTTTATACTTAGTCTGTAGATATCCTAAAAGCATGCTTCCAAGGTCATACTTATAGTTACTAATCACGAATATATCTTGGTGGAGTCATACCTGAAGAACACAATAAGCACAACGCAGAAATATTGCAACACCCAGTGCAAATACATAATGAGCTGTGAATGGCTCAACAATATGAAATAATATTAGGAAATAAGTTAGAAAATAAAGTAATTAGAACGCAAGTTGGAAGATAATTTTTGTTTAAGAAATTTTTTCGGAGAATAAATATTTAGAAACAAGTCAAATGATGACAAAAGAAAACACTAACCTCAGCCCCTAATGAAGAATCCAATTTGTAAACTTTCTCAGATGTCGTAATCGTAAATCTGAAATAATTTGTTGGTAGTATTTGCTATGTTTTCTCTTGTTTTGCAATTATGGGCTGAAGCATACTCATGGGGAAATGCTGCCCAAATTCCCTCTAAATATTCTCATTTTGTGTTTAAATAGCTAATCATATGATTAGAAGTAGAAAGAAAGTGATTAAGCAAGAGAAAACAAAGAAACAACAAGTTGCTCCTTAAAACCCTAACTTTTTGTCCTGTGGGTGACGTGAAGATGGAGTAGGAATTTGGTAATTTTGATGATTCCATTGGCTTTAGAAGTCAAAATTGTGTCGGTATTCAAGTGTTCATGATTTTTGGATGGTTGTATGCCAATTTGGAAATTCTTGAAGTTTGTATGTACATATGTTGGTTCTGCCCTGTCTGGAGCAGTGGCAGTGTGCGTGGTGTTTCATTAACCAAAAATTGTCCAAAACTTCTGAAACTTTCCATAATTAAATTAGAGATATAGAGCTTTAATTTGATAGGTAGTTTGTAATTTTTGGACAAGTACATTGGGAGATATGGATTTTTGAAGTTATGCCCTGTTTTTTAGAATGCTATCTGGATCAGTGATGTTTGATGAATTACTGGGAATTATATGGTTATAGTGAGAAAACATAACTATTTTTCCTCAAAATTTCATTTAAAGAGCTTCGTTCTATAGAGCTTTAATTTGATAGGTAGTTTGTAATTTTTGGACAAGTACATTGGGATATATGGATTTTTGAAGTTATGCCCTGTTTTCTGGAATGCTATCTGGATCAGTGATGTTTGATGAATTACTGGGAATTATATGGTTATAGTGAGAAAACAAAACTAATTTTTCCTCAAAATTAATTTCTTAATTTCGCATCTTTTAGACCGGTTATCATCAACAACCGGTCTAAAAGGTTTTATCTTTTAGACCGGTTCTTAGTGACAACCGGTCTAAGAAGTCTTAAAATTTTTTAATTTTTAATTAATTTTATATTTTTAGACCGGTTTTTTGGACAACCGGTCTAAATAATATCTTTTAGACCGGTTATTTTAAGAACCGGTCTAAAAAATTCTTTATAATTACGAAACTGCCACCGGTCATATTTTTTATACCTTATCCGCAATAACCGGTCTAAAAAGACTATTTTACACTAGTGGTATCAAGTTGTTGGTGGTATTTGCTATGTTTTCTCTTGTTTTGCAATTATGGGCTGAAGCATACTCATGGGGAAATGCTGCCCAAATTCCCTCTAAATATTCTCATTTTGTGTTTAAATAGCTAATCATATGATTAGAAGTAGAAAGAAAGTGATTAAGCAAGAGAAAACAAAGAAACAAAAAGTTGCTCCTTAAAACCCTAACTTTTTGTCCTGTGGGTGACGTGAAGATGGAGTAGGAATTTGGTAATTTTGATGATTCCATTGGCTTTAGAAGTCAAAATTGTGTCGGTATTCAAGTGTTCATGATTTTTGGATGGTTGTATGCCAATTTGGAAATTCTTGAAGTTTGTATGTACATGTGTTGGTTCTGCCTTGTCTTGAGCAGTGGCAGTGTGCGTGGTGTTTCATTAACCAAACCTTGTCCAAAACTTCTGAAACTTTCCATAATTAAATTAGAGATATAGAGCTTTAATTTGATAGGTAGTTTGTATTTTTGGACAAGTATATTGGGAGATATGAATTTTTGAAGTTATGCCTTGTTTTTTGGAATGTTATCTGGATCAGTGATGTTTGATGAATTACTAGGAATTATATGGTTATAGTGAGAAAACATAACTATTTTTCCTCAAAATTTCATTTAAATAGCTTCGTTTTGGATTTGGAATTAGTCAAATTAGATGTTTTTAGAATTAATTATGAATTTCCAAAGTTGGCTGACCAAGTTGTCAGTTTTTGGAAAACAGTGAAATTGCATTGTACAGAGTTGTATTGTGTAGAACCTGTTTTAACTGCATTAAATAACTAGTAGCATACCATTTAAAGGTGATAATGCTACAAGTAATAACCAATTACTTGTAACTTTAATGATGATAGGAATTGGATATAGCCCGAGCCAAAATCCAAAAGTAGGACAAACGTGCGAGTTTGGAAAAGATTCAGGTAGTAACTTCTTCTTGCATATCTTATATGATTATTTATATGTTTAAAGTCATTCTTTGTAACATGAGCTAGTATCCTAGACACACCAATTTGCCAAGTTGTGGTCAGGGACCCAACATGGGCGATAAGTCGACCAAGGGCAAACATGTAGTTTGACCTTGGGCAAGTGTACACATATAATTTGATCATCTTACATGACATGATATTGCATATCTATTTTCACATTCTATATGTTTGTAAGCATGTTACTACTGAGATTCCCCCGAATCTCATTCTTTTTCCAAAATACAAAACCTTACAGCTGAAGCAAGTAGCTCGAAAGGCAAGACGGTGGCTCCTGGTGATTAGGGACCGGAAGCTCTTTGTTGCTGCAATAGTTATTTATGCTTACACTTTTTGCTTCTTATGAACGCTTTGTACCTTTGTGTATATTTTCAAACCCTACGGGGATTCTCCTGTAATGTAAACTTGTACTTAATATCAGTATTATTTATGATGTTTCTGTATGCATTATGGAACTTTATGCTTGTCACTCTGTGAATATCAAAATGTTAAGGGGTTTGACAGAAGCTACTTTTTTCAAACAAGTCCATCAATGCTCAACACCTTCCCAGATGCATGCAAACTAGTCAACTAGGTTTTTGAGTCCTAACTGAGCTTTTTATTGCCCCCAACATGTTCCCAAACAGACCCTTAATATCAAAGAGCTCTCAATTTTTTGAAACTTCACTTCACCTCTGATGAACTAAATTGAAATTAAGCTTTTTGACTGAAAAGATATTTATACCCTTATGTCTTGTACATGGCCAATATAGTATTGTAAATTTTCACATGTGTCTTGTAAATACACATATTTGGCTTGTATATTTCCACATGTGTCTTGTAAATAACATGTACGCTTGTGAATATACTCCTTGTCTTGTATATAGCCGAGATGTTCTTGTAATTTCACTTATTTGTCTTGTATATTTATTGGCCGAGATGGTCTTATAAACTCTCACATTTGTCTTGTAAATATGCATATTTGACTTGTATATTCCCACATATGTCTTGTAGGTAGTATGTGTTCTTGTGAATATGCTCCTTGTCTTTGTTAGTTTCAACTTCACCCAAGAGGGAGGGGGTAAATTGGGTGATAAAAAAAACTTAAGATTAAACAGATTAATTATAATAAAGTGAAAACAAGAAAGATATCACTGTAAGATGCATAATCAAAATATACCGGTTCGGTCTTAACTCAATGACCTACTTCCAATTCTCAGGGCGTCTATGAGTTTCCACTATTCTTCCAAGATCTTACAAGTTCTTGGTAACTTAATACAACGTATGAAGAAGCGGAAAATCTTCACCAGGACTTACTCCCCCTTACATGTTGTAATCTAACAACCACACTTAAGGTCCCACTACCTTGAGATTTTACAGAGTAAGAGAATTAATCAAATAAAGGACTCTCTGTCAGAGCAAATGAATCATTACTGGAGTACTAAAGAATTATCACCGAATGTTACAAAGAACTAAGCAATAAGCAATAAATGATGTTTCGATGTTGGATAGTTTTGTTAGTTCTTCTGTATTGAATGCTTGAATATTTGTAGGTGAGTTTCATTAATGACCGTTGTGACCGACCGTTATAAGTATTCAAACTATCCGTTAGATTGTCTTTAAAGCCATTGAAGGATTTCGCGTTTAAGTTGCTTTCGGCTCTGAGCAATAATTCATTAGACGTAATCCTTCTTGTGTATGTCTAGTGTGTCTAGTAGATGAGCATTTAATGCTTCTGACAACCACCATGCTTTTGAGGATTTTGAATTTGCTTTGTCGTTGAAGCTTCTGAAACTTATATACAAGTATGAATAGTAATATTAAAACAATATATAAGTGAAAATCAATGATTAATAACTCTAATAAAATGATTCAGAGATAACAAAGATCTTAAAACAGAGGTAGGCGATGAGACTCCACTTGAGTAAATGATAATTCACTTGAGTGGAAGCATATTCACTTGAGTGAATCTGATCCACTTGAGTAGGAACTATAATTCACTCTTGAATTTTCAGAAAGTAACTTGCAGAGAATTGCGAGTAGTAGGCTATCACTCGAGTGGCATCAGTTCACTTGAGTGATCTCTGCTTTTAACTCCCTTAGCTACCGTGAGTCACCTGCACACACATAGAGAGTGGACGTATGTCACTCGAGTGAATGCTTGTCACTCGAGTGAACTCTTTGTGCAACTTGATCATTTGCCACAAGTGACTTGGGAAAAGTCCACGAGTGACACACTTCACTCGAGTGACTACTCTTTATAACTTTCAGAGATTCGCGAGTGACTTCCTGAATCCTGCAAGTGATGCCTTTCCACTCGAGTGGACTAATGTCACTCGAGTGAGATTTTTCATAACTTTAAATACAATAACGAGTGACTTTCAAAAGCTGCAAGTGATCACAATCACTCGAGTGACCACTTATGCACTTGAGTGGCTTCTCAACTTAACTCTCAAGAAATCCGCGAGTGACTTGCAAAACCCTGTAGATGATCTCTTGTCACTCGAGTTGTCACTTATCCACTTGAGTGACCTCTCGTCTCAACTCTCAGTAACTTTGGAAGTGACCTACTAGGATTGTGCAAGTGAAGGGGAATCACTCGAGTGAAGACTTAGTCACTTGAGTGATTTTGCCTCACTTCCCAATTTTCAGCGAGAGACTTGCAAAATCACCAAAGGTTAAGGATCATCACTCTAGTGAGTCAACTATCACTCGAGTGATCATCTGAGATCACTGATATCAATATCTTTTGATTTAAGTTTCTTTTCCAAATCATTTTGTTTTTGCTTAAATACAAAGAAGCTTAAGTAATTGACTTGAATCATAAAATACTTATTGCTTATTAAGATTTGTTATTATCAAAACATATTTGAGAACTAACAGTCTTGTATATAGCCGAGATGGTCATGTAATTTTAGTTGTTTATCTTGTAAACAAGCATATTTAATGTATAAATTCTCAAATGCGTCTTGTAAATAATCATATTTGATTTGTAAAGTAGGGGGACAATTATCTTTCCACCCCAAAATTTAATGGGTGTAGTGAAATTTAAAAAGTTTTGGGAGCTCTTTGATGTTAAATGCCTTAGAGAGTGAGTCCAGTGAAATTTTCCCTTTTAACTAAACGCCATAGATTTGACGGAGCTTGTTTGGGTTGGCGGTAGAAAAGTCTGTTTACGTAAATTGAGACAAAACTCATTTCACAAACTTACCTCGTATACTGTAAATCACGTTAGAAAAACAGCTTCTACCGCTAATCCAAACAGGCACGAAGATATAACGCTCTTATGACTTGACTAGAATTGATGCTTTCTCTTGTCTCTTGATTCTGTCCAGTTCTCTCTTGTCTCTCTCTCATATTTTCCTAAACCCTTTCTCTCTTTTGACAGTCTAATTATTTCTCGCTATTCAGCATTTTCCGGAGACCCTAAGAGGGAATATTCTATATTATATATATATATATAGAACCTCAATCTCTCCGACCTGCATCGTCCTTCCAACTTACTTTTAATATATCTGTTTCATTGCTCTCGCTCTTTTGATCTCGTGTTGTTTAATTATACACAGTTCTTGTTTCTCTTCAAGCGTTTCCTGGAAACTAAAATGGTGAAGTCATGCAGCGAGAAACAAGTAGGGTTAAAGAAAGGACCGTGGACTCCTGAGGAAGACCAGAAGATCATGTCTTACATTCAACAACACGGCCATGGAAGTTGGTCTTCCTTGCCTGCTAAAGCTGGTAATAATCACTCTACTCTACTACCTCTTGTTTCACACATGGTTCATGAATCTGTTTCAAAAACCACCTCGTACATTCCTGGGTGTTAAGGAATATATATGCGTAATGCGTTTTATGTTTTGATGACCAAAAGGACTCCGGAGATGTGGTAAAAGCTGTAGGCTGAGATGGATTAATTATCTAAGCCCTGATATCAAACGAGGCAAGTTCAGTTTGCAGGAAGATCAAACCATTATTCAACTTCATGCTCTTCTTGGAAACAAGTTAAGTTCCGCTCTTTCTTTTCAAAGGTGCAATTATGTGAATGGTTTCTTCATAAACGTTATGATTTCTAAATAAGGAACCGGTTTCAGTGCTCATGGTAATAATGAGCACGGAGAGCTATTCACTGTTGTAAAATCTACACAATAGTTTTTCAACGGTCTAGAATTAAGATTTTCTAACTAATGATTTTTAAATCGAAAAATCATTCTGTTAGTTTCTTGATGTTTGTTTTATACTGCACATACAAGATGGTCGGCCATAGCACATCACTTGCCAAAGAGAACAGACAACGAGATCAAGAACTATTGGAACACCTGCCTTAAGAAGAAGCTCACCAGAATGGGTATAAACCCTAACACCCACAAGCCCATCAACGACCAGTCCAAGGACTCAGCCAACCTCAACCACACGGCGCAGTGGGAAACTGCTCGGCTTGAAGCCGAAGCCCGGCAAGTCAAAGAATATTGCAAGCTTCAGCTCCACCAGAACCAGCTCAGCTCCTCCTCCTCCTCTTATCAACCGTCATTGACTCGTCTCGTCCTCAACAAGGTCACGCCTCGGCCATCGCCACCACCATGCCTCGACATCCTCACGGCTTGGCAGATCAATCAAAGTTTACCCCCTTCAACAAAGAACGCCCCCAAAATGCGTAGTATGTACGCCATGATGCTCGCAACCGATGATGTAACATCCCAAAATTTATTTTAGGAATTAAATGCCTATTTTCCTAAAAATTCATCAAACAACAATAAATGGTCATAAATTAGATAAGGGGAAATATTAAGGCTAAGTGTGTATTATTAATAGGATAAAAATATATCTATATAAATATATTGTTAAAAACACACCCACACTTCCCATGCTTTCCATGCCATCCATGCTTCCCATGCCACCCATGCTCCACATGCCACACTTGCTTCACATGCTCTTCACACATCACCCATGGCACACACTTCCCACACTACACACACAACCATTAAAATAAACACCACATGGCACACACACACATTTATTTAATAAACAAACACACACCCTCCCACTATAAATACAAGGCAACACACACACACTTCTCATTTTTCATTCCAATCAGTCAAGTCACATAGAAGAGGAGAGAAGTAGAAAATATAGAGAAAGAGAGAGAGACGTGAAAATAGTTGCCGGAGAAGTGGAAGAAGGAGAAGTCAATCACCATAGGCAAGCCTTGAATATTATTTAGGTAAGTCTTCTATATCTTCTTCTATTGTTATTCAGTTGGTTTAGGTTGTTTTTGAGGATTTATAGTTGTTGAAAGTTAAGTGATTTTGAAAATAAGTTGCTATTATTTATGGTTAGAATAAGATGTAGATATATAAGGAGTAAGAATTTGGTAAATTTGATGTCACCAATAGATTCTACATGAAAATTTATGTGAGAATACATGTGGTTGTAATTTTTGGATGATTATGAATAAATCATGAATTTTTAGAAATTAAGAGGAGATGTTGTTCTGTTAGTTTTCTGGAATCAGTTTGGTTATAAAATTCATTTCGTTAGTCAAAACTGGTCCAAAAATTATGAAAATTTACAGAAATAATGTAGACATATGGAGATTTAATTTGATATATAATATGTACCATTTGGATTAGTATATTGTAAGAAATGAATTTGTGAAGTTTAGGCACTGAATCTGGAACAAATTCTGGCATAGTTGTGTTAATTGTGAATTCTGGAATTTTGGGCATGTAATTTCTAATAGTACGTATTTTTCCCTTAAAATATACTTAAATAGGTTCAAAAATAATTTTTAACCACTCTATTTGGAAATTTTTGGATTTAGTTATGAATTTTTGAATTTAAGTACTGCCAGATTATGTTTTTGGAAGGCAGATTGGTTGTGGTAAAATTTCGAAAAATCAGCACTTTACCAAAAATTATGAAACTTTTCATATTTATAGTATACAGCAAGAGCGTTAATTTGATAGGTGGATTATAATTTTTGGGCTTGTACATTAGGAGATATGAATTTCCAAAGTTGAGTCTATTTCTGGAAGGAAATCTGGAATAGGGGATGTTTTGTGAATTTCTGGGAAAAGTGTGTTATCATTGGTCAGATATAAGTATTTTTCTATGAAAATATATTTAAATATATTTACATAGGCTTTAGAACCTGTCAATTTAGAATTTTATAGAATTAATTATGATTTTTCAATGTTGATTGAAAAATTTGCCAATTTTATGAAAAATAGTAAAAATTGTATTGTGTAGAATTATACTATGCATAAATCACTGAAACTGAGATAACCAACAGAATATGATTAAAGGTAGTAGTAATGCAAGTAATAATCAATTACTTGTTAACTTTAATTTATAGGAATGGGTAATAGCCCGAGCCGGATTAAAAGTTTTGGATAAGAATCGGACTGAAAAAGGACCCAGGTAGTAACTCTTTCTTTCATACACTATGTGAGTATTTATATGTTGTGTATTCCATTTTCTGTAATATGAGCACAGTGTCTGGGACACGCATATTAGCTTAGTTGTGGTCTGGGACCCAACGGAGGCGCAGAGTTAAGCTGGGGTTGCAAACAGTCGTTTGGCCTCGGACAGTGTACACACAGCATTTTCATCTTACATAACATGGTGCATTGCATATCTATTTTCACATTTTATATGTCGGATTGTATGTTACTACTGAGATTCATTCGAATCTCACCCTTTTTCAACATTTAAAAATATTCCAGCAGAAGGTAGCGGCTCTAAGGGCAAAACAGTAATTACTGGTGATTGAAGGTCCGGTTCTAATGGAGTGCAGTTGATTATATTTAGTTGTAAAAATTTATTTCTTTTGGACTCTGTTTATATTTTTCAAACCTTATGAGAAATTCCTGTAATATAATCAAGTACTTATTATCAGTATATTTTCACTACTTCTGTATGCCCTCTGAACTATGCATTCATGACTCTGCAAATATCAAAGTGTTAAGGGGTTTGACATTTTTGGTATCAAAGCAGTGGTTCTGGCCACAGTGTATGCAGTTCTGGCAACATGATAGTACACTGATATACTTGATTATACAGTGATTGGAACAACGAAGTAAATTACTTTGGATAGTTTATAAGCAAGCCCCTGTAAGGAACAGATAGGTCTAGAGAAAGTAGTTAATACCCGAAGGGCAACTAATATTATGATACTGATCTAGTGGTGGTTTAAGGATGTCGCATAACATGAGAAAGCGGGTACAACCAAGGCCGATGTATTGGCTACTACCTGGATTAGTATGACTTGTGAGTTAGTCTCTTACTAATACACCGATCAACTATAAATAGACAAGACAGTGTCAAACAGACAACTTGGTGAACTTTAGGGAGCAAACCACAGGGTACGTATTCCGAGTGCATGTACCAGTATTGATGTGTAGTCTCTAAACTTTGATGCCCAGAGACAATAGACATGACTTTTGAGATAAGGGCAGGCATGGGGTATTGGTGGTCAGAAGCAGTTTGAGCTGATATTTGTATTTTTATACTAGTACACAAAAGTTAAGCATTCTTAAACTAGGAAAATCTTGGGATGGGTGATCTCTTGGGAAGTACATGAACATGTTATGTTATGTAACACAAATGAACAAGAACATGTTGTACAGTAGTTCAGAGGCTACACATTGTTATAGGTTTTCCCTGTTTACTGTAAACCTTTGTTATATGTTATTATAGGAGTACCTGTGTACCCAATATTATGAAATGACCGATATACCCTTATGTTATGAGGAAATTTGGAACTTTTTAAATGAATGATTAGAATTTTAATTAGTAGTTTTTAGATGACATAATGAATGTTTAGAGGCATAGAGATGATGAAATAAGCATTGATATTTAATTCGAACCATTTCCGTCACAGTGAGTACTGTTTAGAAAAGTTCATCTAATGAGGTTATGAATGCTTAAGGTATAATAATTGTTTTGAGGTTTCTCTGTATTAAGTAATGATACTTAGTAATTCCATGGGATTAAGGGCATGTAGGCATGATATGCCGTGATGCATGATGAGTGGTGATTATGCCGTGTGTCTAACCTAGAAGATCCGATTAGATGATATTAAAGGTTGATGATATATTTAAAATAGATCTAAGCTGAAATAGTGCTTAGGTCACAATGTGAATAAGGTTGCACTATGATCCTGTTTCATGAAGGAAATTTGAACCCTGTGAACCTTACAGATGATGTTGAACCTTTATTAATGTTTTAAGGACACTATCCGAATACCATAAAGGTTAGAATAAGCACAATTAATCTTGATCGTTTTAGCAAGCTTATTGGGTACAATTGAGGAAAGTGATTATAGATTTTTGTAATGTTGAGGTAGTAAGACAAGTGCGAGCAGTTAGTGCAGCCCCGTCTATACTTGACAGTGTTTATTTAGGGATCAATTAGATGTCATAGGAGATCTCTATGGAACTTCTATCATACCATAGTGACATTGTTAGCTCTTATGAGGAAATAGAACATCAGAGTTGCACGATAGAATTATAGTGAATCTATGCACAAATTCTTGAAAGTTGCAAGAGCGGTTATCAGTTGCACTAGTGATGATCATCCCACATCACAATATGACTTGTGTGGTCTATCATAATTTGACATGTGATGTTAGCAATGACACAACATATGTGGTATATTGTATGACCTGTGGGGTCACAATGAAGCACTTGTGTAGTATGCAGTAATGAGGCAGCCTTATCAGAGCATGTTAATCAACCCCATGATCAGGATACACCCCTGACATGGCCAGATAAGAGTTCTGGTTGTACTGGTGAAAAACACAAATAACCCTATGGTCGAGAGGCAGTGCGTAAAACATGCGGCTGAGGCTGGCCAGCAATGTTACATCCTGTGTAATGTACAGTGATATTACCCATGTAAACCTGTGTGGTTTGCAACAACATGACCAGTATGGTATACAGTAACACCACCTATGTAGTCTACAGTCACACAATCTGTATGGGTTGTGGTAAAGTATGTGAATAGAGATGGGGATGAGCCCTAAAGCAATAGGTCATAATACGAATACTTCTTAATAGATGTAGCTTCACAGAATCAACTACCCTACTCATATGGTAAAGCTAGCAACAGTTAATTTTGATTTGAGAGCATGAGACATTTACGGACAGGTTGATGCTTGTTCTTGAACATTAAGGTGATCATGATGTGACAAGTAAGGATAAAACAATCATTTTGGTCTGAAACAAAATCATCATTTGATCCTGAACAATGCACACCGTAAGGGCAATAACAATCAAATAGTCAGTTGACCCTGAATCCCGAATAGAAAGGAATAGTTCCATATAAACATACTTGTAGACAGATTAGCAATAAGTCCTAGTGTACATGTTTGTATCGGGTAGTAAGATTAGAATATTCAGTGTTGTAAGAGTATAACGACATAAGCCATAAGGCTAAATACACCAGGCAGTATTATGAGAAGGCATGAGGCCTAGAGTTATTAGTGGACTATGTGTTTTGAGATCATAAGATCTATTGGACTAGTATGTTCTCAGGCTAGCAAATTGCTAAGCAATTAAAGTTATGCCAAACCGAGAACAGAGGCAATAAGACCCGATGGGTATGTTTGCATAAGGCAGTGTTCTTAGCAGTAAGGCCTGACAAGTACTCTGTGCTATAGTGAATAGTGTTGGACACATTGAGGGATAATCAACTCCATGCCAAACTAAGAAAGTGTGAGATTTTTCTTTCAAAAGTTAAATTTCCAGGTCATGTAGTCTCACAGCAAAAGGTCTTAGTCGATCCAAACAAAGTGGAAGCAGTATTGAACTGGAAGAGTCCAGAAACAGTATTTGAGATAAGCAGTTTTCTAGGTCTCACAGGATATTACAGACGATTCATACAGAACTTCTCCTGAATAGCTTTGCCTTTGACAAAGTTAACATGGAAAACTCAACCTTTTGTGTGGGACAACAGTTGTGAGAGGAGCTTCATAGAGCTAAAACAAAAAATTAACAACAGCACTAGTGTTGACAATCTCATATCCGCAATTAACCTTTGTGGTTTACACAGATGCTAGTGGGCATGGATTGGGATGTGTCTTGATGTAGCAAGACCGAGTAGTGGCATATGCTTCTCGTCAGCTGAAGCCTCACAAACAGAAATATCCCACACATGATCTTGAGTTAGCAGCAATTGTATTTATGCTAAAAATCTGGAGACACTATCTTTATGGGATGGCCATAGAGCTGTACTATGACCATAAGAGCTTAAAGTATTTGTATGACCAGAAAGAGCTCAACATACGGCACCGCAGGTGGATGGAGTTTCTTAAAGATTATAATTTAGAGATCAAGTATCATCCAGGCAAGGCAAATGTGGTGGCAGATGCATTGAGCCGTAAAACAATGCAAGTGGCAACCCTCATGATTCACGAAGACAGCTTATTTTCTCCCGATCAACATTCACTATTCTCCCGATAAACCTGCAGACATCTATATCAAGGAGATAATGTGTTTACATGATACACCAAAGATCATCATATCAGATAGAAATCCTCAATTCACTTCCAAGTTTTGGAAGGCGATGCACAAGGCTTTAGGTACCAAGCTCCGATTTAGTATGGCCTATCATCCTTAGACAGACAGATAAACTGAGAGAACAATCCAAACGCTAGAGGATATGTTGAGGGCGTGTGCATTAGATTTCAAAGGAGGTTGGGATCAATTCCTTCCACTTGCAGAATTCATATACAACATCTGTTATCACTCAAGTATTCAAATGGCTCCTTATGAAGCATTGTATGGAAGGAAGTGTCAATCACCCTTGTGCTTGACAGAGCTATCTGAGAGGCAGTTATACGGGCCAAATATAGTTGATCAGACAACAGAGCATATCAAGTTAATTAAGCAGAGACTGTTGGTTGCTCAGAGTAGGCAAAAGAGTTATGCAGACAAGAGGCGGAAACCTTTAGAGTTTGAGGTTGGAGATCAAGTGTTCATGAAGGTTTCACCTATCATCGGTATTGGCAGGGCACTAAAGGTAAAGAAGCTAAGTCCTAGGTATATTGGTCAATTTGAAATTTTATCAAGAATTAGACCAGTAGCATATCAAATAGCTTTGCCGCTAAATTTAAGTAGATTACATGATGTCTTCCACGTCTCTCAGTTGAAGAAGTACCAACCTGATCCAGAGCATGTGATCTAATATGAAGAGGTAGATACACGAGACGATATGACGTATGAGGTCATACCTGATCGAATCATTGATAGGCAGGAAAAACAATTGAGACACAGGAGTATCCCATTCATCAAAGTAGTATGGAAGGGATAATCTCCTAGAGAAGCAACTTGGGAAGCTGAAGAAGAAATGAAGAAACGTTATCCTGAATTTATGTCTTTATGAATGTAACAAATTTCGGGGACGAAATTTATTTTACGGGGGGAGAATTGTAACATCCCAAAATTTATTTTAGGAATTAAATGCCTATTTTCCTAAAAATTCATCAAACAACAATAAATGGTCATAAATTAGATAAGGGGAAATATTAAGGCTAAGTGTGTATTATTAATAGGATAAAAATATATCTATATAAATATATTGTTAAAAACACACCCACACTTCCCATGCTTTCCATGCCATCCATGCTTCCCATGCCACCCATGCTCCACATGCCACACTTGCTTCACATGCTCTTCACACATCACCCATGGCACACACTTCCCACACTACACACACAACCATTAAAATAAACACCACATGGCACACACACACATTTATTTAATAAACAAACACACACCCTCCCACTATAAATACAAGGCAACACACACACACTTCTCATTTTTCATTCCAATCAGTCAAGTCACATAGAAGAGGAGAGAAGTAGAAAATATAGAGAAAGAGAGAGAGACGTGAAAATAGTTGCCGGAGAAGTGGAAGAAGGAGAAGTCAATCACCATAGGCAAGCCTTGAATATTATTTAGGTAAGTCTTCTATATCTTCTTCTATTGTTATTCAGTTGGTTTAGGTTGTTTTTGAGGATTTATAGTTGTTGAAAGTTAAGTGATTTTGAAAATAAGTTGCTATTATTTATGGTTAGAATAAGATGTAGATATATAAGGAGTAAGAATTTGGTAAATTTGATGTCACCAATAGATTCTACATGAAAATTTATGTGAGAATACATGTGGTTGTAATTTTTGGATGATTATGAATAAATCATGAATTTTTAGAAATTAAGAGGAGATGTTGTTCTGTTAGTTTTCTGGAATCAGTTTGGTTATAAAATTCATTTCGTTAGTCAAAACTGGTCCAAAAATTATGAAAATTTACAGAAATAATGTAGACATATGGAGATTTAATTTGATATATAATATGTACCATTTGGATTAGTATATTGTAAGAAATGAATTTGTGAAGTTTAGGCACTGAATCTGGAACAAATTCTGGCATAGTTGTGTTAATTGTGAATTCTGGAATTTTGGGCATGTAATTTCTAATAGTACGTATTTTTCCCTTAAAATATACTTAAATAGGTTCAAAAATAATTTTTAACCACTCTATTTGGAAATTTTTGGATTTAGTTATGAATTTTTGAATTTAAGTACTGCCAGATTATGTTTTTGGAAGGCAGATTGGTTGTGGTAAAATTTCGAAAAATCAGCACTTTACCAAAAATTATGAAACTTTTCATATTTATAGTATACAGCAAGAGCGTTAATTTGATAGGTGGATTATAATTTTTGGGCTTGTACATTAGGAGATATGAATTTCCAAAGTTGAGTCTATTTCTGGAAGGAAATCTGGAATAGGGGATGTTTTGTGAATTTCTGGGAAAAGTGTGTTATCATTGGTCAGATATAAGTATTTTTCTATGAAAATATATTTAAATATATTTACATAGGCTTTAGAACCTGTCAATTTAGAATTTTATAGAATTAATTATGATTTTTCAATGTTGATTGAAAAATTTGCCAATTTTATGAAAAATAGTAAAAATTGTATTGTGTAGAATTATACTATGCATAAATCACTGAAACTGAGATAACCAACAGAATATGATTAAAGGTAGTAGTAATGCAAGTAATAATCAATTACTTGTTAACTTTAATTTATAGGAATGGGTAATAGCCCGAGCCGGATTAAAAGTTTTGGATAAGAATCGGACTGAAAAAGGACCCAGGTAGTAACTCTTTCTTTCATACACTATGTGAGTATTTATATGTTGTGTATTCCATTTTCTGTAATATGAGCACAGTGTCTGGGACACGCATATTAGCTTAGTTGTGGTCTGGGACCCAACGGAGGCGCAGAGTTAAGCTGGGGTTGCAAACAGTCGTTTGGCCTCGGACAGTGTACACACAGCATTTTCATCTTACATAACATGGTGCATTGCATATCTATTTTCACATTTTATATGTCGGATTGTATGTTACTACTGAGATTCATTCGAATCTCACCCTTTTTCAACATTTAAAAATATTCCAGCAGAAGGTAGCGGCTCTAAGGGCAAAACAGTAATTACTGGTGATTGAAGGTCCGGTTCTAATGGAGTGCAGTTGATTATATTTAGTTGTAAAAATTTATTTCTTTTGGACTCTGTTTATATTTTTCAAACCTTATGAGAAATTCCTGTAATATAATCAAGTACTTATTATCAGTATATTTTCACTACTTCTGTATGCCCTCTGAACTATGCATTCATGACTCTGCAAATATCAAAGTGTTAAGGGGTTTGACAGATGACCTCGAGTCCCCAGCGTCAACGTTGAGCTTCCCGGACACTGTCCCTACCAACTCCAAATGTTGTAGTAGTAATAGTAGTAGTAATAATAATAATAATAATAATAATAATAATAATACCTTTGGGATGATAAATCAAAGTTTACTTCCTTCCTCCACCTCCACCGACACAAACGACAATGGAATTGCTAAAGGAGTGAGTGACGATGAAGCTTGTGGGAACAAAGTGGGAAGCTTGGGAAACGACGGCGATATTATGGTGGCGGTGGAAGCATTCATATCAAGTGGGTATAGCTGTAATTCTGTGGCAGGTCTCTATCATGACGATATGTTGGCGAATGGATTAAATGACAACTCAGCATCATCTCAGCAAAACTTGGGAGTCTTAAGTGTTGGGAATGGATCAGGAAACGGCAACTTTGAGGGGGAGAGCCAAGATTGGGAAGCCATTCTCGAGTGGGCCAATGGTTTGCCCTCGTCGCCTGTATTTCCTGTGTTGTGATCCACGTTCATGGAGGTTAGAAATTTTTAAGGTTGATCTAACTTTTGATTACAAATAAAGAGGCAAATTAGGATCTTATTTAGTTTATTTTATTTGATCATTTCATTTTTTCCTTGAAGGAGACCAATTAGTTTTATATATCCCATGCATTTTTTTAATGTATTTATAAACATTTTCCCTAACTAGTTTAATTACCTTTTTATTATTTAGCAATTTGGTATCCAGTAATTCAGATATTGTCAAGCTGAATTGGAAATATCTCTCTCATAAAACCAAACAAAAAAGGGTAAGAAACTAAGAATTTGCATTTGATTCTTAGGTTATTTAAATAGGATTAAGATGAGTCCAGCACCCTAAAATATTTTTCTAAGTGTGCATCTAGCACTTTAAAGTAATTTGTGGTATGTCCAACACTTTATAATATTTTTCATAAGTGTGTTTAATACCTTAAAGTATTTTGTGGTTCATCCAATACCCTAAAGTGTCTTTCCAGGTGCATCCAACACCTTAAAGTTGCTACTAAAAAAGATAATTTAGGGTGTTTGGTGCATCTTCATTTAGAAGACTTTTTGGATGTTCATGAGGAGATTTGAATTTCTCCTAAAAAGATACTTAACGGGTAAAATTTCTCCTTAGAAAAATAATATTTTAAGAGTAAAATCACGCTAAAGAATACTTTGGGGTGGTGGACACATCTAAATAATTCTCCAAGGTGATAAATACACCACATATTATTTTAGGATACCGGACGCACCTAGAAAAATGCTTCAAGTTGATGGAAGCACCTTAAACCACTGAAATATTTGTTTTCAATTTCTAGGGTAAGAATTAAGTCTTTATAAATAGAACTAAATACATTTTATTTTACAGTCTTGCTTTTGAAATGTGTGTGCCTCCCCTTTCTTGAGTTTTCTCTCTAATCTCCCTTCTCTATACATAAGTGTGTGTTCCTTCTCCTACTTCTCTTTTCCTCTTCCCCTTATTTCTCATTCTGCAGAAATACAAATAATTCGTGCTTAGGCCCTTCCTACTAAAATCAATAGATCTTCAGAGTTTATTTACCTTTTTTTTACTACAATTATAATTATAATATAGAACAATAAAAAAACCAAAAAAGATGTCAGGAAAATAAATTACAATTAATTTGTAATTTTTATAATTGAGAAGATTAGTGTTTGAATTAACTCATCTGTACATGTTAGTTTAGCTTTATGATGAAGTCATGCTATTTTTATTAGTTTTTATAAATTGTGTTTACGAGTTATTCTTCCTCAAAAATTAACCTTGGGGTGAATCTAGAACCGAGAGTAATGGGATCCAAATTATTTTGAAATAATAAGCATCTACATGATTAGTATTTCATATTTCATATCGAGGGCGGTTGTGTAAAGATTTTGTTTATAAAAAATAAAAAACTTACAAGGTAAAAATAAAGATACTGTTACCTCTAAAAAAACCAAAGAACAGACTTTTAAAAGCACAAGAAAAAGTTGGGTCTTGTGTAAGATTTATGTGTCTGAGGGAATGGGATCAGCAACCATTAATTAAATTGGACCCACCATATCTAAGTGGATGGAACTTTAGGTCATCATAGCAGCCGTGATGAAGTACTTAAAAAATAACTTTTTAATCATACAAAATAAATAATATATACGTGTGTGTGGATAGGTAGCTCCGTACAGATCTTTTATTAATTAATTAATTAAGAAGCAGATGATAAGACCATAAGCTCCTTCTGTCCATGATTTAATTGAAACGTTAATATTGATTTGAATGTAAGATTTATTTTATATATTTATTATTTTTTTTAAAATTAGTTCTATTTATATTTTCTTAACAATAATTAAATATATAAAAAAGAGATGAAGGGGATTAAGAAAGATTATTTAGGTGTTTTAGAAAAAATATGTTATATTAACTAAATTAATCAATATTTTTAATTTAATTTAATTAATTAATTAGATCTTAAAATTAAAAATATATATACAAGGAAGGAGGGTTGAGATATGAGAATGAAAAGAACAGTAGGAAGGGGTACTATGCTTTTATTAATTTCAAGTTATGAAGTTCGGTGCACTCTTTTATGGCTCTGTATGTACTATATATACATATGGCTCTTGTTAATTTATTTTTACTAGCATCAGCATGGACGTGGATATGGGTAGGGGTCTAGCTAGAACTGATGCCTCATCAGAACACGCGTTAGTTTTCTCTTCTCTTCTTCTGACACAGCAATAGCTCCTGCTCTTGTTTATTTTTTGGACAGGTAACGACGACCGCTCAACTAGGGGAATCTTAATTCTTGGTCCTAGGTTTTCAAAATAATTATAATAGAATAGAATGAAATGAAATGACGTGACGTTGGCGCTGTTTTAGACACACGTGTTCTGTTGTCTGAGTCTGAGGATTTGGCTAATAAAAAAAAGTGTTTCTGAACTCAAACATGATTTTAAAAAAAAAATTTGTGAGTGTTTGAATCGGGTTTATGTATATGAGGCTGTTTAGAATAGCTTATAAAAATTTTATAAATGTTTATGAATTGTAATTTATGGTATATGAGGTAACTTTTACAGTCTACGAGGTGTTTTTACTGTCACGAAGTGCTTTCACGGTCTACGAGATAAATATGTGGAGGAGATTTATCTTGATTTACGTGAATTGGGCTTATTATATAAGCCCGATTCAGATAAGTGATAACAAACAAGCTCTAAGTCTGATTTATATAAATCGAGATAAACTTCTTCCACATATTTACTTTGTAAATTGTAAAGTTACCTTGTAGACCGTAAAAAGATATCTTGTATTATATAAATCACGATTGAAAAACATTTATGGAAGCTATCCAAACATGCTATATAAAAAGCCGAAAGTGTTTTTTTTTGTTAAAACTATAGTTTTGTGTTCCAAAATCATAGTTTTGGAGAAGCTAGTGTTTGGGAATCTCCCAAATCATAGTTTTATAAGTTATTTTTTTATAAATCAAGATAAAATTTCTCTCACATACTTATCTAGTAACATTTTTCACTTTTTATGTGTGGGTCCCACCAAATTTTCTCTCTCCTTTCTCTCTCTCCCCTTTCTTCTCTTTCTTTTTCCTTCTGTCGTCCTGTTCCCCCTTTTTTTTTCCAAATCTCTGTTGGTATTTTCTCATGTGTGGGGTTTTTTTTAAGAATTACTATTTTTATTAGAAAAACAACTATTTCAAAATTTATTATTTCCTCCGATCTTAAATATAAGATAAAGTTAACTTTTGTCAAGAGATTAAAAAAAATAATTAATTTACTTTAGAATAATTATATTTTAATTTTTTTCCCTAAACTAATTAGTTTGACTAATAAACTGATATATAATTTAAGGATACACAACATATGATATGATTAAGCAATTTATTTAATTTTCTTAATCTTTCCAAGAAAAGTCAACTTTGTCTTAAATTTAAGACCGGAGGGAGTACTTATTTCAATATAAAATATAGTATTATTTTGGATAATTACTGTTTGTAAATTATTTTAGTATATATAATTTATTCATACATATATGTTTGAGCTATTTTTTATCATGTTACAAAATTGACTAATGTTATAATTTTAATTTTGTGGACAAATTTATTTGATTTTTGGTATTTATTTTGAAATTTAGTATTAAAAATATTTTAAATAAAATCTTATCTTTATATGAAATTATCACAAAATTTAAATTGTTTTTTTTATAATTCGAGTATGAAAAAGCTATTTTGATAATAATATCCAAACACTATCATCAAAATCATTTTTTATAGAATTTATTCTGCTCAAAATCTATTCTGAAAAAACATTTTTACTACTTTTTCTCTAGAAGCTATTCCCCAAAAGCTAATCCAAACACTCTCTTAATTATATATAAATTGATTACTAAATAAAATATAAATACTACTACGGAAAGAACTTTTAACTACCTTTTTTTACCCTTAAGACATTCTCATGGGTTCATGTATGTGAGTGTCGTTGAAAGTTTTAAAAAAGATGACCATTTTAAAACAGTCGTTGTAAGAGTCATTTTAAAACTGCTTTTTAAAAAATAGTCGTTGTAACTTTTTTTTTAAAACAAATTATTCATTTTTCTCCCCACAGCATTGAAAACTTGGGAATTTTCAGAAAATTATATTTTGAATTTGGAAAGCATTCAAAATAATTTGGGTCTTAAAATGTTACTCAAATTGAAAACATCATATTAATATAAATAAGAATAATCGCGCCATTTAATACTTCATCATAATTTTCTAAAACCTTCTATAACAAATTCATAGTACGCACACAATATATATATAAACAAGAAACTAACATGTGGCAAATTATTCGAGTATGGAAACATAATATACCATTGTACTAAACCACTGCATTATGTAAAAAGAAACATCTACACATCATATCTATGTGATATAGAAGATATCCTGACAAAAGATCTTGGATCAAATTAATGTCTTCGATTGTGTAGAGGTCCCGATTACATAAAATCTGTATGCAAATTGGAGAATAAGCTAATATAAATCAATCAACTGAATAAAATAACCAACAATTCAATTAAAAGAACAAAAATGAAATTCAATTGAGAATAAAGAAATGATCACTTGTTCAAAATTAGTAGTTAGTCCACTAAAAATGATGTTTTACATATATATACTAAGACATAGTAGCCACAATCAATGTTCCCTGATTGTCGAGGGCACTATATATCAAAAGGAAATGGTAAAAAAGAATAAAGGCATATGTGAAGCGATTGTTAATTAAAGAACTTGAATTTAAACAACTTACTTTCGGCCAGAACCACTTCATCAAACTACTTTTACCTTCACGCTTCCCACCCATTATATAATATGTCTTCAGTGTACTATAATTAAAATGAAAAAAAAGAAGACATTAAAACAATTTAGTAAATTCAAAAATAAATTATTTACAAACAAATTAACTTACGTGGTGAAAATATTTTTTATCTCTTCGTCTGGCTTGCGACCTAATGAATCAAACCAAAAGATGATGTTGATGGAGGGAGAAGGAACACAAAGACTCCAATGATAACTATAATAACATATATAGATTAAAGTGAGGTTAGATAACATGATACTTCTCCGGAAAACTGAATATGTATAAATATTTAAAATTAAGTTACTTGCCCTTCAATAATTGGTGCTAGATAACAAGGCAGCTGAGTCTGTCTGATTGTATAGCCTATATGGCTCATCCTATTTCCAACCTATTATTATTACGCCTTGATATATAGCCAAGACATAAGAATCCATACAAAGTGTTGAGCTCCTTTTCAACACACAATTTGTGGAAGCAACTACCATAGAATTAAAATGAAAAATGGCTTAGTAAATATAGAAACCTAAAAATCCTAATTATTAGTACATTAATTAAAGTTAAAAATAACAAATAAACTCACATGATTGCAAATATGACCCATCCTATGTCTATCTCTAGCAAAGATAGGAAATCTCTAATATCTTTGCTATCAATTCCAAAAGAATACGAGATTGTACTACCCACAATCCCACACGGTATCTGCAAGTCGACCTTGTTTATTTTTGTATGAATATTCTGTAGTTGTGCCAATAAGGGAAATCGTGCTGCTTCTTCTTGATCCTAACAACACACAAAATAAAGATTGTAAGTATGATGTCAAGGTTCAAGTAACAATAGCCAATTTTTCCTACTATTGGAGGTGTTGTCGCTGTTTGAACAAGATGTGCAGGTCAAAGGATGAAAGATCCTATTGCCTGACCTAGTTTGACAACCTCATCATCTGGGAACGGGACATTTACACATTCTTCCCCCTGTCCAACACTTGTGACATTGACCTTATGTTGATTGTCTCAAATTTGGTTATGATGGTAGGTGGTAGCATGCATGTACACAATAGCATCGGCAACAACACACATGAATGGGACATCCAACAAAAGACAGCAATGTTCTCCAGCCTCTAGTGAAGAACCAGGGTCGCCATATCCAACTTCTGGCGGGTTGTAATTGCCTTTGGTGCTGGGAAAGACCGAGGATTCTTAGGTATGAGAAATGAAAGAATTAATTAAACTAACTTAAGAAAAAACTCAATGTTATATTAATTAAAATTATTTACAAACCTGAGATCTATGTTTGTCGTCACTTCCCGCCTTGAATGCTAGACAACACCATCGACCTCATCTCACCACATAGCTCATCCAATATCTCGTCTCGAAGCTCTTATCGGAGTGATTGACGCATTTCCACCTGGAGTTCTACTTAGATTTCCTCTCGAATCCTGGCCACAAACTCTCTATTCGGTTCACTTTGTCCATGAGATTGTGAACTTCATCCAAAGTATCTTGAGAGACCAATTCCTTTTGGCTCCCCTCTAACTTGACCAGGGTTATCTAGCTTCCCAAGCATCGTTGCTAAGATGTCCATCCTCCCGGTTTGAGTAAAAGAACCTTTGCTGCTCTGCTCCTCAAGTTCATCTTATAGCATAAAATGGATAAATATAAATTAATCACATGCAATCTTCTAATGAAAATGAAACACACTTAAATATACTTTATATTAAATACTCCCACTCCCTTTAGCGACATCAGAAACGATTGGATTGATATATTTGTCTCCCTTCATCCTCCCTGCTTTCCATTTTTTGTGACATGGGGGAGGAGGCGATGTCTGCACGACAATGCTAGGATCTGATTTGGCTGCTTCCTCCAATTTTTTCACATAAGCCTGTATAAGCTTCTTCTCCAGCTTTCGATAACCCCCACGAGACATGTAATGCGTATAATTGTTTTTAGCTCGCCTTTGTTTATTTGATTCACTTAATTTCTATAAACAAGAATAAAGAAAACTTAGTGTAATTTATCTCTCATATGTCTTCAATAACTCCATAATAGGTTATGGATGCCAATATAGGGTTTTTATCTTTCGAACTAGAAAAGTACATTGCTTCCGCTACCACCATCACCCTACTATTTTGCATAGTACTTCTATCATCCTGGGATTTTGTGTAAAAAGAATATCCGTTTATATCATAACCAGTCCAAGTGACAACCTCAAAGGAAGGCTCCCAAGCTAACCATTTGATTGTATCAGATACATTGGTCTCGTGCGAAACCTTTTCTTTGAACCACTTTATGAATGTCTTGTTTTGCTCATTAGCTATATGCATGTCATTTTTCCTTGGATAGATTTGCTTTAAACTCTTTCTGTGTTGGTTTAAGTAAGGCTGAACTTCTTCTATATTATTCAAGATATACAAGTAAGCTTGTAACACCTATTCACAACGAATACTTTTTACTTTTAGGCCTTGTGTTCCCTTACTTGTATCCTTTCCATGATGAGATTGTGCCTTCGAGCTTGATAGATATTCTTTGCAAAAGTATATAGCCTCTTCAACCACATATCTTTCAACAATTGAGGCTTCAGGTCGATAAGGATTTTTAGAATACCCTTTTAAGTTCTTCATGTATCGCTTAAAAGGGTACATCCACCTTAGGTAAACTGGGTGGCATAGTCTTATCTCCCTTGCCAAATGAACAATTAAATTTACCATTATATCAAAAAATGTAAGAGCAAAATACATCTCTAATTAGGATAGAATAATATAACCCTCATTTTCCAATTCATCCAACTTTCCAAGGTCAACAACTTCGCTACAAACATCATTAAAGAAATTACACAACCTTGTTATCATGCTTTGTACATTATCTTTCATAATGCTTCTAATAGCTACTGGTAATAGGTTTTGGATCAAGACATGACAATCATGGAACTTCAATTCTATTAACTTCAAATTTTCCATTGAGACAAGCCTTCTGACATTAGAAAAATACCCTTGTGGCACCTTAATTCCATGTAAATACCCACACAAACTTTTTTTCTTAGCTTTTGACAATGTATGCGCTACTGGCTCCATATACGCTCTCTTACCATCATCTCTTAGTTGTGGATGTAGCTGTTCCCTTATTCCTATTTCAACTAAGTCTAGTCTTGTACTAATTCCATCTTTAGTTTTCCTTGGTATGTGTAAAAGCGTACCTATAAGGCTATCACATACATTTTTCTCCACATGCATTACATTAATACTGTGTCTCACATCAAGACTACGCTAATATTGAAGATCAAATAACATTGACCTCTTATTCTATATGTTTTCCTTACCAGCAGTTCTTTGATTTTTACCGAAAGTGACATTCATTCTTTCCACTCGACTATAAACCTCCTTTCCAGTTAATGGCTTTAGAGCTATTCTATTCTCTATCAAACCGTTAAAAGTCTTTTTTAGCCTATGGTAAAGGTGGAACTGAGGAAGAAATCGCCTATGACCAAGGTAGACCATTTTTCTTTCGTGTTTAAGTTAATGGAAGTGTGTGCCTGCTTCATATATCAGACATGCTTTATGCCCCTTCACACTATACCCTGATAATTTTTCGTATACAGGAAAGTCATTAATCGTGGTAAAAATCATTACACGTAGCTTAAAGAACTATTGCTTATATACATCAAACACATCAACATCATCCTCCCATAACTTTTTTAAGTCCTCTATTAAAGGTGCGAAGTAGATATTGATATCATTTCATGGCTGTTTTGGACCTGAAATCATCATAGAAAGTATCATATACTTGCGTTTCATACACAACCAGGGAGGTAAGTTGTAAATCATCATTAGAACTAGCCATACACTATGTGTACTACTAAAAGTACTATAAGGATTGATTCTGTTTGTGCAAAGGCCAAGCCAAAGGTTTCTTAGCTCGTTGCCAAATCTGGGATAAGTTTAATCTATTTTCTTTTATTGTGGAGTGTCTGTCGGGTGCCGAAGGTATTTTCCATCATATATTGTCTCATAAAATTCCATCTTAACTTTTTTACTTCTTTCGCATTAGCAAACATTCATTTAAACCGCGGTATAATTGGAAGATACCACAACATCTTGAACGGTTGCCTTTTACTTATCTCATCACCACATCTAACACCTTTATTTACTTTATATCTCGAAGTCTTACATTTCGGACGCTCACTTAGTCATTCATACTCCTTTCTATACAATACGCAATCATTAGGATAAGCGTGTATCTTTTTATACTCCATACCTATCGTAGACAAGATTTTCTTAGCCTCATACATACGATTTAGAAGTATATTATCTTTTGGAAACATATCACACAACAATTCAAGTAACAATGTGAAACTACTATCGATCCACCCACAAGTTGCCTTTAAATTGACTAAGTGCAAAATACCTGACAAGCGTGTATACTTAGTACACTTAGGGTACAAAGGTGTCTCTGTATCACTTCACACGCTATCATATACAGGCAATTGTGCAAAATATTATACCTCAATATTATGGATCATTTTCTCCATTCTATCTTCATCTCCAACATCTAAAACTTTCTTCTCGTGGGACGCACAAGCAGTTACTTCCTCACCATGCCATATCTACCTTGTGTACCTAATATTTATTCGATCACAAAGTAAGTGATCTCTTATATCATCAATATCCCATTGACTCTCATTTAAACACTTGACATATAGACACAAATACTTTCCATTTTTACTAGGCGCATTCATTTTAACAAATTCAATAAACTTTGCCATCCCATTCTCATATTTCTCGCTAGTTCTCAATGTATTCATCCAACTGTGATCCATTTTAGTACCACCTAATCATTTTTCAACAACACTTAACTTTACCATTGTGCTAATAACAAAATTGACAAAATTTAAAGACAAAAAGAAAATTGTAAAGTTCTATATATTCAAGAGCCAATATACATTGGAAAATTTAACCATAGAAACATTATGAAGTTAGCCAATAACCATACTGTAAACTATTCAAATACAGCAATTACCTAAAAAAAATTCACTACCAAAAGAAGGGGAGTTCAAATCTTCTATAAATATAGATAGTTACATCTTTAAGATAAGAAAAGGGAAAGTATTAGTCATGTGCTTATTTTCAACCTCAAACTGAAAAGACTTTTGCAACAAAGTCGTTAAATTTCATTCTTATAACAAAACATTTCCATGCAATCCTTGAAAAAATAATAGAACAAGAATGACTTTAAATAGCCCTCATGGGATCTAAAACGAGATGCTATAAAAATTTTTAAAAGCATAAAAGTTAAAATGAAAGCATAGGAAGGAAAAAAAACATTTGAAATACATTCTAAGAGTCACCAATAACTCACAAAGTATAGTTTTTTTAATATGCAATTGCTCAAGAATGAATATACAACTAAAAAAGCATTAAAAGCTCATTAAGTTCATTTAATCAGTACTCGTGCATCTTATATCTTTGAAGTATAATAAAGAGTATGTTTAATATTATATTTGGGCTTATAAGGTGTTGTTAAATTATTGGAAGGAGTTCCAGGTTGACATTTACTTAGTATACATAGGTTGGGATATTTTGAAAAGAAGAGATTATTTCAAGGAATATAGGTAAAACCCATGGAGACTCTAATTATAACCAAGGGTAAAATCAATATTGATATATGAAGAGAAATAAATATATGGGCAAGTGCTGACATTAGAGCTAGTGATGTATTTACATAAATAAGGAATTGATTTCGTGGCTAAAAGAAATTCAAAGAAGTCAATTAGCAAGGGATATAAAGAATTTTATTACTAAGTATTTTATTTATTGAGCTCTAAGTATCATGAAACTTTATCATGTCTTAGAGCTTGGGCAACTAATATATATGACCAAAAAAAAAACATTTATAAGCTAGATAACACTCCATTACCTAAGGTTCTTGTATATTGAGAGGAGGGTTTGTTTAAATTTGTTAGTTAATGTTTTTCAATAGTGTAACCCATTACCTAAGTATTGTTTAAATTTAATGTTTTTAATGTTACATACAAATAATTTAAAATTAGTGTGGAGCTACTTCAAACACTTTGCATCTATAATTTTGTTTAGGATTTATATTGTTGATTGGAGGGAGTATTTATGTTTTCCTTTTTACTTTTTTTGTATAAAAAAAGAAACAACTTTTGCATGATTCTCGTTAAAATAAATCTACTTACAGGCAGTATTAATAATGATATGTCATGAAAAATAGGATTCATTTATTATATTTTTATTATATTTTGTATACTTAAGAAACTCAATTAATTGATATTTATATGTTAATATTATCATAAAATATAAAATTCTTAATACTAGTAGTAATAGTAGTAACATTGTTGGCTGAAAATTTGTTGTAAAGCAGAGGGTCATCTAAATGTTTAGGGAATCTTTGAGGTATAATGTCTTAATGCAACAAGGATTGTTAAAGTTTATAATCCTTTTCTGCTTTTTTTTTTACCCAAATTTTAAAAATTTACTTTATTTAGTTAATTTGTCAATTAATCTAATCGTCACATCATCCCAATTGCCTCTCACCTAACACAACTAATGAAACCCCTAATACCTTCTATAAACCTTTCTTATTTTCACTTATTTTTAGATAGTAAACCCCTAATGAAACCCAGCTTTTATAAGCAATCTAACCTAACCACGAATGCAAGTTGTGTGCAGTAGAAATAAAAGGAAAGTAAAGGAAATTAAATGTGGCTTACCTGAACCGAAGAGGGAAAACAGGGGAGCTGCAGAATCCAAGACCAATGTAAGACTAAGAAGAGGAAAGAACACAACCAATGGTTAGAACTAGCAGTTGCCGGAGTGCAATGTGTGAATTAGTAGGAAAACCCAGGGAGGAACTGAAGGAGACAGACGCAGTGGTGAGCGTGAAATAACAGAGTCACTACTAGAGGAGAGGGGGGATAGAGAACATAGTGTGAGACCCAAGAGAGAGGGGGAAAGAGCACCAGCAGCAACTTGAGAGAGGGTGGTCAGAGACGGCGTGGGAGAAGAAGGTACAATAAACCAAAGAGTGAGCTAAATGGTTAAACAACTAGAGCTAAAGGAAGACAACTTTTATGAAGTTGTTTCCATGACTGTTTTAAGTAAAATAGTTGTGAAATCAAACCTTTCAATGATCGTTCGTGGAAACAATCGTTAAAAGATCATTTTCAACGACTGTTATTGAGAACGATAGTTGAAAGTTAACTCTCTGCTTGCTATGATTGAGTTTTAACAACTCGTTTAAGTAAACCAGTTGTTGAAAATGTGATTTACAACGAATGGTTTGAATACTAGTCTTTGAATCCTGTGAAACAAGTTCTCATTTAGATCTGCATCATCCTCACACATGGATCATGTTTCAGGATCATAGTGGGCATAATTGACATCAAGATTAAGAAGATACTTTGTAGTATCCTTACGAATACGTAAGTTCCTGAAGGAAAAGTAATCATATAATGGATTGTGAAAGCAAAAATACCTTAAAGTTCCCGTACTTCCACCACCAGTTGTACGTACATGCTTCTCAACCTTGGGAAGAAGAGGATCTTAAATAATTGAATAAGAGGCTACAACGACTGGTTTAGAAAAATCAGTCATTAAAAACACCTAAAATAAAGCATACAATGTCTAGGAGGCTTGAACACTCGACCTTAGGGAAATTACTAAAGGCTTTAGCCGCTACACCACAACACCAGACTTGTTGAGATATTCAATGACTGTTTTATATAAAAAAATCGTTGTAACTCTAAATAAAAAAAAATTAAGCGGTAAGCGATGCAAGAATACTCAACCTCAAGGAAAATTACCAAAGGATTTAGCCAACTGTGCCAAGAGACTAGACTTATTGAGAGATTCAACGACTGTTTTATATAGAACAATCATTGTAACTTTAAAAAAACAAAAAATTAAACGAGTGAGGGAGGCTTAAACACTTGACCTCAAGGTAAATAACCAAATGCTCTAACCAATTGCGTCACGATATCGCCTGTGTCAAGATTCAATGACTGTTTTTTAAAAACAGTCGTTGAATCTTACAAATATTAATTTTTTTTTGCTTAACTTTCAATTACTGTTTGAGAAAAAACAGTCGTTAATTGTTAAGACAAAATTTCAAAAATGCCATCGTCACCTTTTTAACTTCTGTTTTAAAAAAATGGACGTAAATAGGTGTCATTAAATCTACTTTTTGTAGTAGTGAAAGTAAATAGAGTTGACGAATCTTTATGAACTTACTGTATTATTGCGTTATTATTATGAAACGTACGTACTTCAAAGATTAATGATAACTTAATTAATTTGCAGTTTTTACTAATGAGTGTATTTTTTACTTTATTAACATTGTCAATGATGCACAATAATGATGTTTTTTTATGCAGCTATCTAACTAAGTGAAATTTAAACATCATTGAGTCTAATTAGAGAAGTAGCTCTCCCAAAAACATTCCTTACATTCAGGAATGATGTTAATATATTAGTAATTCTTCCTTAGGGCTAATTTAGATCATCGAAAATTGGAGGAAGTAAACAGAAAATCTCAATTTTCTACTGGCGGTGATCATTTGGCAAGACAATTGAAAAGAAAAAGACTTTGTAGTGGGAAAACAAATTGCTTTATACGAATTAAAATGGCTTCCCTCTAATTTTGGTGGGAACCAATTTTCATTCTGCGCCTAAAAGGCTGAAATGGACAAAATATCTAATGAAAAGTTGCGTTATCTACAAAAATTGAGCTACTGGAGTTTGTGATTACTAATGGACAGGAAGAACATAGGAATGATTACTTGCTCTGGTAACGACCACGACCTATTTCAATGAGAAATAGGCGAGTTTTTTGGATTAATGAGTTTTGATCTGTGCATCTCGTACTTGTCTTGATTTTGCCCATAAATGTTATACGCACATTGTTTCTGTTTCTGTTGTTGATGAAAGCAAAGTGCCCATTCCTCAATGGCACTGTATTTGAGCAAATAGAGGTTGTTGCAACATAATAACTGGGAGAAAGTTATTTGAATATCGCATAACCATGAGGTACCTATCGATCAGGTGCGTCTAGTAAACATGTGAAATTATTTGAGGAAGTAAGTGACTTTGACCAAATATAGGTGAAGATAAGATAAAAATTAGTTAAATGTTGCGTAACCATGATATACTCATGACATGCATCGAGTTAAATATGTGTAATTATTTGAGAAAGTAAGTGGCTCTTGCTAGATGTAAGTGATAGGTACATCATGGTTAAAAGTATTTGTGATTGCTCTATTAAGTTAACTAAAAATATGGGGAAACAGAGTGCTTTTTTCCTTAAAGTTTGACTACATGCAATTGATAGGCACCTCGTGGTTAAAAGACAATTTATTTAAATAGGGTGTTTCCAACAAGTGTGTCGATTTAGTTTCATGTTTAAATGTTCAAAGCCTAATCTTGAAGCCACCACTCAACTCCTGGAATTCCATATATTGCCATTTCCCGATCTTTAACTAAAACTCCTTTATCAACAACTTCAAACACTCCTCTAAATCAAAACCCTTAACCCTCTTCATCATTTATGCTGCTCCTCATCATTGATTCCATTACCCTAACCTCTCGAGGTTTTTTTTTGGTTTAAAGGTTATCGAAATGGCTCAAAAAAAATGCCAAATGTTGAGCAACCAGATATGACAAAGGACAAGGAAGAAGAAGTACCAGCCAAGAAGAAGTGTAAGAGGAAAGTGGAAAAAAAAATCATGGTTGTTTTCATATTTTCCCTTTTAAATATTTATTTTTGGTAAAGGGAAAATTTTCCATTCACCTTATTTTCCTACCTATCTCACCACCATTTTAACCATATCAAACAAAAATTTTCCTATGAACTCATTTTATTTTCCAATGCATAATAAATATTTCTATGGAAAAATATTTTTTATTCTCTTCTCTTCCCTTCCTTTCCTTTTTATTCCAACAAATTCCATGATCCAAAATGGCCTTTATATATGATCTACTATTAGCTTCCTTAATGCGCTAGATATATAAGCCTACAAATGATAAAACAAACATATAAAAAGGATGCCATTTGTAATGCAATAAACAGAGAGAGAATTATGAATCTGAATTCCTTGAATAAAACATGTACACGTGAGCCTATTTATATATACAAGCGTGTATCTTTCTAATTAATGATATGATACATTTCCTACCGTTTCGATATGATTTCCTAATAATATTGATATACAATCCCAGATTTCGTGGGATATGATTCTAATAATTGCTCTCAAGTTGGAGTATATATATTAATCATGCCTAACTTATTATAGAGATACTCAACTCGTGTCCTATTTAAGGCTTTCATCATAAGATCTGCTAGTTGGTCGTTCGATCGCACATGCCCTGTAGATACAACATTCTCTTTGATCTTATCACGAATAAAATGATAGTCGATTTCAATATATTTTGTACGCTCATGGAACACAGAGTTTGATGCTATGTGCAATGCCGTCTTATTGTCACACTATAGCTTCACAGGCAATGTCGTGGCAATGCAAATCTTCTTCATGATCTGAAAGACCCATACAATTTCCTGTACTGATTAGGATATGGCTCTATATTATGCTTCTGCACTAGATTCGGATACAACACCTTACTTCTTACTTCTCCAAGATATCATATTTCCACCAATAAACACATAGGAACCCGTAGTGAATAGCCTTATAGCCTTTGAGACTGCATGATTTGTATCGCAGAAGTACTCAACTTTAATGTGCCCATAATCTGTATAGAGAATGCCACATCTTGTGGAAACTTTCAAATAATGCACAATATGCTCTAAGGCCTCCCACTGTACCACTGTTGGGATGCCATGAATTAACTAAGTACACTGACCGTAAAAGTTATATCAAGACGAGTTATTGTTAGATAATTCAGCTTTTTGATAAGTCTCCTATATCGTTTAGGAAATGCAAATGGCTTAAGTTTCTTTGGATCAATCTTCTTCTTCAATTCATCAGGGAGTTTATTAAACATGATGTTATTAAGATCTAAGAATAGATTTAGAATAATAGGAATGCTACTTGGTGCAGCTCCAAGCTTCCTAGTCTCATTTAAGAGATCAAGAACATACTTTCTCTGAGTCATGAGGATGCCTTTCTTACTTCTCATAACCTCAATTCCTAAAAAGTACTTCAATGATCCCAAGTCTTTTGTCTGGAAGTGGGAGTTAAGAATGACTTTAAGTTTTGAGATTCTAGAGGTGTTACCCGAGTAATCACAATATCATGAACATACACTACCAGAAGAATTATGCCTGCATCTTACTATTGGTAGAACATAGAGTGATCACACTTGCTTTAGCTTAATCTAAATTTCTTGACCATACCATAGACTCTATCAAACCAGGCACATGATTTTTGCTTTAGACCGTATAATGACTTTCAGAGGTAGCACACCTTTCTATGATCCCCTTGAACAACAAACCTAGGTGGTTTCTCCATTTAGACTTCGTTAAGGAGATCACCATACAAAAAGGAATTCTTAATATTAAGCTGATGCAAATCCCAACTATAGGTAGCAGCTAGAGAGATAAGGAGGCGAACCGAAGTTAACTTAGCTATCGGGGAGAAAGTCTCTGAATAATTAAGACCATGGGTCTAAGCATAACCTTTAGCAACCAGCCAAGCTTTTAGCCATTCTAAGAAACCATCGGCATTAGTCTTAACAACAAACACCCATTTACATCCAATAGTCTTCTTCCCAGAAGGTAGATCAACAAGAGTCCAGGTACCAACCTTTTTTAGGGCAATCATTTCTTCTTTCATCGCTGCATGCTAACGAGGGTGAGCTAAGGCTTGGTGAAGGGTGGAAGGGGTGGAGATGGAATCAAGGGTGGCAACAAGGAAAGAGGAAGCAGGGGGAAAATTATGGTAGGACGCCATGGAGGAGATAGGATAGGCACAGTCAGCATATCTTTTTGGAAGGCAATAGGTGCGAGTACCTTTTCTAGGAGCAATGGGCAGGTCTTCGGATAGGTCAACAGGAGGATTAGGCACTATATAATCAAAAGTAAGAGAAGTAGGGACAGGAATGGCAGAATCTAAGGAAGCAGGAGCATATGAGTAATGAATGGAATCAGTCACTGAGGCAGGCACTGGAGAAGGTAGAACATTGGCCACATCAGCACCATTGATTATAGCTCCAGAACAGTTGCCTCTACTGGTGAGATAGGGACTCGATAGACCAAGACATCATCAGGCTCAGTAACTGGGGAGGGAGACTCAGACAATACCGAAGACTTGAAGAAAGAAAAGGACTCATCAAAGGACATATTAGTTGACACAAGATAATGACAGAGATCAGGAGAGTGACACCAATAACCTTTCAAGACTCCAGAATAACCAAGAAAGACACAGTTCAAAGACTTATAATCAAGTTTACTGACACTGGGATGAATATCCCGAACAAAGCACACACATGAAATTTTTTTCGAATCAACAAGAAACAACTTGGTGTTGGGGAATAGAAAGGAATATGGAGTATCACCACTAAGAACAGTTGAAGTCATGCGATTAATGAGAAAACATGCAGTAGACATGGCATCATCCTAGAAGGTTTAGGAGCATAGGAGTGAAACATGAGAGCTCGGGCAGTTTCTAACAGATCACAGTTCTTTTGTTCAGCAACACCATTTTGAGCAGGTGTATCAACACAAGAAGATTGGTGAAGGATGCCATGGAGATGGATATAAGCTGTGAATTAGGAGAAAAAAATATTCTTTTGCATTATCATTTCGAAGGATTTTCACAGGAGTACCAAACTGAGTGCTAATTTCGGTACAGAAATTATGAAAGTGAGAAAATAATTTAGAACGTTGTTTCATTAAATAAAGCCAAGTTATTCGAGAATAATCATCAACAAATGTGACAAAGTATGGAAAACCAGTCTGAGATACAACTAAACAAAGACTACAAACATCATAATGAACTAACTTAAAAGGGGACGCAACCCGTTTATTGACTCGAGGTGCCAAATGAACACGATGGTATTTGAAAAACTTACACTACTCACAATCTAAAGCAGACATAGAAGAAAATTGAGGATATAACCTCTTTAGGGCAAAAGTGACACATGACCAAGACGACAATGAACTTCAAAAGGAGACGACCCATAAGAACAAGCAACAGAATGTGGCACCTGATCATCAAGGATGTAATGTCCACCAGATTCATAGCCTTTACGAATAATCTGCTTCGTCGAAAGATCAGGAACATTGAGGACATAAGATAATGAAAAGGATGGAGTTAGTTGAATAGTGTATGATCCAAGTATATGGATAGGGGAACTGTTGGCTACGAATATGGAAGATGGGTTGGCATAAGGGGTATATGATGAAAATAAATTATGCTTACCTGTCATGTGGTCGATAGCGTCAGAATCAATGACCCATTTTATGGAAGTAGTAGCAAGGCCAGAGGACAAATTACCTGTAGCAAGAGCCCCTGTAGATGATATACCAAAATAAGATTGATCAAGTGTATGTGTAATATGAACAAAACCGCTTTGCTGATCACGTCGCTACTTATTCTACAATTTAAGACAATTCTGCTTAATATGACCATATTCCTTACAATAATTTTGGATAATACTTCCAGAAGTCACATTTGGAGCATTAGTGCCTTATTTGGAGCCATAATTATTATTTTCAAAGGGGTCACACCCAGCCAGAGTACTAGCATTCAAATCCCCAGACGGACGAACCAACTATCAGCACGAAAGACCCGTGAGAACACATCTTCAAGAGATAGAAGCTCCTGACTAGATAGAATCTGAGATCGGATGGTGTCATAAGATGAGTCAAGAGCTTCAAGGAAACCGATAATAGCCTGAAACTCTAGATTCTTGATACAGGTCTAAAGATCCGCCTGCAGAGAAATAATTACCTTCATCTCTTCATACAACCTCTTAAAGTCTAAGAAGAAATCATTCAAGGGACGACCCTATTGCTGAGAGTGATAGAATCCGTTATAGACTTTGTGAATCCGAGTGAAATTCCCTTTACCAGAGAACATAAATTCAAGATAATTCATAATTTCTTTCACAGTGTTGCAGTGACTGATAGAAGACAGAATCCGTGGTTCAATAGAGTTCTGAATTTGAAAAAGAGATGAGCATCCGCTCTAGACCAAGCCAAATTTTTCTCATTATCACTAGAAGGGGGATCTTGAGTTAAATGAGCTTCCTTCTTAATACCCTAAAAATAAACCCTAATAGTTTTATTCTAATTATTATAGTTTGTCCACTTCAATTTTGAATCAATTATCTTAGCAGACATGGGCAGCATATCAGATGTCTTAGATTTAACCATAGAAGAGTAACTAAAGAATCACAATAAAAGGACAACAAGTACGTTCAAGAGAGGAATTATCAATAAACAGAAACACGAAACAATGAGCACAATCACTAACCACACTAAATTCCCAAACTTGCACAAGTCAAAGGAAAATAATAGTTTCAGAATTAGGAAACCCACACTTGAAAATGCAAAGCTAGAGCATAAAAACCTTTGGAATTAGGTTGGGTGAAACAAACTGCAAAAAGCAGTGCCAAAAAAATGAGAACAAAGAGAGCCAGAATCCCAAAAGTGATCACAGAGAAATAAAGCCGTAAAAAAAAAGCGATCCTGAACAATACTGGATGAACAATGCCACGCGTGTTGTGATTGGGAGGTACACAGTGGAAGAATTAGAATTTAAAATTGTAAAAGTTTACCAATCCCAATTGCGGATCTATCAAAGGCATTTAAATCAAGTTAGAAAGAGTCGTACCTTATTCATGTTTGTTTAAATGCCTACAATCATCAACGTATTGCGAGTTCTCAAATCTATATGCTTGGTTGCTCCCGACATCAACATGTTGGCTAGTTCTTCTTTGGAGTTTTGCCTTTTGGATCTTAAGGAGCTAACTACTCAGATCAGCTCCCTTTATTGGTATCCACACGAACATGACCCAACACCGACAGCGTGCTAGCGTCTCCAATGTCCTTCTAGGTTTTTTTACGGCTCTCTATTTTTTCATCATTTGTAGAAAACCCTAGCTCTTACCATTTATAACTAGTCAGGGTTATATATTTTATGATGGATATTGGATTTTTAAAATTAATCTTAATTAATTTCAAAATCCTTATCATATCAATTAACACCTAATTGTTTTGATAAGCTAATTAAATAAATCTGGTTGAATTAAATCTGTCCAACATTTTTAATTTAACATATTTATTTAATTAGAATAAAAAGCTAATCGAATTAGATTTAATTTATCTTTATAAATTAAATCTAAGATATTATCATATAATATCTTTATATATACACAATATAATAATATTATCATCATATAATATAATATTATCATATATTTAATATATATTATCAAATAATATATATTATATATTATAATATAATATTTTCATATAATATATATTATATATGTATGTATGTATTTAAAAAATACATGTGTGTATATAATATTATTAATTTTCTTTTTAAATATAAATACACACACACACACAAATATTTATCAAATAAATATTCACACAACATATGTATATAATAAATATATATATAATTCATCCACCCTATATTAAACATTATATTCATTGAATCTTAGACGCACCTTAGATTCAATGAATCTGGACATTATAGCTCGTGTTGGACTATTCTTGTGTGCGACCCTGTAGGTCTATACGAAGTTGGCAGTGGGCCAATGACTAAATTACCCACAAGTCGTAAGCGGCCTCTAGCAAAACATTATGACTACCCAATTCATATGAGGATCGACAATACGATTCAACCTGTCGCATAACCATATCACGTCCCTTTTGTCACACAATATTTCGATCAAGGATAAGGCATGGAGAATGTCATCCTCCTATTCCTGAACATTACTTTCTTAATCCCTAAGTAGTCTAACTATAGAAATGAAAACTCATTTCCATTGTAGTATGACTATACATTTTTCAGACTCACTCATCGAGGGGCCCAGTAATATCTCTCTACTAATGTGAGGGACAAATTCCATCTTGACCATTCACATTCCTCTGCATGAAAACCACTAAGCCCGATTGTAGCTTTATCATCACCCGGTTAAAGGTGACTTTTGATTAAGTCAAAACTTAGTGGTTCTCATGTAGGAATCCATGATGATCTCAGGTCAAAGGGCATTGTGACGTGGTCATACATGAGATAAGCTTATGACTTGATCCATGCGGCTTTCTTATAGCGGGTCGGTTGAGCACATTGTACTCCTAAAAGTACCTAAGACTTTAATTCATATCCCCATACCTTATCAAAGTCATACTGATCTTATTTCATCTTTGTTCCCACACAGATGACCGACCAAGGACATTTATGACAATTATTATGATTTATCCAAGGATACAATTATCACAGTGAACATGCGAATAATGTGATAACTAAAGGGAGAAATTCATTGAATGACAATGTTCAAAGTACAATGATTGGCCCTTAGGGCACAATTTCCAACAGCGCGAACAGTCCCTGATAAACAGTGCCGCGTGAACAATCTTAAAGAATAATACCGTGGGAGAAGCAAACATAAACAATAAAAGGTAATAGAGAACTGAACTGAAAAAGAAACCCAAGAATTCTAAAATCTATGATACCATGTAATGCAATAAACAAAGAGGGAGTTGTGAATCTGAATTCCTTGAATAAACCATGAACAAGTGAGCCTATTTATATTTCAAGCGTGTATCTTCCTAATTAATGCTATAATACGTTTTCTACCATTACGATATGATTTCCTAGTAATGTTGATATACAATCCCTGATTTTGTGGGATATGATTCTAACACTATTCATGGAAATTAAAATATTTTAATCGTAAATTATATTATATTGACATATAAAGCATTGTTGTCAAACTCGAGAGTCAACTCGCCGAGTTTGACAAGTGTATGTTTTTAGCTAATGAAATCGAGTTGACTCGCTTATAGAATCGTTCTATACATAAACTCGGTCAAACTTAGTGAACTTACTGTTTCACAACCAAGTTGAGTGAGTCAGAGATATGGGTAGGAGAAATCAAAGATCTGGATATAACAAACTAAAAATCTTTTAAAAAAAGATAATATAGCGTTAAAAAGAAAAATACACAACACTTATACCACTTGCCCTATTTTAAGCTTGTAGATGTTGCATCGCCGTCCCACAGTCTTTCTTTCCCAAGTTCGCAGCTTTTGTCTTTTGTTTCTCTTTCTTTCATTGTTCTTGTTGATTTTTGAGAAGAAGGTAGAAAGAAGATGAAGAAGAAGAAGAGAGAATGGAGGTAAGGGGGGAGAGAGAAAAATTTAGGAAAAATGAAATAAGACATATGCAATTTGTTTCTCGTAAGTATGTTGTGCGCTTTTGCTTCTCGTGATATGTGAGGATTGAGGAGTGTGTTGTGTACCTTTAATTATTGTGATATGTGAGGACTGAGGAGTATGTTGTGTCAGTGTGCCTGTGCCTTCATGTGATTGTAACTTGTAAGTTTATTTCTTTTCAATTTTTTTATTAAAAATTATTCTTGATTTTGGTGAAGGTTTGATTTGTAAGGAGAAAGTGTTTGAAAAGTGTGGAGCAATTAAACAAAGGAGAAAAAAAGGAGCATATCGCTATAGACGCTGCTGTAAGGTATTTTGTCCTTTCGTTGCTTTTATTTTCGTTGCTTTTAATTAATTAATATTTCATTATTATATTAATTTTATGAAGATCATGAGGGAGTAGGGAGCTTGCTTAAAATACTATGTGAATCTTTTCTTTTTTACAGTAAGATATTAGAACCTTGTTTTATCATTGTCTAATGGGATCCCTATGGCTATAATAGTATTTTATTTATTGAACATTATCCTAGATTAAATAAACTATGTCTTGAGAACTAATAAACTAAGGTAAAGCCTTTTTTTTACCTTGAGATATTAAATGTCTTCTTTGGTTGCCTCATTTTTTCTTAATTTGAGAATTTCTTCTTATTGCTCATTAATTAGGTAGTATATTAAATTGAAGATGTCTTCAAGCACAAAGGAAAATGCTGGAAAAAAAAGTTGTTGCTGCAAGAAAAAACTATTCAGGTAATAGATTTGTTATAGGATGGAAACATGGGATGAATGTTGATGGGAATGGGAAAAAAGTGAAGTGTAATTATTGTGGAAAAATTGTTAATTGGGGTATTTATAGATTCAAAAATCATATAGCATGCACTAAAATAGGTGTTGAAGCTTGTGGCAATGTTCCTGAAGAAGTAAAGACCACAATACTGCAGCTTGTTTATGATGCAAAATGTGCTTCATCTAGAAGGAAAAAACAATGGGTTGATATCGGTGATGAAGATGATCAAGGTGCACAAGCACAGATTGAGTCTCAAAATTCAGAGAAAGGGCTAATGAATTTCTTGAGAAATACAAAAAATAATAGCAAAGGGGTAGGCAACACACAATCAACCATTAATCATATGTTTAAGAGAGACTTAAGGGAAGAGGTTTGTCAACAAGTAGCTTGATTTTTTTATACAAGTGCTATACCTTTTAATTCTATAAAAAATCCTGAATTTGCAAAGATGTGTGAAGTTATAGGAAGATTTGGTCAAGGATTTAAGCATCCAACTTATCATGAGATCAGAGAAAATATTTAAACTTGGAACTAAAAAACACACAAGCCTTGCTTGAGAACTTTAAGAGTGAATGGACAACAACAGGTTGTTCCATAATGTCTAATGGTTGGACTGATAGAAAAAGACGTTCAATTTGCAATTTTCTAGTGAATAGTCCGAAAGGGACAATATTTTTATATTCATTATATGCTTCTGAACTTTCTAAGATGCATGATAAAGTATTTGAGATGCTTGATGAAGTTGTGGAAAAAGTGGGTGAAAAAATGTGGTGCAAATAGTAACTGACAATACTGCAAATTATAAAGCAGCTGGTCAAAAATTAATGGAGAAAAGAAAACATTTGTATTGGACTCCATGTGAAGCCTATTGTATTGACTTAATGTGGGAGGACTTCAAAAAAAACTATATTGCATAAAGAAACCATTAACAGGGGTAGAAAAATCACAACATATATTTATACAAGATCAATGCTCATTAGTCTTTTGAGAAAATACACGAATGGAAAAGATTTAATCAGGCCTGCAATAACACGATTTGCCACTGCATATTTGACTTTCTCATGTCTTAATGAGCATAGAGTACTACTAGTAAATTTGTTTAATTCTCAAGATTGGAAGGATAGCAAATTTTCATCTACCAAAGATGGAAAAGAAGTAGCAAAAGTGCTATGGACAATAATTTGTGAAAGAATATTGTGACATGCCTTAGAGCTACTGCTTCTCTTGTCAAAGTTCTTCGCTTAGTGGATTCAGAAGAGAAGCCAGCTATGAGATTCATATATGAAGCCATGGAAAGTGCGAAGGAAAATATCAAACAAAATTTTAAGTGTTAAAAAAAGGCAAATGTTAAATTAAATTTTTGTATTTAATTTTATTATGCAAGTTTTTTGTTTTTTATAATTTGATTTTTTTTGGTGGAATGATTTTTTTTTACTGTGATTTGTGATAGTTATGAGCTTATATGGAATATAATTGATGAGAGGTGGGAAGCTCAACTACATAAGCCTTTACATGCAGCGACATACTACCTCAATCCTCATTTCCATTATGAAACTAATTTTAAGCCTCATTATATGATCAAACAAGGGTTATATGATTGTTTGTCAAGGATGGTTGGGGATCAAGATGAGCTTAACAAAATTGAGTTTCAATTGATTGACTTTCATAATTGAAGAGATATGTTTGGGCGTGAAACTGCACAAGCATTAAGAAAAAAACTGCTTCCAGCAAAATGATGGGATTCTTATGGAGATGGACGTCCATAACTTAAAAATATTGAAGTGCTTTTGAGATGGTAAGATTTTTAACTTATGTTGCGGCTCTTCTAGTTGTGAACGTAATTGGAGTGCTTTTGAGATGGTAAGATTTTTAATTTTTTTAAGAAAAAATTTCAACATAACTTTGCTTGAATGTTAGAATAATAATGAAGCTTTTTTTTTCCTTCAATTTTTTTAGATTCATACACACACACAAAAAAAGAAACTGTTTGCATCAAAAGAAGATGAATGATTTGGCATTTGTCATGTGCAATTTGAAACTTACAAGGAAGCAAAAGAGTAGAGCTTTCAATTATGATTTTGATGATATCTATTTTGATGAGTAGTGGATTACTGAAGGAAGGATAGATGTAGACAATGTAGAAGAAGAGGATGATGAGGTTCTTCAACCTCATGAAATTAATGAGAATATGACTAATCCATTATTTAATGTTGACCTGAATGTTGATTTTAACATTGATGTTAGGGCAAATTATAACGATAATGATGACGCGGGTGATGCCAATGGAGATTATAATGGTGAAGGTGAAGAATTTGAAGACAATGGAGATAATGATAACCTCACATTTGATGATCTTTGTTGAATTTATATTTATATTTATTTAATTATGTTCAATGACTTAATATTAGTACATGAATTTTGTATAAATTTTTATGTTAAGTATGATACATTATGAATGTTAATTTAATTTAATTTATTTGAATTTAAAATATATTTAAACCAAATTGATGTCATTTTTAGTATTTTAATTATTTTATCCTATAATTTTAATTATTATTTATTAATAGAGGTAAACTCTTATGAGTATACGTTTTCGAGTTTACATCCCTCTCACAAATTTACTTAAACTCACAGAGTTTGTCAACATGGATATAAAATGTTTCAAGGTATCATATATATGCTTTACACTCGTTGCCTTAAAGGTTGTATCCCACTTAATTATAATTTTAGATCATTAATCCTTATTTCCTTAAATAAAAACAATAAAAAGCTTTCTTCAATGTGTTTGATAAATTTCTGCAATATTTTGTACCTGATCTATTTCTGTAATATTTTTTTGACACCTGGCACAATTCTTGCCCTTTATTATTTATCAACGTATATTTTATGATTTTATCTCTTTTTTTAACTTTAACTTTTTCTTCAAAGTTTTTTAAGCCGTGCTGCTATTATGTCGCCCCGTACATATTAAGCAGATGGATGAAGGCTTGAATATAACAGTTGACGGGGGTAATATTTTAATTTATACTATCAATTTATGAAGTTTGGTGCATTCTTTTATAGCCCTGTATCCATGTTATATATATAGGCCTTATACATTAATATTGTCGGCATGCATGTATGAAATAATCAATATTGCTTTTCCTCTTTAATGCTGCATCTGATCTTTTTGATTTGGAACAATTTTTCTTATGGGTGATCCTTGATATAACAAACAATTTTTTTTTCTCTGAAATTCTAAATTGATCTTTTCATTTTTTACCCTAACTAAATATATGCTATTTGCCCACTCATTATCTCTTGGCAATAAATTTTCACTTATTATCTCTTATACAGTCTCTTTATAAATAAGGGTATAATTGGAAAGGAAAATATATATATCTTATATATTTATTGCATTTAACTAACATTTTGAATCACGTAATTTTAATAGTTATTCTTTATAAAAAGAACTGGAGGGAGTATATTTTTTTTTATAAAAAAAAACTTTTTCTATTGAGGGGGCTTTTAGAAACTGATGAATAATATTGATCAAAATAGAGAACACCGATGATGAGTGATGACCCACAAATCAGTGATTCTTCATTGCTTCTTCAGCTTATTTATTTTTGGCAAGTAGTGAAGGAGGATCCCTCCAGATATAGTTGGGAATTAATGCCACTTTGATTACCAGAAAGGGATCCGAATCATCTTATATTCTTATCCATGGAATTTAAAATAGAAAACGACCAAAAACGAAGGAAAAGAATGAAATTATGTGACTATATATAGGAGGTATGAAAAGGGGGAGTTTTGTGTGATAAAAAATCCTAAGCATCTTGGAAAAATAATAAAATAGAATTGTTATTTATATTCCACCACAATACCATTAAAATGCCTGCACCACAAATCTAGCCTTTGTGATTCTTAGAAATCCATGCAATGTGGGGTTTTCGTTTTAGTGCTTATCGTTTAAATTAAATTTGAATGATCCATATTTAATCTATTTTCCATTTATATATTTTTTAAGAAATTATTTTAATATGTACAGAATTTTGAAATAGAGATAATATCTTAACTTTTATTTTATTAAAAAATGACTTTTTTTATTTATAATCTATTTGTTGAAAATTTTAAACCTAGACAGTTTAAATTGTATTGGGACAAAGCGAATTTCATCACATAAAAAATGAACGCCATGATGGTGAGCACCAAAACTGGTTTCTGACTACTAGCTAGTAGCAAATAAAAAACAGATATTCCTATGCCAAAAGCCAGAAATTAAACACTGTACTGCAAACAAAGCTCATATACCTCTCATATAGGTTTAAAAAAGAAATCATGCAAGAATAGAGACAGATAACAAGGAAAAGAGGCTGTCAAATTAATCCTTTACAACATAAATTAAAGAAATCACAAGTGACATATATCTCTCGTGAATCTTATATAACAGTGACATATTCATTTCGATTCACATGTTTAACTCATTCTTAGTTTCTTACCAATTTAATTCACTCCTTTCATTCTCTCAACTCTATGGTGACTGTAATATAATCTGCTGAGAAAATCAAAATCACGACTCAGCTTGCCCTCCATGGATCTGATAGTGCGATATACATATAGGGAAAGTCAAGGATATAAAACTGCCCAGAGTTAGCAACAAAAATTAGTTTCAAATCTGGAGAAACGCATTTGTTGAGATATGCAAAAACTCTTTGTGCTAGAAGTCTTGAAAGGGATTATGAAAAATTTGTTGCAAATAAGTTGTAGATTGTGAAATTTTTATAAAATTATTGAAGTTCGATATAATTATAAAAGTTGAATTAAAGATTGGTTGAAAATAAATTGTAAATCACATCTGAAAATTTACAACCCTTTTCCAACTTATCTTTTGAGGTTACGATTGAGCTTCCAACTATGTCGCAATTGAGCTATCATCATATAACATTTCATAAATTCATAGTTTCTTCAATGTCATCTATTTATTTTGATGGTTCTTATGTGTCATTTTCTCAAAAGTTAGAGGTTCAGGTACGAAAAAAAAATTAAACTAAGCACCGAAAAGATTGAAATGAGTACGAAAAAATTAAAAAAAAATTGTATCAATTAAAAAGGTTAAGTGGAGTAATAGAAAAATAAAGCTGGGCACAAACAAATTAAAAATGGGGAGAATCCTAATTAAATACTTTCAAAATACCTAAATTAAAATTTGGGCCTGTACTTTTAACAAATTCTTAATAAGGCCAAGAGGCCAAATTAGAAATTTATGAATATTGGTTGAAGACTAAAATTTCAGATTAATACTCAAAAATTGAAAAAAAAAAAGGATTACTCGAAAATTCAAAGGGAAGGAACATTTTTATCAACTTAAAAAAAATTCAATTTCAACTAAGGACTTCGATAATTTTTTAATATCTAAATTTTTTTGCCTTTAACTATAATTAATATTTTAGATTTTCAAATGTCATTTTCTCTTTATATTATACAGTATATATACAGCTGGAAGAAACTACCAGCATGTTTTATACTACTGCAAGTATTTACTAATGCATTAAACCGAAGCTCTTAAAAATTTTGATGAGAAAAGCAAACACAGACGTATTATATTTTATTAGAATCACAGGTTTGATATCAGTGCATTAGTTCTGATTACCAATTTTTGTACGGATTTATCTGATAATGCAGGAGCCTCCAGTTGAAAATAAGTAAGAATTTTTTGTTTTTTTTTGGGGGGTGGGGGGAGGACGGTGCAGAGTTAGAATATAATAAATTCTGCTAAACTTCAAGTGGTTATCTCTACCCAAAGATAAAAGCTTCAAATGATTATCTCTTTATATTTTAATTTTATGTCATAAAATTCAAATGATTAATGTTATAATTCCAAAGCATTGTATAAATTGTTCGACTTCAAAATTTATAAACAAATACTTAGTTTTTCCAATTAAATAGATGACTGCTACACTGTGTGTGTGAGTGTAAAATGTTTCATAAGGAAATTATGATCATATAAATATTAAACTTAATTTATAAGCTTTATAATATTGTTAGCTGGACCAAATAAAAAAATGATATGAAATGTTTAGCTTTTCTTTCATATATACTCGTTCATCCAATAACACATCTCTCCTCTGTAAAACAATTTTGCAGTACTTTGGATCACAGTTGTCTGAGTTTTTTTGGGGTAATCCAACACGTTTTTTAATTAAAAAGTCAAAATAAAAAAACATTAACAGGAGTATCAAACCTACAGAGACGGTTAAATATGGTGCGTCGCAGGTCAACTGTAACGAAAGTGACAAAACCATTGGATCCCAGATTTATAAATGTCATATAACGTAAAGCCCTCTTTTATACCATGAGCGATGGTGATAAGTCATATAAAGAGGCTCTCTTCTTCCTTTCATTATTATTTATGAGTTATGCTTTTCATTGTGTTCTTTCACTTTCATCTCCTCCTTTTATATTACATACTTCATCCCTCTCTCTCCAGCATTTTCCGGAACCCTTTTTCGGGTATATATATATATATATTCTAGTTCACTCTTTCTATTGTCTTTATAGTTGTTGTTTAATTTCTTCTATATCTCTCCTGGAAATTAAGATGGTGAAGTCATCATCGTGCTGCGAGGAACAAGTAGGGTTGAAAAGAGGATCATGGACTCCTGAAGAAGACCAGAAGCTCATGTCTTACATTCAACTACACGGCCATGGAAGCTGGTCTTCCTTGCCTCCAAAAGCTGGTAACGATAATTTCTTTACTACCCCTTGTTCCACATGAATCTGTTTCAAGTAATAAGTAGATAGTTAGAGACTTATCTGTTAAGGAAGATAAGTAATGCGTATTATGTTTTGATGTACAAAAGGACTCAGGAGATGTGGGAAAAGCTGTAGGCTGAGATGGATTAATTATCTAAGACCTGACATCAAACGAGGCAACTTCACCTTACACGAAGACCAAACCATTATTCAACTTCATGCTCTTCTTGGAAACAGGTAACTCCTAATCTGATTCCATGTAATGAAGAATTTCCTAAAAAGGCAACCACAGGGCACCATATATATATTTTACCTACATATTATTCTCTTTTTCATAGGTACGATTGTACCTAAATATAGTTTCTTGGTGTACTTGTATATGTTACAATATAATGCATGTATGTACAAGATGGTCGGTGATAGCACTTCACTTGCCAAAGAGAACAGACAATGAGATCAAGAATAACTGGAACACTCGCCTCAAGAAGAGGCTCATCACAATGGGTATCAACCCCACCACCCACAAGCCCTTAAACGACGCCGTCAACCTCGGCCACATGGCTCAGTGGGAGACTGCTCGGCTCCAAGCTGAAGCCAGGCAAGTCAAAGAATATTCCAAGCTGCAGCTCCGGAACCGGCTTGGCTCCTCCACCTCTTCCCAGCCCTCACTGACCCGGCCCGTCCTCGACAAGGTCACACCTCGCCCATCGCCACCTCCGTGCCTTGACATCCTCAAGGTATGGCAGAATTCATGGTTGTCCACGTCATCAGATCATAATAACACCCCCAAAATGCATAGCACGTACCCCGTGATGCTCGCCACTGACGACCCAGTGTCGACATTGAGCTGCCGGGACAACGTCTTTAACAACTCCAAATGGACTAATAGTAATACTACCTTTGGGCTGATCAATCAAAGTTCACTTCCTTCTTCCTCAACCACCGTTGTAAATGATAGTGGAAAGGTGAAAGGAGCGAGCGACGGAGAACCATGGGGAAACAAAGAGCAAAGCATGGAAGAAAACGACGATATTATGGCGGCTGTGGAAGCATTCAGATCAATAGGATATAACTTTAATCCCTTGGAAGATCATCTCAATAATGACGACGTGTTAGGTTTTGCATTTAGTTGTTAGGTTTCTGAAAAATTGTCTTCAATTTCTAAAAAGAATTACCTCATATCTGAATACATGTCAGTTTAACTTTATGATGAAATGATGTGCCATGCTATTTTATTAGTTTTTTTTTTATAAATTGTGTTTACGATTATTCTTCCTTAAAAATTAATCTTGGGGCAAAGCTAGGACTCAGAGTGATGGGGTCCAAATAATTTTCAAATTATAAGCATCCACATGATTATTATTTCATATTAATGACATGGGATGTAGAGATCTCCGCCATGTGGTTTACTACTATATACACACATATAATATGTGTGTGTGTATTTCATATTGATCGATGATGGTTGTGTAAAGATGTTTTTTTTAAAATAAAAAGACATACTGAGATAAAATCATATAGTCAATATATTGTGACCTAGGAAAAAAATATTGATAGAACAGACCAAATTTTTTTAAAAAAAAAAAGGAGAAAAAGTTAGGTCTTGTGTAAGTTTTATGTGTGTATGAGGGAGTGGGACCAGTGGCCATTATAAATTGGATCCTCCGTATCTAAGTTGCCTTGACGAAGTACTTATAATGAAAACAACTTTAATATATATATATATATATATATATATATATATATATATGGATGGGGTGATCGCCGTACAGCTCTTTTAATTAATTAAGAAGCAGAGAGAGGAGAATTGAGATATGAGAATGAAAAGAACAGTAGGAAGGGGGTAATACGTTTTTTATTAATTAATCTCAAAGTTATGAAGTTTGTGCAGCCTTTTATGGCACTGTATATATACGTATGCGACTTATTATTATTAGCATCAGCGTAAGTGTGGGGCTCTAGAACTGATGCATCAATCAAGCGCGCGTTATTTAATAGCTTCTTCTCTTATGACACGCCAATAGCTCCTGCTCTTATTTATTTTTTAGACAGGTACTCGACTTGGGGAATCTTAATTCTTGGCCCTTGATTGGATTTCCAAAAATAATTAGAATAGAATGAAGTGACGTGACTTTGGCGCTGTTTTAGACATACATGTTTTGTTTTCTGATGAGTTAATTATATAAATGGCTAAAATACACAAAATCTTTCTGAACTTTAAGTGCCTTGCATATAATCTCTCTAATCTTTAAAAATTTAAATTTAAGACCTTAAACTTTCACACTTTTATCATCAACTGTTAAAGTTGCTGTTAAAGTTAACTGTTTATCTCACCTCTTTTTATTGAGTAATATGTCACATCACTCTACCACATGAAATTTAAAGTATTTTACATATTTTATCAAGATCTAAAAATTTCTTAGGGCTATTGTGTCATTTCCATATTAAGGTAGGTTTAAACTTCTAAAGATCAAAGAGGCCATGTGCAATGCATCCAATGTTTGGGATATTTTGTGTATTTTAGCGAGTATAAAATGATTATTAAACACTATATAAGGTACTCGATGGAGTTGATGAATCTTTTTGAACTTGCAGTATCATTGCGTTATTATTGGGAAACGTACGTTACTTCAAAGATTAATGATGACTTAATTATTTTGCTGTCTTTACTAATGATTTATCTTGTACTTTATATTAGCATTATAAATGATGCACAAATTATGGCTTTTTTAATGTAGTTATATGAATAGGTCAGATTCAAAGATAGTCAAATCCGATTAGGAAAAGGTCTCCCAAAAATGTTTTCTATATTTAGGAAGGATGCTGATATTAGTGATTCTTCTTTATAATCTACTATTGGCTTCCTTGCGCGGATTTATGGCTAGCTCGTTTGGATTAGCTTATGGAAGCTCCATAAGTGCTTATAAATCATGATTTACGGAATACGAAGTAACTTTTACAGTTTACGAGGTTACTTTTACGGTCTACGAGGTAAATATGTGGTGGAGATTTAAGTAAATCGGGTTTATAAAATAAGCCCGATTAGAAACAGAGTTTCCAAACATGCCGCTTAGTCTACAGATGACTGAAAAAGCGTACAAGGATGCCACATCTATGGAAAGCTTCTTCTTAATCGGGGAAAATTTAAATATTTTAATAGTAAATTATACTATTTCTCATTTTTATTATAAGACCCAGTTAATTAATTTTAAGAGATTAAGGAAGTTAAATAAAATATTTGAAAATATTTTTATTTACCATTTTTTTTAAACTAATTTATCTGATTTATACGCTGATATATAATCTAACCATACATATAAATGTTTTAATGAGATTATGTAACACATGCTATAATTAACTTATTATATAATTTATTTAACTTTCTTAATATATTTAAATTAGTCATATTGTTATATTAAGCACATGAGTTAGTAATTAAATTGACACATGTAGTGTTTCAAAGCGTCATATATGCTTTCACACGCCTTATCTTCCTGGTTGGATCCCACTAATTATTTTATATCAGTAATGCTTATTTTCTTTAAGAAAAAAAAGCCTCCTTTAATCTGTTTAATCAATTTCTGTAAATATATTGTGCCTGATCTATTTCTTTAATAATTTTTTTACACCTCGCACAACTAGATCTTGCCCTTCATCAACATATATTTTATTATTTTATCGCTTCTTTTAACTTTTATTTTTCTTTGAAGTTTTTTAAGTCATGCTGCTATTATGGCCCCCCGTACATATTAAGCAGATGACTGATAGGAATATGAAAAAATAAAACGGTAGATGGGGGTAACATTTTTAATTTATGACACGTTATGAAGTTTTGGTACATTCTTTTACAGCCCTGTATGGATGTTATATATCCATCGGAGCCGTATATATTAATATTGTCGGCATGCACGTATGAATTTTTAAATATTTATTTTTTTCTTTAATAGCGCTTTTAAAAAGAAACTTTTTTATTGAGGGGGTTTGGGATTGATCAAGTTCTTAATATAAGACTATGTTTACCTAATTTGATTAAATTAAGAAAGTTAGTCAATTTAGTTAATATAACATGTATTTTTTAAAACACGTTAGTTATCTTTTTTAATTCATTAATTTTCTCTCCTCTTTGATTATTGTTAAAAGAGTATCAATAGGGGTAAATTAAGAAAAGATTGAAAAATATGAAAAATAAGTCTTATATTGAACACCAAGATTAACTCTCCAAATATGTCATATATTGAGGAGAAGAGTAATATTTATCAACATAGCTAGACAACATTAACGAGTGATGACCTGCCAATCAGTGATTCTTCATTGCTTCTTATTCAGCTTATTTATTTTTTGGCAAGTGATGGAGGATTACTCCAGACATAGTTGGGTATCATAGCCACCTTGATTACCAGAATAGGGATCTGAATCATCTTATCCATGGAATTAATAATAGAAAAGGACCAAAAAAGAAGGAAAAGAACGAAATTATGTGACTATAGGAAGTATTAAAGGGGGAATTTTGTTTGATAAAGAATCCTAAGTATCTTTTCACCAAAAAGAAGAAAAAAAGAATCCTAAGTATCTTGGAAAAATAATAAAAGTATAATTATTATTTATATTCAATCACAATACCATTAAAATACATGGGGCCAACACAAATCTAACCTTTGATTCCAAGAATTGGAAGCGATGCAATACCGATGACAAGCAGCAAATTAAAAAAAAAAAAAAACACACACACACACACACACACACACGAGAGCCAGAAATTAAACATTGTACTGTTGCAAACAAATTAAAGCTCATATATTACCTCTCCTTTAAGTTTAAAAAAGAAATCATGCAAGAAAATAGACAGATAACAAAATAAAGAAGAAAAAGGCTGCCAAATTCAGATCGTATAGTCTAATCCTTACAAAATAAATTAAAGGAATGACAAATCTGAGTATTGTAATGAGTTGAAAAATCCCACAAGTGAAGCGGAGTTTAGAAGTGATAAGCATATATTTAATGATTAAATAGATATAGATTTTGGCATACATTTGATTAAATTTCTGAATATTTTATACCTACACATATATATAAAGAAACTGTGATATATGTAGAGGAGAATTCAAAGTGATCAGATCAATCAAGGCAGACCCCACACGAATCAACAAATCTATATACAGTTGAAGTGGTGATAATATATCTATCATACATGATGGAGTATACAAAAATAAAATAAAAGAAGTAATCATAGGGTATAAAAAAAGAGATGATCAACGTAGAGTTGGTTTAGTGGTGTAAAGCCCTGCTATATCCCTTTACGTCTTGAGTTCAAATTCTAGATGAGACTTTTGTATTGAAAGAGGTAACCCTGAACCAGATACCAGATTATAATTAAAAAAAAAAGAGAGAGAGATGAGCAACAGGGACGCACACTAATCCTATATATATCGGTGTCCTGACAGAACAAAAGGGTTTGCTATTTCTTGGCAGATGACAGCACAACAAAACCTCAAAGTTTAAATGGAGGGGAACTAAGATTCAGAGATACAAAAGATCTACGGCACAAATGAAAATTCGGCATTAATTATTAGTATCTCTTTTCTTTTATCTTCTTTCTAAAAATATTTTTATTTTATGTTTGGTTAGCTATTATTTTGATTATAATAATATTCAATTTATGTAGCTAAACCTTCATTTTGAATTATTTAGTTTGATTATAGATTAGTGGATGACAAATTTTATCATTAATTGCTTTAATATCATATTTGTTGATTTAATTATATGCTCAATCATCCTAAAACAAGAGAAATCTGATTGAGACTATTTTGATTTTCTAAAGGAGCATAGATATAGTAAATTTAGACTAAACCTTTAATTAAATCGTCTAGGATTGAGAATTCAAACACCGAATAACTTAATTTGCTTTTATGATAGAAATATACTATTAGCATCTAGAATTTCATGTCATTTCAGCACATTTTCCTTGAGTTTTATACAAGTTTTGGTACATTTGTGCATATTTTGAATACTCAAAGATAAAAAAAATGTGCATGGGGTTTTTTGTTGCACACTATTGTTTAATTGTGCATATTTTGGCTTCAATCCTTGTTAGTTATGAGATTATGGAGTTTATTATTTTGTCAGGTATACTTTGATATAGAAGAATTAGATGTTTCAAGCCACTTAGAAGTGCTTTGGAAGGATTTGAGAATCAAAGTTGATTCAGAAAGACATTATGGAAATAAAAAAATAAACAAATTGAGGCAAAACGATGGGTACAACACTTGAGGTAGAAGAACTCAATTTTCTAGAAGCAAAATGAGCTAAAGCACACTCTGTCTCAGCTGCAACCAAAGTCAAAACAGAGGAAACTCACTTGCTGCTCAAAACAGTTCGACTGCAGCTAGGTCGCTGACAACAAAACACACAGTAGCACTAAGTTAGAAAAATCTACGTTTTAAAGCCCCCAAGTCGTGAATGGCTGTCATTTTGGACTTTCTTGAAACATTTGTGAGTATTTTGCAGTGTTAGGGATTGCCTCTTGTAGAGATTGAGCTAGGTTTTAGAGCTTTGAAGAGATTTGGGCTTCTTTCCTTCCTTTTTTCTTCTTCCCCATCTTGCTTTCTCTGCCCTTGTTCCATGTTTTTGCCAATTTATATGTATAGTCTCATAGATTTGTTGAACATGCATGAGAGGCTAATAAATACTTTTTTTATGATTATTTTAAACTTTCGTATGAATTAACACTTGATTATTCCTCTTTTTGTGGTTAATGATATATATGTGATTATTTTAGTCTTTTTCTAATGCTTCCAAGTGCTTAATCACTGTTTAGATATTTTGTTTACTTGATTGATGATTGAGAGAGGTAAATCGGGTGTAGAACTTTGGTAAATTGTGTAAAAACTTGAAGTTTTCCTATTGAATGGATAGTTTTTCACTATAAAAAAACAAGCAATTTCCGACAGAATTTGCGGTGGAATGGAAGCTTGCCACGGGAATTTGCAACGGAATTCCGTCGCAAACCATTTTGTGACAGAATTTCCAACGGAACAAATTCCTTAAGTAATAGTACCATTTCAAATCACTTTGCGACGGAATATTACAATCTGTCGCAAATTGCGTCGGACTTTCCGACAGACTTTCTCTTGTAATTTGAGACGGAATTTTTTACAGATTAGGTTCGTGGCAATTTTTGACAGATTTTTCCGTCGCAATTTGGGAGGGAATTTGCCAAAGACAGTTCGGTAGCAAATTAACACGGAATTTTCCAACAATTTCCCACGGCAGATTCCATGGCAAATTGCAACGGAAATTTCCAACGAAACTTTTCGTGGCGACTTGGAAGGGAATTTGCCAAGGCATTTTCCAACGGAAATTTCCTTAGCAATTGCAATTTGAGAGGGAATTTTCCATAGACAGTTCGGTGGCAAATTGACACGAAATTTTCTGACAATTTCCCACGACAAATTCCATAGCAAATTGAGATGGAAATTTCTGACAAAACTTTTCATGGCAACTTGGGAGGGAATTTGCTAAGGCATTTTGCGATGGAAATTTCCGTGGCAAATTTTCCTGGAGCCAAACTTTTCATTACCCTTCCATATCCATGGCATTTTATGACAGAAACCTCCGGTTGGCAATCGCCACGTGTACCCACCGCCACCTAGCCTCCAGATGCCACATGTCCTGGTCAATCGCCACATGTCACCCTCTATCGTGTGCCATGTGTTTCCCTCCGTCGCCTGCCATGTGTCCATAGCACAAATTGGTTGCATTTTGTGACCAAGTAGTAATTCGAAGCCATGACCTCTTATGCGCGTACCAGTGCCTTTGCCAGTTGAGCTAGGAAGAACCTGTGTGATTTAAATGTAAAATCATACATACATACATACATACATACATACATACATACCTACATACATACCTACATACCTACGTACGTACGTACGTACATGCGCACACATATACACACTCATATATATACATACATCTATATATACATATGTACACACACACATGTATTTACTGACAATAAAAAAATATTTTAAGATATTAGATAATATTAAAAAATTTATTTAAGACTTGAAAAATTATTTTAGGGAATTGACTAGTACTGAAAAAATACTTCAAGATGTTGAATAATGTTTTTTAAAATGCTTCAGGATATTGGATAATATTGAAATATTATTTTAGAATCTTAAAAAAATATTTTCAGAAACTGACTGGTATTGAAAAAATACATCAGGATGTTGAATACTATTTTTTAAAAAAAAAACATGTTGTATTGTTTTGCGCCAAAACAGTGCAGTTTCATAGAAAAGGACAGCAACGAACTCAAAAGGCATAGGAGAGAAGCCACTTTCGAATAAAAATAGGACAAACATTGACTTTTCACCAAAAAAATATATTTTTTATAAAATTTATTCCCTATTTATACTTTATAGGTTTTGATAAATTAAATAAAACGGGTAAATAGGTAATTATTTTTTTTTCAATTAATCCATTCATAGCATATATTTCAATTTCACCGCGGCCCCGGGGGGGCTATAGTATACTATTGTTGTGCCAATGCATAAAAGATAAAACCATTTTTTAATAAAAAAAATATTATATATAATATATAGGTACATGCGGGTAACGACTAACCCGTTGGTGTACCCCTTACCCACCCATTTAAAATATATGGGTACGGGCTACCAGTACCCGTTATAGGCTAAAATATGAGCAGATTCAAGCAGGCAAAAAATTCAGGCATCGGGCAGACGGGCGGGTTGCATGTTGTTTGCTCATCACTAGGGATGAATAGTTTAACAAAAAAAACACTAAAACAGGTTAAACGGGTAACTCAAAGGTGTACCCATAGTCCGCCCATTTAAGTCTTAAATGGGCGGGTTTCAACCCAGCCCGTTATGGGTCCTTTTGGGTGGGCTCAGCTCAGCACAACTCAATTACATCTGCTTGCGGGTGGGTTCACCGGGTTCTGGGTTCCATGCTCAGCCCTACATTTACCTTAAATTCAGCTTTAGATCATGTTAAAATTTAAGGGCAAATTTATATTTTATTAAACTAATAATCATATTCAGACTTTAGAACAAAAATCATTAACATAATGTATTTTAATATTAAAATAATTAATATATAATAATTACATTAATCATTAATTAAATAAATCATAATAAAAAAATTAATTAATACATATTTCTGACGGAATTTGCCACGAATCCATTTTGTCAAATTTTCTGACTAAATTTCCATCGATAATTCTGTCAAAAACATTACGTTAGGATTTGCGATGAAATTTCAGACGGAATTTTCGACGGAAATTTCCCACGGAAAAAGTCCGTTGGAAATTCCGTCGGAATTTTTATTTGCGATGGAATTTCTGACAGATGTTAATAAAAATAATTAATATATAATAATTAGATTAATCATTAATTAAATAAGTCATAATAAGAAATTTTAAAAAATTAACTAATACATATTTCCGATGAAATTTGCCACGAATCAATTTTGTCAAATTTTCCAACGGAATTTTCATCAGTAATTCCATAAAAAATGTTACGTTAGAATTTGCGACGGAATTTCAGACGAAAATTTCCCACTGAAAAAATCTGTAAGAAATTCTGCCGGAATTTTTATTTGCGACGGAATTTCCAACAGATGTTTTCGGTTGGAAATTCGGGTCGAAAACTTTCCGATGGTCGTTGGACTACTTTTGAGACGGAATTTTTTTCCATGTCAAATTCCATCGGAAATGGATGGTTTTTTTGTAATGTTTGTTGGTAAGATGGGGATATACTTACCAACCTTGCATAGTCACATTAGGATTGGTGTTTAAAATTTGGATATCATTAATTGTAACAAGAGATTGAGCAATTAATGGAATTAAACAGTTTTTTTCCACTTGAGAGAGCCTTTACAAATCTCTTTTGAATCTTAGACTAATACATGTATTCATTAAGAACATCTATTAGATAGAGGAGACTGATTCTTTATTAAGAAATACAAGGGGATTAAATAATCCTAGGCCCCATTTGATCCTTAAAATCCATGAATCACTTGGTTTAATTTTTTTTAATTTTAAATTTGTTTCCCTTCATTATTGATATTTGTATCACTAGCTCAAATTAGGTGAAAGTGTGATAATCGATACTTAACTAAGTTTTAGAACCAAATTCTCATGAGAATGATACTCTATTTATCACTTTATTATTTGACATTATTTGACACAACTTGTGCACTTGCAATACAAAGATATACCTACAAGACCAACACAATCATATTGGGTTTGCACTTAATTTAGTTTAATTAAGTAATCACCTACAACATTAGCGATTAACATCGTTTTAATGCTTTTTAGTAAATTGAAAGACACTCTTAAGTAAATAAGAGTCCTATACTGGCAAACATAAATTTAAATGAAATTAAAGGGAGAAATTAGACACTAAAAAGTGACAAATACTTACATATTCTAGGAGTACCACATCATCTATGCTCTGACTAATTAAAATGTAACAACTTTATTATTTTAATCCTATATGGCATATGAGTCATCGGAGAAATTCAAATTTTATGATTTTAAAAAACATAAACTTCTTAATTTAGAAGAAAAAAAAGCAATTCTCTCCCATCATCGCTAAATTCATAAAATTAGAATTTCTCCAAATGATTTATCTGTCATATAGGATTAAAATAAGATGAGTTGTTGCATTTTAATTAGTTAGAAGATATATAAGGTGGCACTCATAAAATATGTAAGTATTTTTTTCTTAAGAAGTAACCAAAGCTATAATAATCTAAGTCACCAATTAAGATCTAGAATCACCCTTAAATATAGTTAGATTTGATTTTCCTTCTTTTCTAGTTAGCTTTTATTCCTATCTTTAATTTAAATTGCGTTAACTCAAACTAAGCAAAAGTATAAAATTATTGCAAAACTAAATTATTAGTATCAAATTCTTATAGGAACGATATTTTTCATATTACTTTATTATTTTATACGGTTCATACACTTATGGAGTCTTGCACTAAATATTTTGAACCAATCAATAAATCAAATGGGCTCTTTCTCCTAATATTCTAGTCTTTTGGGATTGAATTTTTCCTTTAGGCTCATGTTCATCATGTTAAGTGTCTCTCAGCTTTCAGCCATTTTTCCTTAATTAGAAGTTTGAGATAGCTATTAGCTAGAAGGTTGAATTAATTAAGACGATGATTAGTATAATCATTATAGTACTAAATGCCGACCATAAAACTCTATATAAAGAAGTCTAGTCTATAGGTTATTAAGAGTGCGAATGAATATTAATCCCAATATTATACAAGCGATGGTAACTCGGGTCTCTCTCAAGTTCCCAAGGGTTTTGGGATTGGTTGTTCATAACCCTTAATAATGGGTTGATTTAGTTGTTAATTATTGTAGAGCTTTAATTTGTGGCTCCACCATAGTTAATGAATATGATTTTCTTCATTATCTTCTTATTATCTCTCTATGTCCAATCTACTTAACAATAACAGTGATAAATTCATTTTGATTTACATGTTTAAATTCCTTCTTAATTAGTTTCTTTTTGTTGTACAATTGAGAATTTTAAACTATAGTTCCTGCCCACGTTATTTTATCTCCGTTTTTATCACTTTAATTTACTCCTTTCAACTCTATATTTTGATTTACATGAATAAGATTTGTTGAAACTAAATTGTAAATTGCGGAAGCTAGTTTTTCACATCTGAGTTTCTAAAATATTTAACTAAACTTTTGGCATTTGTTATTGAACTTTCAAAATTTGCAACCGATCGAGAGCTTTAATTTATACATATAAAAAAGTTTGACAACTTACAACCTATCTACAACTAATCTTTTCAGATTTATAATTCAGCTTCCAAATAATGCAATTGAGCTATATTGATAAGGGCGTTTTTATCTTTGTATTTTTCTTATTGATCTCAACCATTATCTAACAGGTCACGAATTTGAAGTTCTATAATGTCATTTATTTATTTTGACGGTTCTTATGTGACATTTTCTCAAAAACTCAAATACAGAAAAAATGAAACTAAACACTGTAAAAATTTAAATGACTGCTAAAAAGAAAAAGAAAAGAATATTAAAAAGGTTAATTGGAGTACTTAAAAAAAAGTTGGGCACAAACAAGTTACCCGAAAAAATTAAGATGAATACTACAATATTGGGGGAAAAAAAAGAGTACTCAAAAATTCGAAGGGAAGGGACATTTTTATCAAGTCAAAAAATTTGAATTCAACCAAAGGACTTTGATAATTTTTTTTAAATTTCTAAAATTTTTGGCTTTTAACTATAGTTAATATTCCTTATAATATTTTCAAATGTCATTTTCTCTTTATATTATACAGTATATATACAGCTGGAAAGAAACTTCCAGCAGGTTTTATCCTACTGCATGTATTTAATGATGCATTAAACCGAAGCTCTGAAAAAATTTGATGAGAAAAGCAGACGCACAGATGTATATATTTTATTAGAATCACAGGTTCGATATCAGTACATTAATTAGGATTTCCAATTTTCGTACGGATTTATCCAATAATACAGAAGCATACAGTTGAAAATAAAACTTAATAAATGATCACTACTACATAATTGTATATATTTGATGCTCCATATTTAATGATTTTCATGAAACCGTTAAATATAAATAGGTGAAATTATGGGAAAAGAAATATATAATAGTTATTTAAAACAACTGTTGAGTATATTAGAAAATATTTGATGGTGTTATATAACCATCGTGATATATAAGTTTGATTTTTTGAAAAAAAAAACACATTGTTTACTTGATGGTTGTATCTAGAACACCATTATATATATTTTATCAATAGTTGACTGTTGTTTATCAAAACACCATAAAACTTATATATTTGTTGTTTTTTAAAATTAGCCGTCAAATATATGGCTTTAAAATCCCCTTCTGAACCCTATTCTCACAATTAGGGGTGTTCTCACGACTGGATCAAGAAATCTCATTCCTGATTCTAATCCCAAGAAGGGTTTAGGAATTATTTTCATTCCTGATCCCGACCCTTTTCTTTTCTTAAAAAAATTTCCTATATTTAATTTTTTATGTCTCCTTTAGCCTATGACAAATATATAATTGTTCTAATATTATATTGTATAAAATTAGTCCAATACAAATATATAATTAGTCCAATACATGCTTAAAGTTGTCAATTAAGTTACAAAAAACACAAGGATAAGAAAAAAAATAGAATTATTTAATAAATAATAAATAAAATTAACTAAATAAACTACAAGAATAGATATTACCTTGAGGGTGTTAAGGATTTTCACATTCTCTTTACATTTGATCTTGCCTTCTTAAATATTTTTAAAAAAATGTAATACATACATACATACATACATACATACATACATACATATATATACATATATATATATATTCATATATATATATATATATATTCATGATTTGGAAAAAGTCATGATTGGGATGTCCCATTCCTGATCCCGATCCCAAATTTTCCCGTTCTTAAAATTTCGGGACAGGAAAATCATGTCCCGATTTACTCGGGATTGAGACAAGAAGACCGGAATGGAAAAATATTGAACACCCCTACTCGCAATTTCGAAACTCCCACCATTTCTCCGTGCACTCATGGAATAGCTCCAACCACTCTTTTCTAGTATCCCTACCGTTATTTCCCTCTCAATTGTTGCCGAAATCAGGATTCTCCTCCTTCCCTTATTTATGGTTGTCTGTGAAGTTGTTCATGGCTTGTTCTGCTGGATTCTGGGTTTGGTGTTCTTTGAAGCTCTATAAGTTTCACGTTTATTCACATAAAAGTGAGAAATTTCTATCATTTACTAGAGTTAATAATACGAAATTGATGCTATATACTTGTGGGATGGGTTTTAGGTTTAGTGTTCTTCAAAATTGAAGATTGCTCTTGTCATTATATTTCAATTCCTATTCCTTTGTAATTTCCTTTGTTTGGTTTATGTGGTCTACTTTTGTTGCTATCTCCTGTTATATGAATCAGATAACGAGTAGGAAATGATTGAGAAGGAAATGATTGTTCATCTCCTTTTTCAATTATGTGATATTAAGTTCTGAAACTTGAGAATGAAATGGTTTGGTTTACTTTTAATTAATAGGTATTCTACTTACATCATGTTTTGCTAGAAGTTTTGCTTGAGGCAGGATATTGATTAGATGCCTAGAAGTTATTGTCATTAGCTTATGAGTTAAGATGCTCGTCCTATGAATTAATTTTGAGTACCTTTAAGGTGTTTGATGAAATACTATAAAAAAAAGCTCCTTCAACTATGTATTTGCATAATATTTTGATGTGGGAGAATTACTTAGATACTATTTGAATCAATTATGATTTATGCTTGTTTATGGAAAATTTATGGAAACTATAATACAAGAGGATGGGTTCATTTTATTTATATATTCAATGTGAAAAGAAGAAGAAAAAGAGTAAAATTTTAATTTTGGAGATTTGTTACAAGTTAATATGTCGGCATCTGATATTGATAGTGGCTTAAGTATTGAGGGTTTTAACCCCTCCGCCCGAGCTATTGAAAAATTCCTATTTTTATAATATATTTTTACATTTTATTTGGGAATTTTGTCATATTAATTAAGTTTAAAATGTATTCTTTGTGCTTAACTGAAATTAAGAGTAAATATATTAAATTATGACTAAAAGGGACAAAATTATCAAAATAATGATAATTACTCTTAATCATTTATTTCTTGAGAGGATTTGATATTGGTTTAATTGTCTTTAATGGTAGGTATTTGAAAAAAGTGGATTAAAATTGAAAATAATAGTTTGGGGTCAAAATTCAGAAATGACAGTTTGTACCATGAATTTGAAAAATGGCAGTTTAGTCCCAATTGAAACACAGCGTTTTTGACAGTATTCTTTAGGTCTGATTCAGCAAAGGCAAAGAGGGAAAATACGCAGAAAGGGGCAGCTGCAAGATCACACCTCCAAACCTTCACATCTTCATCTCATCACCTTCGCTTTTCTCTTCTTTCTTGCCGGTTGCATCATTCACCACCACAGCCACCGGCGAGTTTCGTTCAGCATTCCACCGTCATCTTCATCATCTCACCATCTTCCACTCTCTTGGGCTGTCACTTTCAAGAAAAAAAGCAGAGGAAGGAGAACGAACCAAAGGCCTTCACCTTCCACTATCTTCACCGTGGCTCTCATCTTTTCATCTTAAATAGTTATCATTCCAAAGGTTGAATTTCTGACAACTTTCAAGGAATTTCGTCCTATTTCCCTTTGCAATGTAAGTGTTAAAATCCTCAATTCTTGCCACTTAAAAGACTGTTATGGGAAAGTTGATTAGCCAGGAACAGTGTAGTTTCATCGAACAAAGAACAAGTTATGACAACATTATCATAGCTTAAGAGGCTATTCATTCTATGAGGGAAAAAAAGATAACGCAAGGGATATGTGGCAATTAAAGTGGATATGGAGAAAGCGTATGACCGATTAGACTGGGTTTTTATCCAAGATACTTTATGATGCTTGGGGCTTGATGATAAAATCATATAATTGATTATGTGGTGCATTAGTACCATGACTATGTCTGTTTTATGGAATAGTGAAGAAACTCCCAATTTTCAATTAACTAGAGGCATATACCAGGGGGATCCTTTGATTCCTTACATTTTTGTTCTGTGTATGGAAAGGCTTGGTCATGCTATTAAAGCTGAATGTGAAGCAAAAAGGTGGAGACCACTGAAATTTAAGAAGGATGGTCCATATATATCTCACCTATTTTTCGCTTATGACTTTATTTTATTTACCGAAGCGTCCATTACTCAAATGAAGGAGGTTAAAGAGGTGAAGCAAAGATTCTACGAAGTGTCTGGCCATTGGGTTAACCTTGATTAGTCTAAGATGTTTGTTTCAAGCAATATACATTTCAATAGGGTTGTGGAACTAAGTCAATAGATTGGGGTTGGGCTAACAAAAGATTTGGGTAAGTACTTAGGGGTTTCATTAATTCACAAAAGGGTATCCAAGAACACCTTCAGTCATATAGTCCAGAAAGCTAAGAACTGGCTCTCATCTTGGAAAAGTTGGCACTTAAGTATGGCAGGTTGGTCATTGCTCATCAAATATGTTCTTGGAGCTCTACCTAGTTATTAAATGCAATCACTTCTTCTATCCAAAGGAGTACTACATGACATTGACCAAATTTGTAAGAATTTCCTTTGGTCACAAGATGCAAAAGCAAGGAAATTGAATCTTATTGCATGGGACAAGATCATCAAGAAGAAAAAGGAGGGTGGTCTGGGATTCAAAAATATTTTTGTACAAAACAAGGCTTTCATTATGAAATTGTGTTGGGGTTTACCGACGAAAAGAGAATCATTATGGGTTCAACGTTTGAGAGCAAAATACAACTGTGGTGAGTGTGGCATCCCCACTGTCACGAAGAAAAACTCATTATCTCGAATGTGGCAGGTTATAACGGCAGTCTAGGAGAACTTTTTGAAGGGGGTAGGGAAAAAGATAAATAACGGCCTTAATCCTAGCTTTTGGTGGGACTTATAGACTCCACTTGATAGACCACTCATTTCTTACGTCTATCAATATGTTCATATCAATGCTATAGATAAGGTAAAGGATCATATATCCCCTATGGGTCAGTGGAATATTTCTAAATGGCATGGAGTACTACCCCCAAGAATCATAGATATATTGTTGTGTATTAAACCACCCACTAATGGTTCTAATGATTGTTTTTAATGGAGGCTAGCGAAGGATTAAATTTTTTTAGTTAAGACGGCTTATGAATTTATAGTTGGGTCAAAAGACAAAAATATCTCAAGATTCTGGGATCACTTATGGAAGTAGCAAGTTCCTGAGAAGGTCAAGCTATTCATGTGACAAGTCTCGAATGAAAGATTGGTTACTAATGTACTAAGAGCCAAATGTGGTCCAAACGCGTCAAGTGAGTATCCTTATAAGTGTTAGAGAGAGGAAAGTGTCCTTCACTTATTGAGAGATTATGGGTGAGCAAAAACACTCTAGTAAAATATTTTATCTTCTAATTATCTACCTAGTTTCTTTTCTAGTAACTTGCAGATATGGCTACACTGGAATACTAAGCACAACCCAAGAAGAAAGCTATTCAGAAGCAACACCTGGACTGGAGTTTTCAACATGGTTTGCTAAATCTTATGGACTACTAGATGTAATTATGTGTTCGAAGGGCATCAGTTCACAACCAGGGAGCTTATGCATAAATATTCCTATCACATCATGGAGAGCGTTATCAACAACGAGTTAAAGCATTAAATTTTCCAGATGTCAAAGACTCAAGAAGAGCATTGTGTAAGAGGCAAGTTTCACCCAAGAGGAGGGTGAAAATGTCAAATTTTTTTGTTGATACGGCTAAGTTAAAACTGAACAAAGAGAGTGTAGAGATGAGAGAAGTTGCACACAGAGATTTATACTGGTTCGGCCTCAATCCCCGGCTTACGTCTAATCCCCAGAGGTTAACACCTACTAAGTCTTTCACTAATTCTCCAAGATTCAATCGACTCTTGGAACGCACTGTACAACAATTTTCCTCACAAGGACTACGAGCAGAAATGTTCTACACCTAGAACTTTCTCTCCCCTTCACAACAAGTCTTACGAGCAGAGCAATTCCAGCGACTCTTCTCTCCTGCTTACTTATGCAAGTCTTACAAACAGCAATGTTCTCTCCTGCTTACACCTTTGTAAGTCTTACGAGCAGCAATGTTCTCTTCTAATTGCACCTTGTAAGTCTTACGAGTAGAAAGTCTTCCAAGGAACTCTCTTAGCTTCTCCTGTAAGGAAACTCTACCCTCTCAAGGTCCCTTTACTTTGAGATGCAGATTACAATGAAAGTGTTTAGAAAACTCTCTTACAGAGCATATATGATAATCACTTACACACAAAATATGGATACAACATAAATCAAAGACTTGTAAGATTGTAAGCTCTTTCGTGTGTGTGTTCTCTGTCTCTTTAGTTTGTCTTTAGAAACTCTTTATATCATTGTTCTAGAGACGACGTTGTAGTGTATCCGTTGTGGAGCGGGATGTGCATTTGAATTCTTTATACAGGCTGTCAAGGCGTGAGGCAATTACTCATGGTGTTTGTTGGCCCATGTACAATGATAGCTAGCTCACATCATTATGTCCGCCATTTTTTACTTCTTTATCCGTTTTGCTAATCTGATCATTGAAGACATGTCTCACACTTGAAACAAACATTAAACAATGTCTAAGAATGATACAAAAATGAAAATACAATGAATGATTAACATATAAATGTATTTGGATTCATTGCTGGAAATCAATTTGCTTCTATCAACAGTTGGACTTGAGTTCATCATACCTAACTAGAGTACATAGAGCATTTTCTTATTCATCAGGTAGTCTTGACCAAGAACTCGCGAGAGTGCAATATCAAACTCAATTGTCGAATCCATAAGAACTTGAGTGCATGCATATGAACTCAAGTGCACCAGCTATTTTCTAGTTTTAGATTAGTTCTCTGATGCAAACTCTTGGAAGTGCAATACAAGACTTGAGTGCAAATTACCACAGAACTCGAGTATAGGTTTTAAGACTCGAGTACATAGCTTGTTTTCTTAAAGGAAGCCTTCTCATGTACAAACTCTCATGCTTGAACTTTCTGAACTCGGGTGCAAAAGCAATCAGAACTCGAGTGTGATATTAAGAACTCAAGTGCTCCTTATATACTTTATAGCTTCAAATCTCTCGGGTATAAACTCTTATCTCAGAACTTTCAAAACTCGAGTGCTAATTGATTGAAGAACTTGAGTGCATATTTTCAGACTCGAGTATAGCATTTGATTCTCAGCATCAAAACTCTCTGGTATGAACTCTTACGTTAGAACTCTCATGACTTAAGTGCATTGCTTCAAAGAACTTGAGTGCTCCTCTTCAAACTCGAGTGCACTTCATATCAATTGATTCTTGCCAAGTCTCTAGAATAAACTCTCAGTCCAATACTTCCATGACTTGAGTGTATATCGTTTTTGGACTCGAGTGTGTTATTGGGAACTCAAGTGCAAAGATTCCTGTCATGTACACAATTCAAATATCAGTTAAGTCTCAACGGTACTTGCATAGGAAAATACCAATTAGACTCGAGTACATGTTGCAAAACTCAAGTTCATTGGCCAAAACTCGAGTTCATGTCACAAAACTCGAGTGCAGCAACAATTATACAGAATTTATCAATGAGACTTTGCGCAATACTTTCTTTAGAGATTTTTACACATTGTACTTTATTTAATTTGATCATTTCTATGCAAAACAATTCATCACTATTTTGTTATCATCAAAATATAGATTCTAACACATTAGACTCCACCACCACAAGGAGCAGTTCTGGTTGACGTTGATGGATCGGTTAGGGCTCACCATTATGCAGCGTGTGGAGGAGTAATCAGGAATGAGTTTGGGGAATAGGTTATGGGTTTCCAGAAATCCCTTGGATTATGTTCAATCACTGAGGCTGAGTTATACGCAATCAAAACAGGGTTAGAAGTTTCTTATCTAGCTAGTTTTAACCAAGTACTTGTTTATTTGGATTCACTAGATGCTCTTAAACTTCTTATGAGGAAATGTGCACCGGATCATCCATTACGGAACCTTGTCGTGAATATTTGAGATTTATTATTTCAAGGAGAGCTACAAGAACTAAGTTATACAGGGAGGGAGAATATTCAATGTGCTAATTTTCTAGCTAAAACAAGACACCAAGACATGTTGGAGACGATTTTAGTTCCAGAGGTGCCTCCAGATTGCTTGAGGCTATTTTTACAGGATTTGCATCACTGTTTGTGGACTAGGATTATCGAGTTGGCTTAAGTTTTAATCTTTTCAAGCGTTGGCTTGTCTTTGTACTAAAAAAAAAGGTTATGAAAAACACTTCAAACATAACTTAGATGAAGAGAATTATGTTTGACATAGTTTTGGGGATAACTGACTTTTTATATAATAGTCACTTTAAAGATGAAGCAACTTTTTCTAACTTTTAACTTTTCTACAAATTTAAACTTTATGAAAATGGCTTTTTAATGTAATATCTAAATAAGTTTTGACAAATTAACTTTTCTTTTTTTATAAAAGCTTATTCAAATATTAATCATATCACACTAATCACTTTTACCCTAACTTTAATTTGCAAAAGTCATATGGAATAAAAGTTATTTAACCAAACAATAATCCAAACAATCTAATAATTCTAAATAATCTAGGACAGTAGCTAGCTTCCCAAAACCCTATCAAACATCTCAGTAGGATTTGCTTTGTCATCAAATAATATACCACTCTATACCTTAGTATAAGTCATTTGTACTGTATTCTCTCACATACTAAGAAATATATTAAAATGATAAAATTTTCTACATTTTCCCTTATTAAATTTTTTTTTTTTTTTTGTCTTTCTACTTCACAAATGATTTTAACACCTCTCTCTCCTCTTTCTCTCTTTCCAATTGAAATTAAATAGAGGTAAATTTAAGAAAATGTCATTAATTATTTTAGAAGTGACTTATATTTTAAACCAAGTTTTTTTTTTCCCTATAGATGACTTACATTAGTGGCATCAGTTAAACGAATTTTGCAATATTAACAAATGTGCCTTCTAACGATAGTTTAGTTGCTTTTTGGCATGAAGGTAGGATGTCACTAGTTCAATCTAGTTTGTAGCTTATGATCGTTAATATCTTCCCCTTTAATTACAAAAATAAGGGTTAAGGTGTAAAAATACCTATAAATTTTTCTTAAAGAGCGTCAAATACCATAAATTTTATTTGGGTGAAAAAATACCCATAAACTTTTTGAAAAGAGGGCTAAAAAGTGTATAAACACTTTTGCACCCAAATAACATTTATGGTATTTGACATTTTTTAAGAAAAATTTATGAATATTTTGACACCATAACCCAAAAAACAATTGTGCCTTTTTTTCACGCATCGTGAATTTATTTTGCACCAATCCGATTCTGCCACCTAGCTAAGATGCAAGGGATTTTGTCTGATCCGGAAAGTCCAGCCATGCTTTTGTACATCCAACATCCAAGGGAAGACTTTGATGGGGTCCACAAGAAACAGCAGTGGCAAAGCCCAGATGATTTAAGAAAGGCTCAATTGGTGGCTTCTAAATACAAATGTCCGGTGCGTCCAATTACGGAAACTATATGGGCTAGAAGATATAATGGACCCAATTATCATTGCAGGATGACCAAAATATTAGGTTAACCCAAATGGCAAGCATAATTCTTTATCTCCTATCAATGGAGTATACTTATCTAAATTTAAGAAAAAATTATTTAAAACAAAAGCTACTCATATATACCTTTACATATTTTCCCATTAATTCACCCATGCTTGTTTGCTAACTTCTCCTCCGGGGTTTATATGGTAGGTAAATAATGTGGTTCTCTACATCTTCTATATTTAATAGTGATATATATATATACATATATATATATACATATATATATATACATATATATATATTAATGATGGAAAAAAAGATTATATCATAAAATAGTTTTTTTTTGTTATTGAAAAAACTAACTTCAAAAGCAATATAGAAGTATAGCGAAGAGATAACAGAGACAAGTGGAAGGATTGCTCATATTTTTGAATATCTCATTGCAAATGACATGCTCTATTTATAGACATATAACCTCTTATCTATCTATCTATCTATCATATACATATATATGTATGTATATATATGTGTGTGTATGCGCGCAGGCTTCATTCATGTTAAATGAAAAATAGTGGATAATAAAAGCTATGAATGTGAATGGGGAGATGGATTACAAGAGTAGCGAAATATTGGTAGAATATTTGGAGTTACTTGAGGGGAGAGATGGACTTCCACAATTGTCTTCGTACATATTCTTAACATTTCTATATTTGTCCTGTTAGTGAACGTTATTTTTTCTTAGTTCTCAATAATTTTTGCTCCTAAGGGAAGAAAAGTTTGAAGTTTATGAAACAGTACATGCATGCGTAAGTGTGAGAGAAACTTCTGGCATGTTTCATCATGCATTTACTCAAGCATTAAAGCACTGAAGCTAGTTCTGTAAAATTTGATGAGAAAAGCAAACAGAGACGTAAACATGTTTGATTGGAATCACATGTTTGTTATCATCACAAATTTACAATGAATTCTGATTTCCCATTTTTGTATACGGTTTATCTAATAAAATAAATAAATAAAAATAAAAATATATAACATAATAAACCCCCGTTTTATATAGAACAGGGACATCAACAAGTGAAAAGAAACAAATATTCTGAAATATATAAAAGAAATTTTGTACGGATTTTATAGCCAGTGTGTGCGCGCGCGCAGCTTTTTTCTTTTTTTTTTTTTTGCCAAAATATATATTCGATCGGTTTAAAAATCATAAAAGTATGAAAGATAACGAGCTGCAGAGCTGGTACAGTTATCATATGTAGTAATTATGCTGGCAAACTTCTAAAACTTATCTCTAGCAAGAGGAAAAAAAAAATCATTCAAGTGATTATCATGCTCTCTTTTTAAATTGTTAATATATATTCCTATATCGTAAAGTTCAAATTATATAAGTACTGAAATGATAATACTGAACCATTACAGAGGCTGATATAGTGCATAAATATATATAGTTTTCCATCGCTTTCAAAATTTATAAGGGAACGAACACATATAGAAAATATTTGTCATCACTAGGACCATTTGTTTTCACAAAGTTGATGTCAAGTTCTGGTTGGCGTCGTTTTCACGAAGCTGATGTTAGTTTGGGCATCATGGGGACGTGAATATGAGGAAGATCTGCTAATACTACTTGGAGTGGCACCATTTAGCCTTTGTCTCACAGTCTATCTTATCCATATATTCAGTTGTTGTTTTTCATTAGTGTTTATGTGATAATTGTTGAAGAATATCACAAGTGTTGGAGAAGAGAGACGAAAGTAGATGAGGCCAAAATTGGCATATATAATTTTATTGATTAATGAGGTAGCCTATATAGGTGTACAGAGACTTGGGATCACGATTACAATAATAGAAAAATAGCCGAATAAAATAATAAATAAATGAAAGTGGGAAAGTGGGGATACGAGGGATCGGATTATGTAGGATAACCGACTTGATTTATTCAAACTAATAAATCTGAAAAAACAACAAAAATAAAATAAATAAATAATAAAAAAGCTTTTGAAGCATCCGTCGACAATAATATTTGTCTTTTATGTTTGTGTATACTTATTTCAGACTTCTTGTACTTTGTGGTTTAAAATTAAAATTAAAGTATACTTTTAGTCCTTTGTGTTTATATAAGATTTTATTTTAATCTTTTAAGTTTATAAAGTATATTTTTAGTCCTTAAAATTCAACACTCTTAATGTTATTAACGAAAAATACTGATTAAACAAAGTTAAGTGATGATTATAAAATACTGATTAACTAAGCAAGCTTAACAAGTCATATTATTTTAACCTTATACTCGAATTTTTAAAAAGTTAAGATTTTAATTAAAATATTGATAATAAAATACTCATTTTTTAAACCTTTTTTCCCTCTCATGCCCTCCCTTCCCTGTCGGAAACCCTTTTCTGCCACCAACCCTCTTCTTCCTCCATGATTTCATCGCTGTATATTAAAACTAGTGGTTTTTTTAATTGTCAGTATTCTGAGATTTTGGGATTGAAGGCAACGGGGTTGGGAGTGTTGGAAAATGGCATTGCTTTACAAATCTCAAAAGCCATGGAAATGCCATTTATCTATCTCTAAGGGATTTTCTGAAAACTTCTTCTTTTTCCTTCATACAAGGACTCCAATTAATGGACAAGTAGAGAGAATTAACAATGGACCACAATATCAACTTAAGGAAGCTGTGCTTGGAGTCAATATTTTATATGTAAAGAGGATCAGATCGTGAGGAAGCTTTGCTTGAGCGTTGAGTAGCAAAGATTAATGAAGGAAGGAGGGCTTGGCGGTAGAGAACGGTTGGGAAAGGGAGAGTACGGGAGGGGGGGGGGAACGTTTGAATTAAAAAAACTGAGCTTGTTTTTATTATTATTTTAATTAAAATATGATTTTTTTTTTTTAAGAAAAAGTTGAGTTCATATGTCTGCCACGCTAGAATTAAAATAATGTGACTGTATTAAATTTGTTCTGTCAACATTTTACAGTCATAACTTAAATTTGTTTAATCAACATTTTCTGTTAGCAACATTAACGATGGTAAGTTTTAAGGACTAAAAATTAACTTTATAAATTTAAAGGATTAAAATGAAATCTCATATAAATACAAAATACCAAAAGTATACTTTAACCTAAATTATAGTACATAATTGATCTTTTCAAGGTAAAAAAAAAAAAGAATTCATCACCGGGAAAAACCAAGCTTTAATTTTTTCTCATAATTCTTCATCCAATCAAAGATATACTATATATGCACGTGTGCGCACAAACGATTTTCTTGGTATTATCTAGAGGTGATAATATGGTTCACTTTATCGGGTTTAGATTAACTTGTTATGGGTTGAGATCATATGGGTTTGAACTTTAAATAACTGCATTAATATAGGTTGGTATAACCGGTGGGTTAGCGGGTTGGTCTGCCCAACCCATATTATTTTTTTTTCAATTTTTTTTACACAATATACTAAAATTATTTTTTCTACAAACATAAACCATAAAAAAATTAAAAATTCATTACAAATTAAACATTCATCACAAATCTACACATGACAAAATAAACATAAAATCCAAAAGACATTAGTACTCAGTAGAACTTAAAAATAATCAATAATTAGTTAATATTAATGTTGTTCAAATTTGAAGCATAATGTGAAGCTGTAAGATTTTATTGAACTCGATCAATTTACTTTTCCACAGGTAAATCCGCCACTGCGACAGATAATAAAATAAAGAGAAATATAATATTATGCTATTTGGGTCTTGCCAGGAGTGACATGAGGCTATGGCAGGAGAGGAAATTGGGTGTTCTTTTATATGAACTTGGGTCTTGTTGTCTTGAGCTCTTGCTTCTTGGCCTCTTGGTCTTAGGTTATAAAAAAAAATTATGGGTAAACCCGCCAACTCAGTGGTCCAACCCACAGTAAGTTGGGGACTATATGAGTTCGGGCCAAAAAAAACTGCTTCCAAATAATCTTAATTTTACAAAATTCAAACAGTTAATTTTATCGAGTTGGGTGGGCTCGACCCGCAACCTCAACCCATATTATTAATATTACCACCTCTAATATTGTCCCTCACTTTCATTTCTTATGATTATTTATTTAACAGTACACTGAGGTGAGTACTTCTTGGATCAGAACCCCATGCATGTTTTTAAAAAGCAAAAATTCAAAAACTTAATAGGCCACCAAATCTTCTGCGTGGGGTTTCAGGGTTTGCCCTAAAGACCAAATACATAAAAGAGACAAAACCTTGAACTGCTACATACATATATGTGTGCCAAAATTATAAGATATGAAACCCTACTTAGAAACGTAAATATGCATGTACGATGTGGTCTTTTATATATAGAAGTAATAGGTGAATCAACAGTGAGATAGATTTTTGTTCATTAATTTCTTCTGAACTAAACGATATCTAGATCATTATATATATCCACGTCATATTGTATTACGTCATATATGGAAGATCTGCTATTTATAACATGGATCCTTCACCTGCTTCCTTACAAGTTCAACTTGCTTGAGCTCCATTATTATCTCTTCTTTCTTCTCATCTTCTGTCTTCTGTCAGTCCAACTATCTTTCCTCCCTCAATCTTTCTCTTCAGCATCTTGTCTACTGTATATTGAACCTCAATCTTCTCCAACTGCTTCCTTTTAACTTACCTGAGATCGATCTTAGCTTGCTCCGTCTCTTATTGTGTTTATAGTTCTCGTTCTCTCTCTCTCTCTCTCTCTAGAGCAATCATTTTTCGCAGGTGGGAATTAAAATGGTGAAGTCGATGCGGGGAGAGAAGGCAGTGTTAAAGAAAGGGCCATGGACTCGTGAGGAAGATGAGAAGCTCCTGGCTTACATTCAACAAAATGGCCATGGAAATTGGTGTTCCTTGCCTGCTAAAGCTGGTACCTACGTAATACATAGCCACTACACACACAGCTGAATCTATTCGATCTTTAACCTTCTCGATCATCATCTCGGAAAAGAAAAATTTGTTAAAGATAGTGTATTTATTGATTTAGGGAAGAGGAAATAATTAATGATGTGTTTTTATGTTTTAAAAGGACTTGAAAGATGTGGCAAGAGCTGCAGACTGAGATGGATTAACTACCTAAGGCCTGACATCAAACGAGGCAACTTCAGTTTGCAGGAAGACCAAACCATTATTCAACTTCATGCTCTCCTTGGAAGCAGGTATATATGTTAGTCCCAAAGCCCTTGATACAAATTCCTGTGTATGAGTTTATGGTCAACCATAATGATTCCATTTACATAACATGACATGATGTAATTCACCGTATATGTACTTCTTTTAGTTTCTATTACAAGGGTCTTTTTTAAAAAGGTGTTTTTGTTGGTTCCTCGTTCGAATTAAAGATATTACACTTATAAAAGGACCAAAACCTATAATCTCTCACTTAAATGAAAGCTTTCATATCATTAGATTACAAGACTAGTGGACTATTTTTTATAAAACATTTGCTTAGCCAGCAGTTTCAATGAGTATTATTTTTTTTTTTTCATAATGATACACGTGAATTAGTTAGGAAAGGATTATATTTAAGGGGTGAGAGAGAGTTATAGTTAGGAGTGACTTAGAGAGAGAGAGAGCATACGAGTAACGTTTTATAACTAATATTCCTGATTGTTTTTAACGATATATGTTGATATTGCATGTACAAGATGGTCAGCTATAGCACTTCACCTGCCAAAAAGAACAGACAACGAGATCAAGAACCACTGGCACACCCACCTCAAGAAGAGGCTCACCAAAATGGGCATAGACCCCACCACTCACAAACCCATAAACGACGCCGTACACGGCCACGCAGCCAACCTCAACCATATGGCTCAGTGGGAGACTGCTCGGCTCCAAGCCGAAGCCAGACTAGCCAGACAATCCAAGCAGTGGTTTCAGATCAACCAGCTCGGCTCCTTCTCTTCCCAACCTTCACCGGCTCGACTTGTCCTCAACAAGATCACACCTCCGCCGTCCCTGCCTCCGTGCCTGGACGTGCTCAAGGCTTGGCAGAATTCGTGGTCGTCGTCGATAACGTCCAAGTCCTCAACACCGACGACGATTACCACTGCTGAAAACAAGTATCCCATGATGCTCGCCACCGACGACGGCTTCAAGTGGCCGACGTCAAAGTTATGCTTGCCGGACACAATTTTTCTCAACTACAACATTATTGATAATAGTAACATGACCACATTCGGTCTTATCAACGAAAGTGTACTTCCTTCTTCCAATTGCACCAACGACGCACCGGAAAACTCAGAGGGAAGATTATTGGGAGACGGGGACGATATTATGGTGGCGGTGGAAGCATTTAGATCAGAAGGGTATAACTGTAATAATTCCGCGCAAGGTCTGCACAATAATATTGAGGATGTGTTGGTGTATGGATTCAATAATGAGAACTCACCACAACAACAAAACCAGCTGGGAGTAGTCTTAAATGGTGGGCAAGAAGGAAGCACCAACTTCGAGGAGAAGCATTATTGGGAAACCATACTCAACTTGCACAACGATTTTCCCTCTGATCACCTGCATTTTCCCTGTCTCATCTGATTATGCATAATGATGGAGCTTCATATATATATAGATATATATATCATGCATGTTTTATCCTTCTTGTATGATTGCCTAATTAGGCTGCTTACTTTTATGTGGTTTTAACTTTTAAGTGAAAGGGTTAGTTGAGTGATGTTTATAAGTTGGTTTGGATTAGCTTATGGAAGCTCCATAAGTGCTTATAAATCGTGATTCAAGGAATACGAAGTAACTTTTACAGTTTACAAGGTTACTTTTATGATCTACGAAGTGCTTTTACGGTTTACGAGGTAAATATATGGAGGAGATTTATCTCGATTTATGTAAATCAGGCTTATAAAATAAGCCCGATTCTAAATAGAGTTTCAAACATTCTATATATATATATGAATAGAAGGCTTGAGAATGAAAGATGGGGATTAGTTAAGAAGTTTGGTTACTTGGTAGAATGTTTGATGGCGGGTATAGGCATGAATCAGTGTGGTATTATTATTACCTGCATCATAGCATGCGTGTGAACATGGCCTATATTTTTGGACTGAAGGACTTTGCTCAGTTGAGAGTTGAGAGAAGAAGCACGTAAGCAATTAAGACTCATATATTGAGTAAGATTCTCCTGACACACACCAATCAATTTCCTCCCCATTATTTTTGGGTTGGCCGCACGGAGAATCCTCAAGAGACGGGAGGCCATATGGTACGGAATTAAAAATTTTAAATAAGTACTGTTAAGCAAATCAAGAAAAATCTTCATGATAAAAAATGATTGTTCATAGAAGTCAAATCATCCTATTTAGGTTTAACAATGATCATTTATAACTTAAGGGTGATAAATCAACCCTACTTAGAGCTGGAAAAACGGGCCGAATCCGTCGGACCGGCCCTTTTAGGCCCTGAATTTGTAAGGGTTGGGTTTAAGATTTTAGCCTCAAAACTGAAAGTGGGCCTAAAAAGGCCAGACCTGTAAGGCCGAGGGCCGGCCCTTTAGGCCCATATATATATATATATATATATATATATATATATATATATATATATATTTTATTTTTTAAATTTATTTATATGATAATAATATTATTGATTTTTTATGTTTTGTTGATGATGTTGCAAATATTTAGTTGTTATTATCCTTTTTAGAATTAAATTTCATAAGAATATCTTGTATTAAGAATCCTAAAAATTAAAAATTTATAAAATATATTTCTTATTTTATAAGAAAAATACATTAGATACTTCTTATTTACTCCTAAGTTTCACATATGATGGTAATTTACTAATTTATTTGTATTTAATTTTTTATAGAGTTATTTATCATTTTAGTTTATTATTTGTTACAGATAAAGATTATGGATGTATTCATGATGTGGGGGAAGAAATTCTTGATATTTTTACCCCTCAAGCAAACCCTACTACTCAAAGTGAAACATAATTAAATTTCCTTGAAATTGATGATAGTGGCGAAAAAGATGAAAATGATAGTTATCATACTCATATTGTTTAGAGTGTTTAGCTTCTTGTCATCTTATACTTTGTACGAGACTGTGAGTTATTTGTCAACATTATTTTTTACCTTTGATTATGAATTAGTAATTGTATTTGTTTTATTTCATGAGGCGTGTAGACGTGTATTTAGATCTTGTGAAAATAGCTTCCGGCCCTGGTCCTCATACTCTCGGGCCGAGATTTAAAAAAGAGCAATTTTTTTTATCTCGAACCCTATAGAACCGGGCCAGCCCTGATTCCCAGCTCTAACCCTTCTTGAGAGAGACTTCTCTCTCTACGAGAGACTTAAATTATCCTACCCCTTTTACAATGTTGAGATCAATATCCCTCCCTTAATACCTAAACCAATGAATTAGGGCCATCAACCAATTAATCCCATCAATGTCAGTTAATTTCATTTTAATATCTTTAACAAATACTTTTTACTAAACATTTTTTCCGGGAGATACGAGGAAATGAAGTATGCTTAAATTCTCAAAATATATACCTCGCTAGGAGAAAAGGCTTGCTAAATTGGACATAAACCCCATCACTCACACTCACAGGCCCTTAAACTACGCCGTCAAGTATCCATCCAATCTCAGTCACATGGCTTAGCTAGTGGGAAACTGCTCGGCTCCAAGCTGAAGCCACACTCTTCAAGCAAAATCCAAAGCCAAAATGCATTGCATGCACACATAATCACCTTTGGGCTTAGGACTTGTTTGGTACGAGGGATTTGGAGAAGAGGAGAGGGAAGAGAATTTTTTTATAGGTTCAATATAAAAAAATTAGAAAATTGAGGTTAATTTTTTTTTAATTAATTTTTTATACTATTTTCTTTTTAAAAATTTTATAACCCCACTTCTCCAATTTTTTTAAAATTCAACTCATAAAAATTTTATTTTCCCTCTCTTTTCCTCCCCTCCCCTTATACCCCTCATACCAAACAGCTCCTTAGGAATCAAAGTTCACTTGCTTAAAATGTGGGAGACGAGGACGAGATTATATTATGGCAGTGGTGGCCGGAGACATTTAGATGAGGAGGAAGAGTGTATAAGGAGAACTGTACGGACATGGAAGGTCATCATAATGATGATGGTGAGGTGATAGTTGCAGAATTGACAACGCGAGAAACTCACGGGAATCTTCAACGTTAACGAGGATGGGTGAAAAGCACCAACTTCGAAGAGAATCATTCAATGATTTGCCCATAGAGTTTGAGAGACGACTGTTACATAGGCTCGGTATGAGATTTTTTTTTTTAAAAAAAAAGGACAAATGATATAATCCTTACACTTTACAATAGGTCCTGTATTTATTAAGGATTCGAGGTAGTATTTATAGAATATATATGATTATCAGTCCATACACATGTTGAAATCGGAAAACATGTTTATTTGGGTTGGTAGTAAAAATTGATTTTCTGACGTGATTTTCGGTATATAAGAGGAGTTTTGTTTCAATTTGCGTGAACCTGTTTCTCCAACGCTAACCCAAACAGATCCTTAATCACCAACAAATAGTTGTCTGGGATGTTAAACAGCATCCACTACTATAGAAAGCACTTTTAACGTTCGTTTTTAGGCCTTTTCTATGTCTCTTTTTAGGGAGACGCCTATATGAGTGACGCAGTAAAATCTGGGAACAACGTCCGTTAAAAAAGAGATGTTGTAAGTGACTTATGGCTTTACTTTTTAAAAAAAGGATGTTATAAGTGACCCATTTTAGGTGTCCCTTTTTTTAAAAAAAATAACGCCTAAACCACTTTAGGCGTCCTTTTTTGAAAAAATGGACTCCATAAGTGGGTTACGAATCATTTTTTTTATAAAAAGGGACGCTGCAAAGGTTTTTTTCTTAAAAAAAATCTTTTACATTTTTCATCACTCTCAAGCAATTAAAATTTATAGAAACATGATCGAACAATTCTTGATGCTCTTGTAATTTATGGAGCAATTCTTCTTCTTTTTTTGTCCCATTGCTCCTGTAGCTCTTCAACTTTTCAGTAACTTTTTTTTTTCTCCTTTCTTCTTAAGTCACCAATTCCTTTTTTTCTCTCCCAAAACGGTGTCACTTCTCTTCTTTTAGTCAAACTTCTGAATTCAAGAATCAATTCTCTTCATCTCTACATACACCGTAGTAGATCTGATTGTGAAAAATGAAAAAAAAATTATATAATAATAATAATAGATAGACAAGAGAGTTAGATCCAAATGCAAAGAGAATGTAAACAGAGGCTGACATGTTAGATCTGAGAAGTGATGAAGAGAGAGATTACCGTTATAGGTAGGAGCAAGGGATGGAGCGGCGGATTGAGCATAAACAGTCGCAACGACATGCCAAACATGCTAAGTTTTCCCCGCTTGTTTTCTTGTATGGAGAACGATTGACCACATTCACATCCCAGGTTGATTAGTGATTGGTCCAACAAATTATAGAATGATTAGCATTCACATTTATATGAGTGTGGTTTGGTTTATATATCTAGCAACCTCTCAAATAATGTATTCCCTGTGGTTCTATTTTTCCAGTAACAAATCAAGAGACTCTGATACTAAATATAAAAGTTAGATATAGAATTTACATGTGGTCTTGAATATATATAAGACCTCTATTTATTTTATCTCACAAATTTATAATTTTTTTCTAGAGTATCCCTATATGATTGTATATGTCAAGAGGATTTTCATCTTCCAATGCACATAATTAAATATAGTATTTTAGGAAACTAATTCACATATGTTATAAATAACTAACTTAACTAATTTTTTTAATATATGCAATAGTTTAATTAACTCTTATAGTAGAAAAATGGAAGTAGTATCATTCAATAATAACTATATATTCTCTTAATTTTTCTAATCCTTAAATGCATTAGATATATTTTTTAATTTATAGAATTACGTTTTTTAGTTTATTGTTCCTCAGGGTGTAACACCTTAATTTCTAAAGCCTTTAGATTAGTTTAAATATATAATGATTTCAAATCTGAGACCAAAACAATTTAAAGTCCCAATTTAATTCAAGACAGAGTTTAATCTTATATTTGTATATGATTTTCAAAAAAAAAATTTAAAATAAATATGTATGATCTAAATTTTAGTTTGTAAATTCATTATCTTTATAAGTTTCAAAATCATTTATTTAAAATACAGAGCATTTTCTATCCATAGCTCGCGTAGTGATGGTTAATTTATGGGTTTCTGGATATCAGTACGTTACCAAAAGTCCAGCGTACGGATTTCAACTTATACAATCTGCTTCACGGTTACGAGTACTACTACCACTACTTCTACTATTAATAAATATTTTACAGTCATCCAAAATAAAATGATAACCAAACAGTCCATAATTTATTTGCATCTTCTTCATTCGTCTATATTACATTCTTGCCCTTAGAGCTGGACGTTTTTGTTGTATATCATTTGTTGAAAAAGGGGTGAGATTCAAAAGAATCTCAGTAGTACATAAATCACTCATATAATATGAAAATACTAAGCATGTAAAACAAAATCATCAAACGATACAACTTACAGGAATGCAGCACATAAAAGGGCCTAATCGGTCCCTTATCACAGACTCATAGCGCTTGAGATTCACAATCTGGCTGCCCAGGGCCTCTGCCCCACACAAGGTACAGTCACGGGCTTTCTGTCTCAAACCTACCTGGCTCAAAACGCCCCCGGGTAACTCCCGGTGCAACTTGTATTTACGGGTCTTTCCGCCTATGGACTATCTGTCTCATACATATACAGATGATATGGTATAAGATACATAACATCACATATGATATAAGAGATAAGGTACTACTTGACAGTCTTTCCAAATTTGGTTCCTGTTCTCAGTCTCTTAGGCGTCCCGGGCATTTTCAAATCCTATAATTTATAATTTACGGACGGGCGAATTATTACTTGTTCCAAAATAATTTAAGATACTTTGGTAGGTTATCATTATAGCTAATACCTTAAATCCAATAGGTATTTAATGGACTCATACCAACTCTAAGTATTTAACTTGACCCTTAGAGTCTCAATTAATTCAAAAATACTCTTACTTTTTATTTTTGCACTATTACTCAATTCTATCAGAATTTTCAATAATCTTTGAAAACTCATATCTTGGCCTAGCAATATCCAATTAAGGTGGTTCCAAATTCTATATGTCACTTATGAAGTCTATTTTAATAGAAAAATACGTTTCACTACCACCTTGTAACACCCTACTTTTATACCATACAAAACAGTTGAAAACATGACTTGATGCCACATGAGAGACCAAAAGCAGTTCTTAATCCATTTGGGATCCCAACTTTACTACAGGGTCCGATCCTATAGTTAAGTGGGTTTTTGAAAGGTATTTCAAAACATTTTAGTTGTGGTCTCATTTTCATTTTTGCTAATTGGTTTAATTCTTTCGGGTTTATTTCCATTTTCTTAATATCAGAGTACTTACTGAAGTTCTTAGCGGATAATTAGAATAAGTTCGCTACTAAAAGGGTCCACCTAGTATTGTCACCCGGTTCTAAATAATTTACATCGATTACATACAACCTTCCAGGTTTACAGTTGGTGTATTCCTACCACCATGAATACTAAGTTTACCAAAATACCATTCAGTATTATATACAGATCCAAAAGTTAGATAACCAACCGAAAATAAATTCTAAGTCTTCACTTCTACCCGTCCGTGGCTATCTTCTTCCCATGAGAACTAATTGCCCGTGCTGCAGGTTAGTTATTGGAAAAAGGGTGAGATTCAAAAGAATCCCAGTAGTAACAAATAACACTCATATAAAATGCATACGAAGAAACATGCTATAACAACCACCACATACCAGACAGTTCGATATTCATTCAACATTCAGAGATATGTTCATTCAATAAATAATTCTATTCAAGGACGTACTGTCCCTTCCCACAGCGCTGGGTATTCTATTGGGCCAAAGCCCTTCTCATCTGAATGCTTAAAGGGCAATTTGGCCCGATTCATGTTCACAGTTCAAGTATGTATAATGGCAATAATATGCATGAAGCAGGATACATAGAATATGAGAGAGAAGTTACTACCTTAACCTTTCCAATATTATGAGGTGTATTACCACTTCCTTGGTCGTCCCGGACAGATATCGAATCCTATATGTGGAAATTCATGAATGGACGGGTTATTACTTAGCCTAATATATTTATAAATCACTTTCTAATGTTGGTTATCATTAGGGTTATTATGGTAACTTTACCAAGTCAACCAATGAGTTAAAATGGTCAAATTATCACAAGGGACTAATTTCTACCCTTGGTGTACAAAGAAATTACAATATGCCATTATATTTTGCCATTTTCGCATAGGCACAAATGCTGGCAGATTTGATCTACTAACTTTAAAAATTCATATCTCTTTGTAAAAATGTCCAATTGAAGTGATTCTAAAGCTTATGTGACCCTTATTAAGTCTAGTTTCATGGAAAAATACTTAACTTAGCCAATTGGACGCACAGAAATCCAGAATTTCTAGTTATTGGACATTGTTCCAGAATTCTTCAGTTTTACATGACCAAACTTAAAAAATGTGTAACTCCCAGAATACACATCCAATTAATCCTTATGACCTATAAAATTAAAGGTCTATGTCTCTACTTTCAGACTGGAAAGTTTCCGAATTTTTGGACAAGATTTACACCTTGAATTATCACGCACAACATCTACTGTTACACAGGGCAGATTACATAACATGTTCATGCACACTTCCAAAATTTCCAAATTGATATAGGAACATCCAAAATTCATGAACACCTGCATACCTACACAATTTTGCCTTCTAAATCCAATGGAACTATCAAAATTATCAAATTCCAACTCTTTCACCATGTCATGCACAGGGCAGAAATGTGACAAATAAGCCAACAATTACCCAACTTGCAATTTAAGTCTCATACTAGTTTTATAAGCCTTCCAAACATCATAAAACACCATGAACACAACCAAAATACTATGAATCTTCATAATCATAACTTGACCAAAAACAGGGCAGATTTCACATGGGAAAAATTCTCAACCAACCAACACAATCCATAGTTCAAAATGAAGCTAAAGCTCACATCTTGCTCCTCCTTAGGTTCTTTCTTTGTTTCTTGAACTTGTGCTTTTGCAAGATGGCTGAAAACACCTCCTCTTGAAATTTTAAAACCATAGAGTTGAAGCTCTCATCAAGAGGAACAATGTTTATGAAGGGTGTTTGAGCTATAGAAGAGATTTACTAGGTGAAAATCAAGCTAGAACTCTTACCTTGAAGTTGTCTTCCTCTTTCTCTTTCCTTAAGCTTCTTGGACGTCTATGAGAGCTTGGAGAGAGAGTGTTTGAAGTGTGATAATTCATTTGGCTTCAGCTCTTATCACTTGGCCGTATAACACCAAGAGGAAAAAGGAAATATGCCATGTGTCAACTTCCTATGATTTCTTGCAAAGTTGTGAGTTAATTTTCCAACCATGGTCAAGTTCACTTTGGTTAGTTTTCTTGTCTTCCATTTGCTTCTTTTGACCGTATATGGCTGCCCCAAAATGGTGTCCATTTAATTATCCAAGTTCTCTTCCAATTCATTTGTGTCTTGGTCAAAATTTCCAAGTTACAAGTTTCCACATGTTAACCTTTAATTGGTCAAGAATTTTCTTCTTGAATCAATGTTGACCAACAAGTATATATGTATATTTCCCTTGCTTTTCTATGCCACCGAAATGTAAAGAAGAAGGAGGGAAATAATAGCTTCTTGCATCTTCAACCATTGCTTAGTCTTTGTTGAAATTGTTGACTTTTCCCAACTTTGATTTTTCCATGGTAATAATACTCCAAATTGGACTTATTAATTACCAACTAGCCATTTTCCCTTTTTAAATTCCTATTTGAACAAAATTATTGGGAATATTAGGAGAAAAATATTTGTTTCTTGTTTTATGGCAAAATTACCGTTTTGCCCTTACGTTTTATGATTTATCGAAATAAATCATTTCTTACTCCTTTCCTTTGGTTTGGCCTAATTTTTGACACTTGTATAAGGCCATTAATTTCTTGGGATAATTCTTGAGATAATTCTTTCATTAATTTCACTATCCATTAGTACACTTAGTCCTTGAGTACTTTTTGGGATTTACACACCTATCCATGAATAATTCCCAGTTTTAAGGTATTCTCGCACTGCCAGAAAGTCTTTCCAATTTCAATAGCTTAACTTCTAAAATTCATACCTAAATATATGAACTCCAGATGAGATGCTTCAAAATCCTATATGATCCTATTTAAGTATATTTTCAGGGAAAAATATTACTATTTAGATATTATAGCCACAAAAATTCCATAATTTCTTCAAACCCCATCTGTACCAGAAAACGTTCCAGATTCATCATCTAACTTTAAAAATTCATATCTCACTATTTATAAACCCAAATGATACATGTTATATATCAAATTAAATATTAGGATGTCTACTTTCTTTATAAAAAATTTCATAATTTTCGGAATAGGTTTGGCCACCGAAATTTATTTTAAAACCAATATGATTCTAGATAAACTAACCGAACAGTAACTCCTCTTATTTTCTAAAAATTCTAGACTTATATATAATCATCCAAAAATCATAATCACATGCATTCCCATATAATTTTTTGTATAGAATTAATTGGAAACCTCAAATTTGTCAAATTCTCATTCCTTCCTCATGCACTATTTTGGTCAAAATAAAACCTCACAAGACAACAATTCATTATACTAGGTTCTTATGTTTCCCAAACTACCCAAAAATAGCCTCAAATCAATCTAGAAAGACTTGAAAATATGTGGGATTTGTAATCTCTTCCTTCCTCCAATGGCACCTATCACTGTTATGTCTCTCTCTTTCACTCACTCTCTCTTTTCTCTATATTTTTTTCAGTTTCTCAAATTCTTCCGTGAGTCTTGGCAAATCTTAGAATGCAGAAGAAGTGTGTGAATAAAAGAGAAAAATGAGTGTGTGGGTGTTGACTAAATGGAATAAAAATATGTGAAGTGTGTGCCATAAGATAAGTGTGTGTTTTATTTAATTGAATGAATGTGTGTGTGTGCATGGGGTGTGAAGTGTGGGAAAAGTGTGTGTGTGTTTTGTTTTAATATAATATATGTAGGTATATTTTTAATCCTATTAATTACACACACTATGCATTAATTTTTCTCTTTATCTAATTTAAGATTCCTTATATTTCATAGGTTTCATAATTTAGCTTTCAATTCCCAAGATTAATCTCTAGCACCATTTAATTTTCTTTTTAGAAATTTAACCTTTTAATAAATTTTGAGATATTACACAGGGCATCGTACAAATAATGTATCCTTAACGACGATTGATCAAGAAGCAGTCATGGACAAGGGTAGTGAATCAGAAATGGTGCTGGTTCGAACTCATCTTAACAGTTCCAATTGTATAAATTAGTTGAGAGGATTATTGTAAGATTTCAATCCACTTTTTAAAAAAAAATTATAATTTTCTTTTTAAATGATCCTATTATTTTGTCTAGTTACTTGAAAATTATTGAATCTATGAGCTTCTTTGGGCAGAAACAGAAGAGTGGTGAGAGAAAACCGTGTGGAAGTAGGTGCAGTTTGATATAATGAAATTAAGTAGTTTGGTTGAATCTTTTAAAGATTATGATACATACGTACGTGCTATTACTTACATACGGGACTGTGTTCATTTAGTGCACTTACTCATTGATGCTGGATAGAACTAGCTAGGAAGCAGGACTGACAGGAGTTCCAATCAATTTTATATTTTTCTGTTATTACTATAATTATTGGATTTCGTTATCTTTTTTATTTTAGGAAAAATTTCACTCAGTCCCCACTGTAACTAGATATTTTTCAAAAAGTCCCATAATTTTTTGAAACATCATTGCAGTCTTGGGGGAATAAAATTAATTTCATGAGGGAAGAGAAAAAAATGACCTTCCTCAAAAATTTCAAGCATTTCAATTATAAGTCTTTGCAAATTAGTTTATTTATCTTACAAATTCACACATGTATTTTGTAAAACATGACACTTGTCTTATGAAGTCTATATTTTATTGTAAATAGCCTTAGTGTCATTGTCATTTCAATTGTAGGTCTTACAAATTAGCTCAGTTGTGTTATAAATTTTGTACATACATTTTGTAAAACGTCATATTTGTTTTGTGTATACCCTCTTGGCTCGTAAATATCACTAGTGTTATTATGATTTCAATTATAGGTCTTGCAAAGCGTCACACTCATCTTATGAATTCCCACTCATCTTGTAAATACCACAAGTGTCAGTCATTTTTTGAGAAGGATCATTTTTGTTCATTCCCTCTTGAAACTAATTTCATTGCCCTTTATAGGGTTGCAGTGATATTTCATTTTATTTTATCTCCTCTATTCTCTTAACTTATTTTAATTTAAACTTATTTCTTCTTTATTTTATACTAGGGATGTGAGAATAAGTGATTTAAGTATATAAAGAGCCACTAGAATATAAAGTAAGAGAATATGACAGTAGAAGTAAAATTATAGAAAGAATCGCTTAATCATGTTTTTTTTGGGGCCAAAATCGCGTAATCGTGTTGACGCTAGAGAGCAATTAATATTGATGTATAGAATCAATTTTATGCTCTTCATAAAAACTATAAGATCTTAAGAAAAACTAAAGAAATAAATATTAAATTATAAAACGCTGCCTTATTGTAATGTTTTCTTGTAGTTTTTGTGTGTTATGTGTAGATAAGTGTAAATTTTCTCTCGTTACATAAAGATGATTTAAACTTCAACTTTTGTGTCTACTCTGTTCCATCCTGGCCATCTGGATATCTCAGAATCTCTTCTACACTACTAGATGGTTCTGAAGTAATGCTTTATAAAACCATTGTTAAAATATTTTATAAATTAAATTCTTTTATATTATAGGTGTAAAGTGTAAACAATCCATATTAAATTTTAACTGTCTAAATTTTTTATTATATTTTAGTAATATTATTATAAGATATTACATTTGAAGCATTCATTTTATTATATAAGAGTGGAGAAAGGATTTTAACAGTAAAAGAAGAAAAAAAACATTTCGACCTAAATTGTCCTCGCACGTTGTACTCGTGTTTTTTTTTTTTTAAAGAAGAAGAATTGAAAAACAAAGATGAGCAAATGCAAGTAATTTCAACTTCATGGGCTAGGGAAGACAAGTCAAGAACTGATTGGGATGTCATGGGTGTTTGATCTTAGCAGGCCCATGAATTGGGCCAGCAAAGGCGGCCTTTTCAATTAGTACAATGAACTTAATTAGTGTCCCAAAAAAATGTGAAAGGGATATGTCCCAAATTAAAAAATGTGTTCGCCATTACAATTGGATAAAGAAAAGCCACTTTCCTACAGTTGAAAACAGTGTTTTACTTGTTTTTATTTTTTTGGGATAGCTTTTATAAGTGCTTTTCAATCATGATTTACAGAATACGAGGTAATTTTTATAGTCTACGAGGTAGTTTTTATGGTCTACAAAATAAATATGTAGATGAGTTTTATCTCGATTTATGTAAATCAGATTTATATATAAACATAAGTCCAACCAAATAAGTGAAAAGAGCAAAAACTACTTATCACCATAAGCCAGAATGAAGGCGCTTTTCACTTCTTCAACATGAAGTACGAGCGTTCAAGATTTATTTTTCCCTATCTATCTTGAGAAAATTTGAGATCAAGAAAAATTATTTTAAATATTTATATTGAACTAATTAGTATAATATGATATTTCTATCTTAAGTATTTTAAAGAAAATACAGAAAATTAGGCCCAATTCAAGTCAAAATTAGGCCAAAGGCATTAGAGGAAAAAAGAAAAGCAAAAAGTTTTGGGATTGCTCAAGGGAAAATCCCATATAAAGCTATTTAAAATAGGAAATTTTTAAAGCAGGTGGGTAAATTCAGTAACTTCTTAATTAAGTTATTAACCTAATTTAAAATTTTAAAATATAGGTAAAATAGCTTTAATGCCCTCTTCTCTTACTCTTTAACTTATGTGTATGTATCAACATTAATATTTAATAAAATAAAATATGATTCATCTATATTTTAAATATATTAATTATCATCATAAGGAAAAACGTACTATGTTTTAAAACAAGGAGTTCATTTTATTAACTTGAACAATTTTTTTCCTAAAAAAAACTAGAAAAAAGACAAAAACAAAACTTTGAAATTGTAAAACTTTAAATCAGGAATTTTCTAAAAAATGAGTTATGAATTGTTTAACAAGTTTTGTCATTCCCTTATCAACTCTATGTAACAAATTTGATTTGAGATTTTATAATTTTAAAGTTATTTTTTCTGCTTTTTCCCAAAAAACTATAATATATGTCACTATAAATTTTTTTTAATAAATATATTAAGTATAAATTTTACAATATTTGTTTCATATCTACACTTTTTTCGGGAAAGTTCTATATTTCAATATGTAAAGCATTTTATGAAATTTTAAGTGCATTTAATGTCTTTTTGTTTAAAATATCCTTAAAAATATATAAATTTACATGTCAAGAAAATTAAAAATAATTTAATAGATATCAATGGTACTGTGATGGCATGTGTTACATTTTATATTTTTCGCTGAAATTATTCTTGATCATTTTAGAGCATAAAAAATTCTTTTGATTTAGCAAATCATATTTTATTTAGTTCTATATCAATGTTGTTATATAGAAAAAATAAATTCATAGACAATAAAACTCTTTTAAAAGGTGAGAGAAGAGAAGAGATATCATTAAAATCATTTTACCAAATTTTGAAATCTTAAATTGGGTAAATGACTCAATTAAAGATTTGTCAAATTTACCAACTTTATTTAGAATTTTTATATTTTAGATAGCTTTATATGTAATTTTCCAAAATATCAATTCCGTCCTAGGAAATCATGATCCGGATTAAGACGGGAAATTGTTGGGATTGAGATTGATTTCTCTTCCCGAGACTTTCTTCAAGACAGAACTGGGAATGAGATTTTCCGATCCCATCCCGAAAACATCCTAACATGAAGATAGAAAAACATGACTATGAAGAAAGTGGGTTGTACCTTGTTTTAATGAAAACAATAATATTACTCCAAAAGATTCAATAATTTTATGTTATAAAAATATTTAAAGAATGAAAAAAATTAAATAATAAAATTTAAGAAAAATTGGGGAAAAATTCTCATTAAGAATTTAATTGATGAGAATAACACTATGATTATTATTATTATTATTATTTTGGTTGGAAGCACAATGAAAATTCTATACACACAAAATATCAATACCATCAATTAAACTTTTAATGGAGACATTTTATAAAATTTAAGTAATTTAGTATTTTTAAATTTTTAAATTTTTTTCTAATAATAATTAACTATTATTATTTTATAATTTTGATTTTAATATTTCTCTTAAAATATATAAACTTTTTTTCAATTAATCATTAAAACAAATTTCAGTTTATGAAACTGACTTTTTATAAAAGTCAATCTAAATATGAAGTACATTACATAATCTAACTTTTATTTTTCTTAAATTTGTAAAATTTAAATTGAAAAAAAGTCATTTTTATCACTACTAATCTAAATTCTATTAAGAGAGATTTCTATATTTAGTGTATGATAGTGCTTCAGAAATGAAATGATTGCTCGATATATGTGATTATAGGGTGAAAATCAAAGGGATAAACTTGAATAACCTTGGAAGTTGGAAGGCAAAACCTGATTATTATGCTAATTCTAATTCTTTAATAAAGAATAGCATGCATTTTTTTCTTTCGAAAAAACAAGCATGTTCACCTTTTCCAAAAGGGGTCATTCTCATATTATAGTTATAATCATAATTTTATTAAAAAAAAAAATTGATCACAAACGCCTGAAAAAAAACTGCAACTTCTTTCTTTTCTGGCAATAAATTGCTTAACCAAAGATCTAATAGTTATCATCTACAAAATTGAGTTTAAACAAAAAAAAAAAAAAGAAGGGTTAAATAGTATAATGAATGTCAATTAACTTGAGTCCCCAGCTCATTTCTTCACAATGCCTCACATGAGGAACAAGATTGCCAGGATCAGCTCCTGTGTTTGCCTTGCAATCATAATTTGGTGGAGCATGGAAACATGGCTCCATTGAAATGACTCGCCCACAAGCTGGATCTGGTACAGTGTACGTGATTCTCAGGTTTGAACAGAATCAATGGCTTCAACCCTCCAAGGCCTTGGGCCACATACCCAAATGTTGACCATCCACTTGTCACTAACTCATCTGTTAGACTCAGAAGGTACATTTCAGGCCAAGCCTTAATTTCGTGTGATTGCTTCTCTGTCTGCTGAAATTCTTCATTGCTTGGCTGATAAATTCCAATCAAATATCCAGTCACAGTTGGGTGTTCCCAGTACATGTTTCTCAGATTCTCAAAGTACCCAGATCTTAAAGATGTCACCAAAACAGCTTTTGATTTTGGTTCTGGTTCTGGTTTTAGTTTTCTTAATGAAGATTCTTGCTGATCAACTTCAGGCAGCAGATTCTGCTTCACTGTACAGGCCAGGATTTGATCCATTACATGCTGATATAGACCTGATGAAGATTCAAAAACTCGAATCTGTATACCGATTGTCTCATCCGCTTTTGCTAAGTAGGTCTTATAGTATCTAGTGATGAGGCCCCAAACTAGGTTACTGGGGTGAAAAAGATACCTGCTCAAATGATGGAAAACAGTTGCTTTATTGGGGAAAAGTCTACTTAGTTCTTGATCAAAAGAAGGGGACAAGAAGAGTGATGGAACAAAGTAGTTGTCAGATTTCATAATTAACCAAGGAACTTTGTTAATGGTTGTTTGGTAATGCTGATCACAGAATATAAGTCTATCATGATAATCAAAATCATGAACCAGATGAAGATATAAATATGAGGGGATCAACAATTCAGCTGATGATGAAGAGTTTAGTTTGTTTCTCTTGAGCATGTTTCCATAAGAATTCGGAGTTTTTGGTTAAACTTATCAAACCTGCCTATAAGGGGAAAATCAGATGGTACTAACCATGAGGTTTCTGGAAATAGCTCACAAAAAAGATCAGGCATGTCTTTTCCTGGATCAATGAGAAGGACTCTGTTTGTGAGTATGGCATATAGAAAAGCTGAGGCTACTGTTAAGATTCTGTTCCCTAAGCCACTAAAAGATGCCCAGACAACATATTTGCACTCTGAAGATTCTTCTGAAGAGCTGATGATAATGTTGTTGTTTCTAGACCTGAGTTGTTTTATTGTCTTATTATAGGATTTGGAGTGGGGTCCACAACGTGTATGGAGATGTTCATAACTTCGAAGCCTGGAGAGGAGATAAGAAGATGGTTTATGAGGTGAAGGTTTCTTGCGATATAACCAGGACAGGTACCTGCTTAGACAAGAACCTCCATTAAACCCTTCAGGAGCAAGAAGTCCACTAAGAAATTTGTCTTCTGACATGTTATTAGAGGGCTGAGAGTAACCGCCTTCTGAGCCTGTAAATCAATATATCATATATTACTGTTCCTCCAAGCCAACCGGCTAAACAGTTTATCTATTGGATACACACACAAATCAGTATTCACAAGCCACCTCCCAACTTTCTCGGGCTCCATGGCAGCCAAACCTCCATGACAGTGATGTTCGGCTAGAAAATTAAGCCGCGTTGCCATGTTTCCTTTTACTGCCAAAGGGTTTGAATTTTCCCGCCATCTCCATCTCCCTTCATAAAGCGTTTTACCATTTTCCATTTGCTACTATTTTCCTCTAAACACACCAGCTTTTCCTCGAGACACAATTCTTCCCCCCGTTCATGTTCGTTTTCGCAGAGCCACGAACTCGCTAATATAAATCGCCCACTGACTATTATCTCTGCGTTTTCATTTTGTTGACCACGGACCACCTTCAAAGCCGCCTCCTTTTTTTCCTTCTATTGTTATAGACGTCTTCGAACTGGCTATATCCATCTATAACACTTACAGGGCACTCGGATTATGGCAACCATGCTCTCCAACGAGGTTAGGCACCAGGTTATGTCGCGTATGTCCAGAGGCCAGTGGTATCATTTTGATAAGGTGCTCTGTTTTCAACTTTCTTCTTCCTTACTGCCAACTCTAACAGATTTATTAATGTTAACTTCTTAGCAACCTATGCTTTATGGATGAATGTCATGTTTTTAAGCTGTCCTCACAAAGGTTGTTACCTGCTTCAAACGTCTACTTTCTCTTCTTCAATACCTCTTCGTCTTGATATTTAAATGTTTCTGAAATGAATGTCATTGTCCCTCTTTGATTTGAGTTTGCAGCGATGAAGGCGTAGTCTGACCGCAAATATGAAGGATGCAAACTCTACTAAGTAGGTGTAGCTGACAGAAAAAGACGAAGCATTAAGTCAATCCAATGAACCCACTAGGGGGTTACATGTTTTTAGTTTTTCCATTTTGCTTTGGTCTTTTTCCTGACATATTTGTAATGCTATTAAGAAGATAAATGTTACTGTACCTAGCCGAGGTACCAGTGGAATGACAAATATACCTTTTTTTCATTTCTCTTTTATTGTATATATTAATTATATGCTTTGTTTACTTCAATCTGTGGGTGTTCATTGCTTAATGGCAGGCGTTTTATTGTATTTCAATATGTCTTATATATTCATCATCTTTTTATTTTGTTTACTACACTCAGTGGTTGTTTATTGCTTACTGACCGACCTTTTTTTGAATTTCAATCTGTTGTATATATTCATTAGCCTTTTATTATTTATTCATCTATTCCAGGTCCAAACATATATGTTTCAGTAACCACAAATATTTATATTTATGTACTCAAAAACCTGAAATTTCAATTTCAATATGTTGTATATATTTGATGTCGTGCTTTTGTCGCTAAAGCAATCAATTAAACTAGGACCAACTAATAATGCAATATAGTGGCAACCTAGGTCATTCTCCCAAGGAGCAATCTATGGGTTTTCTTTAAAATTGAATTTAGGTGATAAAAAATGCAATGAAATGAACCTAAACTAAAATGCAAGACTCTACTACCTAAATGAATGCAAATGTAATTTTTGGGGTGGTTTTGTAAAAGAGGAATTGAAATGCTTAACAAAAATATTAAGAAAAAGTAAGACAAACGACGAAGGTTTAGTTCAGTTATGATGATAAAGGGGACAACTTAGGATTCACATGGAGTTAACTTTCTTAGCCTAAATTAATTAATTAGACCACAAGGAAGTTGATGAAATATTGGAATTAATAAATCTAATTAACTAATTAAAACATGGGAAACCCTCAAGTTCAATAGTACCTATCCCACTAGAAAACTCATAATGGAAGAAAGCACTAGTTAATTAAATCCATTAAAACCAATCAAAATAATTTAAGATAATTTGGAAATCATGTTCACAATTGCCTAATTAAACAATTCGACAATTATCCAACCTAATTAAACAACTAAGATGTTAAACCTAAACTGACAATTAAAATAATAATGAGAACTCAATTAATAAATTACTTGACAATTAACAGGTTTGCAAACAAAAATTCCAATAAATATTTAACCACAAATCAAATCCAAATTATCAATTTAATCTAAATCAAATAATAAGTCTACAATCTAAAACTAGATTGTTCTCAATAAAACTACTCAAAATTATCTAAAAATAAATAATCTTAAGTTTTGAATCAAATTAATAAAAAGAAAGACACTCCCTTATAATTTTCAAGTGTAAGCTCTTAAGCCTTAACATCCTCCACACTCGTTTAAGTTGTCTCCCAAAAGATCTCACGCTGCCATGAATTTCATCCTTCCCCCACGCGCTAAACACGTCACAGCCATTGGAATAGGGAGTTTATGAATTAATGGATATATGCTCGGATGGCACTTACGTGGCTGGGCGTGAATGAAGGATAGGAAATAATTGAATATTGATGGATGCTTGGATATGCTGTGCGTGGATGTGTGTTGCGCCGCATAACCTCCTCCTTCAGCGTTTTATCGGCCGTGTCTTTTTTATAACGAGGAAATTAGGTTAATTAATGGGAGTGAGGGAGAGTCTTGGGGTCTAAATTTGAGCCCAATAAAACCTATCTATTAGATTCTTTTTTAGCTTTCCAGAAAAATTCTGCACCATAGGATCTTTTAATCTGCTCTTCCTAGTCCTGCAAGAATCAAATAAAATCGTGATATATCATATATTTAGAAATTTTTTTCTAATCATGAGATATTAATAATTTAAACTAATACTCTTAGATTTTATTTAGATTTTATATTATTTTCTAAGATTGGCTAATAATCTAAATATTATCTAATAAATCCAAATTAACCTAAAATAGTCCACAAAATAAATGAATAAGGTGGGATAAAATATATTAAATTTGGGATTTATCAATATTCATCCGCCTTTTATTATTTATTCATCTATTCCTGGTCCAAACATATATGTTTGGGTAAGCAAATAAATATTTATATTTATGCACTCATTTAAATTAATGTTAATATTAATTTATGTGGACCCCAATAAATAAATAGTAAACTACAAATTGGTAATTACTATTACTACTACCATTTACTAAATAGTACAATAGTGTAACTTTTTCAAGCCTACCAAATAGATACGCTTATTTCCTAAATAAAAAGCACATGAAGTAACCTAATTCCTTAAACTGCCACAATTCAACAACGGTGACAGCTCATATGAAAAACAACACGCAGGTTTTGTCCCTTATATCAAGGTCTGTTGTATCTCTTTATCGCCCTTCTACTGTTTACTTCACGTTGTTGAACCCGAACTTGCAAGTGCTATTACCGTGAACAATAAATGTCGATGTTTGTCCTAAATAGGAACTAATTTAATTGATGTAACTGGAATATCCAATTCAATTCAATTTGCAAATGGGGTTGCATATGTGACATCAGACACCACATATATCAAGGTCATCGACTGATCTTTATTTTGTCATTGTTTGTATCATAACTTTCAATATGACCACTTTGCTTTCGCTGTGGTTCTTTTTTCTTATTAATTTTCATGAAATTTCAGTATAGGCCTGTCCCCTTAACTTTCAGGCCACACAATTCTCACTTTAATTTAATACCTACTTAGTCCATGCTTTTTACTGCTATAGATTTCCTTTTCTCCCTTCATATTGTCATCCTTTGCATTACGATATGACTACTTTTCTTTTACTGTGTTTTTTTATTCTTATTCATTCTCATGCAAGTTCATTATAGACCTGTGACTTACAACCTACACATTTTTCACTTTGTTTGCTACTTTCTCTATCCTTTCCCATTCTTAGAATCTGCCGTTCAATATACTCAATATCAGAAACTGTTGCTAGATGACAATAATAAAGTGAGGTATAGCATTGAGAGTTGAGAGAGAGAGAGAATGGCATGTGCTTAGGTGGTCATAAAAGAGGGCCAGCGCTGCATCCTTTCCATATTTGAACCTACATGCAATTATGTTCCTCCAACCAATAAAATGGTAATAAAATTCAGGTCAATATATCATATATTACTGTTCCTCCAACCAATGGAAACATAAACTTATGTTGGTTTAAAAGAAAGTGCGGACTTCTTCTACTTTTTGGGTTGCATGGACTCTGTTTGTGTGTGTGTGTGTGTTACAGAACAGTTTGTTTAAATATATTATTCTCTTATGAAACATATCAGAACCTCCTGTCATGGACTTCTTAATTCCAAATTGTCCAATGCACTTCTTCATTTGGTGCAAGATAAAGTTTACCCGTGGATTGCTTGCATGAAGGTTGTCTTAAATAGCCTTTTGCATGAAGGTTGTCTTAAATAGCCTTTTGACTCTGATGCAGATCTCCAGATCTATAATATTTATGGAGACTCATTACGGATTTGTACACCCAGTAATTCCTTCATCTTGCATCAGTCAACTTTTCATAATATAGATGTGGTTTCTAATGCATCAGCCCATTTTTTTCATTTTTGGCATTATTTTTCTTGGGTTTGAATTGTCATTCACTGTTATTGCACATGTCTTGATTACAAGTCTGCACGATTAGAACGCTTTTCAGATGTTTTGCATGAATAAGGAAACTTTCCCTTTACTATATAATAAAGCAGTCTACCTTGAATTGTGGCTGCGGTTTAAAATAATAGGATATTCTTTCTTGCTTTAAGTTTTCCTCCTTCTCAATTTTCCAATTAACTTTAATTACAAGTTTGAAATGAATCGCCTTATATGGATAGCCTCTAATGGCCTAAATAGCCTTATCATATTTCCATTTCATCTATAATCTTTCATTCATTATATGCCAAGGGTATATGTTGGTCCAACTTTATATAATATGGTTCACAGTGCCAGTCTTCTTATTGCCTGTATCTACTCCTTATATTCTTTTATGATAAATTTAAATTATATAACCAATATAATTTAAATAAGTACATATATTAATATAATATAATATAATATAATATAATATAATATACATATAAAACTAGGAGCTATTTAGACTAAATCACATAATCTAGTGTACCTTACTGAAGACTAATATGTATGGTTTATGTGCGTACTATCCTTTTATGTCTTTCTATATGAAAATGTTATACCTGTGTATTATATAACTTGAACTATGTTGTCAAATCATTCGGTTGGGATTGCATCGGACAAGTTAAACCACAATGTGAGGGCGTTTGTTTTCATGAACTCATGCTACACTTACGGTCATCACTTTATATTTTCATTCCAGGCACATGGTTCAATTGTAGTTGCACATCCTGTAGTATAATCTCCCGTATGCTCGTTTTACAAGAAAGCAAAGCAAACAGAAAATTCAGAATTAAACAGATTAAATGCTAATAGTCCTCAAACAGATATATATAGCTATTGTTTAGGATAGCACTCTGTCCAAGTCTCTGTTCTTTATCTGCATAATTCTACTATTCACTTAAACAAAGAAGAGTCACTGACCATCCCTCCTCAAGCATCAGGAATTCAAAAATTAAGTACATATGGGCACTGATTTATACGTGAAAGACAATGGGATTCTATCAGGATGATGAATTTGTGTACACAAGACAATCAATTATGAAAATTCTAACCACTTACATGACACCAGCATTAAATTAACTATAATAATGGAATAATTTCCATAAGCCACATTGATTGAGATCCGTATTAAAACAATTATGTTTACCTTTAACCTGGGAGGGATCATTCCGAGACATTTTGTCGAGAACTAGTCTTGCGTCGGCAAAACTCACTGTTTGATTCGGAAATGATGAAGAGTGAAGAGAAAGTCTGAAAGCGAAGAAAAGAGGGAGAGATATAAAGCAAATAAAAAGCGATGAATTTTGTCGAAGTGATTGAAAGGAGTGCAGGTTTTATCAATGGCAGAAATGGGCGCTCTCGGGCGGAGAATTGATCGGAAAACATAATGGAAGAAGAGATGAAGACGACGTTTTTGCGAAAGCTTTCAGAGGAATTAAGACTGAAGAGTGATGAAATGTGAAGAGAGAAAATGCGAGAGATAGAGAGAATAGATAGAGGGAGGAGGAAGGAGGCATGGACTGGAAAGGAAGAGTGAATGGTGAGTACGTTGAATGCGGGAACAAAGCAAGTTTCTTGAGCTTGAAAGGTTAGAGAGTTTGTGTTTCTTATGTATGCAATTATACGGAAAATCAGTCCAGTTATAAGGGATAAAAATAATAATAATAAAGTTCCGATAGAAATTGTCAACTCAGAAAAGTCTTTAAGATTTTTGTGTTATTAATTTTCTATGTAAAAAGACAATTATGCCCTTAAAGAACAAAACAAACAAAATGCACAAGAAAGATAAAACAATTATACGGAAAATCACTCCAGTTCTAAGGGACAAAAAAATAACAATAAAGTCCTAATAGAAATTGTCAGCTCAAAAAAGTCCTTAGAGATTTTTGTGTTATTAATTTCCTATGTAAAATGACGATCATGCCCTTAAGTAACAAAACAAGAAAAACGCACAGGAAAGAGAAAACGCACAAAAAGAGAAAACGGAGAAATGCCACAGTAGTGTTTGCAACAACGTTGAAAGGATTAAGTTTGGTAATCATATCCTGGCAAAAGGTTAGACCTTCAGTCTTCATCTACTATTACAGAGGCAATCCACTAATGTCTTCATCTACTATTAAGTTTGGTAATCATATCGTGTGAACCCTTTCTCCAGTAGTTCCTCTATTTGCTTCTTTAATTCCGCCATTTCATTCGATGCCATTCGGTAAGGTGCTTTGGATATCGATCCAGCTCCTGGCACAATTTCAATAGCAAATTCGACTTCCCGTTCTGGAGGCAATCCACTAATGTCTTCTGGAAATACCTCAGGAAATTCTTTTACTATCGGTATATTCTCAAGTGTGGTTTCCACTTCTGTCTGCATGGAGAAAAATACCATATATCCTTGGCATCCTCTTTCCAGACATTTCTCAGCTTCAGCTACTGAGAGGAAATTTAAGTTCACACTTGTATTCCTATTCTTTTGCGGATCAGGATACACAAGCCTTCTATTACCGCAGTCCAATAGCACATTGTTTGCCGTCAGCCAATTCAAACCTAATATGACTTCGAGATTATGAAGTGGCAGACAAATTAAATCTACCGTAGACTCATGTCCCATAACATTTACAATACAATTCAAACATGCATTAGTAGTAATTGTCTTACCACCAACAGGTGTTGAGGCAATCAAATCATACGGTAGTTTATAGGTACTCAGTCTTAAGCGTCTAGCACAATCACATGCAATGAAAGAATGACTAGCACCCGAGTCAAACAATGCTTGCAAAGTATTACCATAGAGGAGGATAGTACCTTGGATCATTTCTGGGGACTTCTGGGCCTCCTCATGAGTCATAGCAAAAATTCTGCCTTGATTTCGGGGTCTGGGCTCCGCTGGTCGGTGTGGACAATCTTTGATAAAGTGTCCAGGCTTCTTACAAGCATGACAAATCAGTTGCCCATCACAAGACCTACCATGGTGTGTCCTACCGCATCGAGAACAGGGTTGCAGTGTTTGGGGGCCTTGGTAGCCTTTCTTCTCCACTTTAAAGGATTTCTTATTGTCTTCTCGGGGTTTGAACCCTTGCCATTTCCTCTTCTGAGAAGAGTTCCCTCGACTTGACTCACTGCGGCTGTTGGCATTCTTCATCGCATGCAAGTCTTTCAGATTATTCTCAGTGATCCGACATTCCTCCACTGCCTTGTTGAATTCATCGAACTGTCGTGAGACCAACCTGTCCTTGATCTCATACTTTAATCCCCTTATCAGCATGTCTGAACTCCATTGCTCACTATCTTGGTTGCTTGCGTAGGAAGAATATCGAGATAGACGAATGAATCGAGCCAAGTAGTCATCAAAGGTCTCCTCACTGCCCTGTTGAATTGCCAAGAACTCTGATTCCTTAGCAATCCTGACCGACCTAGGGAAATACTTCTCATTAAACTTTTCTTGGAACACTTCCCAAGTGACAGGAATGTTCCGAGCCTGTAAAATCATTTCCGTGTTCTTCCACCATCTATCTGCATCCCCTTGCAACATGTATATTGCCATTGGTGCCTTTTTCTCAGTAGGGCACTCCAGTACTCGGAAGATCTTTTCCAACCTCAGCATCCAATTCTCAGCATCTTCTGGGTTAAACCTTCACTTGAATACTGAAAACTGGTGTTTATTGAGTTCAGCAATCTAGTACTGTAGTGTCTCTATAGCAGGTAGTATCTGGTTATTTTGAGGTACGTGAGGCTGGTTCTCAGGCTATGGCTGTTCATCCTCTGATTCACTCCCTTCATTTTCGCTTTCATCCCGATCACTATCTTCAGTTTCAGAATGCACCCTATCTTCATTTTGTTTGGCCTTTACCTCTTGAAGCTCTTTCCGAAGTTCCAGTATCATAGTCCGTTGTTCTGTCAACATGCCTAGTACTTGTTGCATAGGATCAGGTGGGTTTTGGGGAACTTCTAACCCTATTTCAATCTCTGGGGTTACTTGTCCATTTCTCGGGCGAACCATGATTTCTTTTCACTATCACAGAGAAAAGATTGTACCATTAATATCATATTGCTATGTATGTACATATATATATATATATATATATATATATATATATATATATATATATATATTCCTTATACCTAAGTATCCATGTCAAGAAAGGAACATACATATATGAGTTTGAACAGTTATATACATAACAACAGTGGCTTTACATTTACAATCGTAACTCAGGATTGGAGGTAGAATCATAAACCAGCTTCATCTCTAGATCCGTAAAGCTAGTCATGGAGCCATTACCTTATACTACCTCTCCTACCCCGGGGTTACTATCCAAAAGTCAGTATACCTACTTAGCAATAATTCTAACTTAAAGTCAGAAACTTCTGCTCTGATACCAAAAATGTAACACCCTACTTTTGTACCGTACAAAACAATTGAAAACATGACTTGATGCCACATGAGAGACCAAAAGCAGTTCTTAATCCATTTGGGATCTCAACTTCACTACATATAGTTAAGTGGGTTTTTGAAAGGTATTTCAAAACATTTTAGTTGTGGTCTCATTTCCATTTTTCAAACTGGTTTAATTCATTCAGGTTTATTTCCATTTTCTTAATATCAGAGTACTTACTGAAGCTCTAGTGGATAATCAGAATAAGTTCGCTACTAAAGGGTCCACCTAGTATTGTCACCCGGTTCTAGATAATTTACATCGGTTACATACAACCTTCCAGGTTTACAGTTTGTGTACTTTTCCACCATGAGTACTAAGTTTACCAAAATACCATTCGGTTTATATACAATTCCAAAAGTAAGATAACCAACCGAAATAAATTCTAAGTCTTCACTTCTACCCGTCCGTGGCTATCTTCTTCCCATGAGAACTACTTGCCCGTGCTGCAGGTTAGTTATTGGAAAAAGGGTGAGATTCAAAAGAATCCCAGTAGTAACAAATAACACTCATATAAAATGCATACGAAGAAACATGCCATAACAACCACCACATACCAGACAGTTCGATATTCATTCAACATTCAGAGATATGTTCATTCAATAAATAATTCTATTCAAGGACGTATCGTTCCTTCCCACAGCGCTGGGTATTCTATTGGGCCAAAGCCCTTCTCATCTGAATGCTTAAAGGGCAATTCGGCCCGGTTCATGTTCACAGTTCAAGTATGTATAATGGCAATAATATGCATGAAGCATGATACATAGAATATGACGGAGAAGTTACTACCTTAACATTTCCAATATTCCGAGGTGTGTTACCACTTCCTTGGTCGTCCCGGACAGATATCGAATCCTATATGTGGGAATTTATGAATGGACGGGTTATTACTTAGCCTAATACATTTATAAATTACTCTTTAATGTTGGTTATCATTAGGGTTATTGTGGTAACTTTACCAAGTCAACCAATGAGTTAAAATGGTCAAATTATCACAAGGGACTAATTTCTACCCTTGGTGTACAAAGAAATTACAATATGCCATTACATTTTACAATTTTTGCATAGGCACAAATGCTGGTAGATTTGGTCCACTAACTTTAAAAATTCATATCTTTTTTCAAAAATGTCCAATTTGGGTGGTTTCAAAGCCTATGTGACCCTTATTAAGTTTAGTTTCATGGAAAAATACTCCCCCAACAATAATTAAAAAAGAAATAGAATGAAGAAATTAAAGAAGATAATTAAAATATTTTAAAAATCATACGTACGAGTAGTGAGGAGGTTTTGCCAAGAATTTTTCTGGTGGACTATTGATTTCCTATTTCATGCTTTGAGTTCTAGATAATCTATCACAGCATATGCATGGAGAAGAAAGTGGTCAAACATGTTGATTTCGTCCTAGGGATAGTTGTCACTTTCTCCAGCATTCATCCGGGGGAGTCACATCATTTCATTCTACTTTGCTTTTATTTTATTATTTTTGTATGTTTACTACAAACATACATATATAGGGGCATTGATGAGATGCCTTGTGTTGTAGTAATCAACTTAAAAGGGAACCTATATATTTGTCCCCCAAAAAAAAAAAAAACACAGAATGGGGCCTGTGATGTGTCATAACTGAAGAATCCTTAAATAAATAATGCTGTCTCCATCAGGACCCATACGTACGTACTGGGGCCAATAAAAAGTTACTCGGCATATTTTTAATATAATATATATTTAAAAAATTAATTTTAATTTTAAATATAAAATATAATTTTATATTTATTAATATTTTTTTAATTTATCTTTATTGATACTCCCTTAAAAAAAAGAAAATGAAGAAATTAAAAAAGATAACTAAAATATTTTAAAAATCATATACTATATTATTTAATTTAACTAACTATTTTAATATAATTATAATAAATATATTTTATATTAATAACGGATAAATAACAAACCATAATTTATTGAAGCTTGTTCGCACTTCTCGTGCCCCCTCAAGAGCCAAGAGCCTTCCCCACGTCCCTCTGCTTCCCTCCGTATATTTATCAAACTGCTTTTGCATTTAATAAACCCTTGTATGGGTCTCTCATTCAGTCGTGTACCTAGTCCCCCACCGCTCTAGGATTTGGAGGTCCCCATTAATGGGCCCTGCTCCACATCGATCCACGCACATATCATCATCGTTATTCTTTTGATCCTAGACGTAAGAATTAGTTTTGGGTTTTATTTTAATTCCAAGTATGATAAGCCTTTAATCTATTTTGTTTTTTATATTTATTATTTATTTCCTCGTATTACCTCTATCTATCTATATATATATATATATATATATATATATATAATGCAATTGATTAACAAGAGAAATATTTTAGAAAGCATTTTTTTCAAATAATTATTAATTAAAATAATTTTATTAATTCATACATGAATTAATTAATTATCTCTTTTATATTAAGAATTAGAGAGATTATTATTAAATAAGTAAGAAAATGATATAATATAAATATTAAATAATTTTAGGTAGGATCAATTTAATTATGTGAAACTACATACATACATATATACTTCCATACATACATTTTTTTTTAGCTTTTTATATGTAAGATGGATATTAATTAATTAACATGTTAAAAAAATCAAACCATAGAAAACTGATCTTGGTTGTAGTAGAAAGAACGGTGATTATTTAAATATGAGGTCTTCAGTTTGAGTTTGTATGAATATACAAAGAACCTCTAGAAAAGCTAATTGCCTACTTTTATTTAAGGCATGGCAATGCTTGAATTTGATTTAATAGTACCAGAATTTCATTCAATTGTACCAGATCAGATTCCGGATACTAGAAACGTTCTAAATTCTCATAATTTAGAATTATTGATGGGGTACATGTTTTATGTATTTATCATGCATTTTTATTATGATTTTTTTTTGTTAAAGGAAATCACGACGTCATGATTAAATATAAGAACTGTTAGATATGAACTCATAAAGGAGTATCTAAAAATCATGTAATGATATTTGTCATCATTTCTCTTGGTATTAGAACCGACATCACATTCAAATCTGCTGAGAAAACAAAATAAAGTGACGTGGTTGAATTGGAATTAATTTCATGAGGAAGTAGATCAGAGTTGTCATTTTCATAAGTAACGAACATAATATATGTATATCCAGCAGAGTCACGTCATTGTCGATGGTCTTGTGAAAATGGAATTCCATGGATCAGATCTCTTGTCTCTCTGGTAATTTAATTAAAGAGGCTATGATTCCCAACTGCCTCAAAATAAATAACCTGATCAAACACTCATCAATGATTGGCTTTGTGTCTGCACTCACATAACAGAACATTAATCCGTATATATAATGCCCAATTGAGTTTCAGTTGTACCCCACTCTAGAGATATAATAATATAGAGAAGTTTAAATTGTTTCAAGAATGGATAAAACTAGAAGTGCACATTATTTCAAAAAGGATTATTCACATTTCATTTGATGGTCAAAGTTTCAAAAAGGATTATTCACATTTCATTTGATGGTCAAAGACAAATTAAAAACTAAACAGTGATAATTCTAAAGATTTTGGGAGAAAAATAGAGATGTCTCCTATCTCCTTGGAGACAAATTATATGCATCACTTCCAATGCACAAACATAGAAAAATAAAATTGCCAATAAGAAGAAGAAGAAGAGCAATACTATCATTTAATTGGCACGCATGCTGGCAATAACAATAATAATAACATTAACTAATATTCAAAAGCATAAAAAATTAAAATATAGTGGGAAGGAAGAGTGATGTCCCCCCCTGACAATAACGTCCTTTAGGACAGGGCCATAAAATATTGCACCAAACTTCTGAACTAGCACCATAATACAGAATGTACGATGTTCTCATCCTCAACCTCTCCTTTCATCTGCTTCCATTATTTATATATACGTACCATGAAATTAAAACTTGTTTTTTCATTGGAAAAATTTCACTGTACCCCTCTATAGTAATTTAATATTAAATAGTTCTTAAAATATTTTAAAATTTTACTGTACCATAGGATAAAATTGAAATTAATTTTTTACCTAAAAAGATATTTATGTCTTTGTCTTATACATGGTTGAGATAGTTTTTGTAATTTTTCAGATGTGTTTTATAAATACACATATTTGATTTATAAATTCTTATATGTGTCTTGTAATTAAATAGCATGTATTCTTATGAATATGCTCCTTATCGTGTATGCGGTTATGATGGTTTTATAATTTCACTTATTTTTTTATAAATAAGTATATTTGACTTGTAAATTTTCATATATATTTTGTAAATAATCATATTTAACTTATAAATAAAAGTACATTATCTTTTCACCATCAAATTTTAATTTTAGTTTAGTCCTTAGGGTATAATGAAATTTCAAAAATTGTTGATGACTGTTTGGTATTAAATTGCTGCATAGGCTGCAGTGAAATTTTCCCTTTTCCTTAATCTGCAGGCTATTATAGTTGTTCCTCGTTTAGACCCGTTACAATTTCAGACTTCTTTACGTATAATCCAGCTATTCCGTAGGTTAGCTTGAATTTCACCACCCCATACACCAGACTACCCTGTATAGCCCTTTAGGCTGCCCTACATGCACACGCGCATATATATCATCTTTAGCTTTTGTAAACGTAACCCTAAGGTCCAAAATTTATAGCCGCTCATTGTTTTCTCTTCTCCGATATTTTTATATATGTCATGCTTAATTATTTGTTCCAGAAAGTGTACAGTTATGGTCTTGTGGTACAGATTACTGCTTGATTATAGTTCTTGTCCGTTCGATCATCCTCTCTAACTTTTTTTATACTCCCTCCACGTAATTTTTTTAAGCAACAACTACTTTGATGGTGTAAAATAAACTGACAGTCAAAATTAGTTAAAAATAATAAATATCTCAAAAATATAATATTTTTTTTAAATTTGTCTCTATTTATGAAAAGAGTATAGGAGAAAAATGAGTAAAAAAAATACTCCCTCAGATCCTTAGTACAAGACATATTTATCTAATCTGATTAGATTGATGAAGTTCGTTAAATTAATTAATATGATATGTATTTTCTAAAACATCCTTGTCATCTTTTTTAATTCCCTCATTTCCTCTCTTCCTTGATTATAGTTAAAAGAGTATGAATAGGCCGGGTAAATTAGAAAAATATTGATAAATATGAAAATTATGTCTTATATTTAGAATTAAGATCAACTCCCCAAATATGTCTTATATTGAGGATCAGAGGGGTATCTCAGAGAGAATGAGTAAAAAAAATATGAGAATGAATGTATAATAAAGGATTAAATTAAAGAAAAATAATGATTCATTAATATAAATATATGTATTTAATAGGGGTAGAAAAGAAAAAAAGTAGTTTATATTTTGAGACATAAAAAAGCTGTTTATATATTAAGGAAAAACCCCAAGAAAAAAAAGTTACTTGTAAATAGGACTGAAACTAGTGTATGTGTGTATGTGTGTGTATTCCAACATCTACCAACCTTTATTTGTGGAAAGGTTATTTCAAGGTTTTGCATGTTGGAAGAATGATGATAGTATGATGTTTGAAATAGTGATTGGAATTTCCAAAAGTGTTTTTCAATTGTGATTTACAGTATACGAGGTAGCTTTTACGATCTACAAAGTAACTTTTACGGTCTATGAGATAAATATGTGGAGAAGTTTTATCTTGATTTACGTAAATCAGGCTTATGTATAAACATAAGCTAAATCAAACAAACTTTATTGCGTTCAAAACGCAGAGCGGTTCTTCCAAAATTGACTTGCCTCGCATAGCGTGCATGGGATATGCAGCAGCGTCAAAGATGGGATCCAAATCCACTTATATGGAACCCTATGACATGTACTCCAACGGAAGTTCAACTCAAACAGGCACAGAAAGAAAGCTGAAAGAAGAGAGACCAGTTTAGTACTACTTAAAGCAATATAGCATCGTTGTTACAAGATAATCGTCAGTTTCGGTACCCTATGTTTCAGAATATGACAATTAATCAGATGAACCCGACAAACCATCGTAGCCTCAGCGCGATAGCTTATAGCTTATACTCTTATTATCAATAAATTTCCCTATATATATAGATTTGGACGAGACAAGCCGTATCTGATCAAGAGAAATAGTACTACAGTACTACTACTACTACTTAATTAGTCCTTACACCTTTCGTTTGATATTACTTATCGTAAAAAAACTTTTTTTATACAGATCAAGCGGGAAATATTGAATATCTATATAATATAAGATTTAGTAAAACTAAGATACGGTTTTTCTTTAAATAAATAACACTCATAATTTAATGCTTTCTTGGAATCTAAAATAGACAAGTATTATGAGAAAAATGGAAATATAACATTTTTGTAACAAAATATGAAATGGAGGGAGTAGATAGTACGTACTACCTTTAATTAGTCTTTTATATAAGGTCGATTGATTTTTTAAAAAATATTAATAAAACTCAATAAGTTAGTTAATTATAGTATGTATCGTATATCATATTATTATATATATCAGTTCATATGTCAGACAAATTAGTTTTGTATAAAAAAAATAAATATAAATACTTAATTTATTTAGCTTCCTTAATCTCTTAAAAAAAGTTAATTGGATCTTATATTAATAAGCAGATGTAATATTATGTAAAATTTTTGCCACGTCTTCAATATTTTGGCGATATGTCTTTCCAATAATAATATGTAATCTTTTTTAAAAAAGAAATATATACTGATTCTTTCAAAAGTAGTTGACCTCATTTTATAATCTATTAAATAGATACAAACCATAAATAGTAAGCCTCATGTTGGACTGAGGACTCTGTAAATGCTTGGAGTCTACTCTAATTATATACCAACCCTATTTGCATTGTGAAAAGTCACATTCAAGACTTTTTTCATATTCATATTTATTAGTAATTTTTGTAAAATTTAAGAAGGAATTAATATTTTTTAAGTGTGCTTTTGCTATAACATTATTGTTGAGTAGTTATGGTGGAAGGAGGGATTGAGAAAGATGACCAAGGATAATTTCCATTTAATTAAGGGTATTTGTGAAAAGATGAGACAACTTTAAATCAGTAAACTAATTCTAACTAATCATCTTATTTATATGAATTAGTTAAATATGACTTATAAAAAAGTGGGAACATAAATAGTATAATTTGTGGACTAATTCCCTCATATTAAAATCTACAAAACCCTATAAATTTTGGGTTATTAGTTGCATATAACTCATTGATATTTCAAAGTTCAAATTTAATCTCCTTAACATTTTATTTTTGACATCAAACCACTTGCCGTAAAGTTACTAACAGACATCAGATTAATGAGGATGATATATCATCCTATAATTAAAAAGAATGCAAATTTGCCATAAAAAGGAATTTAAATTTTGAAATGTGTGTGTGGATATTATAGCCTAAATTTTTTAATCCATGTCAGATAGCATGCCATCTATTCGTCAAAAAAAAAAAAAGATATCATGCCATCTTCATTAATCTCACGTTGTAATTTCTATTAGTAACTTAATGTTAAAAAAAACTATTTAAAATGTTATGGACAACAAAATACTACAGTTTTATTACCCAAAAAATACTAAAATTTAAAACTTAAAATACCAAAATATGAATGTATATATGCATGTTTATTGTTATAACTCTCGTTGTAGATCTGCCTCTCGCTTAAGGCTCTGTTTGGTTCGAGAGGAGGGGAGGGGGTTTATTTAAGTTAGGTTAGGGGAGGTTATAATTTTGTTTGGTTCAAAAAGAGGGGAGGGGAGGGAAGGGGAGGGAAGGTTTCTTGTTTGGTTCAGGAGGGGAGGGGAGGTGAGTTAATTATAAATGGACAAAAATACCCCTCTAAACATTTTTTTTATGTTTTAACAATGTATTTATTAATAATTATTATTTATCAAATTGTTATTTGTAAAATAATTATTCTAACATTTATATACACTTATTTCACAATTGTTTCTGGTGGAAGCTCAAGTTCGTATGCAACAACACCAATTTTTTTCAGACCTTTGAATGGCCCAAAGTAACTGGCAGCTAGTTTGTGAAGAGAAGAATTATTTAGTAAATTCTTCCTAAAAGGAAGAAGCTTTAAGTAGACCATATCACCGACAGCAAAGTGACGCTCAGTTCTGTTTTTGTTAGCTTGTTGAATCATCTGGTGCTGTGCTTTCACTACAGTTTGCTTTAATAATTGAAGAACCAGTTCCTGTGACAAGCACGTATAATCCACCACTTCATTAGGAAAATCCCCAGCCATACAAGGTAAATGAGTAGGAGGAGCTACACCATAGACAATGAACGGCCACAACGTACAATGAACGGCCACAACGTTATTTTAGGGTCAGGGGTAGTTTGGGAATATTATAAAATTACCAAGGGCAATTTAGTCATACTTTGTCACAAATATTCTCTCCCCTAAGAAAAACCTCAAATTTAAAGGTTTTACATAATAGGGGAGGTAACTACTAAAAGACAAAAATCCTCCCCTCCCCTCCAAAACCCCCCAACCAAACAGAGCCTAAATGCTAGAGATTATTCAAGAGTAACTTGTGAACACTTAAAAAGCTATAATAAGATAAGATACGTACATCAGTTTATCATAAGGCTAAACCTAGACTGACTCTCTCTCTCTCTCTCTCTCACACACACACACTCATTTAGACGAGTTAATTCAGAACACACAACCTTCTCAAATTAAAAGTACAGCATATATAAATGCATGGTTAATTATGGTGCAACACTAATCAGCCAAAGTCTAAATATTTCTCACAACTCAGGGAAAACAGGAGGCGAACCATTGATGAGGTAAAGAATGGATTCCCAATCATCCCCAACACTTGACACTCCCAAGTTTTGTTGTGGTGATGCTGAGTTCTCTGTAAATCCAGACACCAACACATCGTTTTCATGAAGATCCTTCATGGAAATACAGTTATTATACCCTGTTGATCTGAATGCTTCTGCGGCTGCCATGTCACTTGTGATGGTGGTGGTGGGGGTGGAGGAAGGAAGTGAACTTTGATTGATCAGCCCAAATGTATTATTACTATTAGTACATTTGGAGTTGGTAGGACCGGTGTCCGGGAAGCTCAACGTCGACGCCGGTGACTCGAGGTCATCAGTGGCGAGCATCATGGCGTACATGCTATGCATTTTGGGGGTGTTATGATCTGCCAACGTGGACGACCATGAATTCTGCCATACCTTGAGGACGTCAAGGATCGGTGGTGGCGATGGGCGAGGTGTGAGCTTGTTGAGGACGAGCCGAGTCAGTGAAGGCTGGGAGGAGGAGGAGCCGAGCCGGTCCCGGAGCCGCAGCTTGGAATATTCTTGGACTTGCCTGGCTTCAGCTTGGAGCCGAGCAGTCTCCCACTGAGCCATATGGCTGAGGTTGGCAGTGTCCTTGACTGCGCCGTCATCGTTTAAGGGCTTGTGGGTGGTGGGGTTGATACCCATTCTGATGAGCCTCTTCTTAAGGTGGGTGTTCCAGTAATTCTTGATCTCATTATCTGTTCTTTTTGGCAAGTGAAGTGCTATCACCGACCATCTTGTACATACATGCATTATATGGTAACATATATAAGTACACTAAGAAACTATATTTAGGTACAACAACACCTATGGAAAAGAGAATACTATGTATTATATATATCGTGCCATGCGGGTTCCTTTTTCGGAAATTCTTCATCATATGGAATCAATTTGTTTTAATATATCGCGCCATGTAGGTAAAATATTTTGGGACTTACCTGTTTCCAAGAAGAGCATGAAGTTGAATGATGGTTTGATCTTCTTGTGAGCTGAAGTTGCCTCTTTTGATGTCAGGTTTCAGATAATTAATCCATCTCAGTCTACAGCTCTTACCACATCTTTGGATCCCTTTTGGTCATCAAAACATAAAATGGATTACTCATCATCTTCCCTAACAGGTAAGCCTTAAGAAAATAGTCTTTAAGTTAGTCTAGTTTTTTCGAGACAATCCAACAGGGTTTTCAAATAGATTCGGCAATATGGCTGCTGAAAATGAGTTTTATTGCAACTTTACAGATAAAACTACTCTTACATTGTTTGGTTTTGATAAAGATGAACAAAAAAGTTTCTCTTTGAATTTGAATGGCAGACGCATGGCCTGGCCTGAAGAGTATGAGGATCGAATCCCAAACCTCATGCCACAAAAAGCATATCTAGCACCATTAGGTCAAAAGGTCTTTCGCGAACCAACAAGTTTATCTGGACACAGTACATACTATTTTATGAATCAAGGGAAAGAAGGATTTACCAGCTTTTGCAGGCAAGGAAGACCAGCTTCCATGAGCGCCGTGTTGTTGAATATAAGCCACGAGCTTCTGGTCTTCCTTAGGATTCCATGGCCCTTTCTTCAACCCTACTTGTTCCGATGATGACTTCACCATTTTAGTTATCAGCTGCAAACGCTAGATATATATAGCTGGAGATATATATAGAAGAAACAAGAACTGTAAATACAAGAGATAACAGTGAGCTATATATGAAACAGATATATAAAGCAAGGAGATTGAGGTTAATTACATATAAATAATGTATATTCCTCTTAGGGTCTCTCGGAAAATGCTGAAGAGAAAGAAAGAAAAAGGAGGAGCTTGCAGAGTGAAGAAAGAGACGAGTACGGAGGTAGCTAGCTACCTGGGAAATGCGCATATCATGTTACTTAAAAGAAGCAGGTGAAAAAATGCAAGTCATAAATAGGACATCGATCCTTTATGGCTTAGAAATATATCCTCCCTCTATATTTCATTTTAATTATAAATATTTTTCTTTTATTTTGAAAATTTTTATATATAGATTTCTCTTAATTCTTAACCTTTAAATTACATATTTTGGACCCTCTTTATTTATGAATACTGTTATTTAAAAGTCATTTGATGAATACTTATGTTACCAAAAAATAATTTTAATGCTTATATTTTAAAATTTTGTTATCATATTATAAAATTTATTAGACTTATAATTTAAAATCTTTAGATGAATTTGTTTAAATTCATTAATTTAGAAAATTTTCAAACATAGATAGATATTGGGTATAAACCAAGGAACGAAAAACTGGACCAGGCAATGAACCGGTTGTGACATAGGTTTAAAAGTGAATAGATCAATCGGGGTCTAACAGAAGATTGAACCAAACATTAAAATATTATAATTTAATTGACAATAACAAAATAATAATATTAACCATCAAGTCATCACTAACATTAAAATTGTCAAAACATCTAGTTATTTTTTCAAAGTTCAAACATAACCCATAATTAACATCAAAATAGTGAAAACATAACAATGTTAATCATGATTCATCAAACATAACCCATAACTAACATCAAAATAGTCAAAACATAACAAGTTTAAAAAGATATGATATATTCATATTTGGCTACAAAAAAACTAATTTAAATTAAATTCATTAATTAATAATAAGTGAAGTTATAAAACATTATTAGATATATTGATAAATCACGCACACATATATTAATCTAATCATTTTAGTGATGAATTGTGTTTACTAGTTAAACTTAATTAAATTAAACTATATTTTATTTTATTAATTATTTTGCCTACTTTATTGCTGGCCTATTTAGAAGTCAAGAGTTAGAAGAGTGGGAGTTGTGGACATTGTTTCTTACCATCTGCGGCTCACCTTCGTCATTCAGTTTTCCCTCCACCAAGCATCATCTCTCACTCTTCGTCTTGGTCTTCGATTTAACTGAGTAGCTATTGCTTTTACTGTTACTCTGGACTTATCAATCTCGCTTTCTCTCATGGTAATTGTAGGTTGTAGTGCTTATTTTTTTTGTACCTATACTTTCCCTCTTCATTTTTTCTCATATGCCATCACCATCCCAAAACTGCAGAACTCTACAGTGGAAAAGCATGGCTCAAGTAAACTGGGGTTTGGACCGAGTCACACCGGTTTGTGACGAGTTGAAGCAGTTTGAACCGAGTCACATCGGTTCACTTTTTCCCCGGTTGAAGAGGCAAACTAGATCGGACATGACGTCGGTTCACCAGTTTCCGGTCTAAATCGGCCGGTCCGGTCCAGTTATTCATTCGTTCATTGGTATAAACTTGAATCTTTCAAAAACACACACAGAGAGAGATAATGACGCTTAATTAATTAATTAGATACTTAATATGATGGCAAGGGATAGATTAGAAAATATATATAATTAATTATAACTTAATTTTTGCTCGATAAATATTATTTTTAGAATATTTCAGGAGTACTACCGAGTACCAACCACGTTGATAGGCTGGACTAAAATATTGATTTTAAAAACAGAAAATAGGTCTATTTTATTATTAACGTGAAAGCATATATTTTTCTGTATTATTACTAAACACAAAAGCTTATCCGTTTATTGAAAATCTATGGTGTTTAGTTGAAAATAATTAAGTGTAAGCAGAGGGGTGTCACTTTCATTCTAGCTGGCCCATGCGAGACTATATATTACCGACTCAGTAAGTTTGGTCCCTCGTTAAATTTTTGAATTTTGCAAATTAAAAAACGTGTTCGATGCCAAAATAATTAAGTGTAAGCAGAGGGGTGTCACTTTCATTCTAGCTGGCCCATGCGAGACTATATATTACCGACTCAGTAAGTTTGGTCCCTCATTAAATTTTTGAATTTTGCAAATTAAAAAACGTGTTCGATGCCAAAATAAAAAAAACATAGAAAGGAGCTTGTGGCCAGGATTCGAGAGGAAATCCAAGCAGAACTCCAGGTGGATATGCGTCAATCACTCCGACAAGAGCTTTGAGACGAGATGATGGATGAGCTACGTGGTGAGATGAGGTCGATGGTGTTGTCTAACATTCAAGGCGAGATAGGTGACAAAAAACATAGATCTCAGGTTTGTAAATAATTTTAATTAATATAACATTGAGTTTTTTCTTAAGTTAGTTTAATTAATTCTTTCCTTTCTCATACCCAAGAATCCCCGATATTTCCCAGCACTAAAGATAGTTACAATCCGCCAGAAGTTGGACATGGCGACCCTGGTCCTTCACTAGAGGCTGGAGAACCTTGTTGTCTTTTGTTGGATGTCCCATCCATGTGTGTTGTTGCCGATGCTATTACATGCATGCTACCACCCACCATCATAAGCAAATTTGGGACAATCAACATAAGGTCAATGTCACAAGTGTTAAACAGGGGGAGGAATGTAACATCCCAAAATTTATTTTAGGAATTAAATGCCTATTTTCCTGAAAATTCATGAGACAACAATAAATGGTCATAAATTAGATAAGGGAAAATATTAAGGCTAAATGTGTATTATTAATAGGATAAAAATATACCTATATAAATATATTGTTAAAAACACACCCACACTTCCCATGCTTTCCATGCCATCCATGCTTCCCATGCCACCCATGCTTCACATGCCACACTTGCTTCACATGCTCTTCACACATCACTCATGGCACACACTTCCCACACTACACACACAACCATTAAAATAAACACCTCATGGCACACACACACATTTATTTAATAAACAAATACATATCCTTCCACTATAAATACAAGGCAACATACACACACTTCTCATTTTTCCATTCCATTCGGTCAAGTCACATAGAAGACTAGAGAAGTAGAAAATATAGAGAAAGAGAGAGAGACGTGAGTAAGAGAGAAGGAAGACTAAGGTGAGAATAATTGCCGGAGAAGTGGAAGAAGGAGAAGTCAATCACCATAGGCAAGCCTTGAATATTATTTAGGTAAGTCTTCTATATGTTTTTCTATGGTTATACAGTTGGTTTGGGTTGTTTATGAGGATTTATAGTTGTTGGAAGTTGACTGATTTTGAAATTAAGTTGCTATTATTTATGGTCAAAATAAGGTGTAGATATATAAGGAGTAAGAATTTGATAAATTTGATATCACCAATAGATTCTACATGAAAAATTATGTGAGAATACATGTGGTTGTAATTTTTGGATGATTATGTATAAATCAGGAATTTTTAGAAATTAAGAGGAGATGTTGTTCGGTTAGTTTTCTGGAATCATTTTGGTTATAAAATTCATTTCGTTAGTTAAAACTAGTCCAAAAATTATGAACCTTTACAGAAATAACATAGACATAAGGAGCTTTAATTTGATATATAATATGTACCATTTGGATTAGTATATTGGAAGAAATGAATTTGTGAAGCTTAAGCACTGAATCTGGAACAAATTCTGGCATAGTTGTATTAATTGTGAATTCTGGAACTTTAGGCATGTAATCTCTAATAGTATGTATTTTTCCCTTAAATCATAATTAAATAGGGTCACACAGAATTTTGAACCACTCTATTTGGAAATTTTTGGATTTAGTTATGAATTTTTGAATTTAAGTACTGCCAGATTATGTTTTTGGAAGGCAGATTGGTTGTGGTAAAATTTTGGAAAACCAACACTTTACCAAAAATTATGAAACTTTTCAGATTTATAGTATACAGTAATAGAATTAATTTTATAGGTGGATTATAATTTTTGAGCTTGTACATTAGAAGATATGAATTTTCAAAGTTGAGTTTATTTCTGAAAGAAAATTTGGAATAGGGGAGGTTTAGCGAATTTCTGGGAGTATTGTGTTATCATTGATCATATATAAGTATTTTTATATTAAAACACATTTAAATAGCTTCACATAGGCTTTGAAACCAATCAATTTGGAATTTTCTAGATTTAATTCTGATTTTTCAAAGTTGACTGAAAAATCTGCCAGTTTTATGAAAAATAGTAAAAGTTGTATTGTGGAGAATTATACTATGCAGAAATCACTGAAACTGAGATAACCACTAGAATATGGTTAAAGCAGTAGTAATGCAAGTAATAACCAATTACTTGTTAACTTTAATTTATAGGAATTGGTAATAGCCCGAGCCAGTTAAAAGTTTTGGATAAGAATCGGACTGAAAAAGGACCAGGTAGTAACTCTTTCTTTCATACACTATGTGAGTATTTATATGTTGTGTATTCCATTTTCTGTATTATGAGCACAGTGTCTGGGACACGCATATTAGCTTAGTTGTGGTCTGGGACCCAACGGAGGCGCAGAGTTAAGCTGGGGTTGCAAACAGTTGTTTGGCCTCGGACAGTGTACACACAGCATTTTCATTTTACATAACATGGTGCATTGCATATCTATTTTCACATTTTATATGTCGGATTGTATGTTACTACTGAGATTCATTCGAATCTCACCCTTTTTCAATATTTAAAAATATTCCAGCAGAAGGTAGCGGCTCTAAGGGCAAAACAATAATTACCGGTGATTGAAGGTCCGGTTCTAACGGAGTACAATTGGTTATCTTTAGTTGTAATATTTATTTCTTTGGATTTTGTTTATATTTTAAAAACCCTATGGGAATTGTCTGTAATATAAACAAGCACTTATTATCAGTATATTTCCGCTATTTCTGTGTGCCCTCTGAACCATGCATTTATTACTCTGCAAATATCAAAGTGTTAAGGGGTTTGACATTTTTGGTATCAGAGCAGTGGTTCTGGCCACAGTGCGTATAGTTCCGGCAACAGAATAGTATACTGATATATGACTATGTGAAATTTACATCTTCCTCATTTTGATATAGTAAAATTTAAAGATGGCGAGATTAAGAGGTGGTAGAGTTGGCGGTAGAGACCAAGGTAGAGGTCGCGGTGGAGGCCGGGGTAGAGGTAGACACGAAAATGATAATCAGGAACCATCTGACCCGATGCAACAGTTGTTAGGCATGATGACGACACAACAAAACATGCTGAATGAACTAAGAAATGACCTAAGGGAGGTGCAGCAGAAGCAAAATGCAGATACAGAAGCTCATAACAACTCTGGTGGACAGGGCGGTGGGCATGAACAGCCTCCAGAATTTGAAACAGAAGTTCCTAATGTTCCTCTAGTTGGAGAGGATAGCATGCAAACCTGGGTAACTCAAATGAACCAGCACCAGCCCATTATGTTCAAGGGAAAGTTTGATCCTGAAGGTGCAGAGGACTGGTTGTCCCGTTTGGAGAAGATCTTTAGGGTACTAGAGTGCCCAGATAATATAAAAGCTCGTTTAGCAATCTATAAGCTGGAAGGTGATGCTGATCGATGGTGGGAAAACACTGAAGCAATCCTGCAAGCACGAAATATTCCCGTGACCTGGGAAGTGTTTCAGGACAAATTCAATGAGAAGTATTTTCCTCGGTCAGTGAGACTGGCCAAGGAGATTGAATTCCTGACAATCCAGCAAGGTGAGAAGGAAGGCTTTGATGAATATCTGGCTCGATACATCCGATTGTCCCGTTACTCCTCCTATTTAAAAAATCATGATGACGAAGAGTGGAGTTCAGACATGATGATTCGAGGGTTAAAGCCAGAGCTTAAAGAGAAGTTTGTTTCTAAGCACTTCAAAGAGTTCAATAAGGCGGTCGAAGAGTGCCGGATTACAGAACACAATTTGTTAGAGCTGTATTCTCACCACAATGTTAGCAATAAGAATACATTTAGTGGTGGGGGTTCTTCTCAGAAACGCAGATATCAAGGTAGTTCTTCTAGTGGAGGTAACAAGAAGCCATACCAGCCGGACAGCCGTAGTAATCAGAGACCCACTGAGAACAGAATTTGCAGATATTGCAGTAATACTTACCATCCTGGCCAGACATGTAGTCAAGCTAGGCAAGCTGTAACGAAGCTGGCATCAGCACCCATCAGGCAAGTTGTTTGTTACAACTGCCACAAGCCGGGACATATCGCAAAGGATTGTCGACAGCGGCAAGAGCCTAGAGAGCCGAGACAGCAAGTTCAGGGCAGGGTTTTTGCCTTAACTCAAGAGGAGGCACAAAAATCACCAGAGCTGATCAAAGGTACAATCTCTCTCAATGGTAATCTAGTACAAGCATTGTTTGATTCAGGTGCTAGTCATTCATTCATCGCATACGACTGTGTAAGACGACTAGGCATGAGTGTGTATCGATTACCCTACGACTTGACGGTATCCACGCCTACGGGTAACGGGTTCGTCACAACAGAAGTTTGCCTAAATTGCATCATAAACGCGGAACAACATGAATCCACGATAGACCTTATATGCTCGCCGTTAAAGAAATTAGAAGTGATAATCGGAATTGACTGGCTAACTACAAACAATGTTTTGCTAGACTGTGGAAGAAAAAGGGTCATTTACCCTAATCCACCAGCAAAACCCAATGCGGAAATCAACCTAGACTTTCTCTCCGTAGCTGAAGCTGAAAGATGCCTACATAAAGGTTGTCAGGGGTATATAGTATTCTTCTCTATGCAATCAGAGGCTGGAACATCATTAGAGAATATCCCTGTCGTAAACGAGTTTCCTGATGTGTTTCCGGAGGATATCAGCGGATTACCCCCGGACAGGGAAGTGGAGTTTGCAATTGAAACCAAGCTTGGAGCAGGCCCGATATCTAAAGCCCCATACAGAATGGCGCCAAGTGAGATGGCAGAGCTGAAAAAGCAAATTGAAGAACTGCTAGAGAAAAAGTTTATGCGACCTAGTGTCTCGCCATGGGGAGCTCCAGTGCTCTTTGTCAGAAAGAAAGATGGGAGTCTACGACTCTGTATCGATTACAGGGAGTTAAACAAGGTGACTGTCAAAAACAAGTACCCACTTCCCAGAATCGATGATTTGCTCGATCAATTATCGGGTTCTTGTGTGTTCTCGAAGATTGATCTGAGATCTGGTTATCACCAACTCAGAGTGAAAGCAGAGGATGTACCAAAAACTGCTTTCAGAACTAGATATGGTCATTACGAGTTTCTAGTAATGCCATTTGGGTTGACCAATGCACCTGCTGTGTTCATGGACTACATGAATCGAATTTTTCGTCCATACTTAGACCAATTCGTAGTAGTCTTTATCGATGATATTCTAGTATACTCGCAAAGCAGAGTAGAGCATGAACATCATCTAAGAACAGTATTGAACACGTTGAGAAGCAAGCAACTCTATGCTAAGCTAAGCAAATGTGAGTTTTGGCTTTCAGAAGTTAAATTTCTGGGTCATGTAGTCTCACAGCAAGGGGTCTCAGTAGATCCAAACAAAGTAGAAGCAGTACTAAACTGGAAGAGGCCAGAAACAGTATTTGAGATACGTAGTTTTCTGGGTCTCGCAGGATATTATAGACGATTCATACAGAACTTCTCCAGAATAGCTTTGCCTTTGACAAAGTTAACACGGAAAACTCAACCTTTTGTGTGGGACAATAGTTGTGAGAGGAGCTTCATAGAGCTGAAACAGAAATTAACAACAGCACCAGTGTTGACAATCCCAGATCCACAGTTAACCTTTGTGGTTTACACAGATGCCAGTGGGCATGGATTGGGATGTGTCTTAATGCAGCAAGGCCGAGTAGTGGCGTATGCATCTCGTCAGCTGAAGCCTCACGAACAAAAATATCCCACACATGATCTTGAGTTAGCAGCAATTGTATTTGCACTAAAAATCTGGAGACACTATCTCTATGGGACAACCATAGAGCTGTACTGCGACCACAAGAGCTTAAAGTATTTATATGACCAGAAAGAGCTCAACATGCGACAGCGCAGGTGGATGGAGTTGCTTAAAGATTACAATATGGAAATCAAGTATCATCCAGGCAAGGCTAATGTAGTGGCAGATGCATTAAGCCGTAAAGCGGTACAGGTAGCAACCCTCATGATTCACGAGCAAAGGCTGATTGAAGATTTCAGAGATCTCAACATGTCGAATCGGATTATGATTAACAGTAGCAATGTCAGTGAGGTAGAGAATGATCTGAGAACAGTCATAGAAGAAGCTCAGACACAGGATAGACGAGCGCAGTCTATTAGAGACATGATTGCAAAGGGAGAAACTCAGGAGCATGACTTGTCATCAAGTGGGCTAGTCAGATACAGGAAACGAATATATGTTCCACCCAAGATGGAGTTAAAGCGGAAAATCCTAGAAGAAGCACATAAGAGTAAATATACTCTACATCCAGGAGCAACTAAGATGTACCATAATCTGAAGTCTGCGTATTGGTGGCCAGGCATGAAACGAGATGTAACCAAGTTCGTTGCTCGTTGTCTCACTTGTCAGAAAATCAAAGCCGAACATCAATGACCTTCAGGGCTATTACAAAATCCTACAATTCCTGAGTGGAAATGGGAGAGTATCACCATGGATTTCGTGACAGGATTACCAAAGGTTCGAAACCATGATGCCATATGGGTGATAGTAGACCGATTTACGAAGACAGCCCATTTTCTCCCGATTAGTATACACTACTCTCCCGATAAACTTGCAAACATCTATATCAAGGAGATAGTACGGCTTCACGGTACTCCAAAGAACATCATATCTGACAGAGATCCTCGATTTACTTCCAAGTTTTGGAAGGCGGTGCATGAGGCTTTGGGTACCAAACTCCGATTTAGTACAGCCTATCATCCTCAGACAGACGGACAAACTGAGAGAACAATTCAGACGCTAGAGGATATGTTGAGGGCGTGTGCATTAGATTTCAAAGGAGGTTGGGATCAATTCCTTCCACTAGCAGAATTTGCATACAACAATAGCTATCACTCAAGCATTCAAATGGCTCCCTACGAAGCATTGTATGGAAGGAAGTGTCAATCACCCTTATGCTGGACAGAGCTGTCTGAGAGGCAGTTATATGGGCCAGATATAGTTGATCAAACAACAGAGCAAATCAAGTTAATTAAGCAGAGACTATTGGCTGCTCAGAATAGACAAAAGAGTTATGCAGACAAAAGACGGAAACCTTTAGAGTTTAAGGTCGGAGATCATGTGTTCATGAAGGTTTCACCTATCACCGGTATTGGCAGGGCATTAAAGGTAAAGAAGCTAAGTCCTAGGTATATTGGTCCATTTGAAATTTTATCAAGGATTGGGCCAGTAGCATATCAAATAGCTTTGCCCCCAAATTTAAGTAAATTACATGATGTCTTCCATGTCTCTCAGTTAAAGAAATATCAACCCGATCCAGAGCATGTGATCAAATATGAAGAGGTAGACGTACGAGACGATATGACGTATGAGGTCATGCCTGATCGAATCATTGATAGGCAGGAAAAACAACTAAGACACAGGAGTATCCCATTCATCAAAGTAGTATGGAAGGGGTTATCTTCTAGAGAAGCAACTTGGGAAGCTGAAGAAGACATGAAGAGACGTTACCCCGAATTTATGTCTCTATGAATGTAACAAATTTCGAGGACGAAATTTATTTTATGGGGGGAGAATTGTAACATCCCAAAATTTATTTTAGGAATTAAATGCCTATTTTCCTGAAAATTCATGAGACAACAATAAATGGTCATAAATTAGATAAGGGAAAATATTAAGGCTAAATGTGTATTATTAATAGGATAAAAATATACCTATATAAATATATTGTTAAAAACACACCCACACTTCCCATGCTTTCCATGCCATCCATGCTTCCCATGCCACCCATGCTTCACATGCCACACTTGCTTCACATGCTCTTCACACATCACTCATGGCACACACTTCCCACACTACACACACAACCATTAAAATAAACACCTCATGGCACACACACACATTTATTTAATAAACAAATACATATCCTTCCACTATAAATACAAGGCAACATACACACACTTCTCATTTTTCCATTCCATTCGGTCAAGTCACATAGAAGACTAGAGAAGTAGAAAATATAGAGAAAGAGAGAGAGACGTGAGTAAGAGAGAAGGAAGACTAAGGTGAGAATAATTGCCGGAGAAGTGGAAGAAGGAGAAGTCAATCACCATAGGCAAGCCTTGAATATTATTTAGGTAAGTCTTCTATATGTTTTTCTATGGTTATACAGTTGGTTTGGGTTGTTTATGAGGATTTATAGTTGTTGGAAGTTGACTGATTTTGAAATTAAGTTGCTATTATTTATGGTCAAAATAAGGTGTAGATATATAAGGAGTAAGAATTTGATAAATTTGATATCACCAATAGATTCTACATGAAAAATTATGTGAGAATACATGTGGTTGTAATTTTTGGATGATTATGTATAAATCAGGAATTTTTAGAAATTAAGAGGAGATGTTGTTCGGTTAGTTTTCTGGAATCATTTTGGTTATAAAATTCATTTCGTTAGTTAAAACTAGTCCAAAAATTATGAACCTTTACAGAAATAACATAGACATAAGGAGCTTTAATTTGATATATAATATGTACCATTTGGATTAGTATATTGGAAGAAATGAATTTGTGAAGCTTAAGCACTGAATCTGGAACAAATTCTGGCATAGTTGTATTAATTGTGAATTCTGGAACTTTAGGCATGTAATCTCTAATAGTATGTATTTTTCCCTTAAATCATAATTAAATAGGGTCACACAGAATTTTGAACCACTCTATTTGGAAATTTTTGGATTTAGTTATGAATTTTTGAATTTAAGTACTGCCAGATTATGTTTTTGGAAGGCAGATTGGTTGTGGTAAAATTTTGGAAAACCAACACTTTACCAAAAATTATGAAACTTTTCAGATTTATAGTATACAGTAATAGAATTAATTTTATAGGTGGATTATAATTTTTGAGCTTGTACATTAGAAGATATGAATTTTCAAAGTTGAGTTTATTTCTGAAAGAAAATTTGGAATAGGGGAGGTTTAGCGAATTTCTGGGAGTATTGTGTTATCATTGATCATATATAAGTATTTTTATATTAAAACACATTTAAATAGCTTCACATAGGCTTTGAAACCAATCAATTTGGAATTTTCTAGATTTAATTCTGATTTTTCAAAGTTGACTGAAAAATCTGCCAGTTTTATGAAAAATAGTAAAAGTTGTATTGTGGAGAATTATACTATGCAGAAATCACTGAAACTGAGATAACCACTAGAATATGGTTAAAGCAGTAGTAATGCAAGTAATAACCAATTACTTGTTAACTTTAATTTATAGGAATTGGTAATAGCCCGAGCCAGTTAAAAGTTTTGGATAAGAATCGGACTGAAAAAGGACCAGGTAGTAACTCTTTCTTTCATACACTATGTGAGTATTTATATGTTGTGTATTCCATTTTCTGTATTATGAGCACAGTGTCTGGGACACGCATATTAGCTTAGTTGTGGTCTGGGACCCAACGGAGGCGCAGAGTTAAGCTGGGGTTGCAAACAGTTGTTTGGCCTCGGACAGTGTACACACAGCATTTTCATTTTACATAACATGGTGCATTGCATATCTATTTTCACATTTTATATGTCGGATTGTATGTTACTACTGAGATTCATTCGAATCTCACCCTTTTTCAATATTTAAAAATATTCCAGCAGAAGGTAGCGGCTCTAAGGGCAAAACAATAATTACCGGTGATTGAAGGTCCGGTTCTAACGGAGTACAATTGGTTATCTTTAGTTGTAATATTTATTTCTTTGGATTTTGTTTATATTTTAAAAACCCTATGGGAATTGTCTGTAATATAAACAAGCACTTATTATCAGTATATTTCCGCTATTTCTGTGTGCCCTCTGAACCATGCATTTATTACTCTGCAAATATCAAAGTGTTAAGGGGTTTGACAAGGAATGTGTAGATGTCTCATTCCCCGATGACGAGGTTGCCAAACTAGGTCAGGTAATAGGATTCTTCATCCTTTAGTCTGCACATCTTGTTCAAACGGCCACAGCACCTCCAATAGTAGGAAAAATTGGCTATTGTTACTTGAACCTTGCATCGTACTTACAATCTTTATTTTGTGTGTTGCTAGGATCAAGAAGAAGCAGTACGATTTCCCTTATTGGCACAACAACAGAATATTCATACAAAAATAAACAAGGTCGACTTGCAAATGACGTGTGGGATTGTGGGTAGTACAATCTCATATTCTTTTAGAATTGATAGCAAAGATATTAGATATTTCCTATCTTTGCTAGAGATAGACATAGGATGGGTGTTAACATCATGAAATTCCTGTCAAAGTGACACATTTACCTTTAGTTTTACATACATTTCTGGTAAATTCATAGATAATTGATGATAAATGTGCAAAAGTAATGTGCCCAAGGGTATTAATGGTAAAAATGTGTAATTTATCTGTTTAAGTCCCATAATTGCATTACAATTACATTAACACTATTTTTATAGAGTTCATTGTGTTAATAGGTTATTATTTGAGTCACAAAGGAGTCATTGGAGGCAACAAAAGATGATTAAAAAGTGTGAATGGAGTTAAGAAAGTCAAAGTACCATGGAAGAGCAAGAAAATGATGAAGAAGGCCAAAAACCTTTATATGGAAGCTTGACCACAGCCAACATCATCAGGGATGTTTGGCTGCGACTAACATCATCAGGGATGTTTGGCCGCGACCAAACATCTTCTAGAAACATTTTGACCGTGGCCAACGCCCGAATTCTACAGCTATGCGTTTTGATTCAGAATGAATTTTTAGGGCATATAAATACCAAAACCTTGAAGTAGAGACGCATTCTGGACCTGGAAAGCACCATGGAGATAATGCTATGTTAGGGTTTGGAGCTTGGAGGTGGAGATTGAGCTACAAGTTGAAGATTTGAAGAGATTTGAGCTTCTCCTCTTGGTTTTTCCTCTCCTTTTGCTGTCTTTCCATTTTGTTCTGTTGTGTAACTGATTTATGCCCTGTTTCTTCTGGGTTTTATGAACATGTATAGCTAGAGTTTTATTGTGTGGATTGTTTAGAACCCTTGTATGGATTAAGTACTAATTTCCCCTTTATATTTATATTGAATAGTTTATTTATGTTGATTTCGCTCTGTTCTTAATGCTCCTTGTTGATTGATCACCAATTAGGTTGTTGGGTTCACTTGGTTGATGCTTGAGAGGGCTAGATTGAGTGTAGAACTTGGATTTAATCGTATAGGAACCTGAAATCCATGAGAGGGATGGATGGTTTTGTTAATGAGGTAGAGATACACTCATTGACCTCACATAGCCACATAGGTCTTGCAATGTAGTCTGGGCTTAATCCTTCAATTAAGAGATTAATGAGCCAATTAAGCTAAACACCTATTTGGAGACTTGAGAGAGCACTTATGGGTAAATAAGTGACATTGGTTAGCATAATCCATCATTGAGAGCTCATATTGTGGGGATTTGAATGAGTACTTTATGAATGTAAGGGGGATAAACAATCCTAACTTCCACTGCATCCTTTCTAGTCCATGAATCATTTGTTTATATTTTACTTTTAGTTTATAATTTTGTTTTTCCTCCACCGTGATAATTGTCCAACTCGAATTAGGCGAAAGTGCGATAATCGTTACTTAACTGGGTTTTGGAACTAAATCCTCGTGGGAACGATATCTTACTCATCACTTTATTACTTAGCGCGACCCGTACACTTGTGGATTTGCGGATAATGGGTCATATTTGCAATCATGTGAGTTTATTTTTTATTTTTAACTTTAATTAATGTACTAATATTTAGGATTTTTAGGTTTCTACATTCACTAAGCCATTTCTTATTTTAATTCTGTGATAGTTGCTTCCGCAAATTGTGTGTTAAAATGAAGCTCAACACTTTGTATGGATTCTTATGTCTTGGCTATATATCAAGGCGTAATAATAATAGGTTGGAAGATAGGATGAGCTGTATAGGCTATACAATCAGACAGACTCAGCTGCCTTGTTATGTAGCACCAATTATTGAAAGGCAAGTAACTTAATTTTATCTATTTATACATATTCGATTTGCCGGAGAAGTATCATGTTATATAATCTCACTTTAATCTATATATGTTATTATAGTTATCATTGGAGTCTTTGTGTTCATTGTCCCTCCATCAACATCATCTTTTGGTTTGATTCATTAGGTCGCAAGCCAAACGAAGAGATAAAAAACATTTTCAACACGTAAATTAATTTGTTTGTAAATAATTGATTTTTGACTTTACTAAATTGTTTTAATGTCTTCTTTTTTTCATTTTAATTATTGTACACTGAAGACATATTATATAATGGGTGGGAAGCGTGAAGGTAAAAGTAGTTTGATGAAGTGGTTCCAGCCGAAAGTAAGTTGTTTAAATTCAAGTTCTTTAATTAACAATTGCTTCACATATGCCTTTATTCTTTTTTACCATTTCCTTTTGATGTATAGTGCCCTCGACAATCAGGGAACATTGATTGTGGCTACTATGTTTTACTATATATGTATAACATCCAAGGAACAAAAAACTAGACCGGGCAATGAACCAGTCACAACACTGGTTCAAGAGTCAATGGTTCAACCGGGGTCGGACCGGTCATATTAAAATATTACAATTTATTAGTGGAATATATATATTAATATATTTTTAAATTTCCATAGATAAAAATAAAGATCTTTAGACAAAAAATGCTTAAAATCTATTAGTATTAGTTACAGTGTCTATATTTATGTAATGACATCTCCTTTGCTATAATTAATTAATTATTATATCCTCTCAAAATCTTTTTTTTTAGATTTGTTCTTTCTTTACCTACTTTTCTCTTCTTCTTGGTCTTTAAACTTTCATTTTACCCTAAAAAATAATGCAAAATAGTAGTTAGAAGAATAAAAAAAAGAGGCAAACCGGGTGGACTGGTCGAACCACCAGTTTTGACCGGTTCGATCGGTTCACCGGTTCATTTCATCAACTGGACCGGATCACCGGTCCGACCGGTTGAACTGGCCGATCCGGTCCGTTTTTTTTTCAATGATAACATCATTTTTAGTGGACTAACTACCAATTTTGAACAGGTGATCATTTCTTTATTCTCATTTGAATTTCATTTTTGTTCTTCTAATTGAATTATTGGTTATTTTATTCAATTGATTGATTTATATTAGCTTATTCTCCAATTTGCATACAGATTTTTTTTAATTGGGACCTCTACAAAATCGAAGACATTAATTTGATCCAAGATCTTTTGTCAGGATATCTTCTATAGCACATAGATGATGATTTGTAGAGGTTTCTTTTTACATAGTGCAGTGGTTTAGTGCAATGGTATATTATGTTTCCATACTTGAATACTTTGCCACCTGTTAGTTTCTTATTTATATATATTGTGTACGTACTATGAATTTGTTATAGAAGGTTTTAGAAAATTATGATAAAGTATTAAATGGCGCGATTATTCTTATTTATATCAATATGACGTTTTCAATTTGAGTAACATTTTAAGACCCAAATTATTTTGAATGCTTTCCAAATTCAAAATATAATTGTCTGGAAATTCCCAGGTTTTTAATGCTGTGGAGAGAAAAATGAATAATTTTTTTTAAAAAAAAGGTTACAACAACTATTTTTTAAAAAGCAGTTTTAAAATGACTCTTACAACGACTGTTTAAAAATGATCATCTTTTTTAAAACTTTCAACGACACTCACATACACGACCCCATGAAAACGTCTTAAGGGCAAAAAAACGGTCATTAAAAGTTCTTTCTGTAGTAGTGTTTATATTTTATTTAGTAATCAATTTATATATAATTAAGAGAGTGTTTGGATTAGCTTTTGGGGAATAGCTTCTAGAGAAAAAGTGGTAAAAATGCTTTTTCAGAATAGATTCTATAAAAAAATGATTTTGATAAAATGATAGTGTTTAGATATTGTTATCAGAATAGATTTTTCATACTCAAATTATAAAAAAGGACTTTAGATTTTGTGATAATTGCATATAAAGATAAGATTTTATTTTAAATATTTTTAATAATAAATTTCAAAATAAATACCAAAAATCAAATAAATTTCTCCACAAAATTAAATTTATAACATTAGTCAATTATGTAACATGATAAAAAATAGCTCAAACATATATGTATGAATAAATTGTATAAACTAAAATCATTTACAAACAGTAATTATCCAAAATAATACTATATTTTAAATTGAAATAAGTACTCCCTCCGATCTTAAATATAAGACAGAGTTGACTTTTCTTGGAAAGATTAAGAAAATTAAATAAGTTGCTTAATCATATCATATGTTGTGTATCCTTAAATTATATATCAGTTTATTAGTCAAACTAATTAGTTTGGGGAAAAAATTAAAATATAATTATTCTAAAGTAATTTAATTATTTTTTTTAATCTCTTAAAAAAAGTTAACTTTATCTTATATTTAAGACCGGATGAAATAATAAACACATGAGAAAATAGCGACAGAGATTTGAAAAAAAAAAAGGAACAGGACCACAGAAGGAAGAAGAAAGAGAAGAAAGGAGAGAGAGAAAGTAAAGTTGGTGGGACCCACACATAAAAAAGTGAGAAATGTTATAAGATAAATATGTGAGAAAAATTTTATCTCGATTTATGAAAAAATAATTTATAAAACTATGATTTGTGAGATTTCCAAACACTAACTTATCCAAAACTATGATTTTGGAACACAAAACTATAGTTTTAACTTTAAAAAAACAGTTTTGGCCTTTTATAAAGTATTTGACAAATTTTTTTTAAAATAATAGTTTGAGTCCTATAAACACTCTTTTTATTAGCCAAACACTCACAAACTCAGCCAACAGAACACATGTGTCTAAAACAGCCCCAACGTCACGTCATATCATTTCATTCTATTCTATTATAATTATTTTGGAAACCTAAAGGACCAAGAATTAAGATTTCCCAAGTTGAGGGGTCCTCGTTACCTGTCCAAAAAATAAATAAGAGCAGGAGCTATTGCTGTGTCAGAAGAAGAGCTAGAAGAGAAAACTTAAATCACGCGTGTTCTGATGATGCATCAGTTCTAGCTAGACCCCCACCCATATACACGTCCATGCTGATGCTAGTAATAATAAAATAATAAAAGCATAGTACCCCTTACTACTGTTCTTTTCATTCTCATATCTCAACCCTCCTTCCTCCTCGTATATTTTTTTTTAATTTCAAGACTTAATTAATTAATTTAATTAAATTAAAGATATTATTTAAATTAATTAATATAACATATTTTTTCTAAAACACTTAAATAATATTTCTTAATACCCTTCATCTCTTTTCTATATATTTAAATATTATTGAAAAAATATAAATAGAACTAATTTAAAATAAATAATAAATATTTAAAATAAATCTTACATTCAAATCAATATTAACGCCTCAATTAAATCATGGACAGAAGGAGCTTATGATCTTATCATCTGCTTCTTAATTAATTAATTAGTAAAAGAGCTGTACGGAGCTACCCTATCCACACACACGTATATATTATTTATTTTGTAGGATTAAAAAGTTGTTTTTTAAGTACTTCATCACGGCTGCTATGATGACCTAAAGTTCCATCCACTTAGATATGGTGGGTCCAATTTAGTTAAGGGTTGCTGATCCCATTCCCTCAGACACATAAATCTTACACAAGACCCAACTTTTTCTTGTGCTTTTAAAAGTCCGTTCTTTGGTTTTTTTTTAGAGGTAACAATATCTTTATTGTATATCTTTTTACCTTGTATGTGTTTTATTTGTTATAAACAAAATCTTTACACAACCGTCCTCGATGTGAAATATGAAATACTAATCATGTAGATGCTTATTATTTCAAAATAATTTGGATCCATTTACTCTCGGTTCTAGATTCACCCCAAGGTTAATTTTTGAGGAAGAATAATTCGTAAACACAATTTATAAAAACTACTAAAATAGCATGACACATCATTTCATCATAAAGCTAAACTGACATGTACATATGAGTTAATTCAAACACCAATAGTCTCAATTATAAAAATTATAAATTAATTGTAATTTATTGTCCTGACATTTTTTTGGTTTTTTTATTGTTCTATATTATAATTATAATTGTAGTAAAAAAAGGTAAATAAATTCTGAAGAGCTATTGATTTTAGTAGGAAGGGCCTAAGCACGAATTATTTGTATTTCTGCAGAATGAGAAATAAGGGGAAGAGGAAAAGAGAAGTAGGAGAAGGAACACACACTTATGTATGTATAGAGAAGGGAGATTAGAGAGAAAACTCAAGAAAGGGGAGGCACTCATATTTCAAAAGCAAGACTGTAAATAAAATGTATTTAGTTCTATTTATAAAAACTTAATTCTTACCCTAGAAATTGGAAACAAATATTTCAGTGGTTTAAGGTGCTTCCATCAACTTGAAGCATTTTTCTAGGTGCATCCAGTATCTTAAAATAATATGTGGTGTATTTATCACCTTGGAGAATTATTTAGATGTGTCCACCACCCCCAAAGTATTCTTTAGCATGATTTTACTCTTAAAATATTAATTTTTTAAGGAGAAATTTTTCCAGTTAAGTATCTTTTTAGGAGAAATTCAAATCTCGTCATTAACATCCAAAAAGTTTCTAAATGAAGATGCACCAAACACCCTAAATTATTATTTTAGTAGCAATTTTAAGATATTGGATGCACCTGAAAAGACACTCTTAGATGTTGGATGAACCATAAAATACTTTAAGGTATTAAACACACTTATGAAAAATATTATAGAGTGTTGGATATACCACAAATTACTTTAGAGTGCTAGACGCACTTAGAAAAATATTTTGGGTGCTGGACTCATCTTAACCTTATTTTATTAACCTAAGAATCAAATGCAAATTCTTAGTTTCTTACCCTATTTTTGGTTGGTTTTATCATAGAGATATTTCCAATTCAGCTTGACAATATCTGAATTACTGGATACCAAATTGCTAAATAATAAAAAGGTAATTAAACTAATTAGGGAAAATGTTTATAAATACATAAAAAAATGCATGGGATAAAACTAATTGGTCTCCTTCAAGGAAAAAATGAAATGATCAAATAAAATAAACCACATAAGATACTAATTTGCCTCTTTATTTGTAATCAAAAGTTAGATCAACCCTAAAAATTTCTAACCTCCATGAACGTGGATCACAACACAGGAAATACAGGCGACGAGGGCAAACCATTGGCCCACTCGAGAATGGCTTCCCAATCTTGGCTCTCCCCCTCAAAGTTGCCGTTTCCTGATCCATTCCCAACACTTAAGACTCCCAAGTTTTGCTGAGATGATGCTGAGTTGTCATTAAATCCATTCGCAAACATATCGTCATGATAGAGACCTGCCACAGAATTACAGCTATACCCACTTGATATGAATGCTTCCACCGCCACCATAATATAGCCGTCGTTTCCCAAGCTTCCCACTTTGTTCCCACAAGCTTCATCGTCACTCACTCCTTTAGCAATTCCATTGTCGTTTGTGTCGGTGGAGGTGAAGGAGGAAGGAAGTAAACTTTGATTGATCATCCCAAAGGTATTATTATTACTACTATTACTACTACAACATTTGGAGTTGGTAGGGACAGTGTCCGGGAAGCTCAACGTTGACGCTGGGGACTCGAGGTCATCGGTTGCGAGCATCATGGCGTACATACTACGCATTTTGGGGGCGTTCTTTGTCGAAGGGAGTAAACTTTGATTGATCTGCCAAGCCGTGAGGATGTCGAGGCATGGTGGTGGCGATGGCCGAGGCGTGACCTTGTTGAGGACGAGACGAGTCAATGAAGGTTGAGAAGAAGAGGAGGAGGAGCTGAGCTGGTTCTGGTGGAGCTGAAGCTTGCAATATTCTTTGACTTGCCGGGCTTCGGCTTCAAGCCGAGCAGTCTCCCACTGCGCCGTGTGGTTGAGGTTGGCTGAGTCCTTGGACTGGTCGTTGACAGCGTCGTTGTCTGTTCTCTTTGGCAAGTGATGTGCTATGGCCGACCATCTTGTATGTGCAGTATAAAACAAACATCAAGAAACTAACAGAATGATTTTTCGATTTAAAAATCATTAGTTAGAAAATCTTAATTCTAGACCGTTGAAAAACTATTGTGTAGATTTTACAACAGTGAATAGCTCTCCGTGCTCATTATTACCATGAGCACTGAAACTGGTTCCTTATTTAGAAATCATAACGTTTATGAAGAAACCATTCACATAATTGCACCTTTGAAAAGAAAGTGCGGAACTTAACTTGTTTCCAAGAAGAGCATGAAGTTGAATAATGGTTTGATCTTCCTGCAAACTGAACTTGCCTCGTTTGATATCAGGGCTTAGATAATTAATCCATCTCAGCCTACAGCTTTTGCCACATCTCCGGAGTCCTTTTGGTCATCAAAACATAAAAGCATTACGCATATATATTCCTTTACACCCAGGAATGTACGAGGTGGTTTTTGAAACAGATTCATGAACCATATGTTTGAAACAAGAGGTAGTAGAGTAGAGTGATTATTACCAGCTTTAGCAGGCAAGGAAGACCAACTTCCATGGCCGTGTTGTTGAATGTAAGACATGATCTTCTGGTCTTCCTCAGGAGTCCACGGTCCTTTCTTTAACCCTACTTGTTTATCGCTGCATGACTTCACCATTTTAGTTTCTAGGAAACGCTTGAAGAGAAACAAGAACTGTGTATAATTAAACAACACGAGATCAAAAGAGCGAGAGCAACGAAACAGATATATTATAAGTAAGTTGGAAGGACGATGCAGGTCGGAGAGATTGAGGTTCTATATATATATAATATAGAATATTCCCTCTTAGGGTCTCCGGAAAATGCTGAATAGCGAGAAATAATTAGACTGTCAGAAGAGAGAAAGGGTTTAGGAAAATATGAGAGAGAGACAAGAGAGAACTGGACAGAATCAAGAGACAAGAGAAAGCATCAATTCTAGTCAAGTCATAAGAGCGTTATATATTCGTACCTGTTTGAATTAGTGGTAGAAGCTGTTGTTTGAATTAGCAGTAGAAGCTCATTTTCTAACGTGATTTTACAGTATACGAGTTAAGTTTGTGAAATGAGTTTTGTCTCGATTTACGTGAAGACTTTTCTACCGCCAACCCAAACAGGCTCTGTCAAATCTATGGAGTTTAGTTAAAAGGGAAAATTTCACTGGACTCACTCTCTAGGGCATTTAAACATCAAACAGCTCCCAAAACTTTTTAAATTTCACTACACCCATTAAATTTTGGGGTGGAAAGATAATTGCGCCCCTACTTTAAAAATCAAATATGATTATTTACAAGACGCATTTGAGAATTTATAAATTAAATATGCTTATTTACAAGATAAACAAGTAAAATTACATGACCATCTCGGCTATATACAAGACTGTTAGTTCTCAAATATGTTTTGATAATAACAAATTTTGATAAGCAATAAGTATTTTATGATTCAAGTCAATTACTTAAGCTTCTGGGTATTTAAGCAAAAACAAAATGATTTGGAAAAGAAACTTGAATGAAAAGATATTGATATCAGTGATCTCAGATGATCACTCGAGCGATAGTTGACTCACTAGAGTGATGATCCTTAACCTCCGGTGATTTTGCAAGTCACTCGCTGAAAATTGGGAAGTGAGGCAAAATCACTCGAGTGATTCCCCTTCACTTGCACAATCCTAGCAGGTCACTTGCAAAGTTACTGAGAGTTGAGAAGAGAGGTCACTCGTGTGGATAAGTGACCACTTGAGTGATAAGAGACCACCTGCAGGGTTTTGCAAGTCACTCGCGGATTTCCTGAGAGTTTAGTTGAGAAGCCACTTAAGCGCATAAGTGGTCACTCGAGTGATTGTGATCACTTGCAGCTTTTGAAAGTCACTCGCTGTTGTATTTAAAGTTATGAATCTCACTCGAGTGACATTAGTCCACTCGAGTGGAAAGGCATCACTTGCAGGATTTAGGAAGTCACTCGCGGATCTCTGAAAGTTATAAAGAGTAGTCACTCGAGTGAATAAGAGTTCTCTCGAGTGAAGTGTGTCACTCGTGGACTTTTCCTAAGTCACTTACGGCAAATGATCAAGTTGCACAAAGCGTTCACTCGAGTGACAAGCATTCACTCGAGTGACATATGTTCACTCTCTATGTGTGTGCAGGTGACTCACGGTAGCTAAGGGAGTTAAAAGCAGAGATCACTCAAGTGAACTGATGCCACTCTAGTGATAGCTTACAACTCGCAATTCTCTGCAAGTTACTTTCTGAAAATTCAAGAGTGCATTATAGTTCCCACTCAAGTGGATCAGATTCACTCAAGTGGATCAGATTCACTCAAGTGAATATGCTTCCACTCAAGTGAATTATCACTCACTCAAGTGGAGTCTCATCGCCTACCTCTGTTTTAAGATCTTTGTTATCTCTGAATCACTTTATTAGAGTTATTAATCATTGATTTTCACTTATATATTGTTTTAATATTACTATTCATACTTGTATATAAGTTTCAGAAGCTTGAATGACGAAGCAAATTCAAAATCCTCAAAAGCATGGTGGTTGTCAGAAGCATTAAATGCTCATCTACCAGACACACTAGACATACACAAGAAGGATTACGTCTGATGAATTATTTCTCAGAGCCAAAAGCAACTTAAACGCCGAAATACTTTAATGGCTTTAAAGACAATCTAACGGATAGTTCGAATACTTACAACGATCGGTCACAACGGTCATTAATGAAGCTCACCTACAAATATCAAGCATTCAATACAGAAGAACTAACGAAACAATCCAACATCAAAACATCATTTATTGCTTATTGCTTAGTTCTCTGTAACATTCGGTGATAATTCTTTAGTATCCAGTAATGATTCATTTGCTATGAGAGAGAGTCATTTATCTGATTAATTCTCTTACTCTATAAAATTTCAAGGTAGTGGGACCTTAAGTGTGGTTGTTAGATTACAACATGTAAGGGGGAGTGAGTCCTGGTGAAGATCATTCGCTGCTTCATACGTTGTATTAAGTTACCAAGAACTTATAAGATCTTGGAAGAATAGTGGAAACTCATAGACACTCTGAGAATTGGAAGTAGATCATTGAGTTAAGACCGAACCAGTATATTTCGGTTGTGTATCTTACATTGATATCTTTCCTGTTTTCACTTTATTATAATTAATCTGTTTAATCTGAAGTTTTTTTATCACCCAATTCACCTCCTCCCTCTTGGGTGAAGTTGAATCCAACAAAGACAATGAGCATATTCACAAGAACATATACTATTTACAACACATATGTGGGAATATACAAGTCAAATATGCATATTTACAAGAAAAATGTGAGAATTTATAAGACCATCTCGGCCAATAAATGTACAAGACAAATAAGTGAAATTACAAGAACATCTCGGCTATATATAAGACAAGGAGTATATTCACAAGCGTACATGTTATTTACAAGACACATGTGGAAATATACAAGTCAAATATTTGTATTTACAAGAGACATGTGAAAATTTACAATACCATATTGGCCATGTACAAGACATAAGGGCATAAATATCTTTTCAGTCAAAAAACTTAATTTCAATTTAGTTCATCAGAGGTGAAGTGAAGTTTCAAAAAATTTTAAGGGCTCTTTGATATTAGGGGTTTGTTTGGGAACATGTTAGGGGTAATAAAAAGCTCAGTTGGGACCCAAAAGCCTAGTTGACTAGTTTGCATGCATCTGAGAAGGCGTTGAGCATTGATGGGTTTGTTTGAAACAAGCAGTTTCTTTGGAGAAGCTGCTTTTTGGCGATATCCGTTGCTTCTGTGCTTTGACCATTGAAAAAAAATTAAAGCTACTTTTGTTCACAGAGCCGTGACCATGAAAAAGAAAAATTTAAAGCTGCTTCTGTGCTTCTAAACATGAAAAAAATTAGAGCTTTTCAAACACTAATCCAAACAGGTTTAAGGTTAGGAAATAATGATCCAGTTGATGTAGCATCCACATCAACTATCCGTAGATTATCTTCAACACACATGAATTATGTTCGTAACATGATCAAAGACGAAAATTGTTACGGGTAGATAATCCAATTATGATCCACTTTATTTATAACATTCTAATTGAAATATATATTTATCCTTTTTTAATTAAGTGCTTTAGTGTATTTTTCTTATTTTTCAATAATTATTGAACTTTTTTATTTTAAAAAATTTTATTTACATTTTTTCACATCAATTATAACAATATATATATACAAACAATATATATATAGTATTCAACACTGAAAATAAAAACTGGATCGGACCGGCCGGCGATCCGGTCCGGTTCATGAAATAAACCGGTGAACCGGTTTGAACCGGTCACAACCGATAAAACCGGTCAAAACTGGTGGTTCACCTGGTTTGCCTTTTTTATATATATAAAATACATTTTTTTATTCCTCTACTTACTATTTTGCATTATTTTTTAGGGAAAAATGAAAGTTTGAAGACCAAGATGAAGAGAAAAGTAGGTAAATAAAAAACAAATATAAAAAAAATATTTTGAGAGGATATAATAATTAATTAATTATAGGAAAGGAGATGTCATTATATAAATATAGGCACCATAACTAATACTAATAGATTTTAAGCAAGTTTTGTCTAAAGATCTTTATTTTAATCTATGGAAATTTAAAAATATATTAATATATATATTACGACTAATAAATTATAATATTTTAATATGACCAGTTCGACCACCGGTCCGACCCCGGTTGAACCATTAACCCTTAAACCAGTGCTGTGACCGGTTCATTGTCCGATCCGGTTTTTTGTTTCTTGGTATTCAACAAGGTTTATACCATTTTCAGTCATTTTTCATCTAAACGGGATTTTTAAACACTAATCCAAACAGATTCAAGGTTAAAAGAAATCACTTCTCTCACCGCCAATCTAACACAAATCACATTTACAATTTGACTTTTTTTTTCAATTTGACTTCTGTAAAAGCCACATTAGAAAAAAAACTACTTCTCCACTGCTAATTCAAACATACACTAAATAGCTATAGAGGGGTGCAGTGAACTTTTCCGTCACAATTTGGTTCGTAGAAAATTTGAGGTAGTAAAGGGAAAATCAAATTTTCTTGCCAACAGTGGCGGCATTTGGTGCAAATTTTTCAGCTGAAAATAGTTTCCTACCATAACCAAATTTCAGCTGAATAATTGAAAATGGGTTCCCACAAAATAATGGTGGGAACAATTTTCCCATGCCTAGAAAAATGGGCTAAAAACACAAAAGTTTTTGGATGTGGCAGTCGATATGACAGTGTTTAAAACATAGGCAAAAATGTCATTTGACTCATTTTATTTAAATCAAACAAAAATTTCCTAATCAACCTATTTTCTTTTTTTGTGTAAACTAAATACTTATGTGATAAAATATTTTCTGCTCCATTCCATTCCATTTCTTTTTATTTTATTTCTTTCTAACCCTTTCTAATTCTTTGAATCAAACGGGTTCTAAAAAAATAAAACGAAATAAATTACCATAGGAAAAGAGAATCTACCTGGTTCATTAGCATTATATATATATATATATATATATATATATATATATATAGAGAGAGAGAGAGAGAGAGAGACCAAAGAATTTGATGAATATGAAAGACGCTTATTCTCATTCCCGTTAACGTTTCTAATATGTTTTGTCTCTTTCATTTCATTTCTCGTGCCACAGTCCTGGGATCCTAGTCAGAACGTTTGGTGCCCCATTAAATTTGTTAATGTTGACTATTAAAAAAACGAGTACGATTATCAAAAAATGAAAAGAAAAAAATAGGAACAAGAAAAGATATATTATATGAAGTGAGCAAGAAAAGACACTTTTCTTTTTTGTTTTCAAATAAGGAACCAAGCGATACAACGTAAAAGCTAAATATTTTAAAAGAAAAACCGGTGAAAATTTCATATTTAGAAATTTTATTAGTTAGAATGACCTAATTTATTTTATACACATAAAATATCTGTATTCCTCAGGATTTTATCCACATAAAGTGTCGATAGTTGAGTTCATGTTCTTCTTACTGATAAAATTTTCAAAACAGTAACTTTTCATTGATTTTTCATATTTTATATCATTTTTTATTTTGTTCAGTGATAATATAAAAATAATTATAATGTTATTATTTATATGGTCACAATTCCCTTATAAAACGTTATGAAGGACAAACACACTGTCAGTCATCAATTTTAGCTAAAAAAGCATACAAGTGCTTGTTTACAAGTCTTTATGTAGCATGTGAAGCAATATGAAAATTGTACAATGCTTTGGAAGTATGACACTTTTCATTTGATTTTTATGGCACAAAATTGGCAATAGGATATGCTCACTGTCCTAATCCTTTTTCCCTTAAATAGATATAACCCTTTGAAAGCTTAACATTATTATATGCTCACTGTCCTAATCCTTTTTCCCTTAATTAACCTTTTCATTTAATTTCAACTGAATATCCCTATACATATAGGATAAAACCGTGCATAAATTGGGAGTAAGAATTAATGTACTGATAGCAAACATGTGATTCTAATAAAAAATATTTACTTCCGTGTTTGCTTTTCTCATCAAATTTACGGAACTTCAGTTTAATGCATGATGAGTACGTATAACGCAAGCAATAAATAAAACATGCCAGAAGTATGGTATGTGATAATTAACTTCAAACTTTTGTTTCCGAAAGGAATAAATTATCCTTTTTTTTCAGAGAGAGGAATAAATTATTAAGAATTGAGAAACACGTTTAAAAAATTATATTCGGAAAAACAAACACTACTTTATAAAATTGGCTTTATCTCATAATTACCAATGCATGCATGGGACCTTCCCATCGCTTCTACTGCCAATAATACGTTCCAGAATTAATGTTCAGTTCATCAGACTTCTGTCAATAATGCACCAAAATTTTATTATTTGAACCGTTGTATATATGTTTTAAATTCAAATAATAAATATTTATACATATATTTAACAGGTTATTATTATTATTGCTGCTGCTGCTGCAGAACTTGTTGTTGGCCTTGACGTTGGTTAGTTGAGAGTAATTTAAGATAATCAGTTTGGTTTCCCTCCTTTTGGGAGAACTGGGGTTTCTCTCCTGTTGTGAGAGCTAGGGTTTTGGACAGTGAGTCCATCAGGACTGCTCTCTCCGGCCGGCAGCCGCATCATCGGTATGTTTGTGAGTGAGTCAATGAAAGTTGGATGGACTGAAGAAGGTGGAGGAGCTAGCCGTAGTGTTCTGTGAGATTGATGAAGTACGATATTGGTACCAGTGAGTTATTATTAAAATTTCATAAAATCTATTTAAAAGTTTTTTTCTCAATTTTTATAAGCCTTTTTTTAATTTAATAACTTTTTATTTGCCATAGTTTACCATAGAAATAAAGTGCGATGCTTTTTCGTGGTTCTATGATGAACAAGTCCTTACACAAAATTTGTGAGTCAGATTGTGGCACTTATACCAATCATCTGTTTTTCGCATTTATATCACTCGTCTTCTGTTTTTCCCACATGTTCTTCAAATTTTTGAACTTAATTTTTGAAGAACTTTTACCTTTGGAATTACTAGTAAAAGTTGAAGAACTATATTGTAGAAGTGGTATAACGAGTTACGTCGTATATGAATCAGTACAGATATGATTTAAAAAAAAATAAAAAAGAATTATTTAAGCAATGTTAAAAATTACGAAGACAATTAATCAAGGGTTAATATGCAAATTTCTTCCAGAAATTTTCACTCAGAAGTGCTAGATATCTGGAAGTTTTTTTGGATTCAATATCACTCCAAAAGTTTTCAAATAATAGCAATACTGTCTCAATTGTTATCTAGGTTAAGTTTGACCGTTAATTACATTAATCAAATATATTGAGTTAACAGGTCCATATGTTATTTACGTTATTTTTTGGATTTAAGATGAAAATTTGCATTAGAAATTTTCACTCAAGAGTGATAGGTATCAAGAAGTTTCTGAATTATAGCAATGTTTCTCTGCCTTAAAAGGGTATTAATTTTGAATATGATATGAGTTTATTTGAATATATGCACTCCCACATGTCACCAAGTCATTGCCAACTCATACCATTAAAGCTGGTAATCTATCATTAAAGCACCTAACATTTTTTAAGTCAGATTTGTTATTAATACAAACCCCAATGCTATTTCTCTCACAAAAGGCCAACTCTTCCTGCACATTTGTTAGTTTGATCAATTTATAATTAAATAAGGAACAATTTTTTTAAAAATATGCATCCCTCGGTATATTTTGCATCTAGTGATCGAATCTTCTTTTCAGTTAATCTATGGTGAATATGGCTTCTCTTCCATATGTTGCTTCTTCTTCTTAAAAGGGCTTATAAATTTTGTAATAAGGGACTATATTCCCCCTCCATAAAAAAGTGAATGAAGTGATCAAACTAACAAATGCATATGAAAAGTTGTTTTTTTCCAAGAGAAATAGCATTGGAGTCCTTATTAACAATAAAGCAGATCAACTTGCAATATCTTAGGTGCTTTAGTGACAGATTCATAGCTTTAATGGCATGAGTTAGTGATGAATGGTTCCACATGGGAGTGCATATAGTCATACAAACTCATTTAATAGTCAAAATTAACATCCGTTGATAATAGTGCAACATTTTTACGCTTTGAAAACTTTCAGGATAATGTTTAATCCATAAAAATTTCTGAATATCCATCACTACTGAGAGAAAACTTTTCGAGCCAATGTGTATCTTAACCCAAATAACGTGAATGACATATGAATTTAACAGCTCAATATATTTTGTCAATCAACAGTTAAATTTAACTAAGGTAATAGTCCAGTCAATATTGCTATGATTTGAAGACTTTAAAGGCTACATTGAATCTAAAAAAACTTCTGAATACTCAACACTCCTAAGTAAAAAATTTCAAAATAAATTTGCACATAAACTCATTAATTGAAATTTTCAAAATTTAAATTAAATGGCCCTTTAAGATGACTATTTTTGTTTTATGATTTTCTACATAATATTTTCTTCAATAGCAATGATTTTTTAAAAAATTTATTTATGAGAAATTATACAAGCGAGAACTTATAAACACTCCGAATAAGTTGCAATGAAGTCTCTTAGATAAAATATAAACACCCCGAATAACTTATAAACTTTTTTACTTAACACCTATTTGTAATTTTCTCTACATGTACCATTCTATTAAAAAAAAGTTGAAATTATAACATGTGAGACAAAATATAGATATCTTGGTATTGGTGAAGCAGGGGCAAGAATTGTACAATGTACAGAGACTGTCTTCCAGAAGATGAATTTGGCAACTTTTATTTAGTTTGGGAGGAGGGGACGACTTGTCCCCAACCAACCAGCAACCATAGGCTACGAATAAATTTCTTATTCATTATTAAGTCACTATGAATCGACTTGGGTAATAATAGTACAAATGTGCACCTTAAAATTACTTAAAAAAACAATTATAATACATATGTGTGTAACTATATTTTTTAAACAATACTGAAATAGTACTATTTATTTTTTTTAAAAAAATAAAATTGCATTGGGCAACCAAGTGTATGTTAGAGAGTTTCAAAGCCTTCTTATTAGGAGGGAAAGAGTATATCCACTAATCATTCTCTCTACTTCCTTATCATTTAATTTATCTACATTCCAGTGATGTTGAAAGTGAGAAAATATAAATGAATATAGTAGTGCGATGGATATGCCACGATGCCTGTGTAGCAGTGTACGTAATAAAAATGATATCCTCCTCATGGAAATTCGGCTACTGCTCAACTGAGACTGTGTAAATAAAAAAAAAAAAAAAAGGGGAGAATTGCTTAAAAATACCTTGGAAGTAAATTAATTGCTAAATGCCACTACGGAAGATCTGTTGCACACGACGGAAAATAGTTTACACACAACGGGAAGATATTTTGCACACAATGGGAGATATTTGCACATTTGTAGGGAAGATTTATGCACATACGGAAAATTGGTTGCACACAACGAAAGATCTGTTGCACATGACGAATGGTTGTTTGCACGCGTAGTAGCATTTGATAATTAATTTGTCCCCAATGTATTTTTAAAACATTTTCCCAATAAAACCAAAAGTTAAGAAGTAAAAACAAAAAAAGAAAGAAAGAAAGTTAATCTTATATATATATATATATAACTAAGGGTTTTCCCCTTGAGACTTAGAGCGTAAAGGATTTTCATATCTCCCAACAAATGCATTTCTTGGAATTTGATTTTGTGTTCTCCTCCTTATGGGATGAGACCACTTACCATCCCAACCAACAACTTGTTGGTTAATCCTTATATTTTTTACTCACTTATAACATAATCCCTTAAAATTGACTCAGTGTAATTCAATCCTTATATTTTTTACTCATTTATAACTTAGTCCATGAATCCATAATTTATAAGTCATCTGTAACACCCATCTTACAGACTCCTTAATTACTTACATGAAAGCATTCATTATTACTTTGTTAGGGGTAATTACTTATTCACATCTTATTTAGCCGTTATTCTTATTGAATATCAGAGTTAATTCTTATTCTCAATGATCCCGATTACAGCTTAATTCAAATTCGCGTGTATTCTTAACAAATATTCTCTGCTCGCTAATAATTATACACACAGTAATCTAAACACAATTCGGTCTTCAGTTCTTCGTCTTCTTTTCTTCTGAATCATCTTCAAGCATTCTCTTCTTTCCTGTTCATATACCTATATGGTTGGTGGGGAAGATTGAGATCCAAGAGAATCTCAGTAGCAAACATACAGATAATGCATGTAAGATGAATGCTAGTACATGATATGCTTGCCTTACGTAGGCTCATGTTCACATAATGATATTCTGCATGCTCAATGTTTCGTACAACATACTTATGGCCATAGTAAAAATAGAAACAGAGTTTCATTCATTCATACATGCTTCATATAATCAAGCAAAGCAATACATTAAATCAATACACATCATAAACATCACATACATACAAGTAAGTAAGTTTACTACCTTTTGGACTTTGTCTCCTCCTCTTATACTTCGATCTTCCAACCATAGTTTTTTCTTTGTCACTTTATGGCCCTAGATAAGTAATGACATTATCAGAGCCATGAAAAGTGAATGCCCAATGGGCTATATTAGCCCTAAAGGCTTACTTTCACCATTGGAGTTCATACTAATTACATTTGGTCACTTTCTTTCTCAAATTCGCATGGTAGCCAAAAGCTGCCAGCATTTTGACCAAACTTTGAAAAATCATAATTAATTTTATAGAACTCCAATTGGGGTGATTCAAAGTCTTATATGAAGCTATTTCAGTATATTTTTACATAAAAATCCTAAAGTCTGGCTATAACAGCCACAACATTCCCATGGAATCATCAAAATTACAAAATTCCTACTTTTTCATCACGTTCTATTCAGACCAGAAAAATAGGGTTTTTTTACAACAATTTACCAATTCAGAATTTTGTCCAACAACTTGGTCCAATATCATCATAAATCATCCTCTAACCATGAATACATGATTAAACCTCAAAAATACCCCTTGGATGAAAAATGAACAGTACCCAACTCTTACAAAAACTCATCCAAACAATAAACCAATCGGTTCAAAAGGAAGCTTATGCTTACCTCTACGTGTTTCAGCAATCGGTTCGGAAATCTGGAAGTACTCCGGCAAGGGAGACGGCACCAAACACCTCCAAATAAAAATCCAAAACCGTAGAAATGAAGCTTAGGATGAGTAGAAGAAGGTTTGTGAAGGGTACTTTAAGAGAAAATGCCGATTCGGTAGAGTTTCGACGGATTGAAGTTCTTGAAAAATACTATTCACTCTTCATCTCTCCTCCACCATTTCTCAACGTTTTTCCAGTATTTTTCTGAGTAATTTGTGGCAGCTGGACGAAATAAATGCCTAGGGAAGAGTCTTGAAAAATTATGCCACGTGTCGCGATGTTACAGTGCCATTTGTTCGGTATTCCACCGATTCGAGGACACGTGTCACTTCTTTTTTCTCAAGCGGGTCCCACATCTTTTCTTGGGCCTTTAGCCATCCAAAATGTCAGAGGAAGTAAGAGTCTAATGATTTTCCCCGACTCCCCCACTCAGTGTTCGAGAAAGTTGTCGGTGACCTGACCAGAGACCGGTAAATTCCCCTGACTTCTGTGCCACATGTTACCATCTTAAAATGCCAACACAAAAGACAAAATGACATTTCATCATTAATGGGACATGTGTCACCTTTCCTTTTAGCCGACATAAAAGTTATGTCATGATTACTTACTTACTTTAATAAAGTTACTTTATTGGTGTCTACTCGGGACTTACTCAGGATTGCATCACACATATCGAAGCCCGTCAAATGACACCAGGTCAGAGTATGTATGTGGGCCCCATATGGCGCCACATACCGATGTCCAATTCAAAAACGCAGGGTACACATATATGCCCTAAATATGGCATGTGCACACCTACATCGACATATTCCGTCCGACTAATCGGTCCCTTGCCTCATGACATAGTTGGGTGACATCTTTCTACCAACCTAAGGGCACCGCATATGTGTTTTGTGCACATCTGCACCGACATTCTAATCATACTGCCTCCAAATACTAAGCCATTTTCCCGGTAAGTCCAAATCATAAGTCCCTGAGAGTCTTTCTATATCTCATCATTCCTGGGACTCTTACTAATGTGGGCTTGGTAGTCTACTTTATTCAGGCTTATTCTTTAGCCTTTAGTCCCAAAATTTGGGATATCACATCATCACTTAGTTATATAAACCACATTGCTTCGAAATTACCACACACAAAAACAAAATTGTAAGTCCTGTCAAACTGCTTCTCCTCCCTTTCGTCGTGTCTCCGTTGACCTTCACTGTCCCATCTTCGGCGCCACCATGACTCCACAACTCCATCTCTCTCCATGCTGAATTCCCAACCACCCTGATCATGTAGCTGAGAGAAGCTTCAATATATGTATAAGCTCGATTCATGTAAATTGAGACAAAACTCCTCCACATATTTACCTCGTAGACCGTAAAAATTACCTTGTATACCGTAAATGCTACATCGTATACCGTAAATCACTATTAAAAAGTACTTTTGGAGGTTCCAATCGTTATTCCAAACACCCTCAATATCTCTGTCTCCTCCGCCCATAATAAACCCCCGTTTTATATAGAACAGGGACATCAACAAGTGAAAAGAAACAAATATTCAGAAATATATAAAAGAAATTTTGTACGGATTTTATAGCCAGTGTGTGCGCGCGCGCAGCTTTTTTTTTTTTTTTTTGGTTGCCAAAATATATATTCGATCGGTTTAAAAATCATAAAAGTATGAAAGATAACGAGCTGCAGAGCTGGTATAGTTATCATATGTAGTAATTATGCTGGCAAACTTTTAAAACTTATCTCTAGCAAGAGAAAAAAAAATCATTCAAGTGATTATCATGCTCTCTTTTTAAATTGTTAATATATATTCCTATATCGTAAAGTTCAAATTATATAAGTACTGAAATGATAATACTGAAGCATTACAGATGCTGATATAGTGCATAAATATATATATAGTTTTCCATCGCTTTCAAAATTTATAAGGGAACGAACACATAGCAAATATTTGTCATCACTAGGACCATTTGTTTTCACAAAGTTGATGTCAAGTTCTGGTTGGCGTCGTTTTCACGAAGCTGATGTTATTTTGGGCATCATGGGGACGTGAATATGAGGAAGATCTGCTAATAGTACTTGGAGTGGCATCATTTAGCCTTTGTCTCACAGTCTATCTTATCCATATATTCAGTTGTTGTTTTTCATTAGTGTTTATGTGATAATTGTTGAAGAATATCACAAGTGTTGGAGAAGAGAGACGAAAGTAGACGAGGCCAAAATTGACATATATAATTTTATTGATTAATGAGGTAGCCTATATAGGTGTACAGAGACTTGGGGATCACGATTACAATAATAGAAAAATAGCCGAATAAAATAATAAATAAATGAAAGTGGGAAAGTGGGGATACGAGGGATCGGATTATGTAGGATAACCGACTTGATTTATTCAAACTAATAAATCTGAAAAAACAACAATAATAAAATAAATAAATAATAAAAAAGCTTTGGAAGCATCCGTCGACAATAATCTTTGTCTTTTATGTTTGTGTATACTTATTTCAGACTTCTTGTACTTTGTACTTTGTGGTTTAAAATTAAAAGTACAAATATATTTTTACTTCTTTATGTTTATATGAGATTTTATTTTAGTCTCTTAAATCTACAAAGTGTATTTTTAGTCCTTAAAATTCAACACTCTTAATATTATTAACAAAAAATGCTGATTAAACAAAGTTAAGTAATAATTATGCAATACTGATTTACTAAGCAAGCTTAACAAGTCATATTATTTTAATCTTAAACTCGAATTTTTAAAAAGTTAAGATTTTAATTAAAATATTTATAATAAAATACTCAGTTTTTAAACCTTTTTTCCCTCTCATGCCCTCCCTTCCCGTCGGAAACCCTTTTCTGCCACCAACCCTCTTCTTCCTCCATGATTTCGTCGCTGTATATTAAAACTAGGGGATTTTTTAATTGTCGGTATTCTGAGATTTTGGGATTGAAGGCAACGGGGTTGGCAGTGTTGAAAAATGGCATTGCTTTACAAATCTCAAAAGCCATGGAAATGCCATTTATCTATCTCTAAGGGATTTTCTGAAAACTTCTTCTTTTTCCTTCATACAAGGACTCCAATTAATGGACAAGTAGAGAGAATTAACAATGGACCACAATATCAACTTAAGGAAGCTGTGCTTGGAGTCAATATTTTATATGTAAAGAGGATCAGATCGTGAGGAAGCTTTTCTTGAGCGTTGAGTAGCAAAGATTAATGAAGGAAGGAGGGCTTGGCGGTAGAGAACGGTTGGGAAAGGGAGAGTACGGGGAGGGGGGGGGGGAACGTTTGAATTAAAAAAACTGAGCTTCTTTTTATTATTATTTTAATTAAAATATGATTTTTTTTTTTAGAAAAAGTTGAGTTCATATGGCTGCCACGTTAGAATTAAAATAATGTGACTGTATTAAATTTGTTCTGTCAACATTCTACAGTCATAATTTAAATTTGTTTAATTAACATTTTCTATTAGTAACATTAAGGGTGGTAAGTTTTAAGGACTAAAAATGAACTTTATAAACTTAAAAGATTAAAATGAAACCTCATATAAATACAAAATACCAAAAGTATACTTTAACCTAAATTATAGTACATAATTGATCTTTTCATAATGAGGTAAAAAAAAAAAAAGAATTCATCACCGGGAAAAACCAAGCTTTAATTTTTTCTCATAATTCTTCATCCAATCAAAGATATACTATATATGCACGTGTTCGCACAAACGATTTTCTTGGTATTATCTAGAGATGATAATATGGTCCACTTTATCGGGTTTGGACTAACTCATTATGGGTTGGGATCATATGGGTTTGAACTTTAAAGAACCGCATTAATATGGGTTGACATAACCGGTGGGTTAGCAGGTTGGTCCGCCCAACCCATATTATTATTTTTTTTTCAAATTTTTTTACACAATATACTAAAATTATTTTTTCTACAAACATAAACCATAAAAAAATTAAAAATTCATTACAAATTAAACATTCATCACAAATCTACACATGACAAAATAAACATAAAATCCAAAAGACATTAGTACTCAGTAGAATTTAAAAATAATCAATAATGAGTTAATATTAATGTTGTTCAAATTTGAAGCATAATGTGAAGCTGTAAGATTTTCTTGAGCTCGATCAATTTACTTTTCCACAGGTAAATCCGCCACTGCGACAGATAATAAAATAAAGAGAAATATAATATTATGTTATTTGGGTCTTGTCAGGAGTGACATGAGGCTATGGCAAGAGAGGAAATTGGGTGCTCTTTCATATGAACTTGGGTCTTACTGTCTTGAGCTCTTGCCTCTTGGCCTCTTGGTTTTAGGTTATAAAAAAAAAATTATGGGCCAACCCACTAATTCAGTGGTCCAACCCACAACAAGTTGGGATCATATGAGTTCGGAAAAAAAAAAACCGCTTCCAAATAATCTCAATTTTACAAAATTCAAACAGACCTACGGCCTCAACCCATATTATTAATATTACCACCTCTAGTATTGTCCCTCACTTTCATTTCTTATGATTATTTATTTAGCAGTACACTGAGGTGAGTACTTCTTGGATCAGAACCACATGCATGTTTTTAAAAAGCAAAAATTCAAAAACTTAATAGGCCACCAAATCTTCTGAGTGGGGTTTCAGGGTTTGCCCTAAAGACCAAATACATAAAAGAGACAAAACCTTGAACTGCTACATACATATATGTGTGCCAAAATTATAAGATATGAAACCCTACTTAGAAACGTAAATATGCATGTACGATGTGGTCTTTTATATATAGAAGTAATAGGTGAATCAACAGTGAGATAGATTTTTGTTCATTAATTTCTTCTGAACTAAACGATATCTAGATCATTATATATATCCACGTCATATTGTATTACGTCATATATGGAAGATCTGCTATTTATAACATGGATCCTTCACCTGCTTCCTTACAAGTTCAACTTGCTTGAGCTCCATTATTATCTCTTCTTTCTTCTCATCTTCTGTCTTCTGTCAGTCCAACTATCTTTCCTCCCTCAATCTTTCTCTTCAGCATCTTGTCTACTGTATATTGAACCTCAATCTTCTCCAACTGCTTCCTTTTAACTTACCTGAGATCGATCTTAGCTTGCTCCGTCTCTTATTGTGTTTATAGTTCTCGTTCTCTCTCTCTCTCTCTCTCTAGAGCAATCATTTTTCGCAGGTGGGAATTAAAATGGTGAAGTCGATGCGGGGAGAGAAGGCAGTGTTAAAGAAAGGGCCATGGACTCGTGAGGAAGATGAGAAGCTCCTGGCTTACATTCAACAAAATGGCCATGGAAATTGGTGTTCCTTGCCTGCTAAAGCTGGTACCTACGTAATACATAGCCACTACACACACAGCTGAATCTATTCGATCTTTAACCTTCTCGATCATCATCTCGGAAAAGAAAAATTTGTTAAAGATAGTGTATTTATTGATTTAGGGAAGAGGAAATAATTAATGATGTGTTTTTATGTTTTAAAAGGACTTGAAAGATGTGGCAAGAGCTGCAGACTGAGATGGATTAACTACCTAAGGCCTGACATCAAACGAGGCAACTTCAGTTTGCAGGAAGACCAAACCATTATTCAACTTCATGCTCTCCTTGGAAGCAGGTATATATGTTAGTCCCAAAGCCCTTGATACAAATTCCTGTGTATGAGTTTATGGTCAACCATAATGATTCCATTTACATAACATGACATGATGTAATTCACCGTATATGTACTTCTTTTAGTTTCTATTACAAGGGTCTTTTTTAAAAAGGTGTTTTTGTTGGTTCCTCGTTCGAATTAAAGGGTAGATATTAACTGCCTGATATTACACTTATAAAAGGACCAAAACCTATAATCTCTCACTTAAATGAAAGCTTTCATATCATTAGATTACAAGACTAGTGGACTATTTTTTATAAAACATTTGCTTAGCCAGCAGTTTCAATGAGTATTATTTTTTTTTTTCATAATGATACACGTGAATTAGTTAGGAAAGGATTATATTTAAGGGGTGAGAGAGAGTTATAGTTAGGAGTGACTTAGAGAGAGAGAGAGAGCATACGAGTAACGTTTTATAACTAATATTCCTGATTGTTTTTAACGATATATGTTGATATTGCATGTACAAGATGGTCAGCTATAGCACTTCACCTGCCAAAAAGAACAGACAACGAGATCAAGAACCACTGGCACACCCACCTCAAGAAGAGGCTCACCAAAATGGGCATAGACCCCACCACTCACAAACCCATAAACGACGCCGTACACGGCCACGCAGCCAACCTCAACCATATGGCTCAGTGGGAGACTGCTCGGCTCCAAGCCGAAGCCAGACTAGCCAGACAATCCAAGCTGTGGTTTCAGATCAACCAGCTCGGCTCCTTCTCTTCCCAACCTTCACCGGCTCGACTTGTCCTCAACAAGATCACACCTCCGCCGTCCCTGCCTCCGTGCCTGGACGTGCTCAAGGCTTGGCAGAATTCGTGGTCGTCGTCGATAACGTCCAAGTCCTCAACACCGACGACGATTACCACTGCTGAAAACAAGTATCCCATGATGCTCGCCACCGACGACGGCTTCAAGTGGCCGACGTCAACGTTATGCTTGCCGGACACAATTTTTCTCAACTACAACATTATTGATAATAGTAACATGACCACATTCGGACTTATCAACGAAAGTGTACTTCCTTCTTCCAATTGCACCAACGACGCACCGGAAAACTCAGAGGGAAGATTATTGGGAGACGGGGACGATATTATGGTGGCGGTGGAAGCATTTAGATCAGAAGGGTATAACTGTAATAATTCCGCGCAAGGTCTGCACAATAATATTGAGGATGTGTTGGTGTATGGATTCAATAATGAGAACTCACCACAACAACAAAACCAGCTGGGAGTAGTCTTAAATGGTGGGGAAGAAGGAAGCACCAACTTTGAGGAGAAGCATTATTGGGAAACCATACTCAACTTGCACAACGATTTTCCCTCTGATCACCTGCATTTTCCCTGTCTCATCTGATTATGCATAATGATGGAGCTTCATATATATATAGATATATATATCATGCATGTTTTATCCTTCTTGTATGATTGCCTAATTAGGCTGCTTACTTTTATGTGGTTTTAACTTTTAAGTGAAAGGGTTAGTTGAGTGATGTTTATAAGTTGGTTTGGATTAGCTTATGAAGCTCCATAAGTGCTTATAAATCGTGATTCACGGAATACGAAGTAACTTTTACAGTTTACAATGTTACTTTTATGATCTACGAAGTGCTTTTACGGTCTACGAAGTAAATATATGGAGGAGATTTATCTCGATTTATGTAAATCGGGCTTATAAAATAAGCTCGATTCTAAATAGAGTTTCAAACATTCTATATATATATGAATAGAAGGCTTGAGAATGAAAGATGGGGATTAGTTAAGAAGTTTGGTTACTTGGTAGAATGTTTGATGGCGGGTATAGGCATGAATCAGTGTGGTATTATTATTACCTGCATCATAGCATGCGTGTGAACATGGCCTATATTTTTGGACTGAAGGACTTTGCTCAGTTGAGAGTTGAGAGAAGAAGCACGTAAGCAATTAAGACTCATATATTGAGTAAGATTCTCCTGACACACACCAATCAATTTCCTCCCCATTATTTTTGGGTTGGCCGCACGGAGAATCCTCAAGAGACGGGAGGCCATATGGTACGGAATTAAAAATTTTAAATAAGTACTGTTAAGCAAATCAAGAAAAATCTTCATGATAAAAAATGATTGTTCATAGAAGTCAAATCATCCTATTTAGGTTTAACAATGATCATTTATAACTTAAAGGGTGATAAATCAACCCTACTTAGAGCTGGAAAAATGGGCCGAATCCGTCGGGCCGGCCCTTTTAGGCCCTAAATTTATAAGAGTTGGGTTTAAGATTTTAGCCTCAAAACTGAAAGTGGGCCCAAAAAGGCCAGACCTGTAAGGCCGAGGGCCGGCCCTTTAGGCCCATATATATATATATATATTTTATTTTTTAAATTTATTTATATGATAATAATATTATTGATTTTTTATGTTTTGTTGATGATGTTGCAAATATTTAGTTGTTATTATCCTTTTTAGAATTAAATTTCATAAGAATATCTTGTATTAAGAATCCTAAAAATTAAAAATTTATAAAATATATTTCTTATTTTATAAGAAAAATACATTAGATACTTCTTATTTACTCCTAAGTTTCACATATGATGGTAATTTACAAATTTATTTGTATTTATATTTTTTATAGAGTTATTTATCATTTTAGTTTATTATTTGTTACAGATAAAGATTATGGATGTATTCATGATGTGGGGGAAGAAATTCTTGATATTTTTACCCCTCAAGCAAACCCTACTACTCAAAGTGAAACATAATTAAATTTCCTTGAAATTGATGATAGTGGCGAAAAAGATGAAAATGATAGTTATCATACTCATATTGTTTAGAGTGTTTAGCTTCTTGTCATCTTATACTTTGTACGAGACTGTGAGTTATTTGTGGACATTATTTTTTACCTTTGATTATGAATTAGTAATTGTATTTGTTTTATTTCATGAGGCGTGTAGACGTGTATTTAGATCTTGTGAAAATAGCTTCCAGCCCTGGTCCTCATACTCTCGGGCCGGGATTTAAAAAAGAACAATTTTTTTTATCTCGAGCCCTATAGAACCGGGCCAACCCTGATTCCCAGCTCTAACCCTTCTTGAGAGAGACTTCTCTCTCTACGAGAGACTTAAATTATCCTACCCCTTTTACAATGTTGAGATCCATATCCCTCCCTTAATACCTAAACCAATGAATTAGGGCCATCAACCAATTAATCCCATCAATGTCAGTTAATTTCATTTTAATATCTTTAACAAATACTTTTTACTAAACATTTTTTCCGGGAGATACGAGGAAATGAAGTATGCTTAAATTCTCAAAATATATACCTCGCTAGGAGAAAAGGCTTGCTAAATTGGACATAAACCCCATCACTCACACTCACAGGCCCTTAAACTACGCCGTCAAGTATCCATCCAATCTCAGTCACATGGCTTAGCTAGTGGGAAACTGCTCGGCTCCAAGCTGAAGCCACACTCTTCAAGCAAAATCCAAAGCCAAAATGCATTGCATGCACACATAATCACCTTTGGGCTTAGGACTTGTTTGGTATGATGGATTTGAAGAAGAGGAGAGGGAAGAGAATTTTTTTATAGGTTCAATATAAAAAAATTAGAAAATTGAGGTTAATTTTTTTTAATTAATTTTTTATACTATTTTCTTTTTAAAAATTTTATAACCCCACTTCTCCAATTTTTTTAAAATTCAACTCATAAAAATTTTATTTTCCCTCTCTTTTCCTCCCCTCCCCTCATACCCCTCATACCAAACAGCTCCTTAGGAATCAAAGTTCACTTGCTTAAAATGTGGGAGACGAGGACGAGATTATATTATGGCAGTGGTGGCCGGAGACATTTAGATGAGGAGGAAGAGTGTATAAGGAGAACTGTACGGACATGGAAGGTCATCATAATGATGATGGTGAGGTGATAGTTGCAGAATTCACAGCGCGAGAAACTCACGGGAATCTTCAACGTTAACGAGGATGGGTGAAAAGCACCAACTTCGAAGAGAATCATTCAATGATTTGCCCATAGAGTTTGAGAGACGACTGTTACATAGGCTCGGTATGAGATTTTTTTTTTTTTTTAAAAGGACAAATGATATAATCCTTACACTTTACAATAGGTCCCGTATTTATTAAGGATTCGAGGTAGTATTTATAGAATATATATGATTATCAGTCCATACACATGTTGAAATCGGAAAACATGTTTATTTGGGTTGGCGGTAAAAATTGATTTTCTGACGTGATTTTCGGTATATAAGAGGAGTTTTGCTTCAATTTGCGTGAACCTGTTTCTCCAACGTTAACCCAAACAGATCCTTAATCACCAACAAATAGTTGTCTGGGATGTTAAACAGCATCCACTACTATAGAAAGCACTTTTAACGTTCGTTTTTAGGCATTTTCTATGTCTCTTTTTAGGGAGACGCCTATATGAGTAACGCAGTAAAATCTGGGAACAACGTCCGTTAAAAAAGAGACGTTGTAAGTGACTTATGGCTTTACTTTTTAAAAAAAGGATGTTATAAGTGACCCATTTTAGGTGTCCATTTTAAAAAAAAAATAACGCCTAAACCACTTTAGGCGTCCTTTTTTGAAAAAAGGGACTCCATAAGTGGGTTACGAATCATTTTTTTATAAAAAGGGACGCTGCAAAGGTTTTTTTCTTAAAAAAAATCTTTTACATTTTTCATCACTCCCAAGCAATTAAAATTTATAGAAACATGATCGAACAATTCTTGATGCTCTTGTAATTTATGGAGCAATTCTTCTTCTTTTTTTGTCCCATTGCTCCTGTAGCTCTTCAACTTTTCAGTAACTTTTTTTTTTCTCCTTTCTTCTTAAGTCACCAATTCCTTTTTTTCTCTCCCAAAACGGTGTCACTTCTCTTCTTTTAGTCAAACTTCTGAATTCAAGAATCAATTCTCTTCATCTCTACATACACCGTAGTAGATCTGATTGTGAAAAATGAAAAAAAAAATTATATAATAATAATAATAGATAGACAAGAGAGTTAGATCCAAATGCAAAGAGAATGTAAACAGAGGCTGACATGTTAGATCTGAGAAGTGATGAAGAGAGAGATTACCGTTATAGGTAGGAGCAAGGGATGGAGCGGCGGATTGAGCATAAACAGTCGCAACGACATGCCAAACATGCTAAGTTTTCCCCGCTTGTTTTCTTGTATGAAGAACGATTGACCACATTCACATCCCAGGTTGATTAGTGATTGGTCCAACAAATTATAGAATGATTAGCATTCACATTTATATGAGTGTGGTTTGGTTTATATATCTAGCAACCTCTCAAATAATGTATTCCCTGTGGTTCTATTTTTCCAGTAACAAATCAAGAGACTCTGATACTAAATATAAAAGTTAGATATAGAATTTACATGTGGTCTTGAATATATATAAGACCTCTATTTATTTTATCTCACAAATTTATAATTTTTTTCTAAAGTATCCCTATATGATTGTATATGTCAAGAGGATTTTCATCTTCCAATGCACATAATTAAATATAGTATTTTAGGAAACTAATTCACATATGTTATAAATAACTAACTTAACTAATTTTTTTAATATATGCAATAGTTTAATTAACTCTTATAGTAGAAAAATGGAAGTAGTATCATTCAATAATAACTATATATTCTCTTAATTTTTCTAATCCTTAAATGCATTAGATATATTTTTTAATTTATAGAATTACGTTTTTTAGTTTATTGTTCCTCAGGGTGTAACACCTTAATTTCTAAAGCCTTTAGATTAGTTTAAATATATAATGATTTCAAATCTGAGACCAAAACAATTTAAAGTCTCAATTTAATTCAAGACAGAGTTTAATCTTATATTTGTATATGATTTTCAAAAAAAAAATTAAAAATAAATATGTATGGTCTAAATTTTAGTTTGTAAATTCATTATCTTTATAAGTTTCAAAATCATTTATTTAAAATACAGAGCATTTTCTATCCATAGCTCGCGTAGTGATGGTTAATTTATGGGTTTCTGGATATCAGTACGTTACCAAAAGTCCAGCGTACGGATTTCAACTTATACAATCTGCTTCACGGTTACGAGTACTACTACCACTACTTCTACTATTAATAAATATTTTACAGTCATCAAAAATAAAATGATAACCAAACAGTCCATAATTTATTTGCATCTTCTTCATTCGTCTATATTACATTCTTGCCCTTAGAGCTGGACGTCTTTATTGTATATCATTTGTTGAAAAAGGGGTGAGATTCAAAAGAATCTCAGTAGTACATAGATCACTCATATAATATGAAAATACTAAGCATGTAAAACAAATCATCAAACGATACAACTTACAGGAATGCAGCACATAAAAGGGCCTAATCGGTCCCTTATCACAGACTCATAGCACTTGAGATTCACAATCTGGCTGCCCAGGGCCTCTGCCCCACACAAGGTACAGTCACGGGCTTTCTGTCTCAAACCTACCTGGCTCAAAACGCCCCCGGGTAACTCCCGGTGCAACTTGTACTTACGGGTCTTTTCGCCTATGGACTATCTGTCCCATACATATACAGATGATATGGTATAAGATACATAACATCACATATGATATAAGAGATAAGGTACTACTTGACAGTCTTTCCAAATTTGGTTCCTGTTCTCAGTCTCTTAGGCGTCCCGGGCATTTTCAAATCCTATAATTTATAATTTACGGACGGGCGAATTATTACTTGTTCCAAAATAATTTAAGATACTTTGGTAGGTTATCATTATAGCTAATACCTTAAATCCAATAGGTATTTAATGGACTCATACCAACTCTAAGTATTTAACTTGACCCTTAGAGTCTCAATTAATTCAAAAATACTCTTACTTTTTATTTTTGCACTATTACTCAATTCTATCAGAATTTTCAATAATCTTTGAAAATTCATATCTTGGCCTAGCAATATCCAATTAAGGTGGTTCCAAATTCTATATGTCACTTATGAAGTCTATTTTAATAGAAAAATACGTTTCACTACCACCTTGTAACACCCTACTTTTATACCATACAAAACAGTTGAAAACATGACTTGATGCCACATGAGAGACCAAAAGCAGTTCTTAATCCATTTGGGATCCCAACTTTACTACAGGCCGGGTCCGATCCTATAGTTAAGTGGGTTTTTGAATGGTATTTCAAAACATTTTAGTTGTGGTCTCATTTTCATTTTTGCTAATTGGTTTAATTCTTTCAGGTTTATTTCCATTTCTTAATATCAGAGTACTTACTGAAGTTCTTAGCGGATAATTAGAATAAGTTCGCTACTAAAAGGGTCCACCTAGTATTGTCACCCGGTTCTAAATAATTTACTTCGATTACATACAACCTTCCAGGTTTACAGTTGGTGTATTCCTACCACCATGAATACTAAGTTTACCAAAATACCATTCAGTATTATATACAGATCCAAAAGTTAGATAACCAACCGAAAATAAATTCTAAGTCTTCACTTCTACCCGTCCGTGGCTATCTTCTTCCCATGAGAACTACTTGCCCGTGCTGCAGGTTAGTTATTGGAAAAAGGGTGAGATTCAAAAGAATCTCAGTAGTAACAAATAGCACTCATATAAAATGCATACAAAGAAACATGCCATAACAGCCACAACATACCAAACAATTCAATATTCATTCAATATTCAGAGATATGTTCATTCAATAAATAATTCTATTCAAGGACGTACCGTCCCTTCCCACAGAGCTGGGTATTCTATTGGGCCAAAGCCCTTCTCATCTGAATGCTTAAAGGGCAATTCGGCCCGATTCATGTTCACAGTTCAAGTATGTATAATGGCAATAATATGCATGAAGCAGGATACATAGAATATGAGAGAGAAGTTACTACCTTAACCTTTCCAATATTATGAGGTGTATTACCACTTCCTTGGTCGTCCCGGACAGATATCGAATCCTATATGTGGAAATTCATGAATAGACGGGTTATTACTTAGCCTAATATATTTATAAATCACTTTCTAATGTTGGTTATCATTAGGGTTATTATGGTAACTTTACCAAGTCAACCAATGAGTTAAAATGGTCAAATTATCACAAGGGACTAATTTCTACCCTTGGTGTACAAAGAAATTACAATATGCCATTATATTTTTCCATTTTCGCATAGGCACAAATGCTGGCAGATTTGATCTACTAACTTTAAAAATTCATATCTCTTTGTAAAAATGTCCAATTGAAGTGGTTCTAAAGCTTATGTGACCCTTATTAAGTCTAGTTTCATGGAAAAATACTTAACTTAGCCAATTGGACGCACAGAAATCCAGAATTTCTAGTTATTGGACATTGTTCCAGAATTCTTCAGTTTTACATGACCAAACTTCAAAAATGTGTAACTCCCAGAATACACATACAATTAATCCTTATGACCTATCAAATTAAAGGTCTATGTCTCTACTTTCAGACTGGAAAGTTTCAGAATTTTTGGACAAGATTTACACCTTGAATTATCACGCACAACATCTACTGTTACACATGGCAGATTACATAACATGTTCATGCACACTTCCAAAATTTCCAAATTGATATAGGAACATCCAAAATTCATGAACACCTGCATACCTACACAATTTTTCCTTCTAAATCCAATGGAACTATCAAAATTATCAAATTCCAACTCTTTCACCACGTCATGCACAGGGCAGAAATGTGACAAATAAGCCAACAATTACCCAACTTGCAATTTAAGTCTCATACTAGTTTTATAAGTCTTCCAAACATCATAAAACACCATGAACACAACCAAAATACTATGAATCTTCATAATCATAACTTGACCAAAAACAGGGCAGATTTCACATGGGAAAAATCCTCAACCAACCAACACAATCCATAGTTCAAAATGAAGCTAAAGCTCACCTCTTGCTCCTCCTTAGGTTCTTTCTTTGTTTCTTGAACTTGTGCTTTTGCAAGATGGCTGAAAACACCTCCTCTTGAAATTCTAAAACCATAGATTTGAAGCTCTCATCAAGAGGAACAATGTTTATGAATGGTGTTTGAGCTATAGAAGAGATTTACTAGGTGAAAATCAAGCTAGAACTCTTACCTTGAAGTTGTCTTCCTCTTTCTCTTTCCTTAAGCTTCTTGGACATTTATGAGAGCTTGGAGAGAGAGTGTTTGAAGTGTGATAATTCATTTGGCTTCAGCTCTTATCACTTGGCCGTATAACACCAAGAGGAAAAAGAAAATATGCCATGTGTCAACTTCCTATGATTTCTTGCAAAGTTGTGAGTTAATTTTCCAACCATGGTCAAGTTCACTTTGGTTAGTTTTCTTGTCTTCCATTTGCTTCTTTTGACCGTATATGGCTGCCCCAAAATGGTGTCCATTTAATTATCCAAGTTCTCTTCCAATTCATTTGTGTCTTGGTCAAAATTTCCAAGTTACAAGTTTCCACATGTTAACCTTTAATTGGTCAAGAATTTTCTTCTTAAATCAATGTTGACCAACAAGTATATATGTATATTTCCCTTGCTTTTCTATGCCACCGAAATGTAAAGAAGAAGGAGGGAAATAATAGCTTCTTGCATCTTCAACCATTGCTTAGTCTTTGTTGAAATTGTTGACTTTTCCCAACTTTGATTTTTCCATGGTAATAATACTCCAAATTGGACTTATTAATTACCAACTAGCCATTTTCCCTTTTTAAATTCCTATTTGAACAAAATTATTGGGAATATTAGGAGAAAAATATTTGTTTCTTGTTTTATGGCAAAATTACCGTTTTGCCCTTATGTTTTATGATTTATCGAAATAAATCATTTCTTACACCTTTCCTTTGGTTTAGCCTAATTTTTGACACTTGTATAAGGCCATTAATTTCTTGGGATAATTCTTGAGATAATTCTTTCATTAATTTCACTATCCATTAGTACACTTAGTCCTTGAGTACTTTTTGGGATATTACACACCTATCCATGAATAATTCCCAGTTTTAAGATATTCTCGCACTGCCAAAAAGTCTTTCCAATTTCAACAGCTTAACTTCTAAGATTCATACCTAAATATATGAACTCCAGATGAGATGGTTCAAAATCCTATATGATCCTATTTAAGTATATTTTCAGGGAAAAATATTACTATTTAGATATTATAGCCACAAAAATTCCATAATTTCGTCAAACCCCATATGTACCAGAAAACGTTCCAGATTCATCATCTAACTTTAAAAATTCATATCTCACTATTTATAAACCCAAATGATACATGTTATATATCAAATTAAATATTAGGATGTCTACTTTATTTATAAAAAATTTCATAATTTTCGGAATAGGTTTGGCCACCGAAATTTATTTTAAAACCAATATGATTCTAGATAAACTAACCGAACAGTAACTCCTCTTATTTTCTAAAAATTCTAGACTTATATATAATCATCCAAAAATCATAATCACATGCATTCCCATATAATTTTTTGTATAGAATTAATTGGAAACCTCAAATTTGTCAAATTCTCATTCCTTCCTCATGCACTATTTTGGTCAAAATAAAACCTCACAAGACAACAATTCATTATACTAGGTTCTTATGTTTCCCAAACTACCCAAAAATAGCCTCAAATCAATCTAGAAAGAGTTGAAAATATGTGGGATTTGTAATCTCTTCCTTCCTCCAATGGCACCTATCACTGTTATGTCTCTCTCTTTCACTCACTCTCTTTTTTCTCTATATTTTTTTCAGTTTCTCAAATTCTTCCGTGAGTCTTGGCAAATCTTAGAATGCAGAAGAAGTGTGTGAATAAAAGAGAAAAGTGAGTGTGTGGGTGTTGACTAAATGGAATAAAAATATGTGAAGTGTGTGCCATAAGATAAGTGTGTGTTTTATTTAATTGAATGAATGTGTGTGTGTGCATGGCGTGTGAAGTGTGGGAAAAGTGTGTGTGTTTTGTTTTAATATAATATATATAGGTATATTTTTAATCCTATTAATTACACACACTATGCATTAATTTTTCTCTTTGTCTAATTTAAGATTCCTTATATTTCATAGGTTTCATAATTTGGCTTTCAATTCCCAAGATTAATCTCTAGCACCATTTAATTTTCTTTTTAAAAATTTAACCTTTTAATAAATTTTGAGATATTACACAGGGCATCGTACAAATAATGTATCCTTAACGACGATTGATCAAGAAGCAGTCATGGACAAGGGTAGTGAATCAGAAATGGTGCTGGTTCGAACTTATCTTAACAGTTCCAATTGTATAAATTAGTTGAGAGGATTATTGTAAGATTTCAATCCACTTTTTTTAAAAAAAAAATTATAATTTTCTTTTTAAATGATCCTATTATTTTGTCTAGTTACTTGAAAATTATTGAATCTATGAGCTTCTTTGGGCAGAAACAGAAGAGTGGTGAGAGAAAACCGTGTGGAAGTAGGTGCAGTTTGATATAATGAAATTAAGTAGTTTGGTTGAATCTTTTAAAGATTATGATACATACGTACGTGCTATTACTTACATACGGGACTGTGTTCATTTAGTGCACTTACTCATTGATGCTGGATAGAACTAGCTAGGAAGCAGGACTGACAGGAGTTCCAATCAATTTTATATTTTTCTGTTATTACTATAATTATTGGATTTCGTTATCTTTTTTATTTTAGGAAAAATTTCACTCAGTCCCCACTGTAACTAGATATTTTTCAAAAAGTCCCATAATTTTTTGAAACATCATTGCAGTCTTGGGGGAATAAAATTAATTTCATGAGGGAAGAGAAAAAAATGACCCTCCTCAAAAATTTCAAGCATTTCAATTATAAGTCTTTGCAAATTAGTTTATTTATCTTACAAATTCACACATGTATTTTGTAAAACATGAGACTTGTCTTATGAAGTCTATATTTTATTGTAAATAGCCTTAGTGTCATTGTCATTTCAATTGTAGGTCTTACAAATTAGCTCAGTTGTGTTATAAATTTTGTACATACATTTTGTAAAACGTCATATTTGTTTTGTGTATACCCTCTTGGCTCGTAAATATCACTAGTGTTATTATGATTTCAATTATAGGTCTTGCAAAGCGTCACACTCATCTTATGAATTCTCACTCATCTTGTAAATACCACAAGTGTCAGTCATTTTTTGAGAAGGATCATTTTTGTTCATTCCCTCTTGAAACTAATTTCATTGCCCTTTATAGGGTTGCAGTGATATTTCATTTTATTTTATCTCCTCTATTCTCTTAACTTATTTTAATTTAAACTTATTTCTTCTTTATTTTATACTAGGGATGTGAGAATAAGTGATTTAAGTATATAAAGAGCCACTAGAATATAAAGTAAGAGAATATGACAGTAGAAGTAAAATTATAGAAAGAATCGCTTAATCATGTTTTTTTTGGGGCCAAAATCGCGTAATCGTGTTGACGCTAGAGAGCAATTAATATTGATGTATAGAATCAATTTTATGCTCTTCATAAAAACTATAAGATCTTAAGAAAAACTAAAGAAATAAATATTAAATTATAAAACGCTGCCTTATTGTAATGTTTTCTTGTAGTTTTTGTGTGTTATGTGTAGATAAGTGTAAATTTTCTCTCGTTACATAAAGATGATTTAAACTTGAACTTTTGTGTCTACTCTGTTCCATCCTGGCCATCTGGATATCTCAGAATCTCTTCTACACTACTAGATGGTTCTGAAGTAATGCTTTATAAAACCATTGTTAAAATATTTTATAAATTAAATTCTTTTATATTATAGGTGTAAAGTGTAAACAATCCATATTAAATTTTAACTGTCTAAATTTTTTATTATATTTTAGTAATATTATTATAAGATATTACATTTGAAGCATTCATTTTATTATATAAGAGTGGAGAAAGGATTTTAACAGTAAAAGAAGAAAAAAAACATTTCGACTTAAATTGTCCTCGCACGTTGTACTCGTGTTTTTTTTTAAAGAAGAAGAATTGAAAAACAAAGATAAGCAAATGCAAGTAATTTCAACTTCATGGGCTAGGGAAGACAAGTCGAGAACTGATTGGGATGTCATGGGTGTTTGATCTTAGCAGGCCCATGAATTGGGCCAGCAAAGGCGGCCTTTTCAATTAGTACAATGAACTTAATTAGTGTCCCAAAAAAATGTGAAAGGGATATGTCCCAAATTAAAAAATGTGTTCGCCATTACAATTGGATAAAGAAAAGCCACTTTCCTACAGTTGAAAACAGTGTTTTACTTGTTTTTATTTTTTTGGGATAGCTTTTATAAGTGCTTTTCAATCATGATTTACGGAATACGAGTTAATTTTTACAGTCTACGAGGTAGTTTTTATGGTCTACAAAATAAATATGTAGATGAGTTTTATCTCGATTTATGTAAATCAGATTTATATATAAACATAAGTCCAACAAAATAAGTGAAAAGAGCAAAAACTACTTATCAACATAAGCCAGAATGAAGGCGCTTTTCACTTCTTCAACATGAAGTACGAGCGTTCAAGATTTATTTTTCCCTATCTATCTTGAGAAAATTTGAGATCAAGAAAAATTATTTTAAATATTTATATTGAACTAATTAGTATAATATGATATTTCTATCTTAAGTATTTTAAAGAAAATACAGAAAATTAGGCCCAATTTAAGTCAAAATTAGGCCAAAGGCATTAGAGGAAAAAAGAAAAGCAAAAAGTTTTGGGATTGCTGAAGGGAAAATCCCATATAAAGCTATTTAAAATAGGAAATTTTTAAAACAGGTGGGTAAATTCAGTAACTTCTTAATTAAGTTATTAACCTAATTTAAAATTTTAAAATATAAGTAAAATAGCTTTAATGCCCTCTTCTCTTACTCTTTAACTTATGTGTATGTATCAACATTAATATTTAATAAAAAAAAATATGATTCATCTATATTTTAAATATATTAATTATCATCATAAGGAAAAACGTACTATGTTTTAAAACAAGGAGTTCATTTTATTAACTTGAACAATTTTTTTCCTAAAAAAAATAGAAAAAAGACAAAAACAAAACTTTGAAATTGTAAAACTTTAAATCAGGAATTTTCTAAAAAATGAGTTATGAATTGTTTAACAAGTTTTGTCATTCCCTTATCAACTCTATGTAACAAATTTGATTTGAGATTTTATAATTTTAAAGTTCTTTTTTCTGCTTTTTCCCAAAAAACTATAATATATGTCACTATAAATTTTTTTTAATAAATATATTAAGTATAAATTTTACAATATTTGTTTCATATCTACACTTTTTTCGGGAAAGTTCTATATTTCAATATGTAAAGCATTTTATGAAATTTTAAGTGCATTTAATGTCTTTTTGTTTAAAATATCCTTAAAAATATATAAATTTACATGTCAAGAAAATTAAAAATCATTTAATAGATATCAATAGTACTGTGATGGCATGTGTTACATTTTATATTTTTCGCTGAAATTATTCTTGATCATTTTAGAGCATAAAAAATTCTTTTGATTTAGCAAATCATATTTTATTTAGTTATATATCAATGTTGTTATATAGAAAAAATAAATTCATAGACAATAAAACTCTTTTAAAAGGTGAGAGAAGAGAAGAGATATCATTAAAATCATTTTACCAAATTTTGAAATCTTAAATTGGGTAAATGACTCAATTAAAGATTTGTCAAATTTACCAACTTTATTTAGAATTTTTATATTTTAGATAGCTTTATATGTAATTTTCCCAAATCTCAATTCCGTCCTAGGAAATCATGATCCCGATTAAGACGGGAAATTGTTGGGATTGAGATTGATTTCTCTTCCCGAGACTTTCTTCAAGACAGAACTGGGAATGAGATTTTCCGATCCCATCCCGAAAACATCCTAACATGAAGATAGAAAAACATGACTATGAAGAAAGTGGGTTGTACCTTGTTTTAATGAAAACAATAATATTACTCCAAAAGATTCAATAATTTTATGTTATAAAAATATTTAAAGAATGAAAAAAATTAAATAATAAAATTTAAGAAAAATTGGGGAAAAATTCTCATTAAGAATTTAATTGATGAGAATAACACTATGATTATTATTATTATTATTATTTTGGTTGGAAGCACAATGAAAATTCTATACACACAAAATATCAATACCATCAACTAAACTTTTAATGGAGACATTTTATAAAATTTAAGTAATTTAGTATTTTTAAATTTTTTTCTAATAATAATTAACTATTATTATTTTATAATTTTGATTTTAATATTTCTCTTAAAATATATAAACTATTTTTCAATTAATCATTAAAACAAATTTCAGTTTATGAAACTGACTTTTTATAAAAGTCAATCTAAATATGAAGTACATTACATAATCTAACTTTTATTTTATCTTAAATTTGTAAAAGTTAAATTGAAAAAAAGTCATTTTTATCACTACTAATCTAAATTCTATTAAGAGAGATTTCTATATTTAGTGTATGATAGTGCTTCAGAAATGAAATGATTGCTCGATATATGTGATTATAGGGTGAAAATCAAAGGGATAAACTTGAATAACCTTGGAAGTTGGAAGGAAAAACCTGATTATTATGCTAATTCTAATTCTTTAATAAAGAATAGCATGCATTTTTTTCTTTCGAAAAAACAAGCATGTTCACCTTTTCCAAAAGGGGTCATTCTCATATTATAGTTATAATCATAATTTTATTAAAAAAAAAATTGATCACAAACGCCTGAAAAAAAACTGCAACTTCTTTCTTTTCTGGCAATAAATTGCTTAACCAAAGATCTAATAGTTATCATCTACAAAATTGAGTTTAAACAAAAAAAAAAAAAAGAAGGGTTAAATAGTATAATGAATGTCAATTAACTTGAGTCCCCAGCTCATTTCTTCACAATGCCTCACATGAGGAACAAGATTGCCAGGATCAGCTCCTGTGTTTGCCTTGCAATCATAATTTGGTGGAGCATGGAAACATGGCTCCATTGAAATGACTCGCCCACAAGCTGGATCTGGTACAGTGTACGTGATTCTCAGGTTTGAACAGAATCAATGGCTTCAACCCTCCAAGGCCTTGGGCCACATACCCAAATGTTGACCATCCACTTGTCACTAACTCATCTGTTAGACTCAGAAGGTACATTTCAGGCCAAGCCTTAATTTCGTGTGATTGCTTCTCTGTCTGCTGAAATTCTTCATTGCTTGGCTGATAAATTCCAATCAAATATCCAGTCACAGTTGGGTGTTCCCAGTACATGTTTCTCAGATTCTCAAAGTACCCAGATCTTAAAGATGTCACCAAAACAGCTTTTGATTTTGGTTCTGGTTCTGGTTTTAGTTTTCTTAATGAAGATTCTTGCTGATCAACTTCAGGCAGCAGATTCTGCTTCACTGTACAGGCCAGGATTTGATCCATTACATGCTGATATAGACCTGATGAAGATTCAAAAACTCGAATCTGTATACCGATTGTCTCATCCGCTTTTGCTAAGTAGGTCTTATAGTATCTAGTGATGAGGCCCCAAACTAGGTTACTGGGGTGAAAAAGATACCTGCTCAAATGATGGAAAACAGTTGCTTTATTGGGGAAAAGTCTACTTAGTTCTTGATCAAAAGAAGGGGACAAGAAGAGTGATGGAACAAAGTAGTTGTCAGATTTCATAATTAACCAAGGAACTTTGTTAATGGTTGTTTGGTAATGCTGATCACAGAATATAAGTCTATCATGATAATCAAAATCATGAACCAGATGAAGATATAAATATGAGGGGATCAACAATTCAGCTGATGATGAAGAGTTTAGTTTGTTTCTCTTGAGCATGTTTCCATAAGAATTCGGAGTTTTTGGTTAAACTTATCAAACCTGCCTATAAGGGGAAAATCAGATGGTACTAACCATGAGGTTTCTGGAAATAGCTCACAAAAAAGATCAGGCATGTCTTTTCCTGGATCAATGAGAAGGACTCTGTTTGTGAGTATGGCATATAGAAAAGCTGAGGCTACTGTTAAGATTCTGTTCCCTAAGCCACTAAAAGATGCCCAGACAACATATTTGCACTCTGAAGATTCTTCTGAAGAGCTGATGATAATGTTGTTGTTTCTAGACCTGAGTTGTTTTATTGTCTTATTATAGGATTTGGAGTGGGGTCCACAACGTGTATGGAGATGTTCATAACTTCGAAGCCTGGAGAGGAGATAAGAAGATGGTTTATGAGGTGAAGGTTTCTTGCGATATAACCAGGACAGGTACCTGCTTAGACAAGAACCTCCATTAAACCCTTCAGGAGCAAGAAGTCCACTAAGAAATTTGTCTTCTGACATGTTATTAGAGGGCTGAGAGTAACCGCCTTCTGAGCCTGTAAATCAATATATCATATATTACTGTTCCTCCAAGCCAACCGGCTAAACAGTTTATCTATTGGATACACACACAAATCAGTATTCACAAGCCACCTCCCAACTTTCTCGGGCTCCATGGCAGCCAAACCTCCATGACAGTGATGTTCGGCTAGAAAATTAAGCCGCGTTGCCATGTTTCCTTTTACTGCCAAAGGGTTTGAATTTTCCCGCCATCTCCATCTCCCTTCATAAAGCGTTTTACCATTTTCCATTTGCTACTATTTTCCTCTAAACACACCAGCTTTTCCTCGAGACACAATTCTTCCCCCCGTTCATGTTCGTTTTCGCAGAGCCACGAACTCGCTAATATAAATCGCCCACTGACTATTATCTCTGCGTTTTCATTTTGTTGACCACGGACCACCTTCATAAAGTACTCATTGTATATGCTATTATATTTAATTAGCATGTTCAAAGCCGCCTCCTTTTTTTCCTTCTATTGTTATAGACGTCTTCGAACTGGCTATATCCATCTATAACACTTACAGGGCACTCGGATTATGGCAACCATGCTCTCCAACGAGGTTAGGCACCAGGTTATGTCGCGTATGTCCAGAGGCCAGTGGTATCATTTTGATAAGGTGCTCTGTTTTCAACTTTCTTCTTCCTTACTGCCAACTCTAACAGATTTATTAATGTTAACTTCTTAGCAACCTATGCTTTATGGATGAATGTCATGTTTTTAAGCTGTCCTCACAAAGGTTGCTACCTGCTTCAAACGTCTACTTTCTCTTCTTCAATACCTCTTCGTCTTGATATTTAAATGTTTCTGAAATGAATGTCATTGTCCCTCTTTGATTTGAGTTTGCAGCGATGAAGGCGTAGTCTGACCGCAAATATGAAGGATGCAAACTCTACTAAGTAGGTGTAGCTGACAGAAAAAGACGAAGCATTAAGTCAATCCAATGAACCCACTAGGGGGTTACATGTTTTTAGTTTTTCCATTTTGCTTTGGTCTTTTTCCTGACATATTTGTAATGCTATTAAGAAGATAAATGTTACTGTACCTAGCCGAGGTACCAGTGGAATGACAAATATACCTTTTTTTCATTTCTCTTTTATTGTATATATTAATTATATGCTTTGTTTACTTCAATCTGTGGGTGTTCATTGCTTAATGGCAGGCGTTTTATTGTATTTCAATATGTCTTATATATTCATCATCTTTTTATTTTGTTTACTACACTCAGTGGTTGTTTATTGCTTACTGACCGACCTTTTTTTGAATTTCAATCTGTTGTATATATTCATTAGCCTTTTATTATTTATTCATCTATTCCAGGTCCAAACATATATGTTTCAGTAACCACAAATATTTATATTTATGTACTCAAAAACCTGAAATTTCAATTTCAATATGTTGTATATATTTGATGTCGTGCTTTTGTCGCTAAAGCAATCAATTAAACTAGGACCAACTAATAATGCAATATAGTGGCAACCTAGGTCATTCTCCCAAGGAGCAATCTATGGGTTTTCTTTAAAATTGAATTTAGGTGATAAAAAATGCAATGAAATGAACCTAAACTAAAATGCAAGACTCTACTACCTAAATGAATGCAAATGTAATTTTTGGGGTGGTTTTGTAAAAGAGGAATTGAAATGCTTAACAAAAATATTAAGAAAAAGTAAGACAAACGACGAAGGTTTAGTTCAGTTATGATGATAAAGGGGACAACTTAGGATTCACATGGAGTTAACTTTCTTAGCCTAAATTAATTAATTAGACCACAAGGAAGTTGATGAAATATTGGAATTAATAAATCTAATTAACTAATTAAAACATGGGAAACCCTCAAGTTCAATAGTACCTATCCCACTAGAAAACTCATAATGGAAGAAAGCGCTAGTTAATTAAATCCATTAAAACCAATCAAAATAATTTAAGATAATTTGGAAATCATGTTCACAATTGCCTAATTAAACAATTCGACAATTATCCAACCTAATTAAACAACTAAGATGTTAAACCTAAACTGACAATTAAAATAATAATGAGAACTCAATTAATAAATTACTTGACAATTAACAGGTTTGCAAACAAAAATTCCAATAAATATTTAACCACAAATCAAATCCAAATTATCAATTTAATCTAAATCAAATAATAAGTCTACAATCTAAAACTAGATTGTTCTCAATAAAACTACTCAAAATTATCTAAAAATAAATAATCTTAAGTTTTGAATCAAATTAATAAAAAGAAAGACACTCCTTTATAGTTTTCAAGTGTAAGCTCTTAAGCCTTAACATCCTCCACACTCATTTAAGTTGTCTCCCAAAAGATCTCACGCTGCCATGAATTTCATCCTTCCCCCACGCGCTAAACACGTCACAGCCATTGGAATAGGGAGTTTATGAATTAATGGATATATGCTCGGATGGCACTTACGTGGCTGGGCGTGAATGAAGGATAGGAAATAATTGAATATTGATGGATGCTTGGATATGCTGTGCGTGGATGTGTGTTGCGCCGCATAACCTCCTCCTTCAGCGTTTTATCGGCCGTGTCTTTTTTATAACGAGGAAATTAGGTTAATTAATGGGAGTGAGGGAGAGTCTTGGGGTCTAAATTTGAGCCCAATAAAACCTATCTATTAGATTCTTTTTTAGCTTTCCAGAAAAATTCTGCACCATAGGATCTTTTAATCTGCTCTTCCTAGTCCTGCAAGAATCAAATAAAATCGTGATATATCATATATTTAGAAATTTTTTTCTAATCATGAGATATTAATAATTTAAACTAATACTCTTAGATTTTATTTAGATTTTATATTATTTTTTAAGATTGGCTAATAATCTAAATATTATCTAATAAATCCAAATTAACCTAAAATAGTCCACAAAATAAATGAATAAGGTGGGATAAAATATATTAAATTTGGGATTTATCAATATTCATCCGCCTTTTATTATTTATTCATCTATTCCTGGTCCAAACATATATGTTTGGGTAAGCAAATAAATATTTATATTTATGCACTCATTTAAATTAATGTTAATATTAATTTATGTGGACCCCAATAAATAAATAGTAAACTACAAATTGGTAATTACTATTACTACTACCATTTACTAAATAGTACAATAGTGTAACTTTTTCAAGCCTACCAAATAGATACGCTTATTTCCTAAATAAAAAGCACATGAAGTAACCTAATTCCTTAAACTGCCACAATTCAACAACGGTGACAGCTCATATGAAAAACAACACGCAGGTTTTGTCCCTTATATCAAGGTCTGTTGTATCTCTTTATCGCCCTTCTACTGTTTACTTCACGTTGTTGAACCCGAACTTGCAAGTGCTATTACCGTGAACAATAAATGTCGATGTTTGTCCTAAATAGGAACTAATTTAATTGATGTAACTGGAATATCCAATTCAATTCAATTTGCAAATGGGGTTGCATATGTGACATCAGACACCACATATATCAAGGTCATCGACTGATCTTTATTTTGTCATTGTTTGTATCATAACTTTCAATATGACCACTTTGCTTTCGCTGTGGTTCTTTTTTCTTATTAATTTTCATGAAATTTCAGTATAGGCCTGTCCCCTTAACTTTCAGGCCACACAATTCTCACTTTAATTTAATACCTACTTAGTCCATGCTTTTTACTGCTATAGATTTCCTTTTCTCCCTTCATATTGTCATCCTTTGCATTACGATATGACTACTTTTCTTTTACTGTGTTTTTTTATTCTTATTCATTCTCATGCAAGTTCATTATAGACCTGTGACTTACAACCTACACATTTTTCACTTTGTTTGCTACTTTCTCTATCCTTTCCCATTCTTAGAATCTGCCGTTCAATATACTCAATATCAGAAACTGTTGCTAGATGACAATAATAAAGTGAGGTATAGCATTGAGAGTTGAGAGAGAGAGAGAATGGCATGTGCTTAGGTGGTCATAAAAGAGGGCCAGCGCTGCATCCTTTCCATATTTGAACCTACATGCAATTATGTTCCTCCAACCAATAAAATGGTAATAAAATTCAGGTCAATATATCATATATTACTGTTCCTCCAACCAATGGAAACATAAACTTATGTTGGTTTAAAAGAAAGTGCGGACTTCTTCTACTTTTTGGGTTGCATGGACTCTGTTTGTGTGTGTGTGTGTGTTACAGAACAGTTTGTTTAAATATATTATTCTCTTATGAAACATATCAGAACCTCCTGTCATGGACTTCTTAATTCCAAATTGTCCAATGCACTTCTTCATTTGGTGCAAGATAAAGTTTACCCGTGGATTGCTTGCATGAAGGTTGTCTTAAATAGCCTTTTGCATGAAGGTTGTCTTAAATAGCCTTTTGACTCTGATGCAGATCTCCAGATCTATAATATTTATGGAGACTCATTACGGATTTGTACACCCAGTAATTCCTTCATCTTGCATCAGTCAACTTTTCATAATATAGATGTGGTTTCTAATGCATCAGCCCATTTTTTTCATTTTTGGCATTATTTTTCTTGGGTTTGAATTGTCATTCACTGTTATTGCACATGTCTTGATTACAAGTCTGCACGATTAGAACGCTTTTCAGATGTTTTGCATGAATAAGGAAACTTTCCCTTTACTATATAATAAAGCAGTCTACCTTGAATTGTGGCTGCGGTTTAAAATAATAGGATATTCTTTCTTGCTTTAAGTTTTCCTCCTTCTCAATTTTCCAATTAACTTTAATTACAAGTTTGAAATGAATCGCCTTATATGGATAGCCTCTAATGGCCTAAATAGCCTTATCATATTTCCATTTCATCTATAATCTTTCATTCATTATATGCCAAGGGTATATGTTGCTCCAACTTTATATAATATGGTTCACAGTGCCAGTCTTCTTATTGCCTGTATCTACTCCTTATATTCTTTTATGATAAATTTAAATTATATAACCAATATAATTTAAATAAGTACATATATTAATATAATATAATATAATATAATATAATATAATATAATATAATATACATATAAAACTAGGAGCTATTTAGACTAAATCACATAATCTAGTGTACCTTACTGAAGACTAATATGTATGGTTTATGTGCGTACTATCCTTTTATGTCTTTCTATATGAAAATGTTATACCTGTGTATTATATAACTTGAACTATGTTGTCAAATCATTCGGTTGGGATTGCATCGGACAAGTTAAACCACAATGTGAGGGCGTTTGTTTTCATGAACTCATGCTACACTTACGGTCATCACTTTATATTTTCATTCCAGGCACATGGTTCAATTGTAGTTGCACATCCTGTAGTATAATCTCCCGTATGCTCGTTTTACAAGAAAGCAAAGCAAACAGAAAATTCAGAATTAAACAGATTAAATGCTAATAGTCCTCAAACAGATATATATAGCTATTGTTTAGGATAGCACTCTGTCCAAGTCTCTGTTCTTTATCTGCATAATTCTACTATTCACTTAAACAAAGAAGAGTCACTGACCATCCCTCCTCAAGCATCAGGAATTCAAAAATTAAGTACATATGGGCACTGATTTATACGTGAAAGACAATGGGATTCTATCAGGATGATGAATTTGTGTACACAAGACAATCAATTATGAAAATTCTAACCACTTACATGACACCAGCATTAAATTAACTATAATAATGGAATAATTTCCATAAGCCACATTGATTGAGATCCGTATTAAAACAATTATGTTTACCTTTAACCTGGGAGGGATCATTCCGAGACATTTTGTCGAGAACTAGTCTTGCGTCGGCAAAACTCACTGTTTGATTCGGAAATGATGAAGAGTGAAGAGAAAGTCTGAAAGCGAAGAAAAGAGGGAGAGATATAAAGCAAATAAAAAGCGATGAATTTTGTCGAAGTGATTGAAAGGAGTGCAGGTTTTATCAATGGCAGAAATGGGCGCTCTCGGGCGGAGAATTGATCGGAAAACATAATGGAAGAAGAGATGAAGACGACGTTTTTGCGAAAGCTTTCAGAGGAATTAAGACTGAAGAGTGATGAAATGTGAAGAGAGAAAATGCGAGAGATAGAGAGAATAGATAGAGGGAGGAGGAAGGAGGCATGGACTGGAAAGGAAGAGTGAATGGTGAGTACGTTGAATGCGGGAACAAAGCAAGTTTCTTGAGCTTGAAAGGTTAGAGAGTTTGTGTTTCTTATGTATGCAATTATACGGAAAATCAGTCCAGTTATAAGGGATAAAAATAATAATAATAAAGTTCCGATAGAAATTGTCAACTCAGAAAAGTCTTTAAGATTTTTGTGTTATTAATTTTCTATGTAAAAAGACAATTATGCCCTTAAAGAACAAAACAAACAAAATGCACAAGAAAGATAAAACAATTATACGGAAAATCACTCCAGTTCTAAGGGACAAAAAAATAACAATAAAGTCCTAATAGAAATTGTCAGCTCAAAAAAGTCCTTAGAGATTTTTGTGTTATTAATTTCCTATGTAAAATGACGATCATGCCCTTAAGTAACAAAACAAGAAAAACGCACAGGAAAGAGAAAACGCACAAAAAGAGAAAACGGAGAAATGCCACAGTAGTGTTTGCAACAACGTTGAAAGGATTAAGTTTGGTAATCATATCCTGGCAAAAGGTTAGACCTTCAGTCTTCATCTACTATTACAGAGGCAATCCACTAATGTCTTCATCTACTATTAAGTTTGGTAATCATATCGTGTGAACCCTTTCTCCAGTAGTTCCTCTATTTGCTTCTTTAATTCCGCCATTTCATTCGATGCCATTCGGTAAGGTGCTTTGGATATCGATCCAGCTCCTGGCACAATTTCAATAACAAATTCGACTTCCCGTTCTGGAGGCAATCCACTAATGTCTTCTGGAAATACCTCAGGAAATTCTTTTACTATCGGTATATTCTCAAGTGTGGTTTCCACTTCTGTCTGCATGGAGAAAAATACCATATATCCTTGGCATCCTCTTTCCAGACATTTCTCAGCTTCAGCTACTGAGAGGAAATTTAAGTTCACACTTGTATTCCTATTCTTTTGCGGATCAGGATACACAAGCCTTCTATTACCGCAGTCCAATAGCACATTGTTTGCCGTCAGCCAATTCAAACCTAATATGACTTCGAGATTATGAAGTGGCAGACAAATTAAATCTACCGTAGACTCATGTCCCATAACATTTACAATACAATTCAAACATGCATTAGTAGTAATTGTCTTACCACCAACAGGTGTTGAGGCAATCAAATCATACGGTAGTTTATAGGTACTCAGTCTTAAGCGTCTAGCACAATCACATGCAATGAAAGAATGACTAGCACCCGAGTCAAACAATGCTTGCAAAGTATTACCATAGAGGAGGATAGTACCTTGGATCATTTCTGGGGACTTCTGGGCCTCCTCATGAGTCATAGCAAAAATTCTGCCTTGATTTCGGGGTCTGGGCTCCGCTGGTCGGTGTGGACAATCTTTGATAAAGTGTCCAGGCTTCTTACAAGCATGACAAATCAGTTGCCCATCACAAGACCTACCATGGTGTGTCCTACCGCATCGAGAACAGGGTTGCAGTGTTTGGGGGCCTTGGTAGCCTTTCTTCTCCACTTTAAAGGATTTCTTATTGTCTTCTCGGGGTTTGAACCCTTGCCATTTCCTCTTCTGAGAAGAGTTCCCTCGACTTGACTCACTGCGGCTGTTGGCATTCTTCATCGCATGCAAGTCTTTCAGATTATTCTCAGTGATCCGACATTCCTCCACTGCATTGTTGAATTCATCGAACTGTCGTGAGACCAACCTGTCCTTGATCTCATACTTTAATCCCCTTATCAGCATGTCTGAACTCCATTGCTCACTATCTTGGTTGCTTGCGTAGGAAGAATATCGAGATAGACGAATGAATCGAGCCAAGTAGTCATCAAAGGTCTCCTCACTGCCCTGTTGAATTGCCAAGAACTCTGATTCCTTAGCAATCCTGACCGACCTAGGGAAATACTTCTCATTAAACTTTTCTTGGAACACTTCCCAAGTGACAGGAATGTTCCGAGCCTGTAAAATCATTTCCGTGTTCTTCCACCATCTATCTGCATCCCCTTGCAACATGTATATTGCCATTGGTGCCTTTTTCTCAGTAGGGCACTCCAGTACTCGGAAGATCTTTTCCAACCTCAGCATCCAATTCTCAGCATCTTCTGGGTTAAACCTTCACTTGAATACTGAAAACTGGTGTTTATTGAGTTCAGCAATCTAGTACTGTAGTGTCTCTATAGCAGGTAGTATCTGGTTATTTTGAGGTACGTGAGGCTGGTTCTCAGGCTATGGCTGTTCATCCTCTGATTCACTCCCTTCATTTTCGCTTTCATCCTGATCACTATCTTCAGTTTCAGAATGCACCCTATCTTCATTTTGTTTGGCCTTTACCTCTTGAAGCTCTTTCCGAAGTTCCAGTATCATAGTCCGTTGTTCTGTCAACATGCCTAGTACTTGTTGCATAGGATCAGGTGGGTTTTGGGGAACTTCTAACCCTATTTCAATCTCTGGGGTTACTTGTCCATTTCTCGGGCGAACCATGATTTCTTTTCACTATCACAGAGAAAAGATTGTACCATTAATATCATATTGCTATGTATGTACATATATATATATATATATATATATATATATATATATATATATATATATTCCTTATACCTAAGTATCCATGTCAAGAAAGGAACATACATATATGAGTTTGAACAGTTATATACATAACAACAGTGGCTTTACATTTACAATCGTAACTCAGGATTGGAGGTAGAATCATAAACCAGCTTCATCTCTAGATTCGTAAAGCTAGTCATGGAGCCATTACCTTATACTACCTCTCTTACCCCGGGGTTACTATCCAAAAGTCAGTATACCTACTTAGCAATAATTCTAACTTAAAGTCAGAAACTTCTGCTCTGATACCAAAAATGTAACACCCTACTTTTGTACCGTACAAAACAATTGAAAACATGACTTGATGCCACATGAGAGACCAAAAGCAGTTCTTAATCCATTTGGGATCTCAACTTCACTACATATAGTTAAGTGGGTTTTTGAAAGGTATTTCAAAACATTTTAGTTGTGGTCTCATTTCCATTTTTCAAACTGGTTTAATTCATTCAGGTTTATTTCCATTTTCTTAATATCAGAGTACTTACTGAAGCTCTAGTGGATAATCAGAATAAGTTCGCTACTAAAGGGTCCACCTAGTATTGTCACCCGGTTCTAGATAATTTACATCGGTTACATACAACCTTCCAGGTTTACAGTTTGTGTACTTTTCCACCATGAGTACTAAGTTTACCAAAATACCATTCGGTTTATATACAATTCCAAAAGTAAGATAACCAACCGAAATAAATTCTAAGTCTTCACTTCTACCCGTCCGTGGCTATCTTCTTCCCATGAGAACTACTTGCCCGTGCTGCAGGTTAGTTATTGGAAAAAGGGTGAGATTCAAAAGAATCCCAGTAGTAACAAATAACACTCATATAAAATGCATACGAAGAAACATGCCATAACAACCACCACATACCAGACAGTTCGATATTCATTCAACATTCAGAGATATGTTCATTCAATAAATAATTCTATTCAAGGACGTATCGTTCCTTCCCACAGCGCTGGGTATTCTATTGGGCCAAAGCCCTTCTCATCTGAATGCTTAAAGGGCAATTCGGCCCGGTTCATGTTCACAGTTCAAGTATGTATAATGGCAATAATATGCATGAAGCATGATACATAGAATATGACGGAGAAGTTACTACCTTAACCTTTCCAATATTCCGAGGTGTGTTACCACTTCCTTGGTCGTCCCGGACAGATATCGAATCCTATATGTGGGAATTTATGAATGGACGGGTTATTACTTAGCCTAATACATTTATAAATTACTCTTTAATGTTGGTTATCATTAGGGTTATTGTGGTAACTTTACCAAGTCAACCAATGAGTTAAAATGGTCAAATTATCACAAGGGACTAATTTCTACCCTTAGTGTACAAAGAAATTACAATATGCCATTACATTTTACAATTTTTGCATAGGCACAAATGCTGGTAGATTTGGTCCACTAACTTTAAAAATTCATATCTTTTTTCAAAAATGTCCAATTTGGGTGGTTTCAAAGCCTATGTGACCCTTATTAAGTCTAGTTTCATGGAAAAATACTCCCCCAACAATAATTAAAAAAGAAATAGAATGAAGAAATTAAAGAAGATAATTAAAATATTTTAAAAATCATACGTACGAGTAGTGAGGAGGTTTTGCCAAGAATTTTTCTGGTGGACTATTGATTTCCTATTTCATGCTTTGAGTTCTAGATAATCTATCACAGCATATGCATGGAGAAGAAAGTGGTCAAACATGTTGATTTCGTCCTAGGGATAGTTGTCACTTTCTCCAGCATTCATCCGGGGGAGTCACATCATTTCATTCTACTTTGCTTTTATTTTATTATTTTTGTATGTTTACTACAAACATACATATATAGGGGCATTGATGAGATGCCTTGTGTTGTAGTAATCAACTTAAAAGGGAACCTATATATTTGTCCCCCAAAAAAAAAAAAAACACAGAATGGGGCCTGTGATGTGTCATAACTGAAGAATCCTTAAATAAATAATGCTGTCTCCATCAGGACCCATACGTACGTACTGGGGCCAATAAAAAGTTACTCGGCATATTTTTAATATAATATATATTTAAAAAATTAATTTTAATTTTAAATATAAAATATAATTTTATATTTATTAATATTTTTTTAATTTATCTTTATTAATACTCCCTTAAAAAAAAGAAAATGAAGAAATTAAAAAAGATAACTAAAATATTTTAAAAATCATATACTATATTATTTAATTTAACTAACTATTTTAATATAATTATAATAAATATATTTTATATTAATAACGGATAAATAACAAACCATAATTTATTGAAGCTTGTTCGCACTTCTCGTGCCCCCTCAAGAGCCAAGAGCCTTCCCCACGTCCCTCTGCTTCCCTCCGTATATTTATCAAACTGCTTTTGCATTTAATAAACCCTTGTATGGGTCTCTCATTCAGTCGTGTACCTAGTCCCCCACCGCTCTAGGATTTGGAGGTCCCCATTAATGGGCCCTGCTCCACATCGATCCACGCACATATCATCATCGTTATTCTTTTGATCCTAGACGTAAGAATTAGTTTTGGGTTTTATTTTAATTCCAAGTATGATAAGCCTTTAATCTATTTTGTTTTTTATATTTATTATTTATTTCCTCGTATTACCTCTATCTATCTATATATATATATATATATATATATATATATATATATAATGCAATTGATTAACAAGAGAAATATTTTAGAAAGCATTTTTTTCAAATAATTATTAATTAAAATAATTTTATTAATTCATACATGAATTAATTAATTATCTCTTTTATATTAAGAATTAGAGAGATTATTATTAAATAAGTAAGAAAATGATATAATATAAATATTAAATAATTTTAGGTAGGATCAATTTAATTATGTGAAACTACATACATACATATATACTTCCATACATACATTTTTTTTTTAGCTTTTTATATGTAAGATGGATATTAATTAATTAACATGTTAAAAAAATCAAACCATAGAAAACTGATCTTGGTTGTAGTAGAAAGAACAGTGATTATTTAAATATGAGGTCTTCAGTTTGAGTTTGTATGAATATACAAAGAACCTCTAGAAAAGCTAATTGCCTACTTTTATTTAAGGCATGGCAATGCTTGAATTTGATTTAATAGTACCAGAATTTCATTCAATTGTACCAGATCAGATTCCGGATACTAGAAACGTTCTAAATTCTCATAATTTAGAATTATTGATGGGGTACATGTTTTATGTATTTATCATGCATTTTTATTATGATTTTTTTTTGTTAAAGGAAATCACGACGTCATGATTAAATATAAGAACTGTTAGATATGAACTCATAAAGGAGTATCTAAAAATCATGTAATGATATTTGTCATCATTTCTCTTGGTATTAGAACCGACATCACATTCAAATCTGCTGAGAAAACAAAATAAAGTGACGTGGTTGAATTGGAATTAATTTCATGAGGAAGTAGATCAGAGTTGTCATTTTCATAAGTAACGAACATAATATATGTATATCCAGCAGAGTCACGTCATTGTCGATGGTCTTGTGAAAATGGAATTCCATGGATCAGATCTCTTGTCTCTCTGGTAATTTAATTAAAGAGGCTATGATTCCCAACTGCCTCAAAATAAATAACCTGATCAAACACTCATCAATGATTGGCTTTGTGTCTGCACTCACATAACAGAACATTAATCCGTATATATAATGCCCAATTGAGTTTCAGTTGTACCCCACTCTAGAGATATAATAATATAGAGAAGTTTAAATTGTTTCAAGAATGGATAAAACTAGAAGTGCACATTATTTCAAAAAGGATTATTCACATTTCATTTGATGGTCAAAGTTTCAAAAAGGATTATTCACATTTCATTTGATGGTCAAAGACAAATTAAAAACTAAACAGTGATAATTCTAAAGATTTTGGGAGAAAAATAGAGATGTCTCCTATCTCCTTGGAGACAAATTATATGCATCACTTCCAATGCACAAACATAGAAAAATAAAATTGCCAATAAGAAGAAGAAGAAGAGCAATACTATCATTTAATTGGCACGCATGCTGGCAATAACAATAATAATAACATTAACTAATATTCAAAAGCATAAAAAATTAAAATATAGTGGGAAGGAAGAGTGATGTCCCCCCCTGACAATAACGTCCTTTAGGACAGGGCCATAAAATATTGCACCAAACTTCTGAACTAGCACCATAATACAGAATGTACGATGTTCTCATCCTCAACCTCTCCTTTCATCTGCTTCCATTATTTATATATACGTACCATGAAATTAAAACTTGTTTTTTCATTGGAAAAATTTCACTGTACCCCTCTATAGTAATTTAATATTAAATAGTTCTTAAAATATTTTAAAATTTTACTGTACCATAGGATAAAATTGAAATTAATTTTTTACCTAAAAAGATATTTATGTCTTTGTCTTATACATGGTTGAGATAGTTTTTGTAATTTTTCAGATGTGTTTTATAAATACACATATTTGATTTATAAATTCTTATATGTGTCTTGTAATTAAATAGCATGTATTCTTATGAATATGCTCCTTATCGTGTATGCGGTTATGATGGTTTTATAATTTCACTTATTTTTTTATAAATAAGTATATTTGACTTGTAAATTTTCATATATATTTTGTAAATAATCATATTTAACTTATAAATAAAAGTACATTATCTTTTCACCATCAAATTTTAATTTTAGTTTAGTCCTTAGGGTATAATGAAATTTCAAAAATTGTTGATGACTGTTTGGTATTAAATTGCTGCATAGGCTGCAGTGAAATTTTCCCTTTTCCTTAATCTGCAGGCTATTATAGTTGTTCCTCGTTTAGACCCGTTACAATTTCAGACTTCTTTACGTATAATCCAGCTATTCCGTAGGTTAGCTTGAATTTCACCACCCCATACACCAGACTACCCTGTATAGCCCTTTAGGCTGCCCTACATGCACACGCGCATATATATCATCTTTAGCTTTTGTAAACGTAACCCTAAGGTCCAAAATTTATAGCCGCTCATTGTTTTCTCTTCTCCGATATTTTTATATATGTCATGCTTAATTATTTGTTCCAGAAAGTGTACAGTTATGGTCTTGTGGTACAGATTACTGCTTGATTATAGTTCTTGTCCGTTCTATCATCCTCTCTAACTTTTTTTATACTCCCTCCACGTAATTTTTTTAAGCAACAACTATTTTGATGGTGTAAAATAAACTGACAGTCAAAATTAGTTAAAAATAATAAATATCTCAAAAATATAATATTTTTTTTAAATTTGTCTCTATTTATGAAAAGAGTATAGGAGAAAAATGAGTAAAAAAAAATACTCCCTCAGATCTTTAGTACAAGACATATTTATCTAATCTGATTAGATTGATGAAGTTCGTTGAATTAATTAATATGATATGTATTTTCTAAAACACCCTTGTCATCTCTTTTAATTCCCTCATTTCCTCTCTTCCTTGATTATAGTTAAAAGAGTATGAATAGGCCGGGTAAATTAGAAAAATATTGATAAATATGAAAATTATGTCTTATATTTAGAATTAAGATCAACTCCCCAAATATGTCTTATATTGAGGATCAGAGGGGTATCTCAGAGAGAATGAGTAAAAAAAATATGAGAATGAATGTATAATAAAGGATTAAATTAAAGAAAAATAATGATTCATTAATATAAATATATGTATTTAATAGGGGTAGAAAAGAAAAAAAGTAGTTTATATTTTGAGACATAAAAAAGCTGTTTATATATTAAGGAAAATCCCCAAAAAAAAAAAAAGTTACTTGTAAATAGGACTGAAACTAGTGTATGTGTGTATGTGTGTGTATTCCAACATCTACCAACCTTTATTTGTGGAAAGGTTATTTCAAGGTTTTGCATGTTGGAAGAATGATGATAGTATGATGTTTGGAATAGTGATTGGAATCTCTAAAAGTGTTTTTCAATTGTGATTTATAGTATATGAGGTAGTTTTTATAATCTACGAAGTAGCTTTTACGGTATATGAGATAAATATGTGGAGAAGTTTTATCTTGATTTACGTAAATCAGACTTATACATAAACATAAGCTAAATCAAACAAACTTTATAGCGTGCAAAACGCTGAGCGGTTCTTCCAAAATTGACTTGCCTCGCATAGCGTGCATGGGATATGCAGCAGCGTCAAAGATGGGATCCAAATCCACTTATATGGAACCCTATGACATGTACTCCAACGGAAGTTCAACTCAAACAGGCACAGAAAGAAAGCTGAAAGAAGAGAGACCAGTTTAGTACTACTTAAAGCAATATAGCATCGTTGTTACAAGATAATCGTCAGTTTCGGAACCCTATGTTTCAGAATATGACAATTAATCAGATGAACCCGACAAACCATCGTAGCCTCAGCGCGATAGCTTATAGCTTATACTCTTATTATCAATAAATTTCCCTATATATATGACAAGACTAGATTTGGACGAGACAAGCCGTATCTGATCAAGAGAAATAGTACTACAGTACTACTACTACTACTTAATTAGTCCTTACACCTTTCGTTTGATATTACTTATCCTAAAAATACTTTTTTTATACAGATCAAGCGGGAAATATTGAATATCTATATAATATAAGATTTAGTAAAACTAAGATACGGTTTTTCTTTAAATAAATAACACTCATAATTTAATGCTTTCTTGGAATCTAAAATAGACAAGTATTATGAGAAAAATGGAAATATAACATTTTTGTAACAAAATATGAAATGGAGGGAGTAGATAGTACGTACTACCTTTAATTAGTCTTTTATATAAGGTCGATTGATTTTTTAAAAAATATTAATAAAACTCAATAAGTTAGTTAATTATAGTATGTATCGTATATCATATTATTATATATATCAGTTCATATGTCAGACAAATTAGTTTTGTATAAAAAAAATAAATATAAATACTTAATTTATTTAGCTTCATTAATCTCTTAAAAAAAGTTAATTGGATCTTATATTAATAAGCATATGTAATATTATGTAAAATTTTTGCCATGTCGTCAATATTTTGGCGATATGTCTTTCCAATAATAATATGTAATCTTTTTTAAAAAAGAAATATATAATGATTCTTTCAAAAGTAGTTGACCTCATTTTATAATCTATTAAATAGATACAAACCATAAATAGTAAGCCTCATGTTGGACTGAGGACTCTGTAAATGCTTGGAGTCTACTCTAATTATATACCAACCCTATTTGCATTGTGAAAAGTCACATTCAAGACTTTTTTCATATTCATATTTATTAGTAATTTTTGTAAAATTTAAGAAGGAATTAATATTTTTTAAGTGTGCTTTTGCTATAACATTATTGTTGAGTAGTTATGGTGGAAGGAGGGATTGAGAAAGATGACCAAGGATAATTTCCATTTAATTAAGGGTATTTGTGAAAAGATGAGACAACTTTAAATCAGTAAACTAATTCTAACTAATCATCTTATTTATATGAATTAGTTAAATATGACTTATAAAAAAGTGGGAACATAAATAGTATAATTTGTGGACTAATTCCCTCATATTAAAATCTACAAAACCCTATAAATTTTGGGTTATTAGTTGCATATAACTCATTGATATTTCAAAGTTCAAATTTAACCTCCTTAACATTTTATTTTTGACATCAAACCACTTGCCGTAAAGTTACTAACAGACATCAGATTAATGAGGATGATGTATCATCCTATAATTAAAAAGAATGCAAATTTGCCATAAAAAGGAATTTAAATTTTGAAATGTGTGTGTGGATATTATAGCCTAAATTTTTTAATCCATGTCAGATAGCATGCCATCTATTCGTCAAAAAAAAAAAAGATATCATGCCATCTTCATTAATCTCACGTTGTAATTTCTATTAGTAACTTAATGTTAAAAAAAACTATTTAAAATGTTATGGACAACAAAATACTACAGTTTTATTACCCAAAAAAATACTAAAATTTAAAACTTAAAATACCAAAATATGAATGTATATATGCATGTTTATTGTTATAACTCTCGTTGTAGATCTGCCTCTCGCTTAAGGCTCTGTTTGGTTCGAGAGGAGGGGAGGGGAGGTTTATTTAAGTTAGGTTAGGGGAGGTTATAATTTTGTTTGGTTCAAAAAGAGGGGAGGGGAGGGAAGGGGAGGGGAGGTTTCTTGTTTGGTTCAGGAGGGGAGGGGAGGGGAGTTAATTATAAATGGACAAAAATACCCCTCTAAACATTTTTTTATGTTTTAACAATGTATTTATTAATAATTATTATTTATCAAATTGTTATTTATAAAATAATTATTCTAACATTTATATACACTTATTTCACAATTGTTTCTGGTGGAAGCTCAAGTTCGTATGCAACAACACCAATTTTTTTTAGACCTTTGAATGGCCCAAAGTAACTGGCAGCTAGTTTGTGAAGAGAAGAATTATTTAGTAAATTCTTCCTAAAAGGAAGAAGCTTTAAGTAGACCATATCACCGACAGCAAAGTGACGCTCAGTTCTGTTTTTGTTAGCTTGTTGAATCATCTGGTGCTGTGCTTTCACTACAGTTTGCTTTAATAATTGAAGAACGAGTTCCTGTGACAAGCACGTATAATCCACCACGTCATTAGGAAAATCCCCAGCCATACAAGGTAAATGAGTAGGAGGAGCTACACCATAGACAATGAACGGCCACAACGTTATTTTAGGGTCAGGGGTAATTTGGGAATATTATAAAATTACCAAGGACAATTTAGTCATACTTTGTCACAAATATTCTCTCCCCTAAGAAAAACCCCAAATTTAAAGGTTTTACATAAGAGGGGAGGTAACTACTAAAAGACAAAAATCCTCCCTTCCCCTCCAAAACCCCCCAACCAAACAGAGCGTAAATGCTAGAGATTATTCAAGAGTAACTTGTGAACACTTAAAAAGCTATAATAAGATAAGATACGTACATCAGTTTATCATAAAGCTAAACCTAGACTGACTCTCTCTCTCTCTCTCTCTCTCTCTCTCTCTCTCTCTCTCTCTCTCTCTCTCTCTCTCTCTCTCTCTCTCTCTCTCTCTCTCTCTCTCTCTCTCTCTCTCTCTCTCTCTCTCTCTCTCTCTCTCTCTCACACACTCATTTAGACGAGTTAATTCAGAACACACAACCTTCTCAAATTAAAAGTACAGCATATATAAATGCATGGTTAATTATGGTGCAACACTAATCAGCCAAAGTCTAAATATTTCTCACAACTCAGGGAAAACAGGAGGCGAACCATTGATGAGGTAAAGAATGGATTCCCAATCATCCCCAACACTTGACACTCCCAAGTTTTGTTGTGGTGATGCTGAGTTCTCTGTAAATCCAGACACCAACACATCGTTTTCATGAAGATCCTTCATGGAAATACAGTTATTATACCCTGTTGATCTGAATGCTTCTGCGGCTGCCATGTCACTTGTGATGGTGGTGGTGGGGGTGGAGGAAGGAAGTGAACTTTGATTGATCAGCCCAAATGTATTATTACTATTAGTACATTTGGAGTTGGTAGGACCGGTGTCCGGGAAGCTCAACGTCGACGCCGGTGACTCGAGGTCATCAGTGGCGAGCATCATGGCGTACATGCTATGCATTTTGGGGGTGTTATGATCTGCCGACGTGGACGACCATGAATTCTGCCATACCTTGAGGACGTCAAGGATCGGTGGTGGCGATGGGCGAGGTGTGAGCTTGTTGAGGACGAGCCGAGTCAGTGAAGGCTGGGAGGAGGAGGAGCCGAGCCGGTCCCGGAGCCGCAGCTTGGAATATTCTTGGACTTGCCTGGCTTCAGCTTGGAGCCGAGCAGTCTCCCACTGAGCCATATGGCTGAGGTTGGCAGTGTCCTTGACTGCGCCGTCATCGTTTAAGGGCTTGTGGGTGGTGGGGTTGATACCCATTCTGATGAGCCTCTTCTTAAGGTGGGTGTTCCAGTAATTCTTGATCTCATTATCTGTTCTTTTTGGCAAGTGAAGTGCTATCACCGACCATCTTGTACATACATGCATTATATGGTAACATATATAAGTACACTAAGAAACTATATTTAGGTACAACAACACCTATGGAAAAGAGAATACTATGTATTATATATATCGTGCCATGCGGGTTCCTTTTTAGGAAATTCTTCATCATATGGAATCAATTTGTTTTAATATATCGCGCCATGTAGGTAAAATATTTTGGGACTTACCTGTTTCCAAGAAGAGCATGAAGTTGAATGATGGTTTGATCTTCTTGTGAGCTGAAGTTGCCTCTTTTGATGTCAGGTTTCAGATAATTAATCCATCTCAGTCTACAGCTCTTACCACATCTTTGGATCCCTTTTGGTCATCAAAACATAAAATGGATTACTCATCATCTTCCCTAACAGGTAAGCCTTAAGAAAATAGTCTTTAAGTTAGTCTAGTTTTTTCGAGACAATCCAACAGGGTTTTCAAATAGATTCGGCAATATGGCTGCTGAAAATGAGTTTTATTGCAACTTTACAGATAAAACTACTCTTACATTGTTTGGTTTTGATAAAGATGAACAAAAAAGTTTCTCTTTGAATTTGAATGGCAGACGCATGGCCTGGCCTGAAGAGTATGAGGATCGAATCCCAAACCTCATGCCACAAAAAGCATATCTAGCACCATTAGGTCAAAAGGTCTTTCGCGAACCAACAAGTTTATCTGGACACAGTACATACTATTTTATGAATCAAGGGAAAGAAGGATTTACCAGCTTTTGCAGGCAAGGAAGACCAGCTTCCATGAGCGCCGTGTTGTTGAATATAAGCCACGAGCTTCTGGTCTTCCTTAGGATTCCATGGCCCTTTCTTCAACCCTACTTGTTCCGATGATGACTTCACCATTCTAGTTATCAGCTGCAAACGCTAGATATATATAGCTGGAGATATATATAGAAGAAACAAGAACTGTAAATACAAGAGATAACAGTGAGCTATATATGAAACAGATATATAAAGCAAGGAGATTGAGGTTAATTACATATAAATAATGTATATTCCTCTTAGGGTCTCTCGGAAAATGCTGAAGAGAAAGAAAGAAAAAGGAGGAGCTTGCAGAGTGAAGAAAGAGACGAGTACGGAGGTAGCTAGCTACCTGGGAAATGCGCATATCATGTTACTTAAAAGAAGCAGGTGAAAAAATGCAAGTCATAAATAGGACATCGATCCTTTATGGCTTAGAAATATATCCTCCCTCTATATTTCATTTTAATTATAAATATTTTTCTTTTATTTTGAAAATTTTTATATATAGATTTCTCTTAATTCTTAACCTTTAAATTACATATTTTGGACCCTCTTTATTTATGAATACTGTTATTTAAAAGTCATTTGATGAATACTTATGTTACCAAAAAATAATTTTAATGCTTATATTTTAAAATTTTGTTATCATATTATAAAATTTATTAGACTTATAATTTAAAATCTTTAGATGAATTTGTTTAAATTCATTAATTTAGAAAATTTTCAAACATAGATAGATATTGGGTATAAACCAAGGAACGAAAAACTGGACCAGGCAATGAACCGGTTGTGACATAGGTTTAAAAGTGAATAGATCAATCGGGGTCTAACAGAAGATTGAACCAAACATTAAAATATTATAATTTAATTGACAATAACAAAATAATAATATTAACCATCAAGTCATCACTAACATTAAAATTGTCAAAACATCTAGTTATTTTTTCAAAGTTCAAACATAACCCATAATTAACATCAAAATAGTGAAAACATAACAATGTTAATCATGATTCATCAAACATAACCCATAACTAACATCAAAATAGTCAAAACATAACAAGTTTAAAAAGATATGATATATTCATATTTGGCTACAAAAAAACTAATTTAAATTAAATTCATTAATTAATAATAAGTGAAGTTATAAAACATTATTAGATATATTGATAAATCACGCACACATATATTAATCTAATCATTTTAGTGATGAATTGTGCTTACTAGTTAAACTTAATTAAATTAAACTATATTTTATTTTATTAATTATTTTGCCTACTTTATTGCTGGCCTATTTAGAAGTCAAGAGTTAGAAGAGTGGGAGTTGTGGACATTGTTTCTTACCATCTGCGGCTCACCTTCGTCATTCAGTTTTCCCTCCACCAAGCATCATCTCTCACTCTTCGTCTTGGTCTTCGATTTAACTGAGTAGCTATTGCTTTTACTGTTACTCTGGACTTATCAATCTCGCTTTCTCTCATGGTAATTGTAGGTTGTAGTGCTTATTTTTTTTGTACCTATACTTTCCCTCTTCATTTTTTCTCATATGCCATCACCATCCCAAAACTGCAGAACTCTACAGTGGAAAAGCATGGCTCAAGTAAACTGGGGTTTGGACCGAGTCACACCGGTTTGTGACAAGTTGAAGCAGTTTGAACCGAGTCACATCGGTTCACTTTTTCCCCGGTTGAAGAGGCAAACTAGATCGGACATGACGTCGGTTCACCAGTTTCCGGTCTAAATCGGCCGGTCCGGTCCAGTTATTCATTTGTTCATTGGTATAAACTTGAATCTTTCAAAAACACACACAGAGAGAGATAATGACGCTTAATTAATTAATTAGATACTTAATATGATGGCAAGGGATAGATTAGAAAATATATATAATTAATTATAACTTAATTTTTGCTCGATAAATATTATTTTTAGAATATTTCAGGAGTACTACCGAGTACCAACCACGTTGATAGGCTGGACTAAAATATTGATTTTAAAAACAGAAAATAGGTCTATTTTATTATTAACGTGAAAGCATATATTTTTCTGTATTATTACTAAACACAAAAGCTTATCCGTTTATTGAAAATCTATGGTGTTTAGTTGAAAATAATTAAGTGTAAGCAGAGGGGTGTCACTTTCATTCTAGCTGGCCCATGCGAGATATATATTACCGACTCAGTAAGTTTGGTCCCTCGTTAAATTTTTGAATTTTGCAAATTAAAAAACGTGTTCGATGCCAAAATAATTAAGTGTAAGCAGAGGGGTGTCACTTTCATTCTAGCTGGCCCATGCGAGACTATATATTACCGACTCAGTAAGTTTGGTCCCTCATTAAATTTTTGAATTTTGCAAATTAAAAAACGTGTTCGATGCCAAAATAAAAAAAACATAGAAAGGAGCTTGTGGCCAGGATTCGAGAGGAAATCCAAGCAGAACTCCAGGTGGATATGCGTCAATCACTCCGACAAGAGCTTTGAGACGAGATGATGGATGAGCTACGTGGTGAGATGAGGTCGATGGTGTTGTCTAACATTCAAGGCGAGATGGGTGACAAAAAACATAGATCTCAGGTTTGTAAATAATTTTAATTAATATAACATTGAGTTTTTTCTTAAGTTAGTTTAATTAATTCTTTCCTTTCTCATACCCAAGAATCCCCGATATTTCCCAGCACTAAAGATAGTTACAATCCGCCAGAAGTTGGACATGGCGACCCTGGTCCTTCACTAGAGGCTGGAGAACCTTGTTGTCTTTTGTTGGATGTCCCATCCATGTGTGTTGTTGCCGATGCTATTACATGCATGCTACCACCCACCATCATAAGCAAATTTGGGACAATCAACATAAGGTCAATGTCACAAGTGTTAAACAGGGGGAGGAATGTGTAGATGTCTCATTCCCCGATGACGAGGTTGCCAAACTAGGTCAGGTAATAGGATTCTTCATCCTTTAGTCTGCACATCTTGTTCAAACGGCCACAGCACCTCCAATAGTAGGAAAAATTGGCTATTGTTACTTGAACCTTGCATCGTACTTACAATCTTTATTTTGTGTGTTGCTAGGATCAAGAAGAAGCAGTACGATTTCCCTTATTGGCACAACAACAGAATATTCATACAAAAATAAACAAGGTCGACTTGCAAATGACGTGTGGGATTGTGGGTAGTACAATCTCATATTCTTTTAGAATTGATAGCAAAGATATTAGATATTTCCTATCTTTGCTAGAGATAGACATAGGATGGGTGTTAACATCATGAAATTCCTGTCAAAGTGACACATTTACCTTTAGTTTTACATACATTTCTGGTAAATTCATAGATAATTGATGATAAATGTGCAAAAGTAATGTGCCCAAGGGTATTAATGGTAAAAATGTGTAATTTATCTGTTTAAGTCCCATAATTGCATTACAATTACATTAACACTATTTTTATAGAGTTCATTGTGTTAATAGGTTATTATTTGAGTCACAAAGGAGTCATTGGAGGCAATAAAAGATGATTAAAAAGTGTGAATGGAGTTAAGAAAGTCAAAGTACCATGGAAGAGCAAGAAAATGATGAAGAAGGCCAAAAACCTTTATATGGAAGCTTGACCACAGCCAACATCATCAGGGATGTTTGGCTGCGACTAACATCATCAGGGATGTTTGGCCGCGACCAAACATCTTCTAGAAACATTTTGACCGTGGCCAACGCCCGAATTCTACAGCTATGCGTTTTGATTCAGAATGAATTTTTAGGGCATATAAATACCAAAACCTTGAAGTAGAGACGCATTCTGGACCTGGAAAGCACCGTGGAGATAATGCTATGTTAGGGTTTGGAGCTTGGAGGTGGAGATTGAGCTACAAGTTGAAGATTTGAAGAGATTTGAGCTTCTCCTCTTGGTTTTTCCTCTCCTTTTGCTGTCTTTCCATTTTGTTCTGTTGTGTAACTGATTTATGCCCTGTTTCTTCTGGGTTTTATGAACATGTATAGCTAGAGTTTTATTGTGTGGATTGTTTAGAACCCTTGTATGGATTAAGTACTAATTTCCCCTTTATATTTATATTGAATAGTTTATTTATGTTGATTTCGCTCTGTTCTTAATGCTCCTTGTTGATTGATCACCAATTAGGTTGTTGGGTTCACTTGGTTGATGCTTGAGAGGGCTAGATTGAGTGTAGAACTTGGATTTAATCGTATAGGAACCTGAAATCCATGAGAGGGATGGATGGTTTTGTTAATGAGGTAGAGATACACTCATTGACCTCACATAGCCACATAGGTCTTGCAATGTAGTCTGGGCTTAATCCTTCAATTAAGAGATTAATGAGCCAATTAAGCTAAACACCTATTTGGAGACTTGAGAGAGCACTTATGGGTAAATAAGTGACATTGGTTAGCATAATCCATCATTGAGAGCTCATATTGTGGGGATTTGAATGAGTACTTTATGAATGTAAGGGGGATAAACAATCCTAACTTCCACTGCATCCTTTCTAGTCCATGAATCATTTGTTTATATTTTACTTTTAGTTTATAATTTTGTTTTTCCTCCACCGTGATAATTGTCCAACTCGAATTAGGCGAAAGTGCGATAATCGTTACTTAACTGGGTTTTGGAACTAAATCCTCGTGGGAACGATATCTTACTCATCACTTTATTACTTAGCGCGACCCGTACACTTGTGGATTTGCGGATAATGGGTCATATTTGCAATCATGTGAGTTTATTTTTTATTTTTAACTTTAATTAATGTACTAATATTTAGGATTTTTAGGTTTCTACATTCACTAAGCCATTTCTTATTTTAATTCTGTGATAGTTGCTTCCGCAAATTGTGTGTTAAAATGAAGCTCAACACTTTGTATGGATTCTTATGTCTTGGCTATATATCAAGGCGTAATAATAATAGGTTGGAAGATAGGATGAGCTGTATAGGCTATACAATCAGACAGACTCAGCTGCCTTGTTATGTAGCACCAATTATTGAAAGGCAAGTAACTTAATTTTATCTATTTATACATATTCGATTTGCCGGAGAAGTATCATGTTATATAATCTCACTTTAATCTATATATGTTATTATAGTTATCATTGGAGTCTTTGTGTTCATTGTCCCTCCATCAACATCATCTTTTGGTTTGATTCATTAGGTCGCAAGCCAAACGAAGAGATAAAAAACATTTTCAACACGTAAATTAATTTGTTTGTAAATAATTGATTTTTGACTTTACTAAATTGTTTTAATGTCTTCTTTTTTTCATTTTAATTATTGTACACTGAAGACATATTATATAATGGGTGGGAAGCGTGAAGGTAAAAGTAGTTTGATGAAGTGGTTCCAGCCGAAAGTAAGTTGTTTAAATTCAAGTTCTTTAATTAACAATTGCTTCACATATGCCTTTATTCTTTTTTACCATTTCCTTTTGATGTATAGTGCCCTCGACAATCAGGGAACATTGATTGTGGCTACTATGTTTTACTATATATGTATAACATCCAAGGAACAAAAAACTAGACCGGGCAATGAACCAGTCACAACACTGGTTCAAGAGTCAATGGTTCAACCGGGGTCGGACCGGTCATATTAAAATATTACAATTTATTAGTGGAATATATATATTAATATATTTTTAAATTTCCATAGATAAAAATAAAGATCTTTAGACAAAAAATGCTTAAAATCTATTAGTATTAGTTACAGTGTCTATATTTATGTAATGACATCTCCTTTGCTATAATTAATTAATTATTATATCCTCTCAAAATCTTTTTTTTTAGATTTGTTCTTTCTTTACCTACTTTTCTCTTCTTCTTGGTCTTTAAACTTTCATTTTACCCTAAAAAATAATGCAAAATAGTAGTTAGAAGAATAAAAAAAAGAGGCAAACCGGGTGGACTGGTCGAACCACCAGTTTTGACCGGTTCGATCGGTTCACCGGTTCATTTCATCAACTGGACCGGATCACCGGTCCGACCGGTTGAACTGGCCGATCCGGTCCGTTTTTTTTTCAATGATAACATCATTTTTAGTGGACTAACTACCAATTTTGAACAGGTGATCATTTCTTTATTCTCATTTGAATTTCATTTTTGTTCTTCTAATTGAATTATTGGTTATTTTATTCAATTGATTGATTTATATTAGCTTATTCTCCAATTTGCATACAGATTTTTTTTAATTGGGACCTCTACAAAATCGAAGACATTAATTTGATCCAAGATCTTTTGTCAGGATATCTTCTATAGCACATAGATGATGATTTGTAGAGGTTTCTTTTTACATAGTGCAGTGGTTTAGTGCAATGGTATATTATGTTTCCATACTTGAATACTTTGCCACCTGTTAGTTTCTTATTTATATATATTGTGTACGTACTATGAATTTGTTATAGAAGGTTTTAGAAAATTATGATAAAGTATTAAATGGCGCGATTATTCTTATTTATATCAATATGACGTTTTCAATTTGAGTAACATTTTAAGACCCAAATTATTTTGAATGCTTTCCAAATTCAAAATATAATTGTCTGGAAATTCCCAGGTTTTTAATGCTGTGGAGAGAAAAATGAATAATTTTTTTTAAAAAAAAGGTTACAACAACTATTTTTTAAAAAGCAGTTTTAAAATGACTCTTACAACGACTGTTTAAAAATGATCATCTTTTTTAAAACTTTCAACGACACTCACATACACGACCCCATGAAAACGTCTTAAGGGCAAAAAAACGGTCATTAAAAGTTCTTTCTGTAGTAGTGTTTATATTTTATTTAGTAATCAATTTATATATAATTAAGAGAGTGTTTGGATTAGCTTTTGGGGAATAGCTTCTAGAGAAAAAGTGGTAAAAATGCTTTTTCAGAATAGATTCTATAAAAAAATGATTTTGATAAAATGATAGTGTTTAGATATTGTTATCAGAATAGATTTTTCATACTCAAATTATAAAAAAGGACTTTAGATTTTGTGATAATTGCATATAAAGATAAGATTTTATTTTAAATATTTTTAATAATAAATTTCAAAATAAATACCAAAAATCAAATAAATTTCTCCACAAAATTAAATTTATAACATTAGTCAATTATGTAACATGATAAAAAATAGCTCAAACATATATGTATGAATAAATTGTATAAACTAAAATCATTTACAAACAGTAATTATCCAAAATAATACTATATTTTAAATTGAAATAAGTACTCCCTCCGATCTTAAATATAAGACAGAGTTGACTTTTCTTGGAAAGATTAAGAAAATTAAATAAGTTGCTTAATCATATCATATGTTGTGTATCCTTAAATTATATATCAGTTTATTAGTCAAACTAATTAGTTTGGGGAAAAAATTAAAATATAATTATTCTAAAGTAATTTAATTATTTTTTTTAATCTCTTAAAAAAAGTTAACTTTATCTTATATTTAAGACCGGATGAAATAATAAACACATGAGAAAATAGCGACAGAGATTTGAAAAAAAAAAAGGAACAGGACCACAGAAGGAAGAAGAAAGAGAAGAAAGGAGAGAGAGAAAGTAAAGTTGGTGGGACCCACACATAAAAAAGTGAGAAATGTTATAAGATAAATATGTGAGAAAAATTTTATCTCGATTTATGAAAAAATAATTTATAAAACTATGATTTGTGAGATTTCCAAACACTAACTTATCCAAAACTATGATTTTGGAACACAAAACTATAGTTTTAACTTTAAAAAAACAGTTTTGGCCTTTTATAAAGTATTTGACAAATTTTTTTTAAAATAATAGTTTGAGTCCTATAAACACTCTTTTTATTAGCCAAACACTCACAAACTCAGCCAACAGAACACATGTGTCTAAAACAGCCCCAACGTCACGTCATATCATTTCATTCTATTCTATTATAATTATTTTGGAAACCTAAAGGACCAAGAATTAAGATTTCCCAAGTTGAGGGGTCCTCGTTACCTGTCCAAAAAATAAATAAGAGCAGGAGCTATTGCTGTGTCAGAAGAAGAGCTAGAAGAGAAAACTTAAATCACGCGTGTTCTGATGATGCATCAGTTCTAGCTAGACCCCCACCCATATACACGTCCATGCTGATGCTAGTAATAATAAAATAATAAAAGCATAGTACCCCTTACTACTGTTCTTTTCATTCTCATATCTCAACCCTCCTTCCTCCTCGTATATTTTTTTTTAATTTCAAGACTTAATTAATTAATTTAATTAAATTAAAGATATTATTTAAATTAATTAATATAACATATTTTTTCTAAAACACTTAAATAATATTTCTTAATACCCTTCATCTCTTTTCTATATATTTAAATATTATTGAAAAAATATAAATAGAACTAATTTAAAATAAATAATAAATATTTAAAATAAATCTTACATTCAAATCAATATTAACGCCTCAATTAAATCATGGACAGAAGGAGCTTATGATCTTATCATCTGCTTCTTAATTAATTAATTAGTAAAAGAGCTGTACGGAGCTACCCTATCCACACACACGTATATATTATTTATTTTGTAGGATTAAAAAGTTGTTTTTTAAGTACTTCATCACGGCTGCTATGATGACCTAAAGTTCCATCCACTTAGATATGGTGGGTCCAATTTAGTTAAGGGTTGCTGATCCCATTCCCTCAGACACATAAATCTTACACAAGACCCAACTTTTTCTTGTGCTTTTAAAAGTCCGTTCTTTGGTTTTTTTTTAGAGGTAACAATATCTTTATTGTATATCTTTTTACCTTGTATGTGTTTTATTTGTTATAAACAAAATATTTACACAACCGTCCTCGATGTGAAATATGAAATACTAATCATGTAGATGCTTATTATTTCAAAATAATTTGGATCCATTTACTCTCGGTTCTAGATTCACCCCAAGGTTAATTTTTGAGGAAGAATAATTCGTAAACACAATTTATAAAAACTACTAAAATAGCATGACACATCATTTCATCATAAAGCTAAACTGACATGTACATATGAGTTAATTCAAACACCAATAGTCTCAATTATAAAAATTACAAATTAATTGTAATTTATTGTCCTGACATTTTTTTGGTTTTTTTATTGTTCTACATTATAATTATAATTGTAGTAAAAAAAGGTAAATAAATTCTGAAGAGCTATTGATTTTAGTAGGAAGGGCCTAAGCACGAATTATTTGTATTTCTGCAGAATGAGAAATAAGGGGAAGAGGAAAAGAGAAGTAGGAGAAGGAACACACACTTATGTATGTATAGAGAAGGGAGATTAGAGAGAAAACTCAAGAAAGGGGAGGCACTCATATTTCAAAAGCAAGACTGTAAATAAAATGTATTTAGTTCTATTTATAAAAACTTAATTCTTACCCTAGAAATTGGAAACAAATATTTCAGTGGTTTAAGGTGCTTCCATCAACTTGAAGCATTTTTCTAGGTGCATCCAGTATCTTAAAATAATATGTGGTGTATTTATCACCTTGGAGAATTATTTAGATGTGTCCACCACCCCCAAAGTATTCTTTAGCATGATTTTACTCTTAAAATATTAATTTTTTAAGGAGAAATTTTGCCAGTTAAGTATCTTTTTTGGAGAAATTCAAATCTCGTCATTAACATCCAAAAAGTTTCTAAATGAAGATGCACCAAACACCCTAAATTATTATTTTAGTAGCAATTTTAAGATATTGGATGCACCTGAAAAGACACTCTTAGATGTTGGATGAACCATAAAATACTTTAAGGTATTAAACACACTTATGAAAAATATTATAGAGTGTTGGATATACCACAAATTACTTTAGAGTGCTAGACGCACTTAGAAAAATATTTTGGGTGCTGGACTCATCTTAACCTTATTTTATTAACCTAAGAATCAAATGCAAATTCTTAGTTTCTTACCCTATTTTTGGTTGGTTTTATCATAGAGATATTTCCAATTCAGCTTGACAATATCTGAATTACTGGATACCAAATTGCTAAATAATAAAAAGGTAATTAAACTAATTAGGGAAAATGTTTATAAATACATAAAAAAATGCATGGGATAAAACTAATTGGTCTTCTTCAAGGAAAAAATGAAATGATCAAATAAAATAAACTACATAAGATACTAATTTGCCTCTTTATTTGTAATCAAAAGTTAGATCAACCCTAAAAATTTCTAACCTCCATGAACGTGGATCACAACACAGGAAATACAGGCGACGAGGGCAAACCATTGGCCCACTCGAGAATGGCTTCCCAATCTTGGCTCTCCCCCTCAAAGTTGCCGTTTCCTGATCCATTCCCAACACTTAAGACTCCCAAGTTTTGCTGAGATGATGCTGAGTTGTCATTAAATCCATTCGCAAACATATCGTCATGATAGAGACCTGCCACAGAATTACAGCTATACCCACTTGATATGAATGCTTCCACCGCCACCATAATATAGCCGTCGTTTCCCAAGCTTCCCACTTTGTTCCCACAAGCTTCATCGTCACTCACTCCTTTAGCAATTCCATTGTCGTTTGTGTCGGTGGAGGTGAAGGAGGAAGGAAGTAAACTTTGATTGATCATCCCAAAGGTATTATTGTTACTACTATTACTACTACAACATTTGGAGTTGGTAGGGACAGTGTCCGGGAAGCTCAACGTTGACGCTGGGGACTCGAGGTCATCGGTTGCGAGCATCATGGCGTACATACTACGCATTTTGGGGGCGTTCTTTGTCGAAGGGAGTAAACTTTGATTGATCTGCCAAGCCGTGAGGATGTCGAGGCATGGTGGTGGCGATGGCCGAGGCGTGACCTTGTTGAGGACGAGACGAGTCAATGAAGGTTGAGAAGAAGAGGAGGAGGAGCTGAGCTGGTTCTGGTGGAGCTGAAGCTTGCAATATTCTTTGACTTGCCGGGCTTCGGCTTCAAGCCGAGCAGTCTCCCACTGCGCCGTGTGGTTGAGGTTGGCTGAGTCCTTGGACTGGTCGTTGACAGCGTCGTTGATGGGCTTGTGGGTGTTAGGGTTTATACCCATTCTGGTGAGCCTCTTCTTAAGGCAGGTGTTCCAATAGTTCTTGATCTCGTTGTCTGTTCTCTTTGGCAAGTGATGTGCTATGGCCGACCATCTTGTATGTGCAGTATAAAACAAACATCAAAGAAACTAACAGAATGATTTTTCGATTTAAAAATCATTAGTTAGAAAATCTTAATTCTAGACCGTTGAAAAACTATTGTGTAGATTTTACAACAGTGAATAGCTCTCCGTGCTCATTATTACCATGAGCACTGAAACTGGTTCCTTATTTAGAAATCATAACGTTTATGAAGAAACCATTCACATAATTGCACCTTTGAAAAGAAAGTGCGGAACTTAACTTGTTTCCAAGAAGAGCATGAAGTTGAATAATGGTTTGATCTTCCTACAAACTGAACTTGCCTCGTTTGATATCAGGGCTTAGATAATTAATCCATCTCAGCCTACAGCTTTTGCCACATCTCCGGAGTCCTTTTGGTCATCAAAACATAAAAGCATTACGCATATATATTCCTTTACACCCAGGAATGTACGAGGTGGTTTTTGAAACAGATTCATGAACCATATGTTTGAAACAAGAGGTAGTAGAGTAGAGTGATTATTACCAGCTTTAGCAGGCAAGGAAGACCAACTTCCATGGCCGTGTTGTTGAATGTAAGACATGATCTTCTGGTCTTCCTCAGGAGTCCACGGTCCTTTCTTTAACCCTACTTGTTTCTCGCTGCATGACTTCACCATTTTAGTTTCCAGGAAACGCTTGAAGAGAAACAAGAACTGTGTATAATTAAACAACACGAGATCAAAAGAGCGAGAGCAATGAAACAGATATATTATAAGTAAGTTGGAAGGACGATGCAGGTCGGAGAGATTGAGGTTCTATATATATATAATATAGAATATTCCCTCTTAGGGTCTCCGGAAAATGCTGAATAGCGAGAAATAATTAGACTGTCAGAAGAGAGAAAGGGTTTAGGAAAATATGAGAGAGACACAAGAGAGAACTGGACAGAATCAAGAGACAAGAGAAAGCATCAATTCTAGTCAAGTCATAAGAGCGTTATATATTCGTAACTGTTTGAATTAGTGGTAGAAGCTATTGTTTGAATTAGCAGTAGAAGCTCCTTTTCTAACGTGATTTTACAGTATACGAGGTAAGTTTGTGAAATGAGTTTTGTCTCGATTTACGTGAAGAGACTTTTCTACCACCAACCCAAACAGGCTCTGTCAAATCTATGGAGTTTAGTTAAAAGGGAAAATTTCACTGGACTCACTCTCTAGGGCATTTAAACATCAAACAGCTCCCAAAACTTTTTAAATTTCACTACACCCATTAAATTTTGGGGTGGAAAGATAATTGCGCCCCTACTTTAAAAATCAAATATGATTATTTACAAGATGCATTTGAGAATTTATAAATTAAATATGCTTATTTACAAGATAAACAAGTAAAATTACATGACCATCTCGGCTATATACAAGACTGTTAGTTCTCAAATATGTTTTGATAATAACAAATTTTGATAAACAATAAGTATTTTATGATTCAAGTCAATTACTTAAGCTTCTGGGTATTTAAGCAAAAACAAAATGATTTGGAAAAGAAACTTGAATGAAAAGATATTGATATCAGTGATCTCAAATGATCACTCGAGCGATAGTTGACTCACTAGAGTGATGATCCTTAACCTCCGGTGATTTTGCAAGTCACTCGCTGAAAATTGGGAAGTGAGGCAAAATCACTCGAGTGATTCCCCTTCACTTGCACAATCCTAGCAGGTCACTTGCAAAGTTACTGAGAGTTGAGAAGAGAGGTCACTCGAGTGGATAAGTGACCACTTGAGTGATAAGAGATCACCTGCAGGGTTTTGCAAGTCACTCGCGGATTTCCTGAGAGTTTAGTTGAGAAGCCACTTAAGTGCATAAGTGGTCACTCGAGTGATTGTGATCACTTGCAGCTTTTGAAAGTCACTCGCTGTTGTATTTAAAGTTATGAATCTCACTCGAGTGACATTAGTCCACTCGAGTGGAAAGGCATCACTTGCAGGATTTAGGAAGTCACTCACGGATCTCTGAAAGTTATAAAGAGTAGTCACTCGAGTGAATAAGAGTTCTCTCGAGTGAAGTGTGTCACTGGTGGACTTTTCCTAAGTCACTTACGGCAAATGATCAAGTTGCATAAAGCGTTCACTCGAGTGACAAGCATTCACTCGAGTGACATATGTTCACTCTCTATGTGTGTGCAGGTGACTCACGGTAGCTAAGGGAGTTAAAAGCAGAGATCACTCAAGTGAACTGATGCCACTCTAGTGATAGCTTACAACTCGCAATTCTCTGCAAGTTACTTTCTGAAAATTCAAGAGTGCATTATAGTTCCCACTCAAGTGGATCAGATTCACTCAAGTGAATATGCTTCCACTCAAGTGAATTATCACTCACTCAAGTGGAGTCTCATCGCCTACCTCTGTTTTAAGATCTTTGTTATCTCTGAATCACTTTATTAGAGTTATTAATCATTGATTTTCACTTATATATTGTTTTAATATTACTATTCATACTTGTATATAAGTTTCAGAAGCTTGAACGACGAAGCAAATTCAAAATCCTCAAAAGCATGGTGGTTGTCAGAAGCATTAAATGCTCATCTACCAGACACACTAGACATACACAAGAAGGATTACGTCTGATGAATTATTGCTCAGAGCTGAAAGCAACTTAAACTCCGAAATACTTTAATGGCTTTAAATACAATCTAACGGATAGTTCGAATACTTACAACGATCGGTCACAACGGTCATTAATGAAGCTCACCTACAAATATTCAAGCATTCAATACAGAAGAACTAACGAAACAATCCAACATCAAAACATCATTTATTGCTCATTGCTTAGTTCTCTGTAACATTCGGTGATAATTCTTTAGTATCCAGTAATGATTCATTTGCTATGAGAGAGAGTCATTTATCTGATTAATTCTCTTACTCTATAAAATTTCAAGGTAGTGGGACCTTAAGTGTGGTTGTTAGATTACAACATGTAAGGGGGAGTGAGTCCTGGTGAAGATCATTCGCTGCTTCATACGTTGTATTAAGTTACCAAGAACTTATAAGATCTTGGAAGAATAGTGGAAACTCATAGACACTCTGAGAATTGGAAGTAGGTCATTGAGTTAAGACCGAACCAGTATATTTCGGTTGTGCATCTTACATTGATATCTTTCCTGTTTTCACTTTATTATAATTAATCTGTTTAATCTTAAGTTTTTTTATCACCCAATTCACCTCCTCCCTCTTGGGTGAAGTTGAATCCAACAAAGACAATGAGCATATTCACAAGAACATATACTATTTACAACACATATGTGGGAATATACAAGTCAAATATGCATATTTACAAGAAAAATGTGAGAATTTATAAGACCATCTCGGCCAATAAATGTACAAGACAAATAAGTGAAATTACAAGAACATCTCGGCTATATATAAGACAAGGAGTATATACACAAGCGTACATGTTATTTACAAGACACATGTGGAAATATACAAGTCAAATATTTGTATTTACAAGAGACATGTGAAAATTTACAATACCATATTGGCCATGTACAAGACATAAGGGCATAAATATCTTTTCAGTCAAAAAAATTAATTTCAATTTAGTTCATCAGAGGTGAAGTGAAGTTTCAAAAAATTTTAAGGGCTCTTTGATATTAGGGGTTTGTTTGGGAACATGTTAGGGGTAATAAAAAGCTCAGTTGGGACCCAAAAGCCTAGTTGACTAGTTTGCATGCATCTGGGAAGGCGTTGAGCATTGATGGGTTTGTTTGAAACAAGCAGTTTCTTTGGAGAAGCTGCTTTTTGGCGATATCCGTTGCTTCTGTGCTTTGACCATTGAAAAAAAATTAAAGCTACTTTTGTTCACAGAGCCGTGACCATGAAAAAGAAAAATTTAAAGTTGCTTCTGTGCTTCTAAACATGAAAAAAATTAGAGCTTTTCAAACACTAATCCAAACAGGTTTAAGGTTAGGAAATAATGATCCAGTTGATGTAGCATCCACATCAACTATCCGTAGATTATCTTCAACACACATGAATTATGTTCGTAACATGATCAAAGACGAAAATTGTTACGGGTAGATAATCCAATTATGATCCACTTTATTTATAACATTCTAATTGAAATACATATTTATCCTTTTTTAATTAAGTGCTTTAGTGTATTTTTCTTATTTTTCAATAATTATTGAACTTTTTTATTTTAAAAAATTTTATTTACATTTTTCACATCAATTATAACAATATATATATACAAACAATATATATATAGTATTCAACACTGAAAATAAAAACTGGATCGGACCGGCCGGCGATCCGGTCCGGTTCATGAAATAAACCGGTGAACCGGTCGAACCGGTTTGAACCGGTCACAACCGATAAAACCGGTCAAAACTGGTGGTTCACCTGGTTTGCCTTTTTTATATATATAAAATACATTTTTTTATTCCTCTACTTACTATTTTGCATTATTTTTTAGGGAAAAATGAAAGTTTGAAGACCAAGATGAAGAGAAAAGTAGGTAAATAGAAAACAAATATAAAAAAAATATTTTGAGAGGATATAATAATTAATTAATTATAGGAAATGAGATGTCATTATATAAATATAGGCACCATAACTAATACTAATAGATTTTAAGCAAGTTTTGTCTAAAGATCTTTATTTTAATCTATGAAAATTTAAAAATATATTAATATATATATTACGACTAATAAATTGTAATATTTTAATATGACCAGTTCGACCACCGGTCCGACCCCGGTTGAACCATTAACCCTTAAACCAGTGCTGTGACCGGTTCATTGTCCGATCCGGTTTTTTGTTTCTTGGTATTCAATAAGGTTTATGCCATTTTCAGTCATTTTTCATATAAACGGGATTTTTAAACACTAATCCAAACAGATTCAAGGTTAAAAGAAATTACTTCTCTCACCGCCAATCTAACACAAATCACATTTACAATTTGACTTTTTTTTTCAATTTGACTTCTGTAAAAGCCACATTAGAAAAAAAACTACTTCTCCACTGCTAATTCAAACATACACTAAATAGCTATAGAGGGGGTGCAGTGAGCTTTTCCGTCACAATTTGGTTCGTAGAAAATTTGAGGTAGTAAAGGGAAAATCAAATTTTCTTGCCAACAGTGGCGGCATTTGGTGCAAATTTTTCAGATGAAAATAGTTTCCTACCATAACCAAATTTCAGCTGAATAATTGAAAATGGATTCCCACAAAATAATGGTGGGAACAATTTTCCCATGCCTAGAAAAATGGGCTAAAAACACAAGTTTTTGGATGTGGCAGTCGATATGACAGTGTTTAAAACATAGGCAAAAATGTCATTTGACTCATTTTATTTAAATCAAACAAAAATTTCCTAATCAACCTATTTTCTTTTTTTGTGTAAACTAAATACTTATGTGATAAAATATTTTCTGCTCCATTCCATTCCATTTCTTTTTATTTTATTTCTTTCTAACCCTTTCTAATTCTTTGAATCAAACGGGTTCTAAAAAAATAAAACGAAATAAATTACCATAGGAAAAGAGAATCTACCTGGTTCATTAGCATTATATATATATATATATATATATATATATATATATATATATATATATATATAGAGAGAGAGAGAGAGAGAGAGAGAGAGAGAGAGACCAAAGAATTTGATGAATATGAAAGACGCTTATTCTCATTCCCGTTAACGTTTCTAATATGTTTTGTCTCTTTCATTTCATTTCTCGTGCCACAGTCCTGGGATCCTAGTCAGAACGTTTGGTGCCCCATTAAATTTGTTAATGTTGACTATTAAAAAAACGAGTACGATTATCAAAAAATGAAAAGAAAAAAATAGGAACAAGAAAAGATATATTATATGAAGTGAGCAAGAAAAGACACTTTTCTTTTTTGTTTTCAAATAAGGAACCAAGCGATACAACGTAAAAGCTAAATATTTTAAAAGAAAAACCGGTGAAAATTTCATATTTAGAAATTTTATTAGTTAGAATGACCTAATTTATTTTATACACATAAAATATCTGTATTCCTCAGGATTTTATCCACATAAAGTGTCGATAGTTGAGTTCATGTTCTTCTTACTGATAAAATTTTCAAAACAGTAACTTTTCATTGATTTTTCATATTTTATATCATTTTTTATTTTGTTCAGTGATAATATAAAAATAATTATAATGTTATTATTTATATGGTCACAATTCCCTTATAAAACGTTATGAAGGACAAACACACTGTCAGTCATCAATTTTAGCTAAAAAAGCATACAAGTGCTTGTTTACAAGTCTTTATGTAGCATGTGAAGCAATATGAAAATTGTACAATGCTTTGGAAGTATGACACTTTTCATTTGATTTTTATGGCACAAAATTGGCAATAGGATATGCTCACTGTCCTAATCCTTTTTCCCTTAAATAGATATAACCCTTTGAAAGCTTAACATTATTATATGCTCACTGTCCTAATCCTTTTTCCCTTAATTAACCTTTTCATTTAATTTCAACTGAATATCCCTATACATATAGGATAAAACCGTGCATAAATTGGGAGTAAGAATTAATGTACTGATAGCAAACATGTGATTCTAATAAAAAATATTTACTTCCGTGTTTGCTTTTCTCATCAAATTTACGGAACTTCAGTTTAATGCATGATGAGTACGTATAACGCAAGCAATAAATAAAACATGCCAGAAGTATGGTATGTGATAATTAACTTCAAACTTTTGTTTCCGAAAGGAATAAGTTATCCTTTTTTTTTCAGAGAGAGGAATAAATTATTAAGAATTGAGAAACACGTTTAAAAAATTATATTCGGAAAAACAAACACTACTTTATAAAATTGGCTTTATCTCATAATTACCAATGCATGCATGGGACCTTCCCATCGCTTCTACTGCCAATAATACGTTCCAGAATTAATGTTCAGTTCATCAGACTTCTGTCAATAATGCACCAAAATTTTATTATTTGAACCGTTGTATATATGTTTTAAATTCAAATAATAAATATTTATACATATATTTAACAGGTTATTATTATTATTGCTGCTGCTGCTGCAGAACTTGTTGTTGGCCTTGACGTTGGTTAGTTGAGAGTAATTTAAGATAATAAGTTTGGTTTCCCTCCTTTTGGGAGAACTGGGGTTTCTCTCCTGTTGTGAGAGCTAGGGTTTTGGACAGTGAGTCCATCAGGACTGCTCTCTCCGGCCGGCAGCCGCATCATCGGTATGTTTGTGAGTGAGTCAATGAAAGTTGGATGGACTGAAGAAGGTGGAGGAGCTAGCCGTAGTGTTCTGTGAGATTGATGAAGTACGATATTGGTACCAGTGAGTTATTATTAAAATTTCATAAAATCTATTTAAAAGTTTTTTTCTCAATTTTTATAAGCCTTTTTTTAATTTAATAACTTTTTATTTGCCATAGTTTACCATAGAAATAAAGTGCGATGCTTTTTCGTGGTTCTATGATGAACAAGTCCTTACACAAAATTTGTGAGTCAGATTGTGGCACTTATACCAATCATCTGTTTTTCGCATTTATATCACTCGTCTTCTGTTTTTCCCACATGTTCTTCAAATTTTTGAACTTAATTTTTGAAGAACTTTTACCTTTGGAATTACTAGTAAAAGTTGAAGAACTATATTGTAGAAGTGGTATAACGAGTTACGTCGTATATGAATCAGTACAGATATGATTTAAAAAAAATAAAAAAGAATTATTTAAGCAATGTTAAAAATTACGAAGACAATTAATCAAGGGTTAATATGCAAATTTCTTCCAGAAATTTTCACTCAGAAGTGCTAGATATCTGGAAGTTTTTTTTGGATTTAATATCACTCCAAAAGTTTTCAAATAATAGCAATACTGTCCTAATTGTTATCTAGGTTAAGTTTGACCGTTAATTACATTAATCAAATATATTGAGTTAACAGGTCCATATGTTATTTACGTTATTTTTTGGATTTAAGATGAAAATTTGCATTAGAAATTTTCACTCAAGAGTGATAGGTATCAAGAAGTTTCTGAATTATAGTAATGTTTCTCTACCTTAAAAGGGTATTAATTTTGAATATGATATGAGTTTATTTGAATATATGCACTCCCACATGTCACCAAGTCATTGCCAACTCATACCATTAAAGCTGGTAATCTATCATTAAAGCACCTAACATTTTTTAAGTCAGATTTGTTATTAATACAAACCCCAATGCTATTTCTCTCACAAAAGGCCAACTCTTCCTGCACATTTGTTAGTTTGATCAATTTATAATTAAATAAGGAACAATTTTTTTAAAAATATGCATCCCTCGGTATATTTTGCATCTAGTGATCGAATCTTCTTTTCAGTTAATCTATGGTGAATGTGGCTTCTCTTCCATATGTTGCTTCTTCTTCTTAAAAGGGCTTATAAATTTTGTAACAAGGGACTATATTCCCCCTCCATAAAAAAGTGAATGAAGTGATCAAACTAACAAATGCATATGAAAAGTTGTTTTTTCCAAGAGAAATAGCATTGGAGTCCTTATTAACAATAAAGCAGATCAACTTGCAATATCTTAGGTGCTTTAGTGACAGATTCATAGAATGGCATGAGTTAGTGATGAATGGTTCCACATGGGAGTGCATATAGTCATACAAACTCATTTAATAGTCAAAATTAACATCCGTTGATAATAGTGCAACATTTTTACGCTTTGAAAACTTTCAGGATAATGTTTAATCCATAAAAATTTCTGAATATCCATCACTACTGAGAGAAAACTTTTCGAGCCAATGTGTATCTTAACCCAAATAACGTGAATGACATATGAATTTAATAGCTCAGTATATTTTGTCAATCAACAGTTAAATTTAACTAGGATAATAGTCCGGTCAATATTGCTATGATTTGAAGACTTTAAAGGCTACATTGAATCTAAAAAAACTTCTGAATACTCAACACTCCTAAGTAAAAAATTTCAAAATAAATTTGCACATTAACTCATTAATTGAAATTTTCAAAATTTAAATTAAATGGCCCTTTAAGATGACTATTTTTGTTTTATGATTTTCTACATAATATTTTCTTCAATAGCAATGATTTTTTAAAAAAATTATTTATGAGAAATTATACAAGCGAGAACTTATAAACACCCCGAATAAGTTGCAATGAAGTCTCTTAGATAAAATATAAACACCCCGAATAACTTATAAACTTTTTTACTTAACACCTATTTGTAATTTTCTCTACATGTACCATTCTATTAAAAAAAAGTTGAAATTATAACATGTGAGACAAAATATAGATATCTTGGTATTGGTGAAGCAGGGGCCAGAATTGTACAATGTACAGAGACTGTCTTCCAGAAGATGAATTTGGCAACTTTTATTTAGTTTGGGAGGAGGGGACGACTTGTCCCCAACCAACCAGCAACCATAGGCTACGAATAAATTTCTTATTCATTATTAAGTCACTATGAATCGACTTGGGTAATAATAGTACAAATGTGCACCTTAAAATTACTTAAAAAAACAATTATAATACATATGTGTGTAACTATATTTTTTAAACAATACTGAAATAGTACTATTTATTTTTTTTAAAAAAATAAAATTGCATTGGGCAACCAAGTGTATGTTAGAGAGTTTCAAAGCCTTCTTATTAGGAGGGAAAGAGTATATCCACTAATCATTCTCTCTACTTCCTTATCATTTAATTTATCTACATTCCAGTGATGTTGAAAGTGAGAAAATATAAATGAATATAGTAGTGCGATGGATATGCCATGATGCCTGTGTAGCAGTGTACGTAATAAAAATGATATCCCCCTCATGGAAATTCGGCTACTGCTCAACTGAGACTGTGTAAATAAAAAAAAAAAAGGGGAGAATTGCTTAAAAATACCTTGGAAGTAAATTAATTGCTAAATGTCACTACGGAAGATCTGTTGCACACGACGGAAAATATTTTACACACAACAAGAAGATATTTTGCACACAATGGGAGATATTTGCACATTTGTAGGGAAGATTTATGCACATACGGAAAATTGGTTGTGTAATACCTTATTTTCTAAAGCCTTTAGATTAGTTTAAATATATAATGGTTTTAAATTTGAGACCAAAATAATTTAAAGTCCCAATTTAAGAATAGTTTAATCTTATATTTGTATAGGATTTTCAAAAACCTTTTAAAATAAATATGTATGGTCTAAATTTTAATTTGTAAATTCATTATCTTTATCAGTTTCAAAATCATTTACAGATCATTTTCTATCCATAGCTCGCGTCGCGATGGTTAACTTATTGGTTTCTGGATACCAATACGTTATCGAAAGTCTAGCGTACGGATTACAACTTATACAGTCTACGTCGCGAGTACCAGTACTACTATCGCTACTACTACTACAACTTATAAATATTTTACAGTCATCCAAAATAAAATGATAACCAAACAGTCCATAATTTATTTGTCTCTTCTTCGTCCGTCTATATTACCTTCTTGCCCTTAGAGCTGGACGCCTTTGCTGTATATTATTTGTTGAAAAAGGGGTGAGATTCAAAAGAATCTCAGTAGTACACAGATCACTCATATAATATGCAAATACTAAGCATGTAAAACAAATCATCAAACAGCACAACTTACAGAAATGCAGCACATAAAAGGGCCTAACCGGTCCCTTATCTCATACTCACAGCGCTTGAGATTCACAATCTGGCTGCCCAGGGCCTCTGCCCCATACAAGGTACAGTCACGGGCTTTCTGCCTCAAACCTACCTGGCTTAAGACGCCCCCGGGTAACTCCCGGTGTAACTTGTGCTTACGGGTCTTACCGCCTATGGACTATCTGTCCCGCACATATATACAGATGATATGGTACACATACATGGCATCACATATGATATAAGAGAAAATGTACTACCTGACAGTCTTTCCAAATTTGGTTCCTGTTCTCAGTCTCTTAGGCGTCTCGGGCAAATGTCAAATCCTATAATTTATAATTTACGGACGGGCGAATTATTAATTATTCCAAAATAATTTAAGACACTTTGGTAGGTTATCATTATAGCTAATACCTTAAATCCAATAGGTATTTAATGGACTCATACCAACTCTAAGTATTTAATTTCACCCTTAGAGTCCCAATTATTTCAAAAATACCCTTACTTTTTATTTTTTTTATTTCACTATTACTCAATTCTGTCAGAATTTTCAATAATCTTTGAAAATTCATATCTTGGCCTAGAAATATCCAATTAAGGTGGTTCCAAATTCTATGTGTCACTTATGAAGTCTATTTTAATATAAAAATACGTTTAACTACCACATATCCATGAATAATTCCCAGTTTTAAATTGTTCTCGCACTGCCAGAAAATCTTTCCAGTTTCAATAGCTTAACTTCTAAAATTCATAACTAAATATCTAGAACTCCAAATGGGATGGTTCAAAATCCTATATATTTCTCTTTAAGTATAGTTTTAGGAAAAAATATTACCATTTAGATATTATAGTCACAAAATTTACATAATTTCGTCAAACCCCATCTGTACCAGAAAACGTTCCAGATTCATCATCTAATTTTAAAAATTCATATCTCACTATTTATAAACCCAAATGATACATATTATATATCAAATTAAATATTAAGATGTCTACTTTACTTCTGGAAACTTTCATAATTTTCGGACTAGTTTTGGTTACCGAAATTTATTTTACAACCAATATGATTTCAGAGAAACTAACCGAACAGCAACTCCTCTTATTTTCTAAAAATTCTAGACTTATATATAATCATCCAAAAATCAAAATCACATGTATTCCCACATAATTTTTCGTGTAGAATTGATTGGAAACCTCAAATTTGACAAATTCTCATTCCTTCTTCATGCACTATTTTTCCCAAAACAAAACCTCACAAGTCAATAATTCATTATACTAGGTTCTTATGCTTCCCAAATTACCCAAAAATAGTCTTAAATCAACTAGAAAGAGTTATGAATATGGGAAGGAAACTCACCTATATTAGGATATGGAGTTGTATGTAGAATTTGTAATCACTTCTTCCTTCCTCTGGTAGCACTGATCCTCTTACTTATCTCTCTTTCTCTATTATGTGTCTCTTACTCTCTCTCTTTTTCACTCACTCTCTCTTTCTTTCCTTTTTGGATAATGGCTGAAGTGAATGGAAAAATTTGTGAAGTGTGTGTTGTGTGTTACGTATAATTAAGAGAATGAGAGAGTGTGTGTTTTTTTTAATAATTAAAAATGTGTATGTGTGTGCCATGTGTGTAGTGTGTGTGTGTTATTTAATTAAATAGTTGTGTGTGCATGGATTGCATGTGAAGTGTGGGAAGTGGGTGTGTGTGTTTTAATTATTATTATATATATAGGTATATTTTTATCCTATTAATTACACACACTAGGTCTTTATTTTTCCCTTTGTCTAATTTAAGATTCCTTATATTTCATAGGTTTCATAATTTGGCTTACTATCTAACTCCCATAAATTAATCCTTAGCCTTTGAATAAATTTTGGGATGTTACAGGTTGCACACAACGGAAGATCTGTTGCACATGACGAATGGTTGTTTCACGCGTAGTAGCATTTGACAATTAATTTGTCCCCAATGTATTTTTAAAACATTTTCCCAATAAAACCAAAAGTTAAGAAGTAAAAACAAAAAAAAGAAAGAAAGAAAGTTAATCTTATATATATATATATATATATATATATATATATAACTAAGGGTTTTCCCCTTGAGACTTAGAGCGTAAAGGATTTTCATATCTCCCAACAAATGCATTTCTTGGAATTTGATTTTTTGTTCTCCTCCTTATGGGATGAGACCACTTACCATCCCAACCAACAACTTGTTGGTTAATCCTTATATTTTTTACTCACTTATAACATAATCCCTTAAAATTGACTCAGTGTAATTCAATCCTTATATTTTTTACTCATTTATAACTTAGTCCATGAATCCATAATTTATAAGTCATCTGTAACACCCATCTTACAGACTACTTAATTACTTACACGAAAGCATTCATTATTACTTTGTTAGGGGTAATTACTTATTCACATCGCCGTTATTCTTATTGAATATCAGAGTTAATTCTTATTCTCAATGATCCCGATTACAGCTTAATTCAAATTCGCGTGTATTCTTAACAAATATTCTCTGCTCGCTAATAATTATACACACAGTAATCTAAACACAATTCGGTCTTCAGTTCTTCGTCTTCTTTTCTTCTGAATCATCTTCAAGCATTCTCTTCTTTCCTGTTCATATACCTATATGGTTGGTGGGGAAGATTGAGATCCAAGAGAATCTCAGTAGCAAACATACAGACAATGCATGTAAGATAAATGCTAGTACATGATATGCTTGCCTTACGTAGGCTCATGTTCACATAATGATATTCTGCATGCTCAATGTTTCGTACAACATACTTATGGCCATAGTAAAAATAGAAACATAGTTTCATTCATTCATACATGCTTCATATAATCAAGCAAAGCAATACATTAAATCAATACACAGCATAAACATCACATACATACAAGTAAGTAAGTTTACTACATTTTGGACTTTGTCTCCTCCTCTTATACTTCGATCTTCCAACCATAGTTTTTTCTTTGTCACTTTATGGCCCTAGATAAGTAATGACATTATCAGAGCCATGAAAAGTGAATGCCCAATGGGCTATATTAGCCCTAAAGGCTTACTTTCACCCTTGGAGTTCATACTAATTACATTTGGTCACTTTCTTTCTCAAATTCGCATGGTAGCCAAAAGCTGCCAGCATTTTGACCAAATTTTGAAAAATTATAATTAATTTTATAGAACTCCAATTGGGGTGATTCAAAGTCTTATATGAAGCTATTTCAGTATATTTTTACATAAAAATCCTAAAGTCTGGCTATAACAGCCACAACATTCCCATGGAATCATCAAAATTACAAAATTCCTACTTTTTCATCACGTTCTATTCAGACCAGAAAAATAGGGTTTTTTATAACAATTTACCAATTCAGAATTTTGTCCAACAACTTGGTCCAATATCATCATAAATCATCCTCTAACCATGAATACATGATTAAACCTCAAAAATACCCCTTGGATGAAAAATGAACAGTAACCAACTCTTACAAAAACTCATCCAAACAATAAACCAATCGGTTCAAAAGGAAGCTTATGCTTACCTCTACGTGTTTCAGCAATCGGTTCGGAAATCTGGCAGTACTCCGGCAAGGGAGACGGCACCAAACACCTCCAAATAAAAATCCAAAACCATAGAAATGAAGCTTAGGATGAGTAGAAGAAGGTTTGTGAAGGGTACTTTAAGAGAAAACGTCGATTCGGTAGAGTTTCGGCGGATTGAAGTTCTTGAAAAATACTATTCACTCTTCATCTCTCCTCCACCATTTCTCAACGTTTTTCCAACATTTTTCTGAGTAATTTGTGGCAGCTGGACGAAATAAATGCCTAGGGAAGAGTCTTGAAAAATTATGCCACGTGTCGCGATGTTACAGTGCAATTTGTTCGGTATTCCACTGATTCGAGGACACGTGTCACTTCTTTTTTCTAAAGCGGGTCCCACATCTTTTCTTGGGCCTTTAGCCATCCAAAATTTCAGAGGAAGTAAGAGTCTAATGATTTTCCCCGACTCCCCCACTCAGTGTTCGAGAAAGTTGTCGGTGACCTGACCAGAGACCGGTAAATTCCCCTGACTTCTGTGCCACATGTTACCATCTTAAAATGCCAACACAAAAGACAAAATGACATTTCATCATTAATGGGACATGTGTCACCTTTCCTTTTAGCCGACATAAAAGTTATGTCATGATTACTTACTTATTTTAATAAAGTTACTTTATTGGTGTCTACTCGGGACTTACTCAGGATTGCATCACACATATCGAAGCCCGTCAAATGACACCAGGTCAGAGTATGTATGTAGGCCCCACATGGCGCCACATACCGATGTCCAATTCAAAAACGCAGGGTACACATATATGCCCTGAATATGGCATGTGCACACCTACATCGGCATATTCCGTCCGACTAATCTGTCCTTTGCCTCATGACATAGTTGGGTGACATCTTTCTACCAACCTAAGGGCACCGCATATGTGTTTTGTGCACATCTGCACCGACATTCTAATCATACTGCCTCCAAATACTAAGCCATTTTCCCGGTAAGTCCAAATCATAAGTCCCTGAGAGTCTTTCTATATCTCATCATTCCTGGGACTCTTACTAATGTGGGCTTGGTAGTCTACTTTATTCAGGCTTATTCTTTAGCCTTTAGTCCCAAAATTTGGGATATCACATCATCACTTAGTTATATAAACCACATTGCTTCGAAATTACCACACAAAAAAACAAAATTGTAAGTCCTGTCAAACTGCTTCTCCTCCCTTTCGTCGTGTCTCCGTTGACCTTCACTGTCCCATATTCGGCGCCACCATGACTCCACAACTCCATCTCTCTCCATGCTGAATTCCCAACCACCCTGATCATGTAGCTGAGAGAAGCTTCAATATATATATAAGCTCGATTAATGTAAATTGAGACAAAACTCCTCTACATATTTACCTCGTAGACCGTAAAAATTACCTTGTATACCGTAAATCACTATTAAAAAGTACTTTTGGAGGTTCCAATCGTTATTCCAAACACCCTCAATATCTATGTCTCCTCCGCCCATAATAAACCCCCGTTTTATATAGAACAGGGACATCAACAAGTGAAAAGAAACAAATATTCAGAAATATATAAAAGAAATTTTGTACGGATTTTATAGCCAGAGTGTGCGCGCGCGCAGCTTTTTTTTTTTTTTTTTGGTTGCCAAAATATATATTCGATCGGTTTAAAAATCATAAAAGTATGAAAGATAACGAGCTGCAGAGCTGGTACAGTTATCATATGTAGTAATTATGCTGGCAAACTTTTAAAACTTATCTCTAGCAAGAGAAAAAAAAATCATTCAAGTGATTATCATGCTCTCTTTTTAAATTGTTAATATATATTCCTATATCGTAAAGTTCAAATTATATAAGTACTGAAATGATAATACTGAAGCATTACAGATGCTGATATAGTGCATAAATATATATATAGTTTTCCATCGCTTTCAAAATTTATAAGGGAACGAACACATAGCAAATATTTGTCATCACTAGGACCATTTGTTTTCACAAAGTTGATGTCAAGTTCTGCTTGGCGTCGTTTTCACGAAGCTGATGTTATTTTGGGCATCATGGGGACGTGAATATGAGGAAGATCTGCTAATACTAGGTTAACCCAAATGGCAAGCATAATTCTTTATCTCCTATCAATGGAGTATACTTATCTAAATTTAAGAAAAAATTATTTAAAACAAAAGCTACTCATATATACCTTTACATATTTTCCCATTAATTCACCCATGCTTGTTTGCTAACTTCTCCTCCGGGGTTTATATGGTAGGTAAATAATGTGGTTCTCTACATCTTCTATATTTCAAAAAGATTATTTCATAAAATAGTTTGTTATTGAAAAAACTAACTTCAAAAGCAATATAGAAGTATAGCGAAGAGATAACAGAGACAAGTGGAAGGATTATATTGCTCATATTTTTGAATATCTCATTGCAAATGACATGCTCTATTTATAGACATATAACCTCTTATCTATCTATCTATCTATCATATACATATATATGTATGTATATATGTGTGTGTGTATGCGCGCAGGCTTCATTCATGTTAAATGAAAAATAGTGGATAATAAAAGCTATGAATGTGAATGGGGAGATGGATTACAAGAGTAGCGAAATATTGGTAGAATATTTGGAGTTACTTGAGGGGAGAGATGGACTTCCACAATTTTCTTCGTACATATTCTTAACATTTCTATATTTGTCCTGTTAGTGAACGTTATTTTTTCTTAGTTCTCAATAATTTTTGCTCCTAAGGGAAGAAAAGTTTGAAGTTTATGAAACAGTACATGCATGCGTAAGTGTGAGAGAAACTTCTGGCATGTTTCATCATGCATTTACTCAAGCATTAAAGCACTGAAGCTAATTCTGTAAAATTTGATGAGAAAAGCAAACAGAGACGTAAACATGTTTGATTGGAATCACATGTTTGTTATCATCACAAATTTACAATGAATTCTAATTTCCCATTTTTGTATACGGTTTATCTAATAAAATAAATAAATAATAATAAAAATATATAACATAATAAACCCCCGTTTTATATAGAACAGGGACATCAACAAGTGAAAAGAAACAAATATTCTGAAATATATAAAAGAAATTTTGTACGGATTTTATAGCCAGTATGCGCGCGCGCACAGCTTTTTTTTTTTTTTTTTTTTTTGCCAAAATATATATTCGATCGGTTTAAAAATCATAAAAGTATGAAAGATAACGAGCTGCAGAGCTGGTACAGTTATCATATGTAGTAATTATGCTGGCAAACTTCTAAAACTTATCTCTAGCAAGAGAAAAAAAAAAATCATTCAAGTGATTATCATGCTCTCTTTTTAAATTGTTAATATATATTCCTATATCGTAAAGTTCAAATTATATAAGTACTGAAATGATAATACTGAACCATTACAGAGGCTGATATAGTGCATAAATATATATAGTTTCCATCGCTTTCAAAATTTATAAGGGAACGAACACATATAGAAAATATTTGTCATCACTAGGACCATTTGTTTTCACAAAGTTGATGTCAAGTTCTGGTTGGCGTCGTTTTCACGAAGCTGATGTTAGTTTGGGCATCATGGGGACGTGAATATGAGGAAGATCTGCTAATACTACTTGGAGTGGCATCATTTAGCCTTTGTCTCACAGTCTATCTTATCCATATATTCAGTTGTTGTTTTTCATTAGTGTTTATGTGATAATTGTTGAAGAATATCACAAGTGTTGGAGAAGAGAGACGAAAGTAGACGAGGCCAAAATTGACATATATAATTTTATTGATTAATGAGGTAGCCTATATAGGTGTACAGAGACTTGGGGATCACGATTACAATAATAGAAAAATAGCCGAATAAAATAATAAATAAATGAAAGTGGGAAAGTGGGGATACGAGGGATCGGATTATGTAGGATAACCGACTTGATTTATTCAAACTAATAAATCTGAAAAAACAACAATAATAAAATAAATAAATAATAAAAAAGCTTTGGAAGCATCCGTCGACAATAATCTTTGTCTTTTATGTTTGTGTATACTTATTTCAGACTTCTTGTACTTTGTACTTTGTGGTTTAAAATTAAAAGTACAAATATATTTTTACTTCTTTATGTTTATATGAGATTTTATTTTAGTCTCTTAAATCTATAAAGTGTATTTTTAGTCCTTAAAATTCAACACTCTTAATATTATTAACAAAAAATGCTGATTAAACAAAGTTAAGTAATAATTATGCAATACTGATTTACTAAGCAAGCTTAACAAGTCATATTATTTTAATCTTAAACTCGAATTTTTAAAAAGTTAAGATTTTAATTAAAATATTTATAATAAAATACTCAGTTTTTAAACCTTTTTTCCCTCTCATGCCCTCCCTTCCCGTCGGAAACCCTTTTCTGCCACCAACCCTCTTCTTCCTCCATGATTTCGTCGCTGTATATTAAAACTAGGGGATTTTTTAATTGTCGGTATTCTGAGATTTTGGGATTGAAGGCAACGGGGTTGGAAGTGTTGAAAAATGGCATTGCTTTACAAATCTCAAAAGCCATGGAAATGCCATTTATCTATCTCTAAGGGATTTTCTGAAAACTTCTTCTTTTTCCTTCATACAAGGACTCCAATTAATGGACAAGTAGAGAGAATTAACAATGGACCACAATATCAACTTAAGGAAGCTGTGCTTGGAGTCAATATTTTATATGTAAAGGGGATCAGATCGTGAGGAAGCTTTTCTTGAGCGTTGAGTAGCAAAGATTAATGAAGGAAGGAGGGCTTGGCGGTAGAGAACGGTTGGGAAAGGGAGAGTACGGGGAGGGGGGGGGAACGTTTGAATTAAAAAAACTGAGCTTCTTTTTATTATTATTTTAATTAAAATATGATTTTTTTTTTTAGAAAAAGTTGAGTTCATATGGCTGCCACGTTAGAATTAAAATAATGTGACTGTATTAAATTTGTTCTGTCAACATTCTACAGTCATAATTTAAATTTGTTTAATTAACATTTTCTATTAGTAACATTAAGGGTGGTAAGTTTTAAGGACTAAAAATGAACTTTATAAACTTAAAAGATTAAAATGAAACCTCATATAAATACAAAATACCAAAAGTATACTTTAACCTAAATTATAGTACATAATTGATCTTTTCATAATGAGGTAAAAAAAAAAAAGAATTCATCACCGGGAAAAACCAAGCTTTAATTTTTTCTCATAATTCTTCATCCAATCAAAGATATACTATATATGCACGTGTTCGCACAAACGATTTTCTTGGTATTATCTAGAGGTGATAATATGGTCCACTTTATCGGGTTTAGACTAACTCGTTATGGGTTGGGATCATATAGGTTTGAACTTTAAAGAACCGCATTAATATGGGTTGACATAACCGGTGGGTTAGCAGGTTGGTCCGCCCAACCCATATTATTATTTTTTTTTAAATTTTTTTACACAATATACTAAAATTATTTTTTCTACAAACATAAACCATAAAAAAATTAAAAATTCATTACAAATTAAACATTCATCACAAATATACACATGACAAAATAAACATAAAATCCAAAAGACATTAGTACTCAGTAGAATTTAAAAATAATCAATAATGAGTTAATATTAATGTTGTTCAAATTTGAAGCATAATGTGAAGCTGTAAGATTTTCTTGAGCTCGATCAATTTACTTTTCCACAGGTAAATCCGCCACTGCGATAGATAATAAAATAAAGAGAAATATAATATTATGCTATTTGGGTCTTGTCAGGAGTGACATGAGGCTATGGCAGGAGAGGAAATTGGGTGCTCTTTCATATGAACTTGGGTCTTACTGTCTTGAGCTCTTGCCTCTTGGCCTCTTGGTCTTAGGTTATAAAAAAAAAATTATGGGCCAACCCGCTAATTCAGTGGTCCAACCCACAACAAGTTGGGACCATATGAGTTCGGGCAAAAAAAAACCGCTTCCAAATAATCTCAATTTTACAAAATTCAAACAGACCTACGGCCTCAACCCATATTATTAATATTACCACCTCTAGTATTGTCGCTCACTTTCATTTCTTATGATTATTTATTTAGCAGTACACTGAGGTGAGTACTTCTTGGATCAGAACCACATGCATGTTTTTAAAAAGCAAAAATTCAAAAACTTAATAGGCCACCAAATCTTGAGTGGGGTTTCAGGGTTTGCCCTAAAGACCAAATACATAAAAGAGACAAAACCTTGAACTGCTACATACATATATGTGTGCCAAAACTATAAGATATGAAACCCTACTTAGAAACGTAAATATGCATGTACGATGTGGTCTTTTATATATACAAGTAATAGGTGAATCAACAGTGAGATAGATTTTTGTTCATTAATTTCTTCTGAACTAAACGATATCTAGATCATTATATATATCCACGTCATATTGTATTACGTCATATATGGAAGATCTGCTATTTATAACATGGATCCTTCACCTGCTTGCTTACAAGCTCAACTTGCTTGAGCTCCATTATTATCTCTTCTCTCTTCTCATCTTCTGTCTTCTGTCAGTCCAACTATCTTTCCTCCCTCAATCTTTCTCTTCAGCATCTTGTCTACTGTATATTGAACCTCAATCTTCTCCAACTGCTTCCTTTTAACTTACCTGAGATCGATCTTAGCTTTCTCCGTCTCTTATTGTGTTTATAGTTCTCGTTCTCTCTCTCTCTCTCTCTCTCTAGAGCAATCATTTTTCGCAGGTGGGAATTAAAATGGTGAAGTCGATGAGGGGAGAGAAGGCAGTGTTAAAGAAAGGGCCATGGACTCGTGAGGAAGATGAGAAGCTCCAGGCTTACATTCAACAAAATGGCAATGGAAGTTGGTGTTCCTTGCCTGCTAAAGCTGGTACCTACGTAATACATAGCCACTACACACACAGCTGAATCTATTCGATCTTTGACCTTCTCGATCATCATCTCGGAAAAGAAAAATTTGTTAAAGATAGTGTATTTATTGATTTAGGGAAGAGGAAATAATTAATGATGTGTTTTTATGTTTTAAAAGGACTTGAAAGATGTGGCAAGAGCTGCAGACTGAGATGGATTAACTACCTAAGGCCTGACATCAAACGAGGCAACTTCAGTTCGCAGGAAGACCAAACCATTATTCAACTTCATGCTCTCCTTGGAAGCAGGTATATATGTTAGTCCCAAAGCCCTTGATACAAATTCCTGTGTATGAGTTTATGGTCAACCATAATGATTCCATTTACATAACATGACATGATGTAATTCACCGTATATGTACTTCTTTTAGTTTCTATTACAAGGGTCTTTTTTAAAAAGGTGTTTTTGTTGGTTCCTCGTTCGAATTAAAGGGTAGATATTAACGGCCTAATATTATACTTATAATAGGACCAAAACCTGTAATCTCTCACTTGAATGAAAGCTTTCATATCATTAGATCATTAGACTACAAGACTATTGACTATTTTTTTATCTTTTTTTATAAGACATTTGCTTGGCCAGCAGTTTCAATGAGTATTATTATTTTTTTCCATAATGATATATGTGAATTAGTTAGAAAAGGATTATATTTAGGGGGTGAGAGAGTGTTATAGTTAGGAGTGACTTAGGGAGAGAGAGAGCATACGAGAAACGTTTTATAACTAATATTCCTGATTGTTTTTAACGATATATGTTGATATTGCATGTACAAGATGGTCAGCTATAGCACTTCACCTGCCAAAAAGAACAGACAACGAGATCAAGAACCACTGGCACACCCACCTCAAGAAGAGGCTCACCAAAATGGGCATAGACCCCACCACTCACAAACCCATAAACGACGCCGTACACGGCCACGCAGCCAACCTCAACCATATGGCTCAGTGGGAGACTGCTCGGCTCCAAGCCGAAGCCAGACTAGCCAGACAATCCAAGCTGTGGTTCCAGATCAACCAGCTCGGCTCCTTCTCTTCCCAACCTTCACCGGCTCGACTTGTGCTCAACAAGATCACACCTCCGCCGTCCCTGCCTCCGTGCCTGGACGTGCTCAAGGCTTGGCAGAATTCATGGTCGTCGTCGATAACGTCCAAGTCCTCAACACCGACGAAGATTACCACTGCTGAAAACAAGTATGCCATGATGATCGCCACCGACGACGGCCTCAAGTGGCCGATGTCAACGTTATGCTTCCCGGACACAATTTTTCTCAACTACAACATTATTGATAATAGTAACATGACCACATTTGGACTTATCAACGAAAGTGTACTTCCTTCTTCCAATTGCACCAACGCCGCACCGGAAAACTCAGAGGGAAGATTATTGGGAGACGGGGACGATATTATGGTGGCGGTGGAAGCATTTAGATCAGAAGGATATAACTGTAATAATTCCACGCAAGGTCTGCACAATAATATTGAGGATGTGTTGGTGTATGGATTCAATAACGAGAACTCACCACAACAACAAAACCAGCTGGGAGTAGTCTTAAATGGTGGGCAAGAAGGAAGCACCAACTTCGAGGAGAAGCATTATTGGGAAACCATACTCAACTTGCACAACGATTTTCCCTCTGATCACCTGCATTTTCCCTGTCTCATCTGATTATGCATAATGATGGAGCTTCATATATATATAGATATATATATCATGCATGTTTTATCCTTCTTGTATGATTGCCTAATTAGGCTGCTTACTTTTATGTGGTTTTAACTTTTAAGTGAAAGGGTTAGTTGAGTGATGTTTATATATATATGAATAGAAGGCTTGAGAATGAAAGATGGGGATTAGTTAAGAAGTTTGGTAGAATGTTTGATGGCGGGTATAGGATCAGTGTGGTATTATTATTACCTGCATCATAGCATGCGTGTGAACATGGCCTATATTTTTGGACTGAAGGACGTTGCTCAGTTGATAGTTGAGAGAAGAAGCACGGAAGCAATTAAGAATCATATATTGAGTAAAATTCTCCTGACACACACCAAACAAAATTTCCTCCCCATTATTTTTGGGTTGGCCGCACGGAGAATCCTCAAGAGACGGGAGGCCATATGGTACGGAATCAAAAATTTTAAATACGTACTGTTAAAGCAAATCAAGAAAAATCTTCATGATAACAAATGATTGTTCATAGAAGCCAAATCATCCTATTTAGGTTTAATAATGATCATCTATAACTTAAGGGTGATGAATCAACCCTACTTAGAGTCGGGAAAACGGGCCGAGCCTGTCGGGCCGGCCCTTTTAGGCCCTGAATTTACAAGGGTTGGGCTTAAGATTTTAGCCTCAAAACTGAAAGAGTGCCTAAAAAGGCCAACCCTGTAAGGCCGAGGGCCAACCCTTTAAGCCCTTATATATATTTTTTATGGAGTTATTTATCATTTTAGTTTATTATTTGTTACAGATAAAGATTATGGATGTATTCATGACGTGGGAGAAACAATTCTTGATATTTTTACACCTCAAGCAAACCCTACTACTCAAAGTGAAGCACAATTAAATTTCTTTGAAATTGATGATAGTGGAGAAAAAGATGAAAATGATAGTCATCATACTCATATTGTTTAGAGTGTTTAGCTTCTTGTCATCTTATACTTTGTACGAGACTGTGAGTTATTTGTGGACATTATTTTTTTCCTTTGATTATGAATTAGTAACTGTATTTGTTTTATTTCATGAGGCGTGTAGATGTGTAATTAAATCTTATGAAAATAGTAGGGTGTGCACCGATTTCCCGTCCCGATCTCGAGTAAATCGGAACGGGATTTTCCCGTTCTGAAAATTTCGGGAGGGGAAAAATTTGGGACCGGGATTGGTATTTCCCAATCTTGAATTTTTTCCGATCCCGAAATAATATATATATATATATATATATATATATATATATATATATATATATATATATTATTTTCTACCTAAAGTTGACGAGGCAAGCGCTGCAGCTAAATTAAGCCAAGCACAGAAGCAGGCAAGCAGCATTCGGCGTTCGCCATTCGATTTCAAGTTCTCTTCCCTAATTTCCCTTTCTTTGCTCTCTCTACCATTGCCCATTAGCAAACTCTGGTTTAGCTTGGCAGAGAGAAAGTCGGATTTGATTGTTGGAAGACACAGATCAAAGCGGACCAGGAAGGATTGAGCGGGGTCAATCATTCCTTGCCGTTACCGGACCCAGAGTCAGTGACGGTGCTTGCTTGACGGTGCTTCGTGCTTGCTTGTCTGAGCTTAAGGATACTTACTAGAGCTAAGGTATGTAATTCCAACATAAAACCTGCTGCAATAACTCCCTAAAGTTTCAGTTCAGTCATGGAATTATTGTAGGAACATTACCGTTGAGATCTTCTACATTTATTGTTTCCATTTCCGAAGGTTGCTTTCATGTTCGTATTCAATTACTAGCTGCTTCAAAATAATTTTGTACATAATTCCATGTATATGAATTTATGAAGGATAATTATTTCTAGATGTATACATGGCAAATTTAGATGAATGAATAATTGAATAATCTGTGTCCTTTCAAAACGGACTAAGCCATAAATATCAACTTTGTTATTTTGATATCTCTGGCAGTATTAATGGAAAGAAGTCTTTGATCTAAGTATTCATCAATATTTACCAACTCTGTTTTTATGCTTTACCTTTTAATTTGTGTTGATACAACCTGTAACACCCCATTTCTAATCACCAATATTCCTCCTATGTAATGAATACATGTAATGGAACAAAATGGTGAATTGTGGTGTGCAACAATTTACAGAAAATTCCAATTGTCGGTTACACACAACTCGGCCAAGTAAGGACACAAAGGAGCAAATAATGTCCACTTAAAGGCCTAATATTGTAACCAAAATTTGAGTATAAAATGACAAAACTAATGGCTTCCTTCAAGTGTCAAAAATTAGGCTAAACCAAAGGAATGAGGAAGAAATGATTTATTTCGGTAAATCATAAAATGTAGGGGAAAAACGGTAATTTTGCCACAAAGTGGGAAATAATTATTTTCCCCTAATATTCCCAATAATTTGAGTTAAATGGGAATTAAAAAGAGAGAAATGGCTACTTGATCATTAATAAGCCTATTTTGGCAAATTATTACCAAGCAAGGTCAAATAGTCAAAAAGTTAAAGACTTTGGTCAACAAATTACAAGATGGTATGATGAAACAATTCAACATCAATATATACTTCCTTATTTTCTATGATTTTCGGCTGAAATGAATGAAGGAAAAGGAAATGGAAATTAAATGAGTATTTGGCAATTATGGACCAATAAGAAACTTGCACATGTAAAAGCCTTTTGACCATTGTAATATATTATCATCCTCTTCATCTTTCCTCTTTATTTCTCGACCAAAATCTGATTAAAGAGAGAGAGGGAGTTCAGCCAAAGCTCAAGAACAAGAAGAGGAAGGATCTAGGGTTTTAAAGCACAAAGTGATATAAGAACTTGCAAAACTTTGTGATTTTCCCTCCTAAGCTTCCTACAACTTCTCATAACCTCTTCTACTCCATTAAATCTATAATTTTCAAGACAAATCAGGAGAAAAGAGAATGTGAACAGTGACGTTTTAGAGAGAGAAATCACAAAAAATCAAGAGGTAATCACCAAAACTTAATCATCTTATCTTGTATCAAGTTGTTGATGTTGTTGTTGGTGGTATTTGCTATGTTTTCTCTTGTTTTTCAATTATGGGCTGAAGCATAATCATGGGGAAATGCTACCCAAATTCCCTATAAATATGTCCATTTAGTATTTAAATAGCTAATCATGTGATTAGAAGTAGAAAGAAAATGATTAAGTAAGAGAAAACAAAGAAACAACAAGTTGCTCTTTAAAACCCTAACTTTCTGTTATGTGGGTGATGTAACATCCCAAAATTTATTAAAAGGTTAAATTCCTAAAAAGAAAATTAAATGGTGCTAGAGATTAATCTTGGGAATTGAAAGCCAAATTATGAAACCTATGAAATATAAGGAATCTTAAATTAGACAAAGAGAAAAATTAATACATAGTGTGTGTAATTAATAGGATAAAAATATACCTATATATATTATATTAAAACAAAACACACACACCCTTTTCCCACACATCACACGCCATGCACACACACACAATTATCTAATTAAATAACACACACACACTACCCACATGGCACACACATACACATTTTTAATTACTAAAAACAACACTCTCTCTCTCACTCTCTTAATCACACGGAAGCGCACGCACACACTCCTCATTTTCCATTTTTCATTCATTCAACACATTCAAAAGAAAGAGAAAAATATAGAAAAAGAGAGAGTGAGTGATAGAGAGAAAGCAAGAGAAACATAAGAGTGATCGGTGCTACAAGAGGAATGAAGAAGTGATTACAAGTTCTACATACAAATTCATATCCTAATACAGGTGATTTCTCTTTTCATATTTTTAACTCTTTCTAGTTAATTTGAGGCTATTTTTGGGTAGTTTGGGAAGCATAAGAATCTAGTATAATGAATCATTGTCTTGTGAAGTCTTGTTTTGGCCAAAATAGTGCATAAGGAAGGAATGAGAATTTGATAAATTTGAGGTTTCCAATGAATTCTATACGAAAAATTATATGGGAATACATGAGATTATGATTTTTGGATGATTATATATAAGTCTAGAATTTTTAGAAAATAAGAGGAGTTGTTGTTTGGTTAGTTCCTCATTTGGGTTTATAAATTGTGAGATATGAATTTTTAAAGTTAGATGATGAATTTGGAACGTTTTATGGTACAGACGAGGTTTGACGAAATTATGGAAATTTTGTGGCTATAATATCTATATGGTAATATTTTTTCCTAAAACTATACGTAAAGAGGATCATATAGGATTTTTAACCATCCCATTTGGAGTTCTAGATATTTAGTTATGAATTTTATAAGTTAAGCTATTGCAATTGGAAAGATTTTCTGGCAGTGCGAGAAAACTTTAAAACTGGGAATTATTCATGGATAGGTGGTAGTTAAACGTATTTTTCTATTAAAATAGACTTCACAAGTGACACATATAATTTGGAACCACCTTAATTGGATATTTCTAAGCCAAGATATGAATTTTCAAATATTATTGAAAATTCTGTCAGAATTGAGTAATAGTGCAAAAATAAAAAGTAAGGGTATTTTTTAAATAATTAGGACTCTAAGGGTCAAGTTAAATACTTAGAGTTGATATGAGTCCATTAGATACCTATTGGATTTAAGGTATTAACTATAATGATAACCTACCAAAGTGTCTTAAATTATTTTCGAATAAGTAATAATTCGTCCGTCCGTAAATTATAAATTATAGGATTTGACATTTTCCCGGGACGCCTAAAAGACTGAGAACATGAACCAAATTTGGAAAGACTTTCAGGTAGTACCTTATCTCTTATATCATATGTGATGCCATGTATGTGTACCATATTATCTGTATATGTGTGGGACAGATAGTCCATAGGCGGTAAGACCCGTAAGTACAAGTTACACCGGGAGTTACCCGAGGGCGTCTTAAGCCAGGTAGGCTTGAGGCAGAAAGCCAGTGACTGTACCTTGTATGGGGCAGTGGCCCTGGGCAGCTAGATTGTGAATCTCAAGCCCTGTGAATCAGTGATAAGGGACCGGTTAGGCCCTTTTATATGCTGCATTTCTGTAAGTTGTGTTGTTTGATGATTTGTTTTACATGCTTAGTATTTGCATATTATATGAGTGATCTGTGTACTACTGAGATTCTTTTGAATCTCACCCCTTTTTCAACAAATGATATACAGCAAAGGCGTCCAGCTCTAAGGGCAAAAAGATAATATAAACGGACGAAGAAGAGGCAAATAAATTATGGACTGTTTGGTTATCATTTTATTTTGGATGACTGTAAAATATTTATAAGTAGTAGTAATAGTAGCGATAGTAGTACTAGTACTTGCGACGCAGATTGTATAAGTTGTAATCCGTACGCTAGACTTTCGATAACGTACTGGTATCCAGAAACCCATAAGTTAACCGTCACTACGTGAGCTATAGATAGAAAATACCCTGTTTTTTAAATAAATGATTTTGGAACTGATAAAGATAATGAATTTACAAACTAAAATTTAGACCATACATATTTATTTTAAAAAGTTTTTGAAAATCTTATACAAATATAAGATTAAACTCTGTCTTAAATTGGGATTTTAAATTGTTTTGGTCTCAGGTTTGAAACCATTATATATTTAAACTAATATAAAGGCTTTAGAAAATAAGGTGTTACAAGTGACGTGAAGATGGAGTAGAATTTGGTAATTTTGATGATTCCATTGGCTTTAGAAGGCAAAATTGTGTAGGTATTCAAGTGTTCATGATTTTTGGATGGTTGTATGCCAATTTGGAAATTCTTGAAGTTTGTATGTACATATGTTGGTTCTGCCTTGTCTGGAGCAGTGGTAGTGTGCGTGGTTTTTCATTAACCAAACCTTGTCCAAAACTTCTGAAAATTTCCAGAATTAAAGTAGAGATATAGAGCCTTAATTTGATAGGTATTTTGTAATTATTGGACAAGTATATTGGGAGATATGAATTTTTGAAGTTATGCCCTATTTTCTGGAATGCTATCTGGATCAATGATGTTTGATGAATTACTGAGAATTATATGGTTACAGTGAGAAAATCTAACTATTTTTCCTCAAAATTAAATTTAAATAGATTCGTTTTGGCTTTGGAATCAGTCAAATTGGATTTTTGTAGAATTAATTATGAATTTCTAAAGTTGGCTGACCAAGTTGTCAGTTTTTTTTGGAAAACAGTGAAATTGCATTATACAAAGTTATATTGTGCAGAACCTGTTGTAACTGCATTAAATAACTAGTAGCATACCATTTAAAGGCGATAATTCTACAAGTAATAACCAATTACTTGTAACTTTAATGATGATAGGAATTGGATATAGCCCGAGTCAAAATCCAAAAGTAGGACAAACGTGCGAGTTTGGAAAAAATTCAGGTAGTAACTTCTTCTTGCATATCTTATGTGATTATTTATATGTTTAAAGTCATTCTCTGTAACATGAGTTAGTGTTCTAGATACACCAATTTACCAAGTTATGGTCAGGGACCCAACATGGGCGCTAAGTCGACCAAGGGCAAACATGTAGTTTGAGCTTGGGCAAGTGTACACATATCGTTTTATCATCTTACATGACATGACATTACATATCCATTTTCACATTCTATATGTTTGTAAGCATGTTACTATTAAGATTCCCTCGAATCTCATTCTTTTTCCAAAATACAAAACCTTACAGCTGAAGCAAGTGGCTCGAAAGGCAAGATGGTGGCTCCTGGTGATTAGGGACCCGGAGCTCTCTGTTGCTGCAATAGTTATTTATGCTTACATTTTTTGCTGCTTATGAACGCTTTGTATCTTTGTGTATATTTTCAAACCCTACAGGGATTCTCCTGTAATGTAAACTTGTACTTAATATCAATATTATTTCTGTTGTTTCTATATACCTTTTGGAACTTTATGTTTGTCACTCTATGAATATCGAAATATTAAGGGGTTTAACACAACTGAACTAAGTCATTGACAGGTTAGTTATCTATTAAAACACTTAGGACTTATGCTGATAAAACATGAGGAAAAAATGCTTAGGAATTCTATTTGACTATTCTCTATATTTTGTTGTTTCATTTTATTGTTTTTTTCTTTAAAGAATGGGTTCAGCCATATTGCAGTTTCTTAGTTACTTTTATATGTTAGAATTAAAAGGTGTTCAAGTCAAGTTTTGTAGAATATAACTATGGATGGGTGGTGAGAAATCAGGGATCTATGAATTATGGCCACTTAAATATTTGCTTTTTTGGGCACAAAATGCCATGTCAACAAGTGATTGAACTCTTTACTTTAGATTTCACGATACTATTTCTCCATATCATTGAAGTACTTGCCTTGTTTAAATTGGGCTTCAACTAATTTTATTGATTTGGTTCATTTTCTGAATTGGACCTCTATTTTGTCAGTTGCTACTTGCTGGTTTTGGGTTTTGACCTTCTGGCTATATGAATTGCTCACCACTTTTGGAAGTGATCGGTGATATCTTGGACCCTTAGGAATCCACCATATTGAAGTTTTGTTTGTTGTATTTTCTTCTCAATGTATTGAACTATTAATTTCTAAGTTTTTCATCTTGTAACTGCAAGTTTAAATCTGAATAGCACCTAATATCTAATTTGTCATGTGTTGGACTTGTATTTAAGTAATTTCAATACTTCTTGTTGACTGTTATAGTAGTAACCTTATCCAGTTATTCTAAAGCTCCCTAAAGGCACATTACTAGAGGGAAATGGCCTAGGCAATTTAAAAACGTGGCCTTAACTTATGTTACAAGTGTATGTTTCAAATCTGGGAAGATTTATAAGTTGTGCAGGCATAGTTGCATTTTGCAGGTAAGTGTTGTTCAATTGAGCTTAGTACTATACTAATTTATGAAGTTTCTCTTTTGGCATAGAGAGATTTTTTTTCCTCAACATATCGTTGTCTATCTCTTGTTTCTATATGTTGATTGTAGGATGGTACATTTTAACAAGTAATTAATAACCTTCAAGTCTTCAACCACGTTCTGACTTGCTGTTTTTTTACTTTTTTTCTTTTTATTTTCTTTTGTTTCTTGTTTATTCTTATATATATGATCCAACAAAGGCAAGGAATAGATGAAAAATAATGCATGCTATGGTATCATCACTGTAATCCCGAATTTTTGTGGTACAAATTCTTTTTGGGTATCATGAAAAGTGTCAGGGCCTTGTCTCAAAATTAATCTGGGATCTCAGGAAATTCCCGATCCCGAACTCGAGAAATTCCCGATCCTGAACTCAGGAAATTTTCGGGATCGGGAACCAATTTCCTTCCCGACACTTCTCAGGATCGGGAATGAGATTTCCCGATCCCGTTCCGTCCCAAGCACAGCCCTAGAAAATAGCTTATGGCCCTCATGCTCTCGGGCCGGGCTTTGAAAAAGAGCAATTTTTCTTACCTCGAGCCCTGTAGAGCCCGCCCTTTTAGGCCCTGTCCCTTCAAAGACCGGGCCAGCCCTGATTCCCAGCTCTAACCCTACTTGAGAGAGACTTCTCTCTCTACGAAGAGACTTAAATTGTCCTATCCCTTTTACAATGTTGAGATCAATATCCCTCCCTTAATACCTAAACCAATGAATTAGGGCCATCAACCAATTAATCCCATCAATCAGTCAGTTAATTTCATTTTAACATCTTTAACAAATACTTTTTACTAAACATTTTTTCCGGGTGATACGATGAAATGAAGTATGCTTAAATTCTCAAAATATATACCTCGCAAAAAGGCTTGCTAAATTGGACATAAACCCCATCACTCACACTCACAGACCCTTAAACTACGCCGTCAAGTATCCATCCAATCTCAGTCACATAGCTTAGCTAGTGGGAAACTGCTCGGCTCCAAGCTGAAGCCACACACTTCAAGCAAAATCCAAAGCCAAAATGCATTGCATGCACACATAATCACCTTTGGGTTTGGGCTTAGGACTTGTTTGGCATGAGAGATTTGGAGAAGAGGGGAGGGAAGAAAATTTTTTTATAGGTTCAATTTAAAAAAATTAGAAAATTGAGGTTAATTTTTTTTAATTAATTTTTCATGCTATTTTCTTTTTAAAAATTTTATAACCCCACTTCTTCAATTTTTTTAAAATTCAACTCATAAAAATATATTTTCCCTCTCTTTTCCTCCCCTCCCCTCATACCAAACAGCTCCTTAGGAATCAAAGTTCACTTGCTTAAAATTTGGGAGACGAGGACGAGATTATATTATGACAGTGGTGGCCGGAGACATTTAGATGAGGAGGAAGAGTGTATAAGGAGAACAGTACGGACATGGAAGGTCATCATAATGATGATGGTGAGGTGATAGTTGCAGAATTCACAGCGCGAGAAACTCACGGGAATCTTCAACGTTAACGAGGATGGGTGAAAAGCACCAACTTTGAAGAGAATCATTCAATGATTTGCCCATAGAGTTTGAGAGACGACTGTTACATAGGCTCGGTCTGAGATTTTTTATTTTTTATTTTTGAAAAAGGACAAATGATATAATCCTTACACTCTACAATAGCTCTTATATTTATTAAGGATTAATTCTAGGTAGTATTTATAGAATATATATGATTATATCAGTCCATACACATGTTGAAATCAGAAAACATGTTTATTTGAGTTGGTGGTAAAAGTTTATTTTTTAATGTGATTTTCAGTATATAAAAAGAGTTTTGTCTCAATTTGCGTGAACCTGCTTCTCCAACACTAACCCAAACAGATCATTAATCATCAACAAGTAGTTGGTTGGGATGTTAAACAGCTTCCACTACTATAAAAAACACTTTTAACGTTCGTTTTTAAGCCTTTTTTCATGTCTCTTTTTAGGGAGACACCTATGTGAGCGACGCAATAAAATCTGGAAACAACGTCCGTTAAAAAAGAGACGTTGTAGGTGACTTATGGCGTCCCTTTTTAAAAAAGGGATGTTGTAAGTGACCCATTTTAGGTGTCCTTTTTTTAATAAAAGAACGTCTAAACCATTTTAGGTGTTCTTTTTTGAAAAAAGGGACTCCGTAAGTGCGTTACGATCCCTTTTTATAAAAAGGAACGCTGCAAATGTTTTTTTCTTAAAATAAATCTTTTACATTTTTCATCACTCCCGAGCAATTAAAATTTATAGAAACATGATCGAACAATTCTTGATGCTCTTGTAATTTCTGGAGCAATTCTTTTTCTTTTTCTGTCCTATTGCTCCTGTAGCTCTTCAACTTTTCAGTAGCATTTTTTTCTCCTTTCTTCTTATGTCACTAATTCCTTTTTTTCTCTCCCTAAAACGGTGTCACTTCTCTTCTTTTAGTCAAACTTCTGAATTAAAGAATACATTCTCTTCATCTCTACATACACCATAGTAGATCTGATTGTGAAAAATGAAAAAGAAAATTATATAATAATAATAATAGATAGACAAGAGAGTTAGATCCAAATACAAAGAGAATGTAAACAAAGGCTGACATATTAGATCTGAAAAGTGATGAAGAGAGGGATTATCATTGTCAAGAGGCTCCGATACTAAATATAAAAGCTAGATATAGAATTTACATGTGGTCCTAAATATATATATAAGACCTCTATTTATTTTATCTCACAAATTTATAATTTTTTTCTAAAATATCCCTATATGATTGTATATGTCAAGAGGATTTCCATCTTCCAATGCACATAATTAAATATAGTATTTTAGGAAACTAATTCACATATGTTATAAATAACTAACTTAACTAATTTATTTAATATATACAATAGTTTAATTAACTCTTGTAGTAGAAAATGGAAGTATTATCATTCAATAATAATTATATATTCTCTTAATTTTTCTAATCCTTAAATGCATTAGATATATTTTTTAATTTATAGAATTACGTTTTTTAGTTTATTGTTCCTCAGGGAATCATACAAATACTGTATCCTTAACGACAATTGATCAAGAAGCAGTCTTGGACAAGGGTAGTGAATCAGAAATGGTGCTGGTTCGAACTCATCTTAACAGTTCCAATTGTATAAATTAGTTGAGAGGATTATTTTGGTCTTAAATGTGTAAGATTTCAATCCACTTTTTTTTTTAAATTTATAATTTTATTTTTAAATGATCCTATTATTTTTTCTAGTTACTTGAAAATTATTGAATCTATGAGCTTCTTTGGGCAGAAACAGAAGAGTGGTGAGAGAAAACCGTGTGGAAGTAGGTGCACTTTGATATAATGAAATTAAGTAGTTTGGTTGAATCTTTTAAAGATTATGATATATACGTACGTGCCATTCATTTATTACTACTTACATACGGGACTGTGTTCATTTAGTGCACTGACTCATTGATGCTGACAAGAACTAGCTAGGAAACAAGACTAGCAGGAGTTCCAATCAATTTTATATTTTTCTGTTATTACTATAATTATTGGATTTCTTTATCTTTTTTATTTAAGGAAAAATTTCACCTAGCCCCCACTGTAACTAGATATTTTTCAAAAAGCCCCATAATTTTTTGAAACATCATTGCAGTCTGGGGGGAATAAAATTAATTTAATGAGGGAACAGAAAAAAATAACCCTTCTAAAAAATTTCAAGCATTTCAATTATAAGTCTTTGCAAATTATTTTATTTATCTTATAAATTCACACATGTATCTTGTAAAACATGACATTTATCTTGTGAAGTCTATCTTTTATTGTAAATAGCCTTAGTGTCATTATCGTTTCAATTGTAGATCTTGCAAATTAGCTTAGTTGGGTTATACATTTTGTAAAATGTCATACTTGTTTTGTGTATACCCTCTTAGCTCGTAAATATCACTAGTGTTATTGTGATTTCAATTGTAGGTCTTACAAAGCGTCACATTTGTTTTATGAATTCCCTCTCATCTTGTAAATATCACAAGTATCAGTCATTTTTTGAGAAGGGTCATTTTTGTCTATTCCCTCCTGAAATTAATTTCATTGCCCTTTATAGGGTTGCAGTGATATTTCATTTTATTTTATCTCCTCTATTCTCTTAACTTATTTTAATTTAAACTTAATTCTTCTTTATTTTATACTAGGGATTTCAGTGAGAATAAGTGATTTAAGTATATAAAGAGCCACTAGAATGATATGAGTATAAAAGCGTAATCATGTTTTTTTTTTGGGCCAAATAAAATCGCGTAATCGTGTTGACGCTAGAGAGCAATTAATATTGATGTATAGAATCAATTTATGCTCTTCATAAAAACTATAAGATCTTAAGAAAAATTAAAGAAATAAATATTAAATTATAAAACGCTGCCTTATTGTAATGTTTTCTTGTAGTTTTTGTGTGTTATGTGTAGATAAGTGTAAATTTTCTCTCGTTACATAAAGATGATTTAAACTTGAACTTTCGCGTCTACTCTGTTCCATCCTGGCCATCTAGATATCTCAGAATCTCTTCTACACTACTAGATGGTTCTGAAGTAATTCTTTATAAAACCATTGTTAAAATATTTTATAAATTAATTTTTTTTATATTATAGGTGTAAAGTGTAAACAATCCATATTAAATGTTAACTGTCTAAATTTTTATTATATTTTAGTAATATTATTATAAGATATTACATTTGAACCACTCATTTTATTATATAAGAGTGGAGAAAGGATTTTAACAGTAAAAGAAGAAAAAACCCATTTCGACCTAAATTGTCCTCGCACGTTGTACTCGTGTTTTTTTTTTTTTTTTAAAGAAGAAGAATTGAAAAACAAAGATAAGCAAATGCAAGTAATTTCAACTTCATGGGCTAGGGAAGACAAGTCAAGAACTGATTGGGATGCCATGGGTGTTTGATCTAGCAGGCCCATGAATTGGGCCAGCAAAGGCGGCCTTTTCAATTAGGACAATGAACTTAATTAGTGTCCCAAAAAAATGTGTTCGCCATTACGATTGGGTAAAGAATAGCCACTTTCCTCCCGTGGAAAACAGTGTTTTACTTGTTTTCATTTTTTGTCGTGTTTAGATAAGCTTATAATCAATTTGACTTATAATGCAAAAACTACTTATAAACATATAAGCCAGAATGAAGGTGCTTTTCACTTCTTCAACATGAAGTACGAGCGTTCAACATTTTTTTTCCCTATCTTGAGAAAATTCGGGATAAAAAAAATTATTTTAAATATTTATATTAAACTAATTAGTATAATATGATATTTATGTCTTAACTATTTTAAAGAAAATACAGAAAATTAGGCCCAATTCAAGTCAAAATTAGACCAAAGGCATTAAAGGAAAAAAGAAAAGCAAAAAGTTTTGGGATTTCTCAAGGGAAAATTCCATATAAAGTTATTTAAAATAAGAAAATTTTAAGGCAAGTGGGTAAATTCAGCAACTCTTTAATTAAATTATTAATCTAATTTAGGATTTTAAAATGTAGGTAAAATAGCTTTAATGACCTCTTCTCTTTACTCTTTAACTTATGTGTGTGTATCAACATTAATATTTAATAAAACAAAATATGATTCATCTATATTTTAAATATATTAATTATCATCATAAGGAAAAACGTACTATATTTTAAAACAAGGAGTTCATTTTATTAACTTGAACAATTTTTTTCCTAAAAAAAACTAGAAAAAAGACAAAAAAAAAATTTGAAATTGTAAAATTTTAAATTAGTAATTTTCTAAAAAATGAGTTATGAATTGTTTATCAAGTTTTGTTATTCCCTTATCAACTCTTGGTAACAAACCTAATTTGGGATTTTACAATTTTAAAGTTCTTTTTCTGTTTTTTCTCAAAAAACTATAATATATGTGACTATAAATTTTTTTTAATAAATATATTAAGTATAAATTTTACAATATTTATTTCATATCTACAACTTTTTTGGAAATTTCTATATTTCAATATGTAAAACATTTTATGAAATTTTAAGTGCATTTAATGTCTTTTTGTTTAAAATATCCTTAAAAATATATCAAATTTACACGTCAAGAAAAGTAAAAATCATTTAATTGATATCAATGGTACTGTGATGGCATGTGTTACATTTTTTATTTTTTACTGAAATTATTCTTGATGATCATTTTGGAGCACAAAAAATTCTTTTGATTTAGCAAATCATATTTTATTTAGTTATATATCAATGTTGTTATATAGAAAAATTAAATTCATAGACAATAAAACTCTTTTAAAAGGTGAGAGAAGATATGAGATATCATTAAAATTATTTTACCCAAATTTTGAAATCTTAAATTAGGTAAATGACTCAATTAAGGATTTGTCAAATTTACCAACTTTATTCAGAATTTTTATATTTTAGGGCTTTATATGGAATTTTCCCAAATCCTAATCCCGTCCTAAGAAATCATGATCTCGATTAGGACGAGAAATTTTTGGGATTGAGATTGATTTCTCTTCCCAAGACTTTCTTCAGGACAGAACTGGGAATGAGATTTTCTGATCCCATCCCGAAAACACCCTAACAAGAAGGTAGAAAAAAATGACTATAAAGAAAAAGAAGAGTCTTGAAGTGGGTTGTACCTTGTTTTAATGAAAAAAATAATATTACTCCAAAAGATTCAATAATTTTATGTTTATAAAAATATTTAAAGAATGAAAAAAAATGAAATAATAAAATTTAAGAAAAATTGGGGAAAAATTCTCATTAAGAATTTAATTGATGAGAATAACACTATGATTTTTTTTTTTGTTGGAAGCACTATGAAAATTCTATACACACAAAATATCAATATTCTGATTTAGGTCATTTTCATCAATTAAATTTTTAATGGAGACATTTTCTAAAATTTAAGTAATTTAGTATTTTTAAATTTTTTTTCCAATAATACATGAACTATTATTATTTTATAATTATTATTTTAATATTTCCCTTAAAATATATAAATTTTTTTTAAATTAATCATCAAAACAAATTTCAGTTTATGAAACTGACTTTTTATAAAAGTCAATCTAAATATGAAGTACATTATATAATCTAACTTTTATTCTATCTTAAATTTATAAAAGTTAGATTGAAAAAAAAATACTTTTATCACCACTAATTTAAATCCTATTAAGAGAGATTTCTATATTTAGTGTATGATAGTGCTTCAGAAATGAAATGATTGCTTGATACATGTGCTTATAGGATGAAAATCAAAGGGATAAACTTGAATAAGCTTGGAAGTTGGAAGGCAAAACCTGATTATTATGCTAATTATAATTCTTTAATAAAGAATAGCATGCTTTTTTTTTCTTTCGAAAAAACAAGCATATTCGCCTTTTCCAAAAGGGGTCATTCTCATATTATAATTATAATCATAATTTTATTAAAAACAATTGATCACAAACGCCTGAAAAAAAACTGCAACTTCTGTCTTTTCTGGCAATAAATTGCTTAACCAAAGATCAATTAGTTATCATCTACAAAATTGAGTTAAAACAAAAAAAATAGGGTTAAATATTATCATGAATTTCAATTAACTTGAGTTCCCAGCTCATATCTTCACAATGCCTCACATGAGGAACAAGATTGCCAGGATCAGCTCCTGTGTTTGCCTTGCAATCATAATTTGGTGGATCATGGAAACATGGCTCCATTGAAATGACTCGCCCACAAGCTGGATCTGGTACAGTGTGATTCTCAGGTTTGAACAGAATCAATACCCAAATGTTGACCATCCACTTGTCACTAACTCATCTGTTAGACTCAGAAGGTACATTTCAGGCCAAGCCTTAATTTCGTGTGATTGCTTCTCTGTCTGCTGAAATTCTTCATTGCTTGGCTGATAAATTCCAATCAAATATCCAGTCACAGTTGGGTGTTCCCAGCACATGTTTCTCAGATTCTCAAAGTACCCAGAACTTAAAGATGTCACCAAAACAGCTTTTGATTTTGGTTCTGGTTTTGGTTTTAGTTTTCTTGATGAAGATTCTTGCTGATCAACTTCAGGCAGCAGATTCTGCTTCACTGTATAGACCAGGATTTGATCCATTACATGCTGATATAGACCTGATGAAGATTCAAAAACTCGAATCTGTATAGCGATTGTCTCATCCGCTTTTGCTAAGTAGGTCTTATAGTGTCTAGTGATGAGGCCCCAAACTAGGTTACTGGGGTGAAAAAGATACCTGCTCAAATGATGGAAAACAGTTGCTTTATTGGGGAAAAGTCTGCTTAGTTCTTGATCAAAAGAAGGGGACAAGAAGAGTGATGGAACAAAGTAGTTGTCAGATTTCATAATTAACCAAGGAACTTTGTTAATGGTTGTTTGGTAATGCTGATCACAGAATATAAGTCTATCATGATAATCAAAATCATGAACCAGATGAAGATATAAATATGAGGGGATCAACAATTCAGCTGATGATGAAGAGTTTAGTTTGTTTCTCTTGAGCATGTTTCCATAAGAATTCGGAGTTTTTGGTTAAACTTATCAAACCTGCCTTTAAGGGGAAAATCAGATGGTACTAACCATGAGGTTTCTGGAAATAGCTCACAAAAAAGATCAGGCATGTCTTTTCCTGGATCAATGAGAAGGACTCTGTTTGTGAGTATGGCATATAGAAAAGCTGAGGCTACTGTTAAGATTCTGTTCCCTAAGCCACTAAAAGATGCCCAGACAACATATTTGCACTCTGAAGATTCTTCTGAAGAGCTGATGATAATGTTGTTGTTTCTAGACCTGAGTTGTTTTATTGTCTTATTATAGGATTTGGAGTGGGGAACGTGTATGGAGATGTTCATAACTTCGAAGCCTGGAGAGGAGATAAGAAGATGGTTTATGAGGTGAAGGTTTCTTGCGATATAACCAGGACTGATACCTGCTTAGACAAGAACCTCCATTAAACCCTTCAGGAGCAAGAAGTCCACTAAGAAATTTGTCTTCTGACATGTTATTAGAGGGCTGAGAGTAACCGCCTTCTGAGCCTGTAAATTTTACAAGAAAGCAAAGCAAACAGAAAATTCAGAATTAAACAGATTAAATGCTAATAGTCCTCAAACAGATATATATAGCTATTGTTTAGGATAGCACTCTGTCCAAGTCTCTGTTCTTTATCTGCATAATTCTACTATTCACTTAAACAAAGAAGAGTCACTGACCATCCCTCCTCAAGCATCAGGAATTCAAAAATTAAGTACATATGGGCACTGATTTATACGTGAAAGACAATGGGATTCTATCAGGATGATGAATTTGTGTACACAAGACAATCAATTATGAAAATTCTAACCACTTACATGACACCAGCATTAAATTAACTATAATAATGGAATAATTTCCATAAGCCACATTGATTGAGATCCGTATTAAAACAATTATGTTTACCTTTAACCTGGGAGGGATCATTCCGAGACATTTTGTCGAGAACTAGTCTTGCGTCGGCAAAACTCACTGTTTGCTTCGGAAATGATGAAGAGTGAAGAGAAAGTCTGAAAGCGAAGAAAAGAGGGAGAGATATAAAGCAAATAAAAAGCGATGAATTTTGTCGAAGTGATTGAAAGGAGTGCAGGTTTTATCAATGGCAGAAATGGGCGCTCTCGGGCGGAGAATTGATCGGAAAACATAATGGAAGAAGAGATGAAGACGACGTTTTTGCGAAAGCTTTCAGAGGAATTAAGACTGAAGAGTGATGAAATGTGAAGAGAGAAAATGCGAGAGATAGAGAGAATAGATAGAGGGAGGAGGAAGGAGGCATGGACTGGAAAGGAAGAGTGAATGGTGAGTACGTTGAATGCGGGAACAAAGCAAGTTTCTTGAGCTTGAAAGGTTAGAGAGTTTGTGTTTCTTATGTATGCAATTATACGGAAAATCAGTCCAGTTATAAGGGATAAAAATAATAATAATAAAGTTCCGATAGAAATTGTCAACTCAGAAAAGTCTATAAGATTTTTGTGTTATTAATTTTCTATGTAAAAAGATAATTATGCCCTTAAAGAACAAAACAAACAAAATGCACAAGAAAGATAAAACAATTATACGGAAAATCACTCCAGTTCTAAGGGACAAAAAAATAACAATAAAGTCCTAATAGAAATTGTCAGCTCAAAAAAGTCCTTAGGGATTTTTGTGTTATTAATTTCCTATGTAAAATGACGATCATGCCCTTAAGGAACAAAACAAGAAAAACGCACAGGAAAGAGAAAACGCACAAAAAGAGAAAACAGAGAAATGCCACAGTAGTGTTTGCAACAACGTTGAAAGGATTAAGTTTGGTAATCATATCCTAGCAAAAAGTTAGACCTTCAGTCTTCATCTACTATTACAGAGGTTGAACAGTGAACTCAAAATTTTTTTTTTATCTGTATATTAGGTGCATTGAGATTGAGGGGTTGGTGAAAGATTGGAGCTTGTGGTCAAAAAGTGGACTATTTGCTAGAAGGTAGATAAGTAATGCTAAGATTTTACTAAAAATATGATCTTGACCATTGAAGTTGGGGTTTCACCATGGCTGGATTGTGAGATTTTTATTGTGTTCTGTTTTTGGGATTGGTTACAGAGGGAGTGCTCTATTTTTAATGAGAATAGTTGAATGTGATATGGTTTATTTGCTGAGAAAATACTGATATGATATTAAAAAATTGTTGTTAATACATGTAGTTGTATTTGTTAATATTGATGTTGTAGTTGTTATTATAGAACGTGTGCTCTGTTTTTAAGCAATGTAATAGATGGATTACTTTATTATTGGGTAAGGTTACAGAGGAAGTGCTCTATTTTAATTGGGAATGGTTGAATGTGATGATGGTTTGTTTGGTGAGAAAAAACTGATTTGATAATAAAAAAGTGTTGTAAATACGTACAGTTGTAGTTGTAAATATTGATGTTGTAGTTGTTAATTCCTGATATGCCATACTGACAAGTAGGATGTGAATTTTGTAAACTCCTGCGGGGAGAAAAATCAGCTTGTGAACATAACTCATATAATTGTGAAAAGATGCATTAAAAATTGTAAAAACAGGCGTAAGTTATTATCAAAATTGACACAATGACTTGTAAAAAAAAAAGACAAAAGAAGGTGTTAAAATGCTGATAAGCTTTCGTGACAATTGAGACTTGTGAAATTTATAAATTCTTCTGGGAATTACAATTCCGTTGTAAATATAACTCAGTAACTTGTCAAAATAGGCGCAATATGTTGTTAATATCTAAATAAGCTATAGTGATAGACCTTACGGGAATAAATCATGCTGTTGTAAATATGACGAATTCACTTGTTAAAAAATACGGAACAAGTTATTAAAACAAAATCAGATGTTGTGACATGAGAGCTATTAACTTCTACACTCCTCTATAAATAACTCATGCAGTTGTAAATATAACTAATTCACTTGTTAAAAAATGTTGAACAAATTGTTAAAACCAGACCAGTTGTTGTGCCAAACCCTAAGGGAATAATTAATGCTATTGTGAAAATGGCTAATGAGGTTGTTAAAATGACTGATTCAGATGTTAAAGTTCTCATAAACAATTGTGACCTTTATGACTTGTAAAATTTGAAATGCACTCTATGAAGGAAAATTAAGTTGTGAAAATGACTGAAGAAGTTGTTAAAATGATTGATGCAAATGTTAAACCCCTAATAAGCATTTGTGACAATTGGGAGTTGTGAAATTTCAAATGCACTCTATGAATGAAAATGCAATTCCTAAAATGACTCATGTACTTGCTAAAATAGGCACAACATGTTGTTAAAATTCTACTTACTAGATGTGAAAGAAGGGACTTGTATAATTTCTAAACTCCTCCGAGTATTACAATTCAGTGGTAAATATAACTGATGAACTTGTTAAACAAGGCAGTAAAAGTTGTGACAAAACAACTAAGCAGTTGTGACAGACCTTGATTATAAAATTCTAAACTCATGAAGGAATAACTCATGCTGTTATAAATATGACTGATTCATTTATAAAAATTTAAACACACTCTAGTTTAAATTCTAAAGGTAAGATCGTCTTTTCACAATTACAATTAATCATAGAAAAGTCTCTTTGGAAATCTCTTTTGAGACTTTATTGTTTTTTTTTTTGTCTTTTAGGACGTGGGAGTGATTTTCCCTTAATTATATTTATATCATTCATTTTATGATTGGATGGTCCGTTTGTGTGACCATATAATCATATTCATCCATGGTTTTTTTTCCAGACATTCATGGCAAAATTTGATTTAGCAAAATAAAAAACCCCAGAAGAATCATTATGAGGCTTTTTTTTTCAACCATTATGAGGCTTTAATATGGGAAAATTACTCATAAATACCTCATTAAAATTTTATTTGCTAAATGGGACCTGAAAGAATTTGAGGAAGATCTTTTGCACAAGGAGAAATTTGTTTAAAGACAAATGAAGATCTTTTGCACATAAGAAAAATTGTTTGAATATAAAGAAAGATCACACAGGAAGATATATTGAATATATGAAAGATCTTTTACACATAGGGAAGATCTTCTGCATACAAGGTCTCATTTAACAATTAATTTGTTAAATAGGCATTCATAGAAAATTTTCTCTTTTAATAAATGTAATTTCAAAATCTCAATTACGAGTGAGTCCCTCCTACCATAGAGGGGTCTGCATTCCATACTCATCACAGTGATTAGCACTTAATTTCTCAACATTGTGATGAGATCTCAACAGTTCAAGTTTTAATCTGAACGGTCTAAATTTAAAATTTTTGATTTTGTAAATGATAAATTTATTTTTATAAGAAGCGATAATTATAAGATTATCTCTATTTTTAATTCTTTAAGTGAAGATGGGTGATTATCACATTTTTCCAATGTGCTCCCCACCATAGACTTCTTAAAGGAGTTTTAAGGCTACGAGTCCCTCTCCATACACCGCTAGAGATAAAATCCCTGACTAGATGCTTAAGAAACCTGGTTAAGTGACAATTGTATTAGGCCTCATGGTTAACTAGCTGTATGGGTCTCTTCATACATTAGAACTTGTCATTCCATGATGCTGGATTGTTATACGAACGCAGCTTCTCTCATTTGCTACTATGGTCTGTTGCCCTCATTTTCTTTAAATATGTGCCATTTTAGTGCAAAATACCCATGCTGCTCACTTTTCTTTTCTTTTTGGAAAAATAACACCCAACATCTTTAATGGTATGTTTGGATAGAGAGAAAAGTGACAAGAAAATAGGAGGGAGGGGGGAATACTAGGAAGAAAAGATGTCCAAAATGGTAATTTTTTTTATTATTTTAAGAGTTTTCCTTCCTTCACTATTACAAAAAACACAATATGTAGCGCTTATTTTTAAGAATACTATGATACTTGAGAAGCGTTATAGTTTTCAACGTCATAAAAGCAAGTTATGACGCTTCTTGAATCTATAGAAGCGCCACAACTTTTTTTTTAAAAACAATATTTTAATAGCCTCATATGGCGCTTCATTAGGAAGGGCCATAGGAAGTCATGCACTTCCTATTGATCCAGACTTCCTATTTTCATGGCACCTTTGACGAATTTAATTCGTCCGACGTGACGCTAACACCGTTAAAAAACTTATGTGTCACGCTTTTTAGGAAAACTGATATGGAAAATATACTATAATATATTATATTGTGCTGAAAAAAAAAGGAAAAAAGGGAATCAAAACGAAACACACAAGCCATAAATAGCTTATGTGTCATACCTTTTAGGCTCGTGTGTTTCGTTTTGATGCCCTTTTTTTCTTTTTTTTTCAGCACAATATAAGATATTATAGTATATTTTCCATATCAATTGTCCTAAAAATCATGATACATAATCTATTTTAACGGTGTTAGTTCCATATCGAAAGAATTAACGCCGTTAAAGGCGCCACCAAGTAAGGTAATTAAACTCGGATTGGTCATTGAACCAGCTAAGGTACTGGGTCAAGGGTCAATGAGTCAGACCGTAGCTAAACTGGGACCACAATGGTCAGAAAGTGAAGATTTAAGAGTTATTAATATGAAATTATAAAGAAAATAAAAAAATCAATTTTTTTAAAAAGATGAATTAGGTTGATTCCCGGACCAAACCGGTTTGCCGATTTTTGGGTTGAACCAATCGGTTCAGTCTAAGTTTCATAACCTAGCCATCAAATCCTTTTCAAACTTAATGGACTAATAGTTATAAACAGAGCAAACTTGAGGGATCAAAACCACCGATTTTAAACTTGAAGGACTAATTGAAATAAACGGAATAAACTTGAGGGACTAAAACCACCAATTTCAAACTTGAGGAACCAAAATCAAAATCGGGCCAAACTTCAAGGACCAAAATTATATTTACCCTAAAGATAAACATATTACCCAATATATATCATACCATCTTTTATATTTAATTTATTACATAAAATTATTTTTTTAAAAAAAATACTTCCTATGGCGCTTCCTAAGGAAGGCCATAGACACTTCCTTAGGAAGCGCCATAAGAAGTGATATGAGCTTTTTTATTTTTTTAAATAACACTTCCTATGGCTCTTTTTAAGGAAGCGCCATAGGAAGTATTTTTTTAAAAAAATAATTTTACATGATAAATGAAATATAAAAGATATTGAAAAAACTAAAAAAGTAACAGCTAATAAAATTATATTTATAAGCTTTAAAATTTAAAAAACTTATACTGTATAGGAAGTTTAACAAGAAAGAGTTATAACTTTAAGCAAATATCTGGAAAAAAAATTATAAGCACACATAAAACTATAAACTAATATTCATGACAAATTTTAAACTTAAAAAAAACTATAGTGTCAATTGACGAAAGTTTCTGTATTAAAAAGAAAAGACTTACAATCGGACTTATATTTCCCGGCAAACAATAGTAACATTTATTATGAGGTGAGATTTGAGAATTTAGTATATACGTAGTGAAGAGAGTAAATTATTTAATAACCCCTTGTATCGCACTTGCCCAAAGGGTGTAATTTTTTTTTAAAAAAATAATCCCTTGTATGACGTTTCCCCAAGAAAACACCATACAAAGTATTAGGCAACTATGGTGCTTTCCTAGTCAAGTGCCATAGCTGCCACATGTATTTTTTTTTTTTTTTAAAAATAGAAATATCCTTTGGCGCTTGTTTAAAGAAGTGTCATAAGATTAGTGCTGCTAAATCTATATTTTGTAGTAGTGTTTGCATTCTTTCCTCCTTAATTTTCTCTCCATCAAAATATAAGGTAAGTATATTTTAGGTGCTAGATACATTAAAAGTAGTTTAAGATACTAAGTGTTTTTAAAAAAATAATTTAAGGTGCCGGATGTTGATACTAGTGGTATTTAAAAAAGTATTTTAGGGTGCTGAAAAGACCAAAAATTACTTTAGGATATTGCCTAATGTTGAAAAAATATTTCAAAGTTTTGGATGGTATTGGAAAAATATTTTAAGATACTAGATATTATCTTCACCAAAAATAAAATAAAATTGAGCAACATGTGTATTTTGCACTAAAAGGGCGTAATTTTAAAGAAAATAAGGCCAACGGACCAGATCAATAAAGGAGAGAAGCCGATTCCTTATTATAAAGTTTTTTTTTTTATGATTATATTCTTTCTTTGAGATCTCTTACTGATTTTCCCAAAAATATAAGGGTTTTATTTTAATATATTAATTTTATAAAATATCTTTCTTTCCATGAACTTTAAAAAATTTTAAATGTTAATAAAACATTATCAAATACTGATATACTCGAGGCCTTATTACAAGATCTTGTGCGTACTAGTTCGTAGTATAAAGGAAAGAGTTATATTAATAAGGATTGTAGTATATTAAGTTTAATTTCTTAAAAAATAAAAATGATTAACACAAACTGATCATCATTGAAGGCTAGCGGCCTCTATGTTATATGATTGAAAAAGACACTTTATAAAATTATAGACTAAAATAAAATTTTTATGTAAAATTAAAGGATTATATATGTGTGTATTCTTTTATCAAAACCACATTATCATGAATATACTAACAAACATTCAAATATAAAATATCTATATATTTTACATTCCGTAAAATTTATCCAAAACAGTTCTTTATTTTAAAAAATAAAAAAGTGTAGTGCGTGCATGCATGCATGGATGAGCACGGCATGTTCATCCCCAATGTTCGGGTGGGGGCTTTTTAATTAATTAATTTATATTTATTTATATTAAATTATATGCTATATTTTAAAATATTTTTGTCATTTAGTATCTCAAATTAATTAATTCCTAATTTTATATTAAGAAATATTTTTCCTACAACACAAGTATGCTGAAATATTTTTTTAATAACACCCAATATCTGAAATATTTTTTTAAACATTTAGTATTTTAAGCTAATTAATTTTCAGTGTATGAATTATTTTTTAAAAAAAAAATTATTTGAGGATGAGCATTCCCTGATGATATCTAAAGGATGAGCAGGGAATGTGGATTCTGCATGGATATGGCTGCCGCAAGAACCGACACCGAAGCGAACTTTGCTTTCACAGTACACATTAATAACTGGTATATCATAACAGTGACAAATTGCATCATCATGACACATAACATCAATTATTCTCCTTTTTCATCATTCTCTCACGCAACTCTCCTTCATTCCCTTGGCTCCACGTGTCTCTCTCCCCTCATCCCCGCGCTTGCCCTTCTCCTGCCAAGGGAACACACGATTCATTCTCTCTGATCATATCACCTTTCAGGCTTTTTCAGTGGCCCTAGCTAGCTAGCTTAACTCCAAACTCGTCTTTTCCCCATCACTCACTTCTATATATGATACTACTACTTGTTTATTTTACTATACTTAACTTCCAGCTTAAGCTACCTATGTCTCCACATTCATTCTTCAGATACTGTCTTCTCAACCCTTTTTTTTTTTTTGTTAGTGTTGTGGGTTTACTGGGAGAATTTCCAGGTTTGTTCTTGTGTGTGTGTATCCTTTTTCACAGCTTTTTTCTTCTGTTAACCAGTCTCCCATTTGGCCATTTCTCCTTGTCTATGTACCTATGATGCTTTCATGATTCTTTTTATTAAGATTTTCAAGTTATTGTTCTGTATATATGTACTCTTCAGATTTCAGAAGGGCATATAGGTGCGGTGTCTGAGTTCATCGCCTGCAGAAAAAAGGGATCATGATCATCAACAAAAAGATATGGAAGTCACAAACAGACGAGGTCCCTTGGAAGTCCTGGACCAAGTAAAGATTGATAATAGAATTGAATCTTCAACGTCAGCAATCAGAAGTGTTTTTACCGATTTCAAGATAGAGGAATCTAGTTTCAGCAAGGAAGATCTGAGAAAAGTTGAGAAGCAATTGAGGCTTGTGTTTGTTGAATTCTATCATAAAATCCTCCATCTGAAAAATTACAGGTGATGACAGTTGATGGGATTTATCCATATAAACTTATAAATCTCAATAACTTTAAGCTGAGCCAAGCCACTTCTTTTGATGGCTTCTCTCTGTTTTTACTATTCATATGAACAGTACCGGCTACAAACTATATTTTGGGCTCTGTGCAAAATATTTAAATTTTGAAATTTTGAAATTTAAAATTCCCTCCATTATAATTTCTTCTCCCTCATTCGTTTATTACTTTTTCCCTTACCCGACATATTTTTTCCCCCAACATCTCTCCATTTACAACAACACTCTTTATTATCTCTGAGTTTCTTCTTATCTTTCAATCTTCTTCTGATCTTTCAATTTTACTCCACCATCTTCCTTGACCTTCTACTGACGGCGGGTTCTACCGGTGAGCTTGTGCTTACAATGGCGGCAGAGATCGGCAACCTAGCGGCAACGTTCTTCTTTAATGACGAGGACAAAGATCTTCAACCACACAACCTTCGTCTTCTCCATTTCGACCTTGCAACCACAATGGAGGGGCAGAGATTGTCTTTGATGGCGAGGATGGTTCATAGAAGGGAGCGATCCATATGAATAATAGGTAATGGCAAGATATAGGGGTGACTTCGTTGGGAGCGTCTTCTTCAATTATTTCCTTTTTCGAGTAAATGTATTATTCAATTATTTCTTCTTCCTCTAATTGCAGTCACATTTGAGTGGTGTTTCTGAGTGGTCTTCCTTTTCAACATTTGTAGGTAAAGAATGTGTCAATGGTGTACAGGGGAGGAAGAAAATGGTGACGATGAAGAGAGGCACAGGAGAAAAAGAAAGGGTTTTTAGGTAATGTTATGTTAAAGTTGAATTCCACTTAATTTTTTTAGATTCAATCCTTCTTTGCACATAAACTAAACTATCCTCTGTGCGGAACTTTCTTTGTTTTTATTGGGGGTGGTGAGTGGTAAAGTTGTCACTCTAGAATTGTCAATCTGGGCTTAATTCTCCTGTGTAATATCTTCTTTCCTCTTTGCTGTAATCCTTTGTGTCATTCATGGTATGTAGGAAAAGCATTAGATTTAATACATTTGAAAGTAGCCCGGATTCTAGTGTTCGTAGTTGTTTGAATATGCTTCCTTTATAGCTACAGTGATCTGATTATATTTGCAATTGGCCAGTTCTGGAGGTATAGTGTTGGCTTCTCGAGATGGGAAGATTGTGTGTGAAAATACCCTTGATGCTCAGCTAGATGTTGTATTCCGTAAAAAGCTTCCAGAGGTAAATTTTTTTCCATGAAATGCTTACCTTCAGGTCTGTTTTAATTTGTTACTGGAAACTAGCTCCATGTATGGAAATTATTAGTAGTGATTGTTGTCTTTGCCAAAGATGATGATACATTTCGGTGGCTTTTTAATTATTTGAATCATGTTAGAAAGGTAATTTGTGTCAAGAACTCATGTTATCTTGTGATATCTAGCAAAATATTATTGGATGTGGATGATGATGTTGAAATAATTACTATGGGTGCATTAATTCAGATTACAAAGGTTAATTGAGACATCGAACTTGAATAAGGGTGTGTATGAAGGGTGGGAAGGACTTTAGGATTATTGTTTGCTCTGAAACAACGGAGAAAGATAGCATTCTTTCAAAGTTTAAACTAAGTAACGCAAAGTATCATCTGGTCTTCAAAATAATTATAGCATCCGTGATTCATTTTGGTATCTCAGGATGTGATTTTCTTCCCCTTGAGGAATGTTGTGCACCTTATTCATCAATTTGTTTGATTTGAGCATTGTATTTTAACAGATTTAAAAGAAATAGAGTACAGGGGAGGAAGAAAATGGTGACGATGAAGAGAGGCACAGTGCTGAGGATAAAGAAGAAAGGGTTTTTGGGTCCTTTCTTTTGCTTGAAAGATGAGGCGTTTTGGATCTTGATGCATACATGGTAATTTCATTTGTTTGCTTTATCTTTTAGTTTTATGTGCTAGTGTGCTTTATCTAGAGCATGAAGATCCAACTGATACTTAACTATAGTCTTTTTGGCATACTCCAAAAGGACTAATGTGCATTTTGTATTTTTAGGAAACAACTCATGCATCTCACTAATTTTTGAAGATTAAAGTTGCATTCTCTAATATCAATTCAAACTCTGTTAGCTTTGATACAGTTATAATTCAAGTTTTCTTTGCTTATTTTTACTTTTATTGAAAGGACATTTAAAAAAAAAGCAGCGAATTTCTAGTCTTCTTGTCCTGCATCTTTTAATTCCCAACGTTTCAGTTGAGTTTAATGCACTGACCTTTCTTTCTTGACCTATAGAGATAAGCTCTATGTTTATGAATACGTCGCACATAAGGGGGAGCTTTTGAACATGATCATCTGACCCTATATGATGAACATCTCCTACAAGCTACGGGCATTGTCCAAGTGACGCTTATGTCATAGTTACTCTGACAGGGTATCGTTATGCCAAATGCAATCCTGTGTTTAGATGCTCAATTGTTGGCTTTTAATTGATGCACTTCCACATATTTATGTTACTTGGATAGTTAAAAAAAATTGCAAATTCAATTTTTGTTAAGTGCTTCCAGCTTGTGCTTTTGACTAGAGATTTGAAGGGGAGGCCTGAGGAAGTTAAAAGCTAAAAGTGAGTTTAAACTTTGAATTACATTGTCTAATTGTTAAACGTAATCTAACATGGATATAATGTTATAAAGACTTAATAATGGCAAATTGACTGTGATAATTGATATCACTTTAGCTTCCTCCTTTACCTGTTACCTGAATTAGAAAAGGTTAAAATATGTTAGGGTTGTACCGACATGTATATTGTTCATTTGTCTATGGTAGCCAATGTGCTATATGAATATTAATCTAATATGTTAGGTTTGTGCCGACATGTAAAATTGTTGAAGGTGTTCTTAGCTTCCAAATGAAACAGATCGTGATTGATGGGAATAAGGTTGTACTGAGTGTATCTAATCTAGAAACAAGGGTTAGCAGTGGAGTTTGAAGAGAATGAAGTTTATGCTATTGATATAGCAGCAAGCACTGGAGAAGGCATGACACTTTTATGACCAACTTTAGTTAACATACTTAACATTATTTACTATATACTAGGGATTTTGGAAGATAAAAGAGCTCAGTGGAATGTGTGAACCACCAGCTCCTGTAGCTGTATCCTGTTCTTCATGAAAAGCCAAGTGAAATTTCCAGTAAAATGATTAGTTCGCAACTAGTATTGGAATTCTGTGGTCTTAGCTAATGTTACACAATATCACTTTTTTCAGGTGATTCTGTTGTTGTAAAGACTAAGGAGAGCAGGATACAGGTAAAGAGAGAGAGAACATTATATAAGGTGGTGTACTCTTTTCTTTTGGTGTTATAGTCTCTAAGATTACTTTTTCCTATGTTAATGGTGGCCATACTTTGTCATTAAGTGGGATAGATTAGTTATACATTGGGTTTTGTTTGACTTGAAGTTATCCATCAGTTCAAAATTTCAACTCAATGCTTTTTTTTCAGAATTATGTAAGTTTTAAATATGATTTTCAAGGCTTCAAATCAAATTTTTAAATCTGATTCTAAATAATTGCAAATTCTTATCAAACTAAACTGAATAACTAATTCAAAATGTATGCAAGTTTTAAATATTGATTTTCAAATTCGACAAAGTTCAATATGAAAAATTTTTTGTCAATATTTTTAATATAAGATATTTGCAAAAAAAAGGTTCATGTGATTTTCAACTTGAGTTTTGTCTGTCATTATTATTCCCAGCAAGCTAATGTGTTTTTAATTTACAAGTTAGTCAAAACTGAAGTTCTTTGTTTGATGTTTTTCTTCTTTTACGTGTGAGCATAGGAAGTAGTTGCAGTTTCAAGGATCACCTTCAGTTTTAATTGAATGGGAAAACCAAAGGAACAATAACATATCTAAAGGTAGTGTTCGGAAGTCTCGGATGATTATGGGCATGTATGTATGAATTCAGAAGCTTGTGAAGATCTCTACAAAAGGACAACTATCAATGGATTTGATTGGGGCACAGGAGTTCTGAGGACCCATTTTCAAGGGGATCTCTGCAATCTTACGTCATTAGAGATGGGTTAAGTGTTACTAGATCACTTGATAAGACGGAGTTGAAAGGATATTTTGTTTTCCATTGTGGAAGACATAAAACCAATGGTTTTTTGAGTTTAATGTTATGAAAAAGTTGTTTTGTCCAATCACATGGTCTTTTTATCATGATATTTTCTAATGTCCACTGTAAAGGGTAACTAATTGCTTTATAGAGACATGGTTCTCTTTTTTATTGTTTTCAGACATCATGTATATTTGAAAATAGAAGATAGAAAAATTGCAGACTACAATCATTATTTTTATTAACTCAATTGCTTAGCTATTGAAAGTAAATCATCCTCGAGTTAGTTTGTTATTATGAATCCAATGATTAAACTTGATGAATTAAATTGATAGTGCATTGTAAATCCACTCCTGACTATTAATTTATGTTCTAATATAAGCTAAATAAACATGTAAGGTATAAATTAGAATATCCCATCCCCGACATCATATATGAAATGAAATTTTGGGAAATCGATACCTTTCTCACTATAACAATAAACACTTTGGCCATTATAAATTATGGTAGATAGAACACATGTAACCACGATTCTACTCACTCAAACTCTATTCTTCATCTATCATTCATTTAATAGGTGTTTTATTTCTAACCTAACCTCCAAAATATGGTAATAGAAGAATCTAAAGTTGAGAATAGGTCAACATAAATCAATCACAAATTGTTTAGATACAATTATCTCTGTAGTTCCTACAGAGGTGCGTCATAAAAGTATATATTTTCTTATAGGGGATTTACTGCCCAATTATCTCCTATTATTTCTCTCAAGTGTGTAGTGCATCCTGTATAACTTGCGGGGTAGTAAATGCTTGCTCCTACAAGACTCATATGCCAATGTTTTGCATTTACAATTTGTCTTCCAAGGTTGATAAGTTTGTTGGGCATAATTATTTTGAATACTAAGTTTATTTTCCTGTCGTTTATCTTATATTGTCTCTTTATTGGCATCGGTTTAATGTTTTTTACATGTAGCCCTAGAATTTCAATTAATTAAGGAAAAAAAACTTGATTATAAAAGATCATTCATATGTCAGTGTTTTAATTATCAGACCTCTTGCAAAAGAGATTTTTTATTTTTAAGTAGAAAAAATGACTCATAAATATATACATAACTTATATTATAAATTTATATAAATAATTAATATAAAATTTAAGTTTATCATGTAAAATAATTAGTTATAGCTTTATTCAAAATATATATTAATATGCTGATTTATTCATTGATTACATGCACCCACGCATCGCGCGGGGGAATTAATGCTCGTTGTATTCTAATAGTAACAAAATGGTTTTCTCTTTCCTTAACCCGTTTTACCATATATGCTATGTGTTTGTAAACATATGGATGAAACAGTTTTATGAACCTCTCAGCTTTTTCCAAGATCATGGAGAAGTATGAAAAGGTTAGATCCATGCCTGATTCCAGCCAAATTTCAGTACTTCCTTAGTTTCTTTTCCTAAACTGGAAAAAAAAATTGCACTTGAGGAATTTGCAAAATAGTTTCTCAAATCAGGTAAAGCCTTCTGTAACTTAATTTCATTTGTTTATGTGTTTGTTTGGGAAGACAACAACAAGGGAAGCATCTAGAGAATTCATGAGAGTAGTGGATAATTCCTACATGGCCACTTCTGATGAGGTTTGTTTCAACTTTGGAACCATGTATATGTCATGTTTAGAGTATTGATCTTAACTATGCCTTTTATGTCGCCGCCTCAGACTCCAGTCATCAAATTAGATGATTATTAGAATATCCTTCAAAAGAGAATGGATATGACTCAAATATGTGATACTATGCAGATTTTCTTGTAAAATTGTTGATTCACTTCATCTGATTTTAGGTGACTTGTATGTTGGAAAGGGTGAATTATACCTTCACCAGAAACTTTGCAGACTCCAATCATAAGAAGGGAAGAAAATTATTGAGGCCAAAATCTAGAAGAGAAAAGCACGGCATTACATTTCTTACAGGTAAATAACAACAAAAATGCTTGGCAAACACATCAGATAAATGGTTGACTTAGCTTGAACCATTGCTTGGAGGACTTTCATTGAATGATGTTTAGCCTTTCCTTTTTACTCATAGGCTTCTTTTCCGGTTGCTTCGCCACGCTATTAGCCGCTACCTTAATGAGAATTATATCTCAAAATTTGATGAACAAGAAGCAGGGTTCATTTTACATGCAAAACATTTTCCCACTGTACAGGTATCGGTATCTTTTTTCAGAACCTTGTTTTTGTGTTATACATACTTCAACATTTTTATTGCTTGAGGTGCCTATTTTTCTTGCAGTTTGTTTGGATATATCACACTACACATGCTTATGTATGCTGTGGATACATATTTTTGGAGGCGCTACAGAGTGAATTATCCCTTCATATTTGGCTTCAAACCTGGAACTGAATTGGGCTTTAGAGAAGTTTTCCTTCTGAGCACTGGTCTTGGAGTGCTTGTGTTGATTGGTTTCTTGGTAAATCTGCAGCTAGAGATGAACCACAAGACTCAACTATAGGAAGGCTGCGGACATAGTTCCTCTGAGCTTGCTTATAGTAATATTCTAACTTACTATCCTAATTTATTTATGGGAAATTGCAGTATGGTCCCACAGAACAAAAAACAAATGTTAAAAAAATTTCCAATATATGGTGTACTATCTATAAACACCTAAGGGATCTTAGTGCTATAGATTTGAATTCTGAAATTACTTGTTTACCCTCATTGACAAATCATAGTGTTACCATTGACAAGTTCATCTATTGACAAGTGAATGTGTCATATTGGCAAGTCATAGTATTACTTTTAATAAGTGAATGTGTCATATTGACAAGTCATAGTATTACCATTCATAAGTTTATATGTCATATTGATAATGAGAGAAAACAAGTAATTTTAGAATTTGAATTTATATCACTGAGGTCCCTTAGGAGTTATTAGATGGTGAATCATATACAGAGACTTTTTTGATATTTTTTCTATTCCTTGGGACCATACTACGATTTTTCCTTTATTTATTGCTTTTAAATATAACTCAACAAAGTGCTTGATCTGGTTTAGTACAAAGTTTTAAATTCAAACTCATTCCTTGTCATGTTGCTGTTAACCAAAAGCCAATTTCTTCCACACAATTTATCTGGTTATATGTATTGTCATCATTATGTTCAACTCTTTTGTATGTTTCCTGTGCAGCTTGTTCTTTTGATTACTCTCTGCCCTTTTGATATCATAGTTCGATCGAGCCGGTTCTTCTTCATCAAGTGTTTGTTCCGCTCCCTATGTGCTCCTTTCTACCCGGTAATGTAGTTAAACAGAGAAAAAGTGAATGGCATAAGCAAGTGGATTAAATGCAGCTTGTAACTTCTGATTTCTTGCAGGTTAGGCTTCCAGATGTCTTCTTGGCTGAGCAGATAACTAGCCAGGTCTTGAAAGCTCACATGGTGTTTTATTGGTAACAAAACAATTGATCCATTTCATGTGCTAATGTATCAATCCATGTTGTGCTATTTTGTATAGGTTCAAGCCTTTAGAAACTTTGAACTTTACATCTGCTATTGTGGCCTGGGAGAACAATCAAGGAGGGAAGAAAAATGTCAAAGTCGCGGTGTCTGTAACACGCTGTCTTTCATCATCGGTGTCGTTCCTTTCTGGTTTCGCTTATCACAGGTCCACAAACTCTATCCTTCATATATATGTGTGTGTGTCTTCAATTTTAACCGCAGTATCCCCTTTGTTTGGAGTACCATATTTTACAGATTTCAAATAACAAGCAAAGTAAGCTGTCCCTTTGATTTGACATGCAGAAGCAATTATGCCTTGAGATGTTCTATCATGTCACTGGAACATTTCTTTGACAAGCAGTAGAAAAGATAGAAAATCTTGGCCAAACAAAATAAAGAATGTGATAACAAACATCTAATAACAGAAGAAAATATAAGATTTGTAATGAGCATAAATGAAGAAAAGTTGAGGAAAAGTTGGAGTAGCATCTATTAAAGAGAAAATGACAAAAAAACAAAACAAAATCATCTGTGGTGGTTTAAGCAATTACAAAGAAGGCTATTAGATGCACCAAGAAGAATGGTAAGGAGTATGAAATCCTTTAAAAAAGGCTATAAGAAGAATGAAGATAAGATTCAACGAAGTTATTGAGCGAGACCTCTTAGTCAACATTTTATCTAAAGATTTAGTTGTTGATAGAGCATAATAATATCCTGTGATCCATACAACCAACCCTATCTAGTGGGACAAGCGTTGTTGCTATTCTTGTTGTAGTATAAGTTTCTTCCAATCATGTTGTTTACCTGTTGTTCAAGTGTTTATCTGCATTAAGTACAGTAACTGAGTAGCATTATATATTGAATTTGTGCAGTGCATGCGTCAATTGTATGATGAAGGAGATATGAGCAGAGCATGGAATGGGTTAAGTTACCTCCTCACCATTTTTGCCTTTCTCAGTAGGACTGCCTTTGAACTGAAGAAGGGAATGACTTGGAAGGTTTTGGCCCTAATAACATCATCAATAACTGCAATTCAGAGAACATATTGGGATATTTTTCTTGACTGGGGTCTTCTCAGAAGGCACTCAAAGAATCCTTACTTGAGGGATAAGCTTCATCTTCCCCATAAAAGTGTCTACTTCATAGACATGGTAACAAGAATAATCTCACCAAAAATAAGTCTAAAGTTTATCCATGTTGTTCAGATTTTGATTTAGTTGATCTCTCTGTGAAATTTGCAGGGCCTTGATGTATTGCTTAGACTTATCTGGATGTAGTCAGTGCTTCAACTGACTTGGCGTCCCCTTCAAAAACTGGCAATCACAACTATCATCGCGTGCTTGGAAATCATATGTGGTGGCATTTGGAATTTCTTTAGGTAATTTCTCTAGCTGGACTAATCAAAAGATCAAATTTTTCTCACAATTTTAAAATTCAACCTGTTGAGCTAATGACGATATAGCCTAATGACATGAAAGCTCCCCAATAAGTAGGAGGTCACATGTTCAATCCCGTTTATAATCACAAGTCATTAAAGCTTACCCTTTTAACTCAAAAGTATAACTTTTTGTGGAACCCAGGGGTTGTATTGTGTTGAGTTTAGTGTCAATGGAATATGTGAATGGAAGAGCTGACTTGGGAAAATGTTTATGATTCAGGGTGGAGAATGAGTACTTAAACAATGTTGGCAACCACCGTCCCTTCAAGTCAGTACCACATCCTTTCACTTACTACAAAGAGGACAGTGAGGAAGAGAATAACAAGGATGAATAGTGGAGAATCCAACTCAGAAATGGAACTCTGCATAATTTACATTGTTCTGAACCCACTGGAATGTCCCAAAGCACTAGTTAATTTGCGTTTCCTTGCCATTAGTGGGTAGGTATTAACTAGAGATTAATCAGAAATCATTTTTTGTGTTTTTAATTTTGCTGGATTGATTTTTGTTTTGTTGAGAGGAGTGTCTTATTTTTTTAGTTGAAACAAGCTATAATCTCCGTGTGTTAAAATTTACAAGTAAAGGAAAAACTCAAAAAGCAGAAACTATATTAAGTTCAAATTCAACATGTGCTTAATCAATCATATATCAATATAAAATAAAGAAATCATAAAATATTATAAATTAATATAATGTATTTATTGATTTGTGGGTTTAAACGAACCCATTTTACACTAAACCGTATGGGTGCAAGTTTTCTTTTATTATTATTATTATTTTTTTGGCTACAAACACTAGTTCAAGTTTTCAAGAATATAATTAATTGATTGATTTTATAACACTGTTTTGGAAAAAAAAAACAGAAAACATAAATAAACAGGCCATTATTTCTGTGAGGAAATTAATCAACATCATTATAGCTCTAGTCAATATCATTATTCATTTAGTCAATATTATTATACTTTAAGCTAATATGTTTATATCTTTAGTTAATATTATTACTCATTTAGTCAATACTATTACACTTTTAGCCAATATATTTACATCTTTAGTTAATATTATTACTCGTTTAGTTAATATCATTATACATGTAGTCAATATCATTACTCCTTTAATTAACATGTATACCCTTTTAGTTAATATTATTACTCATTTAGTTTAAATCTTTACACCTCTAATTAATATCATTATCCTTAATCATTTCCATTACATATTTTATCAACATCATTACTCATTTAATTTATATCGTTGCAACTTTAGTCAAATACCATTGCATCTTTAATCAATATATTTATGTCTTTAATCATTATTATTATTAATTTAGTTAATATTGTTATACATCTTATCAATATCATTACCCCTTTTTATAATTATAGATATATATTCTTATGCATGCGCGTATGTGTATATATATTTATATATATATATTAAATGGTAGTTTGATGGCTGAATGGTTAAGGCTCCTACGGTGGTGCTCCCAAGTTTGTTAAAAAAAGAATATAATCCGAAGTTTCCGAACCACGGAAATTGAGATTACCTAGCCTTCAAGCAACACATTTATTTTCTTAATTAAAAAAATCACGAAATTCCATTCAAAGGGTTTTAAGGAGGTTTTAAGCGAAGCAGGGAGAGAGCCAGAGCCTGCAATTCCTCCTTCCCATCACACGAAGCCCTAGCCACAGCCACCGTCACCTCCTCCTCTTACGGCTCATCTCTCCGCCGTGATCCTCACCATCCTGTAAAATCTCCAATCTCTTTGAACCCTATGTCTACGCCTGATTCTAAACCCTCAAATCCAGACTCCGATTCGCCCCCGAGTCAAACCCCAACCCAGCAATCAGATTCGCCGGCTGATGGTAAGCCAGAAGACTCTCCATCGGATCAGCAGGAGCAGGAGCAGGAGGAGGAAGAAGAGGGAGAGTGTGGATTTTGCTTGTACATGAAAGGAGGTGGATGCAGAGATAGCTTTATCGATTGGGAGAAGTGCATTGAAGCGGCAGAGAAGAACAAGGAGGATATTGTGGACAAGTGCGCTGAGGTGACTGCGAAATTGAGGGTGTGTATGGAGGCTCATGCAGATTACTACGAGCCTCTTTTGAGGGCAGAGAAGGCCGCTGAGAAACAATTCGTCGATGAATTGGAAAAAGAAGCAGGGACGGCGGAGCAGACTGCAGATCAGAGGGCTTTCCAGTCAAAGGGGGCTTCCAAGGATTCTGGGAAGGAAGCGGCTTCTAATGATAAGTGAAATTGACTTAGGTCCATGCGAATTTCGCTTTTTCAAAATTGAAAAATAGTGTTTTTCTTTGTTTTCACAGTAGTTCATTCAACATAAGTGATAAAGGAAAACTTTATACATTCATGTTTTCCGGATTTGTGCCCGGACTTGAGGCTATTGAACATGGTGAATTACGAGAGAGAAAAAGAGAAAAAGTCTAATCTCATTTTTCTGTTCCGAATAATTGGAATGGTTTCTATTACTTACTTCAATTTATTATTTTGATTCCCCTTTAATTTTATGACATATATACATATATATATGATATCTCGGTCCAATGTTTTCATATTTGTATTTTTCCGTTTAATAATTTGATTAGCAAGACAAAGTATAATCTCATTGCTGATATGATTTTTATTGTTCATTTTTGCATATTAGTAAACCTGCTGTAACTTGAGTTGGCTAACTTCAATATCATAATCGGCTTACAAACCGAAATGAATAGTTGGTGTGGTGATTTTAGGAATTTGACATTGCTGTTCCTCTTGTTGGAACAATGATTTTATGCTTCAGTGAGGTTCCAATTCATAGTATTTAGCAGTTTTATCTCGAGCTTAGTCTCATTCTGTTCTGATGGCTTCCTTGCTTTATTTCCCACACAAGAACATGAGCAACTTGACAAAGGAGCATTTTGAATCTGTAGATATTTAGTTGACCCACTGTAGAATAGCCAAACATCTGATGAGTTGCACGATGTTGGGGGTGGAGCACTGAAATGGTTTGTTCAGTTTGCTGCGTTATACCGTCAATGTTTTGCAAATACGGGTAGAATTGTTGAGTTGTGGATGACAAGACTTGAGTTTTAATGGAAATGATTAAGGTTGCTTTGACTAATTTTATTATTTGCACCTATGGCTTAGTCTTGACATTTACTATACTGATGTCTGTTAAAAAGTAGACCAGATAATGAAGTTTATAATTTGTTTTCTGTTATGTTATGTTTTGTTTTGTTGCCATTGCTATTGTGTTTCTGTTCTCGAGTTTAGACAGTTTTGTTGCTATTTTATTTAATACATTTGAAATGGATATACCTAATAATATAAGACATATTTGCCTAATTTAATTAGTTAAGTCAGTTACTGTGATATGTATTTTCTAAATCACCCTAATCACTTTCTTTAATTTTCTCAGCATCTCTCCTCCTTGATTATTGTTGAATAAACATTAATAAGAGTGAATTAGGAAAAGATTGATAAATATGAAAATTATGTCGTATATGTAGGACTAAATCAATTTTTTCAATATGTCTTATATTTAGAGAGGGAGTATTAACTAAAACCCACGTTTCTGCATTCAAGATACAATGTATTGCGCAGAATTGTGATGGAGAATTACTCCAGTTGTGTTTCTTATGTTTACCAATGTACCAGCATTTGTCTTGCTTGTATTACTGATTCATGCATTTATGAGGCCTTGACGATTAATGGGATTTGTTAACCTTTCGTGGTGTTAGTTTGAGCATATGATATTTCCAGACTTGGAAGAGCGTTTGTGATTGTGTCCATTAGTATTTACCTTGTTCTCTTGTTTAATACTACCTTTGAACTACAAACTAGATCTTATATTAAGGACTAGAGTTAGTTTAATACATGGCAATGGTTCTCTATCTCAAATAAATTTTGTTGGAGCTTAAACGCAGAATCTTGTTGATAACAGGTGAAAATTCAAACCATGGATCAAAAGCACATGCTACAATGGTTTTTATATGAACAGTATCCCACCCCTTCTTTACAAACAGCACCATGAATCTCAACCAAAAGAGCACAACTCCTCCAATCTGTGGCCAAGTCAGTTGTGTGTGCGCGCTTGTGTTTTTTTTTTTTTGGTAAACCCGTCGCTTTGCAAATGTCTTTTTGGGTTAGCGGTAAAAGTTACTTTTACAATATAATTTACGGTGTATAAAGTAAATATTTGTGAGGAGTTGTCTTGACTTGTGTGAATTTATTTTTTAAATGCCAACTCAAATAGGCCTAAGTAATAAGGAATATTGTCTACAATGAAAAAGTGGCTGACATTGGTCGTGTGATCACTGTTAGGGGTTTTTTTTAAATGGTCAAGAAATGAAATATTATGGAAGCTTTTTATTTTTTTTTTTTTTGGAACAAAAAGGGAGAATCGTTAGGAGGTTCCAAGAAGGAATGAAATGTAACTCACAAAAAAGCCTCAATTACAAGTGGGTAATACGGACGAGTTGTAATTTTTCATTAGAACTTGTTATTACATGATAGGGAGAAAATTTTTGTAGGTTGGATTTAAAAGAATTAGAAAAGTAGAGTTACAAAATTTGATAAAGAGATGTAAGATAAAAATATAAGAAAAATTAATTAAAAATTTTTAATCTCACTTTTCTATTCATTTTTTTTTAATCCAACACAAAAAATTCTCCCACTCTCACTTTCCCTTCCTTCCGTTCATACCAAATAAGCCCTTGGTGATTTTTTGAAAGGTTTATTTTGGGACTTTATAATGATTTTCCCCCAAAAAAAGTTTTTTTACAAGTCAAACACAAGAAATAATTTAATATAGCAGGAGAACTTTTTTTTTTTGAACTTATTATTTAACACTACTGCTAAGTAAGATTTCATAGTGAAACAAAATAAAGGTAGCCCAATGTATAAAACTTTTATTGTATGAGGTCTATGGAAGGTCAGATATACGTAGTTTTAAGATTTTATAGTGAAACAACAACAATAAAGCCTTTATCCTACTAGGTGAGGTCGGTTATATAGATCGCATGACGATAATGTGCTCTGTCAAAAACTATATTTTTAGATATATTATTAACCAAATATCCCTCTCTATGATCTCATTGAGCATTCGCTTCGACCTTCCACAACCTCGTTTTACAAGAATTCATACTACTTGATCAACTTTCCTTACCGAAACACTCAATGGACTTCGTTGAATATATCCAAACCACCTCAAAACAACTTTCTACCATTTTTTCTTTAATAGAAGCCACTCAAACTCATTCGCGTAGATGAGTGTTACGAATCTTGTCTTTTCTCATATAGTTACACATCCATCTCAACATCTTCATCTCAGCTACACCTATTTTATGTTCATGTTGTCCCTTTAAAGTCCAATACTCACTACTATGTAGCATTACTAGTCTTATAGCAATATGATAAAACTTTCATTTTACCTCATTAGATACTTTTCGATCACAAATAACTTCAGTAGCTTTTCTCCATTTATACTATTCAATTTGAATTATGTGATTAACATCTCCATCAATTACACCATCTTGTTGTATAATTGATCTCAAATATCTAAATTTTGTCATATGTCGAATGACTTACCCCCAATTTAACTTGCACTTCACTTATATTGTGTCTCTTATCAAAATTGCAATGCATATATTCAGTTTTGCTCATATTCAGACAAAAGCCCTTTAATTCTAGAGTCTGTCTCCATATCTCAAGTTTAGAATTAATTTCCTCTCTGAATCCAGCCAATAGAACTATATCATCTGCAAAAAAAACATGCATTTAGGGATCTCCTCTTTTATAGGCTCAGTTATAACATCTACCACTAGTTTTAACAAATAAGGGCTCAAAGTTAATCCTTGATGTAGGTCAATATTTATAGGAAAGTCCTTTATAAAACCTCTAGGCATCTAACATTAGTTGTAACTCCATTATACATGTCCTAAATCGTTTTGATATATGCAACCTGCATCTCCTTTTTTTCCAAGGTTTTCCAAAGTACATCTCTTGGCACATGGTCATACATTTTTTCCAAATCAATGAAAACCATATGCAAATCCCTTCATTTGTTCTGATACTTTTTCATTAGCCCTTTTAATAAATAAATCGCTTCTGTTGTGGACCTTCCTAACATGAATCCAAATTGGTTCTTAGCAATATCAGTCTTCAACCTCAACCTGTGTTTAATCACATTTTCCTACAATTTCATTGTATGACTCATAAGCTTAATTCCTCTGAGGTTTACACAATTCTAAATATCCCCTTTATTCTTATAAATAGGGATCAAAGTAAATTTTCTCTACTCATCCAGCATTTTCTTGAATTGTAAAATCTCATTAAATAACTTTGTGAGCCATAACACACCTTTTTCACCTAAACATTTTCAAATTTCAATAGGAATACCATCATGTCCAACTGTTTTACCATTTTTCATTTTCTTAAGAGTTTCCTTAACCTCACTAACTTGAATCCTGTGGTAAAATGACAAATTGAGATCACTTTATCGAGTTGTTAAATCTTTATAGCCACAAGGCAACCCTCCCCCTCCATCATTTAATAGCTTATAAAAGTAGGATTCTCACCTGTTCTTAATATCTCCATCGGTAACCAAAACTTTGTCTTCTTCATCCTTTATACGCATCACTTGATTCAAGTCTCTCGATTTTGTCTCCTTATTTTTTGTGATCCTGTAAATCTTACGCTCTCCTGCCTTTGCCCTTAACTCATTATAAAACTCTTCATATTCTTTATTATGAGCTTCACTCACTGTTTTCTTAGTCTCCTTTTTAGCCAAACAATACATTTCCCCAATTTTCAAAATTATTACAAAAGTGTAAGGTTTTAAAACAATCTTTCTTATACTTGACTTTCTCTTGATCAGTCTCATCCCACCACCAAATCTCCTTATCTTGCCGATTAAAACCTTTTGATTCTCCCAAAATTGTTTTAGTAACCTTCTGGACCTTTTTAGACATATTCTCCCACATGATATTAACATTTTCTTGTAACTCCCACTCCCCCTTCTCCAAAAGAGTTCTCTTAAAAATCTCTCGCTTCTTTCCCTTTAATTGCCACCACTTGACCTTTAGGTTTAAAACTTGCTAGCGCTTTTGTTTTACACATTCAATATTCATATCAAGGACCAAAACCCTATGTCATAATGTCATGCCATCTCCAGAGATCACTTTGCAGTTAGTACAAAGTCTTCTATTAGGATTCCTTACCCAAAAAAAGTCAATCTATGTCCTGGCGGCTTAACTCTTGTATGTTATTAAATGCTCCTCCCATTTCTCAGAGTAAGTGTTGACAATTTTGAGGTTATATGCGAGGGAGAAATCAATAATAGATTGACCTTCATTATTGAGCACCCCAAATCCAAAACCACCATGAGCCTTTGCATGAAGTCTTGCCTCCTTACCAACATATCCATTAAGATCTCCTCCAATAAAAATCGTTTCGGCTATTGGAATACCCCAAATCAATAATAGATTGACATTCATTATTGAGTACCCTAAATCCAAAGCCATCATGAGCCCTTACATGAGATCTTGCCTCCTTACCAACATATTCATTAAGATCTCCTCTAATAAAAAAATTTTGGTTATTGGAATACTCTGAATTAGCCCCTCCATATCTTCCCAAAACTTTTCATTAAGATATGCTTTTGTCCTTACTTGAGGTGCATATGCTTTAATAATGTTTATAGTATCCTTCCCAACAATCATTCTTAAGGAAATGATTCCATCCTCAATCCTCTTAACTTCCACCACATTCTTCCTCCATTTATCATCAGCGATGATATCAACACCATTCCTTCCATTGACCTTTCTCGTGTACCAGAGCTTAAAATTATTAATTTTCCAAGACCTTTCTCTTGACCATTTAGTTTCCTGGAGGCACAAGATAATAATCTTTCAATCATTCATTACGCCAACTACCTCCCAAGATTTGTCATTCAGAGTCTCAATATTCTAAGTGTCAAATCTAATCTTGCTCTCATGAACTAGCTTCTTTGGCTTCCTCTGTTTAGAAGAGAGCAGTAGCCCTTACTCATTTAACACTATATCCGGGCAACGATGCAGCAGATCTCACTCACTTTTCACTGTACTCGAGCCATACAACACTTTACTTATAGGTAACGACCTAGCATTAGTACAATTTCTTCATTGATCCATATTCATACAAGATTTGATAGAGTTTTATGATGATTGTCGGGGCCTAACACACTCCTTCTCATTTACCGAGCTTGTGATCAACTATAAACATAGGCGAAGTTATACATTGAAACTAAAAGAATTTAGCACTTAACCAATAGGTTATTGGTTGATATGGTAAACAATTTCATTACATAAAGAGGAGAACACAAGTTCGAATCCCTAGAAAGCTTATCTGTTGGGAGAGACGAAAACCCTTGACACTCCAAATCTCAAAAGGGGAAACCCTTAATGAAATAAAATAATAATAATTTAGTACTAGGAGGGCATAAATTTATTAGTCAAAGCTCGAAAATTTAGCACTTCAAGAACACAAATTTACATGAATTCTTATACCACTCCAGTCCTATTAGTAACTCCAGATTGTGAAAAAATTTTGATTTTGATTTTGATTTTAATTCTACTTTTAAAATAATAAATGATGGTATTATGATTTTGTCCCTATTAATTGTAATAAAAGGTAGAGGGAGAAGAAAGAGGTGAAAATACTCATTTATAAATGAGGGTAAAATTAAAAATTTAATCTATAATTATTTAGTTAACTAACCTTCATTAGTATATGAGAATTAATTAATTTTGATCTATAAATAGAATTAGAGTGGTAAGAAAATGTAATAACCACAAATTTACGTGTCCAAGTTCGAAAATTTTTTAGCTAGCAGGGAATACAATCCAACTTTGAGAATTTTTTTTTTAAAAAAAAAAGCACAAAAAATCTTATACTTATTTGATTTAATCATGTCCTCAATCGTCTTGGGATTAAAACCAAAATTTACCAAGGAATGCACTATAGCGGTGTGATCCAGGTCGTACTCACTTAGAGAGCTTTATTTAATTGTCTAATACACTAAATGCCACGAAAATGTAAGAAAATATGATTTGAGGTTTTGAACTCCAACTTCTAAAATTCAATGGAAGTATTTGTTTTTATATTTTTAATATAAAAAGGAAGGGAATTATACAAATGCTATGATATGGCCTCTCTTGAGGTAGAGCAATGATGGCAAGCCTTAATATTAGAGAGTTTGTTTATATACTTGCTTGGATTAGTATAAGTATGATTTATGATATATGAAATAAGTATGTGAAAAAATAAACTTTTTTTTTCAATCTAATTCAACCAAGCCTTAATATAATTGTTCTTCGGAGTTTTTTTCTATTGAATTCCTTAGAAACTGTTTGGTATGATAGATTTAGAAGGGAAGGGAGATGAGGGAAAATTTTTATAACTTGGATTTAAAAAATTAAAAAAGTGGAGTTAGAAGTTTTTAATTAATTTTTTTTATTTTTATATTTTATATTTTATTTTTATTAAAATTTTATAATCCCACTCTTCTAATTTTTTAAATCTAACTCGTAAAAATTTTATCTCTTCTCTACTCCATTTCCCTTCTGCCAAACATATAATGTAGTTTAAATCATCCACATTGCCCGCACTAATTACAAGTTACTAGCTCACAATTCTATGGAGTCACAAGTCCAACACCAATGTCTTAAGGGCCCGTTTGGTACACTGGAATTGGTTTTGATGGATATTGATATGGAAATGGAAATGGAAATGGATATGGATATGGAAATGGAAATGTGGTTTAAAAGTGTGTTTGGTATGTACATGGAATTCAAATATTATTTTTATTTAATATTTATATTTAAAATGTAAAACTACCAATATGCTAATCTAAGAAAGTGGAATGAGATAAAACCATTGTTACTAAACCCGGACCGGACAGATTTTTTTTAATAAAAAATTATTTTTATTTTTTTTTAAAAAAAATTCATATTAATAAGACTAAAATATTCAATTTCTCACCGGTTTAACCCTGATTTAGCTCCAGTCTGATCCACTAACCTTTGACCTAGTACTTTGACTGCTCCAGTTAGGTTTTTTTAATAAAAAATTATTTTTATTTTTTAAAAAAAAGAAATTTCATATTAATAAGCCTAAAATATTCAATTTTTCACCGGTTTGGCCCTAGTTTAGCTTCGGTTTAACTCCGATCTGACCCACTAACCCTTAACCCAGTACCCTGACCTAGATTTAGGTACATGGAATTGCAAATCTTTGCTTTTTAGGTGGAAGCCAATTTGATGGAATTGGAGAGATTTGGCTTCCACATGGAATTGCAAAAATTTCCAATTCCATCATACCAAACAAACTTAAGCATGGAATTGATTTCCAATTCCAATTCCATATCCCCCAATTCCATCATACCAAACATGCCCCAAAAACATATCCATCACATACATATTTGTGCGTCGACGGTGGATACCAATTACTCATCTTTGTCCTCAGCTTCGTCGTAGTTGAAAGGTAGTGGCTCGGACTTGAAAGCCCTAAATTTGCCTACATTGTTCAAATGCTCGTTCTCCACTCTGAAATTTTGAATAGCAATAGTTCACTGCTTAGTAATTTTAGCTTAAAATAATTAGATTCATCCAAACAGTTATTCTCTTTCTTACTTGAAGAAGTTCCATATGCCTCGACGAATGATCTCTAAACTCGCAATAATGCTGATCATGGCTTGTCTATGCAGGAAGTTAAACTTGAAATCCAATACTGTCTGCAACCACGCAAATCTCAGCAAGATATTCAGCAACTGCAATGGTACAATTTGTCGGCAATTCCCAAAAATACGATGCATAAAGAAAATAAAAATTATTTTGGATTCTGCTTGAAGATTTCTGTGTTAATTTTCATACCATGGCTGTGAAGTATACGCTTTTATGAGCTATTATAAGTTTGTCTCTTAACCAGCGATTCTTGGATTTCTTTTGCAGTAGTCCCCTGTCTATGACAAGATCCCAATATGTAGAAATGATTGCTGCACATATTGAGAATATCCAGGCAAGTACCTTCCAAGTGATTCCTTTATTAAGACTGTGAGCTGTTCTGAGGCAAACAGCTGCTATTGTGAGGAAGCATTTCACCCCATTATATCCTTGCATTGCATCTTTCTCTTCAAATAATCGCCTGAGACACTGTCGGAGAAAGAGCAAGATCATTTGGAAGCTCATAAGCATAAAATTATCGGCATTGTGACACAACAAAATTGAAAGAATTTGATTGTGATTTGGTTTGTTGCATTGTGTCTGTTCAATAGGTACAAGATAGTTGTTACCTGAAGCAAACGACACCAGTATGGAATCACAGCAACAATGAAGGAAAATGTTGTGAATATGCTGCTTGACTTGCAAGTGTTTTGTCTGTGCTTGAAATCTCCCCAACCATAGTAGCAAACGTAGAACTCTAAACTTCTCAGAGCTTGCACCTGAATGCATAGAAATGAAATGAGATGGGCTATGTAAAGTGCTAGGGCGCAATGATGTCATATTTGTTTCTGACAAACCTGGCTAGTAAATTGATCCGCCAAAAAGAAATCTGGTAGCGTGACCTAAGGAACATTGGAAATGGCATAAGTTGGATTTCCAGAGAAGAATAGAGTTCAATTAGCAGGAGTCTTTACTAATTTAGTGTTCCACCATATTACCTTGTAGAGAGGAGCGCAGATGCAGTGGAACAGGCATGTGAGAAAGAAAAGCCGGCTTGAACGTTACATGATGTTGAATGGGCATGATAAAATGACAACCACAGTCTGCAGAGCAAGAAATGGATTCATCATATAAGTGTAGAAGATAAATGAAGATCCAATGAATTCTGTGAAAGTATAATTCTCTTACAAGAACCAAACCAAGAGCAGAGGAATAATTTCAGTGAAGGCTTTGTAATCTTTTGCGTCTGGATCCATCTCCATGTCAAGGTTAGCGAGTACACTGGCTAGTGCCAATGCTGCAAGGACAAAAGCTAGGAGGAGAACCTCAAGGTAACTCAACCCAGATCCTTGCTTGAAACCAAAACTGAATGACTGATTCACTTTGTATGGCCTCCAGAGGTATATATTAGCAGCATAGATAAGCAGGTGTAGAACAATGAATCCAAACAAACTGCAGGAAATGTTTTTCTCATTGCAAAGAATGCATGTAAGTTTTAGTTCACTGGATTTTGCCATGGGCTTTTGAAATAAAATCCCAGCAAATGATAATTTGAATACTAAGGTTACCTATAAAGAGGAAACATTGTTTCCATGTACTGAGCACTCCCTGGGTGATTCATAATTCTGCGGGCACGGATGATCAGAATGAGTGCTAAAATTAGAGCTGCTGTGCAGCCAGCCAAAAAACCTGAAAATTTGAACAGAAGAAAATGTCGGGAAAGAAATCAAAGACTAAATACGTACTTGTGCTAAAATTGTTTTGAACTATAGTAAATCTTGATTCTTACCCGTGAAAAATGTTATTCTATGTCTTGCTCAAGTTGGTTTTGGTCTGAGGAGGTTCAATCCATTATTACGATTGGAATTGGAGAAGTGCTTGATGAATGTTTTCTCCACCTTCTCCATAAGCCTGGTGACCTGTATAGGAATGTTGAGCAATCATAACTTGTAAGGACGTTAGAAGTTTTCTGATTTCTGTTAGCAAGCTTTGGAATATGTTGGTATTGAGTTTAATGGTTTTCGTTCTCTATAAAAGTCTCACCTCATCAGAGCTACACAGGCAGGAGTTGTCAACCATACTCATAAGCTTTTGATGCGCTTCTTGATGTAATCTGCAGTGTATAGTGAAAGGTGAGTGGCTAATTAGTAATTAGATTTCCGGGGTTGTCTTCTGTGCCAGCATGTAGTTTTAGAAAGATGAGGAGTTCCTTATCATATTTCTTCATTATCTTTGAAAATGCCAGTGTGTTCAGAAAGCTGCTTAATTAACAAGTACACAGTTGCGGAAGAGATATGAAGGAATCAGTTTGGTGAAGTAAAGAAATAAAAATGCCAGTGTGTATAACCTGTAGTTCTTTAGAAGTCGAAGCTTATGGTAGAATTCGATGAAAGCTCGTTTGAGTTGTTGTTCAATTTTCTTCAAATTCTTTCTGTTAAATTGTAGTTCTGTTTGTGCAGAGTGATTGAGGAAGCCTTTTATGGTCGAGCGAGGAGTTTCAAGAGTGTTGTTGAATCGAACATGATTGAGGACCTCCAAAGGAGCTGGTCTGGTACTTCTGTTATCTTTTTTCTTCTCTGTTTGAAACTTTTGGACATTTTGTTGAATTTCATCATCTTTGTTCTCACTAGAGTCATCTGATGGACCTTGACGGGTGCTGTTCTCACTTATCGTCTCCATGACCATTGAAACTCTTCCTGTTTAGGAAGTTGAAGAAGATTAAATCAGTTAAGTAAACCAGTCTTCTATTTTTTTATAATATATTTTCATATATAAAATTAATCATATATAAATTTAATCATGGCAGGTTTCACTACAATTAAACCAATTAACTTTGATGAGTTGGTACCTACTAATCTGAGTTTTAAAATATTGTTAGCTAGCATGTCACCAAAATTTACTAATTTAATGCATCTGCAGGCTACAAAATATTGTTTTTTTAAAAAAAGCTCACTGTTCAATTTGGCTCCTCTGGGTGTAGAAGATGATAATACAGCAGCTGAATTAGCAACATCTGAAGCAATATGAGTCATCTCCACAGAGCTATTGAACCATTGAGAGGGTTTCTCAACTTTTATGCGGAAAGCAATCAAAGCTTCCATTTGCTTATTTAACATAGCAGCTTCCTTCATCACTTCTTCTACTTTAGACCTATAAAACTTGTCCACTTTGTTAAACTCATCATCCAGCCTCCTAAAACATACCAACTCATATTCTCCACCTTCTTCTGCAGCCATCAGAAAACTAGTTTGGTAACTCTCCGATCCATCTCGGTGCTCCGAGTCCACCATTATGGGTTGGCTCTCAACATCCTGCTCAGAGGGACTAATGGATTGGTTGGGTTGTCTCTGAATGAGACCACTGAAAGCCCTGTACAGTGTTAGCTTTCTCTTTAAGCCTCCTGGAGTTGCAGGTGGCTGTCTTCTCTGCTTGTGGCGTTGGACATCTTTCAAAAGAGTCTTCAAGTAATTGTAACCCATGTATGCTTCCTTCCATTCTGGCACTATTTGTGCTTCAAATTCTTTCCCAAACTTCATTTTTTGGCCTTTTGAAGCAAAGCAAACTTTTTGAAGTGTGATAATAGTTTACTCTCTCTTGTAGAAAACAGATTGAGCGCACAGGAAGGAAAGTTGGGATGAAAAAGTAAATACTGGATGATCAAATGGAAGGCCTTGTGAAGAAAGTTTCTGAACGGAAGATTTATATGTTTGGAACTTATTGTAATAGCTGCATCTCTAGTTGATTACTGGTGAAGTTCAAAAACCATGTGATCAAAAACGACATGCTATAATGGTTTTTATATAAACAATATCCCATCCCATCCTTTCAAACAACACCATGAATCACTAGCAAGAGGTGCTCTCAAAATTATTTCCCCATTTTTTCCCTCAGAATCTGAAAAGACCCTTTCTCACAACAAGTATCATCCAATACAATTATACAAACTCCCCCAGAAACTCACTATAGATAAATTCATTATTCTGATATCACATCACAATTAACCCATGGGTCACAAAATGATTTCCAACATAGATATCCAAACAGTAAATATGGCATTTTAAAAACATGTGGGCCCTGGCAATATAGAAATTAATACAACACCAATAACAAAAGAGGCCTACAAGATTCTCAACGTCTATGCCTCTGGTTGCTTCCTTTGGCCTCTATCCAGATTAGAGGTATCACCTGAAAAATTATTTATAATGACGGGGTGAGACATAAAGTCTCAGTAACCAAAATCAATTTACAATATATGCAGGAAAAGATTGTAAGTCAGAGAAGCATGTTTAACTGACATAATAATAATAATAATAATAATAATAATAATAATAATAATAATAATAATAATAATAATAATAATAATAATATTCTCATAATTCAAAATTTATCATGATATAATCAATAAATAAAATCATCCACACTCATCCATCATGCTCCTCCTTATCTCTTCTGGACTGGTACAGCCTATCAGTGCTAGTATACCGGCCAAAGGTTAGCTAGTCACATCAAGAATACTGCCCCCTCCCATGCCACCACCAACATACCGTAACAAGGAGGTGTCCGCCCAAACACTCAGCTCCAAAATCCGGGCCAGGATTGAGAGAGCCGATGGGCACACAATTCACCATATCTCTTCTACACAACCCAACATATACCGTAAAAATAATAAATTAATACAGCTTCCGAAAACAATTACGAGAAATTCTAAATTCTTATACAACATTCCATCTCAGACAACATGTCCATCATAACAGTAACAATTTAATAATAATTTTCACTTATATATGTAAATTGGAAAATACACTACTTCACTGAAATAAATTCAGATTCAGACATAAATATAATCTTTCAAAACACATACAAGTAATATAGATAAAAGTAAGGTTATTAAAACACCTTACATTCCAAAACAAGCATATAAAATAAATTAACTCCGGTTACCTCGATTCCAAGCTTAATCTTAATTTGGATAGTAAAATCCGTGCAATGACCGATCACAAGAAAAATCTACATTATTAATGTAGATACCAATTAACCACAAATAATAATAAAATAATTAATTTACATAATTTAACTCCTACAACCCAATTTTTTCTACAACTATTATCCTCATTTATTCCAATTTTCTTAAAAAATCCTTAAATTACCTTTAACATACCTATAATTACAAAATCCTCAATATCAACTTTCTAAATAATTAAATTTCTTTTTTCATAATTTATACGGGTATAATATAATTATTAAATAACTCTTCAAATCTCTACATAATTAAAATCACATCAAATTCTAATTTAAATATTAAGTCCTAATTCATATTTTCCATAGAGCTCAGATCTAACAAAAATAAATCGATTAAAACCTCAACAATACCTTCAATAATCCAAATAAATTATTTAAACAAATTTTGATATGTAAAAACACCCTATAGAGATTAATTTATATCCTATTTATAAAAAAATTAATTATAAAATCACATGAAAATTAAATAATAAATCTAAACCGGTTAAAATTAATTATTAATTATTCTCTACATTTCTACAGTCTTATATTGATAAAACTCAAAACTTGCCTAAAATCATATCCCCAAAATATTCTCTAACTAGCATAAAATCACTATCATAGGAAAGAAAAAAATTATTTAGAACATATTTTATAAAAGAAGCTTTGTAATTAGAAGAGAGTTTGAGTACCTTATTGATCCCCGAAAAGCCAAAAATACCCTTATCAAGACTTCACCCTCTCTTCTCTTCCTGAAACACTTCACTTGCGTGAAGTGTTTAGCTGAGGGGGTATTTATAATACCCCTACCCTTTCCTCTTGATGCTTTGGCGCCAAAGCAACTATAATAAATTTTTTTTTTAAGATAAGGGGGTTCCCCCTTATCAATCAAGTTGGTAGGCGCCTACCAACTTTGAATAAATTTTTTATTATTATTTAATATTATTATATTATTATATAATATAATATTATTTTATTATATTATTATTTTAATAAATTATTATTTTATTAATTAAATTTTCATTTTCATTTTTTTTCTAAAAACTTTCTATTAAGTTTATACTTATCTCCAAAGTATAATTATATCCTAAAATAAAAATACGGATATTACAGAATCTCATTTACACCTTCAGATTAATAAATAGACAGTTTATATTTAATATTGGTTAATATAACTTTTGATCCCTGAAGTTTGGCTCGATTTTGGTTTTAATCCCTTAATTTTAAAATCGGTGTTTTAAGTTCCTGAAGTTTGGCCGATTTTGGTTTTAGTCCCTCAAGTTTGAAATCGGTGGTTTTGATCTCTGAAGTTTGACCCGATTTTGGTTTTGGTCCTTCAAATTTACTTCATTTATAACTGTTGGTCCCTCAAGTTTAGGGTAACATATCAAGTCTTTTTCAAATTTAAGGGACCAAAACCACTGATTTCAAATTTGAGGAACTAAAACCAAAATCGGGTCAAACTTCAGGGACCAAAACCACCGACTTCAAACTTGAGAGACCAAAACCAAAATTGAGCCAAACTTCAAGGACCAAAAGTTATATTAACCCATAATATTTTATAAAACTATTATTATACTATTTTATAAATGTATATATTTTTTAAATTTTGTTTGCATTGCAGTGATAAATTGTGTAGATGAGATTTTAATAATTTAAACTTATTTATTTATGTTTAAAATAATAATTTTGTAAAATAATAAATAAGAACCATTTACTTTTTTTTAATATGATGGTATATATAAAACTCTGGGAAGAAAGAGGAAAATGAAAGAGTTCTGACCCAAATCACAACTAGAAGAGCATAGCTCTATGAATATGGATTGGGTTTAGTAGAAGAAGTTAATCTCTTATAATATAGCAAATTAAGGTTTGAATCTCTGTTAGAAAATGTGCCTATATTTAGTATCTGGTAATCCCTCAAATAAGATTATTTCCGATAAGAGGATTCCTTTGTGCATTGGTAAAAAAACAGAGCATAACTCTTCCAATATCTGGGCAAACGTACAAAATTTGGTTATTTCTGATTGTGGGTTTCCTCAATCTTTCCTCCTCAGTGAATACAAGCAAGCCCTGCCCAATAAGGACATAGTTCAAACTGCCCACCAAAGGGCAAATTAGCTTGAATACTAGCAAGCCATTGGATGCACGAGTTACAAGGTCAATAACTTAATATAGTAATAGAACCTACAATTCAAAAGATTTACTAATCTTACTATGTTAGCATTGAAATTTTTACTAAGCTTAATTAAAATATCTTAACTTGAAATGAAATTGGTCATGTCAAATCAATTGATTTTAAAAATTTATTAGTAAAAAAAAAGAAGATTAAAAAAAACGAATTGTTATAAAAATGGGAGAATACAAGAGATGAAATAAAAGAAATGAAGAGAGAATTAGAGAGAAAGATAGAGTGATATCTTCTTCATTTTGGATGTCACCTCCAAAGTGTAGTACATAGTGTTCTATTTATAGGCTCTCAACCACAACCAAGAGTTACACAAAATAAATGGAAAAATTTAATCCTCATGAGTGCATATTGTAACTTTTGAATTATGGACATGAAAACTCCTAAAGACTATTCATTTGGAGGTTATGGAGTGTAAAAAATGAAAAGGTTAAGAGTTGGGAGTTTATGGACATCCACTTCAATTAATATTTTTATAACGCTTCCCCTTGGATGTCCATGAATAAATATTGTACCTCATTAAAACTTTACTAGGAAAAACTCATTGGGACAAAAATCTAGTAAAGGAAAAAGAGTACACAATATTTACTCCCCCTGATGACAACATCATTTTATGTCTTTGAGTCTATGCATTCCAATACCATGCACTAACTTCTTAAATATTCTAGTTGGTAGTGTCTTGGTAAGCAACTCTGTCAGGTTGTCACATAAGCGAATTTGTTGAACATCTATGTCACCACTCTTCATGAGATCATGAGTGAAAAAGAATTTTGGAGAAATAATATGCTTTGTTCTATCTCATTTGATGTACCCTCCTTTCAATTGAACTATACATGCTACATTATCTTTATATAGTATTGTTGGAATCTTTTGTTCAGGAAACAAACTACACACTAATTGAATATGTTGAGTCATTGACCTTAGCCAAATACATTCTCGACTTGCCTCGTGAGCTGCAATTATATCTGCATGATTTGATGAGGTAGCTGTTAAAGTCTGTTTTGTTGAGCGCCAAGATACAATTGTACCTCCACAAGTAAATAAATATCCTGTTTGAGATCTACCATTATGTGGATATGATAAAAACCCTACATCTGCATAATCAATCAATTGTGATCCAGATTCGTTAGAATAGAATAATCTCATATCATTTGTTCCTCAAAGATATCGGAATATATGTTTAATTCCGTTCCAATGCCTTCTTGTTGGAGAAGAACTAAATCTTGCCAATAAATTCACAGCAAATGCAATATCAGGTCATGTTGTATTGGCAAGATACATTAATGCACCTATAGCATAAGATATGGTACTTTTGGACTAAGAAGTTTTTCCATTTTCTCTTGAGGACGAAAATGATCCTTTGTCTTATCAAGTGATCTTACAACCATGGAGTAGATAATGGATGTTCTCTATCCATATAGAATCGCTTTAATATTTTTTCAACATAAGTTGATTGATAAAGGAGAATTCCATTTGTTAAGTACTCAACTTGTAGGCCGAGACAAAACTTTGTTTTTCTAAGATCCTTCATCTCAAATTCTCTCTTTAAACAATCAACAACTTTTTAAAGCTCTTCAGGAGTTCCAATTATATTCAAATCATTCACATATACAGCAATTATCACAAATCCGATCTATTTCCTTTTATGAAAACACATGGGCAATTAAGATCATTTTTATAACATTCTTTTAACAAATATTCACTGAGACAGTTATACCACATTTTTCCAAGACAACCTGGCAAATTTGCTTACCAAGACACTGCCAACTAGAACATTTAAAAAGTTAGTGCATGGTATTGGAATGCATAGACTCAAAGACATAAAATGATGTGGTCATCAGGGGGAGTAAATATTGTGTACTCTTTTTCTTTCACTAGGTTTTTGTTCCGATGGGTTTTTCCTAGTAAGGTTTTAATGAGGCACAATATTTATTCATGGACATCCAAGGGGGAGTGTTCTAAAAATACTAATTGAGGTGGATGTCCATAAACTTCCAACTCTTAACCTTTTCATTTTCTACATTCCATTACCTCCAAATGAATAGTCTTTAGGAGTCTTCATGTCCATAATTCAAAAGTTACAATATACACTCATGAGGATTAAATTTTTTCATTTATTTTGTGCAACTCTTGGTTGTGGTTGAAAGCCTATAAATAGAACACTATGTACTACACGTTGGAGGTGACATCCAAAATGAAGAAGAGATCGCTCCATCTTTCTTTCTAATTCTCTCTTCATTTCTTTTACTTCATCTCTTATATTCTCCTATTTTTATAACACAAATAATAAATAATTTAATGCTGAACTTACCAATTATTGAATGAATGGATGTGTTGCCTTTACGTTACTGTGAATACTACTTACGTGACACTTGATTACAAATTACTCAATTCAAATTTCAAGCTCTAATAAAAATGACAAGGGGGGGGGTAATTTTCAATCCTGTCTTATATATGTGAGTGAGAAAAATGTAATTAAATCAGTTATTAATTTCCGCATTCTATTCATCACATGGATGCATCTAATTTTAGAATGGAAATGTTTCTCTCCAGCGTAGAGATATCCTCCCATTAGATGTGATATTGTCAGATAATAAATATTAATACATGATACATCTCCCAAGTCCTAACAGAGAAATAGCAATGTTTATTTTTCTGTTAGGTATATTATCTTCTAATTGGAGATAATCCCAATACATTGTTGGCATTAAATGTGATAGCACCTTTTTCTGTGGGAATTTTAACTTTAATTCATTACGTAGTAAGAGATTAACTCTTTTCATTAAATTAAATATGGGTTAGCCAAAATGGCAATGCTAATAAAATTGTAGTTAGAGCTGGTAATTTGAGTTTTTGAATTTTTTTTAAAACAATGTTATCTCAATTTCTACCTTTAAGATGGAATTTAATTTTTTTTAAATGATACACCTTTAGGAAAAAATACTGCCATTCTTAAAATAATTTGGACTATATTTAATTTATGATTATAGTAATTAGCACTTATTTTTAAAATATAATCATATTTTCTAAATATTTATTAAAATAATTCATTTCTATTTGATGCTAACCGCTAATTAATTCTATAAACATATTTAAAATAGTATTACGAGGTGACAAAAATTAGAAGCCTTAATAAATAATTAGAGAAAATTCTAAATAAATCCATTTAAAATATTAAAATCTAAATTTAGACATACACTTTAAACAAATTAACAATCAGGCCAAGAGGCTTAATTTAGGATTTTTGAATGTTTTTAAAATACTAAAATTCACTTCCATAAATGAATAAGGAAAATTGAATGTATGTATAGACTTGATTTCGGTTTTGATTATCTCAATGGAATTTAATTGAAATCTTTGTTTGAAACTTTCGTGACATTTACTTACACAATTTGAACAATTTCCTCCTCTAACTACATGTCTCCACTACTATTCAATTGATTCTGGTTTTTTATAGTGAAATTTTCTAGTAGATTACGTTATTTCTAGGTTTTAACAAAAATTGAAAGCAGATGCAAGCCTGATTAATTCTTAACTAGAGAAGGGTATTTTGGTCTTTTAATAATATTTAGAAATATCTAATTAGACCTCTTGACCTAATTAAAAATTTATTTAAAGTGTAAGCCTAAATTTCTAATTCAGTGTTTCAGTTTCCGCTAAATTTAATTGGGATTTTCTCAATTAATTAAAATTTTTTTTTTGTAAGAAAAAATATGTTTAGACATTCGAGGCGGCTCCAACCTAAACAAGTTGGGCCTGAAATTTTTGGGTCTATTCGGACTAATTTTTTTTTTTGGTCAAAAAATTCGGACTAATTTGAAAAGCCTAATCTATCTACTTCTAATTTCTATCTTTAAAACATGTAATCATGGCAATGAGTTGCTTAACACTGTTTGTTGATTATGGTTTGTTTATAGTGACGGCAACGAGGTCTCCGTTGTAATTAATGAGGTTATGTCACAATGATTTTTTTCTTTAAAAATGTTTTGATTAATGAGGCATTGAGATTGCCACACCATCCATCCATTGCCCCTCCCCTCACCACTTGTTACACCTTTCGCCTCCTTGCTACATAATTATTTGTCACTTAATAATAATTAACAACCCTTTTTATTAATTTCATTTAATAATAATTATTAATAGTTAAAAATATATGTTATAGGCAATTTCTTATGAGTGACCTCATTTACGGATATGTCCACATTCAAACTGTAAACTTAGAAGGAAGAATAATCTGAATTCCTTAATATCAAACACATATACAAGTCTATATATATACAAGTCATTCCCCTATTCTATGGAAATATGTTTCCTTATTACATGGAAACATATCCCTTATTCTATAGGATTCTAATACTCCCCCTCAAGTTGGAGCATATATATTGATCATGCCCAACTTGTTACAAAGATACTCAACCCGTGTTCCATTTAAGGCTTTCGTCAGAAGATCTGCCAGCTGATCGTTTGATTTCATGTGCCCTGTAGATATAACATTTTCTTTGATATTGTCACGAATAAAATGACAGTCGATTTCAATATGCTTTGTACGCTCATGGAACACAGAATTCGATGATATATGTAATGCTGCTTTATTGCCACACCAAAGCTTTGCAGGCAATGTCGTGGCAACGCCAACTTCCTTCATAAGTTGAAATACCCACACAATCTCTTGTACTGATTGTGACATAGCTCTGTATTATGCTTCTGCACTTGATTTTGACACAACGCCTTGCTTTTTACTTCTCCATGATATCAAATTTCCACCAACAAACACACAGTAGCCTGTAGTGGACCGCCTTGTTGCCTTAGATCCTGCAAAATCCGCATCATAAAAACACTCAACTTTAGTATGCCCATAATCTGTATAGAGAATGCCACGACCTTGAGAACTTTTCAAATAATATAAGATATGTTCTAAGGCTTCCCATTGTGCCACTGTTGGAGATGCCATAAATTGACTAAGTACACTGACTGAGAATGTTATATCAGGACGAGTTACTGTCAGATAGTTCAGTTTCCCAATGAGTCTTCTATATCTCTCAGGAAATGCAAACAGCTTCAGCTTCTCTGGATCAATCTTCTTCTTCAAGTCATCATGTAGCTTTTTAAACATGCTTTCATTAAGATCCAGGAATGGATTCGATATCATGGGAATACTACTTAGTGTAGCTCCAAGCTTTCCAGTCTCCTTTAGGAGATCGAGAACATATTTCCGTTGAGTCAAAATGATGCCCTTCTTGCTTCTCAAAACCTCAATACCGAGAAAGTATTTTAATGGTCCTAAGTCTTTTGTCTGAAAGTGAGAGTTAAGAAAGACTTTAAGTTCTGAGATTCCAGAAGTGTTACTCCCAGTAATCACAATATCATCAACAAACACTACTAAAATAATCATGACTGCATTGGACTGCTGATAGAACACAGAATGATCACTCTTACATTGGCTCAATCCGAACTTCTGAACCATATTACAAAATCTATCAAACCAGGCACGCGGACTCTGTTTCAGACCATATAATGACTTTCTGAGATAGCACACTTTCCCATACTCCCCCTGAGCAACAAAACCAGGAGGTTGCTCCATATAAACTTCCTCAAGGAGATCACCATTCAAAAATGCATTCTTAACATCCAACTGATGCAAATCCCAATTATAAGTGGCAGCTAGAGATACAAGAAGACGAACAGAAGTGAGCTTAGCAACTGGGGAGAAAGTCTCAGAGTAATCTATACCATAGGTTTGAGCATAACCTTTTGCAACAAGTCGAGCTTTCAACCTTTCTATGGAACCATCAGCCTTAGTCTTAACTACAAACACCCATTTACACCCAATGACCTTCTTCCCATAAGGTAGATCAACAAGAGTCCAAGTACCAGCCTTGTCAAGGGCCATCATTTCTTCTTCCATCGCAGTACGCCAACCAGGGTGGGCTAAGGCTTGGTGAAGAGTGGTAGGGGTGGAGATGGACTCAAGGGTGGCTACAAGAGAAGCGGAAGCAGGGGACAAGTGCTGGTAGGACACAAAGGAGGAGATAGGATAGATACATTCAGCATATCTCTTGGGAGGACAATGAGGACGGGTACCTTTCCGAAGGGCAATAGGTAGGTTATCAGATGGATCAACAGCAGAATCAGAGACAATTGGATCAGGCGCAGGAGTGTCAGGGTCTGGGGAAGGAGGGGCAGGTTCATGAACAGAATCCGTTGGCGAAGCAGTCACTGGCAAGGGAAGAGCATTAGTAACATCAGGACCATTGATGATATCAGGTTCTGGAACAACAACCTGTACTGGTGAGATAGGAACACAATAAACTAGAAAATCATCATGCCCATCAATGACAGAATGAGACTCAGATAATACCGAAGACTTAAAGAAAAGAGACGACTCATGAAAAGTTACATCAGTGGACACAAGATAACGACGAAGATCAGGAGAGTAACACCGATAACCTTTTTGAATTCGAGAATAACCTAGAAAGACACACTTCAATGACTTTGGATCGAGTTTATTTACATTTGGACGGACATCCCGAACAAAACAAACACAACCAAAAATTTTGGGATCAATAGGAAACAACTTAGTTGTAGGAAACAAAACAGAATATGGAGCATCCCCACCAAGGACAACCGAAGGCATGCGATTGATAAGGAAACAAGCAGTAGACACAGCATCAGCCCAAAAAGATTTAGGAACACAAGAGTGAAACATGAGAGCTCGGGCAGTTTCTAAGAGATGGCGATTCTTTCTTTCAGCAACACCATTTTGAGCAGGTGTATCAACACAGGAGGATTGGTGAAGAATGCCATGACTATGCATATAATCGGTGAATGGTGCGGAAAAATATTCTTTCGCATTATCACTTCAAAAAATTTTCACAGGGATATTAAACTGAGTTTGAATTTCAGCACAGAAATTACGAAAATGTGTAAACAATTCAGAACGTTGTTTCATTAAGTAAAGCCAAGTGGTTCGGGAAAAATCATCAACAAAAGTGACAAAATATCGAAAACCAGTTTGAGACAAAACTGAACAAGGACCCCAGACATCAGAATGAACTAACTCAAATGGGGATGCAGCTCGTTTATGGACTCGAGGTGCCAAATGAACACGATGGTGTTTGGCAAACTGACATGACTCACAATCTAAAGCAGACACAGAAGAAAACTGAGTATATATCCTTTTTAGAGACGAAAGTGGCATATGACCTAGACGACAATGGACTTTAAAGAGAGATAGCCCACCAGAACAAGCAATAGGACGTGGCACCTGATCATCAAGGACGTAATGCCCACCAGATTCATAGCCCCTACCAATAATCTACTTCGTAGAAAGATCCTGGATTAAACAGTGGTCAGGAAATAGTGTGATAAAGCAGTTCAAATGGCGAGTCAGTTTACTAGGAGACAGAAGATTAAATGTAAGATCAGGAACATTAAGAACAGAAGATACTGAAATGGATGTAGTTGGTTTAACAGTGCCTGATCTAAGAACACGGACCGGGGAACCATTGGCGACGAGTATGGAGGATGGGTTGGCATAGGGGGCATACGATGAAAATAAATGATGGTTACCTGTCATGTGATCGGTAGCACCAGAATCAATAACCCACTTCGTAGAACAGTGATGAACAGTCACTGAGACAGTGATGAACAGTACGCTGTCGGAAACTACTCTGGAAACATAAACGGATGAACAGTGATGAATAGTCCCGATGAACAGTGCTATGAACAGGGATGAACAGTATGCCGGAAAACAGAAACGGAGGAACAGTGATGAACAGCGCAATCGGAAACTCGCCGGAAACTGGAATTTTTTTTTTCGCCAGAATCTGGAAAATAAGAACCGCCGGAAAACTAGGTAACGTCGCCAGAAACAGAAACTGGAGGTAGTGCCGGAAACTGGAAATTTCTTGCCGGAATCTGGAAATTCTTCGCCGGAAAACTGGGTAACGTCGCCGGAAACAGAAACTGGAGGTAGTGCCGGAAACTGAAAATTTCTCACCGGAAACTGAAAATTTCTCACCGGAATCTGGAAAATCTTCACCGGAATCTGGAAATTCGTCGCCGAAAAATTCAAAGGCTCGTCGGAATCTGGAAAATTTTCAAAGAACCTTAAGGCTCTGGTACCATGTAAACTTAGAAGGAAGAATAATCTGAATTCCTTAATATCAAACACATATACAAGTCTATATATATACAAGTCATTCCCCTATTCTATGGAAACATATTTCCTTATTACATGGAAACATATCTCTTATTCTATGGGATTCTAACACAAACAATCTCCCTACTCAATTGCAAACTTCTCCACTCGAATATCTGCTTGACCTATGACAAATATTGTTCATGTTCAAATTTTTGAAGTACTTCACAACAATGATCAATATAAAATGTCTCCACACTCTTGTAAGCTCAAATTCGAGGTAGTAATATATTTCCAAAATTTAGATTTCCTAATTCATAAGGAAGCATTCATCTTCTTTCCTATAAAAAAAACACCATAGATTACAAAGAAAATTAATAAACAACTAATTTATTAGAAACATTCAATATTTTAATTTTTGTACCAACAGATTATTTAATGTTGTGATCACCTAACAAAGTCATCGGGATAAATAAACTCCCACAAATTCAAATTTTGGCTATATTATTGTACAATACGCACTGATTCGTTCAACGCATGGAAAATAATGCCTATTATAATCTTAAGGTAGAAAAATGAGAAAATTGGAGAAATTTTTTTTATTGAAAATTTTATTGATGAGAAGGGCATGAAAATTTTTATACCCAAAAAACAGCATTGCTTTGTGAAATTTATACATTGCTCTAAGTAAAAAACTTTATTACTAAAATTGCATCTTAATTCTAAAAGATATTTGATGTGAAGTGAAAATGTGTAAAAAATAGGAATGGAAAAGGAACATAAGACCAATGTCTTTATAACATAATGGTATGAATGCTCCCTTATAAGTGGAAGGTTCCGGATTTGATTCCACTTATAACTCCAGACCATTAGTGTCTATCTCTATGAAAAAAAAATCTTTGAAAAAAAAAGGGAAAAAAATGAGTAGTTTTTGGGAAACTTGATACAAAGCAAGAGGAAAGGGTAAGAAGGAAAGCCGGAAGAGGATGGAGGATTATAGAAGAGAAATGAGAGGATAGAACAAAGCAAAGAAGAGGAACCCTACCCTAAATAAATATCCATACCCTAACTAATAAGATAATAACTCATGTTTACATAAAATGTTCAAGTGCTTATTTGAAAATTTTCTAAACCATTGACATAAAAACCTTTTTTCATAAGTTAAAATAAAATTTCTCTCATATATTTTTAAAATGCTAAAACAAACATGCAGTAACTCAGAAGTAACCTAAGTTAATTATTAAATCAAATATTAATTAAATAATTCATCATTAGTATTATAATACTAATTTTATAAAATATTAAATTTCAACTACCTTTATTATTTACTTATGATAATGTCTTTGTTTTTTTAACTCACTACCTTATTATGTTTTAACTCTTTGTTTACTTTATTTCTTGTTGAGATTATGATTAATCAGACTTCAACCTTTTTATTAACATATAACCACACTGGTTTGACAAAAAAATCAATAATTCCTATTGTATTATTTTTTATTATACTATTATGGAATGATAATATTTAGATTTAGGCAAGGAAACCCGCCTTATTTAACCCGTAATTGCTCAGCCCAAAACTAATAAGTCTTTTATCTTTAATCAGGCAGGCCAATTACATTTTACCCCCTATTCATCTTTTGGGCCAGACATTAGACTTTGTTTGGTTGGGGGTTTTTGGAGGGGAGGGTTGAAGATTAAAAATGAGTGTTTAGTTGGAAGTAGGGGAGGGGAGGATTTTTGTCTTTTAGTGGCCACCTCCCCTCCCTTTCAAAACCTCCAAATTTGGGGTTTTTTTTAGGGGAGAGAATATTTATGTCAAATTATGACTAAATTTCCTGTGTTAATTTTTTAATATTCCAAAAACACCCTTAGCCCTCATATCAGATTTTCCATCTCCATTCTGTTTTCATTTCTGCCGTGAAGTCCATATTTGCGTCTGCTCTTCGCTCCTCTTGTGTATTTAATGCTTGCTCACTGTTTTTCCCCCTCCTCTGTCGATTAATTTTGAACGTTGAGTTTTTTTTTCTTGCTCACTAAATGAAAAGGGATCCACACTGCACTGAAAACAAGCATTGTAATTACACTGTAAACAAGCATTGCATTAGAATAATTATTTTACAAATAATCATTTTTATAAATAATAATTATTAATAAATACATTGTAAAAGAAGAAGAAAAATATGTAGAAGGGTATTTTTGTCCACATATAATTAACTCCCCTCACCTCTCCTCCCCTCCCTTCTTCTTGAACCAAACAAAATTATAATCTTCCCTAACCTAACTTAAATAAACCTCCCTTCCCCTCCCCTCCTCTCGAACCAAACAGAGTCTTAGACATCGATCATGCCCTGCACAGCCAAGCCCATGCACACCACTCACCAAGACAGACTTCCATTAGACGCGAATCACTCATCCTTGTCTTCAGCTTCGTCGTAGTTGAAGGGTAATGGCACCGACTTGAATGCTCTGAACTTGCCCACATTGTTCAAATGCTCATTCTCCACTCTGAAATTTTTAATTGCATCAATTTACTGCTTATTCATTTTAACTTTAGAAAAAGTTTATTACTCTGAACAATTATTCTCTTTCTTACCTGAAGAAGTTCCATATGCCCCGACGTATGATCTCTAGACTCGCTATAATGCTAATCATTGCTTCTTTATGCAGGAAGTCAACCTCGAAATCCAATACTGTCTGCAACCACGCAAATCTCAGCAAGATATTCAGCACCTGAAATGGTAGAATTTGTTAGCATTTCCCAAAAAAAAAATACAATGCACAACGAAGAAGATAAGAATTATTTCAATTCTTCCTCAAGATTTCTAGGTTAAATTCATACCATGGCTGTGAAATATACACTTTTATGAGGTATTATGAGTTTGTCTCTTAACCACCGATTCTTGGAATTCTTTTGCAGTAGGCCCCAGTCTTTGACGATGTCCCAATATGTAGAAAAGATTGCTGCACATATTGAGAACACCCAGGCAAGCAACTTCCAAGTCATTCCGATTTCAAAGTTGTATGCCGTTCTAAGGCAAACAGCTGCTATAGTTAGGAAGTATTTCAATGCATTATATCCTTGCATTGCATCTTTCTCTTCAAAGAGTCGCCTGAGGCACTGAGGAAGATCATTTGGGAGCTAGTAAGCTAAACATTGGCACTTGACACAACATAATTGAAAGAATTCAGTTGTGATTTGATGTGTTGCATTGCGGAACCGGTTTCCCTGCTAAGTGCATGGAGAGCTAAGCATATCTGCCTCCTAAACGTGTTTGGCAAGGAAACTGGTTCCGTTGCATTGTGCTTGTTCAACAGGTGCAAAGGTATTTTTCTTAAAAGTGTCGTGACTTCATAGCTTTGGAGGGCAAAAGAAGCAGAAATTTCTGCCTTATATTCTTTATCTCTTCAAAGCTCTAACTTGCATGGTATGAAGTGTTAGAGATGAGGAGTCGGTACCTGAAGAAAACGGCACCAGTATGGAATCACGGCAACAACGAAGGAAAATGTTGTGAATATGCTGCTTGACTTGCAAGTGTTTTCTCTTTGCTTGAAATCTCCCCAACCATAGTAGCAAATATAAAACTCTAAACTTCTCAGAGCTTGCACCTGGAAGCATAGAAAGGGAATGAAATGGGATATGTAAAGTACCAGGGAGCTATGATATCATTTTTATTTCTCACGAACCTGGCTGGTAAATTGATCTGCCAAAAAGAAATCTGGGAGCGTGACCTAAGTAACATTAGAAATGGCATAAGTTGGATTTCTAGAGAAGAATAGAGTTTTTGCCAACTTATGTGTTTCCCCATATTCATTACCTTGTAGAGAGGAGCACAGATGCAGTGGAACAGGCATGTGAGAAAGAAAAGGCGGCTTGGACGATACATGATGTTGAATGGGCATGATAAAATGGCTATCACAATCTGCAGAGGAAGAAATGAACTCATAATGTAAGTTTGGAAGCTAAATAAAGGTCCAATGAATTCTCTGAAAGTTTGATTATCTTACAAGAACCAAGATCAGAGGAATTAGTTCAGTGAAGGCTTTGTAATCTTTTGTGTTTGGATCCATCTCCATGTCAAGGTTCGCGAGTACCCCGGCTAGCGCCAATGCCGCGATGGTAAAAGCTAGGAGGAGAACTTCAAGGTAACTCAACTCAGATCCTTGCTTGAAACCAAAAATGAACGAATGATTTACTCTGTATCGCCTCCACAAGTGTATATTGGCAGCATATATAAACATGTGTAGAACTACGAATCCAAACAAACTGCAGGAAATGTTTTTCGCATGGTTAATAATACATGTAAAAATCTCAGCAAATTATATTTTGAATAATAAGGTTACCTATAAAGAGGAAACATGGTTTCCATGTACTTAGTTCTCCCAGGGTGATTCAGAATTTTGCGGGCATGGATGATCAAAGTAAGTGCTAAAACCAGTGCTGCTGTGCAACCAGCAAGAAAACCTGAAAATTTGAACAGCAGAAAATGTCCGGGGAAAGGTAACAAAGATTATATATGTACTTATGCTGAAATTTTTTGAACTATAGTAAATTCTTATTCTTACCTGTGGAAAATGTTATTCTATGTCTTGCTCTAGTTTTTCTTGGTCTGAGAAGGTTCAATCCATAATTACGATTGGAGTTGGAGAAATGCTTAATGAATGTTTTTTCCACCCTCTCCATGAGCCTGGTGACCTGTATAGGAAAGTTGAGCAATCATAACTGATAAGGATGTTAGAAGTTCGCTTCTCCCTCTAGTCTTTAATGTAAGACATATCTACCTAATTTAATTAAATCAAGGAAATTAGTTGACATAACATATATTTTATAAAACATTCTAGTTACCTTCCTTAATTTTCTCATTTCTTCTCATTCCTGATTATTGTTAAGAAAATATCAATAGAGGTAAATTGGGAAAAAATGGACAATATGTGAAAAATATGTCTTATATTTAAAATTAAGATCAACTTCTCAAATAGGTTTTATGTTAAGGATCGGAGAGAGTAATTTCTATGAACATGTTTTGGAATATGATGACATTGAGTTTGATGGTTTTTTTACACTATAAAAGTCCCACCTCATCAGAGCTACCAAGGTAGGATTTGTCAACCATGCCCATATAAGCTTTTGCTGCTCTTCTTGATGTAATCTGCAGTGTATGGTGAAAGAAGGTGAGGGGTTACTTAAATTTCCTGGGTTGTCTTTTGTGCCAGCTTATAGTATTAGAAATATGAGGAGTACCTACCTTATCATATTTCTTCATTATCTTTGAAAATGCCAATGTGTTCAGAAAGCTGCTTAATTAACAAGTACACAAATGATTATGAAGAAGAAATATGGAAGAAACTGTACTTGGTGAAGTTTAAGAAAAGAATGCCAGAGATTATAACCTGTAGTTCTTTAGTAGTCGAAGCTTTTGGTAGAATTCAATGAAAGCTCGTTTGAGTAGTTCTTCAACTTTCTTCAAATTCTTTCTGTTAAATTGTAGCTCTGTTTGCGCAGAGTAATTGAGGAAGCTTTTTATGGTGGAGCGAGGAGTCTCAGGGGTGTGGTTGAATCGAACATGATTAAGGACTTCCAAAGGAGCTGGTTGGGTACCCCTCTTACCTTTTTCCTTATCTGTTCGAAACTTTTGGCCATTAAGTTGAATTTCATCATCTTTGTTCTCGCTAGAGTAATCTGATTGACCATTGTGGATGCTGCTGTCCTCATTGATCGTCTCCATGGCTATGTGGAATTAGGAAGTTGAAGAAGGTTAAATCAGTTCAGTAAACTTCCATGACTTTTCTGTAACCTCAAGTTAATCTTTAAGATGATCAAGCTATTGAATTGATCCTGGATTTTATGACAACTAACTATCTTATATTTTCTATGATATATTTTCTTCCATACAGCTAATCATATATTAATTTAATTATGGTTAATTTTCCACAATCAAAGCAAAAAACTTTGAGCTACTAGTATCTACTAATCTGATTTTGAAAACATCTGTGAAGTACTTGAAGACATAGATGGATAGATAGCAAGTTACTGTGAATCCAAGATGCAACAGAGCTTACTGTGAAATTTGGCCCCTCTGGCTCTGGGTGTAGAAGATGATACTGCAGCTGCTGAACTTGCTACATCTGAAGCAAGACGAGTCATCTCCACAGAGCTATTGAACAATTGAGAGGGTTTCTCAACTTTTACCCGGAAAGCAATCAAAGCTTCCATTTGCTTATTTAACATATCAGCTTCCTTCATCACTTCTTCCGCTTTACACCTATAAAACTTGTCCACTTTGTTAAACTCATCATCCAGCCTCCTAAAAAATACCAACTCATATTCTCCACCTTCTTCTGCAGCCATCAGAAAAGTAGTTTGGTAACTCTCCGATCCATCTCGGTGCACGGAGTCCACCATTATGGGTTGGCTCTCAACATCCTGCTCAGAAGGACTAATGGATTGGTTGGGTTGTCTCTGAATGAGACCACTGAAAGCCCTGTACAGTGTTAGCTTTCTCTTTAAGCCTCTTGGAGTTGCAGGTTGCTTTGTTCTCTGTTTGTAGCGTTGAACATCTTTCAAAAGGGTCTTCAAGTAATCATAATCCATGTATGCTTCCTTCCATTCTGGCACCATTTGTGCTTCAAATTCTTTTCCAAACTTCATTGTTGGCCTTTCTGAGCAATGCTGACTATTTGATATCTGATTATAATTCTCTGGCTCTTGCAGAAAACAGAGTAAGCACAGAAATTAGAGTTTAGAATGGAAAAGGGAAATATTGGATGATCAAACTGAAAAGCCCTGTGAAGAAAGTTTCTGAAAGGAAGATTGTTTTTATAATATGAATCTTTCAGATCATGTCTCCAAGTTGAACCAATATATATATATATATATATTATATTCATAAATCAATATAAATTCTTTAATCTATAAGGACATGATCTTTCAAAATTGATCGCTTCATTTTAAAACATTTCTAGTAATATTATGGAGATCCTTTCTTTAACATACCCTTGCATAATATTTACAACAATTTTACCTGACTTGGTTGTTTGGTATGGTAGGTCAACTGGCTTGGTTGTTTGATACGATATGTGGCAATGGTTCTCTATCTCTATCTCAAACCGTGTGATAAAAAACCAAGTTGATTTTATATTAAACACGTTGTTTAATAGCTGCATTGCAAGATTGCAGGTCAAGTTCAAACCGTCTGATCAAAATCAACTAGCTGCGATATATGATTTCAATTCTTATTATAAAAGTTAGTTGATTAATTTAAATAAATTTAAAAAAATTAGTTATATGAGCTATTTATAACAAATATATGTTGGTTTTCTTAAAATATCATATTTCCATATTTCATCATGACTGCTATTGGATAGAAACTCTTTAATGTATGTAATCAATAAAGATACTTTGGGGAAAAAAAATTACTCCATCTAGTCTGTAATATAAAACTTATTTACTTAATTTGATTGGATTAAAAAAGTTAGTTAATGTAGTTAATATGACATATTTTTTTTCTAAAACACCCTAATCAATAATCATCTTCCTTAATTCCTTTCATATCTCTTTAATTTGATTATGGTTGAAGGAGTATTAGTAAGATAAATTGATAAAAGATTGATAAATAAAAAATAAAAAAAAAGGTCTTATATTTAAAATTAAAATCAACTCCACAATTAGGTTCTATATTAAATATCAGAGGGAGAATAAATTTGGGAGATAAAGTGGATTTGAGTCTTGTATTTAAAACTAAATTTAATTCTCAACTAACTCTTATATTAAGGAGTGGTAATAGTGTTATAATATATATATATATATATATATATATATATATATATATATATATATATAAACAATGTCGTACATCTTCCTTATAAACAGCAACATGAATCAACCAGAAGATCGCAACTTGTTTGGGCAAGACGGCAATTAGACATGGTGTCCACAATGGTTGACCACTTCTAATGTTGAGCTTTGAGGTCTTGTTTTTCTGTTGCCATGCAATTCATGAGGGTTCACTTGGAACAGTGATTATAGTTTTTAAAAGTAGATTTTCAATCATGATTTATAATATATGAGGTAAATATATAAGATGAGTGTTGTTTCGACTTACGTGCATAAGCACTTAAAGTCTGTTTAGATTAGCGGTAGAGAAATGATTTTTTTTCCAATATGAATTTTAGAAAAATTAGATTATAAATGTGATTTATGTTTGGATTGACTGTGGCAGAAGTGACTTTTTTTCTAACCTTGAACTTATTTGAATTAGCATTTTAAAAGCTCGTTTAGATGAAAAATGACCTAAAAGGATATGAATTTTATTAAATACTACATGTGTGTGTGTTATATATATTGTGATAATTGAAAATAAAAATTTAAATTTAAATTTGATAAAAAAATTAAATTATTATTAAAAAATTAAAAAAACTCCAAAGTACTTAATTAAATATATTCTAATTGATAAATTAGAATGCATACATATGTATATTTAATAGTATATTACTTATTAGATCACATATCCCTAACATTTTTCTCTAAAAGTTAAAAAAAATCACCTCAGAAGCTGAAAAAAGTGACTTTTATTATAAGTCACTTTTTTCAAATAAACCAATATGAGACCACCACAATTCCAAACAGTTCATTTTTTTTTTCACTGGGCTTAAATTACTATACGCTGAATTTTTTCCTCCCTCACCGCTATGTCAAACAGGCTGTCATAAGTCTCCACCAACCAAACATAACTTATGGTGGTAGGTTGTTGTAACAAGTTGAAGTTTTGGCTCATTAAAATAAACTAGTCGTCCATTTCATTTCCACCTATATAAACACGGTTTGATTAATTACAATAAAAAAAAATGAAGATTAGTATGCATTTTATTGTTATATTATATTCTTAGTTAAAAGGCACGGACTTCAATTATTACACAACCTCACTGAACATTTAATAATAAAATCAAGACCAATGAACTTTCATGACATCGACCAAAACTATTGATAATGCAATATGTTTATATAGATCTTTCATTCATTTAGCCTTCAATGCTTATCATAATCAATCGTCATGGTAGGTGTTGTTTCAAGTTGAATTTTAAGAAAATGGCATTTAAAGAAACTGCTAAGAACCTGCATTTGTGACAATGAAGAACTCTGAAACTTTTAAAAGTTTAAACTTTCAATAGAGAACCATAATTATTGGCTGCAATTATTATTTTTCAATACTCATTTTTAATATTTTCAGTACTTATATTTCACATTTTCAGTAGTGATTTTAGATATTTTCAATGCTTATTTTCCATGTTTTTAGCATAGAAAAAGAACTGAAAATAAATATTGGAAATAGGAAAAATGAGCATTGAAAATATGGAAGATGAGTGCTAAAAAAATTAACTCATGAAAATTTTAATTATAATCAAGAATATGATTCTTTTTAAAATCTCAAAATTATTTCAAGATACTACTTAATTATCATTAATATTCAAAGTCCTTAAATATCATTTTCCCTTTAATTTCTTGCTCATTAAACTAAACAAGCCATCTCATTTCCACCCTATTGATTTCATTTTATCAAGACTATTAGACTAATATCCATTACTCTCTCTAGTTTTTTTTTTTTTTATAAGTAACATTATCTCTATTGGGTTAGTCCTTTTTATAAACAACTTTTTCTTCATATCTCAAAATTTAAACTACTTTTTCATTTTATACTCTTATTAAATATACATCTTTATATTAATTATCTCTCATTCACCACTAATTATCTTTTATTTACTCATTTATTATACATTTTCTCTTATATTTTATACTCATACTCTCTCATATTTGTTATTCATTCTCTCTCCTATATTTTTTTTTCATAAATAGGGGTATATTTAGAAGGAACATGATATTTTTGACACATTTATTGTTTTTAATTAATCTTAACCTCCAATTCATTTTATACAATAAGGATAAAAGTTACTTATAAAAAATACTAGAAAGAGTATTATATAACCTCACCTAACTTTTTATAGCAAAAACGAACCAAATAAACTTTCATAACACTTTTAATAGAATTTTAAAGTTAAAAAATGGTCCTAAAATTTTTTATTGATTTTAAGCATGTCCAACAAAACAAATTAATTTAATATAGAGTTTTCCAAAAAGACAAGAAAATACCAGATGAAGTTCAAAATCTTTAATCAGTGATTTCTTGTTAGAATGAGTTGTCACCTGTTATATTTTTATGGCTAAAATTTATACTTTTATAGATAATAACACTGATTTGAGATTGTTAAATTCAAATACTATTTTCTTATCTTTTTCTTTTATTTTCCGCGCCAACCAGGGGCAGGCCTGGGAAAAAAATGTGAAAGAGAAAGAAAAAGAACGTTACAATGAAAAATAATTTCTTAAATATCGTCGCTTTTACTGTTCAAGAAAGAATCGCAACCGGCCATGCAATTTACAAGGAAAGAATAAGAAGAAGATCGATGATTGTGGGTAAAAAAAAGCTATCCACATATATGTGCGTCGAAGTTGGATCCGAATCACTCATCCTTGTCTTCAGCTTCGTCGTAGTTGAAAGGTAATGGCACGGACTTGAATGCTCTGAACTTGCCCACATTGTTCAAATGCTCATTCTCCACCCTGAAATTTTGAATTGCAGCAATTTATTCTTAGTCGTCTCTATAAAAATTGGATTACTCTAAAGTCTAAACGACTATTATCTTTCTTACCTGAAGAAGCTCCATATGCCCCGCCGTATGATCTCTAGACTCGCTATTATGCTAACCATTGCTTGCTTATGCAGGAAGTTGAGTTTAAAATCCAATACTGTCTGCAACCACGCAAATCTCAGCAAGATATTCACCACCTGCAGAGGTAAAATTTATCAGCGATTCTAAAAAATAATGTGCTTAAGGAAAATTATTAAAATTATTTCAAATTCAGCTTGGAGATTTCTAAGTAAATTTCATACAATGGCAGTGACGTATACGCTTTTATGAGGCATAATGAGTTTGTCTCTTAACCAGCGATTCTTGGAATTCTTTTGCAGGAGGCCCCAGTCTATGACAATGTCCCAATATGTAGAAAAGATTGCTGCACAAATTGAGAACACCCAGGCAAGCACATTCCAACTGATTCCTAGATAATGGCTATAAGCAGTTCTGAGGCAAACAGCTACTATTGTGAGGAAATATTTGAGAGCATTATATCCTTGCATGGGATCTTTCTCTTCAAAGAGTCGCCTGAGGCACTAGTCAGAGAAAGAGGAAGATCATTTGAGAGCTAGTAAGCGTAAATATTGGCATTGCAACACAACAAAATTGAAAGAATTCGGTTGTGATTTGATGAGTTGCATTGTGTCTGCTCAAAAGGTACAAGCCTTTTTTCTTAAAAGTTTCTATTCTGTCTTATTTCTCTTACAAAATATAACCAGCGTGGTATGAATATGAAGTGTTTGAGACGAGATAGTTGGTACCTGAAGCAAACGACACCAGTATGGAATCACAGCAACAATGAAGGAAAATGTTATGAATATGTTGTTTGAGTTGCAAGTGTTTTCTCTTTGCTTGAAATCTCCCCAACCGTAGTAGCAAACGTAGAACTCTAAACTTCTCAGAGCTTGCACCTGAATGCATGGAAATGGAATGAGATGGGATATGTAACGTGCTAGGGCTATCATTTCATTCTTGTTTCTAACGAACCTGGCTAGTAAATTGATCCGCCAAAAAGAAATCTGGGAGCGTGACCTATGGAACATTGAAAATAACATAAGTTGGATTTCCAGAGAAGCATAGAGCTCAGTTGGCTGGAGGCTTTGCTAATTTAGTGTTCCACCATATATTACCTTGTAGAGAGGAGCACAGATGCAGTGGAACACACATGTGAGAAAGAAAAACCGGCTTGAACGATACATGATGTTGAATGGGCATGATAAAATGGCAATCAAAACCTGCAGAGTAAGAAATGGAGTAATCATCTAAGTTTAGAAGATAAATGAAGATCCAATGAATTCTGTCAAAGTGTAGTTATCTTACAAGAACCAAGATCAGAGGAATAAGTTCAGTGAAGGCTTTGTATTCTTCTGTGTTTGGATCCATCTCCATGTCAAGGTTTGCAAGTACACTGGCTAGTGCCAATACTGCAAGGAGAAAAGCTAGGAGGAGAACATCAAGGTAGCTCAACTCAGTTCCTTTCTTGAAACCAAAAATGAATGCCTGGTTCACTCTGTATCGCCTCCACAAGTATACATTGGCAGCATACATAAACATGTGTAGAACTATGAATCCAAACAAACTGCAGGAAATGTTTTTTATATGGTAAAGAATACGTTAAGTTTTTTTTATACATATTTATTATGAGCTTTTGAAATAAAATCTCACCAAATTGTATTTTGAATGATAAGGTTACCTATAAAGAGGAAACATGGTTTCCATGTACTGAGTACCCCCTGGGTGATTCATAATTTTGCGGGCATGGATGATCAGAGCAAGTGCTAAAACTAGTACTGCTGTGCTGCCAGCCAAAAAGCCTGAAAAATTGAAGAGCAGAAAATGTCAGGGGAAAGATATCAAAGACTAAATATAAATATGTACTTGTGCTGATAATTTTTGAACTTTAGTAAATCCAGATTCTTACCTGTGGAAAATGTTATTCTATGTCTTGCTTTAGTCTGTTTTGGTCTAAGGAGGTTCAATCCCTTATTACGATTGGAGTTGCAGAAGTGCTTAATGAATGTTTTCTCCACCCTCTCCAAAAGCCTTGTGACCTGTATAGGAAAGTTGAGCAATCATATCTCATAAGGATATTAGAAGTTTGCTAGTCCCTCCTATCCTTAATATAGAACCTAATTGGGGAGTTGAACTTGGTTCTTAATGTAAGATTTATTTCCTATATCTGTCACTCTTTCTAATTTACCCTGATTGATACTTCCTCAATAATAATCAAATAAGAGAAAGATGAAGGAAATTAAGGAAGATGAATAGGGTGTTTTAGGAAAAAAAAAGTCATATCAACTACCTTAACTAACTTTTCTTAATCTAATCAAATTAGATAAATAGGTATTACATTAAAAATCTGCATTGCATTATGATAATGTTGAGTTTTATTGTTTTCATTCCCAATAAAAGTCACACCTCATCAGAGCTACCCAGGTAGGAGTTGTCAATCATGCTCACATAAGCTCTTGCTGCGCTTCTTGATGTAATCTGCAGTGTAAAGTTAAAGAAGTTGAGAGGCTAGATAAATTTTCTGGGTTGTCTTCTGTGCCAAGTTGTAGTTTTTGAAAGGTCAGGAGTACCTACCTTATCATATTTCTTCATTATCTTTGACAATGCCAATGTGTTCAGAAAGCTGTTTAATTAAAAGGTACACAGATTAAGAAGAAATATGAAGGAAACTACTTGGTGAAGTTAAAATAATTGCCAGTGGATATATATAACCTGTAGTTCTTTAGAAGTCGAAGCTTCTGGTAGAATTCAATGAAAGCTCGTTTGAGTTGTTCTTCAATTTTGTTCAAATTCTTTCTGTTGAATTGTACCTCTGTTTGTACAGAATAATTGAGGAAGCTTTTTATGGTGGAGCGAGGAGTCTCAGGAGTGTTGTTGAATCGAACATGATTAAGGATCTCCAAAGGAGCTGGTTTGGTACCTCTATTATCTTTTTCTCTATCTGTTTGAAGCTTTTGGCCATCTGATTGAATTTCATCATTTTTGTTCTCATTAGTGTCATTTGATTGATCTTGACGGTTGCTATCCTCATTGAACACCATGACCATGGAAACTCTTCCTGTTTAGGAAGTTGAAGAAGATTAAATCAGTTAAGTTAAATCTGGCTTTTGTCACAGCTAGCAATTTTGCTGAGATCGATTTGGGCCAATTGTTTTTAACAAGGATGGATGCTTACAAGTAATCAAATTATAAGGACCAATCCCTTATAGTATAAAAACCAGATTTCATTTAGTTTTGATCAATTAATGTAAAAATTGTTTATTTTGATTTATAAAATTTATGGACTGTATGGAATTTAGCGTTTTAACACCGGTACATTTCTATAAATAAAATTTCACAAGACTAAAGGTTCAATTCAAAAATAGTAAACTACAGTAATCTGATTCAAAATTGAGATAAATGATTAGGAGTGTGTTTTGGGGTCAGGCAAAATATGCTGTCAAAAACAGCAAAGGCATGATGGGGCTAGCGTTATTTAGATTAGTTTTTGAAAAGTTTATAAGTATTTTTTCATATAAATTGAAATAAAAATTCCCTCATACTTATTTCATATATTATAAATCATAATTAAAAAATTATTTTTAAAAACTTCAATCACTATTTCAAACAAACACTCTTACAACAAAAATGCTACTAATATCATTGCCAAATAAAGTTGCTCTGACAGGAAAGTCAGATATCACCGTTGAGAGAAGACGAAAGCATTGGAGGAAAATGACAAAAAAGTCACCTCATGATAAAATAAAAGACAGAGAGAAGGGAGCAACGGGAGCAACGAGAAAAAAAGTTTCCAGCCACCTTTAATAAAAAATAAAATTACTTTAAAAGACCTAATAATTTGATATTTATAAAAATACCTAACCAATATACAAAAATCACATTAAATATTGTTACAAACTTGGTTTTTAATTAATTATTTGAATAAATTTCAATCTGTCAGATTGTCTTGCAAAAATAATATTCAATATAGCCTATATACTAAGTGATTTTTACCTTATTTCAAGTTTGCAAAATTTATATGAAATAAAAGTCACCTTTAGTGCTGCTGATCCAAACACACTAGGATTTGTGAATTAATTATTTTCCTAAAATTAATCATATATTAATTTAATCATAATCCAACCAATTAACTTTGAGCCAGTGCCTACTATTCTGATTTTGAAAACATTCTCAGCCAGCAGGTCACTAAATTTTACATATTCAATGCATCTGTAGGATATGAAATACTTGAAGACAAAGGATAGATTGCATGTTATAGATTTACAGACTCCAGTGAAACGAAGATGAAGAAAAAGCTTAATTACCGTGCAATTTGGCCGCTCTGGGTGTAGAAGATGACAATGCAGCAGCTGAATTAGCTACATCTGAGGCAAGATGAGTCATCTCCACAGAACCATTGAACCATTGAGAGGGTTTCTCAACTTTTACCCGGAAAGCAATCAAAGCTTCCATTTGCTTATTTAACATATCAGCTTCCTTCATCACTTCTTCCACTTTACACCTATAAAACTTGTCCACTTTGTTAAACTCATCATCTAGCTTCTTGAAGTATATCAACTCCAAATCTCCACCTTCTTCTGCAGCCATCAGAAAAGCAGTTTGATAGCTTTCAGATCCATCTCTCCGCACTGAGTTCACCATAATGGGTTGGCTCTCAGTATCTTGTTGTTCATAGGGATTGATGGAATGGTGGGGTTGTCTCTGAATTATGAGTCCACTGAAAGCCCTATACAGTGTTAGCTGTCTCTTTAGACCTCTTGGAGTTGCAGGTGGCTTGGTTCTTCTCTGCTTGTGGCGTTGGACATCTTTCAAAAGAGTCTTCATGTATTTATAATCCATGTATGCTTCCTTCCATTCTGGCACCATTTGTGCTACAAATTCCTTCTGAAACTTCATTTTTTTAGCAATGCAAACTATTAACTATTTGATGTTTGATGATAATGTTGCCTACTCTTGCAGAAAACAGATTGAGCACAGGAAGTAGAGTTAGAATGGAAAGGAAGTATTAATTGATCAAAATGGAATGCACTGTAAAGAAAGTTTCTGAAATGAAGATTATTGATATGAATATTGAATATATATATATATATATAGCTCCACCGACGTAATAAAGGAAGACTGTTTCAGATTATGTTTGATGTTGAAAGTTCAGATAGAGGAACTGCCATGGTTTTCTTTGCCCAGATAAAGAAAGGATAGAGGAATTGTCATGGGAAAGACAGCAATGAACGTATTTTAATTTCATGGGCAATGAGGTGTAAAAGGTGAGTTTGACATGGTGAAATGGTAAAAGGAAAAGTTCTACTTTAGTTTTTCAAGCTTTTGGTGTTGTTAGTTTCCGCATGATATTTCTAAGTTTGTTTCACCTGGTTCTCTTGTTTAATATGGCGCGTGTTTGAATTTAGGGAAAATTTCAGTCGTCCCCTCTGTAATAAATTAATTTCAATCAAACTCTAAAATTTTTTAAAATTTCATTACACTTTTGGTTAAAATAAAATTATTTTTTTTGAATGAAAAGACAAATAAAGGGATTTGAAATAATCGAGGAAGTTAAAAATATTTTAGCCTTTTACAAGAAAAATATAAAAATTCATAAGATAAATATGGGTATTTACAAAAAAAATAAAAATATTTATAAGATAAATAAAAAGATTCAAAATAACCTAGGGAGCTAAAAATATTTTGGCTATTTATAAGATAAATATGAAAATTCACAAGACAAATATAGACATTTACAAAAAAAAAATAAAGAGATTTATAAGATAAATAAAAGGATTTGAAAGAATATATGGAATTTAAAATATTTTATTCATTTATAAGATAAATATAAAAATTCATAAGATAAATATTGATATTTACAAGATAAATAAAAAAATTTACAAGACAAATAAAATAAGTTATTTTTCACCTACAAAAATTAATTTTATTTTAATCATAAGGGTGAAAATTTTTTTTAAAATATTTTAAGAGTTCACTGAAATTAATTTATTATAGGAGGGCAGATTGAAATTTTTCCTTCAATTTAATTCCTCTAATATGTGGGCCAACCTCATAGTTTGGTCTCTCTAGGCTTTTTTTTGTTCTCAATGGAGTATTAACAAGACTTTGTCATGCATGAAGTGAATTAGTCAAGCAAAAAAGTCTGTAAAGTTTTTTTTTTTGGGACCCACGAAAGAAGTCAGTAACGTGAAAAATACGATTTGATGGGTTTATAAGTCCAAATATTTGTCCTGAAGATTTCTAAAATTTGGTTAACCGTGTAAAATTATAATAGTTTACCTTGGAATGAATTAGTCATATAAATCAATTGATTGTAAAAATATTTTAGACAAGAAAAAAAATACAAATAATAAATTGTAACAGATAAATAATTTAATATTGAGCTTAGTCATTGTTTAAAATGAAAAGGTTAAAATCATGGTTTTGAAACTTAGACCAGACCGGAAACCGGCAAACTATCCAGAAAATCGGTCTGGTTTGTTGATTAACCCGGGGTTACGGGTTGAGACGGGTCAACCTAGTAAACTCGACCAAGTTGCTCGAGTTAACCGATTTTTTTTCTTACATTCAAATTTCAGTTCGCGTCGAGCTTCGTGCCTCTGATTAATGAATCAAATCATTTAATTGTTCATGACTTCATTCACATTTCACATTTTCACTTTCACACTCAATTAGTTTTTTTTTATTTTTCTTTTGGAATTTCATATTAATAAGGCTAAAATATTCAATTTCTTACCGGTTTGGCCCCGGTTTGACTCTGATCTAACCCACTGACCCTTGATCTAGTATCTCAACTGTAATATCCTTATTTTTATTTCTAAGATATAATTATAATTTGGAGATAATTATTTTAGTAGGTAATTTTAGGAATAAAAAATAGTGATATGGCTAAAATATGTAAAAATAATTAAAGATTGGTGGCATCGTTACGCCACCAATCTTGGCAATTTGAGGGGGAACCTTTCGGTGCCCTCTTAAATTATTAAATACATAAAAGAGAGAGAGAGAAGGGTGGCGATCTGGCCCTCTCCTTACTCACTTCACGTAGATGATTGGCGTGGAGTGATACGCATAAGGGCATCTGGAAAAGCTCTGATAGGAGTATTTTTAGCTCTTTAGAGATCAATAAGATTGATTTTTAGCATGTGTTTGAACTCTTGAATTAGCAATGTGGTAATAATTGGCTCTGACGTAAGGTAACAACTTTTATCTTGTTGTGCATGCTTGTATAATGTTTGTGAGTAATTTTTGAATATATATAGAATTATAAATTTGGCTATTGATATGTGATGAGGAATTTAAAATTATGTTGTTAATGAAATTGTCTTGTGAGACTTATTTCCATTAAGAAAATGATTAGTGATATTATATTATATGAAGTGATATGTATTTATAAGATTGGAAAGATCCTTTGATAATTGTGAATTGATAATAACATGTTATATTGATATAAGAGGGGATGGTGAATGTGGATTTAATGGGAGGTTACTCAAAGAGGAAAAAAGGGGGTGAATTCTTGTACAAAAAGAGGAAATAAGGTGGTGGACTTCCAGGTGTACACTGGTTAGTCCTTTGGTCCATTTGTGTTTAGTAGGGCCTTGACACCCTACCAATGTATTTAGAGGGGGAACCCATGGTCCGGTCTTGTACTCTGTGGACTTTAGCCGGTTTATATCACTTGATCGGTGAGCTTGTTGAGTTAAGCTACTAGTCATATGGGTGGGTACTAGCACATGGGTTCAGTCAGAGGAAATAAAGTAGGACAAAGAATAAATTCTTTTGTATTGATTCTTGTATATTTATGTGATAAATATGAGAATGAGATTATGATATTGTGAATTATTATGTATTTATACATATGAACAAGTGATATTTTAATAATGTTATGCTTTTATAACTATCTCACTTGACACCTCACGGGCACTTACTTGTATGCTTAATGAGATGGAAGGCTGGTTATTGAGGCTTTTATCTCACCCTATTGACTTAACAATTTTTTTCCAGGTGATAGTTGTCATGCGAGTCCATCAAAGAAGACTCTAAAAACTTAACATACTTCTGTTAAAAGTAGTGCTTCATCTTTTTAATATATGTTGGATTATCATATATTGTCATGTTAGGGCTCATATTTCATACTCTAATCTATTTTGGAGATTTAATACATTAACCATATATTTTTAATTACTCTTAATGATGTTGGATGGCTAGATGCCTTATGACGTGTTTTGAACTTGTGGATCCACAATTTGGTATGATATGAATATTTTAATATATGATAACATATTATTCAGTTAAAGAGTTTGAACTGGATAGTAAATTGTTATGTTGAATATTGTGAAGTTCAAAGCCTAACTGGGGGTATGAAAATGTTTTGACAAATGGTTTTATTAAACCCTTGGTTAATTATTGTTTTAAGGAAATGATTTTACAAATTGGTATCATAGCCCAACGATTCTGCGAACTGTCTTGCATGTATTGCATATAGTGGCAATATATAATATTCACATATACCTTCCTTATTAATTGTTTCTATTGTGTTTGTTTGACTACTCACTTGTTATGGTGGGTTGCATCTTTAGGTGGGGAGAAGATGGTACGAACTCGTCATACTGGTTCTAGGGGTAGTAGGTCTTTACACCTACTTGTTCAAATGCAGCAGCAACAATAACTCCCATTTGATAAGGACGCTTTTATGCAACAACTGAGAGAAGTTATGGTGGATGTTGTAGAGGAGCGATTTAAAAAATTTAAAGAAGATAGTGGGAAGCGAGTAGGGGACAAGACCCTTATGAAAAATGATTATGTTCACCAAAGTGTGGAAAATTCTAAAAAAATGTATGAAATTACTAATGAGGGTCATAGTGATTATATACCCCAACAACCATATGTTCCATCTCCTCGCTCTATTTTCCAGTGTGTATAAAAATTTGGCTTGACACCGCCCTCCCACTTTTAATGGTAATCTAGATCCAGTCAAGGCAAAGAAGTGGATTGAAGATATAGAGACGTTATTTCAGGCCGTGGATTGCATCAGTGAACAGATGGTTCAGGAAGTCACCATTCTTCTCAAGAATGAGGCAAATGAGTGGTGGAAGAGTGTGAGACCGACGAACATGTCATCTTTGAAGTGGGTGGAATTCAAAGACATGTTTTATACGCACTACTTTCCAAAGGAGTTGCAAAAGGAGTTAGAGTTTTACGCTCTTTGTCAAGGTGATATGAATGAAGATGAGTATATCTCTACTTTCATTCTTTGGCCAAAAAAAATATCTCTACTTTCATTCGACTGACAAAATATGTTACATATTTGAAGGAATAGAACAATCCTAATTAGAAGATTAGACAGCTAATCGATAACGCTAGGCCAGAATTGAAGTCATATATGAGGTTTTATAATATCAAAACTTTTAAGGATGCATGTACCAAACTATGCATTGCTGCACGCACGGTACGTGAAGTGGAAGATTCCAAGCGCCGTGACAGTTTTAGCAAATTCTCCAGCTTTCCAAGGCCGAATAATAGTGTGATAAAGAGCTCGACTTTAGCTCAAGAAGCTTCAAGAGCACAAGAAAGACTGGAGGGTCTCATCAGATAGGGTCTAAGAATAATAAGGCCCCACAACAGTGATTATAGACCCAGAGGAGTCATCATGGTAGGAGTTAGGTTTCCCATCGAGATTTTACTATGTCTACACCTAGCGTGAGTAGACCATGTCAGAATTGTAGGACAGTACATGCAGGGAAGTGCTAGGATTGTTTTAAGTGCCACAAGTACGACCACATTGCTCGCTTTTGCCCTGGGTTTCAGCAGGCCTAGCAGAGTGGTTGCCCCACCGTTCCTGGTTGAGTATGAAGCAGGAGCCTCTCCAAATGTGATCTAAGGTATTGTTTCTTTTCAAGGGCATAATATAGACGTGTTATTTGATTCTGGCACTTCACATTCTTTTATCTCTAATAAATGTGCTCAAAGATTGGGATTGCATGTTTGTGAATTGCCTTATGATTTGAAAGTGTCCACTCCTGTTGGAGCTTCTGTTATGACTAGTCGTGCTTGTTTAAACCTTACTCTTAAGTATGATATTTGTAATTCAAATATAGATTTAATTTGTTTACCACTTAAGGGTATTGATATGATTATTGACATAAATTAGTTGTCTGCTAATAATGTTCACCTTGACTGTAAGGGAAAGAAAGTGAATTTTCCCTTAAGTCTCGCATCTGTTAAGGCGGCTTTTGGCCCCTTGTTGTTGTCAGCTACTAAAGTGGAAAAGCGCATTCGACGAGGTTGTGAAGCCTATATGATCTTCTATTTGATTAGTGCTGACAAGGATGTTAGGATCAATCAGATTGAAGTGGTGAAGGAATTTCCAGAGGTGTTTCCATAAGAGATATCAGGACTGGCTCCGAAGCAAGAGGTAGAGTACTCCATTGAGTTAGTACCAGGCACAACCCCAATTTCTAAGGCCCCTTATCAAATGTCATCATCATAGTTGACATAGTTGAAGAAACAGCTAGAGGATTTTCTTGAGAAATGTTTCATTCGACCAAGTGTCTTTTCTTGGGGTTCGCCAGTATTATTTATCAAAAAGAAGGACTGAAGTATGCGATTGTGTATTTACTACAGACAGTTGAATAAGGACACCATTAAGAATAAATATACATTTCCTAGGATTGATGATTTACTAGATCAGCTCAAGGGAACCGTAGTGTTCTCTAAGATCGACTTGAGATCGGGTTACTATCAACTCAGAGTTAGGGCTGAGCACATCTCAAAGACTGCTTTCCGGACTCGGTATGTGCATTATGAGTTTTTGGTTATACCTTTTAGGTTGACCAATACTCCAGTTGTCTTCATGGATTATATGAACTGAATTTTTAGGCCGGATTTAGATCAATTTATTGTTGTCTTCATTGATGACATTCTGATTTATTCTAAGAATGAGGAGGAGCACCAAGAGCATCTACACATTACATTGCGTATATTGAGGGACCACCAATTGTATGCTAAGTTGATAAGTATGAGTTTTGGCTCAGGGAAGTAAATTTCCTTGGCCACGTGGTGTTTGCTGAGGGGGTAGCTGTTAATCTTAGCAAAGTTGATGCCGTGTTAAAATGGGAATTCTCGAAGTCGGTGACTGAAATAAGAAGTTTTTTAGGACTGGCTGGCTACTATAGGAGATTCATTAAAAGGTTCTCTCAAATTGTTATGCCTTTGACCAAGCTGACCAAGAAAGATCAACCATTTATATGGACTGATAAGTGTGAAGCTATTTTCCAAGAGTTGAAGGCAAAGTTAACTTCAGCACTTGTGCTTACCCTTCCTGATCCCGAATGTCTGTACACAGTGTTTACGAACCCTTCCCTTAAGGGTTTGGGTTGTGTGTTGATACAAGAAGGTAAGGTTGTAGCATATGCTTTGAGGCAGTTGAGGCCTCATGAAGAGAATTATCTTGACACATAACTTGGAGCTGGCTGCTGTAGTGTTTGCATTAAAGATTTGGAGGTATTATGTATATGGAGCACATTTTGAAGTTTTAAGTGATCACAAGAGCTTGAATTATTTAGTTGACCAGAAGGAAATGAATAATAGACAACGCAGATGGATGGAGTTCCTGAAAGATTATGATTTTGAAATAAAGTATCACCCCAAAAAAGCCAATGTTATGGCCGATGCTTTAAGTTGGAAACATGTTCATGTTTTCTGTATGAGTTTAAATAAACATTGTTGGTTAAAAGGTTTGAGGGACATCTATATTATTCCATATTAGAAGAAGATAGTTGCTTTTAATGCAGTTATTGGTGAGTATGAGTTTTATCAAGACTTGAGATATGCTTAAACAAAAGATGATCAGCTAGGTAGAATTCGAGAAGAACTAGAGCAAGGGGAAGTTCCAGATTATGACATTGGGATGCAGATAAGATTCAAGAGGAGAATTTGTGTTCCTTATAATGATGAGATCAAGAAAACCATTTTAGAAGAGGCCCATCGAAGCAAGTATACCATCCATCCAGGAATTACTAAGATGTATAACGATTTGAAGAGATAGTATTGGTAGCCAAAGATGAAGAGAGACATGACCGACTTTTCCTTGAAGTGCTTGACGTGTCAGAAGGTCAAGATTGAGCACCAAAAACCACCAGGACTACTTCAAAATCTGGATATCCCTAAATGGAAATGTGATAGTATTTCTATGGACTTTATCATAGGCTTACCACCAATCTGGAACATTTATGATGTTATTTGGGTTATCGTAGACCGATTAACCAAGTTAGCACACTTTTTACATATTAAAGCGGACTACTCTTTGGAGAAATTGGCTGACTTATACATTAAAGAGATTGTTCGTATGCATAGAGTGCCGAAGAGTATTATATCGGATCATAATCCAAGGTTCACTTTAAACTTTTGGAAGTCCCTATAGGAGGCCATGGGTACAAAGTTAAAGTATAGTACCGCGTATCATCCTCAGACAGAGTCAAGCAGAGAGGACTAATCAGACACTCATGACATGTTAAGAGCCTGCGCCATTGAGTTCATTGGTAGTTGGGACAAGCACTTGCTATTGGCAAAATTTGTGTACAATAATAGCTACCACTCCAGTATTCAGATGCCACCTTTTGAAGCTTTATATGGTCAAAAGAGCAGGTCGCCGTTGTGTTGGAGTGAATTGAGTGAAAGAACCATTATTGGACCAGATCTGGTAGATCAAACATCGTGAAAGATTGAAATGATACAGAAAAAATTGTTAACAGCTTAGAGCTTACAGAAGAGTTATGCAGATCATCGAAGGAGACCATTGAAATTTAATGAGGGAGATCATGTTTTCCTAAAGGTTTTGCTTGTTACGGGTATTAGGAAATCTATTAAGGCAAAGGTTGAATCCCCGATTCATTGGGCCATACAAGATTTTAGAGCGGATTAGGCCGGTTACCTATCAGATTGCCTTGCCTCCGTACTTGTCTAATGTACACGACGCGTTTCATGTGTCGCAGTTGAAGAAGTATCATCCAGATCCATCTCATGTCATTGAGCTTGAGGAAGTTGAGTTGAGAGAAAACTTGACTTATATAGCAGAACCAGAGAAAATTTTTTATGCCCAGGACAAACAACTGCAAAAAAAACCATTCGACTAGTTAAAGTCTTCTGGAAGGGCATGACACTAGGAGATGCGACTTGAGAGACTGAAGAAAGAATGCGTCGTGACTTTCCTAATTTGTTCACTTAAGTTTGTGATTGTGGTTGTCTTGATTGAATTATTGTATTATGATTGTATTTTGTTCCTCACTTGAATCGAATTTTAGGGACAAAATTCTTTTTAAGTGGGGAGAATTATAACATCCTTATTTTTATTTCCAAGATATAATTATAATTTGGAGATAATCATTTTAGTAGGTAATTTTATGAATAAAAAGAAAATAGCAATCTGGCTAAAATATGGGTGAGTTAAGCTACCATTCATATAGGTGAGTACTAGCCCATGAGTTTAGTCAGAGGAAATAAGGCGGAGAGGAAATAAGAGATGACAAAGAATAAATTCTTGTGTATTGATTCTTGTATGTTTCCAGGTGATAGTTGTCATACGAGTCCATCAAGGAAGACTCCGGAAACTTAACCTACTTCTGTTAAAAGCAGTGCTTTCATCTTTTTAATATAAGTTGGATTATTGTATATTGTCACGTTATGGCTTATCTTGCATACTCTAATCTATTTTGGAGATTTGATACATTAACCATATATTTTTAATTACTCTTGATGATGCTAGATGGCTAGAGGCCTTATGACGTGTTTTAAACTTGTGGATCCACAATTTGGTATGATATGAATATTTTAATATATGATGACATATTATTCAGTTAAAGAGTTCGAATTGGATAATAAATAGTTATGTTGAATCTTATGAAGTTCAAAGCCCAACTAGGTGTATGAGAATGTTTTGACAAATGATTTTATTAAACCCTTGGTTAATTATTATTTTAAGGAAAGGATTTTACACCGACCGGTTCAGTACCCGGTCCGAGTTTCAAAACCTTGGTTAAAATATGTCATATAAAATTTATAAGACGTCACCATATTCAATTATCGTAAGCATTTCCCATGTTCATTTCTGTTTTGACATGGCACTTTTAAATAAAGTAATTGGATGAGTCAGTGAGAATGATTGATCAAGCAGTATAAAGTTCTCTAAAAAGATGTAGAGAAAGACCAAAACGAATATTCAACTATCATCAACTATGATGAAATTGATGCTAACAAACAATATGATCATTAGTACAAAATTTAAAATTGAGGAAGGGGGTGGGGCCTTTAGGCAATTGAGACAATTGCCCAACGCCCTCATATAGGTATTGCTCCATATATACATCAACTCTCTACCCTCTTTTGAGGCTTAGTGTAAAGAGTTTTTACTTTTCTCAACAAGTGTGTTTTGTAGGATTCGAATTTATATTTTCATTCTTTTTGAGGTAAAGCCGCTTACCATTTCAACCAACGACTTGTTGGTCATATACTCTTTTTTGTTTACAACATTTATAGATTATAGAAGAATTTTCATATCCATAATATCAGTTTGGATTTGTAAAATAATTGATGTTTATTTGTCATTTTTACCATAATTAATATTTAAAAATATTTTTGTCCACTATTTATTTTAATAAATATATAGAGAATAAGGGGAAGACAACTCAAAGTTATGTATTTATTCTATATTATTTTTGGACTAAAATACTCTAATCACCTCCTATTTTGCCTTAAGTACACAGACCTCTGCTCTATTGTTAGAACCCATATAGACCTTCTTTAAAGTTAAAATATATTTTACACAAAACTCCCTTATATTTTGATATTCTATTTTCATCCATCCAAACCGTTAAGTTTGACTCTTGGACTTTTGTTTTACAAAAATATCCTTTTTTAACATTATAATTATTTACACACACACACATATATGTATGTATGTATATATGTATATATATATGGCCCAAGAAAATTTATACCATCAAATTTTAATTTTGATAGATTTTTAAATTTTTAATATGTTAAAAATTTATTAATTTTGAGAGTATAAAATCTAAAATTTTAATTTTTCACTATATTTATTGAAATTTATTTATTTTTATTTTCTTAAATGACTAAATATATATATATCAAACACATTTTTTCTATCAAGTATAATAAAATATATAGTTTTGAGAGATTGTATAAATCATTTAAATTTATAATTTCATATTTTTTTCTACAAATATTTAAAAAACTTACTTGAATTTTTACAAGTTTTTGATATTTACAAGCTATGAATTAAAATTTGTGATTTGGCATTAAGGGTAAATTAGTAAATAAATTTTATTATTATATAAATTTTAATTAAAATTATATTCTTAGAATAACGGAGTTAATAGTTTGGATTTAAGTATATATTTTCAAAATAAAGGGAATGTTTGTGTAATGAAGGTAAAACAAAAAGGTGGTTAGAGTGTGTTACTATTATTTTTATAATATAAATTTATTTCTGATTTTTTTATTTTTTTTCCAAATAAATTTAAACTTCAGATAAGGAAGTTTAGTTTTAAAATTGAAGGTATTGGATCAACTAGCAAAGTGGTTATTGTCATTTAACTAGTGGTCTTATGTTTGAGCCCTAAGTATGCAGCCGCGATAATTACTTGAAGATAGTAAGGTGCCCCTATTATTAGTTGTTTAAGGCACTCACATAGGTACATGCGCCCCAAATATCTATCACTCTGGTTTTATTTATAAATCTAAATTACATAATTCTTACATAACAAGAAAGGTTAGTTAACTCTACAATTAGTTAGCATGAAAAATATTTTACATTTAAGACTAAAATCAACTCTACAATTAAATCTTATATTAACAATAAGAAAAAATATTAAACTACAATATACTGGGTCTACCAATAAGAGGGTACATAGGGAGAATTGCTAAAAAAAACCTTGTAAGCAAATTAATTGCTCATTGTTACCATTACACACGGTGGGTGGTATGTTGTACACTAGCGGATGATATGTTGCACACGAATGATGATATTTTACACACAAGGGATGTTGTTTGCACTTTCGCAGGGATGTTTTTTACACACGTGGATGCTGATTACACATGATGAATGCTTGCTTGCACATTTGTACCATTTAACAATTAATTTACTTAAAAGATATTTTTTAACCATTTCCCCGGGTACATATGGTTAAAGGGGGAAAAAAGGCCTGCCAATCATTTTTCTCTAACCTATTTAACCTGGGCCTGCAAATGCAATTGATTGCCTCCATTCTGGGTTCGTCATTTTTTTTGTTCTTTGTAAATAAGGAGGAAGACCTCCATTACATAAAAGGTCAGATGGGATGGGAATGAGTCCTATCAAATCATTTCGCATAATGTCTCCAATAAATGCCATATAAGTAAGCAAAATGGTCCGTTAATAGCGAATCCGAATTACTCATCCTTGTCTTCAGCTTCGTCATAGTTGAAAGGTAGTGGCACTGACTTGAATGCTCTGAACTTGCCTACATTGTTCAAATGCTCATTCTCCACTCTGAAATTTTGATTCGCAATTAGTCATTTTAACTTCAACAAAATTGGATTACTCCAAAACGATTATTCTTCTTCATACCTAAAGAAATTCCATATGCCCCGACGTATGATCTCTAAACTCGCAATAATGCTAATCATAGCTTGTCTATGCAGGAAGTTAACCTTGAAATCCAATACAGTCTGCAACCACGCAAATCTCAGTAAGACATTCAGCACCTGCGATGGTATAATTTGTCAGTATTTCCCTAAAACACAACGCATATAAAGAAAATTAAAATTATTTCAAGTTCTACTTGAAGATTTCTATGTTAATTTTCATACCATGGCTGTGAAGTATACGCTTTTATGGGGTATTATGAGTTTGTCTCTTAACCAGCGATTCTTGGATTTCTTTTGCAGTAGGCCCCAGTCTATGACAAGATCCCAATATGTAGAAACGATTGCTGCACATATTGAGAATATCCAGGCAAGCACCTTCCAAGTGATTCCTTTATTAAGACTGTAAGCTGTTCTGAGGCAAACAGCTGCTATTGTGAGGAAGCATTTCACCCCGTTATATCCTTGCATTGCATCTTTCTCTTCAAATAATCGCCTGAGGCACTACTCGGAGAATGGGTAACATTATTTGAGAGCTAGGAAGCATAAATATTGGCATTGCAACACAACACAATTGAAAGAATTTGGTTGGGATTTGATGTGTTGCATTGTGCATACTCAGTACGGCAAAAAATTGTCTTTGCTTACTTGTTCGGAGGTGGAAAAAAGCAGGAAATTCTGCTTTATTCCATCTATTCCATGTTCTAATTAGCATGGTATGAAGTGTCACAGACGAGAGAGTTCAGAGTCGGTACCTGAAGAAAACGACACCAGTATGGAATCACAGCAACAATGAACGAAAATGTTGTGAATATGCTGCTTGACTTGCAAGTGTTCTGTCTGTGTTTGAAATCTCCCCAACCGTAGTAGCAAATATAGAACTCTAAACTTCTCAGAGCTTGCACCTGGATGCATTAAAAGGAATGAAATGGGATATGTAAAGTGCAAGGGTGCAATAATATCATTTTTTGTTTATTGTGAATTAGTGTAAACTTCTCAGAGATTGCACCTGGCTAGTAAATTGATCCGCCAAAAAGAAATCTGGGAGTGTGACCTAAGGAACATTGGAAATGGTATAGGTTGGATTTCCCGTGAAGAAAAGAGTTGATTTAGCAGGAGTCTTTGTTAATTTAGTGTTATTCCATATTCTTTACCTTGTAGAGAGGAGCACAGATGCAGTGGAACAGGCATATGAGAAAGAAAAGCCGGCTTGAACGGTACATGATGTTGAATGGGCATGATAAAATGACAATAACAACCTGCAGAGGAAGGAGTGGAGTCATCATCTAAGTTTAGAAGATAAATGAAGATCCAATGAATTATGTGAAAGTATAATTGTCTTACAAGAACCAAGATCAGAGGAATAAGTTCAGTGAAGGCTTTGTACTCTTTTGTGTCTGGATCCATCTCCATGTCAAGGTTTGCAAGTATACTGGCTAGTGCCAATGTTGCAAGGACAAAAGCTAGGAAGAGAACATCAAGGTAGCTCAACTCAGATCCTTGCTTGAGACCAAAAATGAATGACTGGTTCACTTTGTATCGCCTCCAGAAGTATATATTAGCAGCATACATAAGAATGTGTAGAACTATGAATCCAAACAAACTGCAGGAAATGAAAGCTCGTAAGTTTAAATTCATTGGATTATGCTATGGGCTTTTGAAATGAAATCTCATCAAATTATATTTTGAATAATAAGGTTACCTATAAAGAGGAAACATGGTTTCCATGTACCGAGAACTCCTTGGGTGATTCATAATTTTGCGGGCGTGGGTGACTAGACAAAGTGCTAAAACTAATGCCGCTGTGCAGCCAGCCAAAAAACCTGAAAATTTAAATAGCAGAAAATGTCAGGGGAAGACATCAAAGATTAAATATAAGCCTGAGCTGAAATTTTTTTTAGCTACAGTAAATCTTGATTCTTACCGGTGGAAAATGTTATTCTATGTCTTGCTCTACTAGGTTTAGGTCTGAGGAGGTTCAATCCATAATTACGATTGGAGTTGGAGAAGTGCTTTATGAATGTTTTCTCCACCCTCTCCATAAGCCTTGTGACCTGTATAGGAAAGTTGAGCAACCTTGAGCAATCATAACTCATAAGGATGTTAGAAGTTTGGTAATTTCTATTGACATTCTTTGGACTATGATTATGTTGAGCTTTTATGATTTTCCTTCCCTATAAAAGTCACACCTCATCAGAGCTACCGAGGTAGGAGTTGTCAACCATGCCCACATAAGCTTTTGCTGCACATCTTGATGTAATCTACAGCAAATATAGTGAAACAAGGTGAGGGGCTAATTAATCTTCATGGGCTGTCTTCTGTGCCACCTTTTAGTATTAGAGAGGTGAGGAATACCTTATCATATTTCTTCATTATCTTTGAAAAGGCCAATGTGTTCAGAAAGCTGTATAATTGACTAGTGCACAAATTAAGATGAAATATGAGGGAAGCTTTGCTTGGTGAAGTTAAAAAAATAATGCCAGAGGATATAACCTGTAGTTCTTTAGAAGTCGAAGCTTTTGGTAGAATTCAATGAAAGCCCGTTTGAGTTGTTCTTCGACTTTCTTCAAATTCTTTCTGTTGAATTGTAGCTCTGTTTGCGCATAGTAATTGAGGACGCCTTTTATGGTTGAGCGAGGAGTCCCAAGAGTGTTGTTCAATCGAACATGATTAAGAACTTCCAAAGGAGCTGGTCTGGTACTCCTCTTATCTTTTTCCCTATCTGTTTGAAACTTTTGGCTATTTAGTTGAATTTCATAATCTTTGTTCTCACTAGAGTCTTCTGGACCATGACGGAGACTGTCCTCATTGATTGTCTCCATGGCCATGGAAACTCTTCCTGTTTAGGAAGTTGAAGAAGATCAAATCAGTTAAGTAAACTTACATGACTGCTCTCCAGTCTCTAACAATGATTAAGCCAACGAATAGATCCTGGCTTTTACCATAACTAGCAATGTTACTAAATCGGATGGGACCAATTGCTTTAAAGTTGAAAATCAGCACAGTCTTGTCCAGTGGATTCTTAAAGTCATGGGTTAATAATTGATAAAACCAGTCACTAAGTTTTACGGATTCAATACATCTGTTGATCTGTAGGCTATGAGACATAGATAGATTGATAGCGAGTTATGGTGAAACCAAGATGTGACAGAGCTTACCGTGCAATTTGGCCCCCCTGGGTGTAGAAGATGATAATGCAGCTGCTGAATTGGCTACATCTGAAGCAAGACGAGTCATCTCCACAGAGCTATTGAACCATTGAGAGGGTTGCTCAACTTTTATCCGGAAAGCAATCAAAGCTTCCATTTGCTTATTTAGCGTAGCAGCTTCCTTCATCACTTCTTCCACTTTAGACCTATAAAACTTGTCCACTTTGTTAAACTCATCATCTAGCCTCCTAAAAAATACCAGCTCAAATTCTCCACCTTCTTCTTCAGCCATCAGAAAGGTTGTGTGGTAACTTTCAGATCCATCTCGGTGCACTGAGTTCACCATAATGGGTTGGCTCTCAATATCTTGTTGTTCATGGGGATCGATGGAATGGTGGGGATGTCTCTGAATGAGACCACTGAAAGCCCTGTACAGTGTTAGCTTTCTCTTTAAACCTCCTGGAGTTGCTGGTGGCTTGCTTCTCTGCTTGTAGCGTTGAACATCTTTCAAAAGGGTCTTCAAGAAATTATAATCCATGTATGCTTCCTTCCATTCTGGCACCATTTGTGCTTCAAATTCCTTCCCAAACTTCATTGTTGGCCTTTTCTAAGCAATGCAAACTATTTGATATCTGATAATAGTTCTCTGGCTGTTGCAGAAAACAGATTGAGCACAGGAACTAGAGTTTAGAATGGAAAAGGAAATACAGGATGATCATACCGAAAAGCCATGTGAAGACTGTTTCTGAAAGGAAGATTTTTATATATACATATAAATAGCTTCGCCACTCTTTCCGATAATATTTTCCAGTTGAAGAGAAATCTCTCCCAGTTGAATGTTCTGGTGGAGGAGCTGTCAGAGAATTGAAAGCGATGAACATATTTTCAGAGGTAAAAGGTGAATTTGATATGATTGAAAGATAAATAAATAAAAAAAAGTTTTATTTGCCAATGTGGGGCATATGCTTTTCACATTATCACTAAAATACAGTAATTCTTTAACATTAACCAACAAAGAATTTATAATCAAAATCATAACCACAACAACATTTGTAACTTGGATCATTTTGATTAATTTTTAGACAAGAATTATCTTAAAAAATTTTAAGAAAATACCACTTGAATTTTAAAATCTTAAATCAATTATTTAATAAAAATATGAATTATCAATTGTTATATATTTTTTTATTAATCTCATTACTCTTACCACTAACAAAATTAATTTAAGATTTTAAAATTTAAATAGTATTCTTTTAAAAAAATTTCCATTATCTCTATGTAAAAATTTTCCAAAGCCAGAGTGCTCCAAGGCAGGGAGAGATTTGTCCTTGCATTGTTTGGTTCCTGCATGATTCGGTGAATAAGTAGGACAGTGTCTGTAAGCTGTCATCATTGAAAAATTTTAAGAGAGTGGCTCGCATAAGTAAAAATAAGTGGAGTGTTATGGGGACCATGGTTGTGCTGCTTTTCTGCGTTACTCTACTTTTGCATTAAATGTAGTTACTTTTTTTTTTTACGCAGGTTTATCAGAACTAACCCGTTTATTAATTTGTTGGTACTGTGATGTTTAAAATAAGGGCAATCCTCCTAAATGAATTTTTTTTTATACATGTCATCCTAAAGATTAAACTTGAGATTAGAGTCTTTAAGAGAACATTAGTCCTTTATCACTTGCGCCAGCCAACTTTAGTTAAATGTAGTTACTAATACCACTCAAGTATCTATATATAAACCATCTATATCCAAAATAGAAATCATTTATATGATATTAAATGAGATTTTACCATTTTTACTCTTATTGATTATTGGTGGGCACATGGAAAGCAGAGAATAGAGATCGAGTTGTAAATACAAAATGATAAAGAGATAAGAGAAAAAAAGTGCACCCTTTCATAATAAAGGTAAATATGAAAATATTTATCCATTTAATTATTTTTCTTAGTTTACGATAAGGAATTATGAGTGTTTTATATATAAATATTGTGTGGTATATGACAGAGTAAGATCCAGAATTTTGTATATGCATTTATGAAACAGAGTGGCTGAATAATTGTTGCCATCTCTCATGGAACAGAGCAAGTTTTGTTAGGTAGAGTAGTTATTCGAAAGCGTTAATTGGGATACTTCCAATGAACTTTTTGCTTTGTGTCTAATTAGGAAACTACCAGAAAAGCTCTTAATTCTCATCTACTCCAAAGTTGTTATAAATAATGGGTGGCATCTGTCACCAATAATAATAATAATAATAATAATAATAATGGGTGGCATCAGCGAAAAGATTTGTTGAATATTTGAAGCTCCAAGTTGATATGGATAACAAATATGCTATCCATGGGATAAAACAGCAAAAAAATTCTTTAGTTATCACTCATTTAGTTTATTTAAAAAAATTATAGAAAACCTTGTAAGCAAGGCTATCCATGGGATATAACATCCTAAACAGTCACGGTAATTTAGTACTGCTTCGGTGTTAAATATGTATAAGGTAGATAACTAATTTATAAATACTAAATAAATTAGTTAAATTAAGTTCAGTTATTTATAATAAATATATGTTAGTTTTCATAAAATACTTCATTTAATTATCATCCTCCATTGATAAAAACTCATTTAATATATACAAATTTAACAATCAAAATAAATTAAAATCTTATATTTAATATCATAACAAACCCCAAATTTCCCGTCTAAGATAATAGGAGTATTGCTCATGGTGATTTTTTTTCAAAAGAAAAGTTAAGCACATATGCTGACTTGACATCACTCATAAAAAAAAAGACAGAGAAAGAAACTATCCTCTAAAAAATTGAAACCCTCTTTATTATTGTTATTATATCCAGGTTTTTAAATTCGGATTGGACCGGTCAATCCGGCTTGGAAACCAGTAAACAGGTTGATAAATCAGGCGGAATTGGTATTTTTTATTTTTTTAAAATTTTATATTAATATAACTAAAATATTCAATTTATTACTAATTTAGTCCCATTTTAATTCTGATTTAACTTCGATCTAATCCACTAACTCTTAACTTAATACCTCAATCAATTTAACCCTGATTATATATGAATATAAAAGCGGACGCCTTTAATAATTGATTTTCCAATCCAAACAACCACACTTCATCGTCCTTTTTCCTGTTTTATTTTATTTTATTTTGAGATCGACATATCACTATCAGACAATGATGACATATAGCTAAAATGATGAATACCTTCTTGGCCTATTTCCTTTTTTTTTTCCCATGAAATTCAAAATGATATTATTAAATGATAAGCTTCCATTGTCCCTTCATCATGCATAATTGGTAAAATAATTAGTAAGAATAGAATGAAAAATAGAGGCTAACATGTGATGATGGAAAGATGTCGTACTAAAGCTCATCTGAGCATGTTCAACTATGCTTATTAAGCTCCTCCTTTTTATTTTCGGTTTCTAATAATAATTTTTCATAAATTAATGAAGTTAATTAAAATTAATTATGTATGGTAAAATATCAAAATCACCCTCAATCAAAGTCATAATTAGTTAGAAGAATTTGACCAAGTCCTGGAAAAGTTTTATAGATGGTCAGGGATACCAAGTAAAAAAATTAAAGATTTTGACAATAAAAAATATAAGAATTGGAGGGAGTATTAAGTTAATAATCCTCCCGTGGCCGCAGTGGTTCTTATAGTGAGTGTTTGAAATAACAATTGAAATCTTTAAAAATATTTTTTAATCATAATTTACAGTATACAAGGTAAATATGTGAGAAAAGTTTTTATAAATAGTCATGGATACTAAGTAAAAAAAAATAAAGATTTTGACAATAAAAAATATAAGAATTGGAGGGAGTATTAAGTTAATAATCCTCCAGTCACCTCAGTGGTTCTCATAATGGGTGTTTAGAATAATGATTGAAATCTTTAAAAGTGCTTTTCAATCATGATTTACGGTATACAAGGTCAATATGTGAGAGAAGTTTTATCTCGACTTACATAAAAAACACTTATAAAAATAAGTTATAACTCATCCAAACATCCCTTATAGTCACAACAAAAATCATATTTGAACAAGCATTTTCCTCACAGAATAGTCGAGAAATTAAATGTATGTTTAAATTAATACTCTCTCTAATTCTTAATATAAAATATATTTAAGGAGCTGAATTTGATCTTAAATATAACACATATCTTTTATATTTATTAATATTTTCCTAATTTATCTTTATTGACTCCCTTAACAAGAGGAAATGAGAGAATTAAGGAAAATAACTATGATATTTTAAAAAATACATGTTATAGTAATTAACTCAACTAATATAATTAAATTAGTTAAATATATCTTATATTGAAGATTGAAAGAAAGTATTATAGAATGTTTTAGTGTAATTAAGTACAAAGTCAATTATCTGCTCCCACTAAACATAGCACTCCCGTCGACCTCGTCTTCAATTGTTCTATCTTCCTTTCATGTATCTGATATTCTTCTGCTATACACACACACACATGTGTGTGTGACCTCATTAGGGCTCCAAAATTTCCCACAATTCATGGCCTTTTTATCCTTGCTGTGGCAACTCCTACTAAGGGTCACTCCCACAGATTTCGTTAAAAAGGATTTGATTGATTTTTTTTGTTCATTATTATTATTTATAAATTATGAATGAAAATAAATAAAGTGTTTATTTTTACCAACCGAAGTTAGATCTGGTAGAAGGAACTTATTGTTTTTTTAAATTCTTGACAATATTTATTTCTTTTCAAACTCTACTAACTCTATATGTTTATTCATACATCTTTAAAAAACCCGCGCAGTGTTCCATAGCCGCCTTACGAGGCTTTAGGATCCATAGCCGTCTTTTTTTTGCTGTATTTCATGTTGTGAGATTAATCAATAATCATCCTCGCTTTCAGCTTCGTCGTAGTTGAAAGGAAGGGGCACGGACTTGAAGGCTCTGAATTTACCCACATTGTTCAAATGCTCATTCTCCACTCTGAAATTTTGAATCGCACCAATTCACTATTCATTCGTTTACTTTAGAAAAAAATCAGATTACTTACTCCAAAGCATTCAGGTCTTTCTTACCTGAAGAAGTTCCACATGCCCCGACGTATAATCTCTAGGCTCGCAATAATGCTAATCATTGCTTCTCTATGCAGAAAGGCAAGTCTGATGCCCACAACTGTCTGTAACCACGCAAATCTCAAGATGATATTTACAACCTGTGCAATTTGAATTTGTTAGGGATTCTAACAAATGCCCCCCCAAAAAATCGAAATCTGCTTGAAGGTTTCTATGTTAATTTCATACCATGGCTGCAAAATATACGTTTTTCTGACTTAGAATCAATTTGTCTCTTAACCAGCGATTCTTGGAATTTCTTTGCAGGAGGCCCCAGTCGATGGCGAGGTCCCAATATGTAGAATAGATTGCTGCGAATGCTGAGAATATCCAGGCAAGTACCTTCCAACTGATTCCTTTATTAAGGCTGTAAGCTGTTCTGATGCAAACAGCTGCTAGTGTGAGGAAGTATTTTACCGCATTATATCCTTGCATTATATCTTTCTCTTCCATGAGTCGCCTGAGGCACTTATAGGAGAAAGAGGAAGATCATTTGGGAGCTAGGAAGTGTAATTACGTACTCATAATTCTGACACAAGGAAATTGAATGTTTTCCTATGTGATTTGTTGTTTTGTCTGTTCAAATGCTTCTTTCTATAAAGGGTCTTGGCTTCCTAGTTTGGAAGTCAAATTCAAATCCACAGCAAAACCAGGCGATTTCACCTTATTCTATCTCTTTTAAGATCCAACTAACTTCATATGAAGTGTGTGAGAGAGGGGGGGGGGGAGTTGGTACCTGAAGAAGACGACACATGTATGGAACCGCAGCAACAATGAAGGAAAATGTTTGGAATATGGCGTTTGACTTGCATGTGTTTTGTCTGTACTTGAAATCTCCCCAAACGTAGTGGCAAACGTAGAACTCTAAACTTCTTAAGGCTTGCACCTGGATGCACAAAAATGAATGAAATGGGATATACAAAGTGTTAGAGAACTATGATATCATGTTTGTTTCTCACGAACCTGGCTTGTAAGTTGATCTGCCAAGAAGAAATCTGAGAATGTGACCTAGGGAACATTGTCAATAACATAGGTTAGATTTCCCAAGAAATATAGGATGAACCTTTGCTAATTTATGTCTTCTACCATATTATTTACCTTGTAGAGAGGAGCACAAATGCAGTGAAACAGGCATGTGAGGAAGAAAAGACGGCTTGAACGATACAATATGTTGAATGGGCATGTTAAAATGGCAATCACCATCTCCAGAGGAAAAAATCAACTCATAATGTAAGTTTAGACGCTAAAAGAAGATCTAATGAATTGTATGACATTGTAATAGTCTTACAAGAACCAAGATCAGAGGAACAAGTTCAGTGAAGACTCTGTATGGTCTTGTCTTTGGATCCATCTCCATGTCAAGGTTTGCAAGCACACTGACTAATGCCATTGCTGCGAGGACGAGAGCCAGGAGGAGGACATCAAGGTACTTCAACTCAGAGCCTTCCTTGAAACCAAATATGAATGAGTGGTTCACTACGTACCTCCTCCAGAAGTATATGTTAGCAGCATACATAAGCATGTGCAGAACTATGAATCCAAACAAACTGCAGAAAATGTTTTT